>CM057385.1:112520662-113770662 GCA_030015415.1 Cynopterus sphinx | reverse complement strand
TGTGCTTTAGCACAATGGACAATGACTGGCTGCCCCCTTCGCATAGGGACACAGAGAGCTGGAGCGCCAGTTTGTTCACAAGAGCCTGGCTGGGAGAGGACCTCCTCAGCAGCCCAGACAGCAATTAGCAGCTGCCAGAATTCCACATATGCCTTTGACTTCACGTGTTTCTGCTCAATCTCAATTTTACGCCACAATTTTCCTCAAGTACTCTGCAAGCACTCGCGTCTCTGGATTCTTGTCCTTTTCCTCAGATCTTCATTCCCCACACCCACATGAGGTTCTGCTTTTCCTCGTGAGTCACTTTACACAGAGGACTTCTTAAAACTGCAAGTCTAAAGTAGTATTATTTTGCCACCTTGCTTGAGTGGCCTCTCATATTTCTTTGCTTACTGCATTTACCCATTTCCAACCAAGGTAAGTGCGATGACATCAAGGAGCTGATTCTCTTCCCTGAAAAATCTCACATCTGAAACAGTGCTAAGCATGTTGTAGGGCCTGCATGTCCTTAGCTTCATGAGAGGGTGTCCCTGAGCTGCACAAGAAAGCCTTGAGGCTTGCTTCCATCACCGACAAGGGCAATAAGTGCAGTTCCCCATGTCCTGTGTTCCAGGATTTGTTCAAGTTCCTTAGATGATTCCAAAATGCAGTCAACACTGAAAAACTTTCATGTAAGAATGAAACAATTTGGATTTGCCACATAACTCTATAGTATAATGCTGAGAACTGGAGTGACGAAGGTGGCGAGTAGAGGTGGGATTGGGTTGGGTTGTGCTGAGAGTGGAGGGGGAGCAGCCCCTGCCCCATACAATGCTCTGCAGAGAGGGAAGTGAGTGGTTGAAGACTCACCCCAATGTTCAGATAGCTGCAGAGAGTGAATTAGGGCTCCTCACAGGTGGTCAATTGAAAGACCCAGGCTCAGGCTTGTCTCCTCTGCAGGATGTCTGTCACCTTCAGGTAACCATTGCCAAGAATCTGTAACAAGCTAACCAAAATTCCGAGGGAGCACTGTTGTTGCCTGGTCGGTACACACTTCTCAGCTGCTATTGCCCCACAGTTCTGCTCAGAAAGAGCCTGGAGTCCTCAGGTCTAGAAAGGCAATGTCTATAGAGCCAACCTCGTGGCCGTGGGCCTCTTGGGGAAACTTCTTCCAGAAATCTTGGGGCTCAGGCTGGCTTCCCCATTTGCACTGCAAGACAGAGAAGCCAGGTTGGTATGGAAAAGAGAGGTAAAGGTAGGCCAAGAAGTTTTGGAAACAGGGAGGTCTGAGATAAGGCTGCCCTCTCTAAGAGAGGGTCCTGTACAGATGCTCTTAGAACATGGGCATTGGGATGCCTCAAAAAAAAATCTGGTCTCTGGAGAACTGCAAGAGTTTCTGAGCTTAGGATTAGGGCCTACATGGGCCTGTGTTGGCAGAACCTGCAGTCATGAGGGATTTTTTTAGAGTAAGGCACCCTCAAACGTGTCGCAGAACTACAAGTCCTAGCTAATCAGAGCTCCCAGCCCACTCGCAGAGGCCCGAGTGTCAGTGAAGTGCAGGAAAGTCATTAGATCCAACCTGAAAATAAGCCTTAACCTCTGAAATGTAAAATCGTGATTATGAAGATCAGAGGTTTTGTGTGAACATGGTAACAGGAAAGTTACTTTCTATTTTTAATAATAGCTTCTTCAGGTATAATTGACCATAAGTGCACAGCTGAAAGTATAAAATTGAATGAGTTGTTACAGAGACATTTCCAGGAATATTGCCCCAGTCAGTGTAGTGATAGCCATCATCTTCAACAGCTCTGCCAGTGCATCTGTGATGCCCCTCCCACAGTGCAACCCAAGCCCTAAGCCACAGCTGATCCATGTCCTGTCCGTATAGTGTGCATTTTGGAGAGCTTTGCATGATCTCAGTCATCAGTATGTTCTGTATTTTGTTGTTGTTCAGGCTATTTTCACACAGCATAATTCTTTTGAGATTCATTGATTTGCGTTTTTCAATACTCTGTTTCATTTTACAGGTCCTTTCTCTTTACTCTGTTCTGTTGAAGGACATTGTTCCTGGCTTTTGTTATCATCTATTACCTATAAGGTTTCTGTGATTATTCGTGGAGTACTGTCATATGAAAACGCTTACCTTTCTCTTGGTAGCACATGATAGAGGAATGGCTCAGTCATATCACTCAGTGTGGGAAACATGCAAACCTGGAATAAATTTTTCCAGAGTTTCCTTGAGCAATATCGACATCACACGCCAGGAAGGAGATCTCAAATGTCCTGGAAAATAACAGTTTCAAAGCGTCTCTCATGCATTTGAAATAAAGAGGGAGTAAAAAAGATAACATGGAGGTGGAACTACCCTAAACCTTACATCAAACGACGTACGTACACATGAAGATTTAGATATTGAAAATGCAATGACAGCAACAACCTTTGTGGAAAATGTCTTCATTTCTGGTTTTCTCTTTTAGTACACCAAAGGAATGCTCAGAACCAGAAAGTCACTATCAGGCATTCTACATGACTGCTGAGTAAGGAGTGCTGGTGGAGGGGGATAGAGATGGAGTGCACAGCAGAGCAGCTGACTATCCAGGATCATAACCCGGAAGAATGGGGTTCATCTTGCAAACTTGATTGCTTATAGATTTCCACGTGTTCTTCAAGAGAATCAAACATAGAAGATAAAGTACACAGCCTCTGCCACTATTTATCAATCTCAGTTCTTCCGTGCCTTGGGCATCACAACCTACATACAGCACATTATATATATATCTGCAAATTCTTATGACTGCATATCGGTTGAGTATGTCCTAAAAATGGTCACACATGAGGCAGAAATGAGTTTATAATGCAGGGCAACATAGAGGCGACAATGCCTAGGTTCACTGCCTTGTGCACAGTTCCTCTCCTGACACTGGGCTGTGTTTTGTGGAGAGCACAACAAGACTATTCATAGAAGGTGAAATAAGACTTAGGTTTTTACCAGGCCAGACTGGGGACAGAAGGACCTAATTCACAGGATTTCTTACCAGGTATCCTTTTTCCCTATGCTCTGCACACCTCCACAACAACCCTAACATTTAAGACATCCCTCATGTCCCACCTTCTCCAGGCATGATTCTGGGAACCAGCCATGCCAACACAGGCCAGGCATTACTTGAGTTTTGTACATGTCTTCTGATGAACTTCTATAGCAGCCTCAAGGCAGGTCCAATATACCCATATGAGAAGAGCAAAAGGCTACAAGAAATGAAATCTGTCCTCGTGGCTTCAAAATGGCAGAGAGAAGCAGGAAGGAAAGGCCTACTTGACTGGAAAGCCTGAGATCTTCAGGGCTCATACGTGATGCCACCTCCCCATCAGCACCCCCTGTGACCTACAGTGGCCTGGACATGGTCAAACTCAGATAGGGTGCTACACATGCTTGGTGAATCAAGCTTTTATTGAGTGTACAGAGAGCATTTCCCTACCTTCTCGGAAAGCTGTTTGAAAGAACGTAAGACATCTTCTATGTGTCCATGTCTCTTGTGTGTCTTTGGTGTATAGCTAGGTACACATAATGACTAAAGATTTGTTCGTTCATCAAGGAAGAAGAAAAGGCAGCAGTGGTCAAATTCAGAGAATAAGTCCAAGAAAGTAAAATGGGCTCCTTTTATAGAAACCATACTATTGAGACTTTAATATATTGCCCATTCCTCCATCTACTTGAATGCTTTGGGATAGGTGCTACCATCTCTTGTAGAAACAGTTTCGTTGTTCTAAGGGTAGTTATCACAGAGTCAACCACCTAATTGCACACGCCATGTAAGGGAAAATGTCGGAACCCTATGTCCTCTACTTCCCAGTTCAACTTCATTTCTGCCACACATGATTGGCTTTCTGATTGAGAGGCAGGCGGTTCTTTACGGCATTTACTATCTTCTTGAGTACATGTTTTGAGAAGTATAAGGTCACTAGTTAGATCTGATCAAGTTGAGACTGACAAGTATCAAAAGGGCAGGAACAATCTTGGCCTGACACCAGTGAATACAGACCATCTCCTACAGCAGGAGGAGGAAACAGAGTGAGTAAAAGACAAAACAAACTGGACACGGAATGAATATAAAGACGGGAAAGTGGGGAGTGGAGCCACTCACTCTTGTTTGCTGCCATGATGAAGCTGCTGTTGCTGTGTCTGGGGCTCACCCTTGTGTGCGCACATGGGAAAGGAAACCACAGAGTTGTGACAAACAACATAGATGTTCGAAAGGTAGAGTCAGTGGATCAGAGTGACTTGGGACTATGAAGAGTGGTTTGGAGAATTCTTAGGCAAGGGGGTTTCACTGGAAGGCAGGAGTCTTTTTGAAATAGTATATACAGGGGTTTGTTCCAACTTGGGACTAAGAGGAACACTTGACCTGAGCTTCTATTTTCTGTTCGCCTCAGCTTGAAGTGTCTAGGCCCACGGACATGAGTTGAAGAGTCAAGTGTTCATGTGCTGTTCTCATTCTGTTTTCCTTACCCAATCATTTTCTAATCTCATTGCAGTTAGCAGGGGAGTGGTATACCATTCTCTTGGCCTCAAACTTCAAGGAAGCGATCAAAGAAAATGGTCTCTTGAGGGTCTTTTTGGACTACGTCGAGTTCTTGAATAATTCATCTCCGGTATTAAAATTTCATGTGAAGTAAGTTCAGACTTCTTTTGAAAAGAAGGCATTGGAAGAACGAAAAACAGAAGCCTGAGTTTGGTCATAGTTTCTAGATACACACACACACACACACACACACACACACACACACACACACACACACATAAACTAAAGACACGTACCTGTATGCTCATTCACTGTGGCCTGGTATCCAAATGTATGGCTCCTCATTTGCAATGATTATGAACCTTTTCGAAATCTGGAGGTCAAATTACTGACAGGACTAAGTTAAATGGGAGCAGAGGAGGTAAGCTTGAGAGGGATATGTGATTCATTCACATGCTGCATTGCATCTTGCTTAAAAATTTAGGCTTGTGGTACCAAAGCCTATTGATCTTTAGACACTATTTCTTACTGGTTGAGTGGCCACAAAAATTCATCGCTTCCCACCCCAATTCTTCTATGAATTAAAGAGGATGTTAATATTTTTCTCTCATTTTTTATGTGAAGTCGGAGCGAGGTAATGTCTATAGAGCACTCATCTGAGAGGCGAGAACACCTGAGCACTCAGCTAATTATCTACACAAGTAGCTGTAGTAATAGTAATAGGAAGACACAGTAGAATAATAGTAATATAAGTAGTTGAGTCATCATTATGTGGAATAATGGAAGTAAAGCTATTTCATATTTGTACCTAAAATTTTCAATACCAAGTGAAATCAAGAGTCCTAGAGACTGAAGGATCCAGTTCCATTAATTTCTCTTGGGCATCTGTTCCTTCTGTTTTACAGGATAAATGATGACTGTGTTCCAGTTTTTTTGGTTGCTAACAAAACATCAGAGAATGGTGTATATAAGATAAGGTGTAAGTATACAAAAAATCTTTCACCATCTACTGCCAACGGCAAGGGATTTGCTTAACCCTAATACCTTTAGGATCAATTCCTGTTTAATGCTTATTTAAGTAATGTAAATAGGGCCAACTAATGGCCAGTACACTCAATCTGTGAGAACTGCATGTGTGTAACAGCCAATGCCTGACACATAATGACACCAGATCAAAATGGCAGTTGGGTAATATTCCTTCCGCAACTAAAGTAAAGTGGCAAAAAAATTGAGTAAATTGTCAGGACAGCAGTTTATTCAACATTTAGAGAGATGCTTTCTGGTGGCCTCAGTATAGCACATTGTTGGGTAGAATGTTGCCAGTGGAAGTCAAGCACAAGATGCATAGTTGGCAGAGATGACCGATGGAGGTCAGTGAGTTCATGAACAGTGATATAGTGCAAGTTATCAGTGTGGCTGATAACATCTGCTATCAGTGTTCAATACCCATGGTAGAAATCTTTGCAGAAGTCAAGTCTACTGTTTCAAGTCCCTGATGTAGTCCAATGTGTAGAGTATAATTTCCTTTCCATGGTCGAAGAACCTCTGAACTGTATTCCGTCTCTTCCACAGACCCTGGTTTGGATACGATCCATGTAATGGAAGCAGTCTATGATGACTATATGATTGTTCATTTCTACAATTCTGACTCCGAGAGCCCATTCTTTGTTTTCGGACTCTATGGTAGAGTATTTTCATGCTGACACTTCCCTACAGAGCAAAGAGAGAGGATAAAAATCGAGGGCTGGTGACAAAGTGATCCTCTCAGTCTTGTCTTGCATGGTCTCTCCTTCTCTGGAGAGACATGCTCACTGTGGGCTATCCCTCGGGCTCGGTGATGAGATGATGATGAAATGTCTCATCCACAAAATGCCAAATTCAACACAGAGCACACGCTATTTTAAGACATCTGCCTAAGCCCCCATCGGTGCCATCCATTTCTCCACCCCTTGGGAAACCCCACCCCGCTCTCAGGTACCTCAGTGACTGATGCCCAAGACACAACAGTTACTGTTCCTTTTCCTACAGCCCGAACACCAGATGAGAGTTCAACAACCAAAAAACACTTTGCGAAAATTGCTCAAGAATACGGAATTCCAAGGAAAAACGTATTTGACCTAACCCAAACAGGTAGGTTTTCCTATCTCTCATCTTCTCTTCCCAAATTGTCATTTTACGTAAAGGAAAAATTCAAGGGAATGGAAGGCCTCCTTTTAGTCTTCTGTTTTCTCACCTGAAAACTCATTTGAGTTTTGTCTGAGAAATCGGTGGGGATTGGTGTTTGAATGTGCTCTGCTCTGCCTCTGCAGATCGCTGTCTCCAGGCCCGAGATAACTAAGTGGCCCAAGACTCCAGGTTAGTGATGTCTGATGGAGAGGGACTGGCCCAGAAATCACTGCCTTCCAGTGCATTAGGGGTTCATGTGTAGGACTACAATAATCTTTGGTGAAGAAACCATGGGGGTATAGCTTGAATTCATAGTTGGACCTCCTGGATTCAGGACTTCTTCTAGGAGCTTCAGAGCCAATGACCTAAGCCCAAAAAAGAAAAATTGATGTTACCTCACAGAGGAACCGTGAACATGGCATCCTGGTGAAAAGGGCTTAGTCATTTACATGCTACAAATCATTAAGACTTCACCATTGAAATAGAGAAAGAGTAATAAGAGAATTTGAGTGAGACGTTCCAATACGTTTCTGTTGGTGGTCTGTCTTGCAAGCCCCGAAGGCCATCTCTCCCCTTATCCTTTAGTGAACGTGTCTTCCTCTGATCTCTGCACACCCTCAACTTCTGATTGGGGAATAGAGCTGTCTGACTTTTCAGTATCTTCCCACTTGAAAAATAGTTCCAGGCTCCTCGTCTGTTGTCTACATCCCATCTCTTGTGGAGTTTCATTCAGAAAATGTATGGGTAGGTCTTAGCTACTATGGCTTGCATAAAGTCAGCATTTCATAAGAGGCAGTAGCCATATAAGGCTTTTGCCAGTCTTCGTCCACAGAGGAAAATTTCTTCAGGACTTCTCATGCAGAGGATGGCAGAAGGAAGCCTGCGACCCTTCGTCCATTCCTTTCTCTATTGTATAGACTCACTTGAGAATAGGTAAATGTGGGAACCGCAAAAGAACAAAACAGCCATTGACTCAATGCCCTCTTTCCCGCTGTTCGGGCAAGGAACGTAGGTTACACTGCATGTTGACATCCATCTCCTCACAATTTTTCTATGTCATAGAAATTCCTGTGCCCTCAATTCCATCCAGGAAGAGATTAATGAGCTTGTGTGTTCTCTTTCTCGTCTGCTTTTTTAGCGCTAAGTGAATACTTCCTCACCTGAGCTCTGGGATCTACCCTTCCATCGTCTCCCTCCATCATCTTGTGACAAGTTCTGTAACCTGATGGCTATCACGATCACAGTGAAGGCATGTTCTGTGCATCGTTGAGATCTTTCATAACTGTCTGCAAATACTCATGGCTTGCCAAAGTTTGGAAGCCTTCTGCAAATTTCCGACTCTTTGTGTCCTACCCAGGAGGCCTCTACCCTGAGTGAGAGCTTCCTCAACCTGCTCAATAAATGATTACCCTTGCAGTCACTGTGGTTTTCTTTCTGTATGTGAGAGATTTGGGGCTGCGAGCGAGGGAATGCAGGGACTTCCTTGGTTCCGGGTGTATCATCGTCCTCTAGGAACTTCCTCGAACTTTGGGATTCTCCCTCTCGCGCAGAAAGACTCTGTCCCAGCAAGTGCTGTGCTCTCTTTGATTTGTCTATTTCCTAATGACCTGATAGGACAAACTATCAGAATTTCCTGCTGGTCGGTGTAGGTCCCTGCCTCTCAAACTTTTGCAGAGAGCTGCTAAAAGTCATGGATATAAAACTAATGTTCCAACACCTAAATCTTCCTACTTCTCCTGGCTGCACAGCCTGCGTCAGCACACAGTCTCTCTTCCAAGGCCCAGGAGGCATCCATCTGACCAAACTTTCCCAGCATGTGAGGAGATTCATCAGGATTCCAGGCCCTCACAGACCCTCATCTCCTTGGTGTCCAACCCCAGGCTTTTCACGTTTTCCAGTTGGCTGGCCACGTATTTTAAGTTCTCTCGATCACCTCAGCTAGGAAGTCTCTATCATACCCCACATTTTCACCTAAATGGCCTTGGCTAATAAAGCCATGATAAAGCCAGACATTGCTCTAGTTCCTGGATCTCTAGGTTCGTTCAGGGCCTCGGAAGCGCAGTTCAATCTACGTCTTTCATGATCATATCTGGGGATGTATACCTCTGATTTCCCTAAAGGTCATACGAATATAATCACATACCACGTGGGGGTAAATGACCGTTCATGTTTTGTATAGCTGCCCCATTAATGAGCAAGTATCTTGTCACTCTAATTGGTCTTGAATATTCTCATTGACATTGACATGTCTGGACATTAACAACTCCGTATTGTTTCCTGGACATGTACTACAATTTGAGTCTTAATGTTGTAAACAGTAATTGCTTTCCATGGGGACGAACAGTCACTCTGGCGCTGTGATATCCCAGAAAAGAAACAGGCACATGCTTCAAATAGGAGAACAGTGTACCTGTGTGAATGTGTCCATTTGTTCCTGATGGTATGAAATCATTGTTGCTTACAGAATAATTTCATAACAGATTTCATAATCATAAAACATAAATGGAAAGTTTCTTGAGTTGAGTAAAAGGGAACTGCGAGATCTCGATTATCTGTTTATTATCGTCAGATTAAATACCAAAAGTCTAAGAAAGAAAGTAATTGTTGGATGATATGTGCAGTGTGCCACCATTAGGATTAACCTGAAAAAAACACACCGAATGATGCAATGTATTGTCCATGATTCTTATACATCTGTCAATGCAGTGTTTCTCATGATGTGTGCTTGAATCTCCTGGGATCTTGAAAGGCTGCCAGTTCCGACTTAGCACTTTGATGTGGACCTGAGCTTTTGCTTCTCACAAATCCCAGAGATGCCAGTGTTGTGCCTCTTTCCGAGAGGCATCATGCAAGAGAGTGAAATTCTCCTTACCTATTCTAATGCATTAAGGCCTTGGGTCATATTGCTCCACCTGTGTACTAGAACCTCCAATTTTGCTTCCCGACTCCTCCACAAGTGTTCTCATTTATGAATAGCTGGTAAAAATGAGGGATGACACTCCATCTTTCACCATCATGCCGATGTCAAACCAGATCAGGTATCATTTCACCTGAAAGACACGGAGACAGACAGACAGACAGACAGACAGACAGACACTGAGTTGTAATTTCCTGGAATACCTCAAAAAATCAGGGGCCAAATGAAAGTTAAGTTGGATTCAACCATCACAGTGAGCCATGTGACCACATCTGGTATGCTTGGCTCAAAGACTGGGGCCAAGGTACAGCCAGACTCACTGGTGACCTTTGCCCATGTCATTTATGGAAAGTGGTTTTTCATTGGTCTCTTATCAGCCTACTACCACCACACTGTCCACAAACAGGAACTTAGGATCTCACCACAAATTGAGTTGTTCAAAGGAAGGGAAATAAATCTTTTGCAAACAGTGCTGCAGCATGATATTCCTCATGTCATGTTGTCAAGTGTGAATTAGGATTCTCAGAAGATCTTGCATGTCACACTTTCTCCCAAGAGCTGACAAGATATCCCGTCAATGCCTGCTTGTGTATCAGAAGTACAGTGAGGAAGCTCCATTCTTGTCATTCGTTTGGACAGGACAATTGCATATTAGTTTCCTGTTTGTGTTGGAATAATCACTTCAAACATGCTGGCTTAAAAGCTCGAGTTATTACACTACCATTTTGGAGGTTGGAAATCTGACCCAGGGCTCACTGGGCCAAAAACAAGTGAGTTTGGGGTCTGTCATTCATTCAGATTGTCTTCTAAGTTCTTCCTTACAGTTTTAAGATTCTCTCTTTCTTGGTCTTATGTATTCTTGGGTTGTTAAATCCTGTGTACTTGTCACAGGATTTGCTTCGTACCTCTTAATCCTTCTGCCCTTCTTTTGGTACCCCAACCCCCTTCTTTTCTAGTATTTCTTTGAATACTCTCCATAGCTATGGGTTTCTTTCCAGGTTTGTTGTTGTCATTGTTGATTATTTAGATCTTTAGAGTCTACATGTACATGAAATCATGGGACCTTTGTCTTTCTCTTTCGACCCATTTCATTCAGTGTAGTACTCTCTATTTTCCTCAATGTAATGTCTTTCCATCCCTTTCTCTTAGTCTCTGTGTGTCTTTTAATGCGATGTGAGTCTTTTGTGCACAGCATATGTAGGGGTCTTGCTTTCTTATTCATTTAGCCGCTGTATCTTTGGGTTGGAGCATTGAATTCTTTTTCATTTGAGGGATTTGTTGTAAGTTAGAAATGTAGTTTAACCAATCTTTATTTGCGTTCCTGATACCTGTTTTATCTTCTTAAAGAAGTCCCTCCTGTATTTATTGTAATGCTGGCTCAGTGATGAGAGATGAATTCCTTTCAGTCATTTTTGTCTCGGAAGCTCTTTGTGTGTCCTTCAACTGTGATGATAGCTTTGCTAAATAAAGTATTCTTGGTTGTAGGTCCTGGGTTTTCATCACATGAAATATTTTGTCCATGGCCCTCTGGCCTGCAAAGTTTCTTTTGAGAAATCAGCTATGAGTCTCATGGGTGCTCCCTTGTGGGTAACTAATTGGTTTTACGATCTTCTCTTTGTATTTAACCTTTGGCATTTTAAATATGATGTGTCTTGATGTGGGCCTCTTTGGGTTTCTGGATTTGGGGATTCTCGGAGCTTCCTGGGGTTTTATGTCTCTTTCCTACACCAGGTTAGGGAAGTTTTCCATGTTTATTTTACCAAATAGCTCTGAAACATCTTGTTTCCCTTCATGTTCCCCGATGACATGAATATTTTTACCTTTAATAGTGTCCCATAGGCAACTTAAATTACGATTAGAGTCTTGGCTTCTTTTTCTTGTCATCGTGAATGAGTGTTTTTGGCTTCCCCATCCTCTTTATAGGTCATGTGATTCTCTTCGTTATTCACTGCGTTTATTCCAATTAATATACTTCTTATGTCAGATAATGTGTTCTTCATTTCTAAGTGGTTCCCTTTTATTATTTCATTTTCCTTTTCTGTATTTTTCTCTATGTTAGAGTTCTCACTGAATTCATCTACTCTTCTGTGCTTAGCGTTGCCCCGAAAGGCTCACCAGAATTGAGGCTAGATGCCAGCATTGTGAATCTAGGTACTACTCAGCAAGAAGAACCTGATTTGCCGAAGACACACCTGGTGGTGCCTTGGTTGGAACCCGTGATGGGAGAGGCGGAGTTTCAGGGGATCATCTGGGCAGAGTGAGCTCTGTCATTCAGTTTGATGACATCGCTGCTTTAGCTGTGATGAGACTGCACTATGAGAGGAGGAAGGGCTCTACACGAAACAATGAATGGCTCAGGCAGATCCATACAGGGCGAGTCTCGCCTTAGCCTTCAGCCCCACATCTCAGTGTTTCCCTGTAAGTTCCTGCACACCTGAACCGGCACTGGTGCTCAGAGAGTGCAGGTCCGTTGTCATGAAAGTCTTCTTGGGTCATGGCCCTTTTAAGAGGAGTCTGCAGTTCCAGCCCAGCTGCCGTCCAACTCAGCAGCTCATGACTGTGAGGACTCACGTCTTCTCCCGTAATACCTTCTGTCCTTTCAGGGTGATTTCTTAGATTTCCCCCAGTTGTATGTCTTCTTCATCTAAATCTCAGGTGATATTAATGTGGTGCTTGCTCCTCCTTTCTGTCACCACTTGGATTTAGGCTCCAAAGGTACCCACAGAACCTCTATCCTCTATGTCATTTACTTTCCACCTGTTTTGCTTTTTTAACCATACCGATTATCATGAGTTTCTGCTTGTAGAAGAAATGATAGTGACTTTGTAAGTTGAACTCTCTAGCTATCTCAATGAAGTTTTTATTTTTTTTATCAGCGATTGTAATATTACTGGTAATACTTTCTGGATTCTGTAGGTCTTAAAGTACATGAGCATAATATCTGCAAACAGCCTTCTTGGAGTCCTATTTCAGGCCTTACACTTCTCTCTCTCTCTCTCTCTCTCTCTCTCTCTCTCTCTCTCTTCAATCTCTCTCTTTTGTCTCCCCACCTTACAAATTCAGCCAGAATCACTAGGAATTTTTTAAACTCAATTTTCTATCAGAGCTTGGCAAAGTATGGCTTATATTCTTTAAATCCACCCAGGTGCACACTTTTTCATATGCCCTGACCTGAGAACATTTGCAACCAATGTGACCTTAGGAACACTCATTTTCAGTGACAGTTAAAAAAAAATTCCAAAAAATTGTGTTTCTCATAAGAATTCCAGTCGCAATCACTAGTAGACCATGTTTCCAAATGAGAACATTAAACTCTATATTCTATCTTGATTTTCATGAAAAATTGTAAATATTTTTTTCTCTATTAGATTAAGTGCTATGCAGGATGTTAGCTTTTACCTCTTGGCTTACAAGACCGTAAATATTTTATATATGACCTTTTAGAGGAAAACTCTATGTGCCCCCTTTTTTATTCGTGACCTTTCCCCTGACTGCCATTTACTATATAACATTGGTGCTGCACTGTCCACAAAATAAACAAGTTTGTGCATTGAGATCCTCACGTGATTGTGGGATTAAGGAGATATTTTTAACTTGAGCTGGTGCTGTTCCACCTTAGGGCATGAACTACTTGATCCTGATAGGAACACATGTGTGGAAATGTCAAAAAATCTTTTGGAGTAAATGCGAAATCAGGACACCCCTGAGGTTATTTGTGTTTCCAGAGCATGAAAGAAAACTGCACATCTGTCTTCTTGGCTCTGAGGGCTTTGCCATTTGTGTCGTCGTCCCAGGACTGACTTCACTTGAGAGTGTTGGCTCCTGGAAGCAGGCCCATCAAGGTACGAGCTGTTACTCTTAAAAGTTAGAATTTCTGAAACCTGGTTCTACTGCCTATAAAAATTTTACGAAGGCTCTGCTTGTGTTTTAGCACAATGGACAATGACTGGCTGCCCCCTTGGTATAGGAGCACAAAGAACTGGAGTGCCAGCTCGTTCACAAGAGCCTGGCCAGGAGAGAGTACCTGGTCAGCAGCGCCGACTTCATTTAGCACCTGCCAGGGTTCCATTATGTCTTAGGCTTCCCGTGTTTCTGTTCAATCTCAATTTTATACCACAGGTTTTATCAAGTATTCCACAAACATGACTAGCTCTTTGTTGTTGGCCTCACATCTGCATTACCCACACTCACATGTTGGTCTGGTCCTTCCTCGTGTCTTACTTTACACAGAGGAGTCCTTAAAACAACAACTATAAAGTAGTATTATTTTGCCACCTTTCTTGAGTGACCTCTCATATTTCTATGTTTACTGCCTGGACCCATTTTCTACAAGGTAAGTGCAATGATGTCAAGGAGCTGATTCTCTTCCTTGCAATGACCCGCACCCAAAAGAGTGCCAAGCCTCTCACAGGTCCCGCATGTTGGTAGCTTCATCAGAGCATGTCCCTGACCTGCACGGAAAGCCTTGAGACTTGCTTCCATCACTGAGAAGAGAATGGTGGGCAGTTCAGGAGTATCCTCTGCTCCTGAATGTGTAAAAGTTTCTTTGATGATTCAGAAGTGCAGTCAAAGTTGAAAAGCATTCATGTAAGGATGGAATGAGTTGCATTAATGACGTATCAATACAGTCAAAACCTGAGAACTGGAGTGAAGAATGTGGAAAGTGGGGGTTGGAAAGTGAGGTGCTGTAGGTAGGGGGAACATGGGCCACCTCCCCATACAATGCTCTGCAGAGAGAAAAGGTGGTGGTCAAAAATCGTCCCAGTGTTCAGAGTGCTCCAGAGCATGGATTATGTCCCCTCACATGTGGCCAGTTGAAAGGCCCAGGCTCAGGCTTTTCTCCCCTGCAGGAGGTCTGGCAACTCTGGGTGTCCATTGCCAAGTAACTGGAATGCAGCTAACCAAGAGTTTGTTGCTTCCTTGTGGTCACCGTGCATATCACAGCTGCTGCTGCCTCAGAGCTCTGCTCAGAAAAGCCTGGGCACCTCAGGCCTACTGAGGCAATGTCGACAGAGCCTCCCTTTGGACGAGTGGTCACTTTGGAAGGCTTCTTCCAGAAAGACTGGGCCTCAGAATGGCTTCCCCAGGTTCACTGCAGGCCAGAGAATCCAGGCCAGCATGGAAAAGAGAGGTAAATGTAGGCCAAGAATGTTTCAAGAAACCAGAGTGTTCCAGGATACTGCTGGCCTTTCTAACAGGGAGGCCTGTATGGATGCTCTTAGACCTGAGCATTGAAAAGCCTCAAGGAAACTCGGTTGACTGGAGACCGGCAGGAGTTTCTGAGCATAGGATTAGGGCCTGCACGGGCCTGTGTGGGCAGAAGCTGCTGCCATGTGGGCTTTGTTAGAGGAAGCCATTCTCAAATGCACCGGGGAACCACAAGCCTTAGCTCACTAGAGCTCAGTGCCCATGTATGTGTGTCTGAACCTGAACCTCAGAAGCAGGGTCATCTGAGAGGGTGCATCGGACTTGAAATGAGTGGCTTATTTCAGAGTTTTCACATACACGCATCCCACTCAGCGTCTTAGTAATGGAGGTGGCAGCTTTCTCAGAAGAGCCCCGGGTCTCACTCCAGCCTTTTTGCAGAGGCCTGTGTGTCAGTGAAGGGCAGGGAAGTCATTAGTTTTGTCCTGAAAATGCACCTTAAAATCTGAAATGGAAAATCATGTTCATGAAAATCAGAGGTTCCAAGCGAATATGCTAACTGGAAAGTTATTTTCTATGTTCAAAATAGCTTTTGGAGGTGTGATTGATGATTATTGCACCTCTGGAAGCATAAAATTGAATGAACTGTTACAGTGACGTTCCCAGAAAACTATCGCCTTGGTCAGGAAACTCGTTATCCATGATCTTCTTCAGTTCCCCCTGAGCCTCTGGAATCGCCCCTACCACAGTGCCACCCAAGCCCTCGGTAACATCTGATCCACCTTCTGTCTATAGATTGTGCATTTTGGAGAGATTTATGCACTCAGCTATCAGCACATTCTGTGTTTTTTGTAGTTCTGGCTATTTTCACACAGCATAATTCTTTTGAGATTCATTCATGTTGTGTTTAGATTCATTCATAGTGTTGAGATTCATTCATAGTGTGTTCCTTTCTACATTCCCTTACCTTCTGTTGCGCGGATATATCACCGACTGTTTACTCTTTTCTGTTGAAGGACATTTTGCCTGGTCCTTCTTCTCATCTTGAACAAATAAAGTTTCTGTGATCATTCTTGGAGTGCTCCCATATGGATACGTTGACCTTGCTTCGGCTGCACGTGGAAGAGGAATGGCTCAGTCGTATCTGTCAATGTAGGAGACGTTGAAACCTGAAGAGAATTTTTCCAGGGTTTTTTTGAGCCCAACCGACATCACATGCCAGGGAGGAGATCTCTAATGTCTTGGAAAATAAAAATGTCAAAGCCTCCCTTATACATTTGAAATAAAGAAGTCAAGTAAGGAAGATTACACAGATGTGCAACTGCCCCAAACCTTACATCGAGCAACACAAATATCCATGAAGATTTAGGTACTAAAAACACAAAGACAGTGAAAAGGGTCTGTGGACAATGTCTTCATTTCTGGTTTTCTCTATTAGCAGAACAAGGGAGTGCTCAGAACCAGAAAGTTGCATTCTGGCGTATTGCTTGAGTGCAGAGTTAGGAGTGCTGGTTGGATGGGATACCGATGAGGTGTACAGCACTATAGCTGACCCTCCACCATCATAACCAGAAAGAACGTGCAAACGTGATTGCTCCTACACTGCCATGTTTCTTTGAGAGAATCAAACAGAGAAGAGAAAGCACACAGCCTTTGCCACTATTTATCAAGCTCATTTCCTCTGCCTCAGGGGAAGGACAACCTGCATACAGCGCATGATGGCTGAAATGATATAAATCTAGAAATACTTGTGACTGAACATTGGTTGAGTATGCCCTAGGAATGATCACACAAGGGGCTGGAATGAGTTTTTAATGCAGACCACCCCTAGATGCCACAATGCCTAAGTTCACTGTCTTGTGCACAGTTCCTCTCCTGACACTGGGCTCTCTGTTTTGTGGGGTGCAGATCAAGACCATTAGTAGAAGGTGAAATAAGACATAGATTTTATCCAGCCCAACTTGGGACACGAGGCCTAATTCATGACATTCTTCTCATCAGGAATCCTCTTCCCACAAGCACTGCAAATATCCACACCCGCCCCCAAATTTAAGACCTCCCCTATGTCCCACCTTTCCCAGGCATAATTCTGGGAGCCGACCATGCCAACATGGGCCAGACATTAACTGAGTTTTATACATACTACTTCCCATGAAGCCCTACTGCAGCCTAGGTGCAGACCCAATAATCTCACAGAGAGGACCATAAGGCTGAAAGAAATAAAATCTGTCCTCATGGCTTCACAATGGAATGAAGCATGAAGTATAGGTCTACTTGACTGGAGAGCCTGACATCTTAAGGGATCATACGTGATGCCACCTCCCCAGCAACACACCCTATGACCCACAGTTGTCAGGAATTGGTCCCACTTGCTTAGGGTGCTCCACATACTTAGTGAATCAAGATTTTATTAGGTGTCCAGAGAGCATTTCCCTACCTTCTCTGAAAGGTGTTGGGAAGAAGTAATGACATCTTCTAAGTGTTCATGTCTTTTTGTGTCTTTGGTGTGTAGCTAGGTACACGTAATGACTAAAGTTTTGTTCATTTATCAAGAAACAGAAAAAGGCAGCAGTGGTCAAATTCAGAGAATAAGTCCAAGAAAGTAAAATGTATTCCATTCCAGAGACCATACTTTAGAGACATTAATTTTATGACAGTACCTTCATCTACTTGAATGCTTTGTGATAGGTGCTAACATCTTTGGTAGAGACAGTTTCTTTGTTCTAAGGGTAGTTATCATGGAGTCAGCCACAAAAGTTCCCACGTCATATAAGGGGTGAAGCGTAGGCTCCCTATGTATTCTACTTCCCAGTTTGACTCCATTTCTGCCACAGATAATTGACTTTCTGATTGAGAGGCAGGTGGCCTTTTATAGTATTCACTATTTTTCTTGAGTACATGTTTTGAGGACTTTAAGGTCACTAATTAAATCTGACAGAGTTGAGATTGACAAGTATCAAAAGGGCAGGAACAATCTTGGCCTGACACCAGTGAATACAGACCATCTCCTAGAGAGGGAAGAGAAAACATAGTGTGTAGCAGACAAAAAAAACTGGACCCAAAATGAATATAAAGACACATGAGCTGGGGAGTGGAGCCACTCATTCTTCTTTGCTGCCATGATGAAGCTGCTGTTTCTGTGTCTGGGGCTCACTCTTGTCTGCGCACATCTGAAAGGAAATAAAGTTGTGACAAAGAACATTGATGTTCAAAAGGTAGATTCAGTGGATAATAATGACTTGGGACTTTAAAGAGTGGTTGGAGAATTCTTAGGTATGAGAGTTTCACAGGAAGGCAGAAGTTCTTTAGATATAGCAGACAAAGGGGGTGGTCTCAGACTTTGGAGTAAGAGCAACACTCAACCTGAGCTTCAACTCCCACTTTCACATCAGTTTTAGATGTCCAGACCCACGGACCAGAGTTGAGGAGCAAGTGTTCATGTGCTATTCTCATTCTGTTTTATTTACCAATCATTTTACTGTCTCATTGCAGTTATCAGGGGAATGGTATACCATTCTCGTGGCCTCAAACTTCAAAGAAGAGATCGAAGAAAATAGTCCCAATAGGGGATTTGTGGACTCCGTTGAAGTCTTAGAGAATTCTTCTCTGGCATTAAAATTTCATGTAAAGTAAGTTTTGCCTTTCCTGGGGGAAGTGTTTGGAGGAAGGAAAAACAGAAGCTGAGTTTGCTTGTCGCCTCTAGATACAAACACACACACACACACACACACACACACACACACACACACACACACACACACACATTCACAAAGACACGTAACCATATGCTCATTCATTCTGGCCTTATATCCAAAATGATGGCTCCTCATTTGCTCTGATTATTAACCTTTTCTAAATCCAGAAGTCAAATTGCTGACAGGATTAAATTAACATGAGAGCAGAGGAGATAAGGTGGAGGTTATGTGATTGATTCGCACTCTGCAATAAATCTTGGTTGAAAACTTAGGCTTATGGTACCAAAGCCTATTGATCTCTAAATACTATTTCTTACTAGCTGTGTGAGTATAAAAATTCATCTCTTTTCACCCCAATTATTCCTTGAGTTAAAGAGAATGATAAAATTTTTCTCTCATTTTTTATGTGTAGTCCAAATGAGGCAATGTCTATAGAGCATTCACCTGAGAGGCTAGCACATCTGAACACTAAGCTAATTATCTACACAAGTAGCTTTTATAATAGTAATAGAAAGTCATAGTAGAATGATAGTAATAATATAAGTAGTTGAGTCATCGTTAATGTGTCAAGTTATGTGGAATAATGGAAATAAAGCTATTTCAAATTTGTACCAAAAATGTTTTGATACCCAAGTGAAATCAAGATTCCTAGAGACAGAAGGATCCAACTCCATCAATTTCTCTCAGGAATCTGTTCCTTATGTTTTACAGGATAAATGGAGAGTGTGTTGCAGTTTCTTTGCTTGCTAACAAAACATCAAAGAATGGTGTATTTAAGATAAGGTGTAAGTATACAAGTCAACTTAAAGCAGCAAGGGATTTGCTAAACCCTAATATCTTTAGGATCAATTCCTGATCCGTGCTTATTTAGGTAATATAAATAGGGCCATCTAATAGCCAGTACACTCAATTTGTGAGAACTGAGTGTGTGTAACAGCCAATGCCTGACACATAATGACACCAGATCAAGATGGCAATTTGGTAATGTACCTTCTGCAACTAACATAAAGTTGGTTAAAAAAAAAAAAGTAAATTTTCAGGACAGCATCTCATTCTCTGTCCACTGAGATGCTTTCTGGTGGCCTCAATATAGCATATTGCTGGGTATAAATGCCAGTGGAAGTTAAATACAAGATGCATAGTTGTCAGAGATGGCTGAGGGAGGTTAATGAGTCTCATGAATAGTTATAGAGGGTAAGTTATCAGTGTGGCCGAAATCAATTATTATTAGTGTTCAATTCCCATGGTAGAAATTCTTGCAAAAGTCAAGTCTACTGTTTGAAATCCCTGCATGTAGCTCAAAATGCAGAGTGTAACTTGCCTTCCATGGATGAAGAAGTTCTTTGCTATATTCTGTCTCTTCCACAGACCCTAACGTGGATACATTTCAGATACTTGAAGCCGTCTATGATGACTATTTGATTGTTCATTTCTTCAATTCCGAATCCGAGAACACATTCTTTGAAGTTGGACTCTTTGGTAGAGTATTTTCATGCTGAAACTCACTTAGAGGGTGGAGAGAGAGAAGAATAAAAGAGGGCTGGTAGCAAAGTGTTCCATTCACTCTTGTCCTGGGTAGTCTCTCCTTCTTTGGAGGGAGAAACTCACCATGGACAACCTCTCAGGCTCGGTAATGGGATGATGATGAAATGTCTCATCCACAAAATGTCAAATTTCACACAGAGCACACCTCACCCCACTTTCAGAAACCTCAGTGACCAAAATGCAAGACATAACCGTTACTGTACCTTTTCCCACAGCCCGAACACCAGATGAGAGTTCAACAACCAAAAAACATTTTACGAGAATTGCCCAAAAATACGGAATTCCAAAGGACAACGTACTTGACCTAACCCAAACAGGTAGGTTTTGCTATCTCTTGTCTTCTCTTCCAAAATTTTCATGTTACTAAAAGGAAAAATCTAGGGTAATGGAATGCCTTCATTCAGTCTTCTATTTGCTCACCTGAAAACTCATTTGTATCCTGTCTTGGAAATTAGTGGTGGTTGGTGTTTGAAAGTGCTCTGCTCTACCTTTGCAGATCGTTGTCTCCAGTTCCGAGAGAACCAAGTGGCCCAGGACTCCAGGTTAGTGATGTCTGATGGACAGGGCCTGGCCCAGAAATCACTGCTGTGCACTCCATTAGGGGTTCATGTCAAAGGACTACGATAAACTTTTGTGAAGGAAGCATGTGGGTACAGCTTGAAATCATAGTTGGAACTCCTAGATTCAGGACCCACTTCTCCCAGAAGCTTCAGAGCAAACAACCTAAGCAATGAAAAGAAAAAATGATGTTTACCTCACAGAGGGACCATGTAAATGGCATCCTGGTGAACAGGGTTCGTTCATTATACATGCTACAAATCAGTAAGACTTCACATTTGAAATAGGGAAAGAGTAATAAAAGGATGTGAGAGAGACGCTCAAATGTGTTTCTGTTGGTGGTCCGACTTGCAAGCCCTGAAAACCATCTCACCATTTATACAGGGTGAAAGTGTCTATCTCCGATCTCTTTACATCCTCAACCTCTGATTGAGGAATAGAGCTGTCAGACCTTTCGGCATCTTCCCACTTGGAAAATCGTCTCAGGCTCCTCATCTGTTCTCTACATCAGATTTATTGTGGAGTTTCATTCAAAAATGTGTGGGAAGGTCTTAGCTACTACAGCTTGCATAAAGTCAGCATTTAATAAAATGTAGCCTTATAGGGCTTTTGCCAGTCTTTGTCCACAGAGGAGAACTTCTTCAGGACTTCTCATGCTGAGGATGTCAGAACAAATCTTATGACCTTTCACCGATTCCTCTCTCTTTTGTACAGACTTAGATGAGGGCATGTTAAGATGGTAACAGCAAAAGAACAAAACAGCTATTGACTCAATGCCCTCTTTCCCCCTGTTCTGACAAGGAACCTAGGTTAGAATGTACATTGATATCCATCTCTTAACAATTTTTCTATGTCATAGAAATTCCTGTGTCCTCAATTCCATACAGGAAATGCTTAATGAGCTTCTGTGTTCTCTTTCTCATCTGCTTATTTAGCACTAAGTGAATACTTCCTCAACTGAGCTCCAGGACCTAGCTCCAGGCCATCATCTCCCCCCATCATCTTCTGACAGTTCTGTAACCAGATGGCTATCACAATCGCAGTGAAGGCATGTTCTCTGCATCTTCAGGATATTCCATAACTCTCTGCAATTATTCATGGCTCATTCAGATTTGAAAGCGCAAATTTCTGAATCTCTGTATCCTGCCCCAGAGACCTCTATCCTGATTAAGAGCATCTTCTACCTGTTCAATAAATGATTACCCTTGCAGTCTTGTGGTTGTCATTGTGCGTGTGAGATGTGGGGATGTGAGAGAGTGAATGGGCAGCCTTCCTTGGACCTGGGTGGATCATTGGCCTCTAGGTTCTCAGGAAATTCCCCAGGTTTTGGGATTCTTCCACCTGTACTGTAAATCTTTGTTCCAGCAAGTGCCAATTTATCTTTGATTTGTTTATTTCTTAGTGACCTGATAAGACAAACTATAAGAATTTCTTGACGGTTCTTTCTAAGTACTTTTCTCTCAAAGCTTTGCAGAAAGCAGCTAAAAGTCATGGATATAAAACCAATATTCCAACACCTGAAACTTCCCATTTCTCCTGGCTGCACAGCAAGTGTCAGCATGTGGTCTATCTTCCAAGACCCAGGAGGAATCCATCTGAACAAAAGCTTTCCCAGCATGTGAGGAGACTCATTAACTTTCCAGGCTCTCTCAAGCGACCCCTTGATGCCCAACCCCAGCCTTCCTCCGGTCAGCTGGCCACATATTTTAAGTTTGCTCGATAACATCAGCTATTAAGTCTCTACTATACACATTTTCACCTAAATAGCCTTGGCTAATGAAAAACATAATAAAGCCAGACATTGCTCTTGTTCCTGGAGATCTAGGTTCGTTCAAGTGCCTTTGAAGTATAGATCAATCCACATCTTTATGATCATATCTGGGGATGTGTACCTCTGATTTCCCTGAAGATCATACGAATATAACCACATACCAAGTTGTGGTGAATGATCATTCATATTCCATTTAGCCACCCTGTTAGTGCACAGGTATCTTGCCAGTCTAATTTGTTTTGAATGTTCTCTTTGACAATGACACATCTGGACTTTGCAAACTCCTTATTTTTTTCCTGGACATGTACTACAATTTTGAGTCTTAACGCCGTAAACAGTAATTGTTCGCCCCTTATCATTGGGGCGAACAGTCACCCTAAGGCTATGATGTCCCCAGAAATGGGTGCATGTTTCAAATAGGAGAACAGTATACCTGTGTGGCCATGTCAATTTGTTCTTGATGGTACTAAATCAATGTTGCTAACAATCCATTCCATAACAGATTTCATTATCAGAAAAAAATGGATCATTTCTTGACCAAATAAAAGGGAACTAAGAGATCTCAATTTTCTTCATATTATCATTAGATTAAATACCAATAGTCCAATGAAAAAAGTAGTTTCTATATGATATGTGCAGTGTGCCACCATTAGGATTAACTTAAAAAGACACCAAACAATGCAATGTATTATTCATGGTTCCTATATGTCTGTTGATGCAGTGCTTCTCATGATGTGTGCTTGAATCTCCTGGGATCTTGATAAAATGCAGGTTTCAACTTGGCATATCAGGAGTGGGACCTGAGATTCTGCTTTTGACAAGGTCCCAGAGATACCAGTGTTGTTCCCCCTTGAAAGTGGTGTGATGCAGGAGATTGAAATTCTCCTTACCTTCTTTAATGCATCAAGGCCTTCGGTCATTTCGCTCCACCTAGGTACAGGAACCTCTCAATTGTGCTTCCTGACTCCTACCCAAGTGTTCTCATCCATGAATAGCTGGTAAAAATGAGGGATGACACTCCCTCTTCCACTATCGTGCTGATGTCAAACCAGATCAGGTATCATTTCACCTGAAAGACATGAAGAGGGAGAAAGAAACTGAGCTTAACTTTCAAGAATACCTCAAAAATCAGGGGTCAAATAAAAGTTAAGCTGGATTCAACCATCACAGGGAGCCGTGTGACTGCATCTGGATATACTTGACTCAATGACTAGGGGGCAAGGTATAGCCAGTTTCACTGAAGATTTTTGCCCATGACATTTATGCTCAGTTTTTTTTCATTAGTCCCTTTTCAGTCTACTACCACCACACTGTCCATGAACAGTAATTTAACATCTGATCACAAATTGAGTTGGTCAATGGAAGGGAAATAAATCTGTTGCAAAGAGTGCTGCAGCATGATATTTCTAATGCCAGCAAGTGTGAATTAGGATTCTCAGTAGATCCTGCATGTTACCCTTTCTTCCAAGATTTAACAAGATATCCAATAAATGTCTGCTGTGTATCAAAAGTGTAGTGAAGAAGCTTCATTCTTGGCATTCAGTTGGACACAAAAATTGCATATTACTTTCCTGTTTGTGCTGGAACAATCACCACAAACTTACTGGCTTAACAGCTCGAGTTATTACACTATGATTTTGAGGGTCGGAAATCTGACCTGGAGCTCACTGGGACAAAAGCAAGTGAGCTTTGTGTCTGTCATACAAATCATCTTCTACATTCTTCCTTAGAGTTTTAAAATTCTCTCTTTTGTGGTTTTCTTGTGTATTCATGGTTGTAAAATCCTTTGTACTTTTCACAGAATTCTCTTTTGTTTTTGTTTTTTTCTTTTTTGTCTTTACAGAAATATTACAGACTATTAGTTGCTTCTATTTACATTGTACAATTCAATTAGTTTTTGTCACTCATCTGGCATACAATTATATACCAGTTTCAGCTGTAGTGCATAATGATCAGATATTTCCACTTAACTCACAAAGCAATCACCTCAGTAAATCTCTACCCCTCTGCTCCTTTATATATTTATTATAGCATTATTGACCATTGTCTCCATGCTACACCCTACATCTCCATGTCTATTCTACAACTATGCATTGAACTTCTTAATCCTTTTGCCTTTTTTTGATACCTCAACCTTCTTTTTTTCTAGTATTCTTTTAAATACTCTCTTATCTATGGGTTTATATCCAGTTTTGTTGTTATTATTAATGATTTTGTTCTTTGGAGTCCACATGTACCAGAAATCATGTGACATCTGTCTCTTTCAAACCATTTCATTCAGTGGAGTACCCTCTATTTTCATCAATGTCATATCTTTCCATCTCCTATCCTTTATTCTGTGCGTGTATTTTAATTTGAAGTGAGTTTCTTGTAGGCAGCAAATGTAGTAGTCTTGCTTTCTTATCCATTCGGCCACTGTATCTTTTGGTTGGAGCATTGAATTCTTTTCCATTTGAGGTACTTGTTGATAGGAATGTAGTTTTATCATTCTTATTCGTGCTCTTGATATGTTTTTTTTTTTTTAAGAAGTCCCTCCAGTATGTACTGTAATGCTGGCTCAGTGATGATAGAGAAATTCCTTTTGGTTATTTTTGTCTCGAAATCTTTTTATCTGCCCTTCAACTCTAATGATAGCTTTGCTGAATAAAGTATTCTTGGTTGTAGATTCTGTATTTCATCACATTGAATTTTGTGCCAAGCCCTTCTGTACTATCTAGTTTCTTTTGAGAAATCAGCTATGAGTTTCATGGGTGGTCCCTTGTGTGTAACTAATTGCTTTTCTCTTGCTACTTTTAAGATCCTCTCTTTGTATTTAACCTTCGGCATTTTAATTATGATGTTTCTTTATGTGGGCTTCTTTGGGTTCATGGATATCAGGATGCTCTGAGCTTCCTAGGGTTTCATCCCTCTGTTCATCCAGAGGGATGAACAGAACCTCTACTATCTACATTGTTTTCTTTCCACCAGTTTTGTTTTTTTAACCATAGTGATTATTGTGAGTTTCTACTGGTATAGAGAATGTTATTCACTTTTGTAAGTTGAGCTCTCTAGCTACCTCAATGAAAATTTTTATGTTGTCGTGACATTACTTGTAATACTTTGTGAATTCTGTAGGTTTTAAAGTATATGATCATATTTTCTGCAAATAACATTGTTGGTGATTCCTTCAGGACTCTTATCTCTCTCTCTCTCTCTCTCTCTCTCTCTCTCTCTCTCTCTCTCTCTCTCTCTCTGTATCCCCTCCTTGTTTATTCAACCAGAACCTCCAGGAATACTTTAAACCCAATTTAATATTATAAGTTGGCAAAGCATGGCTTATTACCTCTAAATCTAGCCAAGTGCATATTTTTCCATACGCTAGGACATTCACAACCAATGTGATATTAGGAAAACTCATTTTCAACCCCAGTTAAGGAAAATTCCAAAAATTTTATTTTTCATAAGAATTCTATTAGCACTCACTAGTCGACCTGTTTCCAAATAAAAACATTAAACTCTATATTCTATCTTAAATTTTATTTTAAAATGTAAATACTTTTTCTCTCTTAGATTAGGACCTATGTAGTATCTTAGATTTTTACCTCTTGGCCCGCAAGACCTACATGGTGCTTTAGAGGAAAATGTTACCAGCCCCCTTTTTTATACCATGACCTTTCCCCTGACTGCCATTTAATATAGTAATTGCTGCTGCACTGTCCTTCAAATAAACAAGTTTGTGACATGGAGACCCTCAGAGTGCCTTCAGTGAAAAAATCACTGGATCATGCAATTGTGGGATTAAAGAGATATTTATAACCTGTCCTTTTGTTGCTTCACATTAGGTTGTGAATGACTTGAACCTGATGGATCCCTTATAGAGAAATGTCAAATAAACTTCCAGAGTAACTGTGAAATCAGGACACCCCCTGAGATTATTTGTGTTTCCAGATCAACAAGGATGACTGCACATCTCTCTTCCGGGCTCTAAGGACTTTGCCATTTGAGTCACTGGTCCCAGGACAGACTTCACTTGAAAGTGTTTGCTCCTGGAAGCAGGCCCATCAAGGTATGAGCTGTTATTCTTAATAGACAGCAATTCTAAAACATTGTTGTGTTGCCTATAAAAATTATATGATGGCTCTGCTTGCTTCTTAGCACAATGGACAATGACTGGCTGCCCCCTTGATATAGGGACACAGAGAACTGGAGTGCCAGCTTGTTCACAACCTGGCCTAGAAAGACAACCTGGGTAGCAGCACAGTGATTAGCACCTGCCAGGATTCCACATATGTCTTAGTTTTCTCGTGTTTCTGTTAATTCTCAATTGTTATGCCACAATTTTCCTCAAATACCTCACAAACACTTGCATCTCCAGGTCTTTGACCTTCCTGCTCCCTTTCTGTGAAACACTTCCCCTCAGATCTGCATTTTCCATCCCCACATGAGGTTCTGATTTTCATGTGTCACTTTACACAGAGGACTCCTTAAAACCACAAATATAAAGTAGCATCATTTCGCCACCTTTCTTGAGTAACCTCTAATATTTCTTTGTTTACTGCCTATATCCATTTTCTACAAGATAAATGCAAACATGTCAGGAGCTAATTTCTTTTTCTGAAATATCCCGCACCTGAAACAGTGCTGAGCAGGTCACAGGTCCTGCTTCATCAGAGGATGTCCTTGACCTGCCCCGGAAATTCTTGAGAGTTGGTTCCATCACCAATAGGAAAACAAAGGAGAGTTCCATGTGTCCTCTGCTCCAGGATTTGTAAAAGTCCCAAGATGATACAAAAGTGTAGTCAAAGTTGAAAAAACTTTCTTGTAAGGATGGAATGAGTTGGATTAGCCATATATCTCTATAGTAGAAACGTGAGAACTTGGAGTGAAGAGGGTGGAAAGTGGGGGTTGAGGAGGGAGGTGCTGGAGGTTGAGGGAAAGCAGGCCACTGTCCCATACAATGCTCTACAGAGAGGGAAGGTGGTGCTTGAGGACTCACCACACTGTTCAGAGAGCTCCAGAGAGTGGATTAGGTCCTCTTACAGGTGGCCAGTTGAAAGGCCCAGGTTTAGGCTAATCTCCTCTATAGGAGGTCCAGCACCTCTGGTTGGCCATTGCCAGGAAACTGGAAATAGCTAACCTAAAGTCCCTTTGAATCCTCTTGCTGCCTGGTGGTCACTGCATACATTGCAGCAGCTGCCATCCCAGAGCTCTGCGCAGAAAGAGCCTGGAGTCCTCAGGCCTAGTCAGGCAATGTCTACAGAGCATCCCTAGTGATGAGTAGCCACTTTGGGAGGCTTTTTCCAGAAGGCCTGGGGCTCAGGCTGGCTTCCCCAGGTTCACAGCAGGCCATAGATACCAGGTTGCATGGAGAAGAGAGATAAAGGTAGGCTAAGAAGGTTTCAGGAAACCAGGAGGTCCGAGGATACAGGTGGCCTCTCTAAGGGGAGCAGAAACTGTACAGAAGCTTGTAGAACCTGGGTATTGAAAAACCCAAGGAATCTCTGGTGTCTGGAGATTTGAAATTGTTTCTGAACTTCGGATTAGGGCCTGCATGGGCCTGTGTGGGCAGAACTTGCAGCCAGTGCAAGCTTAGTTAAAGGAAGTCACCCTCAATTGTGTTGGGGAACTGCAAGCCCTTGCTCATCAGTGCTCAGGGACCATGTAGGTGTGTCTGAACCTGAATCTCAGAAGCAGGGTCTGCTGGGGAGAATGCATCAGCTTGGAAGTTAGTGGCTTATTTCAGAGCCTTCACTAACACCCTTCCCACTCAGCGCCTGAATACGTAAGGAGGCAGTTTACCCAGAAGAGCCCTGGGTCTCATCCCAGCCTCTTCACAGATATCTGTGTGTCCGTGAAGGGCATGGAAGTCATTAGTTCTGTCCTGCATAGAGCCTTAACATCTGAAATGAAAAACTATGTTCATGAGGATCAGAGGTTCTGAGTGAACATACTAACTAGAAAGTTATTTCTTATTTTTAATAATAGATTTTTGAGGTATAATTGACAATCACTGAACATCTGAAAGTATAAAATTTAATAAGTTGTTACAGGGAGGTCCCCAGGAACCTGTAACTGGAGTCAGGGTAGTGTTTAGCCATCATCTTTGACAGCTCTCCCCGTGCCTCTGGAATCCCCGTTCTCACAGTGACACCCAAGTTCTAGGCCACATCTGATCTATTTCCTGTCTATAGAGTGTGCATTTTGGAGAGATTTATATGAATTCAGTCATCAATATGTTCTCTGTTTTGTTGTTGTTCAGGCTATTTTCACTCAGCATAGTTCTTTTGATATTCATTCATGTTGTGTTTACCAATACTCTTCCTTTCTATAGTTGCTTACCTTCTGTTGTGCAGATTTACCACCAACTGTTTACTCTTTTCTGTTGAAGGATATTTTGCCTGGTCCTAGTTCTTGTCTATTACAAATAAAGTTTCTGTGATCATTCTTGGAATACTCTCATATAGATATGTTTACTTTTCTCTCGGTTGCATATGGTAGAGAAATGACTCAGTCATATCAGAGAAAATATCCAAACCTGGAGAAAATTTTTTCAGATTTTCTTTGGGCAAAACTGACATGATGCCATGAAGGAGATCTCAAATGTCCTGGAAAATAACAATTTCACATCCTCTCTTATGTATTCAAAATAAAGAAGGGAACTAAGGAATAGTACATGGAGGTAGAACTGCCCCAAACTTTACATAGAGGAACACAAATATCTATAAAGATTTAGTTATTAAAACAGAGAGACAGTGAAAATTCTGTGGAAAATGTCTAATTTCTGGTTTTCTGTTTTTACACACCATAGGAGTGCTCAGAACCAGAAAGCTGCAATCTGGCACTCTGCATGAGTGCAAAGTTAGGAGCGCTGGTTGGATGGGAGAGAGGTGGACTGTGCAGCAGTGGACCCTCCAGCAACATAGCCCAAGTAAATGGGGTTCATCTTGCAAACTTGATTGCTCATAGACTGCCATGTATTCTTTGAAAGAATAAAACAGAGTAGATTAAGTACACAACCTTTGCCACTATCTATCAAGCTCAGTTCTTCAGTCTGAGGCAAGACAACCTACATCCAGCCGATAATGGCTAAATTAATATAGACCTAGAAATACTTCAGATTGAATATTGGTTGAGCATGACCTAGTAATGTTCACACAAGGGGCTGAAATGAGTTTATAATGCTAGCCACACATAGATGCCTCAAAGCTTAGGTTCACTATCTTGTGCGCAGTTCCTCTCCTGACAGCAGACTCTTTGTTTTTCGGGGTGCAGAAAAAGACCATTAGTACAAGGTGAAATAAGACTTAGCTTTTAATCACCCAAACTGGAGACACAGGGCCCTAATTCACAACATTCTTCTTTCTGGGAATCCTCTTCTCACATACTCTGGACATCTCCACACTCACCCTAACATTCAAGACCTTTCCCATGACCCACCACCCCGAGGCATAATTCTGTGAACCGACCATTCCAGCACAGGTCGGGCGTTAACTGAGGTTTGTACACACCTCTTCCCATGAATCCCTACTGCAGTCTAGGTGCAGGTCAAATAATCTCATATAGAGAACCATAAGGCTGCAAAAAATGAAATTTGTCCTCATGGCTTCAAAGTGGCAGAGTCAGGCATAAAGGTAATATCTACTTGACCGAAAATACTGAGATCATAAGCGCTCTTACCTGATGCCACCTCTTCAGCATCACACCCTGTTACCCATAGTGATCTGGACTTGGTTTTACTCAATTAGAGTGCTCCACATGCTTGGTGAATCAAGATTTTATTGAGTGTACAGAAAGCATTTCTCTACCTTCTTTGAAAGTTGCTCTAAGTAAGGAATGACATCTTCTACTTCTCCATGTTTCTTGTTTGTCTTTGGTGTATAGCGAGGTATGCATAATGACTAAAGATTTGTTTAATTCATTGAGAAACAAGAAAAGGCAGCACTGGTTGAATTCAGAGAATAAGTCCAAGAAAGTAAAATGTGCTCCATACCAGACACCTTATTTTGGGACATTAATTTATTGACCATACTTTCATCTATTTGAATGCTTTGTGATAGGTGCTAATATCTCCAGTAGAAACAGTTTCTTTGTTCTAAGGGTAGATATCACAAAGTTGTCACCTATTTCCCACACCATGTAAGGGGCAAAACGTAGACACCCTACATATTCTACTTCCCTGTTCAACTCTATTTCTGCCACACATAATTGGCTTTCTGATTGAAAGGCAGGCAGTCCTTTATGGCATTCACTATTTTTCTAAGTACGTGTTTTTTGGAGGATGTTAAGGTCACTAATTAGATCTGATGGAGTTCAGATTGACAAGTATTAAAAGGGCAGAAACAAACTTGACTTGAAGCCAGTGAATACAGACCATCTCCTAGAGTGGGTGGAGTAAACATAGTGCATAGAGACAAAAAAACTGGACCAAGAATGAATATAAAGACAGACAAACTGGAGAGTAGAGCCACCATCACAAAAAAAATCTTATTCCTTCACTATAGTTGAGTTATTCTTGTTTCTTGCCATGATGAAGCTGCAGTTCCTGTGTCTGGTGCTGACTGTAGTCTGTGCCCATGAGGGAAAAAACCATGATGTTGTGACCAGTAACTTTGATATTCCGAAGGTAGAGTGTGGAACACAGTGACTTCAAACTTCGGAGGGGAGGATGGTTTGGAGGATTCTCAGGCAAGGTTGTTTTACTTAAGGCAGGAGCTCTTTTTGTATAGTAGACAAAGGGAGTGGTTTAAGACTTTGGACTAAGAGCATTGTATTATGTGAAAAAATGGAAACTATCAGGGACCTCCATTCTCCAGTAAGAAATAGTGAAAAGAGTATGCCATATGTTGTCACTCAACCTGAGTTTCAATTCCATGTTTACCTCATCGGCGGAGTCCTAGTGTATAAACCACAGTGAAGGAGTCAAGTGTTTTTGTGGTGTTACATCTACTTTTCTAACCCAATCATTTATTTATTTATTGCAGATATCAGGCGAGTGGTATTCCATTCTCTTGGCCTCAGATGATAAGGAAAGTATAGAAGAAAATGGTAACATGAGGACTTTAGTGGAATACATCAAACTCTTGGACAACTCTTCTCTGTCATTTACATTTTTTGTAAAGTAAGTGTGCCCTTTATGGGGAAAAATAACAGAAGCTAGAGTATGGTCTTAGACCTACACACACACACACACACACACACACACACACACACTCACACACACACACAACACTTGTGTGCACATGCACACATACATGCATAATTATCGTGGGTCTGTATCCAAAACCAGAGTCACATATCGACTACTGATCCAGGACTTGATGATCCTGAGGCTTTTCCAGATTCAGAAGAGCTGAAATGGTAGTAGGGGAGGCAAAGGGGCGAGAGTTTTCAGAATCGTAAGTAATGTGGCAAACAGCATAAAATTAAGAATATAGGATTGGGGATCCACAGCCTATCTATCTCTTGAATAAATCTCTTACAAACTGTGTGTCCAAGAAAATTTATCTATTTCTACCCTAATTTTCCCTAGGTAAATGAAGATGTAATGCTCTCTTATTATGTTTGAGAGGGCCAGTCAGGCAATATCTGTAAAGCTCTTATCTAAGAGGTAGGCACTTGTGAGCACCTACCTAATTATCCATTTAAGTAGCAGTTGTAATAGTGATTCTGGGAAATAGTGGTACAGTAATAGTGATATCAGTAGCTAAGTCATCCTTAAAGTGTCGAATTAAGTAAAATTAGTAAATAAAAGTTCTTTCAAATTTTTACCAAAAATGTTCAGCAGTAAAGGGGATTTGACACTCAAGTGACAGGTAGAGAGTGAGGAACCAGACTCATCAATATCTCTTGGACATCAACTTATTCTGTTTTACAGAGAAAATGGACAGTGTATTGAACAATCTGTGATTTGCGACAAAACAGAAAAGGATGGTGAATATAGTGCTGTCTGTAAGTATACCTTTAAAAAAGTCTTTCAGATTTGTACTTCCAACCAGAAGGAATTTATTAAACCCTAATATCTTTACTATCTTGGTCAATTACTGATCAACATTTATTTAGGTAATAAAAATGGGGCCATCTAATAGCCAAAACATTCAATTTGGGAATTCCTTGCATATAAAAGCCAATGCCTGGCATATAATGTTGTCAGAGATGGCAATTTGGTGATATGTACCACCTACAATAAAAGAAAATTTGGCAAAAAAAAAGGAAAGAAAATAAAAATAAGAAGTTAAATTTGAGGGTAGCTGTTCATTCTCTGCCTACATTCTGATGATGTCTGGTGGCCATTCCACAGCACATTGCTCAAATGGGTTGCTGAATATATAATGCCAGTGAAGCTGAAAGACAGGACAGAGACACATAGTTGATAGAGATGGTGAAGGGATGTAGGTATATTTTAGGGAGAATAGTACAGGGTAAGTTGCTGCTGGGTTGAATTTTTTTAACCTAGTTTTCAATATACCACTAGTTGTCATTTCTCTCTTTTGAAGTCACCAGATGAAGCGTATGGATACGCAAATGAAAGGTATTAAATATCATTTCTTATCTCTTCCAGGAGATGCACTTGATTATATTTCGTGAGAGAGAATAGGTAAAGAGTTTCATTTGCTTCCCATGGACCAAAGAAGTTCTGAGCTGTGTTCTCTCTCCTCCACAGATCATGGAGTCATTACATTTCACATAGTTGAAGCAGTTTATAGTGACTATGTTATTCTTTATAATGTGAATAACAGTAATGAGAAAGAAATCCAAGTGATCGAACTCTATGGTAGGATATTTTAATGCTGACCCTCACCTAGAGGGTGGGGAGGCAGAGGGAGGAGTTAAAAAAAAAGGCTGAGACAAAATGATCCTCTCAGTCTTATCCTGACTGGTCTCTCCTCAGGAGAGAGGTGCTCACCATTGGTGACCCTTCAGAATCGGTGATGAGATGATGATGAAATTTCTCAAGCTCAAGATGTCAAATATGAGAAAATCATCCCATCCTTAAGACTTGTCTGAGCATCCATCACTGCCGTTCAATTCCCCACCCATCAAAAGACCCTACGCTACTGCCAGAAACCCCTGTGTCCAATGCAAAAGATACAACAGTAATTGTGATTCTTCATACAGCTCGAAAACCAGATGTACATCCAGTTCTCAAGAAACATTTTCGGAAACTTTGTAGAAAACATGGAATTCCCAAAGAAAACATACTCGACCTTACCAAGGCTGGTAAGTTTAAATATCTCTGGATTTTTCTTTCTAAATGTTCATGATGTTGATGTGAGAAATCAAAGATAAAATAATGCCTCCAAACAATCCACACTATCCCAGCTAAAAAATCATGTGGTTTCCGTCTGGAAAATCAGCAGGAGTTGGTGTTTGAATGTGCTCTGTTCTACCTCTGCAGATCGCTGTCTCCAGGCCCGATGGAGCTGAGTTGCCGAGGACTCAAGGTTGGTGATGTCTGATGGAGAGGGGGTGGCTCAGGTGTCACACACAGCCTTCTAATACATTAGGTGTTTGTAACTATTTTTTAATATTATAAATAATTTGGTAAGAAAGCTTGTGGGGGTGTCTTGAAATGTAGAGTTTGACCTTCTAGTTTGAGGACCCACTCCTTCCATGATCTCTAGAGCAAAAGAACTAAATAAGTAAAAGGAGAAGAATGACATGGACCTTAAAGTTACTGTGCAGATGTAATCTTAGTGAAAAGGGCTCAGTAATTGTTAATGTGCCAAAAATTATTAAGACTTAATATTTGAAATGGAAAAAGAGTAAATGTGTGTATGAAACTCAAACTTTTCTGTTTGTGGTTAATCTGCCAAGCCCAGAGGCCATCTGACCCTCCCATTTTTCATAAAAACATTCGTCTTTGATCTCTGCATATCCTTAACTTCCAATCTGGGATTAGAGCTGTCTGACTTTTCAGCGTCTTCCAACTTAAAAAATAGACTCAGTTTTCTCATATGTTTTTTACCTCACATTTGTCGTGGGGCTTCATTCAATCAATGTGTGGGAAGGTTCTAGCAAGTGTGGCTTGCATAAGGTAAGTATCTAATAAAAGGGAGCTATGGGTTTGGCCAGCAGTCCTCGCTTTATCAAAAGTTCTTCAAGTTTTCTCATGCTGAGGATGGCAGAAAGAGCCTACGACCCTTCATCGATCCCCCTCTCTTTGGTGTAGACCCAGTTGAGAAAAGGTTCGGGTGGGATCAGCAAAAGAACAAAACAGTCATTGATTCAACACCCTCCTTTACATTCTGGAACAAAAAACTTGGTTAGAATGCACATTATTGATTTCTTCGGCATTTGTCTGTGGAGTAGAAATTCTCTTTGTCCTCAGTGCAATCAAACAAGTGTTTCATGAGCTTCTGTGTTCTCTTCATCATCTGCTTATTTAGTGCTGAATGAAAACTTCCTCGCCTGGGCTGCTGGATCTTCCATCCCATGATCTCTCCATCAACTCGTGACAAGTTCTGTGGTTTGATTGCTATCGTGATCGCAATGAAGGCATTATCTCTGCATCTTCTCTAATAGACTAAAAAGACTCATCCACCAACTGGGAATCAAAGATTTTCTCCAAATTTCAGACTCTCTGTGCAAAACTCAGGAGGACTCTACCATGAGCAAGAGCTTCCTCTACCAATTCAATAAATGATTACCTCTGCAATCACGTGGTTGTCCTTGTGTATGTGAGAGATGTGGGACTGACAGCAAAAGAATGAGGGGACTTTCATGGCCGTGTACTTGCTGTGCTCCTCTAGTTTCTCAGAAACTTCCTTGAGTGTCCAGATTCTCCCTGCCATGCAGTAATTCTCTTCTATTGTAAGTGCTCCTTGCCCCTTTATTTGCCGATTGCTTAGTGATGGGGTAAGGCAAACTATAAGAAGTGTCAGGCTGGCTCTCGTCTGAGTCCACCCCTCAAGTAAGCTCTGCTGAAAGCAGCAAGAAGTCATGGACACATTACCAGTATTCTGACCCTGAATCTTTCTATTCTTATCCTAGCTGTACAGCCTGTGTCGGCACATGGTCTCTTTTACAAGGCCCAGCAGGCATCCATCTGAGCCAGTGTTTTCCCAGCACATGAGGAGACGTACCAGTTTTCAGGCTATGATAGGCAAACCTTTGATGCCCATCCCAGACTTCCTCCAGGGAAATGGTCACGTATTTTAGGTTCTCTCGATCACCTGTGAGTCCCCACCATTCCAAAATTGTCCTCACAAGCCCTGGCTAATGGAAATCATAATAAATCCAAAACCTGCTCTTGCTCATGGAGATCTGAGTTCGTTAAAGGGCCTCTGAAGCGTTGATCCATTTGTGTCTTTAACGATTAATTCTGGGGATGTTTACTTCTGATTTCCCTAAGGACATTAGAATATAATCTCATTCCACATTGGGGCAAATAGCACTTTATATTCCATATAAGCACACTGTTAGTGCAAAAGTATCCTGCTAGTCTAATCTGCTTTAAATGTCCTCATTGACATAGACAGATCTGGACTTTAAAAACTCTTTATTGTTTGCTGAACATAAACCATTGAGTCTTTAACCCATAAAAAGTAATTGCTTTTCATTGGGAAGAACTGTGATGCCATGGCTGTGATGTCCCCCAGGGATGAGATCAGTACATTTTTAAAATTAGAGAGCTTCACGATTGTCTAGCCATGGTCATGTGTATCTGATCATACTATGTCAATGTCACTAACATATTGATTTTGTAACAGATTTCATCATCAGCAAACGTAAATGTAAATTTTCTTGACTGAGTTAAAGGAAATTTACTAGATATATGTTATCTAGTTATTATGGTTCAATCTTAAATCCCAATTGGTGGCTGAAGAAAGCAGATGTTGAATGATATATGCAGTGTGACACCATTCATATGAATTTTATAAAACACCTCGGTAAATAGAGCATATTATTCATGGTTCCTATATGTCTGTTGTTGCAGTGGTTCTCATGATGTGTGTTTGAGTCACCTGGGCATCTTGATGGCCTGCAGGCCCTGACTGAGCACATCGGGGGTGGGACCTGAGATCCTGCTCTGACAAGATTACAGAGATGCCAGTGCTGTCTCCCTTTGAGAGGGAGTGATGCAGGATGGTGGAATTCTTCTTACCTTCTTCAATGCATCAATGTCTTGGATTCTTTTTCTCTACCTGGGTGCTGGACACTCTCAGTTGTACTTCTGATCTTCCATGAGTAGTTGTAAAAGTAGGTGTTTCTGTCAAGAAATGAGGGATGGCACTCATTCTTCCACTATCATGCTGACATCAAACCAGATCAGTTATCATTTCACCAGAAAAGACATATTGAAAAAAAAAATACTGAGTTTTAGTTTCCTGGAAAGTCTAAATATATCAGGGGTCAAATGAAAGTTAAGGTGAAATCAGCCATCGCAGGGAGCTGGGTTACAGCTGCTTGGTACACTTTGCTCAGGGACTTGGGGCTCATAGCAAGGCTCATTGGGTATTTCTCCCCATGACATTCAATTTCTGAGTTGTTCTTCATTAGTTCCTTATCTTCCTACTATCACCTTACTGTCCACAAACAGAGTCTTAGGGTCTGAACACAAATTGAGTTGGTCAAAGGAATGGAAGTTAATCTGTTGCAAAGAGCACCGCAGCATGGTATTCCTCATGGTAGCAAGTGTGAATTATGATTCATCAGTAGATCCCACGTGTCACACTTCTTTCCAAGGTTTAACGTTATATCCAAGAAATTTCTGCTTGTGTGCCAGAAGCTCCATTTTGGGCATTCACTGGGACAGGACAAATGGGTTCTGTATTAGTTTCCTTTTTGTGCTGAAACAATCACCACAAACTTGCTGGCTTAACTGCATGAGTTTATTCTACTAGGTTTGAAGTTTGGAAGTCTAATTGGACTCTGTGCACCAAAGGCAAGTGAGCTTGTTCTGTCAATTTATCAGGTCATCTTCTATATCCTATCATAGAGTTTTAAATTTTTCTCTGGGGAGTTTTGTGTGTGTGTGTGTGTGTTTGGGATTTTATATTCCTGTATATTTATTACAGGGCTTGTTTTTTCTTTTTGTTTTGTTTTGTTTTTGTCTTTGTTTTTTAACCAACAGTGATTATCATGCATTGGTGCTGGTATAAAAAATGTTACTGATCTTTGTTAGTTTATCTCTTTCACTAACTCAATGAAACTTTTTTATTAGATATAGTGACATAGTTGTAATACTTGTGGATTCTGTTACTTTCATTGGCATATGGTCATATTAGCTACAAATAATAATGTCAACATATCTGTTCCAACACTGATACTTTCCTCTATTAGTTTTTGTCTCCTGTCCTATAAGGTCAGCCAGAACCTCAGGAATTCTTTAAACTTTGAAACCCAGTTTTCTATTAGAAGTTTGCAAACTATGGTTCATTATACATAAATCCAACAAACTACATATTTTCCTATTTGCTCTGAGCTAAATACATTTGCAATCAATGTGGTATTAGAAAACCTAATTTGTAACCTGGTTAAATGATAAATCAAAATTGTAATTCCAAAAAAATTAATATTTTTAAGTAGAAAATATTAAACTCAATATTGTATATGGAATGTCATCAAAACATGACATTTTTATTTCGGTTAGTTTGGGACCTATGCAGTATCTTTGATTTAAAGTCTTAGCCTGCAAGACCTTAAGTATTTTTTCTATGGATGTTTAGAGAAAAAAGTTACTGGCCCCCTTTTCTATACATGACATTTCCTGTGATTATACTTTACTATAGGAATTGGTGCTGCACTGTCCCCCAAATTTAAAAGTTTGTCACATATAAATCCACGCAGTGCCTTCAGTAAAAATGTCACTGGATTATGTGATTGTGAGAATAAAAATGTATTTTAAACTTCTGCTGTGCTGCTACCCTTTCGGTTGAGAATGACTTGAACCTCAATGGAGCACATGTAGAGAAATGTCAAATAAACTTCCAGAGTAAATGTGAAATCAGGACATCCTGAGGTTATTTGGATTTCCAGAGCAATAAGGAAGATTGTATGTCTCTCTTCTTGGCTCTGAGAACTTGGCCATTTGAGTCGCTGGTCCCAGGACAAACTTTAATCTAAAATGTTTGCTCTTGAAAGCAGGCCCATCAAGATATCAGCTGTTATTCTTAAAAGATAACATTTCTAAAATGTTCTTTTCCCTACAAAAATTTTACAATGGCTCTGCTTCCTTCTTAGCACAACAGACAATTACTGGCTGTCCCCTTGGTATAGGGACACAGAGAACTGGAGTGCTGGTTTGATCACAAGAACCTGGCTAGAAAAAAGGACCTGGAGAGCAGCACAGATAGCAATTAGCAGCCACAAGGATTTCTCATCCACCTTCAGTTTCCCATGTTTCTGTTAAAAGTGAATCATTATGCACACAGTTTTCTTCAAACACCCCACAAGCACCCTTGTTTTTCCTGCTCCCTTTGTGTGAAATACTTGTCCCTCAGATACTGCATGGCATACCCTACATGACGTCCTGGTCCATATGTGTCACTTTACACACAAGACTCCACAAGGATAAAGTAGTATTATTTCCCCACCTTTTTGAGTGGCTTCTCATATTTCTTTGTTTACTGCCTGTACCCATTTTCTACAAGGTAAGTACAATGACGTAAAAAAGCTAATTCTCTTCCCAGCAATCCTGCCCCCAAAACAGTTTTGAGTTGAAGCAGGTCTTGCATGCCTATAGCTCAATCAGAGGATGTCCCTGCCCTGTGCAAGAAAGTCTTGAGACTTGCTTTCATTACTGACAGGAGAGCAAAGGAAAGTTCCACATGTCCTCTGCTCCAGGATTTGTAAAAGTTCCCTGCATGATTCAAAAGTGCAGTCAAAGTTGAAAAGCTTTCATATAAGGATAAAATGAGTTGTATTTGCCATGTATCTGTGCAGGAGAATTCTCAGAACAGAAGTCACTGGGAGGGGGAATGGGGGAGTGCCCCAAATGACACTCTGCAAGGAGGTACAGGGTGTGTGGAACACTCCCCAGTACAGAGAGGAGCTCCAGAGAGCTCCTCATAGGCCGCTGGTCAAAAGGCCCAGACTCAGGCATGTCTTCTATGACAGAGGTCAGGCACCTTGGGGTGGACAAGGCCAGAATCTGGAACATGGCTAACTGAATGTCCATGGAAGTCCTGTCACCCTGCAGTGGCCATCATGCAAATTGCAGACACAGCTGCCCCAGAGCACAGCTCTGAACAAATTTAGAGTCTTCAGGCATAGGTTAACTTGGGCACCAGGAGGCCACAGACCACTTAGGGAGGCTTCTTCCAAAAGTCCTAGGGCTCAGATTGGCTTTCCCAGGTTCACTACATGCCAGAAAAGCTAGGTTGGCATGAAAAATGGAGGACAAGGCAGCCCAAAGAAGTTGCAGAAAACTGGGTGGTCTAAAGATACAGTTGACCTCTCAAGGGAGGCCTATACAGGTGCTTTTAGAACTTGGGCCTTGGAAAACCCCAGGAAACTCTGTTCTCTGGAGACCTGCAGGAGTTTTTAAGCATAGGATTAGGGCCTGCATGGCCTGTGTTGGCAGAACCAGCAAAGCCAGTGCGGGCTTTGTTAGAAGAAGCTGCCCTAAAACGTGAGCTCATCAGAGCTCTGGGCCCATGTCGGTGTGTCTGAACCTGAACCTTTGAAGCAGAGTCTGCTGGAGAGGCTGCATCGGGCTGGAAGTGAGTGGCTGATTTCAGAATCTTTACTTACATGTGTCCCACTCAGCGCCTTAGTAACTGAGGAGGCAGCTTTCTCAGAAGAGCCCCAGGTCTCATCCCAGCCTCAACACAGAGGCCCGTGTGTCAGTGAAGGGTGGGGAAGTCATTAGTTCTGTCCTGAAAATGAGCCTTAATATCTGAAATGAAAAATTATTTTCATAAAAATCAGAGGTTCTGAGTCAACATGCTAATGGGAAAGTTCTTTTCTATTTTTCAATATAACTTTGTGAGGAATAATTGATAATCAGGGCACATCTGAAAGTATGAAATTTAGTGAGTTGTTACAGGGATGTTCCCAGGAAATTATCATCCCAGTCAGGGTAGTGGTTAACTATCATCCTCAACTGCTCTCTCTGTGCATCTGGAATCCACCCTTCCATACCCACCCAAGCCCTAGGCCACATCTGATCTACTTCCTGTCTATAGAGTGTGCACTTTGGAGAGATTTATATAAACTCAGTCATCAGTGTGTTCTGTGCTTTGTTGTTGTTCAGGCTATTTTTCCTCAGCATAATTCTTTTGAGATTAACTCATGTTGTGCTTAGCAACCTCTGTTCCTTTTCTGCTGGAACCCACCGGCGAAAGTCGAACAGTCCCTGAGATGGGGAGTGAGGATGAAAAAAAAGACAGAGACAAGAGAAAGATTTGGGAGGGCTCACAGTCAATACTGCAGCCTCGAGTTTATTCAGTACACCCTATTTATACATTACGATTGTGTGGGAAACCGACAACTGCTTGCACCTGCACAAGAAGAAACAACTGCTTGCACCTGCACAGGGAGTCTGTTGCTCTCTCAAGGCTCCCATCCTCCTCCTTAATAATCAGCAACAGGTGCTTCTCAGTCACTACCAAAGTAGCAAGGTAACTGCAAACACCTGCTGAGCAAACAATCCCTTGTTTACCCAGAGGGTGGCCATCAAACGAATGGCTCCTGACACTTTTCACAGTTCCTTACCTTCTGTTGTGTGAATATACCACCGACTGTTTACTCCTTTCTGTCAATGAACATTTCACCTGGTTCTAGTTCTCATCTAATAAAAATAAACTTTCTGTGATCATTCTTGGAGTACTCCCATATGGACATGTTTACCTTTCTCTCAGTTGCACATGATAGAGGAATGGCTCAGTCATATCTGTCAATGTAGAAAATATCCAAACTTGAGAGAAATTTTATCAGAGTTTTCTTGAGCAAAACCAACATCATATGCCAGGGAGTAAATCTCAAATGTCCTGGAAAATAACAATTTCACAGCTGCTTAATGCCTTTGAAGGGAACTAAAGAAAATTACATGGAGGTGGAACTGTGCCAAGCCTTACACTGAGGGCACAAATATCCATGAAGATTCGAGTATTGAAAACTCAAAGACAGTGAAAACATTCCGTGGAAAATGTTTTCATTTCTGGTTTTCTCTTTTTGCACACTAATGGAGTGCTCAGAACCAGAAAGTTACAATCTGGCGTTCTGCATGTGTACATAGTTAGGAGTGCTGGTGTGATGGCAGAGACAGAGTGTACAGCAGTGTTGCTGACTCTCCTTTCAGTTGCATAGCTATGAAAAATGGGTTTCATGTTCCAAACTTGATTGCTCATAGGCTGCTATGTTTTTTAGAGAGACTCAAATAAGGTAAAGTACACACCCTTGCCACTATCTGCCACTATCAAGTGCAGTGCCTCTATCTCAGGGGCAGGATGACCTATTCCAATCTATGATGACTTGTGACTGAATAGTGGTTGACCACAAACTACAAATGATCACACAAGGGACTGGAATGAGTTTATAATACTGACCACATGTATATGCCACAATGCATAGGTTCACTGCCTTGTGTCCAGTTCATCTTATGACACCAACCTCTTTCTATTTTGCAGGGTAGAGTATAGGATCATTAGTACAAAGGTAAAATAAGCCATAACATTTGAACAGCCCAAACTCGAAACATAACAGTCTAACTTACAACATTCTTCTCACTGGGAATCCTCTTCCCACATTCTTTGCACTACTACAAACTCTCCCTAACATTCAAGACCTTCCCTAAGTTCCACCTTCTTCTGGGATAATTTTGCGAACCCACCAGCTGACATGGGCCATACATGAGTCTGAGGGTTCTACGCATCTAATCCCATTGAATCCCTATAGCAGTCTGTGGGCAAGTATAATTATCTCATATAAAAGAAAATAAGGCTGCAAGAAATGAAATCTGTCCTCATGGCTTCAAAATGACAGAGACATGCATGAAGATAAAGTCTACTTGATTCCAAGCCTGAGATCTTAAGCACTCTTACCTGATGCCACCTCCCCAGCATCAGGCCCTGTGGCCCACCATGGTCCCACTTGGTTAGGGTGCTCCTCATGCTTGGTGAGTCAAGCTTTCACTGGGTGTACAGAGAGCATTTCCCTAGCTTCTCTGAAAAGTGTTTGATGGAAGGAATGACATCTTCTACTTCTCTATGTCCCTTGTGTGTCTTTGGTGTACAGCAAGGTATGCATAATGACTAAAGATTTGTAAATTCATCAAGGCAGAAGAAAAGGCAGCAGTGGTTGAATTCAGAAAATAAGTCCAAGAAAGTAAAATTTGCTCCATACCAGACATCATACTTTCAGTACGTTAATTTATTTTTTGTATCTTCATCTATTTGAATGCTTTGTGATAGGTGCTAACAACTTCAGTTGAGACAGTTTCTTTGTTCTAAGGGTAACTACCATGGAGTCAGTCACCTAATTGCCCACCTTATGTAAAGGGTGAAATGTAGGTGCCCTACGTATTCTACTTCCCAGTCAACTCCATTTGTGCCACACAAATTTGCTTTCTGATTGAAAGGCAGGCAGTCCTTTATGGCATCTGCTATTTTTCTTGAGTATGTGTTTTGAGGACTTTAAGGTCATTAGTTATATCTGATGGAATTGAGATTGACAAGCATCAAAAGGGCAGGAACAATCTTGGCTTGACACGAGTGAATAAAGGTCATCTCATAGAGTGGGAGGAAGAAATGTAGTGCATAGCAAACAAACCAAAAAAAAAAAAAACTGGATCCAGAATGAATATAAAGACAGAGGAACTGGGGATTGAAGCCTACATCAGGGAAAGTCTGACTTTAGTGACTATAGCTGAGTCACTCGTTCCCCTACCATGATGAAGCTGCTCTTACTGTATCTGGGGCTGACTCTGGTTTGTGCTCATGAGGAAGGAAGCCATGATGTCGTGACAAGCATCATTGATTTGTCAAAGGTAGAGTTGTGGAACATAGTGACTTCGAACTTTGAGGAATGGTTTGGAGGATTCTCAGGCAAGGTGGTTTTACTGAAGGCAGAAGTTATTTTGGTATAGTAGACAAGGTGTGTGGTTTCAGACTTTGGGCTAAGAACAGTTGTATTGTGTGAAAAGACGGAAACACACAGGGACCTCCATTCTCCCTGAAGGAATAGTGGAAAGAGTTTTCCATGTGTTGTCACTCGACCTGAGTTTCAATTCCATGTTCACATCATCTGTAGGTATCCTGGCCCATGGGCCAGAGTTGAAGGAGCCAAGAGTTTACATAGTGTTACTTCTACTTTTCTGACTCAATCATTATTGATTTATTGCAGATATCAGGTGAATGGTATTCCATTCTCATTGCCTCAGATGACAAGGAAAGTATAGAAGAAAATGGTACCATGTGGTGTTCGGTAGAACACATCAAAGTCTTGGAAAACGCTTCTCTGTCACTTATATTTTTTGTAAAGTAAGTGTGCCCTTTACAGGGAAAAAAAATAACAGAAGCTAGAGTATGATCTTAGACCTACACACACATACACACACATACACACACACATTCATGTGCACTTGTGCACAATTATTGTGGGTCTGTATCCAAATTAAGAGTCATTCATCCAGCACTGATCCAGAACTTGATGATCCTTAGGCTTTTCCAGATTCAGAGGTAAGAGTTGCTGATAAGAATAAATTAAAATGGGAGTAGAGGAGGCAAGGGGGTGAGAGGTTTTGGAATCATAAGTAATGTGGCAATACAGCATAAATTAAGAGAATAAGATTGGGGATCCACAGCCTATCTATCTCTTGAATATATCTCTTACAAATTGTGTAACCAAGAAAATTCATCTCTTTCTACCCTAATTTTCCCCTGTGTAAATGAGAATGTTACTAATTCTCTCTCATGATGGTTGGGTGGATCAGTGAGGCAATGTCTGTAAAGCTCTTATCTGAGGGTAGGCACATCTGAGCACTCAGCTAATTATCTAGACAAGTAGTGGTTGTAATAGTGATTGTATAGTGGTAGAATAATAATAAAAACAATAGCTGAATCATTCTCAAAGTGTCAAATTAAGTGAAATAAATAAATAAAAGTTCTTTCAAATTTCTGCCAAAAATGTTCAGCAGTGAAGGGGATTTGAAACTCAAGTGACAGGTAGAGTGTGAAGAACCAAACTCATCAATATCTCTTGGGCATCAACTTATTCTGTTTTACAGAGAAAATGGACAGTGTATTGAAGAATCTTTGATTTTTGACAAAACAGAAAATGATGGTGAATACAGTGCTGTCTGTAAGTATACATTTAAAAAAAGTCTTTCAGACTTGTATTCTCAACCACAAGTAATTTATTAAATGCTAATATCTCTAGGATCTTAGTCAATTCCTGATCAACATTTATTTAGGTAATATAAATTGGGGCCATACACTCAATTTGGGAATTTCTTGTGTGTAAAAGCCAATGCCTGGCATGTAATATCATCAGATAAAGAGGAAAATTAGGTCATATGTACCACATGCAACAAAAAAATAATTTTCCAAAAAAAAAAAAAAAGTAAATTTCAGGATAGTTGCTCAATCTCTGCATTCAAGGATGTCTGGTGGCCATTCCCACAGTATATTGCCAATGAGTTGCTGGATATATAATGCCAGTGAAGCTGAAAGACAGGACAGAGACATATAGTTGATAGAGATGCCTAAGGAAGGTAGATAAGTTTAAGGGAGAATGATATGAGGTAAGTTGCTGCTGGGCTGAATTTTCCTACTCCTGGAAATCAATGTACCACTAGCTGTCATTTCTCTCTTTCGAAGTCACCAGATGAGGCCTATGTTTATGCAAATGGAAAGTGTTAAATATCATTTTTTTATCTCTACCAGGAGATGCATTTGATTATATTTCATGAGACAGAAAAGGTAACGAGTTTTATTTGCTTCCCATGGACCAAAAAAGTTCTGAGCTGTGTTCTCTCTCCTCCACAGATTATGGAATCACTACGCTTCACATAGCTGAAGCAGTTTATAGTGACTATGTTATTCTTTATTTCATGAATGACAACAATGAAAAAGAAATCCACGTGTACGAACTCTATGGTAGGGTATTTCAATGCTGACCCTCACCTAGAGACTGGGGAGAAAGAGGGAGGAAAAAAAAGGAAGGCTGACACAAAGTGATCCTCTCAGTCTTACACTGATAGGTCTCTCCTATAGAGAGACATGTTCACCATGGATGACCCTTCAGGTTTGATGATGGGATGATGATGAAATCTCTCATTATCAAGATGTCAAATTCAAGACAGTCATATCCATCTCTAAGACTTCTGCGTGAGCACCCATCATGGCCTTTCATTTTCCAACCCAACTGAAGACCCCACCCTACTGCCAGGAACCCCTGTGTCTGATGCACAAGAAACAACAGTTACTGTCACTTTTCCTACAGCTCGAAAACCAGATGTACATCCAGTTCTCAAGAAACATTTTCGGAAACTTTGTAGAAAACATGGAATTCCCAAAGAAAACATACTCGACCTTACCAAGGCTGGTAAGTTTAAATATCTCTGGATTTTTCTTTCTAAATGTTCATGATGTTGATGTGAGAAATCAAAGATAAAATAATGCCTCCAAACAATCCACACTATCCCAGCTAAAAAATCATGTGGTTTCCGTCTGGAAAATCAGCAGGGGATGGTGTTTGAATGTGCTCTGCTCTGCCTCTGCAGATCGCTGTCTCCAGGCCCGATGGAGCTGAGTTGCCGAGGACTCAAGGTTGGTGATGTCTGATGGAGAGGGGGTGGCTCAGGTGTCACACACAGCCTTCTAATACATTAGGTGTTTGTAACTATTTTTTAATATTATAAATAATTTGGTAAGAAAGCTTGTGGGGGTGTCTTGAAATGTAGAGTTTGACCTTCTAGTTTGAGGACCCACTCCTTCCATGATCTCTAGAGCAAAAGAACTAAATAAGTAAAAGGAGAAGAATGACATGGACCTTAAAGTTACTGTGCAGATGTAATCTTAGTGAAAAGGGCTCAGTAATTGTTAATGTGCCAAAAATTATTAAGACTTAATATTTGAAATGGAAAAAGAGTAAATGTGTGTATGAAACTCAAACTTTTCTGTTTGTGGTTAATCTGCCAAGCCCAGAGGCCATCTGACCCTCCCATTTTTCATAAAAACATTCGTCTTTGATCTCTGCATATCCTTAACTTCCAATCTGGGATTAGAGCTGTCTGACTTTTCAGCGTCTTCCAACTTAAAAAATAGACTCAGTTTTCTCATATGTTTTTTACCTCACATTTGTCGTGGGGCTTCATTCAATCAATGTGTGGGAAGGTTCTAGCAAGTGTGGCTTGCATAAGGTAAGTATCTAATAAAAGGGAGCTATGGGTTTGGCCAGCAGTCCTCGCTTTATCAAAAGTTCTTCAAGTTTTCTCATGCTGAGGATGGCAGAAAGAGCCTACGACCCTTCATCGATCCCCCTCTCTTTGGTGTAGACCCAGTTGAGAAAAGGTTCGGGTGGGATCAGCAAAAGAACAAAACAGTCATTGATTCAACACCCTCCTTTACATTCTGGAACAAAAAACTTGGTTAGAATGCACATTATTGATTTCTTCGGCATTTGTCTGTGGAGTAGAAATTCTCTTTGTCCTCAGTGCAATCAAACAAGTGTTTCATGAGCTTCTGTGTTCTCTTCATCATCTGCTTATTTAGTGCTGAATGAAAACTTCCTCGCCTGGGCTGCTGGATCTTCCATCCCATGATCTCTCCATCAACTCGTGACAAGTTCTGTGGTTTGATTGCTATCGTGATCGCAATGAAGGCATTATCTCTGCATCTTCTCTAATAGACTAAAAAGACTCATCCACCAACTGGGAATCAAAGATTTTCTCCAAATTTCAGACTCTCTGTGCAAAACTCAGGAGGACTCTACCATGAGCAAGAGCTTCCTCTACCAATTCAATAAATGATTACCTCTGCAATCACGTGGTTGTCCTTGTGTATGTGAGAGATGTGGGACTGACAGCAAAAGAATGAGGGGACTTTCATGGCCGTGTACTTGCTGTGCTCCTCTAGTTTCTCAGAAACTTCCTTGAGTGTCCAGATTCTCCCTGCCATGCAGTAATTCTCTTCTATTGTAAGTGCTCCTTGCCCCTTTATTTGCCGATTGCTTAGTGATGGGGTAAGGCAAACTATAAGAAGTGTCAGGCTGGCTCTCGTCTGAGTCCACCCCTCAAGTAAGCTCTGCTGAAAGCAGCAAGAAGTCATGGACACATTACCAGTATTCTGACCCTGAATCTTTCTATTCTTATCCTAGCTGTACAGCCTGTGTCGGCACATGGTCTCTTTTACAAGGCCCAGCAGGCATCCATCTGAGCCAGTGTTTTCCCAGCACATGAGGAGACGTACCAGTTTTCAGGCTATGATAGGCAAACCTTTGATGCCCATCCCAGACTTCCTCCAGGGAAATGGTCACGTATTTTAGGTTCTCTCGATCACCTGTGAGTCCCCACCATTCCAAAATTGTCCTCACAAGCCCTGGCTAATGGAAATCATAATAAATCCAAAACCTGCTCTTGCTCATGGAGATCTGAGTTCGTTAAAGGGCCTCTGAAGCGTTGATCCATTTGTGTCTTTAACGATTAATTCTGGGGATGTTTACTTCTGATTTCCCTAAGGACATTAGAATATAATCTCATTCCACATTGGGGCAAATAGCACTTTATATTCCATATAAGCACACTGTTAGTGCAAAAGTATCCTGCTAGTCTAATCTGCTTTAAATGTCCTCATTGACATAGACAGATCTGGACTTTAAAAACTCTTTATTGTTTGCTGAACATAAACCATTGAGTCTTTAACCCATAAAAAGTAATTGCTTTTCATTGGGAAGAACTGTGATGCCATGGCTGTGATGTCCCCCAGGGATGAGATCAGTACATTTTTAAAATTAGAGAGCTTCACGATTGTCTAGCCATGGTCATGTGTATCTGATCATACTATGTCAATGTCACTAACATATTGATTTTGTAACAGATTTCATCATCAGCAAACGTAAATGTAAATTTTCTTGACTGAGTTAAAGGGAATTTACTAGATATATGTTATCTAGTTATTATGGTTCAATCTTAAATCCCAATTGGTGGCTGAAGAAAGCAGATGTTGAATGATATATGCAGTGTGACACCATTCATATGAATTTTATAAAACACCTCGGTAAATAGAGCATATTATTCATGGTTCCTATATGTCTGTTGTTGCAGTGGTTCTCATGATGTGTGTTTGAGTCACCTGGGCATCTTGATGGCCTGCAGGCCCTGACTGAGCACATCGGGGGTGGGACCTGAGATCCTGCTCTGACAAGATTACAGAGATGCCAGTGCTGTCTCCCTTTGAGAGGGAGTGATGCAGGATGGTGGAATTCTTCTTACCTTCTTCAATGCATCAACGTCTTGGATTCTTTTTCTCTACCTGGGTGCTGGACACTCTCAGTTGTACTTCTGATCTTCCATGAGTAGTTGTAAAAGTAGGTGTTTCTGTCAAGAAATGAGGGATGGCACTCATTCTTCCACTATCATGCTGACATCAAACCAGATCAGTTATCATTTCACCAGAAAAGACATATTGAAAAAAAAAATACTGAGTTTTAGTTTCCTGGAAAGTCTAAATATATCAGGGGTCAAATGAAAGTTAAGGTGAAATCAGCCATCGCAGGGAGCTGGGTTACAGCTGCTTGGTACACTTTGCTCAGGGACTTGGGGCTCATAGCAAGGCTCATTGGGTATTTCTCCCCATGACATTCAATTTCTGAGTTGTTCTTCATTAGTTCCTTATCTTCCTACTATCACCTTACTGTCCACAAACAGAGTCTTAGGGACTGAACACAAATTGAGTTGGTCAAAGGAATGGAAGTTAATCTGTTGCAAAGAGCACCGCAGCATGGTATTCCTCATGGTAGCAAGTGTGAATTATGATTCATCAGTAGATCCCACGTGTCACACTTCTTTCCAAGGTTTAACGTTATATCCAAGAAATTTCTGCTTGTGTGCCAGAAGCTCCATTTTGGGCATTCATTGGGACAGGACAAATGGGTTCTGTATTAGTTTCCTTTTTGTGCTGAAACAATCACCACAAACTTGCTGGCTTAACTGCATGAGTTTATTCTACTAGGTTTGAAGTTTGGAAGTCTAATTGGACTCTGTGCACCAAAGGCAAGTGAGCTTGTTCTGTCAATTTATCAGGTCATCTTCCATGTGTTTTCCTAGAGTTTTAAATACTCTTTTTGGTAGTGTTCTTTTTTATTCTTGGTTGTTAATTCATTCCTGTGCACTATTCATAGTTTGCGGTTTTGTTTTCGTATTTGTTTTTATCGTTAGTGATTATCATGAATTTCTGCCAGTACAGAGAAATGTTATTTATCTTTTAAGTTGATCTCTCTAGCTACCTTTTGAAATTTTTTACTAGGTGCAATGACAGTTCTAATACTTTGTGGATTCTGCTGGTTTTATAGGCATATGGTTATACTATCTACAAATCATAATGTCAACGTATCTCTTCCAATACTGATGCTTCTCTTTTTTTGTCTCCTCTTCTGATAACTTTAGCCAGAGGTCCAGGAATCCTTTAAACACTGATATTCAATTATAACAAGGGTTGGTAAACTTCGGCCCAAAACGTAAATCCAGCCAAAGGCATAATTTTATATTTGCCTTAACTAACAACATTTGCAATCAGTGTGATTTTTAGAGCACTAATTTTCACCACCAATAACAATACTTCAAAAAATTTTATTCTCAAAAATACTTTATGCAGTCCTTTATATTTGAAACTAATAAAATGCTGAAAGAAAAATGATTCATTCTTCTTGTGTTTTTTAAAATTTTCCTAATTCAATGTTCTATTTTGCATCTCATCACAAAATCTGGTAATGTGTTTTCTATATTATATTAGGACCTATGTAGCATCTTTGATTTTACATCTTGGCACACAAGACGTTAAATATGTCCTCACCGGCCCTTTTGAGGAAAAGGTTCTCGATCCCCTTTTCTATACCATGACCTTACCCTGACTGCCATTTACCATAGTAATTGGTGCTACACTGTCTCTCAAATATAGGAGTTTGTCTAATTTAACCCTTCACAGTGTCTTCAGTAAAATGAGCATTATATTATCTGATTGTGGGTTAAAAGAAATGTTTTTAAGATGTTCTTTAACTGTCCATCTTTCAATCTCATGAATGACTTTAACCTGAATGAAGAAATGTAGAGAAGTGCAAAATAAACTTCCATTTTCAATGTCAGATCAGGGCACCTTGAGGTTATTTAGGGTTTTCAGAGAACAATGAAGACTCCACATTTCTTTTCCCAGCTTAGAGAACTTTGCCGTTTCAGTCTCTCATCTCAGGAAAGACTTTAGTTGAAATTGTCTGCTCCTGGAAGCAAGCCAATCAAGATGCCACCTATTATTCTTAAAAGATAGCATTTCTGAGACATTGTTCTGTTGCCTACAAAAATTTTACATGGGTCTGCTTGCTTCTAAGAACACTGGACAATTGCTGGCTGCACCCTTGGTATAGGGACACAGAGAACTGGAGTGCCAGCTTGTTCACAAGAGCTGGACCGTGAAAGAGGACCTGGTCAGCAGCCCGAACAGCGATTACCCAGCTGACAGGTACCACTTCTTGGTACTCTTTGCTCAGGGACTGAGGGCCAAACTCAAGGCAAGTCTCATTGGAAATTTTCCCCCATGACAGTTAATTTCTGACTTGTTCTTTATTCATTCCTTATCACCCTACTATCACCACACCATCCACAGACAGAGTCTTAGGGTCTGATCACACACCATGGTGGTCAAAGGATAGGAAATAATCTGTTGCAAAGAGCACCGCAGCATAATATTCCTCATGTCAGCAAGTGTGAATTAGGATACCTCAGTAGATCCAGTGTGTCAAACTTCCTTAGAAGAGTGAACAAGATATCCAAAAGAAGTCTGCTTGTGCATCAGAAATAGAGTAAAGAAGCTCCATTTTTGGCATTCACTTGGACAGGACAGATGGGTTCTGCATTAGTTTCCTGTTTACGCTGAAACAATCACCACAAACTTGTTGGTTTAACTACACAGGTTTATTCTCCTACTTTTGAAATTTGAAAGTCTGACCTGGAGCTCATTGTGGCATAGGCAAGTGAGCTTGGTATTCGTCAATTTAACAGATAATCTCCTATATCTTTACTTAGAGTTTTAAAATTCTCTCCTGAGTAGTTGTCTTTTGACTTTGGGTTTTAAATTCCTGTATATTTATTACAGGACTTAAAAAGAAACCAACAGTGATTATCATGAGTTTGTGCTTGTATAAAAAAATTTTATTGATTGTTGTAAATTTATGTCTCTCACTAATTCAATAAAATTTTTTATCAGTTGTAGTAACATTATTTGCAATGCTTTATGGATTCTGTCATTTTTATTGGTATATGGTCACACTATCTAAAATAATATTGTCAACATATCTCTTCCAACACTGATACTTCCCTCTATTCTTTTTCTTATCTCCTCTCCTATAAGTTCAGGCAGAACCTTAGGAATTCTTAAATCATTGAAACCCAGTTTTCTATCAGAGGTTGGCAAACTATGCCTCATTATGAATAAATCCAACAAACTACGGGTTTCCTTATTCACCTTGAGCTAAGAACATTTGCAGTAAATGTAGTATTAGGAAAACTAATTTATAAACTGGTTAAATAATAAATCAAAAATTATAATTCCTGTAAAAATTTAATATTTTTCAGCAGAAAATGGTTAACTCAATGTTGTATATGGGATTTCATCAAAACATGTAAATATTCTTTTTTCTTTAGTTTAGGACCTATCTAGTATTCTTAATTTTACCTCTTGGCCTTCAAGACCTTAAATATTTCCTCTCTGGCCCTTTAGAGAAGAAGGTTACCAGTCCCCTTTTCTATACCATGCCCATTTCTCTGATTGCAGTTTACTATATTAATTGCTGCTACACTGTCCCCAAATTTAAAAGTTTGTCACATGAAAACCTTTGAAGTGCCTTCAGTAAAAAGGGGCACTGGATCATGTAATAATGGGATTAAGGAGATATTTTTAATTTGTTCTGTTACTGTTCCCCTTTATGTCATGAATGACTTGAACCTCATTGGAGCACATGTAGAGAAATGTCAAATAAACTTTCTGTGTCAATGCAAAACGGGGACACCCTGAGATTATTTGGGTTTCCAGAGCAACAAGGAAGATTGCACGTTCCTCTTCCTGGCTCTGAGGACTTTGCCATTTGAGTCGCTGGTCCCAAGACAGACTTCAGTTGAAAGTGTTAGCTCCCAAAAGCGGGCCCATCAAGGTACCAGCTGCTATTCATAAAGTTAGCATTTCTGAAACGTAGTTCTGTTGCCTACAAAGATTTTATGATGGCTCTACTTGCTTCTTAGCAAGTAGATTACTGGTTGCACCTCTGGTATAAGGACACAGAGAACTGAAGTGCTGGTTTGATCACAAGAACCCGGCCCAGAAAGAAGACCTGGTCAGCAGAGCAAACAGTGATTAGCAGCTCCCAGGATTCCTCATTCACCTTAGGTTTACTGTGTTTCTGTTAAAAGTGAATTGTTATGCATACAGTTTTTCTCAAATACCCACGAGTACTCGCATCTCAGACCCTTGTCCTTCTGGCTGCCTTTGTGTGAAATACTTGTCTCTCAGATACTGCATGGCTTACCCTACATGATGTTCTGGTCCCTATGTGTCACTTTACACAAAAGACTCCACAGGGATGAAGTAGTATTCTTTCCCCATCTTTTTGAGTGGCCTCTCATATTTCTTTGTTTACTGTCTGTACCCATTTCCTACAAGGTAAGTGCAATGATGTAAAGGAGCTAATTCTCTTCCCGGCAATATCCTGCACCCGAAATGGTGCTGAGCCTGAGGCAGCTTGTCTATCGCTCAATCAGAGGATGTCCCTGCCCTGCACAAGAAAGCCTTGAGACTTCCTTCCATCACTGACAAGGGAGTAGAGGGAAGTTCCACGTGTCCTCTGCTCCAGGATTTGTAAAAGTTCCCTATATGATTCAAAAGTGCAAAGTAGAAAAACTTGCATGTCAGAATGGAATGAGTTGTATTTGCCATGTATCTGTGCAAGAGAATCCTCCGAACTGGAGTCACAAGCAGGGGTTGTGAGAGACTACCCCTAACGACAATCTGGAAAGGGGGTACAGGGTGTGTCAAAGACTCACTCAGTGCTCAGAGGCATATCTTCTCTGCTTGAGGTCTGACACCTCGGGGTGGCTAGTGCCAAGAATCTGGAAGACAGCTAACTGAAACTCTGTGGAAATCCTGTCACCCTGTGGCAGCCATCATGCACATCACAGGCACAACTGCCCCAGAGCACAGCTCAGAAATAGTTGGGAGTCCTCAGGCCTAGGTTAACTTGGGCACCAGGAGGCCACGAACCACTTTGAGAGTCTTCTTCCAGAAGGCCTGGGATTAGGGTCTCTTCCTCACTACAGGCCAGAGAAGCCTGGTTGGTGCCGAAAATGGAGGACAAGGCAGCCCAAGGAAGTTGCAGAAAACTGGGTGGTCTAAAGATACAGTTGACCTCTCAGGGGAGGCCTGTACAGATGCTTTTAGGACTTGGGCCTTGGAAAACTCCAGGAAACTCTGGTCCCTGGAGACCTGTAGGAGTTTCTGAGCATAGGATTGGGGCCTGCATGGCCTGTGTTGGCAGAGCCAGTAAAGCCAGCGTGGGCTTCGTTAGAAGCAGCTGCCCTCAAAAGTGAGCTCATCAGAGCTCGAGGCCAATGTCGGTGTATGTGAACCTGAACCTCAGAAATAGGGTCAGCTAGGGAGGCTGCATTGGGCTGGAAGTGAGTGACTTATTCAGAATCATCACTAAAACCCATCCCACTCAGCGCCTTAGTACCTGAGGAGGCAGTTTTTCCAGAAGAGCTCCGGGTTGCATCCCAGCCTCTTCACAGAAGCCTATGTGTTAGTGAAAGGTGTAGAGGTCATTATTTTTGTCCTGAAAAAGAGCTTAACATCTGAAATGGAAAATTATGTTCATGAACATTAGAGGTTCCGAGTGAAAATGCTAACTGGAAAATTATTTCTCATTTTTCATAATAGCTTTTTGAGGTATAATTGACAATCAGTGCACATCTGAAAGCATAAAATTTAATGAGTTTCTATAGGGAGGTTCCCAGGAAAAGAATAGCCCTGATCAGTGTACTGTTTAGCCATCATCTTCAACAGCTCTCCTCATGCCTCTGGACTCCCCACTCCCACAGTGCCAAACAAGCCTTAGGCCACATCGGATCCACTTCCTGTTTGTAAAGTGTACATTCTGGAGAGATTTATATAAACTCAATCAGTATGTTCTGTGCTTTGTTATTCTGGCTATTTGCACTTAGCATAATTCTTATGAGATTTATTTATGTTGTGTTTAACAATACTGTTTCTTTTTACCTTCTGTTGCATGGATATACCGCCGACTGTTTACTCTTTGCTGTTGATGGACATTTGCCTGGTCCTAGCTCTTGTCTATTACAAATAAAGTTCCTGTGATCATTCTTGGAGTACTCCCATATGGACATGTTCACCTTTCTTCCTTTGCACATGATAGAGGAATGGCTCAGACATATCTGTCAGCGTAGGAAACATCCAAACATAGAGAAAATTTTTTCCTGAGTTTCCATGAGCAAAAGTGATATCATATGCCAGGGAGGAAACCTCAAATGTCTTAGAAAATAAAACAACAGTTTTGGAGCTTCTCGTATGCGTCTGAAATTAAGAAGAATACTAAAGAAGAACATGGAGATGGAACTGCCCCACACCTAACATCAAGCCACACAAATATTCATAAATATTTGAGTATTTAAAACTCAAAGAGAAGGAAAATATTCTGTGGAAAATGTCCTCATTTCTGGTTTTCTGTTTTTGCACACCATTGGAGTGCTCAGAAACAGAAAGTTACAATCTGGCACTCTGCATGGGTGCAGAGTTAGGAGTGCTGGTGGGATAGGGTAGAGATGGAGTGTACAGCAGTACAGCTGACTCTCCAGTATCATAACCAGGAAGAATGGGGTTCGTCTTGCAAACTCGATTGCTCATAGACTGCCTTGTATTCTTCAAGAGAATCAAGCAAAGATAAAGTACACAGCCTTCGCCACTATTTATCAAGCTAGTTCTTGTATCACTGGGCAGGACAACCTAAAGCCAGCCCGTGATGGCTGAAGTAATAGACCTAGAAATACTTGTGACTGAATATCGGTTGAGCATGACCTAGAAATGATCACACAAGGGGCTGGAATGAGTTTATAATACTGAGCACACATAGATGGCAAAAACCCTCCCTAATATTCAAGACCTCCCCCAAGTCTTACCTTCTCCAGGGATAATTCTGTGAAACCACCAGCCGACATGAGCCATACATAAGTCTGAGGGTTCTACACACCTCATCCCATTGAATCCTTATAGCAGTCTGTGGGCAGGAATAATTATCTCATATAAAAGACAACAAGTCTGCAAGAAATGGAATCCATCCTCATGGCTTCAAAATGACAGAGGCAGTCATGAAGGGAAGGTCTACTTGACTCAAAAGACTGAGGTCTTCAGCACTCTTACCTGATGCCACCTTCCCAAAATCACGCCCTGTGATCCACCATGGTCTGGACTTGGTCCCACTCGGTTAAGGTGCTCCACATGCTTGGTGAATCATGTTTTCACTGGGTGTACAGAGAGCATTTCCCTACCTTCTCTGAAAGGTGTTTGATGGAAGGAATGACATCTTCTACTTCTTCATGTCTCTTGTGTGTCTTTGGTATATAGCAAAGTATGCATAATGACTAAAGATTTGTTCATTCATTGAGTAGAAGGAAAGGCAGCAGTGGTTGCATGCAGAGAATAAATCCAAGAAAGTAAAATGTGCTTCATACCAGACACCATACTTTCGAGACATTAATTTCTTGTCCATACCTTCATCTACTTGAATGCTTTGTGATAGGTGCTAACATCTTTGGTAGAGAAAGTTTCTTTGTTCTAAGGGTAGTTATCACGGAGTCACCTAATTGCCCTCGCCATGTAAGGGGTGAAATGTAGGTGCCCTATGTATTCTACTTCTCAGTTCAACTCCATTTGTGCCACACATATTGGTTTTCTGATTGAAAGGCAGGAGGCCCTTTATGGCATCCACTATTTTTCTTGAGTACATGTTTTGAGGACTTTAAGGTCACTAATTAGATCTGATGAAGTGTAGATTGACAAGTATCAAAAGAGCAGGAGCAATCTTGGCCTGAAACCAGTGAATACAGACCATCTCCTAGAGTGGAAGTAAGAACATAGTACTTAGCAGACAAAAAAAAAATTGGACCCAGAATGAATATAAAGACAGAGAAACTTGGGAGTGGAGCCACTATTAGGGAAATTCTTACTCCAGTGACTATAGCTAGGTTACTCCCAACCCCTGCTATGATGAAGCTGCTGTTTATGGGTCTGGGGCTGACTCTAGTCTGTGCCCATGAAGAAGGAAACCATGATGTGGTGACCAGTAACTTCGATATGTCAAAGGTAGAGTTGTGGAACACAATGACTTCGAACTGGGGGGTTGGTTTGCAGGATTCTAGAACAAGGTGGCCACACAAGAAGGCAGAGGTTTTTCAAAATTTAGACAAAGGGGGTGGTTTCAGACCTTGGATTAAAATCAATTGTACCATGTAAAAAATGACAACCATTGTGAACCTCCTTTATCCCTGGAGGAGCAATGGAAAAAAAATTACCTGTAGTTTTAATCAGCACGAGTTCTAATTCCATCTTCACATCACCACTATAAGTTCTGACCCACAGGCCTGAGTTCAAGGAGACAAGTAAGTATTCATGTGGTGTTTCTTCTACTTTTCTTGCCTAATCATTTATTGATTGATTGCAGATAACAGGTGAGTGGTATTCCACTTTCTTGACCTCAGATAATAAGGAACGTGTAAAAGAAACTGGTGACTGGAGGATTTCAGTGGAATACCTCAAACTCTTGGACAACTCTTCTCTGTCAGTTACATTTTTTTCAAAGTAAGTGTGCCCTTTAGGAAACAAAAAATAGTACACAGAATATGGTATAGGACCTACACACACACACACATACACACACTCACACACATGCATATACATACACATACATGTGCTATTGTGCACATTTATTGTGGGTCTGTATCCAAAATCAAAGTCACTTATCCAGCACTGATCCAGGGCTTGATGATCCTGAGGTTTTTCCAGATTCAAAGTAAGAAATTATTACTGAAAGGAATAAATTAAAATGGGAGTAGAGGAGGCAAGGGGGTGAGAGTTTTCAGAATCATAAGTAATATGGCAACACAGCATAAATTAAGAGAATAGGATCAGGGATCCATAGCCTATCTATCTCTTGAATATATCTCTTACTAACTGTGTGACCAAGAAAATTCGTCTCTTTCTACCCTAATTTTCCCCTGGGTAAATGAGGATGACAATAATTCTCTCTCATGATGGTTGGGAGAATCAGTGAGGCAATGTCTGTAAAGCCCTTATCTGAGAGGCAGACACATGTGAGCACTCAGCTTCTTATCTAGACAGGTAGTGGTTATAATAGTGATTGTGGGAAATAGTGATAGAGTAATAATAAAAACAATAGCTGAATCATCTTTAAATTAAGTGAAATAAGAAAATAAAAGTTCTTTCAAATTTCTACCAAAAATGTTCAGCAGTGAAGTGGAATCTGACATTCAAGTGACAGGTAGAGTGTGAGGGACCAGACTCATCAATATCTCTTGGGAATCAACCTATTCTGCTTTACAGAGCAAAGGGAAAGTGTATTGAACATACTGTGATTTGTGACAAAACAGAAAAGGATGGAGAATATCACATTGTCTGTAAGTATACAGTTTTAAAAAGTCTTTCAGGCTTCTATTCTCAACCACAAGTAATTTATTAAACTCTAATATCTTTAGGATCTTGGTCAATTCCTGATCAACAATTGTCTATGTAATATAAATGAGGCCATCTAATAGCCGATACACTCCATTTGAGAATTTATATTGTGTAAAAGCCAACGGCTGGCACTTAATACTGTCAGAAAAAGGTGGCAATTTGGTTATATGTACTACATGCAATGAAAGAAAATTTGACAAAAAAACAAAAATAATTAAATTTGAGGATGGCTGCTCATTCTCTGCCTACATTCCGAAGATGTCTGGTGGCCATTTCCACAGCACATTGCTCAATTGGATTGATGGACATATAATGCCAGTGAAGCTGAAAGACAGGACAGAGACACATAGTTGATAGAGATGGCTAAGGGATGTAGGTAAATCTTAGGGAGAATGGTACAGGGTAAGTTGATGCTGGGCTGAATTTTCCTACTCCTGGAAATCAATGTACCACTAATTGTCAATTCTCTCTTTATAAGCTACCAGATAAGCCTAGGGATATGCAAATGTAATGTCTTAAGTATCATTCTTTATCTCTTCCAGGAGATGCACTTGATTATATTTCATGAGAGAGAATAGGTAAAGAGCTTCATTTGCTTCCCATGCACCAAAGACGTTCTGAGATGTATTCTTTCTCCTTCACAGATCATGGAGTCAACACATTTCATGTAGCTGAAGCAGTTTATAGTGACTATGTTATTTTTCATAATGTGAATATCAGCAATGAAAAAAAAAGCCAATTGATCATACTCTATGGTACAGTATTTCAATGCTGACACTACCTAGAGAATGGGGAGATGGGAAGAGATGGGGAAAGAAGGCTGACACAAAATGATCTTTCCTGTCTAATCCTGATTGATTTCTCCTCTGGAGAGAGATGCTCACTGTGGGCAAACCCACAGGCTCAGTGATGGGGTAATAATGAAATGTCTCAAGATGTCCAATTCAAGACAATCATACCCATCCCCAAGACTTCTGCTAAGCACCCATCACTGCCTCTCATTTCCTGACCCATCTGAAGACCCCACCCTACTGCCAGGAACCCCAGTGTTCGATGCACAAGATACAACAGTTACTGTCACTATTCCTACAGCCCGTAAACCAAATGTACGTCCAGAACTCAAGAAACACTTTGAGAAATTTTGCAGAAAATACGGAATTCCCAAGGAAAACATACTCGACCTGACCAAAACTGGTAAGTTTAACTATCTCTGGATTTCTCTTTCTAAATGTTCATGTTGTCGCTGTGAGAAATCCAATATAAGGTAATGCCTCTGATCAGTCCCCTTTGTCCCAAGATCAAAAATCATGTGGTTTCCATCTGGGAAATCAGCAGGAGTTGGTGTTTGAATGTGCTCTGTTCTACCTCTGCAGATCGCTGTCTCCAGGCCCGATGGAGCCAAGTTTCCCAGGATTCCAGGTTGGTGATGTCTGATGGAGAGGGGGTGGTCCACAGATCATGACCTTCTAATATATTAGGTGTTTATAGCTTTTTTTAAAAATTATAAATAATTTGGTAAGAAAGCTTGTGGGGGTGTCTTGAAATGTAGAGTTTGACCTTCTAGTTTGAGGACCCACTCCTTCCATGATCTCTAGAGCAAAAGAACTAAATAAGTAAAAGGAGAAGAATGACATGGACCTTAAAGTTACTGTGCAGATGTAATCTTAGTGAAAAGGGCTCAGTAATTGTTAATGTGCCAAAAATTATTAAGACTTAATATTTGAAATGGAAAAAGAGTAAATGTGTGTATGAAACTCAAACTTTTCTGTTTGTGGTTAATCTGCCAAGCCCAGAGGCCATCTGACCCTCCCATTTTTCATAAAAACATTCGTCTTTGATCTCTGCATATCCTTAACTTCCAATCTGGGATTAGAGCTGTCTGACTTTTCAGCGTCTTCCAACTTAAAAAATAGACTCAGTTTTCTCATATGTTTTTTACCTCACATTTGTCGTGGGGCTTCATTCAATCAATGTGTGGGAAGGTTCTAGCAAGTGTGGCTTGCATAAGGTAAGTATCTAATAAAAGGGAGCTATGGGTTTGGCCAGCAGTCCTCGCTTTATCAAAAGTTCTTCAAGTTTTCTCATGCTGAGGATGGCAGAAAGAGCCTACGACCCTTCATCGATCCCCCTCTCTTTGGTGTAGACCCAGTTGAGAAAAGGTTCGGGTGGGATCAGCAAAAGAACAAAACAGTCATTGATTCAACACCCTCCTTTACATTCTGGAACAAAAAACTTGGTTAGAATGCACATTATTGATTTCTTCGGCATTTGTCTGTGGAGTAGAAATTCTCTTTGTCCTCAGTGCAATCAAACAAGTGTTTCATGAGCTTCTGTGTTCTCTTCATCATCTGCTTATTTAGTGCTGAATGAAAACTTCCTCGCCTGGGCTGCTGGATCTTCCATCCCATGATCTCTCCATCAACTCGTGACAAGTTCTGTGGTTTGATTGCTATCGTGATCGCAATGAAGGCATTATCTCTGCATCTTCTCTAATAGACTAAAAAGACTCATCCACCAACTGGGAATCAAAGATTTTCTCCAAATTTCAGACTCTCTGTGCAAAACTCAGGAGGACTCTACCATGAGCAAGAGCTTCCTCTACCAATTCAATAAATGATTACCTCTGCAATCACGTGGTTGTCCTTGTGTATGTGAGAGATGTGGGACTGACAGCAAAAGAATGAGGGGACTTTCATGGCCGTGTACTTGCTGTGCTCCTCTAGTTTCTCAGAAACTTCCTTGAGTGTCCAGATTCTCCCTGCCATGCAGTAATTCTCTTCTATTGTAAGTGCTCCTTGCCCCTTTATTTGCCGATTGCTTAGTGATGGGGTAAGGCAAACTATAAGAAGTGTCAGGCTGGCTCTCGTCTGAGTCCACCCCTCAAGTAAGCTCTGCTGAAAGCAGCAAGAAGTCATGGACACATTACCAGTATTCTGACCCTGAATCTTTCTATTCTTATCCTAGCTGTACAGCCTGTGTCGGCACATGGTCTCTTTTACAAGGCCCAGCAGGCATCCATCTGAGCCAGTGTTTTCCCAGCACATGAGGAGACGTACCAGTTTTCAGGCTATGATAGGCAAACCTTTGATGCCCATCCCAGACTTCCTCCAGGGAAATGGTCACGTATTTTAGGTTCTCTCGATCACCTGTGAGTCCCCACCATTCCAAAATTGTCCTCACAAGCCCTGGCTAATGGAAATCATAATAAATCCAAAACCTGCTCTTGCTCATGGAGATCTGAGTTCGTTAAAGGGCCTCTGAAGCGTTGATCCATTTGTGTCTTTAACGATTAATTCTGGGGATGTTTACTTCTGATTTCCCTAAGGACATTAGAATATAATCTCATTCCACATTGGGGCAAATAACACTTTATATTCCATATAAGCACACTGTTAGTGCAAAAGTATCCTGCTAGTCTAATCTGCTTTAAATGTCCTCATTGACATAGACAGATCTGGACTTTAAAAACTCTTTATTGTTTGCTGAATATAAACCATTGAGTCTTTAACCCATAAAAAGTAATTGCTTTTCATTGGGAAGAACTGTGATGCCATGGCTGTGATGTCCCCCAGGGATGAGATCAGTACATTTTTAAAATTAGAGAGCTTCACGATTGTCTAGCCATGGTCATGTGTATCTGATCATACTATGTCAATGTCACTAACATATTGATTTTGTAACAGATTTCATCATCAGCAAACGTAAATGTAAATTTTCTTGACTGAGTTAAAGGGAATTTACTAGATATATGTTATCTAGTTATTATGGTTCAATCTTAAATCCCAGTTGGTGACTGAAGAAAGTACATGTTGGATGATATATGTAGTGTGACAGCATTCATATTAATTTTACAAAACACACTGAAATATATAGTGTATAATTCATGGTTCCTATATGTCCTTTGATGAAGTGGTTCTCATGATGTGTGTTTGAGTCGCCTTGGGATCTTGATGACCTGCAGGCTCTGACTGAGCACATCAGGGGTGGGTCCTGAGATTCTGCTCCTGATAAGATTCCAGAGATGCTGATGCTGTGCTCCTTTGATATAGGGGTGATGCAGGAGAGTAACATGCTTCTTACCTTCTTCAATACATTAATGCCTTAAGTTATTTCACTCCACTTGTGAACTTAAACCTCTCCTTTGAGCTTCTGGACTGCTACACAAGTGTTCTCTTCCATAAATCATTGGCAAAAGAGGTGATTCTCTGGAGAAATAGATTTGACACTCTTTCTTCCAGCATTGTGCTTGTATCAAATCAGATCAGTTATCATTTCATGAAAAAGACAAGAAAAATTTAATTTTCTGGAATATATTAAAAAATCAGGGATCAAATGAATGTCAATATGGAATCAACCATCACAGGGAGTTGTGTGACTCATCTTGGTACACTTGCTCAGGGACTGAGGGCCAAACTCAAAGCAAGGCTCATTAGGAATTTCACTCCATGACATTTAATTTCTGAATAGTTTTTCATTAGTTCTTTATCAGCCTACTATCATCTCACTGTCCATGAACAGGGTCTTAGGGTCTGATCACAAATTGAATTGGTCAAAGGAAGGGAAAGAAATCTGTTGCAAAGAGCACTGCAGAATACTATTCGTCATGCTGGCAAGTGTGAATTAGAATTTTTAGCAGATCCTGCATGTTACATTTTCTTCCATGAGTTAACATTATATCTAAGAAATGTCTTCTTGTGTATCAGAAATAGAGTGAGGAAGCTCCATTCTTGGTATTCACTTGGACAGGACAAATGGTTTCTGTATTAGTTACCTATTTGCACTGAAACAATCACCACAAATTTATTGGCTTAACAGCTTGAGTTTATTACACCACTGTTTTGGTGGTTGGAATTCTGACCTGGGGCTCACTGGGCCAAAAACAAGTGAGCTCCAAGTCCGTCAATTTATTCAGATTGTCTCCTATGTGTTTTCTTAGAGTTTTAAATTATCTATTTGGTAGTGTTCTTCTGTATTCTTGATTGTTAATTCCTATACACTATTCACAGGTTTGGTTTTTGTTTTTGTTCTTGTTTTTATCATTAGTGATTATCAAGAATTTCTACCAGTATAGAGAAATATTATTCATCTTTGTAAGCTGATCTTTTTAGTTACCATGCTGAAATTTTTTTATTAGGTAAAATGACATTAGTTCTAATACTTTGTGGAATCCATTGGTTTTATAGGTATATGGTCATACTATCTACAAATAATAATGTCAATGTATCTCTTCTAAAACTGATGCTACTCTTTCTTTTCTTCTCTCCTTATAACTTTAGCCAGAACTTCCAGGAATCCTTTTAACATTGAAACCCAGTTTTATTAGAGATTGGCAAACTTTATTCCATACTGTAAATCTAGCCAAAGGCATATTTTTGTATTTGCTTTGAACTAAGAACATTTGCAATCAGTGCGATATTAAGAACACTAATTTTCAACCTCAATTAACAAAACTCCAAAAATTTTATTCTCAAAAGAATTGCAGTACTTTATATTTGAAACTAATAAAATGCTTTAAAAAAATTTTTTTAAGTATTCCATTTAATTTACTAATAGATGTGTTTCTTTAAAAAAAAATTCTAACTCGATTTTCTATCTTGCATCTCATCACAAATCTGGTGTGTTTTCTCTATTATATTAGGACCTATGTAGTATCTTTGATTTTACCTCTTTACCTGCAAGACCTTAATTATTTTCTCTCTTACCCTTTAGAGGAAAAGTTTACTTGTTTCCTTTTCTATACCATGACCTTTCCTCTGATTGTAATTTACAATAGTAATTGGTGCTGCACTTTACCCAAATTAAAAAGTTTGTCACATAGAAACCCTCAGAGTGCCTTCAGTAAAATGAGCATTATATTATATGATTGTGGGTGTAAAGAAACATTTTAAGTTGTCTTTTAACTGTCCGTATTTAGATCTCATGAATTACTTGAACCTGAATGAAGAAATGTAGAGAAGTGCAAAATAAACTTCCATAATAAATGTCAGACCAGGATGCCTTGAGATTATTTGCGGTTTTCAGAGAACAATAAAGACTTCGTATTTCCCTTCTCAGGTTAGAGAACTTTGCCTTTTGAGTCTCTTGTCTCAGGAAAGATTTTAGTTGAAAGTGTTTGTTCCTGGAAGCAGGCCCATCAAAATGCCGGCTGTTGTTCTTAGATGTTAGCTTTTCTGAAACACTGTTCTGTTGCCTGAGAAAAGTTTATGATGGCTATTTGCTTATTAGAACAATAGACAATTACTGGCTCACCAGCAGTTGATATAGAAAGACAGAGAACTGGAGTCAGCTTGTTTAAAAGAGCATAGCCAGGAAAGAGGACCTGTTCAGCAGCACAGACAGTGATTAGCAACTGCTTGGATTCCCACCACCGCCTTCAGTTTTCTGTGTTTCTGTTAAACCTGAATTAGTTATGCACTTAATTTTCCTCAATCACCCCACGAGCACTCGCATCTCTGGTACCTCGTCCTTCCTGCTCCCTTCGTGTGAAATACTTGTTCCTTAGATATCTGCATGGCTTACCCTACATGATGTTCTGGTTTCTATGTGTCACTTTACACAGAGGATTGCTTAAAACTGCAAGTATAAAGTATTTGTCTTTCACCACATTTCTTGAGTAGCCTCTCATATTTCTTTGTTTACTGCCTGTATCCATTTTCTACAAGGTTAGTGCAAGGATGTCAAGGAGTTGATTTTATTCCCTGCAATATCTCACACCCAAAACAGTGCGGAGCCAGCCTCAGGTCCTGCTTGTCAGTAGCTTCATCAGAGGGTGTCCCTGACCTGCACAGGAAAGCCTTGAGATTTGCTTCCATCACTGACAAGAGAGCAGAGGGAAGTTCCACATGTCTTCTGCTCCAGGATTTGTAAAAGTTCCCCCAGATGATTCAAAAGTGCAGTCAAAGTTTAAAAGCTTTCATGGAAGGGTGGAATGAGCTGGATGTGCCATGTATCTCTGCAGGAGAATCCTTAGAACTGGAGTCATGGTGTGCGGAGGTCAGTGCAGGGGACGGCCCCAAATGACACTCTGCAGAGGGGGTACAGGGTGTGTCAAAGACTCGTCCCAGTGCTCAGAGAGCTCCAGAGAGTGGCTTAGTTCCCCTCATAGGTGACCATTCAAAAGACCCAGGCTCGCATGTGTACCCTACCAGAGGTATGGCACCTCGGGGTGGCCAGTGCATGAATCTGGAACATAGCTAAGAGAAAGTCCACGGGAGTCTTCTTGGCCCCAAGTGGCCGCCACACACATTGCAGCTGCTGCTGCCCAGGATGACTTGGGCACCAGGAGACCACTGGCCACTTTGGGAGGCTTCTTCCAGAAGACCTGGGGCTCAGGCTGCCTTCCCCAGGTTCACTGCAGGCCAGGTTGATACAGAGAATGGAGGAAAAGGCAGCCCAAGGAGGTTGTGGGAAACCAAGACATACAGAGATACAGCTGGCCTCCAAAGCATAATCTTCTAAACTGGAGTCATGGAAAGGGGGTGCTCGAATTGCCAGTAGGTGCCTCAAGCAATGCTCTGCAGATGCGGTGGGTGGTGGCTCTTAAACTGACCTTTGTGTTCAAAGGAATTCCAAGGAATGGCTTAGTCTAAGTCTAGGCTTAGTATTACTACCATATTTTCTATTTAAGCTGCAAGAAATTATATAAAATCCTTATTATCTTATTAATACTTTAATAATCTCAGCCTTCTTTGTGTGGCTATATGTCTAATAACATTGCCCTACCTGTTTTTTCTCTGTAATCTCTTTTCATTTTCTTTTTAATATGTCTTTTATTAAGTCACTCTAAAGACGTACAGCTGTGACTTTTAATCCATGCTAACAGCCCATCTGTAAATAGCAGAAGTCATCTTGCTCCCATTTTGCTGATTTTTCTCTTTATATTTCCTGTTTTCGCTGTGTTTTCTCTGTTCCTTACTGATCTGATCATATTTTTTCCTTTTCCCCCCTCGTTGTTAATTTGGAAGTTCTACAGTCAAATTCTGGGAGTTATTGTCCTTTCTTAAACAAAATCTATCTCTCTCTCTACTGCAACTACTGTTATATAATTTGGACAATCTAAGATGAGGTACAAGGAACTGTTTGAAAAAGATAATTATTTCACGTTAATACATACTGAACTTAATTAAAGCGGACTTTGAGAGGAAGGGAAAATCCTATTATTCTGTTTGTGTAACTTTAATAGACCACACACACTAAGAAGTCATGATGGACACCAAGACCATAATACACATTAAAATTTGTAGAATTAGAGCACATAGCTACTAAGATAGCCATATTGTTATCAGGAAGAACAAGTACAAACAGAACAAAGCACAACTTACAGTTGGTTTTGAACATTCTTTGTATGAGAAATATATACTCAAAATACTTCAATTTCATGGGCTATTCTCCAAATGTATTTAACGTGAGTTTTAAGTTTAATGTTCTAGCAATGTCTTTAGTACTTTGAAGCATGGCTTATGAATATATTCATAAAATGTTTGGAGAATGTCTTAGGGGAATAGCACAATTAGCTATTGGTCTGTAAGGCTTCTTATATTTAAGAAATTAATGTTAGGACTCCCACTTAAACATGATACATTGGTTATGTGATTGCCTGTGCTTCTCTTGAAATCTCACTAAAATGAATTTAAAGATTTTTGGGGGGAAAATAGGGAGGTGGCAGCAGAACCCCTCAAAGACAACAACAACAACAAAATATTGAAAAAGGAAGTAATAGCAGAGGATGATAAACATAAATTTGGGAGATGGCAAGCAGATCTACAAGGGCTGAGAAAGCAAACCAGAGTAAGCTGAGGTGCAGCATCTGCAGGGGAAGGGAAAAGCGAGAAGAGCTCAGACCCTCAGTGCAGTACTCTTGGATGGGCATAAGGATCTTCTGAAATGATGGGTCAGAGATGCACTTTAGCACCACTTTTATAGCAAGCCTAAAGACAGTCCAGACAGGTACCAAGGTAAAAGGAGCAGAAGCAACAAAAAGTGTTAAGTTTCTTGATCTATTTTGAGAATCCACATGATTTCATAGTGAATGGGACATGTTGTATGAGAGAAAGAGGAAGAAAAAAAACACATCTTATGTTTTGGATCCAAGCAACAAAAAAACAGAGTTGACATTAATTGGAAAGAAAACTGCAGGGGTTGCAGGTTTAGGGATAAAGATCAGGAGTTAGGACTTGGACACATCAAGTCTGAGATGCCTATTAGATAGCCAAGTGGCAGTGCTGAACTGTTACCTTTATTATAATGGTCAAGGAGCAAATATGCCCTTTACCCTAAAGAGGAACATTATCACTATCGTCCCAGGCTGTTTGCCAAACAAACATCTGTGAAGAGATAGTCCAGGACATAAGCTGCCACAGGATGTGTAGAAATGCTATCAAAGATTTCCCACCACCAAAAAATATCCAACCCTGGTTTCTATATTGTCTTGGCTTCTAGCAAATTTTCCTATAAATATACCATTCAGTCAGTCACTGTGATTAATGTAGCCAACTGGAACTAAGACCAGATCTACTTAATTTGTACAGTAAAGCAGTACAATTATATCAAGCTGCAATATTGACTTCATACTCACCCCCCACCCCCCACCCAGAGTTCCAGCTGAACAAATCTTATAAGTTGTCAGTATCTACCTTGGAAACACAAGCACTTTCTCCTTAAGTTTCTATATTAACCCAAGGCATTATTCCAGGTGGAGTAGGATGTGTTAGCAATAGCACGGCCCTACTTCTGCACACAGGAAGAGGTCTAGGGTGATTTTTTTCATCCATAACAACCAAGGCTAGAAAATTAAAGTTGATCTGGTGCCTGCCAGGAGCAAGGTAGTGTTTCCTTAAGCACTTCCGCGTCTCTTATGACTAGCTCTTAGGGTGTCATAAGAGACTAGGGTGTAAACCACTACATTTTAGGAAAGAAGTAAGTCACAGTGTGGCTACCACAGAGCAAAACAATCCCGAAGAAGAAAAGTATCCCTTTTGCAATGTTTGGAGGGCCCCTAAAGTGGGATCTACACAGTCAGGAAGCACAGATTGACAGTGGCTCTAGTGTGTCCTGCCAGATGCCGGTAAGCCTTCAAATTCCCAATTCTGTCCATTTGGAGGGTCTGCCCAAGGACAATCATCAGTCCAATTTGTCCCCAGCACTACCTGGGTCATATCTATCTGCCTCACAGAATGGTTCAAAGTCTTCTAGTTGAGAATGGCAGTCACCAGTCAGTTAAACTTTTTGCAACAGTTTGGGAGAGACATAGTGGTGGTTTTCCTTCTGTAGGAAGACTCCAGGACAGTTCTGAAAGATAGAGGTCATCAAGGTCCCTCTTCCCCACACCTCCCTAGTGCTGCTCTGTTGCTTTCCCTTAACCTCCACAAAATCTCATGTCCCATTCCAGTAGCTACAACATTACTGTTTATCCCAATCTTCTCTACTCACACCCAGACCTTTTATCTGGAAGAATCAGATGAAAGAGAGAAAAAGGCATTGTTATAAAACTTAAGAATTGGGTTGGAATCCCCTAGACATTTCAGTGTCATCAGCATAAGCTGAGCAGTAACTTGAAGTAGTATCAGCAATGAGGCAGCTGTGACAGCCTCAGAGGGGGTCAAAGAGCTAGAAGAGTTCATCTGCTAGGCAGGGGGAGGGGTAACCCCCTTGTGATATGGCCTCCTCAACTTTTGGCAAAAGTCACAGGTCTGGCATGTAACAGTAGCCTCTACATCAAAAACATTAAATTTGATCAGCTGCTTGAATCTAGTCAGTCTCAGAACCAGCCTTTACCATAGGCATCTGTGTGAATGACTCATACAGTTCAATTAACAAGCAAAATTTATTCCAATAGCTTGAGTGCCATCTTTTATATGGCAGTCTATGCTTTTCCAAGTGGAAAAACAAACAGCTAGGCCACTGGCAACAGCCCACAGGTCTGAGTTCTGCCCACTGACTGGGGCAACTGCATCCACTTCCAGCTCTGGAGAACTGGCATTGAGGCTGAACAGCTACATCAGCCCAACAGACACTGCCAAATTTCGACTTATCCAAACCCTCATCATGCCAGGCCCAGGCAGGCTCAGTAGAGGTAGCCACATCAGACTCTCTCTACAGTTCATAAACGTTTTGGTGGTGGGAACAGGATGCTGTGTGGGAAAGGTCAAAGACCCTTTAATTTCAACCAACTATCAAAATAATGTTTTCCTCAAGAGTATTTAGCTTAGTTTTCAGTGACTTAAAAATGAGTTTAAATCTGCAAAATAAGTAGTCTCTGTAATGAAAAACTACTGTCCACTGCTCTCACCTCCCATATTCAGTGTATTCTTGAACACTGACCTGCAGATTAGACTAGCTGAAATCCAGAACCTCACTTGCTCTTCAACAGCATTGCCATGTGGTTCTGTAGGACTGTCTTCTTCTTGTGTAGTGAATTACATTTTTTCTTTGATTATTTGGCCCTTTGATTTGCTCAATGCTATGGGTGGAATCTGTGGAAACAAATGTACCTAACAAGTAGAGATGATATTCATCCCCTCTCCTTCCCCAGCCTCCAGTACAAAGAGCCCAGGGACTTACCTTATCCTGACATGATTATTCTTTTCTCATCCTTTCCATATTAAGATTTCACTTCAGTTGTCTTCAGAGTACTAGTCTCCATTAGTATTAATTTTCTAAAAATCTAGATATGATTTGGATTCATCAGGCTTGTCAGGGGCCTGGAGTTTGCCAAGAAAGTCTGCTGGTTTGATGAGAGAGTAGAAGAAATAAGGTACCATGGGCCTGGTACTTTGCTGGCAGAATTAGATTCAGTGATATGAAAACAAATTTCATTGATGTTTTAATCAAGGTCATGACTCAGGCCCATTTCACCCATTTTGCTTGAGAAGCTTTCAGGGGATTGAGGTTGTAGTAGGAAACAATAGTTTGAAGCCAATTGGAAGAGTTAAGAAGAAGAGTAGATTTTTAAAAATCATTAGTACAAATTCTAGTGTAATTTAAGGTCCAGGTGCAGTCATCACTCCAAGATGATTTTTCCTGAGCATGAGATAAAACATGTAAGTTATTGAATGACTAAAGTTCAATTATATCCATGAAAGAACAGACCCCCTACAAAGTATCCTCAAGTATTTTACCTCAGACAAACCCTAAGCTCTGGTTCTTATTATATGTAAACCCTCTTCCCAGTGTAAAAACAGGTAAAACTTATCAACTATCAAACATTATCAACTGTCAAACTTAACAACTGCCAAAACTTAACTGTACAGTTATAACTATGGAAGAACAAACCCCTACAAAGTAATTTACATAAAAATGTAAATTATTATATGTAACCATAAAACAATGTAAATGCATATAACAGTCATGTCATGACAAGGTAAGTTCCATGTACAGTTATCAACTGTACAGTTATAACTAATGTTCACACACTGACTTTTTAAAATCTCTTATCCTGTTGTCTTTTAAAGCTGTTGGTCATCCATACTTCTTGAATCTCTCCAGCCATTTTTCTCTGGCTTGGGGGTGGGCAAAGTTGGGTTCTGCTTAGTTAAGCCTCTCACTCACCTGGAATCATTTCAAACATGATGGAATTGGAAGCCCCTGCAGTTGTTTATTAGCAATCTCTTGGGGGTCAGATACATGTGCTTTACTTTATGTCAGCGAACAAAGGGGTTACCTTGGCAAGCCTGACAACCTCAATAACTGAAAATAACCACATGGGATGTCTTGATCACTAAAAAAAAATATCTTAACTGAGCAAGTTATGGTGGAAACTCTTGTTCTAAGGTCTATGTGATAGAGTAATCTCCACCTTGAACCAGCCCTGTCCATGGTTTTGGTACATCTAGAATAACATACTTAAAGTGTCAAAATGACCTCTTCTCCAGACCCCAGTAAGAGGCAAGACAACCTCAACATTCTTCATTATTACCTCTACCCTCATAACTCTGCAAACTGTGTTTGCACAGTGTTAACTATCTTGCACGCACCAATGTAAAAGAAGTATGTAACTCTATTTTATTCTTATTCAGTCCTAGAGATTTCTCCGCTTTCCTTTCTCCTGCCAACAATGGATTTTGTGTAACCCTTCTTACATCTTTTCCTTTGATTCTAATGTATAAAAGAAACTGCAAAACTGCTATTCTCTGGAGCATTATCTTAATCTTTTGAGATTTTGCTTCCAGGACTAGCTCCAACTCCTCTCGTTCATAATAAACTCTTCAAACCTTTTTTTAAGTTTGGAATTTCTTTCACTGACATGTCCAAGGGACCTGCAAATGAGAGAGGAGATAAACTTAGCACAGCGGTTTCTTTATTATGGGTGATTTCTGCCCCCGAGGGGACAATGGCAATATCCAAAGACACTTTTGGTTGTCACAATGGGGAGGGAGATACAACTGGCATCTAGTGGGTAGAGACCAGAGATGCTGCTAAACATTCCAAATGCATAAGACAGTCCCCCTATGACAAAGAATTATTCAGCCCAAAATGTCACTAGTGCCAAGGATGAGAAATCCTGCAGTGTGTAGGTGTAACATTACCCTCAGGTGAGCTTGGTGGATGTTTATTTTAAGGCACTATGTTGCTGCTGAAACAGAAATCCCTCAGTCCGACTCTCAATATAGGTGCCTGAGTTTAAGTGGTATCAGATATTCGGTTCAAAGAAATGTAACTATTTTTCTGTAATTATCTCTGAAACTCCAATTTCTACCTCCATCAGAAAATAGTCTACGTAATTCAAGATATACCTTGTTACGTCCAGTTTGGGACTGTATCTCTTGGAATTTCGGAATTTTGCCCTTCTCTTTGTTTTTCACTCCCTGAGGATAATTTGATCTCCTATGGGATTTCCGTATTTTTCTGGCTCCAGGGAAGAGTCACTTGGGCTGCTATCATCAATACCCTTTAATGCTGGCTTTCAGAGGAGTATAGCAGAAGGAAGTAGCTCAGGGTCACTGAGGAACACTCAGTGACATATCATTCTCTAAAAATTCTAATTCTTTCCTTTGCCAACTCAGCTCTTTCTTTTGTGTTCAGACATATCTCTTTCTTCCACATACTTTGTTATTAGTAAACAAGACATCCTAGACAAGGGCACCTGTGAGTACACAGAGTCCAAAATGAGTCATGCTTTGGCCTCAACCCCCCATAATTGGAAACCATGAGGGGAAAAAAAGTCTTGTATATTTATCTGTATTGTGGTGTTAAGAAGCACACAAAGGAAAGAAGAGGACACAAACAGCAGGGAAAAGCCACCTTCATTGCTACTGTTGACTGACTGTTGAGGAGGAAGCCAGCTGCTGCTGGGGTCCAGTTCTGCCCACTGGGAGCAGTTGTACATGAGCACTGACAAAGCTTCATCCTTTTCCAAGAAAAGCCAAGAACTTGGAGATGTTTGTGAAATGGCTTGATTTTAAGTAATGTCAAGAAGGTGTGGCCCAAACAAGACCAGTCCATAGGCCTGTGTGCTGTAAGTTGGTCTTAACATGTCCTTCAGTCCAGCACCATAGCTGACACAGCACGGTGAGTGCATAGACAGAGAGCAAGGCCATTCTTCCAGACCCTAGATAGAGCTTCCCAGCTGAAGTCTCCCTTGGAGCCAAGAGTCCCTCTGCCAGCTGCCTGGGGTCCACACCCACTGTTCGGTGAACTGCTGAGGCCAAGAGTTTTAAAATCATGGAAGGGTAGGGCTCATGTACTTAAATACTTTCCTTCTTCAGTCAGCCCTCAGCTGGAGCCTGGACCCAACTTTAGGCTTTAGGTAGGACAAATGACCCCAGTTGTGTAAAGAGAGGTGCAGCCCCTAATCTGTGAGCTTAAAGGGCTGATTAGTCCAGGAGCCTTCAAGGAGCTGATTTATGAGGAAAGATGATTCTGCATCTCTCAGTAAGGCACTAGTACACCTGAGGTTAAATTGTAAGTTTTTTAAGTACATTGGGCTGGAAAAAAGGATTTTTTTCTTTTCCTTGTCCCTTTGACATACTAAATCTTTTGCTTGAAAAGTATACAGCATGTTCTGCATGAATTAAAACTTTATATTGGTGGTGTCATACTATATTCGTCCTTCTGCAATTGCTTCTTTCCATCAAATCCTGATTGTAAGATTTGAATCAACAGAAATGGGTAAATCCATAATAATAATAAAATTTTTTGTTGTGGTAAATACATATAACATAAAACTTACTATCTTAACTATTTAAAATGTATGGTTTAATGGTATTAAATACCAACATTAAATAATGTGGTGCAATCATCACCACCATCCACCTCCAGAACTCTTTTCATGTTATAAAACTAATACTCCATACCCATAATTATGAAAATTTTAAACTCAGAAAATGATAGATCAAATAAACAAAAAGTAAGGTATAGAAAATTTCAATAATAATTTAAAAATCATTATTAAATAATCCAAATATTATATATATTTGTGTATATATATGTACACACATATAAATATATAGATAGATCGAGAAAGAGAGAGAGAGAGATGTATGTATACATACACACACACAGAACTGCAAAAAATAACGTATATTCACTATTTGGGGGGTATAATTACCTGTGGTTATGTTTTTAGACCATAGGAAATTATTCATTAATTCTGTGGATATAGAAAATATAAAACTAAAAACTTTGATTTAATCTTTTTTAAAAAAATTAGTTTCAGGTATTGGTTAGACATTTATATAGTTGATGAATTGATTTCCCCAGATTACTCTGTAACCCATCTGTCTCTGTATGTAGCCATTGTAATACTATTGACTATATTCTTTTTAAACAATATTTTTAAACTGTAAGTGTTAAGTTACAGTGGTATTAAATAAGAGTCCTTTAGAAATTATAGCCTTGTTCATACAAGTACTTTGGGAATTAGAGTTAAGTGAGACTTCTTGGTGCTAAACATGCCCTAGGTACATCATGCTTTGAGATGACCATCCACATAAATAACAGGATTTAAAAACAGGGTTTAAAATCAGAAAACCTATCTATACAAAAGTCTATAAGCTAGAACCAACTTCCTGCTTATTGTGGGATGTGCCTTTCCTGATCATAAATGAGACTAATTGTTTAAAGGAATTCAATTGGTTCTGTTGAATTAACCGAGCATCAACCACATATGAATGACCAAACAGAAAGGCCAATGACCTATGAATGACCAAATAGAAAGGCCAATGGCAAAAATAACAAAACAGAAAATCTAGATAGATAACCAAGTGCTTATGGAAATTTCACATAAAATAAGGCATATCGAGTCAGTGGGGAAAGGGTAGATTTTTAATAAGTGGTGTTGCCACAAGTGATTAGACCCATGGTAGAAAATAATACTAGGATAAATTTCAAATGGATCTGAAACCTGCATGAAAGGAAAAACAACAGAAGAACTAGAAGAAAACCTGAATGAATTCCTTTACATTCTGGCAGTGAGGGAAACTGTCCTATTTACAACTCAAAATTTAGCAATAAAAGAAAATATCAATAAAACTGACTACACAAAAATCAGAAACTTTTGCATGATAAAATATACTATATGGATAGTCAATAATATTGTAATAACTATGTGTGGTTCCAGGTAGGTACTAGACTTATTGGGGAGATCACTTCATAAATTATGTAAATGTCTAACCACTACGTTATACACCTAAAACTAATATAAAATAATATTGAATGTCAACTGTAATTTAAATTTTAGTATATTTCTTAAAAATATAAAAGCAGTGCCTCAAAGGATGATTGCTATGCCTCTACCTCAATGAGATAAATGGACTGAAGGACACTAGAAAACATGTGTGGACATTCAATTTGTGATTGCCTGACTTTGGGCATTGGGCTTAAAAATAGTTAAACAGATTTTAGGCTCTGTATGTGAATTTTCCTCTTATGGTAACAAAAAAAAAAGCCAAATAAGAGTTAAAATGCTGTTCAGATTATATATATATATGTATACACACACACACACACACATACACACACATATGCTATATAGAAAATCATAGGTAAGTAACAAACAGAAAAAATATTGGTAATATATCATCACAAAGTGGTAATGTCTCTAATATTTTTTTAAAACTTTAAAAATTTGTGGAGAAAATAATCAAGAACATGATAGGAAAAAATGGAAGGGGGAAATACGACCAGATCACAGAATAAATGCAATGACCCTTGAAAATAAAAAGGTAATCTACCTAACTCAGAAAAAAAAAAAATACACATTAAAATTATACCAAGATAGAATTTCCTACCCATCACATTGTTAAAAATTCCCAAGGCTGACAATCTGCTCTGTTGGTGAAGCTGTAGGTAGACAGATACTCTCAAAAACTGCTGGGGGTCTTCAGGGGACTTCCTCTGGAGGATTACTAAAACCAGACAGCAGGATGATAGCACCACCTGCTGTTACAAACATCAAAAAAAGAAGTGGATGTTTTTTTTATTTAAAATTGAAACACTTTATAAGGCTCTGGGAACCAGTTGCAAAGTTTTAAGAATTTTCTTTTCTCATTTTCTTAAAATCACTGGATATAACATCTAATAAGGCTTTTCAATTGTTTTTCCTGAACTTTAATTTTCCTTTAACTAAAATCATTGCCTTATTGATAATGTTTTCTATTGTGACATACCTCATTCCATTAAGAAAGTCACATGCACACACACTTTATCAGCTTCTATTTATAATAACAAAGTTCCAATGATATTTAAGAAAAAATAATACTGAAAAGCACCAAGAGGCGTGGTGACTGTAATAGATTGAACATATAAACATAATCCACACGTTAGGTGTCTAACATAATGCTATGTATTTTGATTTCTATGTATTAGAGTCACTTAAAGATGAATTACAGAGCACTGTATCAATATGACAAAGAGGGCACCAAATCTATTAACGTATGGGGCTGCTTAAAACCCTAAACAAGAATATTTGTCAAGGAGAATATTTTTCAAGCGACCTCACCGGTCACTTTATAGTGCAGAACGAAAAACATACTTTACAATAGCGACATCTGGTGGTCAATTTTTTAACCAAATGACTAAATTAAGCATCACTAACGTTGGGATCATATGAGATGATGACTCCTTGCGTGATGCCATAGGAAATACACTACACCATCTATAACAAATTCTTGCCAAAAATGTTCAAGTTGAAGTTAATCTAGTCTTTAGCCCTAATCTTCGGTTTACATGAAATTCAAGGGATACAGAAACAGATTAAATATCACTAGAGGACACAGAAAATTCAGTGGTGAGCCATCAATAAAGCAAAACTCACCTATTCTCTTCAAAAATTCAGTACCATAGGGTAAAAAACATCGATGACATATAAAAAAGTGACATTACTATGGATCAGTGATCTGTTAATTTAAGTTTCTAACAAAGGTTCACAGTGGCTAACAGGGTTGCATTTCTTGGTAGATGAGGTAAAGAATTGCATGGTGTCCACATCTGATCCTAGAAAATTACAAGACAGTAATGAAGAGTTGTAAAGTTGAAAGAAACTTTTCTAAACTATTCATTAAAAAATTGTCACATCAAAAAGTAATCAGAGTGTGCAATAAACCTGAAAGGAACAAAAAGAACACTATAGAGATATCTTAGATAGTTAATTAATAAAACTTTTATTTCTCTGAATTTTATGATATTTGAGGTGTATCTTAGTTTGATAAATTTGTAATTTGTTGTGGTTTGTTTTCTCATTCTTAGTACTCACTTTGGCATCTAATTTTGTTTAGATAATTTTGAATTTTGTCAAGAAGTTCCTCCAAAATCATATAAGCTTCAGGCCCCACAAAACTTTTTTCTGAATGTGATATTAAGTTGCTTTCTCTCTGAGCCTTGAGAATGAATAGGGACTGCAGGGGAAGTGGCAATGGAGCCTAAACCACAAAATATCCTGATGCTAAGGGGTTTGGGGCCTTCTCTCCTGCAGAAAAGAAGGAGCCAAGAAAAGATTTAGGCAAGAGAGTAATATGTTCAAAACTTCTGTGAGCACTGTAAGGGAGGACCTAGAGTCAGAGAGACCTTTGACAACCTAACACAAGAGTCCAAGTGAGAAAGGATGGAGACAGACTTCCAAACCTAAGAATCCAGCCTTGATCTCACCCAAACTTCAGGAGAGACTGTGGAGAGAAAGGTTGCTTAAAACCCAATAATCAGACTATCCTCCTTTAAAATATTTATGTAAGTATATGCTTGGATTTTCTATCCCCTTAAGATATCTCTATAGAAATAGTTTATTATATGAGTCTACAATTTAATCGGGTTGTTAATATGGTTTGCCAATCAGGTGCCTACATTAGGATTTACTTCATTTCACTCATAAGCAATATTATAAAAGTGCTATAACTCAAGCTTTGGACCACTTTTTGCCATAAAGAGTAGCAGAAATTTTTTTAAAAATTCACGATACAGCTAGTAATTCAAATATTACAATATGCAAATGTGTTTCACACAATGGACCAGTAAATGTGGGCCAACTCCCTAGCTTATAGAACAAAAAATTATCTACATTGTTGATTTGAAATGCTTGCTTTTTTTTCTGAGATTTCTCCAAATTGCCACTATTTGTGAGAGTCATTTGGTGCTTCTCACAAAGAGAAACAACCATCTTTTCCCTTCTGTTTATCAAATAGACATGCACTGGCAGAAACAGCCTGAATAGTATAGATTATAAAATAATTGCTTTAAGAGGACTATCCATTATATTCTATAACTATCCATTATACACTATACTCTAGTGTATGCATTAATTTGATTCAGCAGCTTGTCTCTGCCCTTTATTTACCAAATCCCAGAGTCCTTAAAGGTCTTGGTTAAGCACAACCAAATGAGAAAGTTAAGGAACTCTTGCACAGAAATACTCGACTTGAGCAACTTTTCTCTCAATTCTCAAATCATGATTTTTAATAAAAATACTTATGTACTAATTAGCCTGTTAAAGTACTAATAGAGAAATTGTTCTTTACAAACACTGGGATCAAAAAATGAGCATTTATTTTAACAAAATCCATGATATATAATACAGTACATTGTGAGATGCTAAATTACATGCCATTTTAACTATGTTGACAAGATCTTGACCGATCAAAATGAAGAGAAATTTTATATGGTTTTGTATGGGAGGTGGGGAGCCTGAATGTTAATAAACACATATTTTCTACTTTTAAGTATATACTCCCCCAAAGTGGATTCTTGTGGAACATTGTCAAAGCTGGAAACAGACAAGGCTTGTGGGATGCTCCTGGTTTATCAGATTGAGTCCTCTGGTCCAAGATCTCAAAAGCATGTGAGGAACAGGGGTTGCTGCAGGCCAAAGAAGTTGAGATCAAAACTGTATGGGAGAAGGAGGAAAACCAGAACTAAATCTGTTTTCCTCTTCTGTCTGTACAGAACATCCTCGTCAATGGTGGATCATTTAATAAAACAGATCTTTATACGCCAGGGGTTACTTTAAGTCACTAACATGGTCTTTGTTCCGAAATTCGAATGTCCACTTTCCTATATTAATCAACATTTTAATGCTCATTACAAAAATGTCTTCTCCCATCTCCCCCAGTCTAAGGCCACTACAGACTTCGAAGAAGTCTTTTTCCCTTTTCTCACTTCTTCTCTCTTAGATTGATAGGGGCAGCTTCTGGCCCTTTTAAGATTAGAGTGCAGGGAGGGAAAAGTGAAAATTGGCCAATACTAATATAAGATGTCTTTGTGTTCCCTGGACAGGTGTTTAAAGCTGACCCTTTCTTACGTGGGTTCCGTGCTGTAGGCAATGCTCCTTTGACTGCCTTCTTCCAACCTTCAGCCCCTGCCTCCATCCAACATCTTCTGGTAGTGTGTCCTAGAATCTCTCTTGGAAGGCCAACCTCTTGGGCAAAATTCTTATTAATCCCGGCCAACATTTTCTGCAAACATTTTTGAGATTTCTGGCCCTTGCCCTCAGTTACTGGGAGGTATCTCTAGGCTTCTAAAATATCCTACCTGTTACGAGTGACTTTATTTATGTTGGGGGTCTTGGGCCACACCAGATAGTCTAACAGTGTGATTTATGATGGAGCCTTTGGCCATGCAGTATCAGCTCAGCCATCAAAGGGGCTGGAAGATAAAGGTCATCCACATAAGCTGTTGACCATGTCTGCATGATAAAGCTCCAAGAAAAACTCAATACCAAGGCTCAGGTGACTTTCTCTAGTTTGCAACCTTCCATGCATATTGTCACACATTTTTGTCAGGAGAGTAGCATGATCCATGAATCCACTAGAAAAGGACAACTGCAGAACGTGCTCATGAACATTTCTTGGACTTTGCCCTATGCATTTGTTTTCTTGGCTAATTTTAATCTGTATCTTTTGCTGTGAAAAAGCATAACTGAGAGTATAATAGCTTTCAGTGGGTTCTGTGAGTTTTTCAAGTGAATTATTAAACCCGAGGTTTGCCTTCGGAACCTTTCCTGACTTGTCATTGGTGTCAAAAGTGAGGATGACCTTTTAGATGGTTTCCCTAGCATTGCAAGTAACTTGCACAAGCTGACATTCAATAAGTGTTCATTAAATGAAGAAAAAGATGAAAGAATTTGTATATATACCAACAGAAGAAGCCATGCTAGTTACCTAACGGTGGTATTTGCTCAGATGCAGCATAGTAAAGTTTTATGTTCACATAATTCGCATGATAAAATTAAATTTTTTAATTCTGTGAGTTTTCTTCCCCAGTTCACTTGAATTTTTCTGGTCACACCTTAATCATATTTCAATTACCACACCACCTCAAAGACCAAACACTAAGCAGATTTCTGTCTGAAGAGCGGGGATACTGACAATGTCATAAAGCTCCTTACAGAGAAAAGCAGGTCTTGAAGCTGGCCTGGACCATCACCCACTGTACCTTCCTCTAGAGCTGCTCTACTGTGGACACCAAGAGGGCAACTGGCCACAGGAGAGACACATATTCCACCCACCCTTGGCAAAAGCTTCACACACTCAGGAATGATCACTCTAGGAAATTCTGGGGGAACAGTACGCTCTCTAAACTGCTGCCATGAACAGAACAAGGTCTCAACTCAGTGAGAGACCATGTTATGTATGACCCAAAAGAAAGATAAAGCCTATAGATACAACACTCTCCCCACTTTGGAGACCCAAAAAAGTTCTTCTCTGTCTCCTTTGGCAACTTCGACCTCAGGGACAGAAACATGCTCGTTAACAGGTCACTTTCTGTAGTCATTTCAGGACTGCTGTTACCTCTCACACTGTTTTCAAAGGTGAATAGCTGTGAGGCAGTTGACAAAGAATCATCAGCAGAGAACAGAGCCTATGTTCTCATGGTATGATAATGAGGCCCAGCAGTGCAAAAAAAAAGGACTTCATGTTCTTAATTTTTATCAGCTTCTTGTTGCTCTGGTATCTGAGTTTTCTCCCAGGAAGCAATTCTGCCCTCAGAAACCACCAAAGAAATATTGGCTACATTATCCAGACCTGGGGTCACTGCTCTTTCAAACTTTAGATCCCCAAGAGAGTGATACAGTTTTGATCAGATATCCTCAGGTGTTGCAAAATTTTGCTTCTAAGAATTCCTGCATCTTCCTGCAGCTCCATTCCAGAAGTTTAAAGTCAGCTTCCATTTGCACACTTTCCTGGTGGGTCAATACTGCCTTAGTATAATCCAGATATTAGGTGCTGCCTCCTAACCTTTAAGTTTTAGAGAGTAGTGGCTTGAACCCCCTTCCACGGTCTATGGAAGTCCAAAGCTTTTTCAACATTACCAGAATATTTTTTAATGTCCACTCAGTTTCTATGCTGTAGGCTCATTGAGGGCTGTCTTTCTCTGTTCAGTTCCTTCTTCATTGTTCACAGAATTCCCATTTATATAAACAATTTAAGTGTTTCATTGTTCACAGAATTCCCATTTATATAAACAAAATTTGGAGCAAGTTCAGTAATGGATATAGCCTCACACTGATTTTGTGATATCACCATTCTTTAAAAATGTCCTTTAACTACCAATGATGTAAAACACTCATCTAATTGTGCCATCTCTCTCTATCCTCTCTTCTTCAATTCCTCCAAACAATTTTTTTATTGCAGCAGAGTTCTTACTCTTGAATTCCATTCTCTATCGGTTTATCAAGATATTTACCTAAACAAAACAGTTCTCTGCCTGAGAAGAACCCTTGTGTAAACAAAGTGTTTTTCTTTATTTTATAAAGAACTATTTGGAAACTGTTGGGTTCCATCAACCAGTAATCATCCCTGACAGACCACTCATTCTTGAAGATGAACACTGTTTTATACCAGGTTACCTGGAGACAGATTCTGAAACAGAGAATTGCATGTAGAAGTTTTCTGGAGGAGAACTCTGGGAAGCACTTTTGTAAGGAAATCAGGAAAGCAGGATTGGGCAAGGGAGCAGCTGACCCTCAATGAGACCACAGCCCACACTTTAGCTCTGGAGCTGTGGCACTCTGAACAACTCTGATGGGCATTTCTGGAGTTGTCCCAGGTTGAAGCAGAGGAACTGAGATTTTGTATCCTTTCATTGGCCAGTTGTTATCTGGTGGATGCTCCTGTGAAAAGGTGTAGAAACTTGGGCAAAGCGGTTCATTTTTCCAAGTACAATTACCAGCGAGGGACACAGCTGTGGGCCAGCAGTATTTGATATTCCCAGGAGGTGGGGTTTAGATTCATGGGCCCTGAAGAAGGAATCTGAGTAAACACTACAGTATCCACAGCAACTCATATCTCATACCTCTCAGATTCATCTGGGAATGATTTTTCCATAATTCTGGTTGACCTGGCTTACTGGGAAATTTATGAGAAGGTTTAACGGAACAAACTACAGACCTCATTGTCACAGCTAAATTAAGGCCACAAATGGTCCTCATTATCCCCCTCTCCACACCTTCTACGTATATATGGGCATACCCTATTTTATCGTGCTTCACTTTATTGTGCTGTACACATGTTGCACCTTTTACAAATTGAAGGCAAGACCCTCTACCAACAAAAAGAATATGACGCACTTTATTATGCTGGTCTGGAACCCAACCTGCAATATCTCTGAGGTATGCCTGTATTCCTTTTACCACCCCTGCTGGTCTAAGTAACTTCCCTGGTGAGGTGACCCAGATCATCACTCCCAAGGTGTCTGCGTCTAAATCTACTGTCACTTTTTCAGTTTGTGGCTACTGCGCTTGTCCATTTACCATGATAACTAGGTATGGGAACACCAAGAAGCACTCCATGAAGCTTCTGAGCACCAAACATATTTTTTCCTGCCCCACAGAGTAGAAGCATTCCTACTTACCCCTGAATTTCCTCTTTTGCCTGCTGTTCTATTAGTACATAGGGCCAGAAGTGCCTGAGCAACCGTCAGGGTTCACAGTTCAATAGGATTCTTACTGTATCCTCTGATGGAAGTGTCCCCTTCCAGCTAAAGCTGTAGGGTTAGGAAGCACGAATTGCCCAAGAGGGTCCCTAGGAGTGACCTATAGTTTCCAGACCCATGTATTGTTTCTACTGGGGACAGGGAATAGCATATTGATTTTGGGTGTCCTGGCTGATGGTATTTCATACTTATGATATATTGTCTCTAAACTGAGATCTTGGCTGATCTTATAAAGATCATTCTACTGCTCTAGGATAGTGGGTTCAGGCTGATGAAATATATTATAAAGCTAGTGGATCCCGTGCCACGTGCCAACTACCATACTTCTTTGGCTGTGAGGTGAGACCCTTAGCTTTAAATTCCTTGCTGATACCAAATACCCTGCAAGGTCTCAATGGTACTGGTTGAGGCCCCATATCAGGAAAGATAAACCCATATAAAGATTATATATTTGTCCTGGTCAAGATGATAGCTTCCCCTTCTAGTGTACAAGGGATCCAATGCAGTCAAGTTGTTGCCAAGTGGCTGGTTAGTTCCCTTAGGTCATGGTACAGCATCAGGAGCCCAGTGTTGGTCTCTGCTCCTGACAAGTTGAACCTTAAACAGAAGTGAGGACTAGACCAGTTGTTGAACCCATGCATATCCTCCATCCCTATCACCATGGCTACTCTGTTAATGCACTCTTTGTAGCAACACTCAGATAGCCAATTAATGACAGAGGCCTAATCCTGCAAGACTCTTAAACCCTTGAGATCAACTTGAACTCCTCTCACGATCCCAAATTGAACATCTCCATCACCACTATACACTCTCTCTCTCTCTCTCTCTCTCTCTCTCTCTCTCTCTCTCTCTCTTCTTTCCCTGGCCTTGACAGTGGCCTGTGGGGGTGCCCTACCTGGTGAGCAGTCCCTGATCCACACAGAAAGTATTGCTCCTCTCTTATCCTTTACAATGGGACTCACTCTCCTTCCCCATCCTTCTCTTCTGAGGCAAGATTTCATGTTTAATGTGGAAAAGTTGTTGGCCCTCATTGAGGTCACTAGATTACTCCTGAACTAGGGATTCCAGTGTCTGATCTCCTCTGTCAACACACAATAGATGCTCCAATGTCTCCATCCTCAGAGGTGATAAGATGGTGAGAGATTAAGCCCTATCTTCCTACCTATAAAGAGGGCCAAACTCATAAAATGTCTAAGTCTGGGCATGCTGGTCTCCTACATGACAGGGAGACAGCATCACAAATCTCTAATTTCAGAAGTCAGTTGGAGCAGGTATTATTTTCTTGGTGAATAGTGGTACATTTGAGAAAACATACCTGATATAATATTTTCCCAAGATATGTTCAATGGAAAAGCATTTGTCTTTGAGTAGTTTAAAAGCTCAAACTGTCTAAAAGCAAGTTGTTCTTCCCTAGGGCACCTTCTTCCTACATAATATCTCATCTACATCTGGTTCATCTCACTTCCTCTTCTGTGACTTTCTCCAGTTCAAAGAGAGGCCAGCCCTTCCTCTGTACTGTAGGATTTTGATTGCTCACTTCTTCCCTCTCCATCCTCATTCTTCAGCCAGTTGCTTTCCACTAGCTCTTTTTCCTCTGTCTAAAATCCTTCTCGAAACTACACTTGAAGGCCAGGGATGCCATGTTGTACAACTCCACAAAGTACCACTTACATCATAGTCTATGTGAATGGTGCCCCCTGGAATTAAGCAGTGCACAATGACTGAACAACAGAGAATGGGGAAAAGGCACATTTCCTCTGCTCATGAACTGGTGCTCAGGCAGTTTTCAACTATGAGATGTGGTTCAGAGTTTGAGCACAACACTTCAGTGAGCTCACTACCATTTTCTTAAGCAAGTAAACCTTTCAGTTATTCATTCATGCACTCATTCAAAAAGCATTTATTGAGCACTTACTATATATCAGACACTGTGCTCCATGCCAAAGATTCAGATGAGGATTTAAAAATATATATATATATATCTGCACTCACAGACCTTTCAGGCATTAATTAAAAATTCATAGAAATACCTTTAAATTATAACAGTGGAAAGGACTCAAATGAGAGGTACATGATGCTATGAGAACAACTAATAGACCAAGACAGGAAGTTCAAGGAAGGCTTACCTGAGAACAGGATAGTTGATTTAACATCTGAAAGGAGAGTAGGTGTTCGTTAGATAAAATGGAAGTGGAATGTCTTTAGCAAAGGTAAAAGCATGTTCTAGTGCCTTGTGGGTATTTAAGGAAGTGAATGATGAAGGCTAGGGTAGTTGGACCTCTGTGAGCAAGAGGGAGTGTCAAATGAGATGAGACTGCAGAGGTATGGAGGGCCTAACCTGGAAAAACTTATAGGCCATAATACAAATCAAGAATAACTGGAAGTCATTGAAGAGTTATAAGCAGAGACATGACATGATCATATCTGTGCTTTAAAAGAATCTCTTTGGCTACAATGTAGTTAGTGTATTGAAGTAACCTTCGAGATGTGGGAAACAAGTTAGGAGATTACTGTAGTAGACCTTGAAAGAGAAGCTGGTGGTTTATACTGAAGTATGTTTGGAAAGCTCTGACTATTAGTAATTCCTTCCATATATGAAAGCAAAAGTTGGCTCCAGCTCTTTCTTCTGGGACCACAAATAAGTCAACTACACTTCAACATTGCAGTCCTTTAAGTAGATTAATGAGCATATTGTGCTACAGCCTCTCCCACTCTAATTCATCTTCCCTCATCACCTAGTCTTCCTCTTTTTACTTAAAAAGCATAATTCTTTTAACAGATCTTCACAAGGCCCAAATATTAATTCTCTTTGCCATCCTCACTGACCCTCTCAATTGGCCAGTAAAGACTAACGTCCCTTAATGAGCAAGAGCTTTAGGAGATTATGATGAACACAAAAGATAGGACTGAGATGTCAAGCCCTGATTATATTATGAAAACAAGGAAGAGTTAAATCTACAACCTGACAGCTAGAAAATTATAAATCAACAATTCACTTCTCTATCAGGCTGATGATAATAAAAATCAACATTTATTGAGACTATTTTAAACATATTACATGCATTTACTCATTTAGTCCTCACGACAACCTTTGAGGTAGGTTCTAATATTATTCCCATTTTACAGATGAGAAAAATAAGCTATAAGGGAGTAAGGTCGCATGGTCAATAAACATCAGAGCCAGGACTCAAACCCCGATCTGACTTCAGGGCCTGATCTTTTAGCCACTTCACCACACCACCTTAATGGACAAGGAAAATTATCTTCAAACTTAGAAGGGAAAAATAAACACAATGAAGAGGAATTAAAAGATGGAGATTTGGCTTTAGGTGGTAAACACAATGCAGTATACTGATGATGTATTATAGAATTGTACACTTGAAATCTATATAATTTTACTAACCAATATCACCCCAATAAATTTAATTAAAAATTAAAAAGGACAAGTTCATTAAAGTCCTCAAGTAGAGAAGAAAGATAACCAGAGAACTCCCAACTACTTGATTTTAAAAGCTCAGATGAAAAACATTTTAAGGCACTAAAAGAAGAGTCAGATATAAACTCCAGATAACAGTCATCTTTAAGAAATATTGGAAGAAGACTGGAGATGCCCAACAAACTTAAAAGATAAATATCAAAACAGAGGTAGGGTCAACTTTAGGAAATTTATGTACTTTATTTTCTCTCCATCTTACTTCACTTCTGTATTAATATCTTTTATCATTGACCAGGAAGTGCCAAATGGCTTTAGAAAAACACTTTGGAATGCTGGCTCTTTTAACTAACCATTCACTCATTTATTCACAAATATTTATTGAATACCTTCTACATACTACAAAGACTCTTAGGTGTTTAACAGTCAAAATAGCCAGGGCTCCTATCCTCACAGAAATTTATAGTGATGAATATCATTACTAATATAATAATTTCACAAATGTGGTCATAATTATAAACTATCATGTGCTATGACTATTTAAGAAATTGCTTCTGAACAATTTCTAATATTTTAGTGACATAAGAATGTAAATGACTCTCTTATTACATATTTTAATAAAATTTACACAATGGAAAAAACATTCAAAATCTTTCAATGACCTAAAAACTTGATCATAGTCTTACAATAAGATTTTTCCTTAAATGAGACAGAATATAAATGTTTGTAAAATTATATTACATAAATCAATAAAACACCATTAAAATCTTAATTAAAATGAAATAGAAGTATCTGTTTTAGGAGTAAATTTTTAAAATCTATCAAAGTATAATTCATATACCATAAAATCCATTCTTTTGAAGTGAACAATTCAGTGGATTTTAGTATATTCACAAGGCTGTGCAACCATCACCACTATCTAATTTCAGAACATTTTTATCACCCAAAATGAAAACGTGTATCCACTAGTAATCACTTCCACTGCCCGTCCCCTGTGGTTGTTGGCAACTGTCTCTGTATTTGCCTAATCTGGACATTTTTAATAAATAGATTCGTAGAATATGGGGCCCTTTCTATCTGACTTTTTTTTCTTCACTTGAATATTTTCAAGTTTCACCCATGTTGTAGCATGTATCAGCATGTCACTTCTTTTTGTTGTGGAATAATATTCCATTGTGTGGATGTATCACATTTTGCTCATCCATCATCAGTTGATAACATTTGGGTTGTTTCTAATTTTTGGTATTATAAATAATATTGCTATGAACTTTAATGTTCAAGTTTTTGTATAAACATTGATTTTCAACTTGGGGAATTATATACCTAGGGGTAGAATTGCTGAATCATATAATAACTCTATGTTCAACTCTTTGAAGAATTGCCAGAATGTTTACTAAAGTAGCTGCACCATGTTATATTCCACTAGCAGTGTACAAGGAAACATTTGTTTTTGCCTTTCTTTTTGACCGTGTAGTGGTATGTCATTGTAGTTTTGATTTACATTCTAAGAATTTGTTGAGCATTTTTTCATGTGCTGATTGATCATCTGTATATGTTCTCTGGATAAATGTCTATTTATATCTTTTGCCCATTTTTAAACTGGGCCATCTATTGTTTTATTATTGACTTGTTAGAGTTCTTTATTCTATATACAAGTCTCTTATAAGATTTGCAAATATTTTCTCATTCTATGGGCTGTCTTTTCTCTTTCTCAATAGTGTCCTTTGCAGCATAAAAGTTTCTAATTTGGATGAAGTCCAAATTGCCAATGAGTTTTGAGCAGAAGGATGGATGTCATTCCCTGGGTCAAGCATTTAATTGCCAGTATGAGAGTTTTTAGAGCTCTATTGAGGGGTAACTAGAAGAAATATTTGAGTTGGTGATGGTCCCACCAGCTTGAGTCCCTGAATAATTTCACTAAATATACTAAATCTACTGAATACACTACAATTCACTGAATTGTACACCAAAGAAAAACATACAGCCTGAGAGAAAAATAAATCTTGGTCATTTTAAGTCACTGAGATTTGAGGATTATTTGTTATCGCAATATAGCCAAGCCCATTATGACAGATACACATGTCTTTTATAACTTCATTAGTTGTCAGAATACTATCAAGAATTAAAAGTTTTAAAAACATACCAGTTTACATCAAATAAATTCACAATCTCAGCTCTATGAACTATGAGCACTTTATATTTTACTTTATATTCAGTCAAGAATTGCAAATAGTCATTTTATGATATGGGAGAATTTATGATATGGGAGATACAGTAAATAAAAAAAAAAGTTTAAAATTTACAGAAGAAGTGTTAGAATGTTAACAGTGGTTATGCCTCTCTGTTAGATTGTATTTTTATTCTTTCCTTCAGAACTTGACTATATTTTTACATTTATTTTTACAACTTTATACTCAGAATATAATATTTTTATTTAAAACATATTTCTACCTTAGAAATGTCATTTTACATTTGTTTATTATTAGAAAAAATCCAGCATTAATGATATCTGCCATTCTATATACTTTTATGTCACTATCAATTTTTCTAGAAAATCATGACGAGAATTGTTGCTCCATAATCAACAGAATATATTTTTGTATTATATTTCTTAAATGATTAGCCAAAAGAACACAATTTTACATGCACTAAATATCAGTGCAACAGACCACACTAATTTCATGTTTTTCATTTCATTTCTGGATTCAGGAGTTAGGTATTATAACCACCAAGACAGGTTTAGTTAAATGAGCCACAAATCATCATCATTATACAAGACCCTAGACACTTCAAGATATAATATGGCTTTAGTATAATTTAAGACATAGCCTCTTTAAGTACTCAGGAACTATTTTTTTGAGAAACAGAAACTTTATTTTCATTTCTTAATTTTTTTAACATTGTGAAGACTCACTTTGAGGCAACTGATCATGCATTAAGTAAGAAGTGCAGCTCAGAGTCCCCACTCCCTAAATTAGGAAACTTCAAGTTGCCACCAACTGCTAACAAGTGCGGGTCTTTTGCCCTACAGAATTCTTGTGGTGAAGCTCTGAGTGGTGGAATTACCTTTTAAGAAGAGAGTGAGAAGCACAGATGTGTGTATGTTAAGAGTTGCTATATTCTGGCCAAGGAGAACAAAGGTGGGCTGATTAGCTGAAATTGATGTGACCCCAAAGTCTCCTTTGCCAGAAATGTTATTTAGTGTATTATATTAAGAGTGACCAGAAGGTGATGAAACAAAAATATGAAATTATGCTCTGTAGCTTCTAGCTCTACATCTAGCCCCACTGGTGGCAAAACTTTCAATAAATCAGGGCTTGGAGGAATAACAGAGTTCTGAGTTCACCCTTGTAGATTTATTTAGTGGTGACAATCTGTCCAAAGTATAGTGCTGATGAGGTTAAGAGTCTCATCCTAAAGGTATCAGTGAATTAAACCTAGTCCCATGGTCACAGGCTACTCCACTGCAAACCCAAGCTAAGATGTTAGAAGGGTTCAGTTTAGAGTAAGCCATCACCACCATTGGGTGGAAGAAGGAGGGGTGTAATGGAAGGTCTGTGTTACAGAATTTAAAGATTTGTCCTTATTAACCATAGATTTGGGGCCTCAAGTTCTTTAGTGGACTGGTTAAATAATGACTGACATTTAACTTTTCTATCTCTAAAAGTCTAAACCCATGGTCCTTCAGACAATGAAATGTAATATGATCTTTATTTATTATTTAACAAATATTGATTGTATGCCTTCTAAGTGCCAGACAATGTATTGGTCTCTGGGTATTTGATGTCAATCAAAATATGGTCCCAGCTCTCACCAATTTTACAGTCTGACATCACCAAAAGACATTGTTGACATAAGAAATATCCAAACTTACAGAGAATTTTTATGAATATATTTGCGCCAAACTGATGACAATTTCTGGGAAGAAAAATCTCAAAGAACTGAGAAAACGTGCTGGAGAATGGTAGTTTTGCAGTTTATTTTATACATTAGAATCAAAGGAGGAGACATAGGAGGATTACACAAAATCCATTGGTGTAGATTGTGGAGATGAGAGAAAGCAAAGCAGAGAAATCTCTGGGATTAGATAAAAAGTAAAACAGAGTAAGACTTACCTCTTTTACATTGGTGAGTATAGGACAGTTAATAATGAATATTTACAGCACACAGAGATGGTAATCGGGAAACAAGACAACAATGAGGAACGGTTCTGTGGTCTCTGCTCTGGTGCAGTAGGTGTGCCCTGACGGGTCTGAAAGAGGAGTTCACTATGACATTTCAAAGGTATGCTATCTTAGATGCCCAAAGACAATGCACAGTCTCACTTATAAATACTGACCTTTGTCAAAAAAGCTACAGGTCTAAGACATGACTAGCTACCATGATCCACTTTAAGTTAGAAGCTTTTATGTTCTGGCCATCCTATGTGGTTACTTTTGGTCTCTGAGTTTGTAAGGCCTGCTATGCAGGGCTCCCCTGGGCTTGTCAGGTTTAGTGTGTGCCTCCTTTTTTGTCAATAACATGAATCAAATTTATCACCAAAACAAATATGGAAATTGTAATGGTGACAAGAGGAGTTATATGGTGCCAAGGAAATCAATAACAGGCATGGTGTGGAATGACTTAGCCAGAAAAGTCAGGGAGTGCTTTCCTGAGGAAGTGGCACACTATTTGAGAACAGAAGGATAAGTAGATATTAACTAGACAAAACAGAACTTTAGTAGGTTGTAGATAGAAGGAATAGCATGTGCAAAGGCATTTGGCAGAAGGAGCAAAGGACACCTGAGAAACAGAAAGCCAGTATGGCTGGAGAAGAGACAACAAGAAGGAAGATGGTACAAGCCTAAGGTGTAAAGGTATAATGGCTGTACTATGTCAGGCTGAAAGGCCATGGTAAGAAAATTTGGCTTTAGAGTAGGATGTGTATTTTGAAAAGATAAATCTGGTTTCAGTACTAGAGAGGAATGAAGATGGATACAGATAAAACAATTAGTAGTAGTTTATTGTTTGGACCAAGCAAGAGAAAATGTACTATGAACTAGAGTGCAGCTTGAAAATGAAAAAAAGTGAATGGATTTGAGAGGTATTTAATAGGTTAAATAAATATGATTTTGTAAGGAGCTGTATGAAGAAGGCAAGAGAAAGAAAGATACTAAGGGTATCTTTTAATTTACCCATCTGGATGGACGGTAGTGCTATTCACAATGATAGAGAACACTGTAATGGGGCCGGGGGAAGGAGACTGTGAGTTTGATCTTCTACAGGTTGAAAAGATATCAAGTAGGTAGTTGATATATTGCTTTGGAGCTCAGAGAAGGGTCAAGATTAGAGACATAATGACTCATCTACATATAAATGATAGCTGAAACTACATGCGTGGATGAGATTGTTTAGAGAACAGAAGAAAGCCTATAACTGAGTCATATGAATTCTAATTTTAAAGACTGGTTAGAGTTTGATGGGTCTCCAAAGATGAGAGGAATGAGATAAGCCAAGAGGTGTGATGTTACCAAAACAAGAGAACAAACTCTTAATGGTTTAAGAAAGAGATTAAAACTCTCAAAGATTGCTCAGAGTCAAGATGAGGACTGAAAATATCCATTAGATTTAACAACATGGAATTACTTATGACCTCAGAAAACATCAGAAAGCTGGAAATAAAAGAGAAAATAGCAGAAGAGTTTGAAAGTTTAAAGGGAATGGCAAAATACTCTTGGAAATGGATGGATGGATGGATGAATAGTAGATGATAGATGATGAATGAATGAACAAATAAACCACTGAATTTGAAAATACCTTAGGAATAAGCTAACTGTATTTGATGGAAAGTATTCAACAAACAAAAACAAAAAAAATGTACCATGTGTAGACACAGAAAGAGCATGGCTATCTTCAAGCCAATGAGAGAGTCCTCAGAAGAAATCAGACCTGCAGGAACCTTGAACTCAAATATCTAGCCTTCAGAACTGTGAGAAAATAAGTATATGTTGTTTAAGCCACCCAGTGTGGCACGTTGTTATGGCAACACTACCAATCCTGACAAACTAAAACAATGACCATTTTATGAAAAGGTTTAAAAATCACTTTTACTAATATTAATAATTAAATAAAAGGATCTTAGAGTTTCATTCCAAACTCCTCTTCCCCTCAAAAAAGTGTATATCTTCTGTTTGATTACGTCAAAAACGGAGCACTATGTAAACAACATGGACTTGGAAGTCACACAAACCAAGATTTGAATCTTGGCTCTGGGTGAACCTTGTGCAAATGATTTAGCTACCCTAAGTCTCAGTTTCCTCATCGATAAAATTGAGCAATGTTAGGGTGCCACCTCAAGGTGAAAAGGATAATTAAACAATCTCCCAAGAGTATCCATAGATAACATTCATTATTTTGATAAATTTATTATAGATGGGGTCTGTCAGCTGACAGAATTTAAAAAACTTCATTATCACATAAAAAGGGAAGCTATGTCTCTGATAGAGGCACATTAACCAAACTAGAAAGGCAGATAGATAAATCAGAATGCAACATATTAATTTGCCACAAGAAATTTTTGGAGTATTCAAGTAGTTGCATTTTCTCTCTGTGTGCAACTATATTTGGGAAGTAAAAATCATAGCTGAAGATTGCTCACGATTAGGCAAGGAACTTGAGCTGCCTCTGGCATGTAGCAATTAACCAGCCATTGGGAAATCCTCAAAAGAAGTGGTCACTGACAAGGTTTCTCTGTCTCCTAGAGTAAGTTTGTATGTACATCTTGGCTTTGTTTTATTACATATTTATGTTTTGGAGGGCATTTTATTTTCTCTGCCTACAAAGTCTTGGGGAAAGTCTCACCCAAGCCCCTGAAATATTAACAATAAAAAGAATGACACCTTCCTCACCAGTGCAGCCCACACATCAGTGGCAAAGGTCTCTCTGGGCTTCCACATCTAGGTCCGATGGCCTAACTCCCAAAGTCCATAGCTGTGAAAGTCCTAAGCTCATCTAAGATTTCAGCAAATCCTATGTTCTCATGGTCTCCTCTTCTGCCTGTTTCCTCATGATCACTGCTCAGCGTATGTCTGTCCAGACATGAATCATAGCCACTTCACTGATTTCCACAAAAAAAAAAAAAAAAAATCCACTCACACAAACCATTCATGAGCAGACTTTCTAAAGTACTGAGGAGGCAGGGAGTGGTTTCAGGAAGGATTCGTCTACACAGGGACGCAGTGAGCTGTCTAAAATCCATCTGACCACCCTGAAACCAGGGGTTACAGTCATGACCCTTCCCACCAACAGCCTCACTCTTTCCCACACCTTCTCTCTCTCTTCCTCTCTTCTCCCTCCCCTACTTTCTCTCTTATTCCTCCCGTTTAGAACCTCAGACAAGTTCCTCTCATTGACTCAGAACAGAGATTATTCTCCATCTCTGAAGCCTCCTCCACAGCTAAAATCCAGGCCTGGGAAATTTACCTTTTAGCTGATCAAAGATATTTTCCAAACAGGCTGTTCCTTTCTAAATTGCATTTTGGGGCCATCTTTAAAGACGATAAAAACATTTCCTACTTGATTGCAAAGTGCCTGGGATTTGATAAACAAACTTTCATCCACTCCTCTTGTTCCTCTCCATTTATGCAATACATTTTGATCAATGGTAATTTCAAAATGACTAAGGTGTTTCTGCTCCTCTCCATATTCCTATGTTGATCAAGAAGACACCCTCAATTAAAATTCCTCATAGCTATAAGCTTTCAAGACTGGTACCAAATACTGGCTCCCCTGCTTACTAGCTATGTGATCTTGTGCAGGTTACTTAACCTCTCTGGCCTCAATTTCTCCACCCATAAAACAAGATAATAGACTAGCTTGTAGACTTCCTAAGAGGATTAAATTAATTTTCTCCTGTAAAGTGCTTAGTACATAGTAAAGGCTCAGTGAATGTTAGCTGCTCCTTTATTTATTTTTTTAAGTTTCTTTCTCCTCATATAGTGTGACTTTATCAATGTGAAAGATGAGAGAATTTAACCACTACTCAAGCCAGACTTGATACTAAAGTAGCAAGGTCAGGGGGGTCCAACTTAGCACAAGGGCTATACCCTGCTTGTACCCTAGACCAGAGGGGATGGCCAGGCATTAACTCATTTGGGACCTGCATATAGAGATAGAGGAGGTAATGGGGACATGATGAAAATATAATCAAAACCACTGTTTTCAAAACTGGGAAACACCAACTTCCCTGGGTCTAGTTCCTGTTTGCCCCAGAGGATTCAGATCCCACAACAAAGTGTCCAAGGTCTGGCTGGCATCGTAATGACTCACTCTCAGTAGCCCTGTCCTATATCCTTTGTGAATCTCTCAAAGGCCCCTCAATTTTCCCTGGTTTCACAAAAGGATGGGAATAACAAATACCACGGACTCTCTAATGTCTGCAGTGCGAAGAATAGACAAGACTTCTTAATCTAATGGCCAAAGGGGACTGTCTGGTTCAGGCTGTTGCTTTTATGGCAGTATCTGACTGCCGAATACCATCTCACCCCACAACCTGTCCATCATCCCCTGCAGCCTCTGATGCTGACAGGAACAAGCTGATTGGACTGCTTTGCTGCAGCCTCTGGAAAAACAGAGTTAGGAATGGAGTGGGAGAGCCAGGCATGTGTTGGGTGAACCTCCCCAGGTGAGTCTAGGTGAGCCTAGGTGAGGGGGAGGAAGAGGGACATGAGAAAGCTTTTCAGGGGACTGTCGGGCTAGCTCCACAGGGCACATCTTGAAGCAGAAGACTGAGTGGGTCTTTCTCTTCACAGAAAGCACAGTTGTTTGGTCCTGGCACTGGGGGCTGAGCAGTGACAGGGAGGGGTAGAAAAAATTATAACTCACTTATAAATTACTTAGAAGACACATACCTACAGAAAATCTTTTAGTCCCTACACCCACAGGTACATTATTCATTTGGCTTTATAAACTTTCCCTGCAGACTTGAGTTTCCCTTGTGTGAGTTTGGGTTCCTGCTCATCCATGCTGTCATGGCTATGTTGGGATTGAAAAGACAAGGAGAGAAGTTGTATATTTTGACTCTCCACCCCTGGACATGACCATGTTTGTCCCTGCACCAGCCATCACTTTGGTCCTGTTTGCAGAAGTAGAGGAGGAAGCAAGGCAGCCTGGGAAGCAGAGGTCTCAGCTCACTCCAGGGCAGTGAGCCCATAAGCTGAGAGCAACCTCAAAGAGGTAGAAAAAGTCCTGAGGATTTATTCAGGAGATGACCTGGTGAGTCTGTTCTTTGTGGTGGGATCTCTATCTTTTGCCAGAAAGTCCAGTTTTATCATATGGAGGGCTGGCAATACCCTCCCCCCTCCCTTGGCCCTGGGGTTTGAAACTGAAGCCCACACTGAGGCCCATGATGGCTCATGTTCTCTAACTGTGGTAAGAACAGTTAACAAACTAACAAATTTGAGAGTGTACAATACATTATTGTTGGCTATGGGTGCATTGTTGTATAGCAGATCTCTAGAGCTTACCATTTAGCCTAACTAAAACTTTTGCATGTTGATTAATAATTCCTCATTTCTTTCTCCCCATGGCAACCACCAGTCCACTCAAATTCTATGACTTGGACTATTTAAAACACCTCATATAAGTAAGATCATGCAGTATTTGTCTTTGGATGACTAGCTATTTCACTTAGCATAATGTCCTCAAGGTTCATCCATATTGTCACAAATTACAGAATTTTCTCCTTTTTAAAAGCTGGATAGTATCCAGTTGTGTATACACCATATTTTCTTCATTCATTCAACTGTCAATGGGCATTTAAGTTGTTTCCACATCTTGGCTATTGTGAATAATGCTGCAAAGAACATAAGAGTATTAACCTCTCTTCAAGATCCTGAAAACAAGCAAGTGGACTACATCAAACTAAAAAGCTTCTGGACAGCAAAGGAAACAAGCCACAGAGTGAAAAGGCAACCTACACAATGGGAGAAAATATTGTACACCATATATCTGTTAAGGGGTTAATCTCCAAAGTATATAAGGAACTCCAACAATTCAATTATAAAACAAAAACAAAACTAATAGCCTAGGTGAAAATGGTCTAAGGGCTTGAATAGACATTTCTCCAAAGAAGATATAAAAATGGCCAACAAGCATATGAAAAGATACTCAACATCATTAATCATCAGGGAAATGCAAATCAAAACACAGTGAGATACAACCTTAGACCTGTGAGAATGGCTATTACCAAAAAAAATTAAAAAAAGAAGGAAGAAGGAAGGAAGGAAGGAAGGAAGGAAGGAAGGAAGGAAGGAAGGAAGGAAGGAAGGAAGGAAGGAAGGAAGGAAGAAAGGAAGGAAGGAAAGAAGGAAGGAAGGAAGGAATGTAAGAAGGAAGGAAGGGAGGGCGGAAGGAAGAAAAGAAAAGAAAGAAGAGAGGAACCCTGGTGCGCCTCTTGGTGGGAATGCAAAATGGTGCAGGTTTTATGGATAACAGTACAGAGGTTCTTCAAAAATTTTAAAGGATTCCCATATGATCCAGCATCCCTCTGCTGAGTATTTATCGGAGAGAACTGAAAACAAGATCTCAAAGATACGCTAATACGCACTCCTGAGCTTTTACTCCTCTCAGTGTCCGCGCTACCCAGCACGTGGGTCCCTTTGCTTTTAAACCCAACATATAAAAAAAACCCATAGCCCCGGCAGGACTTAGGTACCTCACCCCTCGCCCAAACCTGCGTTCCAGAGACATCAGAATTTTGCTCCCTGTCGGGGGAGGCGGGAGTGGGGGTGGCCGTGGGGATTTCTCAGCCTGTGCAGTAACAAGCCCTAGGGTTCGAGGTCCGGAGACCTGCGCACGCCTGGCTCCGGGGAAATCCATGCCTCGTCAGGCGGACGCGCTTGCCGGAGCAGCGTGACGCGGCCGCCAGAGGGTGGGGACGCAGGGGACCAAGACTCGTGCGCCTGGGCGCGCGTGTCTAGCGGGGGCAGGGGGCGGGGCGCTGCTTTTTTTTTTTTTTTTTTTTTTGGCCGGGGAGGAGTGGCCCCGGCCAGGGAGGTCACTTGGCGGCTCGGCTGGCCGAGCTCACACGCCTCCCCGAGCCCGGCTCCGCGAGTCCCTTTCCTGCGCGCATCTGGACGCACCGCTCTCGCTCGGCTCTGAGACGGAGACCCGGCTCCTCCGGAGCAGCGACCAGCAAGCAATCAAGCCCCTCCATCCCCCAGCAGAGAGACCACATGGGCCCCGAGGCCCCCTGCTGCAGGGGCCCCCTGCCTCTCCTTCAGGTGAGGACCTGGATCGAGCCCGTGGTGGCCTCCACCCAGGTGGCCGGCTCCCTCTACGATGCGGGTCTTCTCTTGGTGGTGAAGGCGTCCTTCGCGGCCGGAGCCTCTTCCAACCAGAGCGCCAGCCCGTCGCCCCGTGGGGCTCAGGAGGACCAACAGCAGAAGGCCATCTCGAACTTCTACATCATCTACAACCTCGTGGTGGGCCTGACGCCCCTGCTGTCTGCCTATGGGCTGGGCTGGCTCAGCGACCGCTACCACCGCAAGATCTCCATCTGCGTGGCGCTGCTGGGCATCCTGCTCTGCCGACTGGGGCTGCTGTTCAAGGTCCTGTGGGACTGGCCGGTGGAGGTGCTGTACGGGGCGGCAGCCCTGAACGGACTGTGCGGCGGCTTCTCGGCGTACTGGTCGGGGGTGATAGCCCTGGGATCCCTTGGCTCCTCCGAGGGCCACCGCTCCTTACGCCTCATCTTTATTGACCTGATTATGGGCTTGGCAGGATTCTGTGGGAGCATGGTCTCTGGGCATCTGTTCCAGCCCGTGTCTGGGCAGTCTGGGAAGGGCCTGGTGCTGACAGCTTGCAGCGTTAGCTGTGCCGCTTTTGCCCTTCTGTACAGCCTGTTGGTCCTGAAGGTCCCTGAGTCAGTGGCCAAGCCCAGCAAGGCACGCCTCGCGGTGGATACTGTGTCTGGCACAGTTGGCACTTACCGCACCCTGGATCCTGATCAGCCAGACAAGCAGAGTGTGGTGGGGCACCCTCTATCTCTTAGGAAAGGAAAGCCCCAAAAAAGCATTATTGCCCTGCTCTTCGTGGGTGCCATCATCTACGACCTGGCAGTGGTGGGCACAGTGGACGTGATGCCCCTTTTTGTGCTCAGGGAGCCTCTCAGTTGGAACCAAGTGCAGGTGGGCTATGGTATGGCTGCAGGGTACATCATCTTCATCACCAGCTTCCTGGGCGTCCTAGCTTTCTCCCGCTGCTTCCAGGATACCACCATGATCATGATTGGGATGGTCTCCTTTGGGACGGGAGCCCTCCTCTTGGCGTTTGTGAAAGAGACATACATGTTCTACATTGGTGAGTCTGGCATTCGTGGGTAGGCAGAATGAGGACACTGCTGGCCCACTGAGTCATGAGGCTGACACCAGGAATTTTATGGTCTGGGGTTCCAGCTCAGCACCAGGGATTATACCTGCTACCTAAGGGGTTCAAGGGTGTTGAGAGTTTATCTGCATTGCATGTTGCATTGCGTTCTCTGTGTCACCTGCTGAAAAGTTACCAGAGTGATGTCCATGGCTCTAGGAGGTCAAAGGAGGGGTAGAAGAGGGTTCAGGGTGAAGTTGTGTTTCTTCTCCCCAGTTTTAAAGAGATAAAACATTAAGCCATCTAACTAAAAAAGTCACTTAATCAAAATCATTTCAGGCCAACCAAGGGCTTTTTAGAAATGAATAAAAGTTCTCAACAAATGCCTTCCACAACCAATGTAACAAATTCCCTCAAGGAAGCAGAATGAAGTTTCCACATGAGGACACAGCTCAGACCACTGCAAGCAGAGAGCTGTACACCAATGCTGACAGAACTTCTTACGGTGATAGAAGTGTTCTGTGTCTGTTTTGTCCAATACAGTAGCACTAGCTATTAGAGCACTTGAAATGCGGCTAGTACAGCTAAAGAACAGAACTTTAAATTTTATTTTATGTTAATTAATTTAAATAGCCACATGTGGCCAGTGGCTAACATATTAGAAAGAACAACTAGAGGGTTACCAGAGGCTGTCCCTTGGCTGAGGTCACACGCCTCAGGAAAACACCCAATAAAATGGCAAGATTACCTTTGGCCAGCTCCCCGTTAAAAAGGCCATGTGCAAAGGCCAGAGTCCTCCTCTCTCCTTCCCTTCTCACCACCTCTAAATTCCCGTCCCTGTCACACACACATACTCGTTTACAGGCCACATCGGGATAATGGATGGAGACTGAGGGAAGGAGGGGTGTGTGGCAGCTTTATAAATGGCACACATTCCTGGATGAGGTTTTGCCAAATGGGACTGTCTCTCAGCGGTGTTCATCTATGGCGAAGGCAGACACCTTTCTCCTGGGAGGCAAAGAAAGGAGTCTTGAGTCACTTCAGTGACATCAGCTCCGCTTCCCTAGAAACCACCTAACTCGGCCAATGCAGACACCCTTCACCATCTGCCACCATGTCAGCTGTGCCCTGCCATCTTGCAGAAGGGTCTGCAGCATCTACAGCCCTGTCAGAGCTCAGGGAGGCAACCTGCCCCAGGGAGGGCACAAATCTACCAGCAGAGAAACTATTCTTCCAGGACAAGCCATGTAGGAGTTATGGGGAAAGGGGATTCTAAGTGAGGCTTTTGTTTTATCCTAATTTACTCCTTGGCCAAGGCTGAGCTACAGTAAGGAATGTTCTTGTGTGATTTCTTTCCAGCTCGAGCCGTCATGCTGTTCGCCCTCATCCCCGTCACAACCATCCGGTCAGCAATGTCCAAACTCATAAAGGACTCTTCTTATGGTGATTAAAAAGAATCTCTCTGAGGTTTCCTATCCAGGCTGTTTCAGATCTACTTGGCTTGAGACACAGGGGTTGGGCTTGCAGAAGGCATGTGAGAGAGTTCCAGAAGCAATCTCATATCCTCTAAGAACATACTGATATCCATCAGGGAAAAGGAAATGAAAATGGGGGGCGTGGGAAAGACTCAGAAAGGCAGTGACCGAAACACCACAGTCAAAGGAAGATGCTGCCATTCATAGGCCACAGGTAGATCCAGCTGGATGGAGGCAGAAATCCTGGTAAAATGAGCCATGAAGACAGAGTCCTGGGAAGGGTGAGGGGTCTCTTGAGAGCTCCTCAGAGACTCTGCTAGCTGGGATCATGGAAGGCACAGCAGCACATCTTCTTGATAATCTATATTCCTTCCACAGGAAAGGTGTTTGTCATCTTGCAGCTGTCCCTGACACTGACCTTCGTGGTGACATCTGCGATGTATAATGAGATCTATCAGCTCACCATGGAAAAGTTCGTTGGCACTTGCTTTGCTCTCTCTTCCTTCCTCTCCTTCCTGGCCATCGTCCCGATCGGGTAAGGTGGGAGCTGTGTCTGTTGTTTGTGCTATGGCCTTCCCTGGAGCTTAGGTCTAGCCTATTATCATAAAACATTATTTAATTTTCAGTGGGTTTTCTCACAAAGAAAAAATTCTGGTATTCCCCCAAATTAATTATTTGGGAATTTTCCAAACTCATAAGTAATGAACAGAGGCCCCCACCCAGCTGGCTCACTTCCTGGCAGTTTTGTAATGCAGTTTATTTATAGGAGCCTCATACACTTCCTTATAATCAGAGGCTGGGATTAGAAACCCTCTTGAACTTCTCAGACCTCTGTGGTTTAGCTCCCTTTAGGTGACAGATATTCCACCTCACTTCTGAGTACTTACTCTTCTCTGTGTCCTCTGAGGGCTTGGCACCTGGCAGCCTCTGTGCTCAGTGCCCCCTGATAGCTTATGGCCACTGGACTGTGTGAGTTTCCTGTAGGACTTGGGCAATTCCCTTATTGTCTTTTGGAAGAATCGTCTCATTTGTAGAAGAAAAAAAAAAAAAAAAAAAAAAAGCACTGAAGTCGAGGAGATGACAGTCAAGAGAAAAGCTACAACATCCAGGGAGAGGCATTCCAAGGCCATGGCCAGAGCACCAGGCTAAGTCATCACCAAACTGGACCACATGGATTAGTCTTGCCTTTGACCAGCTCTGTCCAATGAAAATACAGTTCCAAGATACAAATGCAAGCTATCTATGGGATTTTGAATATTTTAGTTGTCACATTTAAAAATGATAAAACAGGTGAAATTAATTTTAATAACATTTGATTTAACCCACTCTATCCAAACTATCATTTTAACATGTAATTAATTTACAAAATTAATGAGCTTTTTCTTTTTTTTTTTACTGAGTCTTTGAAATCTGGTATGGATTTTATGCTGATAACACATCTCAATTTGGACTTGTCACCTTTCAAGTGTCTCTAGTGGCTACATATAAGGCTGCACAGCTTGAACTGTTAGGCCCTTCTACCCCTTCCACTAAAGTGAGGTTCTCTCATGCTTGTATCAATCCCATGAAAAGAAAAAGGAATACAATAAATTTATTCACAATAAGGCACAAGGGATTTTATATAGAGTTGCATTTTAAAGGGACCTGCCTCAGAGCACATGAGAGCTTTACATATCAGTAATGGTGGCATTATAGGCAGTAGAGCAGAAAGTAACTGAAGGCAGGTGGAAGAAGAGGAAGGTGGATGGTGGTAAGGCCCTTTTTTTTGAATTCTCACATCTCATCACAGTATAGGTCCCTGCCTACATAGAAAGTTGGGCCTCCTGAGACAGGAGCTGTCAATCATGAAGGCTTTTTACTATATTCCACAGCTGATAATAATAAGATCTGAAGAACAAACAACTGATAGAATTTGTGCAAACAGCAGGCATCATTACTAGTGTCCTCTTGGCTCAGTTCTCATTTTCTCAAGGTATAGGACTGAGCTAGAACTGACCTCAAACTGCCCAGCTCTTAGGCCTTTTCATGTGCTGCTGTTTTTATGAATCTTGACTAAATGGGTTGGGCTTAACTAGACCTAGCATGCAATGTGAACTTCTCAGGAGCCCCAGCTCTTTGTCCAAGTGAGTAGTGGATTAGTAGCTGTGCCGCTTGGAAGATATCCAGTCCTATTTGATTGGCAGTTGGTTGAAATATTCTCTTTAACCTAAAAAATAAGCAAAACCCATGAAACAACAAAGGAGTCTGACTAGTTAATGTGTGTCATAGCTAAAGATAGAAACAGACAAATGAAAGCAATGAGAAAATATAATTGGTTCCTTTTAGTTTCATTGCTTCATGCGTGTGCTAAAAAGGAAGCTTTGTCTTTGTCAAGAGATTTTGGGGCACATGAAGTAGATGTGCTGCCCTGACATCTCACCCCCATGCACTTATAACATGTATTTGTACACAGTCACACAGGATCCTGTACACGGGATCTTGATTAAGCCATGCACAGTGGGCATGATCTTAGATCATAGAAGCAGGGACAGACTCTTGAACCAATCAAGTAAGTAACTGAGCACTTATGTGAAAGAGATGCTTTAGTTCTTGCTAATTGTTTCTCTCTTTTGTAGACATTTAGCAGTAGAAAGACCCATGTGCAAACATAGACTTCTTCTCACTGTACACTGGGTTCACCTGGACAGATTTAAAAATTACCGATGTCTGGATACCACCCCCAGAGATTCTAATTCAGTTGATCTGGGGTGCAGCCTGGGTACAGGATTTTTAAAAAACTTTCCAGGTTATTTGAATGTACAACCTAGACTGAGGACCTCTGGCATAAAGGGCAGTGTTTCCATGACCTTACCCTTCCATGAAATCACTAAATGAGCTCTTGAAACTCGTACAGCTAGAAGTGGCCAAGATTGGACCATTAATTATTAAGCAAGATCAACAGGAAAGACCAGTAGAACCTCCTAAGCACAGAAGAGCTACATTCCAATAACATAAAAACCCAGGAAGGCATGTCAGAACTGGGGAAAGAAGAGGCAGTTGAGGCCAAAGGCTGGCAGGAGTGGTCAGATGCCGCAGCTGTCAACAGCCTCTTTGCAAGAAGGGACTTTGGCCCTGGCTCTTCCTGGTACCAAAGTGAGCTGATTTCGCATTTCTACAAGAACCTGCCCTCTCCTGCCTGCTCTTCTTTATATGCAGTAGGAAGATGCTGAGGAAATAAATATCTGTTTCTGCCCACCCGCAGCCCACTTGTCACCCAGCACGCATGTGCTCAGCTACTGCCTCGAGCTTTATAGAAAAAGTAGAAGCCATCAGAGGAGAATGGCTTCATCTTCCACAACATAACAAACGTAAACCTAGGCTCTTTTGCGCCCATTCTATTCTCCTTTCCCATCATTTTTAAAAATGATATTAATTGCAAACACTTAAATAATTCTTAATATGTGCCAGGCACTACTATAAATATTTTATGTATTTTAACTAATTTAATTTTTTCAAACAGTCCTCTGAGGTAATTACTGTTGTTGTCCCCATTTTGCAGATGAGGAAACAAATTCTAAGGGATTATGTAACTTGCCAAAGGTTACACAGCTACTAAGTGGCAGACAGGATTTGAACCTAGGCAGTCTCTCTTATCCACTACATGACATTGCTTCTTAGAAAAGTCACTGGGTATCCGGGTGCCACCTCTCCCACCTCCTTAGGGAGCTCACTGCACTAGTTAGCTGCTCTCTCTCCTGAATTCTTCCCACCAGGACTGATACATGATCTCCCACACTCTTCCTCATCCTCCTCTTTATAGTGAAGTTCTCCAAAGGTTGGTCTGCACATTCTGTCTCATGTTCTCACCTCCCATTGACTTTTCAACACACTACAGTCTAATGTCCTCCACTCTCGCTAAGATATCACTTTTTCAAAGCTGAACCCAGTGGACTCACTGCAACCCTCACCCTAGATCACTCCTCAGCAGTCCCAACACTGTCGATCACTCTTTCCTTGGGTGGCACTTGACCTGTTGCTTGACCTTCTCAACACCTCACTCTCCCAGTTTTTCTCCTACCTCTATGATTGCTTCTTCACAAACATCCAAATGGAAGACTTCTTTGGGGCTCTACTCTGGCTTGTCTTCTCACTTTGTATTCTCTAAACTACCTAAAGTACCTTCAAAACTTCAAATTGTCATTTAAATTTCCAAAATTGGATTCTTGATGCCCTACATCTGCTCTCCAGCCAGTCTTTTCTGTCTCATTAAATGGAACCACCACTCACCCAGGGCAGAAATCAGTCACCAATCTCTTCCCTCATCTTCCTTTCCCCACTTCCAATCCACCAGGTTGTACTGATTCTAGCTCTACAATTGCCTAGAATTCATTCTTTTCATTTTTCTGCTGCCACTCCTAGTCCAAAGCACATGGATGATTGAATTAGCCTCTGAGCCATTCTCCCCACATCCATTCTTGTTCCCTTCCACATTCTTTCCACCAGGTGGCCAGAGAAATCTCTTTGAAGGGTAAACCAGAGCGCGTCATTTCCTGCTCAAAGCTCTGCACTTGGCTTTCATGGCTCTTGGGATAAAACCCAAACATTTTACCATGGACCACAAGGTCCTGCATAATCTGGCCTTGCCAACCTCTCTAGCCTCCAATCCCTGCCACTAACCACCCTCCCTACTCTGTGCTTCAGCCCCAGTAGCCTCCACTCATGTTCTTCCTCCTTCCTCACCCACACGACTTTCTCAGCCCAGTCAGTTGTGATCTTAAATATCATTTTCTCAAAGAAGATTTGGAAAAATCCACTTCTCAATCTAAATTAGACCCTTCTATTATATGCTCTCCAAGCTTCCTATCCTTTTTCTTCATAGCATCACTGTTGATAAGATTATTTCATGATTATCTATTTCATATGCTTGTCCACTAGCCTGCAGGCTCCCTGTTGGGATCATGACTCACCACGTATCCCTCTGTGACCAGCAGAGAGCCTGGCATAAAAGAAATACTCAGAAAGCACCTGTTTAATGAATGAATGATTAGTTGGAAGGGTGGGGTGCCAACTAACTAGCACTACTGACCATCCACATCCTAGTGCTGCCTGTGGACTGAACTTGAAGTCAGAGGCTGGCCATCGCCATGTTGCTGTGCTGTAGTGGTCTATGGTGGGGGTCAGCTGTGGAGTCAAGGCTGCAGCCAGGAGTTCATATGGTCCTCAGCTGGCTGCCTCCAAGTCTTGGCTCTCCTCTTGCCAGTTTCATAATACAATGAGTTTTGTTTTAAGTACATTATGTGCCCCTCCCTGTAGAGCCCTGAGGCTCATGGAAGGTGGGAAATCACAGTGTTTGGAAGTTCCCACAGAGCTTTCCCTTAGAAGGTTTGTATTGAAGCTCACCAGCAGTTTCAGATGTTGTATATCAATCAGGAAGAGCTTAGAACCTGAGGGACCCAGAGCTCAGATAAGAAAACCGAGGGCCCCAGAAGACATGAAAAAAGTCACAGATCCAAGACTTCAACTCAGAGCTCCTAATTCCTATTATTCTTTTATCTACAAATATTTTTAAACAATGTAATGATTTATGGAAGAGATAAGAAGGCTCTGGAAAGGCAGAAGATGAGGCATGGCTAATTCTGCTTGGAATTAGCTAACCTGATCTTAAGATACAGGAGTGAGTTCATCCTCAGGCAGAAGTACCACAGAAAGAGATTTCAGGAAAAAGAAAATGTAGATTAAAAGGACTCAAGTTACATGACTGGACCCAGCCTAGAAAGAGAGAAGTTCCCTTGGGCCATCTTTCTCTGCTCAGTACAGCTTGCTGATGCCACAGTGGATAGAGCCTCTCATTCTATCAGTGATAAAAAGGTGCCTAGAGCCCTCCCCAATGTTTGTAGGGAGGAGAAAGCACATCTTTGCTCCATTCTGACTGTTCACTTGTAATTCTCTCTTGTAAATCCTTACAGCATTGTGGCCTATAAACAAGCCTCGTGGTTGAAATATGCAGACATTACAGAAAAATAAAGGTGCTGACCTGCAGGAGCTGGAAATATCAACAAAGACCAGACTCCTCTGAAGACAAAGAGACCAGGAACTGGTGACCAAAGCAACCCACTGCCCAAGAAACCTGAGTTCCAGTGACAGTCAGCCTCAGAATGACCTGCTCTGGCTCAGGGTCCCTGGTGGGTAGCGGAAAGCAATTTTCTGGTGATGGAGGAATTTTCTCAGCTTTCAAATGTCCCTGTTAGGCAGACATTAGGTTCTACAGGCAATTGAGTGGGAACTTTAGGGGTTACATGCAAGCGGCATGCACAGCCATGCCAGATGCTATAAGGGGCTTCATATAGTGGCCACTTTCCTCCCAGAAACTGCCTTACAAACTCCAAGGTATAGCTAACCTGGGTGTGGTGCCACGAGTCCCATGTGAGAATTCAAATCAAGACACACATTTTCAACAGCCTGAAAGGAATGTAGAAGGGATGTTTTATAAGAACTGCCAACAGTGAACATCAGTCATTTTTCTTTTTTTTACTAAAATAAAACCTTGAAAAAAAGTTAACTTTCTTCCTGAGGCCTTATTAGCTGTGAACACGCAGAAATTTAGATCTCAGGCTCTCAGCTTCAAGGTAGCTTTGCTGTCGTAGTTACTATTGCTTTTAAGAAGCAAATATCAAAAGATGTTTCCTTTAATGGAATATTGAATTGAATATTTTTAGTCAACTATACTTCCTAAAGTGAGTGGTGTTGGTGAGAGAGGAAGTATGCTAAGAGCCACTTCATTTTGAGATATTTTTACTGCCTATTTTACCTACATATATAAAAGTAGACTTACTTCCTAGTAAAATCAATATTCATAGTACGTGTGTGACTCGTTATTTCTCAGTTCAGAGTCCCTCTGTAACTATAGAGATGACATTCTCATCCTGGGGTAAAACTTAAGGCTAAAGAATGCATTTAAATCTCAGAGCATTTGGGCTCAGAAGGTTTGTATCTCTGATCCCTTGCAGCAAACGGACAAAACTTTTTGGCATATCTACTAAGGTCCCGGCACCATGCTAGGTGCTGAGATACAGCAAGCACATGGCCATTCCTGTCCTAACAGAATGCCTAGTGGGCAGAGCAGACAGAACAGAAGGTAGAGATATATCCGATAATCAATGCTAACATGGAGAGCAGGGAGGGCTTCTCAGAAGTGGTACATGATTAAGACTAGAAGAATAAAGAATTACCAAGGCCAGAAGCTGGGGAACATTCCTGACACATGAAACAGCAATCTGGAAGGCCTGAAGGTGAAAATATCATATGATAGAGGAATCCAGTGTGAGGAGAGCAGAGGGAGGGAGGGAGGGAGGAGTATCAAGGAGGACTGAATTGAGAGATGGTACTGGGGTGGTATGAAGAAACATCACAAAATCAAACCTTTCAGAAAAGGCTTGAAACATGGAATGCTTATTTTTGTATCTCAGAAAGAGCACTCTGGCAGCAATGAGGATGAATTGGTAGAAGAAGGAATGAGAAAGACTTGCAAAAAGGAAACAAGCAGAGAGACCCTTTTAGTAACCTCAGTGAAGGATGATGGTGGACTGATATTGGGTGAGAAGCTATGGAGATGGAGAAAAGTAAGTGCACTGGGAGAAATATTTGGAAGCTAGAGGTCAATAGGAGCTGGTGAAGGTAGATAGAGGCAAGAATGACTGAGATTTGGGTTTTGGGCGACTAGGAAGAAGGCAGAGGCCCTCACTGAGACAGGCAACATAAACACAGAAGTTGAGATGGGGAGGATGAGTTCAAGGCCATGCTTCTATCTAAACTCTCACCAACATGCTCAATCCTCTTGACTTTTTCCCTTCCACCCCAGTCACTGACCAGTTCCCCAACTTGAATGAATCTAAGCACTGGCTTCTTTATTCCTGCTCCTGAAAAGCTTGCTCTCAATATCTAGAAAAATGTCCTCATTTGTCTAAATTGACTCTGCCATAAACTTCTGGGTTTTAACCTGAATCGAGGTCCCAAAGCCCCAGTATTGGCTCCTTTGCAACTCTACCAGTCACTAGGGTTTGAAACTGCTACCCTACTCTCTCCAGGTCATCATTTCTTCAAACAGATGTTCTAACACAGGGGTTCTAAAACTGTAATTCCTGGACCAGCAGTATCAGCATCCCTTGGGAACTGATAAAAAATGCAAGTTCTTGGGCTGCACTGGAATCAAACTCGAGGGGTAGGGCCCAAAACTGGTGTTCCCATAAGCCCTTGTGCTTAAGAACCACTGTCTAACCTATGGTCCTTTTTCACTTAAAATCTTTCCGAGTCCCCATCCTTCTCTTCTTGCATCCTGAATTCCTGAGGCCCCAAAAGCAGTGTCCTTAGTTCTCTCCCCAAGTAATCTAGTTTACTCCCACAGACTCCAGAAATCTCCTTCCAAAAACCCAGTCAACACCTCCACTTGGATTTCCTCGAACATAAATCCAAACTAAATTCTTCTTTTCCCATCCCACTGTCTACATTCACTCCATCTTTTATATTTTTCTTCTGATGGATTTCATAGTTCACTTCCTGGTTCCTAAACTGGAAATCTCCAAACCTTCTCTGACCCCTTCCTCTTTCCATAGTAATCTCTGAAATCCATCTCCCTTTCTATCACTTCTTGCCACTTTGGCAATCTATTTTTATCTATTCCCCAGGCCTTCAGTCTGACCACAGTCTTCCAACATATTATCTACATCATCTCCTTAATAAGTTAAAAAAAAAAAGTATATCTTGCTTTTAAATTTTCAATGGCAAAGCATGCAGGAAGAATTGCTATGGGAATATTCTTAATATTTAAGTTGGCCATATTTAAATAATAGGAAGAGTCTTCCCATAAAGGCTAGCATAAAATGAGCACCCAACAGACACCTGGGTGCTTTGTACATATTATTGCTAGTCCTATCAGCAAGACTTCAGGGAAGGCATGTCTTTATTTCAGAGGTCATAATACTGAAGTTCAGAGAGATGTGACTTATGTAAAGCCACATAGCTGTTAAGTGAAAAAGCTGAGATTTGATCCCAAATCTCTGCCTTTCATCCCACCTTGCTGCCTCATTTTGTATGACTGCAGACCTATATTAATGATGTCTACTATCAGTAAGTCAAGTTTAAGTCTATTTCCAGTACGTTGCTGTCATTCGGTTAAGCTTAACAGAGCATCTGGTCTCTAATTTGCAACACCCGATAGCACTCTAATGAACCACAGATACTTCTTTTTTCCTTGCAGGTTTTTAAATATCATAGCTGTTAAAACTTAATCAGGAAATGACTGGCTCTGATCCAGAATAGGAGGTCGTACTTTGCTATAGGATGGAGTACGAAGAAATCCTTGATGTAATTTCCTAGGCTTGCTGGGCCGGTTATGTTCAGATACCAGGTGGTTTCTCATTTCCCCAAACTAGTGCCAACTTCTGATGTAGGATACAATAAATTGAGGATAAATCTATAAAGAAGTGGAGAATAAAAATAGTTCAGTTACATTATGCTCCTGTTGCTGCACATACCCTGATTCTTACAGGCAAACTTCAGAGAGAGAAGAAACAATAAGAAGCATGCAGGTTTTCCTCTTATAAAAAGGTACAAATGAGAACATGACTCAAGGTAAAGAAAGCATCTTTTATAGGTTTATTAGTCCATTAAGTTAATTGAGGTAAAGAAACCTTTTTAAATTTACAAGCTAACATTTTATCAAGCAATACAAATTCTTTTGTTTACCTCAAAATGTAACACTAATCTCATAGTAAACAACAGACAGAATTTTTTATACACAGATATATGAAAAAAAGTGGACAAAACTCTCGTGCCAGCATAAAAAATGCAACAAGTTTTTACTTTTACAATCTCTGGGTTCCATAACGAGGGGGGAAAGGTGACATTTAAAAAAAAAATTGGTAGCTTCATGAAACAAAGACTTCGATCTGTGAATAAATCACTTTCTCATCTACACACATCCTCGAGCACTTTTTTTTTTTTCACAGCTTTTGATTTGGCTTAATGGCAGCATGGAGAGAAGAGCACACATTTACACAGAGGACTTTATCAATACCTCAGAAGGTTTTTTTCTTTCTTTTAAAATTTTAAATGTAAAGAATGATTTCTAAAAATAAGAAATGCAGTCCGTAATTTGGACATGACCTAAGCAAAAGTTTTTCTCTCTTTTTCAACAAGTTAAAATGCAAGTTAGAAAGTCTGCTGGCAGGTGATTTTATGAGAATATATCTGGTGTGCATCATTTCTCAGTGCAGTCCCAACTCAGACATCAAGGGAGCAGGCACACAGAAGTACAATAAACAGGTGTCTACTGGACAGGGCCCACACCTCAGAGGAGGTGTCCAGGTGAACAGTGCTGACTATTAACAGCTGCTGGTTTATTTGATGAAGGCCCAGCTGACACAGGCATGATTTTAACATACCGATTCACATTTTTGTTTGCAATCTACTTTCCTTTTCCGGTTTCTACACTGAGGAAAAAGCAATCCCCCTTTCTTCTTTGTAGTATCATTTGTGACTTGAGGGTTGTTCTGACACTGTGAACTAGCCTGTCAAACAGGGCTGTTGACAGGTATTACCTGCTTTCACCCAGCCTACGTGGCACCCAGAATCATGCAGTAATAAGGAGGCGCTGCCAGGAGAGGTGCATGTACAAGAATCACTGGTTTTAACAGTTAAAGCTATGTTAAAATGAACTAAATTATATGAGTCAACTCAATAGATTTTATGTTTTTGGCATTTCAACCTGTGGAGAATTCCTTTCTGAAACACATTGCTCTGAGGCCCCATAATATCTCTTTTAAAAACTGTTGTGCAGAATCAGGGTAAATCTTTAATATTGTCATAATCTATAGCTTTTTGTGTCTATGTGATTTGTCGATGCTGCTACCATATATTCTCTACAATCAAAAGTGTGCCAAAAGGCACTAAATTAATCTTTCACACTTTTAAACAACAACAAAACAGTTTTGTGGTCCCTGTGTTTCCTTACATTATCAAAAAAAAACATTTGGCAATAGCAATATTTAGCTCTCTCCACTCAAAAGGGCAGGGCAGCCTTACCTATGAACCTCACTTTCTTGCTTGTTTAAGATGACTGAGGACCAGCTGTGTTAGACTGCTAGTATTTAAGCTGAACAACTTACATTTCTAAAAAATCTTTTTATCCAGAATCTAAAAAACACTAGTTGAAGAATAAGGCCTTTTAATAAGTGTTGACAAATTCTCAGAAAGTAGAGTTAGACTTTTAACAGTCTATGGCATTTTTTAAAGTCTGGATTTGTTGATTTTCAAGTGCTAAATACACAGAATGCTAAATATGAAAAAAATATCTTACCGGTTTGTTATTTTTTCAAAGCACTTACTTACAGGCTATCTATAGCAATAAAAACCATCCGGATTACAATTTTTCTGCCACACAAAAAGGGTTAAGACAGCCATACCCAGAAAGCATTTCAAAAATATGACTAAGAAAGGACAGTCAAACCCCTATAACAAAGCCCCTCCCTACTTTTTATCGCACAGTCAGCCCTGCTCATGCTCTGATCTGTGCAACTGTGGGGAGAACAGATATCCTTCAAACAGAAAGCTAACCACCTATTCAGTGAGTTGATTGAAAAAACAGGTTTCTGGTTTATTCACTGAATTTTAAAAACCACAAGGAAGAGGACAACACAAACGCACCCAGCTCGATCTGTAAGTCTGGCCCAGGGGATGACATTTTCCTCAAATTTACTGATAAATGCCACCTGCCATGAGAATAGAGAAAACATAAGGGGAGGACATGTCCAGTCTGTTGCCATTTTGAGGACTTTTGAAAGTGAGAGGCAAACCCACGTTCCCAACATAATTTTTTAAATGGAGATGGCCAAAACAATGTTACCCAACCTCATAATTAGATTACTCAGTTTCCACAGGCCTTTAAAATAGGCGTATGCAAAGTTGAGGTCCAGGCTGGTGTGCCCCACTCTGACCCCAAGCAACCTATCTTCAAAGCAGAGGCACCTGTTAGGGCAGCTGGAGTAGAGCCCAGCTCTAACCCATCCCAAGAGCCAAACAGGTAGAATGAAACAATGAATCACTACTCAGGGTAAAGACCTAGGAGGTCACTCTGGACCTCACTCTCTGTCTTCTCTCACCCATCAGCATAGAGTATAGAGAATGACTTTTTTGCAGCCCAACAAATGGTACCAAAACAGAGCCAGGTGCCCATGATGTCAATGCTATCAATGGCAGGGTCAAGTCACACAAACTCTGGGTGCTTTTTGGGCCGATACCACCCTAAGAGAGGAACTTGCAGACTGCCCCATGGCCTGCATGCCCTCCTCCAAAGTGCAGCTTCCTGTCATCCCACCATAAAAGACAGCCTCACAAGAAACGAGCAGCAGGTGTTCATTTAGTTTCTTCATGTGGATGGCAACTGAGAAAACACATTCCATTCAACACATAAAACACACTCTGGGTGTGGCTGAATTATGGCATGAAGACAAACTTATGTTACATTCACCATGATCTCCAGCGTCATGCTGGGTTTTGTTATTTTAGCTAAAGAAAGGTGTCTCATTAGTTCAAGGAGCAGCACAGTGAAAAACAAGCCAAACACCACCATAATCGCACTTATCCAAGTTCACCAGGAATTATTATTAAAATTTATTGAAGAAGAAAGACCAACCCCAAACTCAGCAGTGTAAGATGTTCCCTCCATTAGGAGCAGTGGTTCCTTGATTTGAGCACGACAGCCTAGAATCTTCATGCCGATCCACCACATGGTAGGAAGAGCAATGTCCATATCTGCTACAAATCACAACTGCTCTCTTCAACATCATTTGCTCTCTAAACTCTGCTCAGCTTCCAGGACTTCTCTCTTCTGCCTTAGCCTGGATTTTTAATGAGTGAATGAAACCTTTCACTTCCCAGGAAAGTAGACTTTCCACTTCACTCACATGTGCTCAAGCTTCAAAACCTGTTCATGTCTGCCTGAGGTAAGACGCATCTGCTAGCAAAACTCTTCTGGAAAATAAATTTGAGCAGGAGTCTGTGATCTCAGCACCACAACTTGCAGAACCAAAAAGGATGTGGAGATGAAGCCTCTACAAGGCAGTCTTTGGCACGAAAATCTCTGGGTTACAGTTCTCATGGGGAATCCCCTTTGTGCTGATGGAGATGAGGAAGAGAATGCTTGGGGCTGCTGACCCTTAGAGGCCCAGGAGAACCCTGGGGGTGGGGAGAGCTAAGAGCCTCCTTCACTGCCTGCTGTCCCTTTCCTTCCGGTCCAACCTCCTCACCTCATCAGATGCCAGCCTACACCATTTCTTCAAGGTAGTCTGTAACATACTGGTTTTCCCAGCTCTGCTACCAGTGGCATGTAGGAGGACAATTTGCCTTGTTCCAGCCCTGTCTGGTGTCTTAAAGAACAGGAACCTCACATGGGAACCAAACAAATAAAGACAAATTTCCAAGATGCCTGAATCTCTTTTGAACTAGTCTTCTGCCTCCAATAATGTAACTGTGTATGCTGAGTTTTCCTTCAGAGAAAATTCCAAAAGCTTCCAAAGAACCCAACTCCCATGACACTGGGCATGGGTCAAAAGTCCTGACCTTTTACAAGGTTGCATTTGTGAAGGAGGATAGTTTAAAGTCACACTTTTTATTTTGTGTAATGACCACGTGCCCCACTCCCTTGCCCATATGTCCCAGTGAGGAACCTGATTTTTTGAAGTGCTGCCTTTTCCCCCAAATAACCCTTACACAGAAATGTCCCTGGGCTTTGGCAACTAGCAGCAGACTAGACTCTAGTCTTCCTATAATACCTTCCATAGTTATTTCCAAGTATATGTTATACTGGGCAATGTTTTTAAAGCACACATCCCATAAAGCAAGGCTTCACACATTCCCAAAGTGAGCATTCGTTCCTGGGTCAGTCTAGTGTCTTCTGTCAAATAGCAATAGAGGGTCATCAACCCACTATTCGATATATACCCGATTCTGCCAGAAAGCTGTCAGGTTGGACCCAGCCATCCATACCCACGTCAACATAATAGTTTAGAGGTAGAATGAAACAATGAATCACTACTCAGGGTAGATGGACTGTTCTTCCCCTTCTACTTCAACAAATCATTTCTAATTGTACCAAAGTGAAAATTCACATCAAAGGGTTTGAGAATGGCACAAATGGGGTCTAACAGCACAGGTAAGTACCGACTGATGTAAAAATTATAACTTAAATTGTGACTTTTTCAAACATAATGACACAGAACCAAACTGTTCTATGTAAACCAGCTGTTGAATAAAACAGCATAACAGCAGTGGCTGACACAAGGTCAACTCTGCCATTAGAAGTGGAATGAAGTGACTTCAACATGCTGCACACTGGTATTTGCACATACGGCAGTGTCTCGGCACAGCTGTTTTATTTAAAAAAAAAAATACTATCATTTATTTGAGACTCAGCTTTACAATTTTATAGGAATGAGCCATGAATGAAAGAATACAAATATGACATATGTAGCTTCATTTCAGGAGAAGGAAAAAAAATGAGTTGGAAGATTCTTTTTTTGTCTGCTTGTTTTGTGTTGGCTTGAAATGCAAACCTGGTAATAGTTTGAAAAAAAGACTTTAGATGCAGCCAGCAGTGCCCAGGAATTTGGCTGCAAATTGAGACTGTAGCTAACCTAGAAGCAAAGAGTTCACTGTTACACTTGTCATCTTGGAGGCCCAGCCAGAGAGTAACTTCTCTCTGACCAGAAAATCTGAAAGGTTAAAGCACTTCATGTAGGACACTTCATGCTGAGTTTACGAAATCTCAACTGTGTCATAACGACATATCAGCCTCTCACCAGAAAGTTGCCCAAACATTCGGTGGACATAACATTAAACTAGGAATTTTTGGTGAGGTCAAAGCAATTGCACAAGCAGATGTGGGAGGCGGGGCTTGGTATCTGCCCCAAAATCTCCACAACTGGGAAACTACTCTGACTTCAAGACAATGGATATTGCCTACAAGGCTTAGTCTTTACTCTGATGACATTTGACAAGCAAAAGAAATACACTGGAAGGACTTTACAGAGAAAAATGCACCTTTTTTCATTTTACAGTAAAACAGTTTCCAATCTACTGCATTCTAGTGTCAGAAACAAGTCTGGGGAGCACTGCCCCCTCAGCTCCCCAAGGCATCGCATAAGGACAAGGACACTAGCTTGCTCACTCTAGCACAAATACATTTAGACACTGATTTAAATTGTCCAGAAACCATAAAACATGTGTCAATCATCACAAGCAGGCAGCAGGCCACACTCATAGCTACAGGCAACTGTAAAGACTTTCTACGGAGGTGCCAACACCTCCTTCTAGGCTGAGACAAGCCACTGTCGACAGAGGTCAGTTTCAGAGCCACCATGTATCCAACAGAATGCAGGAGCTGCCTTCTATCCATGCCTTCCTCATGTCCCTGAAAAGCGGGACCCGCTTCTCTTCCACGACAGGCAACTCCACTGTCCCAAAACAGGAAACTGTAATGAGATGTCAGAATGTCAGCCGAGGGTCGTCTTGTCCTCGGTTTTAAATCTTTGTAGTGTTCCATTTCATAAGTTCCTTCACCACATGGAGGTATGCTTCTTTCGCTGAGAGATGATTATAGCCTTACAGGCTCCACCAGGCAATAAATAATAATTGAAAAAACTGTCAGACAAAGGAAGCTGGGGAAAAGAAAGACACAAGGAGATGTTTCTGTGGTTTTCTCAGTGCCGCCTCTCTGGCACTGCAGGGACATTCCGGTGTGGGGTGCCATGCCCTGTGTAGGTAGAGAGTCTCTGTCCCAAGACGGAAATTACTTGGCCTCTTGTTTCTCCTGCAGTAGTGGAATGATCGACTCCCACGCCATGAGGCACTGAAACAACAACATGCACACACAGTATCAGCATCGAGTTTCAGATTTCAGGGTCAGCTCCCTAATTCTGTTCTAATCTACCTTTTGTCAATCCTGCTGGGTCACCTTTGTCTAATGGGACCAACGTATTATCCATAACTATTAGAAACACGGGTAATAGCAGGTGTTTGTTTTGAATACATCACTCCATCTCCTCTACCAAAGACAGCAGCACCTCTACAAGGCCTACACGCACTATCTATATGGCTCACATCCAGTGAATGAAAAGGAATTCTTTCTCTTCAAAAAGCAGCAGGCTGCACACCCTTGATGAGGCCTTAGTTTGTCTGCCAAGATGGAGACATGACTCCTGCAAGCATAAGGACATAAATCATACTAGAATGAGCCAACCACCTGTTCTGAGGGGGTGGAAAACTTGCTCTTCCTCATCGACCTCAGATTTGCCTGTATGGGTCACACCTGGATCGCCCAGAAGGGGAAAATGGCACAGGAAATGCTACATTTACTGAGATTCATTATGTCCAAATACTGTTGTGTATTTTATATTCACTATCAACTAGTCCTCACAATAACTCTATGAAGTAGAATTATTATTTATCTCACGTACACACATTTCATAGCTGGGGGAAGTGTGACCAGAGAGATTAAATAACTTGCACAAGATACACAGCTAGTAAGTGGTAGAGCTCATAAAACCAAAACAAATGTTCTTCCCATGACATCAATCCTCTTCATTTCAGATCCCTGTGAAGGGCCAAGAACTTAGATGATTCTGGCACTCTCCTGAAGAGCACCCTGCTTAGCAGAAATATTTCTCCCTTTGAGTGGTCTTTTGCCAAAGGAGGACTGGGGAATCATACAAGGCCTGTGTTAGAAGCAGCCTGGGAGTAAAACAGTTGTCTGGGGAAGGGTTCTGAGGAGGTGGGAGGAGAGGGAGATCCTCAGGCCAAGCCAGGGAGAGAAGTGGGGAAATCACCCTTCGTTTCCCTTCCTTGGTCACTCTGAGGTTGCAGAAGAAGCTAGACTCAGGCCTCACCCTAAATGAGGAAGCCTGTGGAGCTCCCAGGAGTCTACTTTCAGTGAGACAGCCAGGGTGGAATTTATGGCATTCTGGGTCCTGCTGGAGGGGTCCTACTTTGTCAGTGATGAGGAACCAAGGCCACATCAACTTTCTTTGTGGTACTCGAAAGCTTGACCCCACTCTGAAGCGGTAGAATTCTTGTATTAATGAATTTCCTCCACTAGACTGAGGGCTCCTTAATGGCAGGAGTCCTGCATGTTGTTCAGTAATGTACAGCCATGCCTTGCACACGGCAAGCACACAGAAAGCATGTTACATGTATGTAGGAGCCACAGCCAGGGCCCAAGACAGGACCCTCTTTGTGATTACGGAAATTCATGAAAAAAATATGACTGTTTTTAATAGTTTTTCTCTATAAATCTATATACACTTATTTTAGGTTATTTAAAAGTAGTATTTTAAAGTCTTTTTCCCCCCAAAAAACAAACATTATTCTGATAAGGGGTATACAGGCTTCACCAGATGACCAAAAGGATCTATGGCACAATGAAAGTGAAGAAACCCTGTATGTAGGCAGTTCTTTAAGCTGTAACCCCAAAGTAGCACCAAAGACTCCATTAAGGTAACCCAAGATCACATTAAAGGAACCCCAAAACCTCCATTAATTAGGAGCATCACTGTGCTTCAGGCCTGACTGACTCTGGGAAGCAGTTAGCCATCAGGACAGAAGAGCCTGGAAGACACAACTTCTGCTGCCATCGGCAGTGAGTGAAGGCAAAACCCCTCTGGGCAATTGTGGGGCCACTGCTCCTAAAATCAGACCCACATCCAGCACAGCTGGGAAATGATGTTCAGGGGTTGCTAAGAACAAACACATAAAGTAAGGAAAGCAAGTGGGACTGGCAGGATCCCTGCTTCTGGGATTCAGACAAGCATTTATGAAAGGCTCTTGCTGCTGGGGATGCTTCCTTAATGAGAGAGCCGTGGTCTTGTCGGCACGTGCGTTACCTTCTCATAATATTGAATGTTCTTGTCGGCCATCCCCATGAGCAGCTGCCGGAAGTCCTGCCTCTTGTTGTTCTGCCACCTCTCCATGTCGGCCTTCAGATCAGCATTGAAACACTCCATCCGATCCTGACACTTTTCAACATCCACTGGCACCTGGAATGGGGAGGGGTAAGTGGGTACTTTGTACATGTAACTGGTTTCTTATGCCTCAAGTTCCTCTGCTCACTGATTTGTGAAGGGCCAAATTTCTACATTGAAATGCCACAAACACAGTCTCTTCTGGAGGCATTTATTTGAAGGCAGGGCCTAGGGTTTTCAGGACTAAGAAGAAATTCTGTAAAAGGCTACCATGACCCAAATCTTCAAACCCATCCGAGCACAATGGAGACTCACGGGGGAACACCACCCACACTACCCTCATTTACAAACAGGAAGAAGAAACACTGCAATTCAGAGTCATACAACTTTGGTTCCTTATTTTTTCCCCCATCCATATGTAAAAATGTGTGTGTCAAAACAATGTGAAATACAAAGAAGAAAAATGTAGAAGGTTATTTCAAGTTTTTCTTTATGAAGCTGAGAAGACTTTCTCAAAATGGAACTATGTTGCCTGAATTTCATGACTTTCACTTTGCTTTGGTGAGTTTTATCCATCTAGAGAGAGAACATCCAATATTGTGAGAAGTTAACGGAAAATGATTGTCCTGGTTCTCCAAGCACAAAGCTAGCTTTCTCTCCTAACTCAAGAGCTCCATGGGGACTTCATAGTGGCCAGGAGGTCAACATGCCCAAAAGTGGACCAAACACACCTGCAAATGCTTCTAACAACTAATGGGGCCTTGTACATTGTGTGTGTTGGGGCCTGTGAACCCCGATGTGTCTAAGCTTTGGGTCACCTTCAGGGTCAGTCTCTACCAACCAGGCAAGTTTTATTCCATGAACTTAGGGGCAAGAGGCTAACCCAGAAACACCAACAATGGTGAGGCCAAGCATGAGGGAGCCAGGCATCTTCGGGGCTTCCAAAAGTGTCGATGACACTTGGCCATTTGCCACCCAAACCATTCGGAGATGGCTGCAGTACCCAGGAGCAAGGAAAGCAAAGTAACTTAGGTGAGGGGATCCAAATGTGCCTACCATGGGAACTAAACTTGGGCAAGACGAGGATGAGTTGGAGAGTAAGATATGAGGTATCCTGGGCAACTTAAAAGGTGAAGAAACTTTTCTTTTTAGAGAGGGAAAGAACCTTCTTCAAAGCACTTAAGCTTCTGAAAAAAAAAAAAAGACTGGACCTTCTTTTGATGCCATGACTGAAGTCGCTCTTGCCTTTCCCCGCTGATTTACCCATTACTGTTGGCCACCTCAGGGGGAACTGCCCCAGCTTTGCTGCACCCGAGCCATTACCCCACAAACATCTGGTGAACCAGCCTCACTGGATGTCCACGAGCTGGTGTCTCTGGCCAGCCTCATCTCCCTGCAGAAACAGTCCAGTTCCTTATTCCTTTCCTGGGCACCGCTCATTTTAGCATCTGGGTGAAAGTGCCTCACAGCAACTTCCCATTTGCTTAACAAAACTACTTCTGCTAAGAGGAAAAGCAAAGCTCTGAAAAGAACAGAGAACCTGGGCTCTCTGATGAAAAGTTCTTGTGTAGGGAAGATTCCTGGGTCTGTATGGGGATGGGAACTCTGGTTGACTCACAAAAATTAAGAGTCAGAACTATAGCTCTGCCTTTGATGATCGCCCAAGCTTCGCTTTGGGAAATATTTTCAGCTTATCGTTTTCACAACATACTCCAAGCCTGGCACTGAGCAATATAAAAGTGCATGGGTCTCACTAGGCAAACTTGTCTCCAGTTGCCTACTGTCTACTTGGGAAGAAACTGAACCTGACTGGACAGTAAGGTGAGATGTTCCAAGTGCTTTCACTTTACTCTCAAGCCTTGTGATGAGCACATTTTGAGGTGGAACTGGAGAGCAAGTCCAACTGGGATGTGGAATCAGGCTCCACTGAAGAAATACCATGGAGGTGACTCTTCAGAGATGACAGAAGTGGGACATGTAATGAAGAAGAGGACACTCTAGAGTGACAGTACATGCAAGTGACAGAAGTAAAAAAATACCTAGACTCACCTCAGGAACAGCTCACAAACCACAACGCTCACAAAGGCATAGAGAGAGAGAACTTCCACTGGCAAGACTACTTGGGTGCAGGGTAGAACATGAGAAGCCTGGGACTCGTCCTGAAGGCCAGGTTTCCTGCGGTCCCTTTAACTCATGCCCTCTTTTGAAAAATAGAAACCCTTTGTTCTTCTTCTAAGACAGTTATGGAGCAAGACTTCCAGAGTTTGAACACTGCATCTAACACTTACTTGATGGGTGACTTTGGACTTCTCTATGCCTTAGCTTCTTTTTCTAGATAATATCATCCACCTTACAAGGTTGTTTTGAAGTTAAGTAAGATAGAATGCATTAAACACTTGGCACCTGGCATATATGAAGCATTCAACAAGTACTTGTTAGTTCTGATCAGTATCAATATTACGAATCGATGTTCACAAAAGATAACCTATCAGTTGCATAGTTCCTTGGGTCAAAATATTTTATTAAGCTTTATTCCGTGACTCATAAAAAAGGGTTACATTTTTGTTTTCCAAATATAAAACTATTATAATATAATTAAATGTGTTCTTTCAAACTGCATGCTACTCTCGTTCATGCTACTCCACCTCAGATTTCACCAGAGATCAGAGATGAGTCAACGACACAATACACTGTCATAAGATCACCCCCAGCACCCTGGAACCAGGTAGGGCAGTGGCTATAACACCAGAAGGTAGAGGATTAGGCTTAGACCAACCTGGTAAACACAGAACTGACAAATGTGGCAAGCAACTGCACATGAGATATAAGCTATAGAAAGTCAGAGGAGAGCCTGACACTTCTAGTCTGGATGACTAGGGTGGCAACAGTCCACCATAGGGCTCAGGATAAAGGACAGGTCCACAGACTAGACAAAAGAAAGAGCTGCAACCATGGGAAGGGTGAGAACTTCCTCCCACAAGAGGCTGCTAAGACAACTCAACAATGATAAAACAAACAGAAGATGTGGAGATGCTCCACATCACTGGCCAACAAGCACATGAAAAGATGCTGCACATCACTTATCATTAAGAAAATGCAAATCAAAAGCTCAACAAGATACCGCCTCACACCCATTAGGATGGCTATTATTTAAAAAAATAATAAGATAAATAAATAAATGTTGGTGAGGATGTGGGAAAACTGGAACCCTTATACACTGTAGGTGAAAATGTAAAAAGGAACAGCCAACTGTCAAAACCAGAATGATAGTTCCTCAAATATTAAAAATATAATTTCCATATAATCTAACAAGTCCACTTATGGGTATACACACAGAAGAACTGGAAGCAGGGTCACAACTGTATATTTGTATACCCATGTTCATAGCAGCATTATGCACAATAGTCAAAAGGTGGAAGCAACTCAAGTGTTTATCCACAGATGAATGAGCAAAATATGGTATATACATACAACGAATTACTATTTAGCCTTAAAAAGGAAGGAAATTCTGACACATGCTACAACATGGATGAACCGTGAGGACATTATGCTAATGGAAATAAGCCAGTCACAAAAGATAAATATTGTATGATTTCACTTATTTAAACTACTTAACTTTGCTAAACTGTACAGATTAAAATGGTTAAGATGTTATGTGCGTTTTGCCACAATTAAAAAATTTTTAAATATATGGGGGAACAAAATATATGAGGAAAGAAGGGTCATTGGGTAGAACTCACGGAGAAGCCTACATTTATAGAGTTAATAAAGGAGTCAGCAAAGGTCACTAAGAAAATGGGCACAGAAGCAGGGAGTGAGGTAGAGAGAACAGGGCCACAGAAGCACAAGAAGGAGGCGGAGGAAGGCCTTAAATGGAGAGAATAAGAGGAACTGGGATGGGCTGTCTGAGACCACCAGCTGCGGAATTTGGCCAACTTTATGAAGAGGACAGCTGCTGATATCAGACACTCAGAATCACAGTTTCCTTGCTTTTGTTTCTTTTTGGATGGTAGTTTTGTGACAATCGGTTCACTGACCAGAAATATCCAGTATTCTTTCTTATCTCCATGTTTTAATTTTTTGGCTGAGGTATTATTATGCTAACTCGTGTCTAAAGGATGTTGAGACAGGCAATATCCAATGTTAATGGTGGGGTGTTGCTTACCACAAGATACCAAGAAGGAAAAAAATCAACAGATAAGACTTCAAAGGACAAAAAAGGTCTCAACAGAGAACAGGACTGCATTTTTCACATCAGCTCTCCTATCGCTCCTGAGAACATCTATTACAGAATTCCGACTGTTGGAGTGACAAGACAAGGGTAATATAGAATGAGATTAAGCATTTTTGTGTGTTGGGATGCAGGGTGGTAATGTAAATTCCCTCAATCTTCATTTAAAAATGTATTACTGAGCTCTTTCCATGGGGCAGGCATTCCTAGGTCCTACAATATAAACTTATACTTCAGTTTCCTTATTAGAGCTAGGCTGGAGATGTCACATTATCTGATCCCATAATGAGGGTAGATTTAAAAAGTCCCAGGGGACTTTTTGTATCTTTTTGTGGCTTATTTCCATTAGCATAATGTTTTCCCAGTTCCTCCATGTTGAAGCTTGTGTCAGAATTTCCTTTCTTTTTAAGAATGAATAATAATTCGTTGTATGTATATACCATATTTTGTTCATCTCTGGATAAACACTTGAGTTGCTTCCACCTTTTGACTATTGTGCATAACTGCTGCTATGAACATGGGTATACAAATACACATAGGGAAGATGGGGTTCATGGCTGCTATGGGACAGGTGCCAGGACTAGTGACAGAAGCAATTCAAGACGGTGGTCTTCTCAGCCATGTGCTGCTGGGTAAAAGGTGGGGCAGAGCTTCCTAACGGTTGCTGTGTGAATGACAGCAACACTGACAGCCCAGGCCTCTGGGAAGCCAGGGTTCCAGGCATCTCGTCTCGAGCTTCAAGCAACCTGGTCTGTTTATCCATCCCAGTGCCATACAAATCTTTTCAATTTCTATGTGAGCTGCGAGATGAAAAAAAGTTGGGAAAACACTGAGATAGAGTCCAGATGGAGATGAATTTAGCAAATAGGAAGTCATTGGTGGCCTGGAAAAAAAATGCATTTTTTGTTTATTTGTTTGTTTTAATAGATAAGAAACACACTTCAGAGACTGGCAAGTGAGAAAGGTGAAAAAAGGGCATAAGATGAGTCGAGAACAGAGAAGCCATGAGCTCACCGGCATGAAAGCTGAAAGGAGCTAGTAGACACAGACACTGAAGACCCAAGGGAAGGTCCACATTCTCCCTAAGTCTCTCTAGTATTCATCTATACATGCTTACAAAAGTCAGACCCCTCCCCGCAACACACACACACAATGGTGCAGATTGCTAGAAGCTCAAAAGGGGGGATAAAGGGCTCCTACTTTAGAGCCAGACACATCTAGGGGCCAATCCCATTTGTTAACTTTGGCACATAAATTAGACCTATATAATTCTCCTGAGCCTTGGTCTCTCATCTGTAAAACGAGATGAACTGCATTGGCGAGGGGCTGTTGTAGGAATTAAACAAGATAAGGGAAATGACAGTCCTGCCCTTCTGGCTGATGTGACTTCTGTCTCTCATTAGTCTGGCTTTCGAACCCAGGCTGAGATGACGGGTGCTGTGGAGAGAACTGGGGAACCTCGGGAGTGTTTCTCTTCACTTGTCAAAGGTGTCTGGAAACAACAGATGCCCTCACTTAATCCTCAGGTCCATGGAAGCTGCATATTAAGAAGTCTCCTCGCTCCCATCTGCCACTTTAGAGTTCTTGCTATGTACCACATTTTCCTGATCCAGGAATGTTAACCATTCTTGTGATCCAAAGAGCTTTTATAGGTCCATAGCCATCAAGAGGTTTGTCAAAGTGATCCCAAGTTCTACTTCCCCTCAACCTGAGAAGCAGCAGCTCAGTACATCCTGTTTTCTGCTCCCACCCACCTCCATGCAACACACCTTCTCAATTCCACAATGACACTGCCCATTTCCAATAGCTTCTTCACCTGGTGCTATACCCAACACAAGGCCACCTGTAGGTCAGGGCCTAAAATTCCCACCATCCCCCTTTGTTGGTTTTTACATTTTGAAGATAATTGTAAGATTTTTAAAAAGCATTCTCTCTTGGCATCCCTTCTTTGTTCTTTTTTGAATTAGCAACATTTGAATATATTAGCACTTAAAAGAGTCAAATGCATAATTAACTGTACAAGTTCCCTCCAGAATTTACCTTCATGTTCACATTAGGGTAAGTATGCTTCCCCCATCTATCTTAAATGCAATTTGTTGGCCCCTCTTTGTTTCTAGTAATAGCTTTGATGCCCTCTCTAGCTTTTAAGGAAGGTCAAATTCTAATGTTCACACAAGTCTGTGGTCCTAACAGATCCAACAGGCGGCCGGCAGCCCCCAACGGAGAGCCTTTAACTTCTCTCACTTCAAAATATGAGAAAAGCTAAGTGTATACAACCCAAAGCTCTGTGTCCCTGAGAAGGAATTACTTCAGGATCCGCTGAGTCTCCTCAACCTAAAAACAAATCAAAACTTTAACTTCTACAATGCTAACATTTTCCCTCAACTGGACAGACCTTGTCACCTACCCACTCAGTACACACAGAAGAATTGCATGCTCAGGGTTCCCAGAGCAGCAGCTGGAGCTGCAGGACTCACTCCTGTGTCCTGTGTCCTAAGAACAACCACTCCTCCATGAGACTCATTGGTGAGGGTCACAGACATCTGCAAGGCCATTTCCCTCTTCTGGGTTACAGGAAATTGTTTAGATTTGATACTACTCCATGGCTTCCCCGAAATAACCTTCCCTCACTCTTCAGAGCAACTTTTCAAGATTCTTCTTCAAAACAAGGTAAACTCCCTGACCCGGGGCCCTCCCTTGCACAAACTCCCCGTCTTTCAGCTGGAATCCTCTCCTTCCCCACATCTCTGCGTCGGACCTGTGAACAACCTTGCTCCCACTGTCAGTTACTAACAGTAGAACTCATTAAGCCCTTGGGGTAAAACCAGCCCTGACGCACTTCCTGATACCTTGGTTTTTATCTCACCAACAGCAACTCTGGAAAGCAGAGCCCCAAACCTCATAAAACAAAGCACGGTAAAACCTTAAGCTATTCATTTCCTAGGTGTCTCTCTACCTGCTGATGGGTGGTCAGGGAGGACAGGTGATTGGGAGGAGTAGGAAAGCAGGGGAAGCTTTAGGACACAAAGAAACAATACCCGAACAGTGTTGAAATCTGTTTCGACATGGAAAATCACAAGTGACAACAAACCCAGAAAACAATTTTTATTCAGCATTCCTACTCAAGACAGCTAGGGCTAGCATGGAAACCAGAGGCTCGCTGATGCCTGTTACTGCATCCGACACTATGCAGCTCTTTATGTCCTCTCAACAATCATGTGTTGAACCCTGCGAAGGCTCATGAGCAAACCGGTCCAAGCCAGGGAGCAGAGCTCGGATTTGAAGCCAGGCCCATGTGATTCTGAATCCTGTGCTCTTTCTCCCAAACCACAGTCGACTTGGACAGGCTGCCAAATGACCCCACCTCTGCCCACCAAAGGAGATGCTGCCCCAGATCCCAAACCGGTGGTACAATTTCTGTTAGCTCACGCTCACTGGTACACCATCCTGATGGCCCCTGCTTTGTTGTTAAACATCACAACTGCTAAATAGGTACCAAGAATAACTTTGGCTTGGCTCAGTACCCCACCAGAAAAAGGGAAGGCAAAGACTGCCAACCCAAGGCCTGCTAAGAGAATGTAGCTGTGTTTGAAAACTACTGGTTCTTCCCATGATATGGAAAGAAACCTCCCCTCTTCTAAGAAGTCCTGTGGCCAAGAGAATGAGTCGTATGGGTCAGCAATGCTCTGAGGAAGTGAGATCAGCAGCAGCAGGAAGATTTCAACACCCACTGGTAGGAGAAGAAAAAACACTCAGGCCAGTAACAAAGGGAAAGCATGAGGTGGGAGACCTAGTACCTGGCTAGCCAGAACTCAGGAGCCAGAAATAGCTGTTCCCTCTGCTCCAAGATGGATGTAAACTTCCTGGCCAGGGCACAATCAAGTTTTCATTTGGCCTATTATTCAAACCTTCGGCTCCTGTCTTTGTGAAAGAACTGTTCCACATAGGGCTGAGCATATATTAAATGACAAAATCAGCCTCTGAGAAAGCTTGTATTTAGGGCTGATCAGGTACAAATGCTGACAGGACTATTAGAGTGACATCTTTTAAATACAAAATCCTCAGCTTCTAAATTAGGCCTGTGGCAGAACTTGCCATCCTTCCTTCCTTCCCAAGCCAGGAAAAGCAACTTCTCTATTTATATTTGGGAGCTAAGTTGTGAGAATGAAAATTTGAAATATGTAAACACAGCATTCCATGTCATTCCTTTAAATGAGACTGAGACATGGGCTCAGCAGACGGCACCATGTTCCAGACTAGTCAATGGGACAGACAGCTGGGAGACAGAGGGCAGCCATGCACCTAGCTGGATTTCTAACATGTCCTCCCTTGTGACACAAAGAAGAGAGCTGACAGCCTATGGATGAAAGGAAGGATACCTAGCTCTCTGACCAAGTCCCAGCTGCATGTACTGGGCCAATGACAAGAGTCCCAATCTTTATCATCTGACTTCCTGTAAAATGCATGTATCCTTCACCCTCTCGTGTAGACCACGATGGGTGACACACGAAGCAATGCAATCAGCATATATTATATGCCTGCGTGTGTCAAGTACATTGGATAAAGACTCTTGGCATCAACAAAACGATGCAATTTATGAGCTGCTTTGAGTCTTGTTTCCTCACCCATGAAATGAGGATAGAACACTGCCTTCCCTCTGGGCCTCAGATGACTGCTGTGGTAATCACAAAGTACAATTAATATAAAAAACTACTACACAGAGTGAATGTGTGCCATTTATGAGGTTTGAGTTTCAAATTCCCAAAGCTAATTCCTTTCTAGGTATATCTCAGCACAGTAGCAGCACTGAGGACTAAGATAGAGGAAGAAAACCAAACAAACAGTTCCGATGTCAAACTTCTTCCCTGAAACTTGGGGCCCCACTACTTGCCTTTCTTATAACATTCTCTACCTTACCACTTTTTGGAAAACAAATACACCTCCCAATTATAAACAAAAAGGAGAAAAGTAACATAACAGTGGCTGGCAAGGTCCTAAAGTCGGACCACAGGCTGTGCACTGGGCTCCATCACTTGCCAGCTGTGTGACCTTGGGCCTCAGTTGGCTCATCTCCCACATGGGAATAATGATGGTCCCTGAACCACATAATTGTTGTATGAAATAAACGACATGGCATAAAGTCCTTATTCCACTGTTAGCACTTGCATGTTGGCTATTATTACTCTCATTTTTAATCCTGGCTGTCTGGGGAAAGAGAGAGGCAATGAATGGGACTGACAAATACAACAGAAGCATCTTTATAATCCTGACCCTCTATCTAGACCCAGAGCACTGGAGCTGGAAGGCATCATAAATAAGCTAGATCAGCGCTCTATGGTGAAGCCCCATTCTTTATTGGCTTTTTCCCCCCAGTCTAACCAAGCTGTAGTCCTACTGTGCACCACCAATATGCAACTTGCTCCACATGCAACTCTCCATGCTAGTTTGACGACAGTCACCTTGAGCATTCAACAAATGTCAAATTGCTATCAAGTGCCTCCGTTCAACATCTATATTTTTCCCACTGTGGATCAGTAACAGTGTGTGGACCAGCCCGCAAACCATACTTCTGATTTACACGCTTCTTCCCCTTTCTCCTGATGCCGTTTTACAGAGAGAGGAACCACCTATGAATAGCAGAGCTGAAGTCTTAAAAACAAACAAACAGGAAACAGCAGAAAACTCAACCCCAAGTGCACATTAGGAACTCCAAGAAATAACACATAAAAGGGAACAAAAAGAGGGCAGTAGAAGCACGGACACAGCCCTGAATCGAGGGATAAGAGTCACTGGGCAGGGCAACTGCAGCCTGCAGCACACCACTCCCTGGGGGCGCATCCCTGACCTTTGGGCGGTCTTCCTTTCTCAGAGCCACAGCTTCCAGTTTGGCTTCATACTCTGCTTGTACTTGGTCTCTCTTCTTCAATACACTCTGCAGGAAGCAGAAAGGGGAAGCATGTAACACAGTTCACAAAGAAGTATCCAAGCTCCAGGCCCATTCTTTATCCCTTCCCTCCCCAAATCATGGCCCCCAGGCCCAGCCATGGGCTCCCAGGACAGCTTGGCTGCTTCATGACATGTGACATGGACACTGGAGGAAGCAGAGTTTTGTTGTTCTTCTTCTTGTTGTTTGTGAGAAAGAGTAAACTTTATTAATTCATGCAAACATTTTCCAACTTGAGAAGAGAGAGGGCAGAGCTGGTAGAAAGGCCTTCTAAGAAATGAGCTGGGGTTAGAGAGATGTTTAAGACTTAGCCCTAAACCAACTCCAGGAAGAAATACAATAACAATTTATAGGAACATCTTTACCACATTTGAACAAAACATAATTTGATCAAAAATTTTCAAACTTGTTTTCCACTTTATGGTGAGTTAAGGAGAGAAGGAGAACCATTCTCAGAGGCTGACTTTCTAGTGGTATAGTTCAGCCTGGCTGGGAAAGTGACAGAATTCCAGGGAGGGCAAGTGGGGTGGGCGGTGCCCATCCAGGGCCGTGGTGATGACAGGGCTCTTGGCTTCCCCGTGTGCAGAGAAAATTTAGCTGTACCAAAATATGAAGGCTGGCAGGTGACAACGCAGGACACTCTGAACTTTCGATGAAAAAGTCTGAACCCAGAGAGTTCCTGACTCATTAATTCACCGAGCCGATCTTCCGTGGGCTGATTTTCTCATTGATCCTTTAGCTGTTTATTTGTCCTCCACTCTAGGCCAGGTATATAAAGAACAAAGAGACACACTCCCTACCTGAGGGGCTCCATGGAGGGAAGAGGTGCAGACACTTAGTAAAGCTGCAGGTGCTAAATGAGCTGAGCATGTGTCCAGAATCCCCGTGACCATGTTGCGAGCCTGAGTGAGCATTAAATGGGCTCAGAGAGAGCAAGCCTGGTGGGCCTCGCGTGACAAACCAAATGCCCAGGGCACAAAGTCAAAGGAGACACTCACTCTCAGGCCTGTACAAGTACAAGGTCAGCTCTTGAGCATGTCTCCCTAAACCACCTAGTCCTGGCTCTGCTGCGACAATGCCACCAGGTGGAACAGAAAAGCTTATAGCTGACATTCTAGAAGAGCATTTCATCCAAGGGTTTCTTTGTTCTTTCAGTAGAATTACTAACGGCAAACCAAGAGTGGTAAGAATTTTTCTTTCCCACCAACTCATAAGTCATGCAGGGCTATAGAAGCTTCTAATCTTCCTCTTTTCCCATAGCGACCTTCCAGGAGAGCATGAAGTCATCAAGGAGTCGTTTCCTGGCCAAGCGGTGGGCATCTTGGGTCCCCAACAATGTGCTGAAAGGTGATGAGTGACTAAATAGTTGAGAGTGCTCTGGGGATAACCTTCTAATGAAATGTGTCAACACAGGGAAACTTGAGTCTTCCCCTAAAGTAAGAATTTACTCCAAGCAGTGCTTTACCATGAGAAGAACATGAGGTGAAACATGCAATAGCTTATTTTTCATTGTTTGCCACACAACTGTCTCCTAAGTCCCCTCCCCACACCTTGAACAGGGTGGTTTCCGGCACTGCTAGACAGGACTTTCTACTGTGGGCAGGTTCCATACAGGAGCCACTAGCTCTATGTGCCAACTGAGCCCTTGAAATATGGCTAGTGTGAGTGAGGAAATGGTTTTAAATTTGTATTTAATTTTAATGAATTTGGATTAAAACTTAAATAGCCACCTGTGACTAGTGGCTGTCATACTGGATAGCACAGATCTAGGTACAACAAACAAAAAGAACCAGGTATCCTTTCTGGCCTTCATAGAGCCCAGAAAACATTCTAAATCTACTAGTCTGGCACCAGCAGTTGTAAAAATCATAACCTCCACCCTAGAGAAATAAACACCCGATACTATACTTAGGGACACAAATGTGGGTCCCCCGGGGCAATGAGACAGCAGGAAGGGAGGCCACTAGACTCCTTATCACTGCCGCATATGTCCTTCATAGGATGCCTCATATCCAGACAAGGAAAGGGAACGTGGGTGAGTTTTCCCAGCAACACACACTGTCAGTGTGGCAAGAATTGCTGAGGTCACCAAGTCCCCCAGGCAGAAAGGGATGAAGAGAGATGTGTTAGCCCCACACAGCTGAAACAGCCCCAGTGCATCTCCTCTCCTACATCCCCAAAAGGAGAGGGGGGCCCCAAGATTAAGCCAAATGCCCTCCTCCAGTTAGCCTGGGCCCTCCCTCCCTGGCCCAAAGGAGAGGCTGGCCCTCTGTCTCCTCGGCCACTGGTAACCTTGGCTTCGCCAGTGGTGGCCAAATTGCCACCTTCTCATGCAGGCTGACTGGAGGCTTTGCACTAACATCCCCACATCACTGGACAACAAAAGCTCACAACAACCCAAAAGAAGTGAAAGGGTATTATCCCCATTTTATATACAAGAACACTGAGATGCAGTGGAGGTTGAGGCCACATGGATGGTTAATACCACAGGGGTGACTCACTCAGGCTTTTCCTGCTACATTACAGCATGGTCTGTGGTTTCCTGGTCTGACTGCAACTCAATCACAATAAATGTTGGGAAACACGTTTGGAATCAAGATAATCTGGTTAAGACTCCCATCCTTGTTGAGAGTACCTTTGCACACTGCTGGTGATAGTTGGAAAGGACTGGCCTCCCACCCCAAACAACACAGACTCTGTTGATAAAACTGGTCCATCAGCCTGTGGCTGATGGGACCTGAACCTGCAATGGGCTGAAAGGGCCAAGAGACCAAGTCAGCACTGACAGAGACGTGCCCCCATCGCTGAGTGGCAAGCTTTTTAGGAATTTCAGATTTTAGTGGGTACCAGAAATCAAAAAGGTCAAGTGCATGGAGATAATGTCCTCATTATACTTTGTATCTCTCTGCATCTCCTCTGCATAGCCATCCTCACCCTGTTTCTGTCCTGCCTTAATATTTCTTCATTCATCTATCCAGGTGCTGGGAATATAGTGAGAACAAAATCCACAAAAGTCTTGCCTTCGTGGAGCTTACATTCCAGAGGGGAAGCAGACAATACGCAAGTAAAGTATATTAATATATAACATGTAAGGTAATGCTAGATGTTGGGGAGGAAAAGTGAAACAGGAATGGAGGGTATAAGATGCCAAAGGTTTGGAAGATGGTAGAATTGTACATAGGGTGGCCAGGGAGGGCTTCAATGACAAGGTGACTTTTAATTCAAGATGTGGAATAAATCTCTCTGGAACACTGTATTTTTTTAAACATAGAGCATTTCATCACAATTTCAAAATGGTCCTAATAGTATAGAACTTTACTACCCTTCTTTTCAAATATGAACAGAAAAAAAAAAAAGTTTAAAAAATAAATTGCAAGGAAAATAGATAGGGAGGAATTTTTAAAATGTTCAAAAACATATCAACTAATGTATGGATTTTATTTGGATCCTGACTTGGGGGAAAAAAAAACTATAAAAATAATATCTCAGAGAATTAAGGAAATTGAACACTAAATGGATATTTGAGATTATGAAGATAATTTCTTTAGGTGTGATAATAATGTGGTTCTTTTTCTCTTTTAAAAGAATGCTTGTATTTTAGAGATACATATTAAATATTCTTGTACAAACTGATATGATGTCTGGGGATTGCTTTAAAACAATCCAGAGGGTGGAGGCTAAGAGGGAGTGGGAGCAGAGCTAGAACAAGATGGACCATGAAGGGACAACTTTGGCGCTGGCTGATAGGTTCCTGGGGAATTGTTATACCTTCACCTTATTTTTGGATGTGTTTGATTTTCCCATCATAAAAGTTACAGAATGAAAACATAATACTCATCATCCAAAACGCTTATTATAAACAATGACAAAAGTACCTGGATCACAGGTACATTCTGTGGTTTGGCTTTCGAAATCTACACTGGATTCTTTCCCAGAAAGTATCACAATGGTCAGCATCAACAGAAAAGCTCAGTATTTTCCTCTCCACACCTGGAACACATGCTCACATTTCCCCCTGGCGAGGCTGTGGACTCACAAACTAGTAGGGTTTGTGACGGTCCAAAAACAGCCCCAAAGCAGAAGGTCAGCAGCTACCCCAAAGCCTGCTCAGATCCAGGAGGTTTTAAGTTTTAAATCTTTTTGTAAGAGGGACATTTGGATGCAGTGTTGAGAAAGTATATGAAAATAGCAGAAACAGTTTAGCCCAGCGTAGAGAACTGAGAACAGAATAAGTCATTCCCTAATACGCCAAGGGCTGACAGCCCAAAAGACCCCAGAGGAATTTGTGTAGAATACTAAATACTCAGCAATAAAGAAAAACACTCAAGTGAAAATAAAAATCAAACATCCAGCATAGGTTGCCCTGTAGCCTGTTTTTTGGTGGCCCTCTAGGAGAGCAATTTCCTACAGGCAGGAAAATGAGTCTGACTTGGTCCTGGTGACATAATTTCTGAGTAAATGATTGAATTTAGGTTGTTTTACTCAATGTGCTTCTTCTACACATTCATTCTATTAAAAACAGGACCACCTGTTAGTTAAATGTTCTAGGGCAATACAATAATATTGACACCACATATTTCCCTCCTAACTTTAAAAGATATTTGTTATGGAAAAATTAGAAAATACAAAAAGAAAATGTAGAGGACGGGGAAAGGGCATCCATCTATCAGGCACTACAGGTAACATGTTGTCTCCACTTCAAGTCCCTTCTCTTGAATGACTTCTTTGGTCCTCCCATCTCTGTTTTCCTTCCTGGAACTTCTGTTATTGAATATTATAGTTTAATCCTCTCATTTTCCTATTTTTTCTCTCCAATCCTTCATCTGTCTTTTTGTTTCAATTTATATGTGATTTCCTTTAATTTTCTCTTCTAACTATTTTATTGATTTGTTTTGTTGTGTTCATTTCTATTATGGTCTTAATTTAAATCCATGAACCTTGTTTTCTGGATTTTTTTAAAAAATTCTTGTTTTATGGCTGTAATCTCTCTTCTCTTTTTGAAGATATTAATGATCTTTTCCCTGGAAATTTCTTTCAATGATGTTTCACTCAATATGCTTTTTCCTCTCTGTCTTTACTTGATATTCAAATTAGAATCATCCCTTAAATATTGGTGACTCCTGTCTGCTCACTCATCCAAGAAGGAAACACTGAAAAACTGATAGAAAGCTCTTTGCATGTCAAGAGCTTGTTGATGATTCTCTACAGGGACTCTGCTGAGTCATTTTGCTGTGGTTCCCCACTCCCCTCCAATATTAGCATCTTCTACCTAGTCTCTTCTTCTGGCCTCTTCAGATTTTCTTAAAAAAAAAAAAAAAAAAAAAAAAGATCTAATCCTGCAGAGAAGACAGAAGGCTAAGAGCCAAGCAGAGGAAGATGACTAAGTATTAATATTCAGTAATCTTTAACTTAACATCCTAATTTTATAATTTTAGCCCCAACCATCAACTGGCCTGGTATCTCTTGGTCCAGAAACCCTCTACTATATCCCCTCCAAAGACTATATCTCTAGTTCTGCCAGAGTAGAGAGGAGACAGTGACCTTTATGTGGGGAGGCATAAAAGAATAAGAAGCTCAAACTACTTCTTAAACAGACTCCTGATGAATCTTCTCGTCAGCTCTATCTCCCCATCAGTCCCAGAACACTGGGTGCAGCCAATTCCTAACCTTTTGAATGGTTCAGCAGAGTAAACCAGGTGGCTTCTTACTTTTACCTCATGGTCACCTTAGTCACCTGTCTCTTATCACCTCTAAATTTGTTTTCTAGTCCCCAACTATACTGCTATGGTTTCCCATCCTGTCGCTCTTTGTCCTTGCAGGTTTATATATTTTCAAAAAAATCATTCTAAAGTCATTTTGGTGCAATTTCATGAAGGGGAAGTTTAAAAACGTATTCGGTCTGCCACCATTGAGAATCTGAGTTTCAATTTTTACACTTTTCTAATTAAAAAAAAAAAAATTTGAGATCATATACATTTTTACATCCCATTTCATATTTTCAAGAAATTAGGACCCCAATCTATAATAATTTTTATTTAGGAAGGAAGATTCCCCCGATTTAATCTTTAGAAAATATTTTTAGCTTTTGAAAGGCACCAGAACTGGTCAATCTAAAGCATAAACTAGTTACTTGACTTGTTAGCTCCACCTTGTGGCCCCAGAACAGTGGGCAGGCTGAAGAAACCACCTCACAATTAAATTGGCATTTGAGTATCTCCAACTCAAACTGTCCTTAATTTCAAATTTCTGCACCTACATCTGAGACCTCTAATCACAAACATCAACGACTTCCATATTATTAAACGGACTTGTCGCTGTTTATCCTTCCCCTAAAAACATTTCTCTTGGCTTCACTGAAGGAATCTCGACTTTTTTCTCCTACTGCACTGACCATTCCTTCTCAGTCTCCTGTTCTAATTGTTCCTCCTCTTAATTAGGTTCTAGACCACTAAATAGTGCCATGCCTCAGGGAGCAGACCTAGACTACCTCAATCTCATCACTAGATGATATCCCCAACTTTCAATTTACACACCATTTAAATGCAAATGATTCCTAGATTTCTATTCCCATTCTGAACTAAACTCATCACCAGCGCCATGACTAACTTTAATGACTAACAGGCATTTTAAACTCAACATGGCCAAAACATGTGATTCCCAACTGCCCAATCTATTTGCCCAGATTTCTCCATTCCAAGAAACAGTACCACTGTTCATGTAGTTGCTGAATCCAAAACTCAGGAGTTACCCTCAATTTCTCCCTTTCTTACTTCACATTAATATAGCAGCAAGCCTGGATGGCTCCTCATCCAAAATCCACCCCCCATCCACTTCTCCATCACCGGAGTCTAAGCTCCACCATCTTAGGCTTATCTGCCCTTTGGCTACCTGTGAAATTCACTTCATTGTCAAATCTAATTAAATATTTGCTGACTACCTTCTATGAAAAAGACAGGGCGGGAAATAAGATGGTCTGCCCTAACCATCTTAAATAAAGCTTCTCCAGCCCTTGGCCTGGTCATAATGACATCCATATTCGAAAGGCACTGCCACAAATTTGGTAAAAACTCTAAAATATTCCCTCCCAGCCCATCACTATCCTAATTCTGTTTTACATATACACCAGGTACAGAATGTGAAATCCCATATAAGGGCTCACCTGCAATATCTATAGCATGTTTAATTTCAGTCCCATGCCTGATGGTAAATCTGGTACCCCTCCTTCCAGGCCCTGTTCATTCTCGCTCCACAGCATCCTTGGAATACACATCTCCAACCATCTTTCTGGTACACATTATCTTCATTGTTCACTGAATATGGTATATCTATTCCACATGACCTGATAAAAGTCCTCATTTCTTTGTGCCTTCTCTCTACCTCCAAAGGGATCAGAATGTATCCAACCACAACTACACTTAAAGAGAGACAATTGAGACTCGGCCTTGAAAAGCAGGAACTGATCCAATTCCCCTCTTGGCTAATGTAAAGAGACAGATTCGAGAAGACTGTTTATTAGAACTGTGGTCATGGAACACAGAAAATGTTGACCTATGGGACTCTTTTTCTTCATCTATAAAATGAGCCAGTTAGGCAAGATGATCCCAAAGGGCTTTTCAACCTCAGAGACAAGCCCAACCTTAGCCCCATTAGGAGAGGGTTCCATTGATCTCCAGCATTTTCTCCATACACCTGACACTCAACTACTTCAAATCCCAAAGTCACAAGCCCGACTCCAAATGATGAGGAAAAATACCCACTTTGGTTCACTCAAGGCCATCACAAAAGGATGTCATCACATCAATATCTCCCTACCAAAACCAAACCAAAACTCTCTCAGTCCTGAAGACCATTTGTTAGTTGTAAGAATGAGTTTCACAATCCAGCCTTCAGCAAGCTGAATAGCAAAGTTTGTCCCGTTTATACCTTAAAAATCAGAAGGTTATTTTGGAAGTGTAATTATATGACTCTCACAGAGGAATGTAGTTAAGAATTCTTAACAAGCAGCAATGTCAAAAGGCAGGGGATCCACTTAAGACACTACCACTTTCCCAACGTCTTCAGTCAGGGCCAAACAGACCCTGACAATCCCACATGAAGTCTTGCCTTTGCCATAAAGTCACTCCTGCCTTGCCCAGACCACTATGCCAACATATTTCACTGCTGGAAAAATGGGGAGCAGGAGGCCTCATTTCTTTCTAATTACTCTTAGCTCAGCTCACCCTGGGGCAGAGCTACAGTTTCAGAGGCTGCCCATCAACACTTCCTCTCCCATGCCTCTCCTCAGACAACACTATGTACAATCCCATTCTCCAAGCTTGATTAACCTGATTAACATTTTTTCAGGCTCAGTAAACAAGAAACTTAATATATATGCCTCACAAAAGGGGTGAAGAAGGAAAGCAAACAAGTGTTTCTTTGATGTATAACTTCACGTACTCACACAAGCTTATGCCTCACTGTATAATATTTTAATAAAGATGCCAGATAAATTCTTGCTAAATGACAATCTAGAATCCTTCTTCGGGTACAAATGCATATTAAGTACTAAGATATTTGCCACATGCAAGAACAAAGTAATATGTGCTGTAATATACCAGGATCATGTATGTATCAGATTGTTAGTCAGGCTAGTTGTTAAGGGAGCATTTTTGATGAAGGGTGAGTCTATATAAAAGACAAATTCAAGGACACCTCAAGGATTGTAGAAATTTATTTTTGTTCACAAAAACAGATACTATTAACTTTATAAGTAAAGCAAAATATTCTGGTTCAGTTTAAGCAAGTTGGGGTGCCTTTTTACTGAGATATAAATCATATATAACATTGCATTAGTTTGGGTATACGACATGATGTTTTGATATTTGTATGTATATTGTGAAATGATCACCACAATAAGACTGGTTAACATCCATCATTACACATACAGTAGTTATAATTTTTTTTCTTACGATGACAACTTTTAAATCTATTCTTTTAGCAAATTTCAAATATACAATAAATTGTTAACTGAAGTTATCACCCTGTATACTGAATCCCATGACTTATTTTTTTTGTAACTGGAAGTTTGTACCTCTGACCCCCGCTTGCCCACTTTGCCCACCTACCCCACCCCAAGATGCCTTGCTATATTTCTTTCAGCCACAGGATTAAATATGCAATGTGCAGATCTCGATTTAAAAAAATACAGTATAATAGAGGAGAATGAGTTACAAATATGGAGTCAGAAGCCTTGGTTTTCAGCCGCAGTTCCAGTAATTACCAACGAAACCGCCACAGGTTAATGATCTCATGTGTGAGTTTTATCCTTATCATCACTATCATTATTTCCACCTCACAGATAAGAAAATTTATACCATTTTACATGATCACCATGAGATTTGACCTGAATCTACCTTTGAAAGTGTTCTACCAACAGCTTTATAGAGTATACATGAGACAGGAATTCATTCTACTAGGAATAGGCTCCATTTCCATTGTCCATACTTTACTATGTATCAGGAGCCTTTAAAACTTCATACCTGATAAAACAAGGTGAAACAAGAGTGATGGGTATATGAGAGCTCATCATACTATTCTCTCTGCTTTTGTATATGCTTGTAACTTCCTAGAATAAAGTTTTTATAACTAGTTGATTTATTAATTTTCTTCACTCCTCTTCTCAAGATATATTATCATAACACCATGATTTTTCTGGTTTTCCATTTTTTCAATCAAGGTTGACTGACAAGTTCCTCCCTAGAGATTCATCAGTACTACTCACAGAGGTCTCCTCTGGCAAGTAGTAAGGGGGCTACTTGAAGACCGGGATGTTCAACACTGAACCACATATCTTTTTCTTTTGGCCAGGAAGACTGACCCTTTCCTCTTACTGATGTCATCATAGTAGTAGTCCCCTACAGCTAAACTCTCCAATCAGTCTAAGTACAGGTAAAGGCAGTCTCTAGTGGGGCAGTTTCTACATTTGATCCTTATAACTTTTATTCTAAAATATTAATTATATGCTTTGGGTTGGTTCTCTGTTCATTACTTTTGCTGGTCTTTTTAATCTGAAGATACATGTCCTTCAGCTTTGGGAGATTTTCTTGCATTATTTCTTTCATCATTTCCTTCTCTCAGTTTTCACTGTTCTCTCAATCAGAAACTCTTATCAATCAGATGCTGAACCTCTGAAACTAATCCTCCCTCTATGTCTCTTCTCATTGTTGCACATTTTCAATATTTCTGTATTTTTGTTCTACTTTTCAACCATTTTTTTGTTTGTTTTACTTTTTAAGATTTCTTCATTCTCACCTTTCAACTTTACAATTTAATTTCTGTGATCATATTTTAACTTCTACAAGTTCTGATTATCTAATTGTTCTTTTTCCACAGCATTTTGTTCTTGTTTAGATTTTATACCCACTTGAACTCTTGAACTCTTAGTGAACACTGATAAGAATTTCTTCCAAACTATTTTTTTTCATTAATTCACATACTTGGTTCACCATGTGCTCTAGTTATATGCTCATGATGTCAGTCATATGTCTGATCCTGCTCACCTAGGAAGAGAAAAATCTGTACCACATGCAAATTGGATATAATCAATTACTTTTTGCTAATGACTACAATAAAGAAAATACCTAAGCACACAAAGCCAGCTTACCTTCATGGAGTCTGAGTATAAAATATATTCCCTGAGCACAGGTAGAAAGTCTTCTGTCATATCATCTGTCAGCTCTTCCAAGGCTGTGGAGCAGTTGCCAATGCAAGCTGACACCCCTTCCAGGGGTTCTGTCAACTCTCCCTCTAATGCACTCCACGTGGAGTACACAGGGCCATATTCTCTCAGCTCCACAAGGTACTCTAAAGAAGGAAGAGAAACCAGTAAGATCTGGCTGGGCAGCAATCACTGGTATTAACTGATTCAATAACCACTGCATCCAAGAGCTCTCTACATTAAGATGTCTTTCCTTGGCTACTGACTCACCTGACTCATGCTCTCCTTTAAACACAATACTACTTATAACATATACAAATACATGTATATATATACATACATACATACATACATACATACATACATACATATACACATATATGTTTAGATCTTGAGAAGATGATGTTACAGCTAAAATTGAAACATCAACTCCACCCCATAATGGGAATGCCATGCCTCTGAATTATGGAGACCACACTGCCTTCTGGGGAAAGTCATAGGCGCTGTATCCACCAACTATCTTCAAAAATAACCATTCTCCTACCCACACAGTGAAGCAGTATTTTAACAAACAATGGGGGCAGCTTCCTACAGGTTTAGGGGGATGTTTTTAAAAGACAAAAAATCAGGCACAATGAAAAAATAATAGAATTTTAGGAAATGTGATATAGGAGATGTGTTCACTCTCAGTCAGGAGTCACCCCAACACCTTACTCCCATCAGAATTTACTCCACATCTTCCTAAGAGGTGGATGGTACCTAAAGCTATCTCCCAAACCTGCAGGCCCCATGTGATACCATCAGTTGGTAAATGAGAATGAAAGCACAGGGAACAACATAAAAAAAGTTATTTCTCCCCATAAAGAAAATTTGGGCAATCATCTGTCACCAGGATGCTTGCCATGACAATGAAATGCTGTTGCCATTTTTTTAGTAACCGATGGAGAGCAGCTACCAGAGAATCCTTTTCAACATGCTTCACATCATGTGCCAGCATGATTATTAACATTCTGGGATACAGAAAAGCAAGTAGCCATGGGAGGGGTGGGGAGGAATGGTGGCAACAATCAGGAAGAATAAAGAAGGGCCTTATGACTTGGGGTCTGAAATGTAGCAGGGTGGGACAGGTAAATCAATTTCAAGTCTGAAGGCTCACAGGATCCTAACTTTGGCAAACACAGGTCACCATGCTGTCCTTTTGAACCATCTTTCTGCCAGAAAAGATACCTTAGTTTGCTTTTTAAATTATCATTCCTATGAATGAAGGGAAGTTGAGCCAATGTCTCTACTTTTCAAACTACAATGAAGAGAGAAGACAGTGGGAACACCTAGAAGTGCAGACGTGGTTGTTTGCCCTGGGGAAAGCAAACACAATGCTGAAATGCAGGGTAAAAAATGAAGCGCAAAATTATAGTCTGGTTACAACCATCTCCTCCCCTCCTTGCATTTATTTGTTTGTAAGTAAATGAGGCCTGGTTCTGTCCCACCAGCATTTCTGCAGTTGATTCTGCTTAGCACATGTGAATGCCATTTCTGCAAATGTAGTCCCTGGACATGTTATAATCTCAATAAAGAGCTCACCTATTTCTTCTTTGATGATCCGTTGGGCTATCCGATCTATGGTTCCCAGTTTGAGTGCAAACGTGTCTAAGTACTCTCCTATGGCTGCGAACTCAAGAGGCCGGCTCCTAAGTTTGTATCCCCCGGTGACATGTTTGACCGACTCGCCCACTCTGGTCAGCAATGCCATCCCTTGCTTCTTGTAGGCGTTCAGATCCTAAGGATGACACATGAATAAAGAAATCCAGAGGGCTTGATCACTTACATGGGCCAGGACTCAGTAAACCAACTCCTTTAGGCAATTGCTTTTTGGAAATAGAGGACTCAGGAAATAAGAAGCTGAGTGAGAAGACCTAACCACACACCCAGAAGAGTGTTCTCTCTATGCCATCACAACCAGCAGGCTCAAATTCCTATGTGGTGACACCCAGATCGCTTTCAACAGAGCTGGACTCCTACCTTTCTAATCAGGTTTACTTGCCTGAGCATTCTTTCTTTTAAACAGAACACTGTGTTTCCAACATAATTTTTTTAATACTTCTGACCAAAAACAGAAAATCCCTTTCTTTTTTGCAAAATATCCTAAGTTGTCTTTAGGAGCAAAATTCAAAAACTGAAATTCATTCCATTCATTTATTTATATCTCAACCAAAGCCAAGTAAGGAAAGTAGAAAGTAGAGGGTGCGAAGCCAAAAAGAGTAACAGAAAAACCAGTGTCAGAAAATTCATGGCAAGGGTAGATGCTGTAAACAACAAAACATTTACCCTGGACTTCTTGTTCTAGGCATAAATGGGAAATACATTGAGCTACACAATCCAGTGGACCTAAGTTAAAAAGCATATTAGTCTGCCAGGTAAAACAAGCTTCTTCCTACTATTAAACTCTAAGAAGAATCTACAGTGTCTTCAGGTTGTCTTATGTCTCTTGCTTTAATGGAGCATTTAAAAATGGTGTAATAGAAGATACAGGTGTCTGTTCTTTATATCCACCCTCAAAACAAACAGAATGTTAAATCCTAGTCCTAGAAGGCCATGTCTACAGGGAAATAAGGAGACATGACACAAAGCCATTGCTTTCTGGTGACTCAGCCTGATGTAGGGATAGGGCAGAGAAGAGGGAATCATGGCTAACACAGCTATCCAACAGCCCTTTCCCAATTTGACACACAGTCATAGGCTCAGATCTCCATACATGTCAGAAGTGTAGACTCCTCTTCATTTGACTCCTTTCTCCTTCTTCATGCAGTCAGAACCTTTACTTTTGCTCTTGATTTCATCTTTTCCTCTTCACCATGTCCCAACCAAGGCCTTTGCCCTATCAACCATCTCCTCTCCTGTCTGCATCTTCAATTTCTAATCCTTCATGTAAAATATGCCCAAGGCTCACCCAGCTTAAAAACAGCAGAAATCACCTCCAGCCCACTTCCTCCACCTCTCTCCTGCATTTCAAAATCAGGCTGCCTGAGAAAATGTTCTAAAGATTCCATTTCCCCTCCTAATCTCATAAGCTCTAGACAAAAAATATCCTTATAGGTACCAGGCTTTCCCGAGACCATAAATAAAGCCTTGAAATTCTTGGAATTGCTTCCATAGACAATAATTATTTTGGAGCAAGCTGGGCTCATTGGACTGCATAAGCTCTACTTCAAGTTCAGCTTTGAAAGGGTACCCCCAATTAACCAACTTAACATGTTGAATACAGTGATGCAGCAGTACCTATCTGGTTGCTGCTGCACCCATTCTGCCAAAGATGTAAAGGTTGATTTGAACATATTTGATACTGAGTGTTCCCTTCCTCTCTCCCAGAACACTACTGGCTTCTTCTTTAAGATGCTTCTAATTTGTGATAAGATTCCATCATCACAAGGAAAAGGAATGCTTCTGCATTTGCTGTGGCAGAACATGCAAGTAGGTAATTTAAGAACAAGACCCAGATTTCATGATGTATTAAAAGATGTGGGGCTGGGAAGAAAGAAAGACATGGGGAGATGGGGAGTTGATCTTTAATGGGTATAGTGTTTTTGGTTTAGCAAGATGAAAAAGTTTTAGAGATTAGTTATGCAACAATGTAAATATACTTGACACTAATGAACTGCACATTATCTAATGGTTCAGATGGTAAATTTTATGTGTATTTAATCACAGTTAAATAAAGAGTGGAGTACCTCAGGTTTCCTGGCCAGTTCTGCCAACAAGGAAGTGTAGGGAGAGGTCAGTGATTGACCAACTTGAGTTTGAATACATAGACTCTGGCAGCTGGGTAGGACCCAAATATTTCTCTGGCAAATGCTTGGAAAATGTCCACCTGAAAGGAACTTGGCTGCGGGGAAGTAATGCTGAAGTACTCTTGGTCAGGCAGTGTTACACAGAGGGAAAGTGTGGGCTCAGGGGCCACAAAGGCCCAATTTCAAATCCTATTGATGCCACTTGAACATGTACAAACTCCCTGAACTTCAATGTCATCATCTGTAAATGGGGTTATGAGGAAACACTCACAGGGTTCTTGTGAAGAACATACTTACCAAGTACTCAATAAATGTGTTTACCCTTCTGTGCTCACTATTGGTCAGCCTGGCTGGCCTCATCCAATAAAGTGCCAAGGAGTGTTTAAGGAAACACTTCTCTGTGCTTTTGGCAAGTGGAAATATTCTACCTTCCTCTGCTGCTACAAGGGGGTGTTTCTCCTGAATTCTAGCATAGAAACCATGCTAATGCAAACCTACACCAAAAACAGAGCAGTTTGATGACACCCTCTATAGTGGGCCATGCACAAAGGTGGCTCATGAGAGATCAAAACAGCTTTTTAGAAAAAGTCCGAAGAATGCTAATTTGAGGGAAGAAATATGAAAAATTCTGTCCTTACCTTAGCTGTAAGGAAAACGTTAAAGTGTTCATTGAAAGAAAGCACAGGATGATCTGTAATTCTTTTGAGAAATTTATCCAAAGCTTTTCTTCTGGTCTCCACGAACTCTTCTGAAAAACGATCTACCACACCTTTCACCACAAACTTCTCAGGAAGTGGCTATGAAGACAGGAAGAAAAATATTCAGAGTAATTGATAAAATGGTGAAAGAAAAACCATCAGACTAGCAAATCACTCCTATGATCCATCTGTCTAAGAACAGTGTTTCTTAATCAGTCAAACCTTTATTTACTAGTTATCAATATAAACATTTTTGAAAAATAAAAATGGAATAAATCACAACTACTCTGTCAATGTTATAATGCAAGAAATAAAACACTAGAGCATAGTCTGTAGAACACAGAAAACAGTCAGTCAATGTTTATCCTGTAAATCTAATAGTATAGCTATTTTTACATTGCTTGATGCACAAGCGATATAATGAGAAAGTTAGGACAAGATAAGATAGCCTAAGAAAGGAAGGCAGACAACATCAACCACATAAAAATGTGGTTACCCAGTTCAAGGGGTAAAAGAACATGGCAGCTTGAGAAATAAGCATATTAGGCAGACCCATGTATCTAAAAAAAGACCATTCTCAATCCATTTTTTTTTCTTTATGTTTACACTCAAAAGCTCTTAAAGATGCAACTTCCTTTACTCCCCTTTCTCAAAAGAATTTCTCTATCATATTTATTTTGAGCCCACATTGTGGGTAATTTCAAACTATCTAGCTACCAAAGGATCTCTGAGCTTTACCTATTTCTGTAGTAGCTCAATTAAATGCTTAATTTAAAGGCCTTCCTCTATATTGCTACCATGAGGAAAGACAGTAGCTGCTAATGCACAATTTGAAATGGTCTAGTTATAAAATATTAAAAGAATATTTACATTAAAAATGGCCAAATGATCTGGTGGAGATTTCTCCAAAGAAGATCTACAAATGGTCCAATAAGCACATAAAAAGATGTTGAACATCATTAGTCATTAGAGAAATGCAAATCAAACCACAATGAGATACCCTTCACACCCACAAGGATAACCATAATTTTTTTAAAAGAAAAAAAAAAGGCAAAACAAACATATTGGAGAGGATGTGAAAAAACAAGAACAAGCATTTAAGTCCACAATTTCTTGATATGGCCATAAAGAGATCTTCTTTTAAGTTATAAATCCTCAAAGACAAAGCAAAACAAGACAAAACAAAACTCCCACAGAAATAAGATATAGCAACAAGGGCTTAGCCAACCCAAAAAAAGTAGAATCCTAAGCCACTTAGAGTAGAAAAGGAAAGAAGAACCCAGGTTGATAACTCAGAACCTATGAAAGATTTAGGAACTTGAGTTTGTGGGATTCAACAGCTTCAACCTGAAAGGGCTTTGCAAAGTCAGTGAATTTTAATTCCCAGAAGCAAAGACTCAGGGCAGAGGCCATGCCTCCTCAATTCTCCATCACTTCTGCCAAGCTGTTTGACTTTGATCAAGTTATATAATCTCTTGATATCTGTTTCTACATCTGTAAAAAAAAAAACAGTATCAACTTCACAGAATTGTTATGAGGATAAATTAGCTATGAGGTTGACGGTGCTTGAAATAATTCCTGCCACAGAGTAGACATCTGAGTGTTTTGGGTTGTAGGAGTGGCAGCAACCTCAGAGGACTGCTCGTCTTCAGGGACAGCCAGTGTTCAGCTAAATCTTGAGATGGTGGGAGTGTTCAGAGGAGAGGCTAAGAATTGAGGGATTTATTTTTAACAGAGCAGGAGTTCTATAGGGCACAGTGAAAAGGTTTAGCAATAATGGAAGAGAGGGGAGTGGAGTCAGGAATATAATTACAGAGCCACATGAGGATGACATGTCCAAGTCGGATGCCCAGGAGAGCTTATACTTGGGTACAATATTAGAAAGGCACAAGGGTCAGACCCAAACACCACACAGCCCAATGTTCCAGCATCAGTGCAGCTGTCTTAACAGGATAAGACTTTACTTTAGGATAACTCCCTTATCCTTCTCAATTTTTTCTCCTGTTGCCTTAGACAGCCATTATTCTTAAACCTTATACTCAGCTATCAACCTTTCATGCTAAGCAGATTACCATCTCTCTGAAGTAGGAACCAGGTATAAGGGCATCACATGGAAAATCACTAACCAATTTTCTTCTTCCACAGAAACCCACCTACTGGGCGCCTCCTCACCTCCTTTTCTCAGATCCCTGTGGACAACATATGCCTTGGCAAAGCTATCAATTCCATTTGTGTCCTGGACCCAGATAGTCCACTATCATACACTTGTGTCACCAATTAATTATACCTTCTCTTAAGTATCTTCCACATCTCTTTATCTGGCTCTACTCCCTGAGTCTACAAAACTATGGCTAAGTTCCCTTTCTACTAGAAAAAAAAAAAAAAAAAAAAACTAAATCCAACTATCCCTTGACCTTACATCTCCTCTAGTCTCCTTCCTCATTTCACCATTTGCAAATATCATTTATCTTTACTTCCACTCTTTCTGTTGATTTCTCAACCCCCAACCTTCTTCCACCCCAAAACAAAGCTGTCTGTGGTACTGCCTGAAGTGTGGCGTTTCTCTACCACATTCCTACCCAATTGCAGAAACTGCTCTTTTAAAATGAGCAGTGACTTTCTAGTTACCAGATCCAGTGGATATTTTTTGTGCTCTTATCTCATGAGTCCTGTCAAGTGTTCTCTCATCTACTTATGCTTCATACGAATTGGGAGGGAGGCCTAATGAGCAAATAAGTGGTGAGATGTGCCTCATTTCACATAACAGATAACCTTCTGAAATAGTTACCCATTCTTTAGATTTATGTTTACACTGAACTTGATGTTTAATGAATCAGCAAAGTTTGCTATCTAAAGGAACCCTAGGGAGAATCCTTCTGCAAACAGAATTTCCTTCCATGATAAGCATTATTCTTCTCAAACACACATGGCTTCAAAAATTTGTTTCTTCCTGTTTCAAACTTCCTCAAAGGAACACACCTACTCTTAGCATCACCTTTATAATTACCTTCTGGGTTTTTATACATAGGAATCTGGTGAAATCAAGGACATCTATACTCTGTAAATGAGGTAATTAAATGCAAGCGAAGAGCTCAAAACAGCTCCAAGCTCATGGTAGATGTCAAATGAATGCTAGCTATTTTTATAAATTTGTAAACACTGAGAACAGGAAGCAAAAAGAAGTATGAACTAAAGGGTAGAACTACTGCATATCTTTTAAGCCAAACGTTTTTTAAAAAATCATCTGGGATGGCATTTCACACCCACAAGCTATAAAAGAAAAAAAAAAGGAGAAAAACAAGTGTTGGCAAGTATGTGAAGAAACTAGAATTTTCATAGACTGCTGGTGGAAATGTTAAATGGTGCAGCCACTTGGAAGTTTGGCAGATCCTTAAAATATTAAACATAGAATTATCATATGACACAGCAATCCCATTTCTTGGTATATTATCAAGATAACTGAAACCAAGCATTCAAACAAAAACTTGTACAATAAATGTTCAAACAGCATTATTCACAATAGTTGGGCTGAGGAAAAAGGGAAATGCGAAGTGCTGAGTTAATGGATATGTGGTTCCTTTTGGGAGTGATGAAAATGTTCTAGAACTAGTGGTGGTGATTATAAAACATTGTGAATGTATTCAAAGCCATGAAATTATACACTTTAAAATGGTGAATTTCATCTCAATTTTTAAAAGTGTGATGATGGGAGACGTCAAGAGAGGAGAGAAGATGCTATGCTGCTGGCTTTGAAGATGAAAGAAGAGGCTGTGAGCCAAGGAATGTAAGTGGCCTATAGAAGCTGAAAAAGGCAAGAAACAAATTCTCCAGTAGAGCCTTCAGAAAAAATGCAGTCCTGCCTGCATCTTGATATGAACCCACTGAGAATGATTTTGGTTTTTTGAAATTCAGAACTATGAGATAAGAAATCTCTGCTGCTTAAGCCACTTAAAAAAATAATCAGCTGGTATTGGGGCAAGGGAGTGGGTAGGAATATAGATGAAACAAGATTAGCCATAAGTTGATAAATGCTGAAAATGAGTGATGAATACATGAGAGTTCACTGCACTGAATCTCTCTACTTTAGTATATTTAAAATTTTCCATAATAATTTTTTTAAAACTATATATATATACATATGTATGTTGGAACTGCCCAAAATCCTATTAGCAAAACATGACAATAACCCATTAAATATTTCAAGGTTTAATCTTAAAATATTTACATGTTTATAGCACTTCATACGTTGGTAAAGTACTTTCACATATATTTCATATTAGTTTATAGGAAAGTATTTTACAATCTGTGAGAAAAAGAGTCTATATTTCCTATAGACTTCCAATGAAAAGCTACTATATCTGGATGGAAAATCCGGACAAAGATTTCAGTTGCTCAGTCTTGAAATTTCCAACTTCCTCTTATCAGCATTAAAATTGTTTCTTCTATGGAATTCAACAAATATTCAGACATGACAGAAGAACATTTTATACATGACAGAAGAACATTTTTCCTATCCCTATCAATCTAACAGAAAATACTACTCCTAAGCAAAAATAACTAACAAATAAAAGAGCATCAAGATTAAAAGCTTTGTTCTGATAAAAAAAAAAAAAATCACCAAGCTTGGTTTAATTCAAAGTACATGAAAGTTCAATCAATGTTTCACTACGTATTAACTTATCTATTAGGTAAGCTAAAGGCATATATGTTTAACTACTAAAAAGGAGGAACCAAATAGAAAATGAAGTTACTGATTATTTCATATTAAGGAAACAGTTGTTGCATTATTAATTTTTTCTAATTAATTCTTGAGTTTATTTCTACCCAAAACAGGTACATAATAAGTACAAATGCATCCTTCCAGCAAATCTTCCTTCATAAAATCTGAAGCAAGCATTAAATTTCCAAGTGAAATTAAACACTATAGAGTTTAATAAATTTATTTATTTCATCTCAAAAATCTATCTGTGCCCATCGAATCATGAAATCTATCTGCTGTGTAACTAACTAGCAGTGAAGCAGTATTAAAATTAACTTCTGAGCCAAACTAAATTGAAAAACACAAACGCCACAATGAAGACTTTCTGGTGGCTCCTACTATTGGATAATAAAGACATCCAAAGTGAACTGCCATTATGAGATGACAAACACATATATCCAGCACACTTCCAGTTTTAAGATGGCATTTTAAGAACATATGATTATTTCTTTCTGCTTTAAATTCCATAGGAACAAAGCAATATAAAAAGAGAAAAATCTGCTGCAACACCAGAAAACATAAAGGTACTATTAACAGGACAGAATTTGTTATTAAAGACACAAAGCAGAAAAGATTGGGGTGAGAGAAAATTCAGTCAATATTAAGTGTCTTGTGATTCTACTCAGGCAAAGGAAAGGTTATCCCAGAAAGTAAGGGATTGAGTTTCTCCAGTAGAGCCTCAGAAACTGCCAAGTTCAGGGCCACGGGGGCTAGAAACAAAGGCAGCCAACAAGGAAAGGCAAATGAAAGAACTTGGGTGCCTTCCTGGAAGAACAGTCTGTCTAGCTGTTCACCTACAATTTTACACAACTCCAGTGAAGCCCAGATAACAAGTGAACTTTATCTCCACGCTGCTAATATAAGCAGCAGAATTTGAAAACTCAGGAACTCTCACACATTTTTAATCATAGCTGATATAAGTTGTCAGGAGAAGAAAAAACAGAAACTCACCACCATTATTCTCTCAACTTTCCCAGTTGATTCAAAAGATTCTAAAGCTCAACTTGGAAAGAAAACAAAACGTGCAAATACCTAGAAAATCCCTGAAATCTAAGTATTTGGGGAAATGGGGTGCATCTAACCAGATGTTGAAACATTTGGCAAAGTTACAATACTTTGAATAGTGTAAGAGGGGTGTTGGACTAGACAGATCAATGAACCAAAAGTTTCAGAAACAGCCCAAGAATATACAAGTCTAATGCATCATACAGTGTAATATACAAATTATGATAAAGGTGATTGATTATCCACATAAATAGTTCTGAGACAACTCACCATGCGAAAAAAAGAAAGGTCCTCCCATGTCACATCAGAATTCTTCATTTTCATTTTAAAAATAAAGACATGTAAGTAATAGGAGAAAATACAGAAATACATTTTTACCATCCTCGGCTAGAAACGCGCTTCACAGCCAGAAACTATAAAGGAAAGATTAACTTGGCTGAGAGAGAAGAGATGTTATTTTTATGGAGTCAAGTCTAAGATGACAACTGGAGAAAAAATAGATATTCCCAACTGGGTTCATTTCTTTTGCATATATGGAGGTTTTGCAAATCAATAAAAACAAAACAAAACAAAACAAAACAAAAAAACAATAGAAAATAGAAAATGAAGAGGTATTCATAAAGGAAATGCCAATGTCCAAAAAAGTCATGCCTCACTAGTTAAAGAAATAAAAACGTACTGTACAAAAATGAACTCAAAATGGATAAGGACCTAAATGTAAGCACTAAAACTATAAAAATCTTAGAAAACAACATAGGTATAAATCTTCATGAGCTAAGATTAGACATCAAAAGCATAGGCAACCAAAGAAAAAATAGAATAATTGTACTTCATATAAATTAAAAAGCTTTGAACTTCAAAGGACACCATCAAGAAAGTAAAGAGACAAACCATTAAATGGGAGAAAATTATATCTGATAAAGGACTTGTATCTAGATTACACAAAAAACTACAACAAACTCAATAATAAAAAGACAACCTGATTTTAAAATGGACAAAGGATCAAAATAGATATTTATCAAGGAAGATAACAAATGGTCAACAAGCATTAAAAAAAAAAAAGTTCACATCTTTGACTGTTAGGGAACTGCAAACTAAAAACCACAATGACGTACTACTTCATGCCCGCAAGGAGACTATACTCAAAAAGAGAGATAATAACCAATAATGAAGATGTGGAGAAACTAGAACCCTCACACACTGCTGGCAGGAACGCAGAATGATGCGGGTGCTTTGGAAAACAGTCTGTCAGTTCCTCACAAGGTTAAATTAAGAGTTACATACAATTTAGCAATTATACTTCTAAGTACATGAATCCCCAAAATGAAAACATATGGCCACATGAAAACTTACACACAAATATTCATAGCAGCATTGCTCACAATAGCCAAAAAGTGAAAACAGCTCTAATGTCTATCAAAGGTGAACAGATAGACAAACTGTGATATATACATACAATGGAATATTATATGACAATAAAAAGGAATGAAGCTCTGATACATGCTACAAAGTGGATGAACCGTGAAAACAGCATGCCAAGTAAAAAACACCAGTCACAAAAGACTACATAATGTATGATTGATTTCACTTATATAAAACGTCCAGAATAGGCAAATCTGGAAAGACAGAAAGTAGATTAAAGGTTTCCAGGCATTAGGGAAGATAAACAGTTTGGGAGTGATGAGCAAGGAGTGGGAGGTTTCTTTTTAGGGTCATGAAAAGTTTCTGAAATTGATTGTGTAATGGTTATACAACTCTGAATATACTATATGCCCCTAACATATTCATTTTAATTGAGCAAACTATATGGTGTATGAATTACATTTCAATAAAGCTGTTTTTAAAATAAAGTAAGTGAAAAATTTAAACAATAATTGTAATGCATGTTTACTGGGTTTTTTTGGGGGGGAGGGGCCTTGTCTGTCTTATAACCCCTCACCATCCCAAGAGTACGCGCCAGGCCTAGTAAAAAGACCAGCACAAAACTGGATGCTCAGTAACAGGTAGACACCCAACAAAGTTGCTTTAATTTCTGTAGGTGAAACAAATTTTTTGTTTCCAGTTTGACTTTTATGTTTAAGTCAGAGATGCTCTCCTATATTAAATTTCTCTCCAGCCCAGATATGCTATAAGGATTTGTGAAGAAATTTAAGTCTTCATTTGTTCTAAAGTACCTTCCTACTCACTGCTTCTACCCAAACCATAGGAAATCATACTTAAAGATATTCTGGATCATTCCTAGGCACTCTGGAGACTTGATTCTCTTTAGGCACTCTGGAGACTTGATTCTCTTTCGGTTCTGGCCTCTGTCTACGCATGAGTGCTACTATGTTTCTCCAGCAGGTGTTGCTATTTAACCTTTGGTGTTAAGCACCAACCTTGAACTACACAAACTGCCAGGAGGTGAAGCACAATTCCCCTTATGCATAGTGTGGGCTGTGCATAAAGGGTGACTTGCTTCAGAAGAGTACAGTACGGAGAGAGAGAGAGTGGGGGAAAAAAGTAACTGTAGAGCAGAGACACCTGACTAGCACTACCTCAAGTCAAGTGATTAAAGTTAACATCAACTGTGATAAACACCACCGATAATATGTACTCTTGATATGATGCAGATGGTACTTTACCTCTTTTTTTTCTCCCCAAAACACACTGACCCAGTCTAATCATGAGGAAAACATCAGACAAATCTCGACTGAGGGACATTATAAAATGCCTGACCAGTACTCCTCAGAACTGCTGAGGTCATCAAAAACAAGAAAACTGCCACAACCAAGAAGAGCCTAAGGAGACTCTATGACTAAACGTAATGCTGTATGCTGGATAGGATCCTGGAATAGAAAAAGGGCATTAGGCAAAAACTGAGGAAATCTCAATAAAGGACTTTTAGGCAATGATAATGCACCATCACTGGTTCATTGAATGTGACAAATGTGCCACAATAATGTAAGATGTTAATAAGCAAAACTGAGTGTGGGTATGTGAGAACTCACTGTACTATCTCTGTAATAATTCTGGAACTTGAAAACTATTCTAAAGTAAAAAGTGTTTTAAAAAAAATAATTCACTAGCTGCCAATTTTGCCAAATGAAGATTTTTTTTAAATTCTATTTTAAGTGATAATGCCAATGGTTTAAAAACTATAGTTTCTTCTTCAAGCACATTTTTAACTGGTTAGAAGACAGAAAAGCTTCAGGCTTGGAGAGGTTTTTGGGGGTTATGCAATTGGGGGCTGGGAGATTCCCTGAGAAAGAATGAAGTCTCAGTCAAAACCCATCGCTTCCATCACAGTACTGGAACCACAGCTGCTTTCACCCTGAAAACCAAGAAAACTGCCAGAGTGTCACAGCATATTCAACTTCTTTCAACCTTGGGGCCGGGCTGGGGGGCAGAGTGGGGAACCGCACTGGAAAATACTATAGGGACAGGAAAATCGGCAGTGCTAAGACGTTATTCAGCCAATGTGGTTACTGAAAAATAAAGCCCTGATGAAGGGCTTTATGACCCAAATTGCCCTAAACCACCAAAGCCCCAAGAAACCTCTGGAGTGTAAACAATGACTATTTCTACTAAAAAAAAAAAATCAGAAAAATACTCAAATTGTGTGTTGATTTTAAGTCTTTTCAATTTTATTTGCTCTGATTCTGTTTAAAAACTGAGAGGTAAGTAATAAATAAATATGCTATTTAAATAAATAGAGATAAGGTGGCTTTTCGGTTTGTCTTTTAAATGAAAAACTGTGGTTGAACAGATCTTGTGCTAGATTCCTGCTCCCTGAATTACCCAGGTGTAAAGAAAGCCCGGCTGGCTGTAGCCTGAGGCATCATTCTTCACTTGGTGGCAGCTATCCAAACCTTAAGAATAGTTTGGATATTCACTCTAGGACGAGTGAAATCAAAAGTCTTTAAGGAGACAGCAAATGAGACTTAGGATTCTCCAAACTTCAAAAACTTGTCATAATAGAAGTGAAAACCTACACCACCCTACTCAAAAACCTGGCACCCTGTATAGCCAATCAGAACCCAAAACACAAAAGGTGAAATATATTATACAGTATTCATAAACATGTTTTACATACATTTGACGGGTGAATCTGGTATCAAATGTAAGGCAGAGTTTGCCTGTAATTTAAGGGATAAGAGTTGAGTGAAAATCCATCCACAAGAAAGATAATGCAGGAAAAGTGAATAACAAGCTATAATGACTTAGTACCTACGGGAATGAGATGAGTGGGCTGTGATTCTTCCAGTTTGTTCCTCAACCAGTCAAAATCCTGGTATCTTCGACGAACAGAATATTCTGGCAGGTCAAACTCCACCCGAGTACTCTAAAAAATAATAAGGGCGGAACAAAATAAGTATAAGGGAATAGGAGCACATCTTGGCAGAGGGCAAGGAAAAATTGCTCTTTGAATAACCAAACTGCACAAGAACATGCGTTCTTTCCACCAAAGGCACCAGCCAAATGGCAGGCTTTACCAGCACAGAATGACCACTCTGGGCCACAGATCCCAGTTAAAAATTCAAGGGTCTAGATCTAGAATAAAAATGTCAAGGTTTTTCATTTGTGCCCTCAGGAAATGAATCTCAACTATCCCACAGAACTGTGTTCAGAAACATTTGATTCATTTCCTCCAAGCTTAACTGAGAATTTCTTTTAGCAGAACCATTCCACAGAGGATACTGCTACTAAACGCAAATCTGTGAATCTGTTAAAAGAAATTATGTGTCCACCTTTTGCTAAATATGCTAACAAGTTGTGCCAGAGGCAGAGGGGAAACAAAATGTAGCGAAAACGTCACATTTAGGATCCAAATTAGATGAAATAGAAGAAGTTTTGCCTCATCTGCCATATTCTGGCCAGAACTATAACTTTTAAATTACACTGCATTTTACATAAGAAAAAAAATTTAGAAGGAAATAAAACCAAATGCCATTATAATGAGGAAAAATATTTATCTGATCCCCTTTCTTGAATTTAAGTTTTCTGAAATGCGACTGTAACACTTTGATAATGAAAACTTATGTTAAATAAAATTAAATTATAGCAAAACAAGGTTTTTACACATTAACCAGTTAAACTATTTTCCCTACGGGGGGTACTGACTATATGATAGTCACAGTTCTTAGAAATTAAAGTACAAAACAAAAATGGTTCAAGCTACATTTCATAAATTTATTCTTTCACGCCAAAAATCTGTTTTAAACCATAACACTGAGAATATCTTTAAAACACATGAACAAGAGTCATCCATTAGAGAAAAAGCCGTGAACAGTTTTGGCATTGAAAATTATGATTTCATCCTCCCTGAAAGTGATGCTCACACCATCTGGGTAGAATAGTGAAGTTAAAGGCCTGGGTCTTGGACTGACCCCCAACTAACTCTTTCTGCATCTTTTCCCTTTTGTTGGAGTCCCATGCACCAGCTTCTGCCCAGGAAACAGAACCTTCCCTTGCGATGGGGGTCGGGGTGGGAAGATGCGAGGAGATTCATTCAACTTAGGTAGGTAGGGTTTATTGGAAGACTCCCCAGAGGAATTAGCATTGTAGAACTGGAGAGAGAGAGAAAATACTTAAATATAAAGAACAAATCACTGCGGATGAACTTTCAGGCGTAAGGGTCATGGAAATACTGACACACCCCCCAAGGCAGAGTGGGAAGAACTCTACGCATGTGCAGCCCCAGCACCCCCACCAGATGCCGGGGACACCAACCACTACGTCTGCTGGAGCCTTGGTATCCACAACGGTAAGAAGAGAGTTGGAAGCGATGTCCTTGGGGAACCCACAGGGCTCCCCAACTGGCTCCATGACGACTTGTTGATAACGATGGGTTCATGAAAGGCAGATTTCAAAAGGTGACAAAGAAATTCAACCCATTTTCATTTACATGATATCAACGGATTGCTTCTCTTTATTATTCTTTTGCAGATCCACTTTATAAATTACAGCTTATGTAAGTAACATTTCTACTCTAATTTTGAAATCAATATTTGGTAAATAAAAAGCATTATGATAAAACACAAGTTTGTTTCTGCTGCAACTAATTTTACTTTTGGGAAAACGCTTTTTTCGTTCTCTGTTCACTCAGGTTAGACATACTTATTTTAAAACTTCAAGAAAAATAAAGAAATAAAAAATAAAAGACCCATACTCCTTCTATATAAAGAAAAATGCAATTAATACAATGGTTTATGTCTTTTTGAGTTTTTTTCTATGCATATTCATTTATTCACTCATATTTTCTATATCTCCTTAACATGCCTTGTACATCTTTTTCTATGTCACTAAATTCAAATCTGCAGAATCATTTTTAACACCTAAACAGTATTCCACTGAATGAATATAGCATAATTAAACTAAATCCCCATATAAATTGTTTCCAATTTTTCCAACAATAAACAGTGCTATAGTAAACATTACCAGGTACTTGTTTAATAATTCTCTTAAATTTCTAAAGATAGAATTGCTGGATAAAAGAGTATATGTATTTTTAATTGACAAATTGCTTCAAGAAATACACCAATTTATATTCTTACCACAAATTCTCATCAACACTGGCTATCTTTGATAGACTTACAACTGAAAAACAATATATTATCTTTGTTTTTACTTCTGTTTCTTTAATGAGTATTGGGATTAAACATCCTTTCAAATATTTCTTGGCTGTAGGTTTTCTTCTTCTGAGGGTCTTTTTTAAATTGTGAGTCAAGTCTTTTTCATTTGTGAAGACTCTTTATAGCCATTGGTCTATCATAATTTTCAAATGGTTTTTCTGACACAGAGCTTTTAAATTCAGCCATATTTTCCCTTACGGTTGCTACTTTTATTGTCATCCATAAGAAGCCTGTCCCCATTGTGAGCTTTTAAAAGTATTCACCTGTATTTTCTCCTTTATTAATGGCTTGTACATTTATGCCTTTAATTACTGCTATTCTACTTCTAGGAATTAACCATTAGAAGATAATTTTTAAAGTGTGGCAAAGGTATCTGTTGAAGATGTTCAGTGCAATATTATTTTAAAATAGCAAAAGAATGAAATCAGCCTAAATGTCCAGCAATAAAAAATGGTTAAGGAAATTATGGCATATTTATTATACGGTTATCAGTAATCATGTCTTTAATACATTTTCAGTGACAAAAAAGCTCCAACATAGTTTTAAGAGAAAATAGCATGATACAAAATTAATTGTACATACATTATGATTTCATTGGTGTTAAAAGTTTGGATATAAAAGGTTAGAAGAAAACTCTAGAACTGATAATGAAAACTGTCCTCTTTATACTCATCCTTATTTCCAAATTTCCTACTACATTTACACAACACTTTTATAGACACACACACGCACGCACGCACGCACGTTTTTTTAACAGCTCCTTTAAGGACAAAGGAGATTTAACAAAGCATTATAACTTGTTTGATGCGTTGGAAAGCAATATGATAAAAAATAATCACCATGAAACAGAAGGCTGTCCATACTCCCTGACCCAATATTTATTTTACTTATTTTTACCACAACTTGTTCTAGAAAAGATATAGTGATATGTGAAACATGATCAAATTATATAAATAAGAAGTAGGTGAGAAGATAAAGGAAAAACAAGGAAAGAGAGAAAACTAGAACCAGGAACAAGGCTAGCAAAACACACTCACCTCGGAATTATGCTCACTTGCTAAAACTGGGCCACAGACATTACTGGGAATTTCTGAAGAGAAATCCAGTCAGTTATAAGACTCATAGTACTCATAAAATATGCAGGCCAATATAACTTCAACTATGAGAATGCAGTAAATTTTTCCTCTGTGAAATTCAGGGTATAACTTAGAAAGAAAAATAAGGTAATAAATGTTTATCTGTTTTCTAACATATTTGGTGAACAAAACAATAAAGAAAAGTACACACAGTTCACAATCTGAGACAACCACTACACCATTTTGTTCTGTGTCCTTCTGTAATGTTTCCCAGTCTAGAACGACCCACAAATATCACAAGGTCATGAGTACATACCTAAAGTCCGATGAACAAAGAGGTAACCATTCACAAGAGTGGTAATGAAGAATATTCATTTTTGCCATCCCTTCACATGAATACCTTCTTGCTGATATCTAGGCATCCCTACCTATTTTTTAAGTTCAACACTTTGGAAGACCTGGCACATAGAGCACAATCAATCACCCAGAACAGTCCCCGTCCTCTGGGCCTCATCATACCACAAAAGAAAGAACTCTTATTCCCCAGGAGCTAAACTGTCCAATGACTGTGGCCCAGAGCCATTCCAGAGGATTTCTATTCAATCCAAAATTTACAACTGACTCACTCAAGAGAGATTCAGTCTTTGTCAGAAATGCCACCTGTCTGGCCTTGGCTGGATCCTAAGAAATCTGAGTGACCTCCCCTGCCCCAAAAGGGACTTCTTTCCTCACCAAGTATTAGCCAGCTAATCACATTCTGCTTCAAAAGCCCACAGGCCTAAGAGAGCACCTGACAACAAGGCCTGGAGAGGCTTTTGGCCCCTTCTCTTCCAGTCCCTCTGGCTTCCTCACTTCTGACATAAGTTGCCACTTACCTCCTCCTCAGATCTTCTACCAGGTGCTCTGGAACACTCATTTCATAATTAATAATCAAGTTCTTCAACCCATTCAGATTCTGAAAGCTCGCTCTTCCCTGAGGATAATGCCTCCCTACAGTCCAACCAAGTAGAAAGCTGCCCATTTTCTCACACTTCCCAAACCTCACCTCACCCCCTAAGATGAAGGGCTGCTGTTGACATTCTCCTCATTCCACACTGCCCCTCACCACCACCCCTCCATGGCATAGCCCCGTGAAAACCCTTTTGAGGCCCATGACATCGAAATATATCCATCTCTATTCCTCTTCACACCTGTCATCTACTGACAGCCCTGTCATTTATCCTGATTCCCTGAGAGCACTTGGCTCTCAGGTTTCCTTTCTAAAGACTTCCCATAATCTGGGTGCCCTCAAGAGTCAGGTGGTTTGCACATACGACATGACACCCACCACCAAGCCAACAACATCCCCTTCCTGTGGCCTCTCCAGAAACTGTCATCACACAGAAACTTAAATATCATCCTCCCTAACCAGCACCTCCTATATTTCAGATTCTTCCATTTTCCTCTACCTCTGGTTTTTTAGCCTTTGGGACCGACAGTTCCTTAACACTCTTTCCATTCCTGTCTTCACTTCCTTCCTTAATCAGCATCAATTCCATGACCCATCATTCCGACCTCTGAATTGCCAATATCCTAAAAGCCCCTTCCACACTGTCCTCTCACACAACTCTGGCAAAAACATAGTTATCTACTACTTGCTCTAACAGACCTGGGCATGCGAGCACACTCCTGAAGGAAAAACAAAATCAAGCAAAACACATTGACTGATGCTATGAATTCTATGACTGGACTTTCAATACTGCCAAACAATCTTTCTATACTTCCTTAATCAACTCCCTCCCTCACTTTCTTCATCAATACATGCAAAACCTATACAAGTTTTGAAAACTTCTAGGCCCCACTTCAACACTTCTCTCTCACTCTTGGTAGGAGACCAATCTATCTATCTAACCACAGAGAAAACTGCAGCTATCAGCAAATAACTCTGAACTTTCTGCCACAAAAAACTTTCCTTCTTTCTCCAGGAATAATGAAAAAAGTTCACCTCCCTCATCAGAGGCCATTCTGTCCCTCCACTCTGCTCAGGATACTATCTCTTTCCACCTTCTCAGTGGCTTCCAATCTTCAATCTAATGTCTCCTTCTCAACATGTCCACTTGGCACTTAAGTCTCTTCCATTCTTAAAAACAAAGTCCCTTCCCCTCAAACCACATCATGCTCCAGCTACTGCTCTTTCTCTATACTCACTTTCATTGACAAACTACCAAAACTCATGATGTCTTTCCTTTCTTCTCACTCACCCTAACCTCCTGCAAACTGGGTTCTGACTCAGCACACCAATGAAACAACTCTCACCATAGCCATCAATAACTTTCCTGCCATTAAATCTAATGTTCACTTTGTAATCCTTATACATAACTTGACCTCTGAGGAGCTTTTAGCCTGTTGACCACCAGGGCATTTGAAAAAAGTAACAAGTTGGGCACAAGTCTTGGTAATGACTAACTGGTGATGGAGAAAAGACAAGAGGAGGATGGCTTATAAAGAGAGCTGAGGGCTCCTCTCTAGTTTCCCAGCCCCTTTCCCAGTGTACTTCCACATCATCATCACCAGTTTCAAAAGCCAGGCCGTGGTAGTAAAACCACAGTGCTAGGGGAGGTGGGGGACAACCCTCGAAAATTATGTCATCAACTGGATTCAAGTTCTAGCTTCACTACATATTAGTTGCATATCTTTGAGACATTTTTTAAATACCCTTGTGTCTCAGTTTCCTCATCTACAAAACAAAAACACCACCAGTGCCTATTTCACTGAGTGTGAGGATTAACTGATGATATTTTTAAAGCACTTAGCACAAAATAAATGATAGCTCATCCATAGAGCGGAACATTATTGCAGTCTTAGAAATGATAGCATAAAAGCATGTTTACTGGCATAGAAAGATATTTGCAACATATTAAGTGAATTGACAGCATGCAAAACACTCATTTATGTAAGTGAATAGAAATAAATAGTTCATAAAGTTATAAGTAATTATTTCTGGCTGGTGAGCTTACAGATCTCCTTTTGTTTCAATGTTTTAGCTTACTTGAGTTTTCTAATTTCTCTTCAATGAGCACATATTACTTATATGAAATAAAGTTTAAAGAGTTTCTATTGCAAAACAGTACACAGCACATGGTTCATTGCTCAATAATTAGTTAATATGATGATACTTTCTAAGAGCCTGGAGAGAAAATTGTCAACATCTGCCTGCCCTGAAAAGGCCTCTCTTCACTGCTGGAGAGACAAGATACCCACAACTTAGATTTGGGTGAAGAATGCTTTGCCTACATTGGCTCTCAGCTGCAGGCCCATTTTAGTTCAGGAAAAAGCAGCTCTATACCATGTCCAGCTTTGCTCATCAGGAATCTGAGTTAGGACATCTGAGTCAAAGCTCAAAGTAACAGAATAAGTATTTGTATGACCTTGTCTTCTCACCATTCATTTTGCTTGAGAACCTCAGCAGAAGTGGGGATCCCGGGACAAGATCAGGTGTTTGGGACACTGAGTTCCTAGTTGTTCTCTCTCTCTCGTTCCCACATATCCCTACATATCATTTAACACAACATTCAGAAAGAAGGCTCCAAATGTATCACCAAAATATTAGAGCCAGTGTCACCATTTAAAACAGAAAAAGAAAAGAACTCTGGTTTGAGATAGGAAGTGGAATTGACAATAATAAGTAAAACATAATCTGCAACAAGTTCACCTTGAGGTGTTGGCATCACAACCAGTGAAAGTGTGGGACTGGAACTTGGAAAAGGTTATCCTAAGACATTATCTGAGTTATAGAAAATTGAACAGCCCCAGAAACAGGGACAGAAATAAGAACACAATGAGAAAGAGGAAGGAAAGAAGGAAAGAAAAGAGGCACAAGGAAAAGAAGACGCAGAAGAAACAGTGGGAGGCTGCGGCCTGTGTCTCAGTCTATAAATGAGTTAGTAAACAGAGGTCTGCAATATTAGCATTTTGGGAGCTAAACTGAGCGCAGAAGAATCAAGTAGGGGTGGGAAAACATCAAGGGAGGCAAGCATCACTGTGCCAACAAGGAATCACCTTGTCATTCAGCTGTTTAGAGCACAAATTCAAGAAGAACAGGTATTGTATTTCAGTGACTATAGGGTAAAAAATAAATTGACCCTAGGGGAAAAAATAAGTAGCTGAAAATAATTCATAAAATACATGTAAATATCAACCTAAGACCTCTGAGAATATAATATACATCTAAGCACCTAGCCCAGTGCCTGAGAAATAGTAGGCACCCAGTGGCAATGGCAATGGGGAAAGACCATGTAAGTGCATGTGCGTATATGTCCACATACAAAGACCAATTTTCAAATATAAACCGGGTACGGCAAGGACAAGGCAATAACATCAAAGTGGCACACAGCAAAAAGTCAGTAAATAGTAATTTCCCTCATTCCCTTCCTCCTTCTCCCTATACCATCAGTCTAATTAATCATAGTCTTATCACAGAGATTTAGGTTAATACACTGATTCATAAATTTCAAGTGTAATGAGATGTTAATATGTTAAATATTATAATAAAATCATGATAAAAAAGAAGTAAAGTTGACCCCTGAACATCATAGGGATTAGGTGTGCTGAATGCCCTATGCACTCAAAAATCCATGTATACCTTTGGAATCTCCAAACACTTAACTACTGATAGCCTACTGTTGACCAGAAACTTACCAGTATCATAAACAGTCATTAACACATATTTTGTATGTTATATGTATTATTACAATAAAGTAAGCTAGACAAAAGAAAATATTATGAAAATCATAAGAGAAAATACATATACAATCTTTATTGAAAAAAAATCTAAGTATAAGCAGTCTCATACAGTTCAATGCCATACTGTTCAAGAATCAATTGTATGAAAATTAAATATTATTTCTGAAAGACTCTAGACTCAATTTCCCCTTCATTTTAAGATTTTTTTTAAAAGCATATAATCTTTTTAATCTGAATACATCTGCTCTCTCAAAAAGCCACATCCACAATTGTAAATGAAGGAGAATAGAGTTGTAAAAAAGGAGAAAAAAAAGGCAGAAATCACAGAGATAAGATATCCATTGTCCAAGACCACTCAACATGGGCAGAGGATAATAAAGAGACCTACTTTGGTAGTGATCCTATATGTGATGTAGGTCTCCATTGTACAGACATGCTTCTTGGGATCATCAACCGTGACAAAGAGATCTCTGGTCTCACCATCAATGTCATCATCAAGTTGAAGTCTGTTGAGAAGGGAAGATGAAGAAGCTGGACTTGAAGTGCCTGCTGGAGTACCACCGTTGGGCAAAATAAGATCCTGAAATAAGAAGAGAATCAGTTTTCAGATTAAATGAAAACTCATACCTGGAGGTATCAGCAAAACTAACTAGTTTAGACAAGCCAAGAAACACCTTTAAATAAAATAATAACTTTCAAAGAATCTGAGCCTCTCTTTACTTAATGTCTCTTAAATGAACAGGTCTTTCATGACCAAGAGAAACAAACCACAACAGAGCGCTACACCAAATTCATGCTGATTCATCTTCCAGCAAGCACTGGAGGAACTGACAGAAGTCAATAGTTCAGGGACAGAGAACATAATAGCCCCCACCATTATCAGACCACAACAGAGAACTTAGTGAGCACACCACGTACTCTCATTTTCCCACTTTCTGAAGGCCACCACCTGGGTCCCACTAAACAATAAGGGACCTGAACCCTCTAAAATACTTAACGCATTTAAAAACTCAATCAACCAATACAAAGAGACAGCTAAACATTATATGCCTCCTGAAAGAAGTAACCACCACTACCTATGAAGTATGTTTGCCAAAAAAAATTGAATCTGAATCCTGAACAAATCTCTAGACACACCAATTTATAGGAAATAATAGAGTGAGGAAGATGTTAAATAATACTATAAGATTGCAACCAGCAAAATCCACACTATATGAAACTAAGAAGAACTAAAGACCCAGTTTCTTCAATAAATAAATTGCAAAAAATAAAAATAAAAGAGAGAGAGAGAGAATCAGCACCTAGAGATATAAAGAAACTTAAGAGGCCCATAAACAGCTGCAATGAAACGTGATTAAAACAAAATGGTAAAAGATTTTGAGGTAGAGAATTTGGAATATTGACCAGTTATTTAATGACATTAAGGAATTATTAGATGTGATAATAGAAGTATTCAGATTTTACAAAGTCTATAGAACTATATACTAAAATATTTGTGGATAAAATCATAGGATGTCTGGCATTCTCTTTAAGATAATTAAGGATGGGTCAGTGGGGACAAAGATGATACAAGATGCTCCAAAGGTGGTAATTGTTGAACTTGGTATTTTCAGATTCTTGTACAATTCTCTCTTCTTTTGTACATTTTAAAATTTTTTCCACGGTAAAAGAGTTTTAAGTGGGGAGGGGCAAATGTCAGGGGGAAAAGGTAAGGAAAGATTTTTTAAATTATGGACCTTCCTTTATAGACCTTAGTAGGAAGCCACTTGAATAAACTACATCCCTACATAATAAATATAAATATAAAACAAACAAACAAACAAACACAAACAGTACAAGCTTATAGTTAACCTTTTATGGTTTTAAGATTTGATAACAGAATAAAGGTCTAACAGGAGATGCAAAAGCCTCTGAATGTCACCTTGGAAACATTAGGAAGCAAACACTAAGGAATGTGGCAAGAAAGTGACACGACACCGTGAAAAGGGCCTTGGTCAGGAATGTAGAAAATATTCCTGACTTGTGGGTCATCAGATCCCAGGATGGGGGTGGGAGGTGCTTTCCCCTGAATTCTCTGTTCTTGTACGTAGACTGGATATGACTGAACCCTCAGATTAGAGAACACACAGGAAATGAGAGGTCAACCTAGTAGTCATATCCATGAGCTCCAGGTGATCAAGAGACATCTGCGAAGAGGGCTGGGAACAGATGGAATCATGGCCTGGAGGCAAGGGCAGTGTCACCCAATTCAATGAGAAATGAAAAATAAACAGAAAAGGCACCTTCCTTTGTTACCCACCTCTACTGAACACAGATAATTTAAATCCATACTTAATTACACAACATAAAAAATATTTTTGTAATTACTAAAAAGGTAGCATTTTCACAGAATGCACTCACGGAAACAGAGCCCACCCCCACTTCTCCTTGGCCCAAGGGCTTGTCAGCTGGGAAGGCAAACCCCTCAGGAGCTGTTCTCAGTGTGGATGTGGCTGCAGAACCCAGCTGCAGCAGCAACCAGCTGATCTAACTGCTTTCTCAGTTTCTCAGCATACTGACAGAGCATGCAGCATCCATATCCCAGTGTCCAGAGACCTAAGACATCTTCCCATAGTTCTGAGATAACCATTGTGTCTTCATCATTTCAGTAAATATTTAAACACTGACCTTGGGTAAGGCACCATGCTTGGCATTAATGGGCCATTTTTTCAATGCTAGCACACTGGGCCCCACAATGGCTCAATCAATGGCTAAACATTGCACAAAAGAAAGAAAGAATTCAAAATCTTTAGTCAAATAAGTCAACAGCAGCTCACACAGCAATTTCCCACAATCTGGCCTGGACTGGTCCTAGCAGCCTCATTTCTCACCGGCGTTAGTTCCCAAAACCCACCATGCTGTTTCATACCCCTAACTGTTTCTTGCCAAGGCCTCTCCTCTTTATTATGCAGAGGTCTCCAAGTATCTCGCAGGAATCTGATCAGATGCCCCTTCCTCTTGATAGCCTTCTTTGTTCCATTCCCTGGCAGAATGAGTCACTCCCTTCTCAATGGTTTGAAGATATTTCCACTGAAGCAATTTTCACAGTTTTAATCATTGATTTGCTTATATAACATCCACAGAGTCCCTGATAACTGTGCTTTGTTCTCGTGTGTGTGTGTGTGTGTGTGTGTGTGTGTGTGTGTGTGTGTCTGTGTGTGTGGCATATGTGTAATTAATTATGTCTGTAGGTCTCCCAGTGACTCCAAGCTAATTCCCCTAACCTTTGCTCTGGGGACCTCAGCCAATAAACTTCTAGGAACAGTCCACAGAAAGATCTGAAATGTCTTGGCCAGACAATGGGAAGTTAGCTATTTCTCAAATCACTGAGTAGGGATGGGGGAAGGGAAGAGTCAGTCAACCATATCTTCTTGCACACTGCACATCTTTTCCTCTTAGGACTAGGTGGCCAGGGAAAATACTCACACTCTTACTACGGGTGTTTCACGGAAAACTATTTGAGTATATACGAATAGCTGGCAAGCTACAAATATCTGTAATTTTCTAAAAAGGGATGCTACCAGCTCATATTTCTATGGCACCTCTGTACATAGTACTTCCACATTCTTATTTCATTGTACCTCATGTCAGCCTCATGAGGTCAGCAGGACAGATAGTGTCTCTGCCAAAGAGGAAGCCAAGCCAAAAGGTTAAGTAACATGTTCATGGGTATTGACACTAGACGTTGCTATGCAGAAGTTGACCCAGGTTTCTGGTTCCTACTTCAAGGTTCTTGTCATGTTGAATCCCCTTTGTGTGGCTTTTTCCAACCCAACACTGTACCTCATCTCCACTTTCTAGCCATAAATCCTTTTGGGTAAACATAAAGCTTCTGTTTTTGATTTTTCTAGGGTTGTTGTTATTATTATTATTTTTTATTATTATTATTTATTATTATTATTACTATTTTCAAGTATACAACACATTGGTTAGGCACAGTTTATAAAACCATCCCCTAAATGCTCTTTCTCTCCCCTGGCTATCCACCTAGATGTTAATGAAGCTTCTGGTTTTAAAGCCAGTCAAGGAAAGCTAACATTTTCCTTAGGGTCTTAATACAAGTTATTTCCCAAATGCCTTACCTCAAGATACGGTACTCATAAAAACAAATGTGGAAACAAAATATGAAAATCTTAGGAGAAAAGGGTAGGGTGTTAGGTGAATGGAGTGACCTAGGCTCTTCACCCCTGAGTCCTCCAGCAGTGGGTTTGCTAGGCTGAGAGACCCAAGTCTAGAGCAGCCATTGTGGGATAGCAGCACCTCTACAACTGACATGAAGTACAGAATTCAAGGAGTGAGAGAGTCCCTTGGCTTGACACCAAAAGCCTTGTTTTATTTTTGCTTCCTTATAGTCAGTCTTCTACTCTGCAGCCAGAGTGCTATTTGAAAAAAAATGTCAATTATTAACTAAAGTTAATAATACTGCATTGCATATTTGAAGGTTGCTAAGAGAGTAGATCTTAGAAGTTCTCATCATGAGAAAAAAAATTCTGTAATTATGTATGGTGAGGGATGGTGAAGGTGATTTCGCAAAACACACAAATAGCATATCATTATGTTGCACACCCGAAATTAATATAATGTGGTATGTCAATTATACCTTATTAAAAATAATTAAGTTTTTAAAAAAGAAAAAATGTGTTAAGCAAAGTATGTTATTCTCCTGCTCACAACTCTCCAAATTCCCTCCCATAACCTGCAAGGGCCAATGTGACCTTATCACTTTCCCTGATCTCATCACAGACATTCTCTCCCTAGCTCATCCTGTTCTAGACAGTGGGCTTGGCTCATTTTGACTTCAGGACCTTTGTACTTGCTGTTCACTCTACCTGGAACACTCTTCTTCCCTCAGATTCCCATGTGGCTGGCTCCTCTGTTCAAACAGGTTTCCACTCACGTGACACTTACTCAGAAAGACTTCAGCCCACAAAATCTAAACAAATCCCTGTATCCTCCATCACTTCCCAGCCCCTTCCCTGGCTTTATTTAAGTCACAGGACTTATTACTCTCTACAAATTTATTATTAATCATCTGACTCTCCCACTAGTCAATAAACTCGACAAAAACAGAGATTTTGTCTTATTCACCCCTCTATCCTCTGGCACATAGTAGGTACTCAAAAAGTATTTGATGAATGAATGAGTCTTTGAAATGACCCAACTCAACTCCTTACCAATAAAATGTACTCAGCAAATGTCTTTTGAATATCAGTGAAACTGAGACCAAACTGCCAAGTTTTAAACCCCAGTTCTACTATTTACTAGCAAGTTACTTAATCTCACTATGCCACAGTTTCTTTGTTTAGAAAATGGGTGTAATGGGATTGAGTTAGTATATGAAAGTGATTAGAACAGTGCCTGGAACATGATGGGTGCTACATCACTAAAAACACGCTAAAAAAAATATTAAGTCGACTTGTCTACAAGTATTCTTGCATCTCCTTATAGATTATGGGGCTGAGCTCACAGTAGATACTTACCAAATGCTGCTGAAAATAAAAACTGGATCAAGCGAGAGTCGTGATTTTACTGTAGCAATATATTTCTAAAGGAGCTTTTGTGAAAGTTACTACTACACATTTGACATAAATGAACATTCCTCAGTGCTCTAAAACATCAGCTCTCATCACATAGGTTTCAGTTATAAGAGAATTTCCTCTCCCCTCTACCCCTTTTTACCTAGGTAAAGAAATACCTAAACTGATTCAGAAACCCTTCTGGTTCAAAGAATGTCAGTTAGAAGATTCAACACTGTGGTCAGCCAGACATAAGAGAGATTAGTAAAATAACATAAATCACCAGAAAAATTCAACATTATGTTAACATATAGGAAGTGGTATACATTAGGAGCCAGTATGAATTTAATAAAAACAAATCATGTTTAATTGCTCTAATTTCTCTTTTTTATACTATTAGAGGAATGCAAACAATATGGTGATGAAGTTTCAGTAGAGCTTGACAAAGCCTCTGACGGGATCCTTAGAGGTCTGGGGAAAGTGAGGGTCCTCCGAATTCATAGACTGCACCTGACTTGTCTTAATTTCCCTCCCTCCTGCCAGCGCACAGAAAATACTTGAACAAGGATGTGTCCAAATTGTTAACAGAACACTGTTGATTGTTGACTTTGTCATAAAGTTAAATTTAAGCCACTTTGGAGAATAAATTCAAAGGGGAAAATCCCCTAAATGTTGTGTTCAAAGATGTTCATAACAAAATAAAGACCACAATGAACCCTAGAAAAATCCCAAAGGTTCAAAACTCAGGAAAGAAGGTGAACTGAGGACAACCTCTTGCTTTCTCCCTCCTTCTATTCTCCAGACACTAATTGAACAACCTGGAGAATGAGAGAGGAAGTGGGGGGTGGGAAATGACCAGTGAATGGAATCATATCAGACTGGAAACTAGGAAAGAATACCACCCAAATGAAAAGCTTTCAAAGATTTTCTACTGCATTTAATCAGGACACAACTGAGAAAAGAACCGAGGTATCTTTAACCCATGCTGCTGAGGTTACTAAGGTTATCAAAGTTATTACCTAACCAGTAGAAAATGTCCTGAACTCCTCACATACACTCTAATTTGAACGTGCAATTGCCCAGGGGGCATGTGGGAGTGGAAGGGCCCACAGTGGGAACAAAGGAAGACCACCAGAGTCTGGGGGTATGCCATGTGAGGGCCACCAGGAGGGGGCAGCCTGCACACATGGCTTCATCAGCCCATGAAGGGTAGAGACGCAAGGCAAAGTTAGAGAAATAGGAAAGCAACTGGGTCAGCTGCCCTGGGCCGCTCCACCAAGCATAAAGCAGGCAAGACTGCAAATTCTGAAGAGGTGAGCTCTACCAAAAAGGGAAGAGCACCTAAAACAAGAAGGAAGCCAGGCTACACTGGATCCTGACACAGAGAGGAACCAGGCCTAGTGTCCCTGACTGACTGTTCAGGACCCTGGCTTGCTTTCTTCTGTCTCCTTTCCTTACTGACAGATCCCTCAACTGATCTGTGAACTGACTACTCAACTCAACCTAAGACCCAAGAAGACAATTCTAATATCAAATAGAAACACAGGGAATCCAATAATTTACTCGTTCCGATGGGAGGCAAAGAGCAGATGTACATTACCTTATCAGACACAAGTAGACAGGAAAACATATTAACTCTGCATTATCTCATCATTCAGATGCAATAAAACCAAAAAACATATCCAGCCTCTATTAACTCATTGTTCAAACCCAAGAAGACCTAAATATGAGGAAAGAAGCAGTTCTCAAGAACAGATAAATATATACACTTGAAAAAGATTTATCCCATGAAGCAGAACATTTTAGCCTACATCTAATTTGTGCCTCCACTTAAAAGAAAAAAGGTGAAAAGAGATAAAATTAAAAGGGGGAAAGAGAATAAAAAATTAAAGGAGAAACTGAAAACAAAAGAAAGAGTAAGAGCTATAAATGAAATTTTATTCTTCTAAAAGATGAATTAGAGAAAACTAGGAAGCCTAATCAACATAAAAAGGGGGTGGGGGAGAGCAGGCAATAACTCTTTAAATATTACCTCTATATGGTTATAAAAATGTTCGATGAATAACCATACCAATAAACTTGGAAGTCTATATGAGTAGATGGCTTTGCAGGAAAATATATGGCCAAAGTGAAATTAAGTTGAGATAGAAAACCTAAACAAATAAATAACCACAGAACTGTTATCAGGGGACTTTTACTAGTAAGTAAGCTAAACCCCAATGGTTTTACAGCTGAATTCTAATAAACCTCAAGGAGCAAGTCCTGTTTTATTCAAACACTCTAAGACATTTATTTTTAAAAATAGAAAAACCCTTTCAATAGATGTATGAGGATTACCTATATCCAATATCAAATATTAGGACAAAGAAAGGAAATCAGATAAAGTATAAACATCATCAATAAAGTAATGGTAAATAATATATTAAAATAATTTTTAAATATATATCCAGGGACTGGGACTGAGTCAAATCCATAATGATTTAACATTAGGACATTTATTAATGCAATGTATTACCTTAATTAGTCTTATAATCACTACTGAATATAATCATGTCCACAACTACCAAAATGTTTATTAGTGAACATCAGCTATTCCATTAAAATCTCTAAGTAAAAATAAGGAATAAAAGGAAAGTTACTAAATATGTTGGAGTATATATCAGAAAACGTCCAGGAACCTTGAAAACGTTACTCTAAAATGAAAGAAGCCAGACATGAAAAGCCACACATATGATTCCATTGACATGAAATGTTCTGAACAGGCAAATCCAGAGATAGAAAACACATTCTTGTTTGCCAAAGGCTGGAGGGAAGGGGGAATGGGAGTGAGTCCTTACTAAATACAGGGTTTCCTTTGGGGGTGACAAAAATATTCTGGAATTAGGTAGTAATGATGGTTGCATAAGCTATGACTATACCCAAAACCACTCAATTTATACTTTATAATGGTGAGTTTTAGGGTATGGAAGACCTCAATACTAATTTTTTTAAAGCAATAAACAATGTGAAACATTGGAGACATGTCTATTAAATTCAAAAGCAAGACTCTGATCCCTAACATGACCCTGTTCTTCAAATTGTTCTGAAGATTCCAGCTAATGCAATGGCGTACAACAGAGCTCCACACACTGAAGAACTGAAGGATACTTGAAAACATGCAGTGACCTACTGCATCATTCCCTGGCAAGAGGTTAAATGATTTGATTAACCAGCAAATAAAGCTAAAATTAATCCCTCCAAATTAATCTAAAATTTTAACATACATGATAGGGAGAAAATGTATTTAAAACATTTCAAAATGACAAATCTGGACAGATGTATTTACTAACTAATGGTCAGTTAGTTAACTAACTAATGGACAAAAGAAAAGAATACAAACAACATGGTAGATTGTGCCATTGTTTACACAATGATTAACTCCCTTCAAGAGGTTTATACGTCCTTACTATTGACAAGTAACTGCCCTACGGGAAGACACATCTCCACCCTGCTGACATTCAGCTTAGCTACGTGACTGTGGCCAATGGCACATAAACGAATGTGACATACAACAAATGAGAGCAGATACTATGGGAGTTAGTCCATGTTTTCCCCAGCTCTCTTGTTCTCTCTCCTCTGCCTCAAAACTAGCATGTCCCAGACAGGGCTGCTCCTGCAGAATGGAAGACTTGTGGAAAGGAACCACGACAACTGACTCACAGCCACCGACACACAGTGTGACTTAGAAATTATAAATTTTTCCAAACCCTTAAATTTTGGGAGTTATTACCACAGTAAGACTAATATGTATAATTATTAAAAATATCTATATATTTTTTTCAAATCTAAATAGGAAATACTTGATATAAACATCATGGAAGTTTAAGATGCAGAGATTTATCTTTTGTTTGTTGGTTTTCTGCAGAATTATTTAAAAACATCTGAACCATACACCCTAAGTTCTGGGACCCTACCTGCCTATTAGTAAGAAGTTCAGTCCTCCTTCCCCTCTATCATTCCCACCTAGAGTCCCTACCTAAGATAGTCTCCCAAACCTCTGAGGACTCTTATACAAGTATCTCCAAGTTCCCAACACCCACCAGTCTGTGGTTTCTAGCATGTTCCCTGAAGAGTCAAATGTTCCAACTTTGGATTCTGGACCATTTCTTATGAAGTAAAGGCTCTCTTTTAGAGATGGGTTACGAGACCACTGTTTCAAAGCTTTATGTGGAGGTCAAATAAGTCATTTAGAACTGGAATGTTTCCCTAGGTTTTCTATTAGAAAACCTGTCATTCATGTAAAACCCAACCATCAGCCTGATGTAAAAATAATGCATCCAACAAAATCACAAACGAAGTAAAATCCAAGAGTGCAAACCCACATTCCTTGGCTAAGTGTCCAAAGTCTGTTCCAAGCTTTTTCTAAGAATCTCCAGACCAGCAATCATTTCTCCAGACATTCTTGTGATTCCTGGGAGCAAAGATCTTCCCCCACACTCAGCTGAATTTAAACAGGATCCCTTTCTAAGTCCTTCTAAGGAGGATCCACTATTTCATGCACATACTGAAGAGCCAAAGTACAAATGCACAGCTACCAAACAAAACAGGATATGACACCTGTTTAAATAACTCAGTCTAGCTGGGCGTATGGATATGAAAACCTCTAACTATAATGCAACACAATACAGGTTATAATAGAGCTCCGTGCAAAGTGCAGGAGGCGGGCAAAGGATGCTAGGGCAACTTGAGATGGAGTAAATTTGCCACATGGAAAAACAAGGCTCGGGGGGAAGTATGGTGTGGACACTCCAGGCTGGGAAATCACCAGCAGTGAAAGAGAGATTTCCAAAAGACTGTCCTTAACTGAATGATAATTAAGACCCACAACACAAAGGATTCTGCCTCTATGGCTGGTCAAGTATATGCATGCCATCTGAAGGACCCAAAAGCCTAAGCAGACAGCTTTCTAAAAAGACGCATTAAACCTCCTCTAAAAGCACATAGCCAAAGAGAATGTGACTCTTCCTAAAAACTGCTTTCCTTTCTGCCCACCTTAATGTGTTTTCAGGATGCTGCAAATGAAAACCCATAAAACTAAGGCATTGCTACACTGACATTCCTGCACCAAATCACATAAGAGTTTGGGGCACAGCACCCCTCAGAGATCACTCAGGTTGTTGTGTTATATATAATAAGAGGTTGTGTTACACATATAAGACGCATGAGGCCACTCAAGTGGTATGTGAGGAGCCCAGGTCTGGTCTCTCACTGCTGTACTACACCAAAAAAAAAACCAGACACTCCTTGTATCTTAAACCATTTCCCGTTAAGAAAAAAAAAGTGCAGCTCGTGGCCAGCATTAACATCAGGCATAGAAATGCTACGCTTTCTAGGATTTGACATTTTCAGCAATCAAGAATTACTATATTTTGTAAATGGAAATACCACTACTAAAAACAGAATGCAGTAAATGGAATGTTATTTTTTTCCAAAGACTATCAAGGATGTGAGGGTGATCTGGCTGTGACATCTGTCACCCAACTGGCTAGGCAGGTGTCTTCGTCCTCCCTCACTGCTCCATGTGAGTCTCTTCCCAAGCTGACGCTTGGTGGAAGAGGATAACCTTCCCCGATAGAGAAGAGGACTGTTCTTTGGTCAAGGGTATACAAGTAGCTGAACTCCCTTGCTAGAATCTCCAAACAAAGACAATTAATATACTAGAGTGATGTGAAATGACAATAAAAGTGAGATATTTCATGGCAAAGTTTGGAGGTAAAGTTAGGACTGTAATCCATGAGTTATCCTGGGGTAAATGCTGTAGCCACAAGCTGCCAGCAAGTATTCTCTGGGCAAACGGGAAATGGGTTAAAGAGGAAGAAGTGAGTGATATAGACATGCAGGTAAAGATCTCTAAAAGGCCAACTGAGAAACACTATGAGTGGTAGTCAGTGGAGGGTAAACGATGTTTCATAAAGACTATGAAATTAACCTACCGTGGAGACTCAGTGTAACATTCTCTTTTCTATGCTTTTCCTACCTTATCCCATTCCAACTACTCTAATCTTTAACAGAAGAGGCAAGAAAGAACTGTCTAGGCTTGGAATCTAAATAACAGGCCTGGAATTCTGGCTTTGTTCCTCGCTGGTCCTGAGGTAAGGTACTCATTCTCTCTGAGCTCCAATTTCTCCATCTATGGCATGGTGGGTACAGGGATTCAAGAAACACAATGTGCCTAATATAATTCCTTAATAAATGCAGTTCTTTCCCACCCATCACCCAGTACCTCTTAACTGGCATTGGTTCATCTTATAAAACCTGTTTACATGTTTTTGTTCCGCCATTTGACATGGTCTTAAATATATAGAACACACTTGGCATTTGATAAAACAAGTCAGACACCTACTGAAGGCTAAAGGAGAAGGCATTTTGGGTGTTCAGAACAAAGACCTAGGCAAAGAGCTGAATATGTACTAGGTGATCAAAAACCTGTGGATGGATGAATCATCACCCAGGCCAAACCTTTTCGAAAACAAGAACCACTCAAGTGAGAAACAGAACAGGGCAGGACTCAATGACCAACAGCAGGTGCCAAGTGCTTACTGTTAATTCTACACTTACAGCCCACACCACTCAGCTGTGCTTCAATAAAGCCTTGCACATTCAGCAAGACTCAAAGTGTCCTTGCCTCAAAAATTGCCTAAAGCTTACCATTCCTCTAAACAGGGACTCTTCCCTGGGAATCCACAGGTAACTCACCAGAAAATTACGTACAGAATTTTGCAAGTGCGATTTTGAATCATCCTACAGAGAGAACCTATGGTATTTAGAGTCTAAAAATACCCATGGGAGAAAAAAGTTAGACACTGCGGATTCTAAACTGTCTCTCTAAAAAGAGAAAGCGGAAGTACATTTCAACTTTCACGAGCTATCTAAAATCAAATTGCCCTCTAGAGCAGCAGACCCCAACATTTTTGGCACCAGGGACAGGTGCTCCTATGAGAATCTAATGCCCAATGATCTGAGGTGGAGCTAAGATGGTGATGTTAGCACTGGGGAATGGCTGAAAATATAGATGAAGCTTTGCTGGTTTGCCTGCCGCTCACCTTCTGCTGTGTGGTCTGGTTTCAAACAGGCCATAGACCAGTAACGGTCCACAGTGTGGGGTTTGGGGATCCCTGCAATAATATATTTCCATTTTCCTACATATGTTCCTGTTGTGTGTGTGTGTGTTTCCTTTTAGCTACATTTTGTTGAACAAAAGCTATATCTAGGATTGCCTCCGGAGAAAGTTAGCTCTCACTTAATCTACCAGTATCCCTCACCCCAAAACAACCTTAACTAAAAAGTAGTATTTTTCTTTTTAGACAGTTGACATTTTTCTGTCATATGGGAAATTTTAACAAAAGCATTTTGAGATTTCCTTGCTGTTTACTTGATCTCTTGCAAATTGGCTTCAAAACAAGCTCCCCCATCCCACCTGGATGGATACCCATAGCCACTGCTGTGCCAGCATGTGGGAGTTGCCTTGTTTCCAACTTTGTTTTATATCTGAGTTTATAGACAAATAAGGTTGTAAGTCTTTTCCCCTCATTCACACCTTGACTTCCTTCCTTCACTACCTCTGCCCCTGTCATCTGTATCTGGTCTGAAATCCTTCCACTTGCTCTTATTCACAGGGTTTGATTCTGCCTCTGAGTTCATGTGAGACAGCAGACCAACCAGTATTAAGTTTAAGGCCTTTGTCTTTCATGTCCTTTTTTCCTGCTTTTTTTCTACTTTTCTTGTCTAGTTACTTAGAAGTGAAACTCTTTTGAGCAGTTTGGCTCTAGAATGTCCTATTCCTGCTTCTTCTTTTACTCTTTAGACTATGATCAGACTCTTGGTTTTTGAGTGTCTTTTCTAATGAATCAATTAACCATGGAAATAAAACGGAATCTCCCACATCCAGTCTGAGTCGTGCCATTAGGAATGTGGATCTCGAGCAAACAGGTAGGTAGCCAGAGGATCTCAAGTTTAGAAATCATTTGCATTTTGGGGTTGGAATTGGGCATGCTTCAGGCTTCTAAAAACTGGATGCTGGGTGAGAGATTTTGTCTCAGGCTTTGAGGAGTTCCACAGAAAAACATCTTTGTGGTAAGGTGCAGATTTCTGAATCAATACAACAAACCAGTGTTGGAAGAATTCTATGCATCCTTTAGGAGAAACAAATAAAGTAAAATTCTTTTTCAAACATGTGTGATCTATTTGACACACATATTTCCTTCTAATTTAACAAATTCATCTCAGGTTAGTTTTAGGTTTGTGTTGAGGGTTTAAGAACACCCCCACCCCCAAAGGTAGGGTATATGTGTCACAAATCATTGAATATGAGAGTACTCTAGAGCAGGGGTCCCGAATTCCCAGGCCGTGGACCAGTATTAGCCCATGGCCTGTTAGGAACACGGCCACACAGCCGTAGGTGAGCAGCAGGCAAGCAAGTAAAGCTTCATCTGTATTTGAAGACACTCCCCAGCACTAGGCAATTAGCTTCAGATTCTGAGGGACCCTAAGAATTTGAGGTGCATCCCCACAGGCAACGACTGAGCTTTTAAAGAAGAAAGTAGCAATCATACATTAAGTCTGAGTTTTAAAAAGACTTTAGAAAAAAAAAAGGAAACAGAACAAATAAAAAAGGGAAGAAATAGGAGATAAAGGGATCACTTAGGAAGGCTAGCATATAGCCTCAGCTCCACCTCAGATCATCAGGCATTAGATTCTCATAGGACCCTGGTGCCAAAAAGGTTGGAGACCACTATAGTACTATAGGAATTACAGGGATATTCCTAAATTTCCTATACTCCTATATATATATTCCTGTAATATACATAAAATTAAATACGTTTTAAGCACTTTTCTTCAAGTAATGAAAAACTTGATTATGTCTCTGTAACATGGCAGACGGAATGGGACAAAATAATTATCACTTTCTATTTATTCTATAGACCGAAAGGGAGATGTTTTCCAACACATGGGAGATTTAAGCAACCTAATTACCAGGGTGCTATACTCCCCCAAACCACAAATTAGAGGATATGGGAAGAAAAATCTATTCATTCACACATTAATCCAAAACAAACACCTACTGGGTTCTCACTGAGTGCCAGGTACTATTCTAGATGCAGAGGAAAACAAGCTGATAAGGAATTTGCTTGAGGAATCAAGTGTTAGGGTGGAGAACAGGGTGTGGCACAAACCCAGGACAAACAGCAACAAGATATAAAGTGATTAACACCTGAATAAGTAGAAACCTGCTGAGCTAGAGTCTAGAAAAAGTGAGAGTAACTGCCTGGAGAGGAAGGTTCAAAAAGGGCAGTTTGATGGTTTCATAGGCTGGCAGAAGGCCTGGGTTTAAATTCTAACTCTCCTACTAGCTATATGGCCATAAGAAAACAATCCAAACTCACCAATGTTCACTGGAAAATGGCAAGGACGCCCTGAGCCGGGGGCTAGATTGTATGGAGATCATGGAGAACGTCTGTGAAAGGCTGCTATAAAGTGAAGAGTCACCCCATGTAAGAAAAAGGAAATCCTGGCATGGACTCTACACCAGCAAAATTGTCACAGGTGAAGTGTGGCAGGCATGGCAGGAGAATGCCATCATGGACAGAATATGAGCTGCCCAAGGGAAGCAGCAGGAAATGAGGCAATTAGCTTCAGATTCTGAGGGACCCTAAGAATTTGAGGTGCATCCCCACAGGCAACGACTGAGCTTTTAAAGAAGAAAGTAGCAATCATACATTAAGTCCTGAGTTTTAAAAAGACTTTAGAAAAAAAAGAAAAACACAGAACAAATAAAAAAGAGAAGAAATAGGAAATAAGAAAGGGATCACTTAGGAAGCTCTTGTAATGGTCTGGGCACACCCTCCCCCCCACAACCCTGCCCCAATGGGACCTGAACTATGTGGTAAATGCCACAAAGAGGAAAGGACACATGAGAAGTATTGTCAACAATAAGGTCAAATGGGCTGGGATACTCAGGAATGTTTCCTAGGTGGAAAAAAAAAAACAAGTCTGACCGCACCAGGGGGGATCATGTTTCAAACACAGGTAAATTAGAGGATTAGAACTGTAGTTCTAACAACATCTAGCAAACCCAAGTTCTTTGGTCCTGTGTGCTTGTCCTTAAATCCACGGAGCCCATCCTTAGGACAAGAGAGACAGCTGTCAAAATGACTGTGTTCGGCCAAGGCTTAAACCAAGGTCACCGCGTACCTGTTCTCACCAAGTGGGAGCTGCCTCCCAGGGCAGATTCTGCCCAGTCACCCTCAGTCATCTGCTTCAGTGATACCTGATTCAAGTCATGTTCCACTGTCACAAGCCAGCAACCCTCGGCGGGGGAACTCACATGGGGGATTTCGCACTGTGGTCGGTTTAAGAAAGCCAGACATGCAAACCACCCACAGGGTGTCAATATGGCCTGGCTCTGACTCCTGGCGGAGGGTTCTCCTTAGGATTCTCCTTCGGACATCTGAACAAATGACCCAAAAAGCAGAGAGCAAAAGATGGCCAGCTGAGCACCCTGAAAGCCTCAGAGCTTACTCAAAAACAAAACAAAACCCCAAAATAGAAAGCAAAGTCTTGGGGCTAAGAAATATTACAGAACTCGGAGACGAAATCCATACTTTTCACAGCGATCTACACATACTAATCAAAGTCAAAGGAAGAAAAGATAAAAAAAATAAAATATTTTAAGCTCATGCTCTCTGCCAGGCACTATGCAAGCTTTACACATTTTGTCATTTAACCCTTAAAATGACTCAAGGGTCAGGGAAGGAGAGGGAGGTGACCTTTATTATTTCTGTTTTTCTACAAGAGAAATGGCCCAAAGAGATCAAAGGGTGGGCCGAAGGTCACTCGGCCAGCAACAAGCAGAGGCACACCCCAAGAGTCCAGAGCAGAAGCTAATGGTCTTCTACCACCTGCCCGCTTGTCATAGGAGATTTCATTATCTAGCCACCTACCAGAGAGGACACCCCACCGCCACCACCACATTCGCCTTTGCATCAGAGCCAGCTCCTGGTTGTGAGCAATCATTCATATGTGTTTCGTAAAACAATTCCCAATGCACCAATGTCAGAGAAATAAACCAAGCCACTTCTCTCATCATAGGTTTAAGAGCCAGCCAGCTCCAGGGAAGATCCAACATAAAGGGCCAGAAACCATTAACAAACAGCTCCATTTGGCCATCAGCAATCTCCTATGGGCTCTGGAAAATTAAACAACACCCCGCCATAGAGTCTGAGTGGTCATATCTCATTGCACACAGGCACATCTTTATTGAATGTTCTGTATTAATGCAGGGGGTACAGGCTTCTCATCCCCAGAGAACCCATGGTTACATATATCCTGCCCAAATAGCTTGATGATTCACCTTAATTGGTGGAAAAGAACTGAGTTTGTAATATATAACCATGAAACTTCATATAGTGAGGAAAGAACAGATTATTCAATAAATACTGATGAAGAATTTGGTTAACCATCTAGAAAATAATTGTCATATCCTCTCTACTGCCAAATGCAAAAATAAACATCAGTTTATGTAAAAAATTAAACATAAGATTTTTTTAAAAAAAGATTAGGTGCTGATTTATATTATGGGTTGATAAACTTTTTTTTACAAAGGACCAGACAGTAAATATTTTCAGCTTTGCGGGCCCTACAATCTCTGTTGCAACAACCCAAGTCAAAGACTGTTGTGGTCAAAAGCAGCCATAGGCAATAGGCAAACAAAGGAGTGTGGCTCCCCGTTCCAATAAAATTTTACTTATGAACACCAAAATTTGAATTACATCAATTTTCACATATCACAATAGATAAATCTTTTTTTAGCCATTTAAAAATAGAAAAACTACTCTGAAGACTGCTAGTGTCCAGGGTTAGGGATGAGGTGAGTGTGGCTACAAAAAGGTAGCAGGAGGGAGCCTTGGAGCGATGAAACAATCTGTATCTTGATTGTGATGGTGCTTGTTATGGAAACCGAGACGTGACAGAACTACATGGAACTAAATACACAAATGACCTGCACATAAACACGTTCATGTAAAACCAGTGAAATCTGAATGAGTCCTGTGGGTGTCACCAATGTCAACCTCCTGGTATTATTGTTATACAAGATATTACCATTGGAGGAAACTGGCTAAAGGATACCTGAGACCTCCTTTTACACGTTTTTGGTAACTTCTGTGAATCTGTAATTATTTTGAAATGATTTATTTTAATTACTAATTCATGGGCTATACAAGACAGGTGGCTGGCCAACTTTGACCTCTTGGCCTATGTTTGATAATTCCTGATTTATGTGAAGAGTATATAAAATCCTGTGGTTAGGAGGAGCTTTCAAAACCCAAAACCAAAAGCAGAATCCATAATGGAAAACAAAAACAGATTTAACATTTTTTTCTTTCTGTCAAAAAAACACAATTAGTAAAAATGAAAAGATAACTGTAACCTGGGGAAAGGGTTTGAACATATATGACTATAGGTTGTTTATTAAGGGTCTGGAAATCAATATTTTAAAAAAAGTGCCTGATACAAAAATGGACAAATGATATAAATGTAGCCATTAAACAATAATTGTTCAACATCAATAGTAAACAACAAAATAAAAATAAAACATCTCCCATCAAATTGGCAAAAATTAAAAAGTTTATTTTTAATCTAAAGCCACACTGTTTCTACTATACCACAATAAAAATATTTAGATAAACAAGAAAATAAAATGGCTTTTTTCAAAGCTGAGTACAGAGCCAAAAGAACATGGAAGAACTTTATAAACAAGAAAAGAGACTATGGGCTGGGTGACAATTGTGTGGTTAGGGGACTCTGTGACTGTTTGAACTACTTCTAGCTAAAGAAAAAGTGCTGATAAAACTTGCATGTCCCTTCTTCAATCTTCAGCCACACCTAAGTGTCATCAATGCCTATGCCAAGGACAAAAATGCAGGAGACATTACCCGCCTCCATTTGTCTTCAATGACCCCAGTGCTTTTTCTCTGTCAGTTGTGACTAACAAGCAGATGGTAGATTTATACCCAGTAATTTCATTTTACTATGAAAATTCAAGCCCCCGGAAAGCAAGCAGTCCTCAAAATCAACCAAGGAAGCATAGGACACAAATGGCGGTCAGCAAAACACTGTGCTGAAACTCAGTGTAAGAAACATTTTAAAGTCTATGCACAATACCAAGGGAGGAGTCCATATAGAAAAGGCAGGCAACCCATTTTTCTCAGGTTTCGGTACAAAGATAACAGCTGCCAAAAGTGCAAGTAAAAGGCTTAGATATTTCCTACCAGCTGCCATCAGCAAACCCACACATCAAGTTTTTTCAGGACTCTAGAATGATTGAGATACTAGTCTAAAGATGGTCAGCTCCTACCCTAAGACAAGATCATCACCTTGGACACGTATCCTAGAGATAAGTGTGTATCTGAAGGCATGGGGGTGGCAGTGAAGGGTAGTGACAGATAACCTCGCTCCATGTCTGCTCCTAACCAGCTGAGAGAGAGAGAGTCCAGGCTCCCTTTCAGAGCTTCCATTTCCTCATCTGTAAAATGTGGATAATATTTTATCTTCTGGGTACCTTGGAGAGTATCAAATGAGAGCAAATCTCTGAAATGTGCAGCCAAGCGCTTCACCATGAGTAAGTTCTCTAACTTTCACTCCCATCCCTCTCTTCCCTTGTTTGCTCTTATCTTCAACACTGAACATAATCCTTTTCTACATGCTCACTTGAGCTACAGATTGAGAAACAAAGAATAGAATAAGTAACAGAAGAGGAAAAGAATGATGAAGAATGGACAGGATCCAGAAAAGGATCCCCAAAATGGAGCTGATGAGGCTTGCTCTTCCGCCATCCCCCTAAAGCAGCCCATTATTCATCACCCCTAAGAAGATACTTGAGCTCCCCACTAACACACTCAATAGGGAACTGAGGACCCGCACACATCAAGCCAAGGATTCACAGAATCCAAAGGTAGAACATCTCTGCTATAGTTTCACCTTGCCATCCCATGCACCAGCAGCACCTAATTACTTGCCAATCCTGTTTTTCAGCAATTCCCCCAAAGTGCCATTTGCTCTCACACACCCCCCATCATGTCTCTGTATGGGATATTTCCTCCCCACAAGATGCCTTCCTTCTCCTAGTTCACCTAACTAATGCCACTTATGCTTCAAGACTCTACTCCAAAAATATCCCTGCTAAGACGTCTTCTTTCTCAACCAAAGTGTCCGTCCCCAGCCCACCAGCACTTTCCAAGTCTAGGTCAGATATCCCCAACAATGCTCTCATCAGGCCCCTGTGCCCGGCCCTTTCATAACACTAACCATTTGCACTATCATTTTTTACCTACCTACCTGCCTCTGCCTCTGAGCCACAGGGTCTGAGGAGCTATGGATCTGGTACTGGTTACTTTCTCCACTATTTGGTAACTGTGGCAGTTTGTGTTTTTTAAAGGCTATATAAATATCTCCTATCGCACATGCCATCAATGTGACCTGGCTGCTGTCCCATCCAGAGCTGGAGTCTATCAATCCACTCAGTTGAATCTGAGCAGGCCATATGAATGCTTTGACCAAAAGAATAAGGCAGAAGCGATGATGTACCAATTCTGGACAGAGCCCTCATATGTATGCCCCAGGAGCTTTCACTTCCTGTTTCTTGGAATGCTCGTTCTTGGGACACGTCCTCCAGGAACCCACCTACCATGCTCTGAGTAGCACAAGCCACATGGAGTTGCCACTCAAGTCAACTGCCAGCCACACGTGAGTCATCTTAGGCATCCAATCCAATTGAACCTTCTGATGACCACATGAAAGACACCAAGCAAGAACCACACAGCTGAGGCAACACAGAGAACCACAAAAGATAAGAATAAATTTGTGTTTTAACCTACTTTGTTTTGGGGTAGTTTGTAAAGCAGCAGAGTGCATAAAGAGAACAATGTCTGCCTGGTACACAGCGGGAACAAAATGAAAGAACAATTAAATCAGCTCTGACGTGATATATGGCACCTAGCAAACACTCAATTTAATAGCTGCTGCTATTATTAAAATTATATGGAAGAGAAACAAATGAAAAGAGAAGCTGTTACAAACCCTGCCAGTGAAAGGTATAAAGAACACTAAAGTCCCTAATGGTGATGAATCAAGCCCTGTTCCACTCTCATGTTACTCCAATTCCAAGGAAATGACAAAAGAAATATCAAAATAAGAATAAACCCATTTAAAAAGCCAGAAAACAGGGATGGATGCTATGATTCAACTTTAAAAAAAAAAATTGAGGAGTTTCTGGAGATACAGGAAATAGGATCAAATTTACAGAAAAATCAAAATTAGCTAGAGTTAAGAAAACAAAACCTAAATGGTCCACAGTGGGAAATGGTGAATATGGGGAGGGTCTAAAAAAAAAAACAAATTTAGGAGGGATAGTGACTGAGAACAGCAGCAGGCATTGGTGGCAGGTAGAGGTGATGAAAGAGTGTGGAGTGCGGGAGTTTCCAGTGCAACTAGAAGAAAAGAGGAAGCGTATTTTGGGATCAGCTGTGAAGTTCTCCATCTGCAGAGCATCTCTGTCCCACTTCCTCAATTCAGAAGAGTCCATCCAGCCTACTGCCCTGTTATCAGCCCCACGCCCTAACAGGAAGCCTGTCCAAGAGCAATTCCAAGGATCTAGTCTCTGTTCTCTCCTTACCTCATCTCAACCCTACCCCAAAAGCTTAGAGCTCTTTCAGCTGCCATCAGTGAACCCACATATCAAGTTTTTTCAGGACACTAGAATGAGTTCCTTTATGACCTTCTCTCTCTCTCTCGCTCTTACTCGCTTTTTAAACTATACTAAAATACACATAAAATCTACCATCTTAACCAGTTTTAAGTATAAAGTTCAGCAGTCAGGACGAAGGCCAGCCAACTGCAGAGTCTGTGCACTGCTTGTGAACATACACGTTTATATGTACACAGACATGCACATGGGGTGACACAAGAACAAGCCTCATTGCTTGGGGCAACAGTACTTCCCTTGCCAAAGAGGCAGAAGCAGCAGAGCCCCACACGGGCAGGCTGGACTCGATGCACTCTGGACTAGGTCAGGGCAGTGACCAGCTCCTGCCCTAAATCAAGATCATCATATGCACATCACATTCTGAAAGCAGATTCAAAGACACAACTGCTAAAACAATCATAAGTGACGTTAAATTTAAATTAAATAGAAAAGTATAAATATCAGAATAGGATGAAAAATAAACGCACCATTTAGAAGATCAAATCAAAGAATTCTCTTGATATGCAGAGTGAAGATATAATGAGCCAAAAAAAAAAAAAAATGAAGCCAAAAAAAAAAAAAAAAAAAGGAAAGACTAAAATCCAAATATCCATAGGTCCTTTCTTCAGAAAAAGAGAATGGAAGAATGAAAAGGATATATTGTGGACAAAGCAGTAAAACTGAAAAAGTTTCAAGTGGAAATTTCTAAGAAAAATATACATCTAAATACTAGCTGGCTGGTGAAATTTCTAAATTTAAGAATAAAATTAAGGGATATGTGGAACAGTATGTGAAGAAGAAAATAATCACAGACGTCTCACCTGGGACTGTAAGTGCTGAACTAAGTGAAACAATGAAATACTATGCAGTCATTAAAGAGGAAGGAAGTGGGTGGAGGTAAGGGGAAGGAAGATCTTTCTGGACCAATATGGAACAATGTCCAAGATCCATGGCTGTGTAAAGCAAGGTACAAAACAGTATGTAAGAGACGATTTGAGTTTTTTTTAAGATTACATTTATGTACTTTCATGTTTATATTTAACATATATCTCTAAAAGTTTTCTCCAGAAACTGGTAACTCTAGTTGCTTCTAGGGAGGATAAACTGGCTACCAGAAGAAGGGGGATGATGGGCCCAGGGCAAAAAGGGTCTTTCACCAGTTAAGTTTTGTACCTTCTGAATTTTTTTGTGCCAAGAGAATGCATGGCCTACACCAAAAAAAAAAAATATATATATATATATATACACACACACACACACACACACACACACACACATATATACACATATATATACACACACACACACACATATACATATATATGTATATGTATATATATCATTATCTTTCTCTCCCTCACTCTTTCCCTCTCACAAACACAAATTTAAAGTTAAAAATAAAATACAAGACAGAATGGGAGAACATATATCTATCTGACAAGGCCTTGTATCCAGAATATATCTATAGCTCTAATGGAAGAATTGTAAACGAAGATGACAAGGGGAGACACTGTGGAGGGATATATATTGGTCTGCCATCCAAGCTGTCAATACAGTATCCAATCAAACAAAGACTGTGCAAAAAAAAAATTAGAAGAAACTAATATGACTCGATAATCAAGAACTTGCTTGGAAGGAGTTGGAAGGAACTTCATTCACTCCATGGGACATTGTCATGTGCACAGACATTTCCAACAAAATTCTAAACAGCTGTCTCCAATTCTTAAGTCTATGGGTAAAACATGTTGAACCCTGTGGTACTGGAAAGGAACTGGTTAAACTACACACTCAAATATGGAACTTTCTGTGGTCCACCTGAGAAAGACAAGCTAACAAACAGTTGTTGCCCAGCTGACCTGCAGAGCTCTAGCATCACTTTTAACACGCTTCATGAAGATCGTGTCTTTTCACTGATACCTTTTTAACAGTTTTCATATAACAAAAACCTTATTCTAGCTAGAAATTATGTGTGAATTACCTAAAGTAATATATTTGTCTATCATTATTTCTACTTCACATTAATATTTAGCTGTAAAATTGATTGTTACCTCTTTTCCTTTTTTTTTTCTATTTGGTTTTCATCTTTATTTAAATGTCAAAATTTCCTTAATTAGGAATAAAGCAACATTTTAAAATATACTTCTGAAATTTGCATGCCATATGCACATTTTGACTAATGTCCTATTTTCTTTAAAGGCTTATGTAACAACAAATACTTCTAGCCACTGATCTTCCCTTTCTACCTTTGTTTGATTACAGCACCACATCATGCTAATTCTATGCCATTTTCAGGGACTTGTTGTGACTGAGGGTTACTGGAATATTTGGAGAGTTCTCAATTTGGTAATACCCATGTTTCTCCACTCAGTAGTGCAACGTATTTTACTCAATTTACCAATGTATTTCAATAATTAAAACATTTTTCTCTCTCTAAAAGAGAAAATATATGTGGTACATACATACAACAAAATATTTGGCCTTAAAAAAGGAAATCCTGCCATTCACAAAACATAAATGAACCTGGAAGACTATATTCTAAGTGAAATGAACCAGTCACAGAAGAACAAATTCAATATGGTGCCACTTATGTAAGACATGTGAAATATTCAATCTCATAGAAGCAGGGTCTAGGGAAGGGGAAAATAGGGAAGTGTTAGGCAAAGGGTACAAAGCTTCAGTCATGCAGGATGAATAACTCCTAGAGATCTAATGTACAGCACGAGTCTACAGCTAATGATACTGTATTGCATACTTTAAAATTTGCTAAAAAGATAGATTTTTATCAATAGCGTTCTAGTCTATGACCATGCCACCCTAAATAATCCCGATCCTTTCTGATCTCGGAAGCTAAGCAGGGTTGGGCCTGGTTAGTACTTGGATGAGAGACCACCTAAGAAGACCAGGTGCTGTAGGCATAAAAAATTAAAAAAAAAAATAAGGGATTGTATGATGACAAGGTCCTGGCAATCTGTGGGGTCAATCAAGGGTTGCCTCACCCAAAAATAAAAAAAGAAGAAGAAAAGAAAGTAGTGTTCTTAGCAACAATAACATAAAGATGGTGGAAAACTTTTGGAGGTGACAGATACATTTATGGCATAGATTGTGGTGATGGTTTCACAGGTATATACCTATCTCCAAACTCATCAAGTTGTATACATTAAAAATGCACATCTCTTTGTATATCAATCACACCTCAATAAAATGACTTTTTAAAAAGTATAATACATAAATAATTCTCTTTCTCTCTCTCTCTCTCTTATATACACACACACACACACACACACACACACATATGTACGTGTATGTATACATATATCTCTCTCTCAAAAAGAAAACAGCCCAATTAAAAAAAAAAAGGCAAAAGAGAGAGAAGAAATGGCAGAGATGACAGAGGCTCTCTTCATCCCTCTGGTGACCAAATCAAAGTTGTGACAGAAAAAAGAACAGCAGCAAGGTAAAATCACCTGGGATCTAGAGGAACAAGCCATACATCTAGGGAGAAGTCCAAGAAAACTCCCTGAATCAACAGAAGGTAAGACAGGGCAAGGACACAGGGCTGCCCAGTTCCCTGCGGCTGAGTGAGGCTGCAGCAGCAGCAAACGCCTCTTAAAGGGGCCGTGTCCTCAAGGGATGTTTGCAGTGACAGACCTGCTCGCTCTGAGCACCAGTGCCGATTTGGCTGCACGCAGAGGGCACCAGGGACTTACAGGGAGACACTGTCAGAGTGAGGGCCGAGGCAAGACACTCTGTACAGAAGAGCTGGCGGTATCCATTGTTCCCTGTTGAGCCCTCCCCGCTACCAGTCCGCCAGACAGAGCACCTTCATAGCCTTGACGTCATCAAACTGGATAACAAAGGTCGCTCCACCCAGATGATTCCCTGAAACACTGCCTCCCCCAACTCATGGCCCCGCCCAAGCCACTTCCAGGTGTACCCTCAGGGAATCAGGTGCTCCTTACTGAGACTCACACTGGTGGCATCTGGCCCCGGTTTCTAGTGCGGCCTTTTGAAGCAACTATCAGCACAGCATCTGTGGATTGCTTGCTGAATCTTAACAAGTGGCCTCAGAGGGTAGAGTCTTGGGCTAAGTTTGGCCTGAAGCTGAACCCCCCTCAGGACTGTGCCACTGGACACCTACTTCACAAATCCACACTAATAAGACCAAGAGATTTAGGAGCTTTGCTCAATACATAGAAACAGAAACAAAAAGCAGCCAGAATGGGAAGACAAACAAGCAGAAACTCTATGAGAGAACAGAGCAGAGATCTAGAAATAATGAAGTCAAGCAATCTAAACTATGCAAAGTTCGAAACACTGGTTATTAGGGTGCTCAGTGAACGTATGAGAAGTATAGATGAATTCAGTGAGAACTTCAACAAAGAGATAAAAAACATAAAAATGGAAATGGATATAGTATGAAAAATAAACAAACTGGCACTTATTAAAAAAATGGATATGACTATTATAAAAGGGAACCAGTTAGAAATGAGGAAAACATTATCTGAGATAAGTATATTAAATGAAATAAACAAAGTGAATAAAGAAGAGGATCATATGACCTATACAGAAGATGGGAAAGCCAAAGACATGCAATCAAAATGGCAAGAAAAAAGAAGCTATGACTATAAAAATAATTTAAGAAGGATATGGAACACTATTAAGGGTCCAAATATCCATCTGATCGGCATAACTAAAGAAAATCAAGATATTGAACAGGTGTTTGAAGAAATAATAATGGAAAACTTCCCTAACTTGGTGAAGGAAATGAATATAAAACCTCAGAAAGCTCAGAGAATTCTAAAAATCAGGGATCCAAAGAGGCCCACACCAAGACACATCACAATTAAAATGCCAAAGGTTAAATACAAAGAAAGCATATTAAAACCAAGAGAAAAACAAATAATTACATATAAGGTAACACCCATATGACTGGCAGCAGATTTCTCAAAAGAAACTATGCAGGACAGAAGGGCTTGGCAAAAAAATATTCAACAGGATGAAGATCCAGGATCTATAACCAAGAATAATTTATCCAGCGAAGCTATCATTTAGAGTTGAAGGACAGATAAAGAGCTTCCCAGACAAAAATAAGCTAAAGGAATTTATCACCACCAAGCCAGTACTACAGGAAATGTTGGAGGGACTTCGTTAAGGATAAAAAAACATATATCAAGAGCAGGAATAAAGAATGGTAAAAGTACATTCCTATCAATAAGGTACCTTAAATGGAAAAGAATTAAGTGCTCCAACCAAAAGACAGCGTGCCTGAAAGAATAAGAAAATAAGACCCCTACATATGAAAAGGAAGGGGATGGAAGAAGATGTTGCTTTGATGGACCTAGAAAGTATTTAAGTCAGATAGAGAAAGATAAACACTATATGATTTCACATATATGTGGAATCTAAGGAATAAAAAGAACAAACTAATCAAAAACAGATTCACAAATATAATGGACAATTTGGTGTTGGAGAGAGGGAAAGAGAGTTTTAGGGGCTGAGAGAATGGGGTGAAGGGCTAAAGAAGTACAATTAGTAGCTGATGGATGATCACGGGGATGGGGAGCATGGCAGTTAGCATTAATATGCTGGCTATGTGGAGGGTCGGGGAGAGAGGGAGCAATTGGGGGGATCATTTTATGAACTATATAGATGTCTAAACAATGTCCTGTACACTTGAAACTAAATTTAAAAAATAATTTAAAATATAATAATAAGAAAGGCAAAAGATCTGAAGATACTTCACAAAAGATATAAAAATGGCCAATGAGTATGTGAAAGAAAGGCTCTACACCATTGGTGATCAGGCAGAAGCAAATCAAAACCACAAAATACACATCCTTTAGAATTGATCAAACTAAAAGAGCTTACAATACCAAGTCTTGGCAAAGGTATGGAGCTGCCGTCACTCTCATAAACTCAACTCCACTGTTAGGTATTTACCCAAAAGAAATGAAAACCTGTCGATCAAAGACTTATTCATGTATTCATAGCAGCTTTATTTGTCTCTAAGAATTTGTCCATTCTAAGTTATGTAATTTACTGGCATAGAACTATTCACAGTACTCCCTTATAATTCCTTTTTTTTATATCTGAAAGGTCAATAGTAATGCCTACCCTTTCATTTCTGATTTTGGTAATTTGATTCTTCTATTATTCTTGGTTGATCCCATTAAAAAGCTGTCAATTCTGTTGATTTTTTTTTTCAAAGAAACAAATTTTGGTTCCATGAATTTTCTCTATTGATTTTCTATTTCTATTCCATTAATTTCCATTCAATCTTCCTTCCTTCTGCTTGCTATAGGTTTAGTTTGCTCTTCTTTTTTAGTGTAGCAGCTTAATTTGTAATAGTGTTAAACTGGAAACAACGTACATGTCCATTAATGAGTGAATAGATAAATTGTGGCAAATTCATTCAATGGAATGCTATTCAGTAATGAAATAGTTCTATAGATATAGCAACAATATGGGTAAAGATCATTATGTGGAGTGAAAGAAGCCATACACAAAAGAGTAAATATTCTATGATTCCAATTATGCAAAAGTCTAGAAAATGCAAATATGATGACAGAAAGTAGAACAGTGGTTGCCTAGTGCCAAAAGTGGAAAAAGGTATTAACTACAAAGGGGCATGAGAAAACTTTTGTAGGTGGCATTCTGTATCTTGATTGTGAAGTTTCAAAGGTATACACAACTGCCAAAATTCACTGAATCACACAATATAATAGTGATTTAAGATAAATGACACTCTACAAAACTGATTTTCAAAAATGCTTTAATTTTAAATGTTTTTAAAACAAAAAAGAAGAAAATGGAGCAATCTCTACATATGTCTTAAGGGGAAAGACTCAGCCAAATTACTATTCAGACAAGAATAATACCACTCAGATGTTGTTACGTAATGTATATCATCCAGGGTTCCCTCGCCCTTATGTAACTCACAGATGTAATGCAGCACACTGAAATATAAATCAGAATAAAGCCTTTGTTCAAGATAGAAGACGTAAGTTTAATGGACAGCTGAAATAACTGTGAAGTTCGAGGTAACTGTTAAGAAAAAAATTCATAAAAAAGAAGGAGCATCAATTTTTTTAACAAAGATTGATCACAGGATGATTCAGGATGATTTTTTTTAAAGGAGAAGTAAAAGAAAGCCTAAGGGTTCTCCTTATTCTAGAGAAATGTATAGATACTAAGTAAATGTATAGATACTATGGTTTAAAAATATAATTATAAACATTAGTCAAATAGAAACAGGAAATATAACTTGGAGGAAAATAAAACAAAGCACACTTAATTAATCTACCCAAAGTCAGAAAATGGAGGGGGCAGGGGGAAGACAGCACCATAAACAGAAAATATAGAATAAATCTAAAAGTCCATATAAAACAGGAGCAAACTGAACCTAAGACCAAGTAGGACTTAACCTAAGTGTAAATTTAAGTATGGTTCAGTATTAAGAAGACAATTAATTATATTAAAAGATTAATGCAGAAAAAACAAATTATCATTTCCATAGATGCCAAGAAGACATTTTGAGGCCTCTGTAGCTCTGTGCAAAAGAAAAACAGCCACTGTGGAGGTCTGTGAGTAGTGAGTGATAGTGGCAGAACCTGGACCAGGGGGGCTTGCTTGATGCTGAGGCAAGAGGCAGCAGATGGTGAAGCAGATGGAAACAATGCACAAAGACCTCTCATCTGAGGAGCCTGACAGTGATGGGAAGAAGAGTAAGCAGGCAAAAAGCAGTGAGCCTTAGGAAACTCTTGAGCATGGGAGACTGGCACATGAGGAGGAGAAGGCTGAAAGACCTAGAAACTGAAATAAGGGAAGAGAATGGGCTAAGATACAGTAGAGAATGATTTCATGCCCCTTGGCCTGAAGACTGTGTTTTGTATAAGAAATGCAACACACAGTACCTAAAGCATTTAAATGCTCAAAAAAGAAGGAAGAGGTTGGGAAGGAATGACAGTTCTGAAGCACTGGTGGTGGTTAAGAAAGTGGACTCTGAAATTGGAAAGACCCAAGTTCAAATCCCAGCCCCACTCTCTTCTAACTCTGAGACCTCGAACAAGTTTCTTCACCTCTCAAAGCCTATATTTCCTCAGCTGTCAAAAGGGAATGAGACAGCAACTATGTCATAGGAGAGTGCACTGAGATGATGCAATAAAGCTCCCAACCAAAGTAGGTGTTCCGTAAATGTTAGCAATGATTGCAAACACACATTACTATTATCTCTGGGTAAAGGTAGGGTAACTGAGGGAACATATGCTGGATACTCTTGATGGAAAAGAGACCAGAACCAAGGAAAAGATGGTAGAAGCAACTGTTAGAAAAGTGAAAAGCAGTCCCAAGCTTATGAAAAACATGAAAACCTGGGCATAGAGAAGACCAAGCTAGAATGTTGACAGAGTATTCCAGGCAAGCTCCAGTCAGTTCAGACTGGAGAAGCCAGCCCTGGGGACCCTAACTCAGTGCAAGCATACCCAGAGAATGACAACAGTCCTAAACTAGAACACTGAGATGGATAAGGGGTGATTTTAACAGGACTGAAAACCAGTACATCCAAAGGATACCAGCACCCCACATTCAGAATGGTTCCATGCTGGATTTAATGCTCTGTTGCCACTATCTTGAAATTTTCAATAACTTTTTAACAAGGGACAAGTATCTAAATTTTGCACTAGGTCTCACAAACATTGTAGCCAATTTTGGATACACTAGTAAAGGACATTCGTTGGATTAACATATGCACAATAAAATCTAAGGGCTGAAATGTGGTAAAGAATTTCTCATTATCATCACACCAGAAAACAACTATTCAAATTCTCATTGAAATTCTAACATAAACATTAAAAGACAAAATGTAGTTTTTACCTATAATAGGGAATCCAAGGACTCCTCCAAACACACTTCAGTCTAGAATTTCTTTAATGCAAAGAAACTCTGATAACCCTCATGACATTCTGTATAATATACCCCTACCATTATGCTAAATTGCAATTATTCACTTGTACCTCCTCTGTCCCCCTTCCTGAACTGTGGATGCCTAGAAGGTAAGGTCATCTCTCATTCTCTACATATGCTTCAGACATGGTACATGACAGGCCAAGATAAATCTTTGGGGAATGAACAAAAAGTCCAAGTGGACTTCACAATTGCTGATGCAAGTCATGAAATAAACAAGGATTTCTTGATTGAACATGACAGAGAAAGGCTGTTATATTGCATTTTTGCAGCACAGATGCTGATGCCAGCAAAATGACAAGCCCTATTCCTTAGAATATTCCTTTGCCCTATTTAAAGAGCCCTGAAGAAGATGTAGGCTTCCATTTTTGCAATAAAACAGCTATTCCATAACCATTTTTATTCTAATTACAGTAAGATATCATTTACCTGAACATCTGAGACCCGATCTGTCCATTTTAGTACTTAGATATCTTAACTCTCAAGGAACATAATGCCTTACACAGGGCATAGTACAGAAAAGTCACACACTTATACAATAAATTTACCTTAACTCTTCCAGTATTAATATAGTTTATTAATATTGATAAGAAATGAGCTTTAAAAGCATATACACCCTTAATGGGGAAAGAACAGTCTTTTCAACAAGTGGGATTAGGAAAACTGGATATCCACATGCAAAAGAATGAAGTTCGACCCTCATCTTAAACCATAAACAAAAATTATCTCAAAATGGATTACCTAAATCTAAGACCCAAAACTATAAAACTCCTAGAAGAAAACAGGAAAAAACCTTTTTGGATGTGACATCAAAAACACAAGCTACAAAAGCAAAAATAGGCAAATGAGACTACATTGAACTTAAAAATTTTTGTGCAAAAGACACAATAAAAAGAATTAAAAGGCAACCTACAGTCTGGAAGAAAATATTTGCAAATCATATATCTGATAAAGGGTTAATATCCAAAATAAAAAGAACTCTTACAACTCAACAACAAAAAAAATCAAATACCCTAATGCTAACATGAGCAAAGGACTTGAGAGAGTCTATGAAGATGACATAAATGGCCAACAAGCATATGAAAACATGCTCAACATCACTAATCATCAAAGAACTGCAAATCAAAACCACAATAAGATATAACCTCACATACATTAAAATGCCACTATCAAAAGAATAGACTATAACAAGGGTAGGTGAGGATGTAGAGAAATTGGAATCTTTGTATACTGTTGGTAAAATTTTAAAATGTTGTGGCCACAACAAAAAGCAGTATGCATCACTTCTTGGCCTTTTGGCTATGATCAAGTGTGGAAAGCAGTATGGAAGTTCCTCAAAAATTAAGAATAGAATTACCACATGATCCAGCAATGTCACTTCTGGGTATATATCCAAAAGAACTGAAAACAGGATCTCGAAAAGATATTTACACACCCATAGTCCTTCTCAAAGCATCTTAATGTACTGTACTCACACTTCCTGTGACAACGTAAGATGATAGATGAAATGCTGACGTTATGAGATGATGTGAAGTAAATGACATAGGTATTGTGACATAGTGTTAGGACACTACTGACCTGGCAATATGTCAGGAGGAGGATCATCTGCTTCAGGTGACCTGGGTCATAAAACCATGACGATGTTAATAGTTAGATGTTAGGAATAGATGTGGATAATTGAGGCAATTTAATAAATTTCAGACCTCAGTGACCATGGGTAACTGGAACCGCAGAAAGCAAAATCCTACATTAAGGCGGAAGGACTACTGTACAAGGTTAAGAAACTTGCCCAAGACCACAAGCTAGTAAATACATTTAGCATCTTTCACATGCTATTGCAAACATCTGTGTACATATTCCTCTTCTTGCTGGACCTGAACCTCTCAAAGGAAACACCTATTTTTGAATTTCTCAACATCTCCAGCAGTTAGCAAAGAGCCAGGCATGTACCACATGCTCAAAAGACATGGGTTTTGAAGACTGCCTGTACTCCACTACGCAAACATGCTGCATGTTCTTCCTGCCTCTGTGCCTTTTTTCAAACAGGAGTCTTGAAACACCTTTTTTTGCATATCTCTCTTGCTCTTACTCACTCTCCACCTGCTCTTACCCACTCTCCACCCCACCCCCCAACACACACACACACACACACACACACACACACACTCACTCACTCACCAATAATTCTTGATCCCTGCTGTGGCAGCCTAAATGAGGAATTCTCACATTAGAGGCAGATGTGAGACAGCATATGACCCGCCTAGTATCTAGTAAACAAACCCAGCGGCTCATACACAAATTAGTTGTGTACCTTTGCCAAGCTGTCATTTAAGCACTTATTTTGAGAGACTCTCATTTATCATGAATATCTGTCTTCCTTCCCATAACCTCCACTAATGCTCATTTCTCCCCTTTTCTAAAGACCTTCCCCCAATTCTGCTTTTTTTCTCCTAAGCTACCTACCACCCTTCTTATACCACCATACTGCTATGACCTCCTGCCTTCCATGTGACTGTCAATATTCACTTTGTCTAAAGTCTGATCTTAACCTCTGCATTCTTCCACTCCCATCTCTATTTGATCAGTTGGGGTTACACACTTACATAACACAGGAGAGCTGCCTGGGGACACCATTCGCGCTAAACCTTGAAGTTTGCATGGGTGTGGGTTCAAATAACCTCTATCCTGAACTCCAGACTTCAAACTGCATCCTAGTCATCTTTACACTTCCCACTCCCACTTGCGTCCCAATCTGTGTTCCCCTCCTCAATGAGAGCACCAGGCAATATCAGAATCAATATCTAATCAATCAAAATCTTGATTAGAAAACCAGTCATCCCCATCTTACCTAGTTATCTTTACATTTTCTAATCTTTCTTCTTTCAGGCAACAACTCCAACCTAAAGCAAGCTAACACCTTCTCTTATTCTACCTCTTTCACCGCCAGTGTCTCCTCATCCCAGGCACTGATCGCACATTTCCCCTGCTCAGAAACCCTATAGGCCTGGCTTTTACCTAAATAATAAAAACAACCTCCACGTCCCATCATTCAAAGCAGTCTTCAGCCTCCTCCTGACCTGACTTTCCACCTTATCTCTCACTAATCCCCACCTCCAGACTCTCAAAACCCAACTCAATCCATCTCCAGTGGGCACAGGTCTTTTCCACTTCAGGAGCTTTGCTCAAGCTGCTCCCTCAGCCCATGATGCTTTCCCCACACTGTACCTGAAAGCCTCCTCGAATTTCAGGGTCTTGGTGAAAACACACCTCTGCCACCTTAGCTGATTTGCAGATGTACACCCCAAAAGTGGGACTGACCAACAGAAATTAAGCACCCCCTTCTCAATCCTGCCAACATAAAACTCAATTTTCACTTCACATTTTAAGGCCAATGGACTGGTCAATTTTTTTTAAAGCTTCAAGTGACAAACCAAATTAAAAATAGTGTAAACAAAAGAGAACTCATGGCTGCCTATAACCAGGAAGCCCTGGGAGCAGGGCTAGCTGGCCTCAGGCACAGCTGGCACAGGTGGCTTTAGTGGTCCAGCCATCTTCAGGCTTATCTCACTCTTCCTCTCCAGTTCTGCTTTCTCTCTGGCTTCAGCCAATGTTAGATGCTAATGAAAGATCAGAGGCAGGATGAAGAGAGAAGCCAGGGTATTTTCTCCCTGCTCCCCAACCCCTTCCCTCTGGTTCCCTCTCCAGGGCTCCCTTTTTCTCTATGGTCCCAGCTCTTGCTGAGAAACCCAATCATGGTTCGAATTCCCACAGAAGCTCCTGGATTATGTTAACATCGCCTCCTCCCAGTGACCCTCCAGGCCTGAGGATGAAAGCAGCTTCCTGCAATTGCTTCTCTCTGTGTTGCCTTGCTGTCCTCTGCCTGTATTATAGTACCTCTATTTGTGATACCTACAGTGGTTTTTATTCCCTAACTAGACCACAACTTATACAGAAGTTAACAAAGACCAGGCAAAAATGCACAAAGAAAATATGGAATGCAATATCAAGGAATAAAAACCACTATCACTACCCTCACCTTTAATAAAGGCTCACTATGTATCAGGCACTCCTCAAAGTAGTGTGTTTTAGGGTGTTAGAAATGAACTCACTGGGTCTTCATAGCAACCTTGTGGCACAGGTACCCTTTTATGATGAGAAAACAGGGTCAGAGAGATAAAATAATTTGCTGTTACACAGAGTGTAAGTAGTAGAGCTGGGATTCAAATCCAGACAACCTGGCTCCAGAGTACACGCTCTAAAACACAAAGCCAAGTGAAGAATGTTGACTGCATCACGTGCTACCAAGAGGTCAGGTATGAAAAGGACCGTGAGGCATCTACTGGACTTCGCAATAAGGAAGTCACGAGGGACTTCAAATAGGCAAGTGAGAAACCAAAGAGCAGTAGGCTGAACAGTAAGTCAGAGATTAGGAGGTAGAGACAAGAGGAGCAAACCTGTCTCTCAAAAGGTTTGGCTGTGCAGAGGAGTCCCAAAATCAGAAAAGGAGATGGAGGTGAAGGGAGCATCACAACAGAGTTTTCTTTATTCTTGCTTTGTCTTAGAAATAAGAGCAACTTGAGTATGTTTAAATATTGATGGGAATAAGCTAGTTGAAAGAGAGTCTGAAGACAAAATGAGGCAGGAGGACAACAGAGCAGTGTCTCCAAGAGGCCAGAGGGACAAGCTGTATAGTTCAGGATCAGCTTAGAATTTCTTCCACTGCAACAGGGGTTAGGAAAGCAAAGACGGCTACAGATAAAGATCGTTTTGCAATTTGGTGAAAGGAAGTTTGTTTACAGTGGCTTCTATCTACTCTAAGCTAGAAAATGAGACCATCAGCAGAAGGATGGCTGGAGGGTGTAAGGAGCAGAGAGAAAAGCTTCAGATCAGCCATAGTGCAGAATGCGAGCCTACTGTGGAAAGAAAGGAGTGCCTAGCACCACGGAGGCCCCATTTGTGGTTGGAATCTGCGGTTTTACATTGGCAGGAATTCTTAAGATGCCTTTACACCCTAGGTGTAGGCAACAGACATAAACAGATGGAATGATCTGGGTTCGGTGTAAAAGGAGAGCAAAGCAATTGAGTAAAGGACAGTGGCAGGATCAAGTGACAAGGAGAGCCACAGAATCTAAAGCACGTAGGTGAATGCATATGAGGTCACAGAACAGGTGTAGACAGTTATTACTGACTGAGAGGAGAGTAAGGCAAGAAAAGATGATATCTGATGGCATTATTTCGGAGCAGAAACAGTTCTACATGTTATAATGTGAGGGTGTAGCTATGGGAAAAGGCAGCTGAAGTGGAAAAAGAGGTGAGGGTGACTGGAAATAGGGTCAGGAAACTAAGAGTTTTGGGGATTTAGACAGTCTCCGTGATGAGCGCATGATTTGAGAAGAGCTGGAGGTTGAAAGATTTTAATCAATAGGAGTGAGAAGCTGGGACATGAGAAAACAACAGGGAAGAAAGAGGTAGTGGAGGGTCTATAACGGACATTTGTTGTTTCTGCTTGTCCAGTATTCACTGGTTCCTCCTCCTTCTAATAACAGCATCTTCATTCTGCTCTGGAAGCCACCTCTGTCCTCCCCAGGCACAGAGGAAGTTCCAAAATATTTGTGATATTAATCTAGGGGGTAGAAACATGAGTGTTCATGTTGTTATTGTTCAAAAACCAATATAGACACATTTTATTCTTTAGACTACAGAGACACATTTTATATACTTCGTATATATATTTCACAGTTAAACAAACATAAAAACTTCCCTTCTCCGTGCTCTAAAGGTAAAGATCTGTTCCCCTTCTGGGCAATCAGAGTTACCAAGATTGGCTTTGATGCCTGACCCAATTTAGGCCCATGAGACACTAGCCCAGCACTTTGCTGCAACTATGAGGAAAGAGTTGCTCTTTTTCTGCTAGGGCTGTGAAGCTTGTTTGTATAGCATATCCCTTGCTAGCTTGAGAATAAAGCTAAAAACAAAGAAAGCAGAGCCAAGATGGAAAGTGAGAGATTCCAGACATCATTTGAATACCTAGTTACAGCTATTCCTAAAGCCAAAATACCTGGAGCAACAACATACAACAACCTGGAACTAGTATTCCTTTTTCTTCAACCAGTCTGCATTCAGTTTATGTCCTTTTAATCAAAAAAAAATCTAATTCTGTAGAATAGTCGAATAAAGGATTCTCAGTTCAATGGCCTGTGTGATCCTTTCCTAAACCAAAGACAAACCACATCCTCCTTCTGCTCAAGACCCCGTAATGGAACTCAGAGTAAAAGCCAAAGTTCTTAGGGTGGCCTACCAGGCCCTATACAATATGCCCCACCCTGCCACACCCTCACCATATGACTTCCCATTGCTCACTCTGCTCCAGCCACACTGCCCACTGGGCTATTCCCTAACAAGTCAGAAATATGCCTTCAGACCTCTTCCTTGGCTGTTCCCTCCACCTGGACACTTCCAGATATCTACTTGCTAATTCCCTCACCTCCTTCAATCCTCTGCTCCAATCTCAAGTTCTCAATAAGGCCTACCCAAATCCTCCTCCCCATGGCCAGTGATTCTGAACACTCCCCCTCCCTGCCCTTTTTCTTCTTTCCACAGCTTTTATTACATAATATAGTATGTGCTCACTAAATATATTCAGTGAAGGCAGGGGTCTTCAACTGGTTGATTCATCTCAAGTTCCTTCAACAGTGCCTAACTTTTAGTAGGCTCTCAAATACTTGCTAGATGAAGAAATAAAATGACATGAGCCTCAAAGGAGCAGAACTTGGTTTGTAAAAGACAGGGAGGGAGAGAGGACACTAACCCTCTATCTCCTGATTCTGATATAAGTGGAGTACAAGAGGAAAAGACACCTCTATTTTGAAGATTTCAGAGGAAGCAGTGACCTACAGGGACAGAAAGAGGTGGAAGTGTTCAGTGATGAGATTGAGGATGTGGGTAGGGGTGTTAACCACAGTTGTGACTTGAAAGGGCTTGATGTTCAGTTTTGGGAGGCACACAAGAGTTGGAGGCTGAGTCAGGGTAGAAGCAGCCCAGGGCACTTTGCAGATGAAAGTAGAAAAGATGGGCCAGTGGTTTATTTACATTTTAGGTGGAGATGAAGGATGTAGTGATAGAAGGCCTGGTGAGTTTAGCTGGCAAAAGAACTGGTCCTAGAAACCCCAGGCAGATAGAGAAGATTCCTCCCATCACTTCATGGTCTGAATGATTTTAGGTTTTGTGCATGGAGAGACCAGCGCATATGGTCTTTCCCTCCTTCCCAGCACCCCAATGGCCATTCGGAAGTGTCTGTTAGACTGAGCCACAAAGTTTCCTGTTCATGGCACCATCCTGGGCTCACAAAAAACAATTCCCTTTGCATAATATAATAACACTGCACTATAAAGTTTGTCAAACCCTCATTCTCCAAGCCCCAAACTGACTCACAATCAGGCATCCAGGATCACAACCCTAATGTCCAGAAATGCAAGAGAACAGGCTTCTTTTCAAAGACAGACCACAGCACTCAACTTTCCTACCTGCCCTCCATGCCGCCTGGGCAAGAAACAGCAGGGCAAAGGAAGACTGCCTTCCACTGATAATGATTCACTTCTGTTGCTTCCTAGTTCTCTCTACAGAAATTTCTCCAGAGTTATGAAAACGTGTGCATGCCAAGATTCAAGGAAAATGTTACTCCCAGTCAGAGAAAGAAATTGCATTGCTTTGCCTCTAAGGAAATTATATTGGTTACTCTAAATGAGGCCCTTGGGAGTGATGTCATTTTGATGTTCCTTGCAGCTGTAAGGAGACTTATTAATATTTAATAATTAATAATTAGGTCTTCAAGATTCTCTCTCACAGAACTGTCCCTGTAAAGGCAGCCTGCAGTAATTAGAATTGGACCTGACTTCCTGTCCACCAATAAGCTCTTGGTGGTACAGGGCATCTGTCCTCCCACTGCTTATTAGAAAAATGCCCATACTTCTGCATCAGGTATCCTCCAAAAGTGGATCATTAAGCAAATATCTAAAATAGCCATCTGCAGTAATCAGCCTCCAAGATGGCCCCAGTGATTCCTAACTTACTATAGTCGATAGACTTTGAGACTTTAAATGAAACTACATATTAAAAAAATAATTTCACCATTGGCTAATCGATAAACAAAACTTTCTACAGCATCTCATCAATGTTATAACAAAACAACATTATTCGAGAACGTGCTATATTCATACCATCTTCCCACATTGTACCAGCAGTGTTGTTCGTCTTTGTGACCAACAGAATAAGACGGTAGCATGTCACTTTCAATATTAGGTTATACAAGACTGTGGATTGAGTCCTGGGATCTTTCACTGTCTTCAATCACTTACTCCAAGTGAAACCCGTTGCCATGTCAAGCAGCCCAATGGAGAGGAACTACCTGCCAAAAACCAAGCGAGTGAGCTTGGAGGCTCACTTCCCGAATCCAGCCTTCAGACGACTGCAACCCTACTCAACAGCTTGCCTGCAGCCTCATGAAAGACCTGAGTCAGAACCACCCAGCTAAACTGATTCCAGATTTTCAACACACAGATACTATTTTCAGGAGCTAAATTTTGAAGTAGTTTCTTACACAGCAATAGATAACTAATTCACTATCTTATACAGACCTGAAGTAGAAATTGAAAGATTTAACCTACGTGCATGTAGGACAATTTCCATTTTCCATAAGAAAGCAACAAATTACTCATTCGATCATTCATCACTTACTGAATGTCAAATAGGGAAGGTATTTCCAAGTGACATAAGCCTTCATATAGTTATAATCTATAAAACACAGAAATAATTACAAAGACCCCCTCACACACACACACACACACACACCTCAAGCTGCCTCAATCCACTGGTTGCATTAGCTTTTAAGTCTTCTTGTTCCTAATGCTTTACCCCTCACTCCCCACTCTTTCGATTTACAAACCCTCTCAAGAACGTACATCAGGCGTCCCTCCCTAGCTATTTTGAGTGTTCGGTTCAGGCATATTCATTTTAACTATGTCCTCCCATCTAAGGGAGAGGCAATCCTGATCACAAGTGTTAAGGAAAATTCTAATTTCTGCAATTAATGACTAAGGGGCAACAGCAGCACTAATACAATCACAGCTCAAGTCCAGGTCACAGCTGAAATGGCGATGGGGGCAGGCGATGCGTCCCCTTACCAATCACTGGACTCTGCTGTCCCTCAGCGGGAGGGTCATGCTGTTCTAGGAAAATCAGGGGCTCCTTTCTGCACAAAGAAGGTCAAAGGGCAAACTTTCTTTCTATCAACCACAAAACCAGCTTCTGCCAAACCTAAACAGCGTGGGAGGCCGTCAGAGGTGAAGGGAGCACCAGACAGAAAACCACACAGTTGAGTCTCCTGCCGCCGGCTGGGGTCTGAGTCAGGTGACCTCTCAGTGCATACGACGAACCTAAACAAAGATCTCTCCCCACATGACAGACAGGAGGAAGAAGATGACTGGCAGTAAGACCACGGCTGCCCAGTTCCACCACGGAAAGCCATTAAAACTTACTTCTTTGCAGCCCCAGCCAACTGGAGGAGCCACAAGTTACTCCGCAGCTCAGCTTCAGGGATGCACCTGGAGGAACCTGGGACCCCCACCCAGGACACAGGCGCCGAGCACTGTACACACACTTCCAGCCCCAAGCCGCAGGCGGGAACCCTCCCCACCAGCTGTCAGCCGAGCTCCCGACCAGCCACAGCCCTGCAAGCCGGTCTCCTCTGTCCGCTTCCCCTGCGGCTGGGACCCGAAGAGTCCGCAGAGAGGAGACGCCTTTTCCAAAGGCTCTGCGGGAGAGGGTACGCCTGCCCCCCCACCCCGAAAAGGAGCGCCAGGGTGGGCGCGGCCCGGGGCCCAAGGAGCTCGGGATCCAGCATCGCCCCGCTCAGCGCGCCCCACCTTGTCGCCGAAGCTGCGGGCCATCAGCAGGTCCGGGCTGGGCGTGCTGTCGCCGCCCACGGCCTCCTCGCTGCTGGAGCCGGCCAGCGGGTGCGGCATGTCGCGCAGGGAGTGCGGCCCCGTGGACGGCAGGGCCTTGGAGGGCCCTCCCGACATGGCGCGGACGGCTCGGGGCGCGCGGCCGCCGCTTCCTCCCGCTGCTCCCGCCGCGCACGGGCGGAGGCGCCGCTCGGCCGCGGCTCTGTCGGAGGCCCCCGCGCGGGCCGGGCCGGACCGGGCCGGGCTGGGCGCCGCCTGTGCCACCGCCACCCGCCGGCTCGTCACGGCCCGTGCTGGGCTGCGCTGGGCGGCGCTGGGCTGGGCTGCTCCGCACCGCGCGCCCCCGCTCGGCTCCGCGCCGCCGCCCGCCGCCTGCCGCGGGTCGGCTCGCACCGTGGCTCGCGGCGCGCAGCCAGCACCGCCACGCCGCCCCGCCGCCTGGCCCCGCCCCCGCACTCTGGCCCCGCCCCGCAGCCTGGCCCTGTCCCCGCCCCCGTCGCCGGCGGCCCCGCCCCCGAGGCCTGGCCCTTTCTCCCGCCGCCGGCGGTGCCGGCCCGCAACCCTGCCCTGGCCCCGCCCCGCAGCCTGGTCCCGCCCCGCAGCCTGGCCCCGCCCCCGCAGCGCCGGGGCGGCCTCGGCGCCGGGAGTGAGGGCGGGAGGGGGTCGAGGGAAGGCGCGCAGCCCCGCCCCCGCCCCCGCCCCCGCCCCCGCCCACCGCCCCGCAGGAAGTGCGCGGGGAGACCGCGGCCGCGGGCCTCCCTGCGTCCCGGCTTTCCTTCCCAGAGGCCGGCCTTGTGGAGATGTTTAACGGAAATCAGAAGCGGAAAAAAGACCGTTGGAGGATGCTGTTCCATTCCGCCCGCGATCTCTGACGCGCCCGCGGGCGGGCAGCCACGCCTGGGGCTGGGGGTTTGGGGACACTCACGTGGGTCGGGGTCTTCTGGCCTCTGAAATAACCCGGAACGAAAGGAATTACGACGCGTATTTACATATAAGAATGGCCTAAAAGGCGATGAGGCCCAAAGGAGAGAGAGAACAACAATTCAAGGAGACGGTGTGGGTGTTTTTTTGTTTGTTTCAAAAGCGCGCTGAGATCCCCATGCCATCTTGCTTCTGCCCCTGTTTGTGTCATGGTTAAGCCTCAGAAGAATGAGAGCATCCGTAGATAGAGGGTGTGCTACAAACGATACATGACTCACACCGTGACTGAAATGCCTTTTGAAAGAGGTTTAAGTTCATTTTCATGCTTTCGTGCTTCCTTTCTCGGCCGTTGGCCGAGCTAGATTCTCAGTTTTATTTGCTAGCAGAGCAGACATAGTCGAGGCATTACTTCAACTCTTTGGGGTGCAGGTTCACCTCTTTCCACCTTACCTGTCTCTGTAGCTTTTGTTCTTGGGGCCGAATCAGCAGAGATAACTAGTCCGCTCAAGAACATATTGATACTAACAAAGTAACCGAGTTGGGCGCCTCATCGTGAGGGCGCATCTTTTTCTCTCTCCCCAAACTCTATAGGTTTGTCCCATTTCGCCTGACAAATCTTGAAGCGGAGATTTACTGTGATCTCCCCTACACTTTTATCTAGAAACAAGGAGGAGAATGCAGAGAGTTGAAGCTAACCCAAAATAATACTTAGAGACTCATAAGATTCAAAGATTTTCCTTGTTTTCCCTCGTGTGTGTAATTCATTGGGCCTTAGTACCCAAGTTATCAGCTTTTATCTCCCCAACGTGTATCTGCCTTGGTTGGTGAGAATAGAATTCAGAGGGCACTGGGAACAATTTTAAATGCCGCATCTACCTCACAGGAATGCCAATGTCTGGTCCTCTTGGAATCAGGTAAAATTAATAATACTTTTATATTCAAGGGCTGCTTGTAATTACTACAGACCCTGTTCACTGTTCTCCTGATTGTCATTAAAATAAATAGCATAACTATAACTAGAAATGAGTGTTGTATAGATGTACAACATGGGTATTTCTTATCAGATGGTGTTATTTACACAACCAGACCACCATCACCTAATAGAGATATTATTAAACTCCACACAGGTTTCTCCTCAGGACACCAGGGAAGAGTGAAAAGTGAGCCTTGAACTCTTGTTTAGTCAGCACAAGTAGGTGACCATGACCAAGTTGCCTAATGGTAATAAACCTTTTTTCTAACCTTAACAACAAAGGACAGGGAGCAGATGATAGTACCTTAGCTGATGGTTGTGAGAATGAAGTAGCATTCTCTAACATTCCTAGCAAGATGCTGATGTGGAATAGGTGCTCCCTATATGTTAATTCCCTTCCTTCCCTTCTCCGCTGGGTTTTCTCTACTATTCTTATGATACAATAATCAAAGTTTTCATAATTGAATGTACCACACTCCAAACTTCTGAGTTTGTGTCAGAGTACCATTTTTCTATGCTCCCACAAAAAAAATTAAAAAAATAGAGATCCTAAAAGGCCATAAGAAATAGTTTATTTCCTGGTTGGTCAGTGGCATCTGGCCACAATGATCCAGTGGGTAGCCATCAAAACTAAAGAAAGTGAATTTCTATGGAAAACATTTTGGTATAAAGTTTCCACCATTCAAATTTAGCCTAGGACTGCCTATTCATATTCACCACTTCCTGTTGTATTTCAGTGTTCCTTGTGGTGGGAAACTGTCACTGAAATAACGTTAAGTGTCCCAGCGTAACTGACTATGCTTCCACTAAAAGTTTCAAAGCAACATGGTACTGAGGAGGAAAAGCAAACTTTTCTCATCAGAAAATTTTGTAGCGTTTGTTGGAATTTGTGGAGAGAAGCTTGGATTTCTAGGGCTGAGTTCTGAGGAAGAACACAGTGGATTTATGTGCATAGGGGCATGGGGAAAATGCCACCAGAACCAAAGAACACAGCATGCAGCATTCTCCCACCCATAGGTAATACTGAGCATTGAAGCTGGTTCATTTCAAGAGACAGGGCCTTGGGCTCCAGGATTTGGTGAGATTGCCAAGCTGGAATCCAGTAAACCTCACTAGCAAGTCTGTGAGGACTTTACATGAGCTCCCAGACCTCAGAAACAAAGCAGAGTCACAAAGCAGCATTCTATCCTTTTCTCCCCTGGTACAGCATGTGCTTAGGCTGTATTCATGTTTGTGTTAGCTGCTTACCCTCTTCTGGTTTTTAATACAATCATAGCTTTATTCTATACGGCATCCCAAACCCTGCCTCAAAATAACACCAGCACCTCTGAAGTGGACGACTGATGAGGACAAAGGAGGTTTTCAAAGAGCGTTCAGAGTGACATGGAGAAAGCCACAGAGGGCTGTCTCAAACAAGAGGAGCAACTGAGAAGGCACTGCCACCAACAGAGACAAAATTGTGTGGATCATTTAATTCAGTCAACAATATCCCAGGAAAAAGCAAAAGCCAGCAGGTCTACTTGAGGCCAGGATCTGAAGAGTTTTGCAAACAAGAAATTGGACCTTGCCCCAGAACCAGCAGAAAGGTTTTTAGGTAAATGATAGGATCATTTTATTATCCTATAACAAAGCACCTGACTCCAAAAGCACGAGAGACCCTCTGTAATGAGTAATGCAGAACAGATCATGGACCAATGCCTAAGAACCAGCTATGACTTTCTTAAAATGCAAATTTTTAAACCTCATTTAAGAGAGTCTAATTCTGGGTCTGGGCCTGGAATCTGCATTTTTTAACAATCTCAGCCAATGTTCATGCTGATACTGGTATAAAGGCTGTACTTTAATAAATTCTGTATACAGAGCTCCACCCATTTCTCTAAACTAGAAATGACATTCCAAACCTTCGTTTGTAAAGAACATTTTAAGTGCTTTCTTTGAAGATATTTCCTGTTTGCTGAAAAGTTGCTTAAAAAACAAACATAAAATTACAGGGTCCTTTACCCTAAACTTTTATGGTTATTTTATTGAAGATCTACCAGGTGCTTAAAATTGGGGAGAACTCAGATGAACTAGACTGTCTGTTGACAGATTCATTTTGTAGTGCTGCCTGTGCAGTGCCTCACAATGGTGTAGATATTTCCCAGAGCCCCTGAAACTTCTTGGGCTATAGCCCCAAGTAAATGAGCCTCATCTGGCCATAGAAATGTAATCCACTGCCATCACAAGGGACACCTGCTCCTTGGCTTTCTTTACAAGCATATTGATAAGTACTGGAACCCCTGGCACTGAATCTTATTAGCAGTGAATCTTTGGATAGGATGTAAAACCTATTTACTGGCTGTGTGCTCCATGAGAGAGTTCAAGTCCATCTCTAGTAATGATCTTTGAAAGGTATCTAAAAGATGACTATTCAGACACCATAGGACCCAGCCGGTCCACTCCCAGAATATAACAGAAATGCAGGTGTGTATTCACCAAAAGATGGATTCAAGAATCCCCACAGTAGCACTGCTTGTAAGTTTATGTAAAAAATGTCATAAATGAGGAAGCTAAGACCCAGAAATTGTAAGTAACTTGCTCAAGGCCCACCAGCTAGTGCTATTGCTAGTGTGACCGTCCATCTGGATGCATAGTGATTCAAGTGTGGGTTTGGGCAATACTAGTTTAGGTAAAGCCAAAGCTAAAGGAATGAGGAGAGAAGGAGGGAGAGAGGGAAGGACGAAGGGAGGGAGGGAGGGAGGAAGGGGGGTAAAGAGAGAGAATCAGCAACTACTATTTGCCTACCAGTCATGTGCCCCTTTTCACTGTTCTGTCTTTCTTCCTCTCCCTTCAAATCAGTTACAAAGATCTAATGTCTGGAGCTGTTGGAGCCATCTTGTGGCCAAGAGAGGCAACATTCTCAGTACTCCTGAGCATAGCTGAGTGGATAAATGGGAAGTGCCTGTGTATTTGATGGCATCATTGAACCACTCCACCTAACTCAGTGGTCCCCAACATTTTCAGCACCAGGGTCCAGTGCTCCTGTGAGAATCTAATGCCTGATGATCTCAGGTGCAGCTGAGGTGGTGAAGCTAGCCTGGGAGCAGCTGCAAATAGAGATGAAACTTCACTGTCTTGTGTGCCACTCACCTCCTGCTGTGGAGCCCAGTTCCTAACAGGCCACGGACCAATATCCATCTGCAGCCCAGGGGTTAGAAACCTCTGACCTAACTCCAGACTTCTTAAGTAAACAATAAACACCCATATGGTCTCGGTCAGTTTTATTGGGATCCCTGTAACATGCTGCTAAATTCATCCTCAGGGGTTCAAAAGATGAGGAAAAGAAGCATGTAGAACGCATAAGAAGAGAGGCCCCCTATGGGCCTGGACCTCGAGTTTGTTGAAAGAGAAACTTCTCCCTCATTAGGCATAGTCATTTCTTCCCAAAATCTATTATGAGAAGTGGGGGTTCTACTTGATCAGAGGGTAGGAGAAGATTGAGAATACATTCCAGATGAAGGATGTAAATGTGAAAATAAAAGATTAGCAGAATATTTATATAACCTTAGACAGAGTGGAGACCATAAGCCACACTGGCAACTGGAAACCTAGAAGCTGGAAAAGAAAATATAGAGATATTTGATTATATGAAAATTAAGGAAATTTGATATTTAAAATACTACATAAAAAGACAAATTGTGTTGGAGGATTGAGGATGATAGTTAATGGGTACAAGATTTATTTGGGGGGTGATTAAATATTTTAAAATTGTGGAGATGGTTACACAACTCTGAATATATTAAAAACTATTGAATAGTATACTTTAAATGGAAAATTGATGGATATGTTAATTAGCTCAATTGAGATAATCAATTCACAATGTATATGGATATCAAAACATTATGTTGTACACCGTAAGTATATATTATTTTTATTTGGCAATTATACCTCAAGTATATATGACTTTTGTCAATTATACCTCAATAAAACTGGAAAAAATACTGTAGATAAATAAATAGGTGAATTGTATGGCATGTGAATTAGAACACAATAAAGCTGTTACCAAAAAAAAAGACAAAGAATAATCTAGAGAAAATTATTTGGAGCACAAATGACCCACGACATATTAATATCTTTAATAGATACAGCTCCTACAATGTAATAAAAAACAATCAAAAAATGACAAAAGGATAGGAATAGTCAATTCAAAGAGAGAATAGAAATGGCCAACACTTGAGAAAGAAAAGTTCAATCTCACTAGAGATCTACAAAATGTCAACAAAAGCAAAAAGATACAATTTATGCTTATCCTACTGGTAAATATTGAAAGACTAATAAGTTATAATCAGATAAGGATTCATGCTTTACGAGGCATAAAATTTAAACAATTTAGGGGCCCTTTTTAAGAAAAAGAATTTAAAGTTTCAAATATAAAATTTGGTACAAAGGTGAATTTTTATTTAGCATGAGAAAATGAATCACCAAAATTATAATTTTTATGAAACTGATATCACAATTATCACAAAAAATGTCTAGATTATTAATTTTCCAACATACCTCTGCAATATCATTTTTCATAGTCTTTGGATTCATATTCTCTAAGAACTTCACGAGACAACTTTTACAATATTTTCTACAGTGAGAATAGAAAGGTGATGAATTTTTTCTTCTAAAATCACTGATTGAAATATGTGTTTTTATTACTGATAGCTTAAAAAGTTTATTTCAGCCACAAATTCATTCTTGGTAATGTGTAAGATCCAATCTATTATGTTAGCAGGCATAAAATATATAGCTTACCACCAAACATACCTGCTGTTTGTAGAACTGCAACAGATTTTTAGCCTGTGAACCCAGGAATTCTTATTCTGTTTCAAGTAAGTTCCACCAAAACAAAACAAAAAAACTGTATGGTGAGTTTATAATTGTATGTATTGCTTTATCAATAGGAGAGAATTTATCAATGAGAATGAAATCATATGCTTATAATTCTATAACTTTAACTATAGGAAGAATTTTCTATAGACCATCTCTGGCTCCGTACATTTCAAACTGTGTTTCTTCTTCTTTAGTACCCCATAGATCTGGTGCCAGGTGTCATAAGACTACTTCATTTCACAGTGTTACCTCTGGCCCTATATCTTCACAGAAGTATACCTGGAAGCTCTTCCTACATCAGGATGTCTAGCAATAACCCCACAGAAGAGACAGTGAACCTGCTTAATACATCCTGCTAAACGTAAATAGATGCATCCCAACTCAACTTTCAAAAATGCCTGCAGCCACTACAAGGCCATCCAACCTAAAGGGAAGTGTGAACAGAGAGAAATTCAGAGTGGAAAGACATAGTTGTCTTACCTGCTTGCAGATAAACAAACTTACTTTTTCGAAAATTACAAAAATAATGACCCTGTGAGCACATTGCCAAGACTTCTCCCATGGCCTTGGGGTTGGGGGCAGTTAGGAGGTAGGAATGGATGTTCAAGTAAACATCCCTAAAACTTCATCAGCTTCCCATGCTATCTACCCCCACATCCACTGCTAGTGAGGGGTCAGGGGAATGGGTGATTTCAAATAGTGTCGGCACAGATGTGTAGTGCTATCAAAATAAAAGTACTGGTACCTAAGGGTATATGTGCAAAGACATTTATTGCAGCATTGTAGAGGCAAAGAGAATGGAAACAGCCTACATACACATCACTAGGTAAAAGGCTGAAAAATTATAGTACATTCACACTATATTAACCAGCAATGAAAAATGAATTAGACCTTTATGTACTGGGAGGTCTACAATAAATTTAAAAGGCAAGCAGTGAAATAATATGTATAGTAGAATCACTATATAGGAATGTATATGTGTATATATACATATACGAATGTATATGTTCATACAAGAATAGGAAAATGCTTGATAGGATATGGACCAGACTGCTAAGGATTTTAATTTGGGGTTGAGGGGCAGCAGGACAGAGGCAGATGAAATTAACATTTTCTTTCTACAACTTCATATTGTTTACTTTCATGCATTACTATGAGAATTTATGTATTTTGTAATTTAAAAATTCTAATAAGAAAAATAATGTTAAAGCATATGAAACAGCGGAGTTAAACATATTTACAATTCCTCCTACTTCTTTTCTAAGGCTAAGCAATTTGTGTCGGCCAAACTTCTCCTTGCCTTTCTCCACTCCTAAAGTGATATAATTATAAAAAGAACTTCAAGAGCAGTTTTAAAAAAAAATCTTATCATTTTAAATTTTAAATTACGTTGATATGCTACTCAATAGCAACAAGGACAATTTTCAGGTACAATCCTAGACCTCTCTCCACCTGACATACTTCTTTTTGCCCTGCCTCACTTTTATCAGATGTGAGATGTGTGTTAACAATTGGAGTTGAATTTCTGCCATATAATTTGAGTGCACTACAGAAGAATTTCCAATTTTAGAAAAAAATTTCAATTCTATGTGTTAGAATTTTTTTAACTCTTCAGAATGATGTCTCTTTGCTGTTAACTTTACATATAATATGTGTTTTTAACTGGAGCTGGTATCTTCTCAGCATCTTAACTTTGATGATGATCTTAAAAGTTTTCTTAATATTCTGAACACATTCTGAATATAAAATATAACAGCATATGCTGAGTCATCTGGATGACCAGTATTTAATTGACAAATGGAATAGATATTAGTTCCCATATTTACATTTAAGATCAAGAAACTACCAAATATTTTGACTCTAATTTTCCTATGCTGATGATGCAAGAGCAGCAGCAAGCTTAACACAGGTAAACATATGCCCATCTGTGCATTTGTGGGACCTGGGGCGAGAGTACAGATGTAGGCTCACATTCCATATGTCTAAATATTTGAAAGTTATAAATCAAACTAACAAATACGTGAAATGCTATGGCTTTGAAAGAACTGAAAGTTGGCAAAATATCAAAGACAACTAACTTTGCTATTTTTCATGTCTGTGTGGTCTGTTGGTATTTGATATGAGTAATAAAATAAATACATAAACAGTTCATAAAATTTCTTTTTTCTGCTTTTAAAGCAGGAAAATAATATTTACATTGTTATAAGATCACAAGATTTTTCACATAAACTGTGTTCCATTGATAGTGTTAAAAGATAAACTGAGGCATATTACAATTTTTAAGAGTTTGAAAAAAAATCATTTCCAGTTGGACAGCATCAAACTGGAAGTGGTTAGAAGAACACTACCAACAGGAACTGGGGAGAAACTTTTATAGAGAAAAGGCAAAGCAAAGTAAGATAATTGATTGGCTGTTGCTTAAAGCCTAGTTGGCTGTTTGTAATTGGTCGTCCTTAGGTTTTAATTTTTACCTTGAGGCATTTAGATTGGCTTAGATTTTGGATTGCTTATGAAGGCCACCTTGGCATTAGAGCCACCTCAGTTTAATGGCCTCCTTGTTTAATTTAACAAAAATAATGTCAAATTGGACAAACTTTCTTGAGTGATGTAGTTCTTAGTTGTTTTTTTTTTTAATTAATTTTAATTTGGAGAAAACATGTCCTCTAGTAAGGAAACAACAACTGAAAATACCAAAGGAAGGTGACCTTGCCTGAAAAAACCCTTTTTTTTTCTTTATGACTTCCTTGTCCCACCCCTTCTCAGTCTTTAAAAACCTTTCCTTTTCTGCAACTCTTTGATGCTCCTTTCTGTTTGCTAGGTGGGGTGCTGCCTGACTCATGAATCATTGAATAAAGCCAATTTGAACTTTAGTCAGTTGAATTTTTTTAGTTTGACACATGGTACATATAAACCTACATGCACACAAATATAAGAATCACTTGCTTAATATGGCACAAATATTCCTCAGCCACCAGTACAACTATTGTGAATACTGTTCTAATTCGTGAGGAACTCCAGAACAGCAAATGAGAAGACAGCTAAAAAAGGGACATTCAGCACTAAACAGAAATAACAGTTAGTTGTGCAAGAATATATTGAATTCATCTAATCTCAGAGGAAGTATTTCCAAGTTAAAATTTTTTTTTTCTCTTACTTCTGCTGCTGATCTATTCCCTGCACTAAAAAGCAGCATCCATTTCTGATCTTCTAAAATAATAGAAAATATACATATTGGTCTCTGTCTCTCTCATCCTTCATTCCTGGCACAGAGCTCCTGAAATCCTTGTAAATTCTTAAGTGATAAGAGCACTAGTAGCATTCTTTTGTTCTATTATTTGATCTTTGACATTTGAACTTGAAAATTTTTCTGTAACTCTTCACTCCTGCCTTAGACATTATACAGATTATCATCAGTACAGCATGCGTCAGTGCCTGGTTTCCAGTCAAGTGCAAGACCTCCTCAAAGAAAAACTCTTCATGCCCAAACTGCCTATTAGTTAATCTCATACATGGGATTAGTGACCTTATAAAGGAGACTCCGTGTGAAGCTACAGCAAAAGACAGCCATCTATGAACCAGGAAATGGGTCCTCACCAGAGCCCAACCACGCTGGCACCTTGATCAAGGACTTCGCAGCCTCCAGAACTGTGAGAAGTAAAAATCTGTTGTATTTAAGACACCCAGCCTATGGCATTCTGTTATAGCAGCCTAAATAGACTAAGACAGTCCCTAGTCATCTGTCTTTCTAGTACTTACAGCCTTGTAGTGCCTTCTACACTGCATAAAGGTTGGTCTGTGTGACCAACAGTATATGGCAGAAGCAATGGGTATGTCATTTCCAAAATCAGGCTATAAAAGACAATGTGGCTTCTATCTTGGTCACTCTCTTTAACTCTTATATCACTTGCTCTGGCTGTGTGTTGCCATGTCGTGAGAAACCCTATGGAAACGCCTGTGTGGTAAGGAACCAAAGTCTCCTGCTATTAGCTACATGAGTGAGCTCTACAGCTTCCATCCAGTCCAGCTTTCAAATGACCATAGCTCAGCTGGCATCTTGACTGCACCTTCACAAAAGATCCTAAGCCAGAACCACCCATCTATGCTGCCTAGGTTCCAGCCCCTCAGAAACTGAAAGAGAATACATATTTCCTGTTTTAAACTGACAAGTTTGGGGGTAATTTGTATAAGCAATAGATATAACTAATACAGTGATTGTCTCAAACTTCTACACATTTGACTCTAAAGCCTGTATATCCTAATGCATTTCCCATTAATATTTTAGCACAGAATAGCAAAAGAGGATTAGGTGGCTTCAATTGGAAACTGGAGACTCTTCTCAATGTGATATTGAAGGTCTATAATAATCATAATGGCTTCACGAGAAAGCAATTCACACACTGCTACCTCGCATTTTCTTATTTAATAGAGCCACAGAACTGTAACATGCATTCCTTTTATCCTGGACTTTCCTATAGTAGATATGTAGGAGCTCAGTATCGGCTGACTTATGAACCAAGTATTAAGATATTCAGTAAAACAAAGGTCTTTCATAATTGCTGCCATCAGCACCATCTGTCTCCAGAACCCTTTTCATAAAACTGAAACACTATACCCATTAAACAACTCTCCATTCTCCCCTTCCCCCAGCCCCTGGCAACCACTAATCTGCTTTCTGTCTCTACAATTTTTTTTGGTCTCCATGATTTTGACTACTCTAAGTACTTCATATAAAGGAAAACACAAAGTAAATAGAGTTCCTGGACCCAATTCTGACATTGGGGGTTGTTCCCGCATACCAATAAGCAATTCTCAGACTCCCACGGGGTATCAAAGAATTCAACTCAATTCTGACACTCTACTTGGGGATAGCATTGGATTCCACAGGTTAAAGGGTCAGTCCTACAAGACTCCTTCCCTCCCAACACACACTTCAGACACAGACACAAGGCCAAACCTGTGCTTCTGGCCAACTAGCTGCAGGTTGGAGTTCCAACAACCTCTCATTGGGTTTAATTAATTTGCTAGAATGGCTCATAAAAGTCAGGAAAACCCATTTACTCACTAGATTAATGATTTATTACAAAGGATATTAAAGGATACAAATCTACAACCAAATGAAGAGATACAGGGCAAGGTCCCAAACAAAGGAGCTTCTGTCCTCATAGACCTTGGGGCCTGGCACTGAGGCACATGCAAGCATTCCGGCCCCCCAACAGGGAAGCTCTCCCAACACCCTCCCTTTGAGTTTTTATAAGGGCTTCAGCACATAGACACAATGATTATCATTGCTCATTGGTGATTGAACTCAATCTCTAGCCTCTCCTATCCCAGAAAGTCAGGGGTAGAACTAGATGTTTCAACTCTCAAATCATTTGGTTAGCTCCACTGGCAACCAGTTCCTATTCTTAGGTGCTTTCCAAAAGTCACCTCGTTAGCATTACAAAAGATACCTTTATCACTCTCAATACTTGGGAAATTCCAAGGATTTCTGGAGGTGTGAGCCAGAAATTGTGGCCAAAGACCAATACATATGAGAAATATATATATTTGGTCATCTGAAAGACCAATTATATATTTCTTATAAATCACAATATTGAACACAGTATTTGCCTTTTGGTGACTAGCTTATACCACTTAGCATAATGTCTTCAAGTTTCATGCATGCTATAGCATATGTCAAAATGTCATTTTTTAAGGCTGAATAATATTTAATTGCATATATATGTCACATTTTGTTTATTCATTCATCTATCGATGAACAGTTGGATTGCTTCCACCTCTTGGCTATTGTGAATAGTGCTGTTATGAACATGGGTGTCCAATGTTCAAGGTCCTGCTTTCAGTTCTTTTGGGTGGACACCCAGAAGTGGAATTGCTGAATCACATGGTAATTCTTTTTTTAAATTTCTGAGTAACTGCCATACTGTTTTCCTCAGTAGCTGTACCATTTTACATTCCCTGCAATGCACAAGGGTTTCATTTTCTCCACATCCTCACCAACACTTGTTGTTTTATTTTTTATTTTTTTTATAACAGCCATCTAATGGGTGTGAGGTGGTCACTCATTTTTATTTCCTTTTTATAGATGACAGAACTGAAGCACCTAAACGTTAAACGAGGGCTTACAATCATTAAATCTTAGAGCAAGGGTTTGAACTCAAGTAACCTGACCGACTATTAACCAATAAATTAAAAGTCTTGTTAGGTACAAGTTCCAAAATCTCAAGAAAAAGATAGAGGGGTTCAAGGGCTAACACCCGCCACTAAAATGCAAAACGATTAGGAGCAAGTTAAATTTATCTTTCTCCTGATGTTCTCCCCAGCCCTAGAAGGTTGAACTTGCCAGGAAATTGCAAAATGTTCTGAAGGTGGAATTCTTTCTCTCCTTCTCCTTAAATAAAGTCTGTCCGAAATGTTCATGAGGGACTTATACTGGAGTTTTCTTCTGCCCTAGTTTCTGTGTTGTCTAGTCAGGCAACCTAAAACCAAAAAGTTCTCCTATACATTTTGGTCATCTTTTTAGTCACTCTGGGACTTGATAAGCCCTCTTAACTGAAAAGGGATTCTGGCCAACTACCAAAATGCTGTTGTGTCACAATTTATATCTAGATTAAAGGAGTCAGCAAGAGCTGGTCTCTAGGAATTCCTTCCTCCAGAGCGGAAATGAAGTGTGAGGTTTAACAACCTGGGCTTAAGTATCTGGCAGACTTTAGTATTTTAACCTCTGCTGGCTACTTGACATAGAGTAAGTAACTCAACATTTCTGAGTCTCTTATACAAATCAGTGATGACAGACCTGGAGCTGATGCACAGGAAGCACCTAACACTCAGAAGGTCCTCAATAAATGCTTGGTAGTATTATTATTACTTCAGTCACGGATGCATAAACAACAAAAATGTGCACCATGAACATTTACTATAAAGCAAACATCGATTATTAAGAATGTATATTTAAATTCTAGAAAAAATGCAAAACGGATGAACGGTTACAAAACAGGCTGCATACATCAATATGAGGTTAGCTTTTAATGTAAATGTGCAAATCTGTTGTGCTGGATCAGGCATCAGGTGAGATCCCACTGCGAGAGATTTAGTGTTTTGAGATGTAGCGCACCCATTTCTTAAATACAGATTATTGAACAGTAGTAAGAGCTTGTACATGCTTAGTGCTTTTCTGATGTTTTTAATTACGAAAATTATAAGAGAAAAAAATATCCCTGGGATTTGTGTGTTATAAACCCGCAACTCCAGAGAGTTGTTATGGCTTGAAAGCTAGCCCCAACTATGAAGACTCGACCTTCTAGTCCCAGCCTAAGTGTATTCATTCACAACTTTGCAGGAGCCGCTGGGCTGGCGGTGGCTTTTCGCCCGGGAGCTGCGGGGACCAAAGCGCAAGTACCGGTGCTAGGGACGCAGCTCTTCCCCGCCACGCCCCTGCCTAGCGGAGCCAATAGGCTACGTCACCAGGCCCCGCCCCGCCCGAGCCCCGCCCCGCAAAGTGTGGCCTGCATCTCCCATGAGCCTCTTGGGCTGCCACTCTTCGGAAGGGAAGTGGGGTGTGCGCCGAGGCGGCTGTTCACGTACGAATAGCCGCGGGCGGCAGCCTCTGGGTCCCGGTGGGGGGCGGGACTTCCGCTCCCTCGGGCTTACGTCATCAGGAGGCGGAAGCGCCGTGGGGGCGGGAAGGTTGTAGAGCCGCACGCTGGGCTGGGTTTGCCGGTCTGTAAGTGGTCGCGCCCCCTCGGAGAGGGCGCTCGGACGGCAGGGTGGTCCCGGGCGCTCTCGCGTCCCCGGTAAGTAGGACAGCTCGGCGGCGCCGGGGGATGGAGGTGTGTGGCTCCGGCGCTGACCCGCTGCGGTTGTCTTTGTTGCCACTGGGCAGTGGTCTCCCCGCTTCGCTCGCCTCCCCGAAGTTTCTCACTCCGGTCTTCCGGCTCGGCCGCAGCCCTGGTCCAGCCTGCCCTCCACGCCCGCCTCCTCTGATAGGCAGGTCCAGCCCTGTCACATTCCTGATTGACGTTCCCTTTCACAGTCTGTGGCCCTCTCGTTCCTGCCGCCCTAACCCAGCTTCGCTAGCCCCGTGCTTCAGCCGCACGAGACGCCTAGAGCATATTTTGTGGAAAACCGACATATATTTGTCAGCCCTTGTACTTTCCCGGGCGCCCCTGAAGGCATCCCTAACCACGCCAATAGAAACAGTTCCTCTCTGCTTCCAGAGCAGCGTTTACGCCTCTTAAAGAGCGCGTTTGTTAAAGTTTCTTTAGTATGATTGCTTGCATGAGACTGTATTTTCCCACCGTATTGTGTTCCTCGAGGGCAGAAGGAGGATCCTGTTCATTTGGGATCTTCCCTCGTTTTCCTTTTAAGTTTGCAGTGTCCACGATTGTTGCCGGGTACGTTTTTTTTAAGTGAATCGAGAGAGATCATAGCTGAGTGATTTTTTCTTCCTAACACTGTGGTCGTACTGATGTTATCAACTGCTTGATACATTTGGTAGTATTTGATAAACACAATCTAATGATGTATTAAAGACAGTAATGCTAAATGTTGGTATCAGCATTTGCAAGAATAAACATTTAAGCTTCATACTCTAAATACTCGAGGCGCTTGTAGAGTTTAAATTTGTGATTTCAGTCTGCTTTTCAGATATATGTTTCTAGAGAGGTGGAGAAACTGCAAATATTTCCTTTTAGGATGGCTGGCTGTTACTGACAACTTTTAATTATTAAAATATGGTACATTTTATATGCCTGTCCACACGTTTTTTACAGCTGATTGTAAAGTGCTGACCAGTTGCCACTGAACATAGTTAAAACAGAAAATAAGAAGATGGCAGCAAACTCTTCAGGACAAGGTAACGCATGCTAGAATTTATTTTATTACTAGAAGCTTTTCCCTCATATAGTAAATGTATTTTAATAGAAAATTTGGCATAAGGCAGTTACTGTAGCCAGAATAAAAAATGAATAGCAAAGTAAAACCCTATATTTGAAGCAAGTCCAACATTGTATCAGATATTTAACATCCTCAATAGCTATTAATCCTATATTTTATTCTGTGTTAAGATTATTTACATTGTAAACCTAAGATCCTCCTCTAACATATGTGTTCTCATTTACTTGAAATCTGAACCACTTTTAAAGAAGTTATGTTGTCACTGGGCAGTATCCATAACTTTATCTTCATTTGCTCTGAAAACTTTCACATTTCACCTGTGTTAAGAGCTCTCTAAAGCAAGTTGAGTTAGACACATCCTAGAGAAGTTTTTATTTAAAAATAGGTTTTAAAAGTAAAATTTAATATCTAGAAAGTATTAAATCCCACTTTGTAAGTAGTTTACGGCTTCAAATCTTGAAGCAAACTTATATTTCCTTTCTATATCAAGTCTAAACTATTTGACCTACTATGTATTTTTTATTACTCTGTTCTGATTTTTTAATTCTCAGTTTTGTCTTATCTTAAACATATAAGTGGAATCATAAAGTGTGCACATGTTTGTGTCCAGCTTCTTTCCCTCACTACTATCTGTGAGATTGATCCATTGTGTGCCATGTATTAATAGTTTATCCCTTTTTATTGTGGAGTAATATTCCAGTGTATAAATTTACCACAATTTGTTATTCATTCTCCTGTTTGGAGGCTTTGGGGTTGTTGGCTCAGTTTTGGCCATTGTGAATAAAGCTGCTTTGAATATTTGCTTGTAAGCTTTTTTGTAGATATTTGGATAAAGATCTAGGAATGGAGCAGCTGAGTATATAGTTAACTTTATGAAAAACTGCCAAACCTTTTCCTAAGTGTTTGTACCATTTACGCTGTCTCTAGAAATGTGTGAGAATTCTGCTTGCCCCACATATAGCACTGGCTGTTGGCCTTTTTTATTGTAGCCATTTTAGAGGGTGTGAAGTAACATCTTTAGTATTCACTTGCATTTCCTTGGTGACAAATGTTGAGCACTTTTTAATGTACTTATCGGCCATTGTAAATCTTCCTTTGCTAATTGTTTGAGTCTTTTGCTCATTTATTCAAAACCGGATTTTTTTTTATTATCAAGGTATTTTTTTTTTTTAGAGTTTGGATACAGGTCCTTTGTCACTGCTAATTGCATCATCTGGATCATCTTGGAGTTGGTTTCAGTTGACCACATTTGTTATTGGACACTGGATATTCCAACTAATCCATTGTAGAGACTCTAGATTCTGTTGTGTTCCTCAAGTGTGATTTTTGTTCTAGCAGATGGCTTGGCTCAACTCATACTGCAGACTCTTATCTCCCTTGTGTTGGGCAGCAGCTGAAATCTGCCCATTCTTGTCAGCTTCCAGCGGCTGCTTTACTGCTGGGCACTGTGGAGTCTCCCCATGGATGTTTAGCAGGATGCAAAAACTTTTGAGTGGATTTTATAAATGTGTTTTGGGCTTTTCTCCCTCTGCCTTTCCCTCTTAGGTCTCTCACCCAGTTTTTTGGCTACTCTGCCAGCCTTGAATTCTGTGCTATGACACCTCAAGCCAGTTAGGTGCAGTTATCCAAGCTATTTATGAATTGGGAAGTGTTTCAGGAAAAAGGTCACAGATTCCCAAATCTCACCAGTTGCAGTTTCTTCCTGATTTTGGTCAGTCTCTAATACCTTCAAATCATCAATGTTTAATATTTTGTCCAGAATTTATAATTATATTTGCAGGAGTGTTAATCTAACCAAAGTACTCTGGCAATACTGGAAGTTGGAAGCCTGCTGAATCTGTTTTAGTATCTTAGCTGCATTTAGGACAAACTAAAGGTTACGTGAGTTTTATAGAAGTGTGGTATTAAAAGTTAGCTGTGATAACAGCTGTACCAGCTGTAACCAGCTAGTACTGTTCTGTTCTCTCAACCATGTGCAATTTGTGTGCTCTGTGGATTAATCACACGTCAACATTCCTCTATGGTCTTCTTTAATCCGAGTTGTAAGGACTAGGATTAAAAATAATTTAAACAAAAATGAAAACTAAGAGAGGTCTATTTTGGAAAGAAAATATGCTGCTAAAAATCACACAATGCAGTCCAAAGGAAAATAAAATGTTAATTATCTCTCTGTTCTAATAGCACAGATAATTGAGATTTACAATTTTCTGGTTCCATTTTTTTTTTTTTAGTTGCAATAAAACAGCCATTTTTAATGTGTTGCCTTTGATGATCCAGTCAAAGCCACTTTGAAACAGTCAGGCCACTTTGGTGTTTGTTATTCTTTTGTCAGAAATTTTATTGGTTTTATGGAACTGCTGCCACTAGCCACCAGCAGAGGGAGACCATATCATATTCTATAGATTCTCAGACTCAATGAAATTTTTAAAAAGTCTCCTTTATTTGGATCTGTTGCATTTTACTCTCTATATTAAATTATTTCTCTACTGTTTATTTGTATAGGAACTACTTATTATGAAGACTGACTGTCAAGTGCCATAATTATCTTACAATGATAACTGAAAGAACCATGACTTTGTAAGAAAAATCTTAAATCTCTGATGTAGGGGACAGGATCTCATTGTGATCACTAAGCCCTCTTTTGGATCTAGCAGTCTGTCATAAGCTCTTGGCAGACAGTTACTAAAGTGTCATATTCTTAGCATCCATTGTAGTGTGGAACATTTATTATTTGATTGATTAGAAGTAACATTTTGAGAATTTTAATGTGTAAAGGCACATTTTTAAACCGGAATTTGTACAGGATATCATTCTTATGTAAAGAATGTTCATTATTAGTAGTATCAAGGTCCCGGGATCATGTGATGATAGTTGAATTGGTCTAATCTAACCTAACTTCACATACACAGAGAAACCTGATGAAATACTGAGTAAGGAACATGAATTCTTTTCTTTGGTTATTATAGTTATCTCAAATGCTTATAGTAATAACTATAAGCCTTGCAGATCAAGTAATGGGAACTATTGATTTGGGGTCGCTCTGGATGCTCTCAGCTGAGATTTCAGAGCGCTGTTAGGAATGGGGTAGCATGGCTCCTGGCAGGTAGTCCTACTTGACCTCAGACCCAAGTAGAAGGCTTTCCTTAACCAGCTATGGTCCGGAAGGAATGCAAATTTGCCCTTCAGCCTCGTACTAAGGTATGCTATGTCTGAATTAAGAGTTTGTCCCAGTGATTTATAACTTGTTTTTACTGGAACTTTAGGCTTAGCTAGTTTCCTGTATCTACCCTTTTCTCCTGTACCTAAACAAAAAAGTATACAGATATACTTTACAAACAGACTTATGAAGAGAAACAAGACACCAAAATGTTAACACTAACCTAATTATTAATGTAATAACTGTTATTTTACCCCCCCCCCTTTTTTTACAACTATCTTTTTATGTACTTTAACTTTCCTTTTTGTATCTTTTTATGAATTCATGGCTTATAGATTCAACTTGTTCTATTTAGCTGTAATTATTATTCTCTTTAATGTTCCATCTGTGATAGCCTGGCTAATCTCAAACTGGCTTCTTTGTTCTTTGAGCACTGTTCTGGACCTTTAAAAAAAAAAATTTTCTTGCTTTCTGCCAACAAGATATTCCAGGCCCATCCTGATTATTTTCATGCCCTAGGATGTGGAACTAGTACTCCCCTAGAACTCTGGTTCCTTTTAACAGAAGATATCAAGACTAAAATTTGTTTCACATGGTGATAAGGTGGAAGACATTGTTGCTTGCCATTGTAGCAACAGAACAGGGAAACATGTTTCTTTTAAGAACACATTTTAACTTTAACATTACTACATCTTTTTATATCTTGTTTCTTCATTATAAGTTTTCATTGACTACTAACATTGTCTATTACATTAACATGCATCTTTCTTCATGAAGCTCCCTCTGCCAGGAAGGACTCCAACCACACACCCTTTTGACTGTTTGGCAAACTTAGTAAAATGAAGAGAAAATAGAATAATTTTGTATCACTTATTTCCTCATTCTCATGCCACCTAACTCCCATGTGCTTTAGAAACAAAAAATATTTACCTGAGATTGTAATTTTTAATATTACTGAACAGATTCTGGACCTTTAAAAGTAATTTAAGTTTATATACATTGAAAAGCTCTGTTGTGCTTGTATGTATATGTACATTAATGACCAAATTACCTTTGTGTAGACTTTTTAATGATTTGCCTATTTTGGTTATGTGTGTACAATTTCTGTGTACATACATTTACTTTAATACAGTAACCCTAAAATTTTTTTTGTAAACAAATTAATCTAGAGGGAAATTGATACTTTTGTAAACAGCACTTTAGTACTTTCCAATGTGGTGGCTTATTTTGCTGATTACATAATTTAGAACACTATCAGATTTTTAAATTTGCTTTTCAAGAACTTTCTATTTTATATTTATAATATCTCTAAATATCCAAAAAGAAAGACCTACGTAAATCTTCTAGGAATGCATTAACGTCTTATGAGAAAAGGAAAAACGTCTCATCCTATAGTTGAAAATGTAGTTAGTGGTGTAACTTGCCTTAAACGTAGGTAACTTCGTATATACAAATGGGAAAGTACCAATTTCCCTCAGAAAGAATTTTTCACTTTCCAAAAAACTCACTTTTGGGTTCCTTTAAATAGCATGTTCCAATATACACTTATCCTTCCATAATTACCTTAATTTGTGTTATATCACTTTTAGAGAAATTTCTGTTGTATAAAATTAGTAATACCCACATTCTATACTTCCCACCTGATCCATTGTCAGATCATTTATTTTGATTTATTTATTTGGATAAAAAGCCTACCATGAGATGGTAATTAGACTGAGAATAACATAGCCTTCCTTAGTGGGCTAAGAACATTGACAGTCGAAGAAACTATATTAATTTAGAAATTATATATTAATTTAGAGCCCATAGTTACTAATTTTCACACTTAATTTCTATAGCAACAGGTAGTTAACTATAGCTGCCTGTGCTCTGATTGTTAAACATGCATGAATTTTTTTAAGGAGGCTGCTCCTTCTTGACTAAGCCAAGAAAGATATATATAATTAAAAAAAAGTTGGCAAATCATATGAAATTGTTTTTGCAAGTAGAAAATGGTCAAATATAGGAAATTTAATAATAATATATAAAAGTTCCCTTCTAGTGGTTTCTATGTTTACATAACATTCCTAATAGTAGAAATATGAATTGATATATATGGTTTGTGCTGGTCATCCTTATTAGAGAGGTCTCTAAATTTTATAAGAAATTATTTTTGTTAAAAAATTTTTTATTGCCTTTATTTGCATAGCACCTAAGTTTTAAGCCCCCTTGGCAGATTGCCTTGATAAAATGGAAGGGAAATTGTTCATTAGTTGCTTTGGTAGCAGCTGAAGTAAAGGTCTAAAGCTGTGCTTTGCAAACTACAGTGGTCTCCTCCTACCCCTTGGTGATATGTTCCAAGACGCCCTGGATGCCAGAGACCATAGATAGTCCTGATAGTCTTTTTCCTATATGTACATAATACCCACGATAAAGTTAAATTTCTAAGTTAGGCATAGTAAGAGATTAACAATAACTAATAATAAAATAGAACAATTATAACAATGTACTGTAATAAAAGTTATGTGAATGTGGGGTCTCTCAAAATAGCTTATTGTACTGTATATTCAGCAAGGATATACTGGACAAAGGGATGGAGCAGGGTGGTGCACGAGTTAGCTGAAAATACTGCAGACCTCAATGTAAATATTTTGTATGTACTCTCTCTAAGTGTTGACATTTAATTCTAATTTTTGAAACATAGCTGGATGCTGCTCCTAGGCCACGACTTTGCAACTGCTGCTCTAGATCTTATGTAAGTTTGGAGCTCAAAATCTAGCCCAGTATTAAGTATTCATAAAGAACATATCTATTTGCACCCTATCAGTTGTGCTTTATTTCTTCCTCAGAATTACTTCTTAGTTACAATTCTTTTATATTTTTCCTTGAAAAATTATGTGTCATTTCTGAATGAAAGCAGTTGAGAAAAAGAAAGATTGTTTTGATCTGAGTATGTCTAATGCTTTTCCCTCCATGAAAGAGGCTTTCACAAAGAAGCCTAAAACTGAGAGCTAAGAAAATCTCCACTCCCAGAGATTGACTGAGCAGGATAGAGCTTGGTCCCTGCAGCATTTAGGGCCACAGAGATTTTGTTAAAAATCAAATGCCATTACCCAAACCTTGGTGATTAAAATTCTTTAGAACTGAATCTTAAAAGTCCTCAGTCAGTATTATACTTTGCATATATCCATGTATTATGCTGTTAAAATTGCTGAGAATTAGGCAGTAGGGAAACTAACCATCTAAGGAAATGACTTACTAGTGAGTTCATTATGCTAAAGAAGAGAATTTTGCTATCTGGGTTTCTGGATAGACTAGGTTTATAAAATAACATTAAAATGTTTTTTATTTCTCTATCTCTCTTCTCTCTCCCCCCTCCCCCTGCCCCTGCTTTTTTTTTTAGGTTTTCAAAACAAAAATAGAGTTGCAATCCTGGCAGAACTGGACAAAGAGAAAAGAAAATTACTAATGCAGAACCAATCTTCAACAAATCATCCTGGAGCTAGGTACTGAAGACCATGTGGTTTTTATATTCAGTAATATAAAAAATATTAAATCAGTTGACAATGTTTTTTTTTTTTAACATTGGAATTTATAATTATGTTTTGTTTCTTAGTTAGATTTGAAAAATTAGACTAGTTGATTAGGTTTTAAATATTTTCATTCTAATCAGAATATTTAATTTCCTCTACAGCCTACTTTTAAAAAGAAAAGGGTTTTGTATGTTTCTCTTTGTTACTGAAATTATTTCCAGTGTCCCACTTTTTAAGCATTCTGCAAAATAGGTAAATTTAGGTAGCCTGATGATCTTTATTGTACAGTATTCAGTTTCTACCATCTTAAATCTCTTCCCTCAGATCTGTTAATCCATTCAGCCACCACTCTAACTTTCCAGTCTTTTTCAGCTAGACCTCTTAAAAGAGTTGCCTATACTCACCTCTACTTTCTCATGTCTTTACTCCTCAACCCACTACAACCTGACAACCAGGAGTCCTCCTCCCCAACCTTGAATAAGTTTGTGCCTAGGTCACTTGCAACCTCCTTGTGGCTAAATCTGGCAGATCAAAGTCCTTTTCTTGTTAGACATCTTAGCATTATTTGACAGCACTGATCACTTTCTCCTTTAAATACTGCCTTTCCTTGGTTTCCATTCACTCACTGTTATCTTGATTTTTTTTATATACATTTCTCCACTGCCTGTCTCTTGAATGTTGATGTTCCTGTTCCAGACCCAGTTTTCCAGTCTGCATCTTTTCACTGGACACGCATCCACTTTCATAACCTATTAATTATGTGCTGACAACTTTTACACATTTGCATCTCTAGCCTAGTCCTCTCTCCCAAACACCAGACTGACTGTCTCTTGGATATCTCCACTTCGCTGTCCAACGGACATTTCAAATTTAGTGTGCCCCAAACTGAATCCATTGTCTGTTCCCTGTCTCTATATAAGCACTTAATATTCTTATGTTTCTTGTCTCAATGAGTGGTACAGAGGTACTAGTTATCAAAGTCAGAACTGTGAACTTAATTGTTTATTATTCCCATTCACTTCTATCTCCAAGCATTTATCATTCTCCGTTTACACTTAGTGATATGTCTCAAATCTGTCCATTTTTCTTCATTGCTACTGATGCTGCCCTGGTCCTGGCCACTGTCATTTCTTGCCTCAATTACTATAACTGCTTCCTCACTGACTTTCCTGTAGTCTTAAGTCTTCTCTAATACATTTATCAGTTGTGTCAATAAGGATGTTTTAATCTGGAAGTAATAGAAGACCCACAGAGTTGGCATAAACATTAGGACACATTAACCAGGAATGTGAAGATAAGGTGGTTCCAGAGCAGCTTAACGCAATGGCACAGTAGTGTTGGCAGCAATCCAGTTTCCTCATCTTTCCCTTCTGCCTTTCTCCTTGAGTCAGCAGCTTCCTGATGGTCAAAATATGACTGCAATAGCCTAGGCCTCAGCTCTGCACCGAGCCATCTATGGAGGTAAAAGCCAGAAAGTTTCCTATTCTATGCCCCTTTTGTAAGAGTGAAGAAAAGAGTCTTAGAGTCTTAGAAGCCCTCCAGCAGACTACCCATAAGTCTCTTTGTTCAGAATCGTGTTCCTTTCTCTTGCCTACACCGGAAACCAACAAGGGGAATGGCACTGTCTAACACCAAATTTCACCCCCTGAGGAAAAAGCCTAGCCCTCCTTGAAGCATGGGATCACCAATAATTTAACTAAGTTTGGGTTCCATTAGCAAGGAAGAAGAGATAATCAGTTGTTGAGGTTACTAGCACTGTTTGCCATCATGGTGGTCTTTTCGAACTGTCCTGTGGTTCTTGTCATCATGTCATTCCTCTGCTTGATTCTCTTTGGAAATCTCCTTTACTGTTTGAATAAGGTTCACATTTCTTAATTTATTTCACAAGACTCTACATATCCTGTCACCTGCCTTCCTCCCCTGCCTCATTTTTTTTTTTTTTTTTTTTTTTGCCAAATCCACCCTTTCCCAACCCTGACCTCCCTCCGGTCCTGTTGAACTCTAATTTCTTCAAACATGTCAACCTTTTTTGTCCTAAGCCTCTTCACCTGCTATGCCTTCTGCTTGAAATATTCAGCTCTTCAGTTTTCATCATAAATGTAACCTTAGGATAAACTGGAGTACGTCAAATCTGTTTGAAAGTAGGGGACCATAAATCATCAATAAAAAGGAGATATTGTGAAGCCCCAGTAAATAACATAGGCTTTCTTTGTATACATTAATGTAGACAGTGGGAGAAGGGAAAAAGGCCTATTGTGGAAGGTCTTTTTTTTCTTTTTTAATCTCTATAAAGAATAGATAATGAAAAATGTGATTCAGAAGTAAAGAAGTCTATACCTTGAACAGCCAGGTAACTAAGATTCCCATTTTAGCATCGCACTTTCGAGACCTTCTCTCAATAAGGACTTCCGGGATCATGCTGAGCAGCAGCATATTGCAGCCCAACAGAAGGCAGCTTTGCAGGTGAGCGAAGTGTAACTGACATTTTTGTCTCATTGGACGTTCCTTAGGTTCTTGGAAACTGGTACAATTTCTATTTTGTATTTCAGTGGAGCAATATCAATAAAAATGTTCCACACATAATTGCAGTGGTTTGCCGATGTTCAATTGTGCCCAAAGGACTTCAAGGACCAATACAGCAGTAATGAAAGTATCTTTTATGGTGTTGACGCGGCCATGATTGATATAGTGCTATACCTGGCAAGAGATAGCTTGTGCACAAAAGAGTTTTAAGATATTGGGATGGACAGAATGATCTTAAATGCTGAACTGGCTAGTTTAATAGTACATACTTTTTTTTTTTTTTTTTTCAAATTTGTCATGCCATTACATCCTTCGATAATCTTACTGGTTTGTTATTGTGTGGATTCTTTTTTTAATGGCCAGCATGACTATTGTACAGGAAATGTTTAAAAACTAACTTCCCTCTGTCACTGGTGGTTTTCTGTTACTTATATTCCAACATTCTCTACAAAATGGTGTTATCTTAATCACCAACAATCAGCTGCCTTCCCCACCTCTCTTTCCAACCACTACCCTTCTTAAGCTCCTGCTTTGTTGATCAAAAGCAGGGTACTTTGGGTCTTTTGTTACTAGTTTTCCCCCACTCCAAGGAACAAAGTACATAATTCGTTATTTTGACTCATTTGCTGACTGTAGAGAATCATAGCAGAGAGTGTGGGGTTGATAGATGATTACCTGAAGCAACTTGGTAATATAAATTCTTTATCATTATCCATCTCCCATGTATTTAAACAAAATTAGCAGCACAAGAACTGATTTTTAAAATAAATTTGGTCTCAAGCACTCAGGAAGGATAACTGATTTAATACTTTGGTTGAAGAATTGTGACTCTTAATAGCTTAATTGCCTGTTTGTTTTTTAAACTCTCCCAGCATGCACATGCGCATTCATCTGGATACTTCATAACTCAAGACTCTGCATTTGGGAATCTTATTCTTCCTGTTTTACCTCGCCTTGACCCAGAATGAAGAAACTATTTCTAATGAAATTGACTTTGTAATATCAAATGCCAAAGCTACTATCATTTAGTGCTATACAAGCTGTGACTTTCAGAATTTTGGTGAACTTTCATGTATTTTGCTTCTTCATAAGAAAGGTATGTGTAAGTGAAAGCAAACAAATAAGGGGGGGGGAGGTCACCAGGATGAAGAGAGCTTTGGAAGCTGTATTATCTGAGGAACTGATTATGCTACCTGTGACTGTAACTTATTTGTAATGCAGTTTGATTTTAACGTGAAATCACGCTCTGAATTAGATGGTCACATAAACTCACTCCCCAGCCCCCAACTAGTTGGACTGAGTACATCATGTCCATGATAGACTTTTACGAACCATTTATAGTACTTAACTTTAAAGAACAAGGGTGCTTTTAAAAAATGTGAACCAAAAGGCTTAAATAAGTTACATTCATATTGCTGTTCATAGAATTGATATCAGTGTACCTTTTGAGTTAATAGTCAAAATATCATCTGAAATATTCTTTAAATCCTAGTTTCCCTATTCTCAATTTTAAAAGAAAGCCCAAGATAAGACAAAGTCAACCAATCAGTCTTAAACATTGTTTATAAACCTATGCCACTATAAATTATGTGACTAAATGCTATTAAAAACAATTGTAAGAAATGTGGTTTTAAATTTTGTACATGTTCTTATTTAGTGTTCTTGCATAAATGGTGTGCCTGCATGATTTTATTGTCCATTTCTGTTTCAATTAAAACTATGCAAGTTAAGCCCCTTTTTAATGACTAAGGAGGAAAGAGTTAGGTTATGCAGTGTCTCAACATGATACATTTTTAACAGAATCTAGGGTGCTTATTTAAATACACAGTCCCCACTACCTTGCCCTAGTCATACAGAATTACAATCTCTAATTCAAAATAAAGTCTGACAACCATGGGTTGGAGAATTCAGTTTTCATGATATATGTTTATAAATTTATAGATTTGTAGGCCCCTGAAACTTAAAGGTCATTTACCTAAAATCTACATCATTTTGCTTTTAATAGGATTGAAATTATATTTTATATTATATCACAGATAACAGTATTTTATATAACATTTGTAACTGAACTCATCTAGGCTTTGAGTCCCCATCTTCTCTAATGACCATGAAATTTAAACTTAATATTCCAGTTGGGGTCCATATTTAATCAAATTCATCTCCCTTTTCAAAAAATGTCTTTTTCCTCCCTCCCTAGATATTTGCACCAACCACACAGCCCCATCTAACCTAAACTAATTCAATCAGGAGTAGATAATTCTAGACTTTGCTGTGCCATTTAGAGCTTTCTCTTGAGAATTTGAACTGGTGTTCTTTATCTGCATAAGTTGCTCACCATTACAGCCAAGATGCCCACCCTCCTGCTGCTAAGGACCTTCCTGGGCCTATGGCTCCTGTCCGCTTCAGGTCTAGCCAGCTATTCCTTGGGCCTCCTGATAGTGGCCCTCATTTTTTTTTTTTTTAATGAATTTGACTAAGTTTCTGTTCTTTGTAATCCACAACCTAAATCCATGATTCTAAATCTATCTACTTGATGTTAGGGAGATACAAAATGTGGGTTGTAGTTTTTATACTATTAAAACCTCTGCCATATGTGTGGCTTTTATAACCTAGGTTAAAGAGATCTTTTTTCCAGTGGTATCTTTTTTAGTCTCTTAGCCTTTTAAATAGATGATGTTGCCTAAATCCTACAGTTCTGGGTAGTAAGAACTTCCTCCCATCCCTCTCCTTTGAGTTACTTTCAAATTCAATTCCATATGTATTTATTAATACCTACTCTTATGTAAAGCACTGTGCTTTGGGGAGAAAGGTGAGTGATAACCTGCTCTTAAGGAGATCACAGTGAAGAGGAGCCAGGTACAGCAGTAATGATAAAGGGAGCCCAATGCAGTGAGTGGCACAAGAGAGGCATCCTGGAGCATGTAATAGCCTTCAAAGGCCTAAATGTATTGATATGATTTTTATCTGGCAAAGGAGGGGAAAAGCCGCTCCAGGCAGAGGTCAAGATTTCATAATCAAAGACTCTTTAGAACGCAAGTCCAAAGACTTGTGAGCACTACAGAGGATAATGGAAAACACAGCAGAAGACTCACTCAAGCCCTGAGATGAAGGTTCAGTATTGCTTCCCTCAGCTTGTGGATGAATTTGGCTAACTTGCTTAAACTCTCTTTACATGTCACTTCGTCCCATCTGTAACACAGGAACAGAACACACTGCCTACTTCCTAAATTATCTAAACCAGTATTTTTCAAAGTGCAAGTCTCAAGCTGTTAATGAACTGAGAAGCCAACATAATGGCTTAATGGAGTGTGACTAGCATTTTTTAAAAAAACAAAATACAAAAATATCAGGGCGGCAAAGCATGTAGTAATAGGTTTTTTTTCATGAATCCTGTTTCTGTGCGTTCGTGTGTGTGCGTTTTACTTAATTCTTTATTGTATGTTCTACCAGTGCGTGAGGTCTCTGAAGGCAAGGATATTTGTTTCTCTCCTTCCCTCCCCTTTTGTTTACTACTGTACCCTGCTTAGAATAGTACTTGGCATATAGTAGATGGTCAGTACTTACTTATTGAAGGAATGAATAAATAAATATATATGACCTGAGTCATGATGGAGAAGGTTTTTTTGTTTGTTTTTTACTGTAAGTCATGGCAATAAAGTTTGGAAAGCCAATGCTAAATGATACACATGATAGTGCTTTGTATGACTCTGGAATAAAAACTAAAATGACACAATAATTTCTAAAGCCAGTATTTTTTTCCTGAACAATCTACAAGCTATCTCATTAAGTTCTCAGTTCTTTGCTTCACTTTGGCACCAGAAACTCAGCCTTTATATGAGCAAGGGTTTGGGCAAATACGGTTACACAGATTTATAGAACACCAATCGATTGGTATAGTTCAACCCCACGACCAGAATCCCATCAGCTAGCACAAGTCCTATTTCAACAGCTTTAAGTTCAGCCAATATTTACTGAGTGCTCTTATTCACCTGTGTGTGCACAGTGACTAGTACACTGTAGATGCTGCTGATTTTTTTTTCTTTTTTTCTTTTTTAATGAGCAAGTGAGGAATGAATGTGGATGGAGGAAGAAAACTGTCCTCAAAAAATCTGACAATCTAGAGTGGACGAGACAAGCACACTAACAACAAATACTGGGTGCAGCTTAGTGAGGAGAGAGTGAGTATGTGAACCTGGAAGGATCAGTAAAGGCCACATCAGAGAACAAGCATTTGAACTTGGCTTTCAAGATGAGAGGATCTCAGCCAAGAAAGTTAGGAGAGAAACACTAAAAGCAAAGCAAAAGCCTGCAGAAAAAGGAGGAGAGAGGTATAGAGACCATCGTGCAGCACCCAAGGCCAATTTGTATGGACTTGTATGGATTTGGGTGGACTTATATAGGACAGTCATTAGAAATGAGGCCAGAGGTAGGCTGGACTCATATTCTAGTCTTGAATCCCAGGGTGAGATAAGTATCTTTAGCTGGGCACTCAGCTGGGAGCTATTGAACACTGTTGAGCATAGGCAGGTTTAGAGATGAACCAATTAGACTCTCATAAGCTCTTGGGAAAGGGGAACTTGGGAGGCATGAGAAGAATATTACTCTTAATTTATGGAGAATTCAGGCAGATATGTTCTGTTTATATCGACATGTCAACTCCAGCCCCATCTACCTCTGCCGTCTTTCTCTCATTTAGTTCTTGTACCCTTCCCCCAGATTTCTCTTTCCGCATCTCCCTCCCTTATCTCCGTTTCTTCTCTCCCCAGCTTTTGTCTATATCTACCTTCAAGAACCTTTTAAGAAAGAAAAAGCAAGGCATCGTCACACAGTTTTTATTTGATCTTCACAACAGCTCAGTGAGGTAGTGGATATTCTTAGTAATCTACTTGGCATTAATTCTTCCTTTTCCCTTCCTAACAACACTCAGGATTTATGGGGCATGGTCCTTCCCCAGTGCAGCAAGTGCTTTGAGAGAATCTGACTACCCAGCAGCAGCACTGAGTCTTACATGTCCCACACTGACCGGGGGAATTCCTTCTGCCACAGCTACTCAGCACATGGTATTTCGCAGACCACAGGAACTGGTTTAACATTGTACATATTACCCAAATTTGACCCAAATGAGACTCCAGGAGAGGATTGCTGGCCTAATGGAAAGGATATATTCTAACCTTTCTGAGAATGCTACCAAAAGGGGGACTTTCTAGATGTATAAAAGGAAGTGCATCTATGTCCAGATGCTCCTTGGGGTTATGTTCCAATAAACTCATCATAAATTGAATAAGTGGAAGATGAGTTTAATATGCCTAGCCTACCAAACATTATAGCTTGGCCTCTCCTACCTCAAATGTGCTCAGAACACAACATCCAAAACCCGGTGGCAGTACAGTACACTGTAGAGTGTTGGCTCTTTACCCCTGTGATTGCCTGCCTGCCTGGCCACTGCGCTCGCCACCGCTGTCCAGCTTCATGAGAGTGTTATACTGCCTATCACTCACCCAGGAAAAGATCAAAATTCAAAATCAAAGTACAGTTTTTAGTGAATGCATATTGCTTGTGTACCAGCATGAAGTCGAAAAATCATAGGTTGAACCACTGTATGTCAGGACCATATATATATATTTTATCTTGAGTGTTATTGGTAGCTATCACGTGACTATGAGATGGAACCAGTCTTAGGATGAAACTACTCCCATCAAAGGTGCAGCAGAGGAATAAAAAGAACTGGGCTCTTGACATCGTTGTGCCACTGAGTCAAACAATCACTAAAGTGCTACCCTTCCTCTGGAATTTCCAGTTATGGAAGATGATAAATCCTCACTGTTCAAGCCAGATTAAAGCAGGTTTTCTGTCACTTGCCACCTAAATACCCTCGTACAAGATGTGCTGACTGACATCTTAGCCACACAGCTAGGTAGTAGGAAAGGAGAACGGAAGAACATCAGCCTCCCCTCATGACCACACTGCTGCCTCCATCACCACTTTATGCCACACTTAACTGGCACCAAAGTCACCAAAGTCAATTGTCTATGTATTCCCTCACTCCCATTCCCTGTCTGATGATGGCCCTATTGTGATTGCTGGAATCCTTTGGTTCCATCACCAAAATATATACACTCCAACTCTTCTTCGGTCCCTCCTTTCTCTTGAGGTCTACAGGTCCTTGTGCCTCGCGAAGCAGCTCAGGAGTCACTCCTCGCTGTAGATTGAGCGAGTTACTGGCACACTCAACTCTGCCACTCTGGAATATTATTTTAATTTCATTTTAATATTCACTTCTTAAAAACACATGTCCCCTCCTCTCTTAAAAAAAGCCACACCACCCCAGTGCTGTCATTGCCACATTCTGCAGTCATTCCTTTATATTCCTTAGGGACCTTGACTCCTACTTCACAGTCTTCATCTCCTCTGCATTATTCCTGCTGTTTTCCTGGGGATATCACCAGCCACCTTAGTATAAACTAATGTCCTAGTCTCCCAGGTCCTTCACATCCTCTGCTCCAAAGGCTGCCTTCTCCGTTCTAGTTACCAGGCTCTGGCCATTCTCTTAACCTGGAATATGCCCTTCCTCTTCTTCCCCAAGATCTGCAGCCACATATTCTGAGATTTCACATTGTCACTTACCTCCTTTTCCTATCCCTCCACAGAATTGTGGTTTTTGCCTATCAGTGTTTACCGGCATAAAGACCTTCCAATGATCTTACATCTAGTTCAAGCCTGGACCAACTGCCCCTTCTCCACCAGACTGTATGCGATTCTACAGCACCTCCTACTGCCACATCTAACCACTGTACGTGCATCTGTGACCATATACTCAGCCTTTCTTACTGTAATGGATGAATGGTTCACATTCCTTTTGAAAGCTGATTTCTACATTTGCCTTCCTTTGATGTACATCCCATTCCCTTACTGCTTCATTTTTCTGCTTCCCTGTCTAACGTACTCCCCCAGAGTTGTATGTCTTTAATTTTTCTCCTTCCACTGTCTCTGGAACTCACCCTAGTCAAGCTTGTCTCCACATATTTACTGAAATTATACTTGTAAAACCATCTGTCATCCCCACTTAGTCAAATCCAATGTCAATCCTCATCCCTTGTTTTATCTGAACTCTCAGCAGTGTGTCCCACAACTGATCACCTCCTCATTCTTGAAATACTAGCTGCACTTGTCTCAGCAAAACCACACTCTCCTGGTTTTCCTCCTACCTTATTAGTAGTTAGTTCTTCTCAGTCTTATTTGTTGGTTTCTCCTTTCAAATGCAAAATGTTGGAATACCCAAGGCATCAGTTTTACCATTTCTTTTTCTATCTATAGTCATTACCTGGGTAATCTCTATCCAGTACCATGGCTTTATGTACCGATTATCTTCTGATTACTTACAACCTTATATTACCAACCCCAATCTCTCTCTTTGTGGTGCTCAGTCTCCAAAAAATTTCTGCCATCAATTTCTCCCATCCTTGTAGACATATAACACTGTTCCAAAAGCTTAAGTCTGTTTCCCCTACCCCTGCATATGTGCTGGCTTTGTGATGTGATAAATAGCATACAGTACAAGAGATGCTACATAAGTTTGGACCTATCCTTTAACAAACCTGCAGGCTTCTGCTCTTGTCCTTTCTGGCAAAGCCAGCCACTAGGTCAAACACCTTATTCCCTGTGGCCGCCATGCAGTGAGGAAGTACAAGCTAATCACATGGAGAGGCCATATGGTGGCTCGCTGAGGGGCCAAACATGTGAGTGAAACCACTTTGGCCCTTCCTGCTCAGCCCAGCCCCTACCTAAATGCAGCCAAATGAATGACCCCAATTGATGCCACATAGAATAGAACTGCCCAGGTAAGTGGAATTCCCACAGAATTGTAAGAAATAATAAATTATTGTTTTAAACCTCTAAGTTTTGAGGTAGCTTATTGTGCAGCAAAAGATAACTGAAAAAATAACAAAATAAAAATAAAACAAAACCTGGATATCTAAACTCCCATATCTCATATCAACATGACATCTCCACTCGGAAGTCTAACAGTCATCCATTTCTAACATATCCAAAATCAGACTCTTGATATCTCACCTTCCCAGCATGCTCTTCCTCCAGCATCCTCACAGTGGTACAAGGCCATTTGCACAGCTGTAAACATAATAGTCATTTTAGACTCCTTTCTCACATTCCTCTTCCAATCAAGCAGTTCTGACTCAGGATATATCCAGAATCCCATAAATTCTTACCATTTTCATTGCTATCATTTTGTTCCAAGCTACCATCATTTACCTACTGCAATATTCTAACTGGTCTTCCTTTTTCCACATTTGTCTCATGCCTTCCATAGTTGAAAATATTCAACATGGCAGCCTTAAAACTGTAAGACACAGGAAAAGATGCTCAACATTACTAATCATTAGGGAAATTCAAATAAAAAAAAACCACAATGAGACCACATCCAGCAGGGTGGCTACTATTTAAAAAAAAAAAAAAGGAAAACAAGTGGTGGTGAGGATGTGGAGAAATTGGAATCCTCATGTACTATTGGTAGGATTGTAAAATGGTGCAGCTACTGTGGAAAACAGTACAGTGGTTTCTCAAAAAATTAAACATAGAATTCCCACTTGATCTAATAATTCCACTTCTGGGCATATACCCAAAAGAACTGAAAAGCAGGGACTTGAACAGATATTTGTACATCCATATTAATAGCAGCATTATTCACAATAACCAACCCAGTGTTAATGGATGAATAAAATGTGAACAGAAAAACAATGTGTTCTGTACACACAATGGAATATTTTTGGGCCTCAAAAGGAATAAAATTCTGATACATGTAACAGCATAGATGAACCTTGAAGACATTATGCTTAGTGAAATAAGCCAGATACAAAAGTCCAAGTATTGTATGATTCTACTATATGCGGTACTTAGAGTAATCAAATTCATAGAGACAGAAGGAATGGTGGTTACCAGGGGCTAGAGGGGGAGGAATGAGGAGCTACTGTTTAAATGCTACTGAACTATAATGTTTAAAAATAGTTGAAACGGTTAAGTTTCATGTCATGTATATTTTACCACAATAAATTTTTTAATATATATAAGATCATGTCATTTTTCTTCTCCGAGTTTCCAGTTCATTAAGAGTAAAAGCCAAAATCTTTACTAAGGATTACAAATTTGGAAAATATTGTCAAATGAGTCTCTTTGCTGAAACAAAAAAATTTAGCTGAAAATAGGCAACGTAAAGTATTTTTCTCTTTTGAATTGAATGCATTCTTTCTATTTCCCCCTTAGAGTTATTAAGCTCTTTTATTGAGAGGCTGTTGATCTACTGAAAATGACCAATGACCAAAATGACAATTGGAATCTGAGCCAAAAGTATATGTGCTTCCATCCTGTTTTGTGGAACAAGCAGGTCTGAATAATAACAAACGTCAGTCCCTGGGCCAGAGCAAGATTCCTGTTCTGTGTGGCTTTGGTCAGGCAAACCAACCTTGTCCATCAAACAGAAAATGGTTTGACCTAAGATGCTTCCACTGTTCCAGGAGGTGATGATGTTTTTTTCAGCACCTGCAGTCCGCTTTAATGCCAGGCAAAAGCAACTTTGAAGACATAGTCCCCCAGATTCCTCTGGGACCTCAGGGCCTTTGTACTTCTTCTCACTCACTGGCATGCATTTCTTCCTTTTACCCATGTAGCTTACTCCATCAGCATCCTCCAGTCTTTACTTAAGGGTCATCTTTTCAATGATGCCTTCTCTAACCACCTTATTCAAAATTCCATCACCCTTCCCCTGTGCAACCTTGCTTAATTTTTCCCTGTGGCACTTAGTGACTTCTAACATAGAACGTAATTTACTTCCTTATTTTGTTTATTATCTGACTTCTCCCATTAGAACATAGGTACTTCTATGTGGTTATGTTTTCACTAATATATATCCCCAGTGCTTAGAACAGTTCCTGGCACATCACAGCCAGTGTTCAGACATTTTAAGAAATAAATGCAATTACTCTAACTCCAAAGGGAAAACTGGCATCTTGGTCTTCAGCAGTGGACACTCTTCCCAAGTGAAATCCACATATACACATACACAAAAAACTATGCCTATAATTTTGGGGGGTTCCTAGAATTCCTGAAGCCCAGCCATGGTGTCATGTTAAAACCCTTTGATCAAAAGGATTTTAGTTTCTACCCCTTTGGATGCTTCTCCAATGCAGCCTTTTGGAACTCTTCTTATGCCACAGATGTTATTACCATTGGGAGTCTCCAGGAGATTTTGAGCCTTGCAATGTTGTACAAATACAGTGAAGCTGGCAGTCATGGCTCTGTTAAGAAAACAGGAGTGTGTGCCAGCCCCTCATTCTTCATTACTGAGCTATTAATTCAAGTTCTCTTAGGAAAGCATCCAACAGTGAAAATACAGGCTCTTAGCAGCCTCAAGCTGGAGCGTAGCCCTCCATCCTGGGTGGTACAGTCCTTCATTAGAGAACTGAATTTAGCCACCTCGTGAGTCAAATGCTCACAGATGCAAAGCGGCTCCCTTTGAATGGGAGTGGAACATAGCCTGCAAGGTGACATGTAGGTTCTGTTCAATGTTGCTAACTTCTGAAACTGCAGAATCCAAGAGGACTGGCTGCTCCTGAGAGGAGGAATCCATGAGAGAACTGAAGAACGAGTAAGAGTTTTACAAAAGGAAGGGGTAGTGGCAGGGATGGAGGGAGAGGGTATCACAGGCAGAGGATGAGGGAGAAGCAGGCACAATGGCAGAGAGGGAGGGAACAGCATATCAGCACGAGAGAGCAATCTCTGTGGAGGGTTCGAAGTTTATCAGAAAGGCGTTGGAGAGACATGAAAGGGGAAATGACAGAATAAGGTTTGTATTTAGTGAGACTTTCCCAAGAAGCAGTGGAGGATAAACTGGTAGAGGCGAGGAGACCACTCAAGTTGCTTTTAAGCAATCGTAGGGCAAACGGTATGGGCTAACCAAGCTGGTGGCAGTGAGGAGAATGGGAAGGAAGAGATTCAAAAGTAATTAAGCTAGGAAGAATTATCCAATAATGGAAACTGATTATGGAGGATGAAAAAGGAGCGGGGAGAGAGGGGGACATCCTAGAATAACTGTCAGGTTTCTGGCTTAGGCAACAAGGTAGACAGAGGTGCCACTTCCTTAGGAAGAAATATAGGGTGGGGACATGGGGTGGAGGAACCTTTCCTAGCTGTGTTTTTACTAGAGAGGTAAACCCTAATGTCCTAAGGCCTCCACTGTCTGGAATCAATGAACATCTCTCCCCTGCACCTAGAATGGTACCAGTAGTTACGTTCCTCAATTTGGAAAAAAATAGGCACTTGAGTCATTTTCTGCATTTGATGGTTCAGTTAAAGAACCCCAGTGGAGAAAGGTTTAGATAATGCAGGTTTACTTATGCTAAGGATGTGGAAAATGGAATTGCCTTGAGGAAGTGTATACAATTGAATCAGGATAAATGAGAGGATCAAAGGGTGAGGAGCCTGAGAGAATCTAGAGATGCAGTGAGAAAACCAGATGACAGTGTTCTCATGGGAGCCAAGGAGAAGATAATTTTACAAAGGAGAGGAGGCTAAAGCTGTTTCCCCAGGTGTGGTTATTGTGCCACACCTTGGCACATATTCTTGGGGGACATATGGGCAATGCTTTTTAATAGTTATGCATTTATATCTATTTATTATAATACGGTATTTATATAGTGATATAAATAACCATAGATAAGTTATTTTTTGACAGTTACTATTTACCAGCCATTGTTCTAAGTGCTTTATATGTGTTAATATGTTTACTTAATCCTCACCACAGCCCTACATGGTAGATATTATTATTATTGTCCTTTTAAAGATGAAGCAGTTGAGGCACAGAGAGGTCAAGTAACTTGCCCAAGGTCACAGAACTAGTAAGAGGCAGAGCTGGAGTTTGAACCCAAATAGTTTGACTCTAGGAAAACTGCTTTAAAAAAAGTCTTTATTATTTTTTGCTTTAAAATAAAGTAAAAAAAAAGAATCAACTTAAAGAAAATAGTGAACAGAGAACAGAAGAAGTAGACTCAGCTATCACAAAGATTGTAGTGGAGATAACATGAATGACTGATGCTTCAGAAATGGTACATTGGCTGGAGTCACATTAAGAAATCATAAGAAAGCAAGATGCCTTATAGCAATACAATGCCTTATAGCAGATTATCCACAATCTACACATGTCCTGAGAATACAAGACAAAAGGGAACAACAGGATCTTACTGCTCCCGGCCTAGGGAGAGGTCAAATTGCATCCTTTCAGTTCTGGGCCATTATCTTAGGGACTGACAACAACACACCACAAATATAGTATTAACTATTAACTGTCAAAATGTACATGTTATTGCGAGGGGTTAGATTCTTTAATGATGTCCTAGAAGATTCACTGGGTTCTTTAAATTTGGCCAAACTCTTAAGCATTATTACCATAGTTAAGTGTATTAGAAATGTGCTAAATTACTTCCGTGATTGCATTCGGAACATTTCAACAGCTGAGTACATTGTAAATACACCAGCAGGAATTTTTATTTCTCATCCTTATTTCTTTGGGATCCCATGAGAAATACAAGAATCTTGTTTATTGCTGAAATATATCTTGTTTAATGTCTTTCATATCTGTCCCTCGAGTGTTACCAGCAAAAACGGTAGTGAAAATTCTCCTAAGCAGAGGAAGAAATAAAACAAGGAAACTGGAAGAAAAGAAAACGTGTTAGGAAAGAAGATGGGACACACACCTTCTGGGAGAAGGCAAGAAAAACGAGATTGAAATAAGCCAAAATGTGCTGGTCACGAGAGACACCCCTCAAGCACTGGGAGATTATGTATTGTTCCCTATGTGCAAGTGGGCATGCACCAGGCCACAGGTGCATTTCCCCTCTGTGCATACCTTGCTGGTGCTCACCTGGAGGTCCTGTCCTTCTTTCAAGGTATTGGTAGCTCATAGTTTCCATAGCAACTCCTCGAGACCACATGTTGGGCCCCTGGACCTCCTGGCTCGGAATGCCAGTCTTCACAGTACTTTCAGCATGACTGGATCTCACCTCAATCTGTGTGTCATCACGACAGCTCTCTTAAGGCTTCTGGATTCAACCCCCAAAGCTTCCACAGATCTACTTTATGCCTTAAAGGGAGAGAACAAAAAGTGTTCCCACCTGGTAGGTACAAATGAAGTCATCTCCATTGTAATAAGACCAGTTTCCTCAGTTCTTGCCATTACTGCTACAACTCAGCATTCTCACCAGAAAACCTACCTCACGTGTAATATGGAGGGTCTTATCTGTGTGTGTCGGTGTCAGGACTCTCGTCTCTCCTCAGGTCATTCCTTTCAGCTTGAAGATGCTGTGATTCTATGAGATTGGTGAAGAGGGCTATGGAATCTCTAAGACAGGAGCTTTTTGTGTGTGTTTATTTTTCAATTCTGCCTTATAGAAAATTTCAAACGTGTACAAAAGAACATGGAAGAGAGTAACAAACTCTCATATACACATCACATCTATTTGCTTTAACAATTACCAGCTCAGTACCAATTTATATATCATCTCCACCTCCACCTCTACCTACTCTACCCCTCTGGATTGTTTTGAAGTAAATCCTTAAGTATTTTAAAATATATCTCAAAAAGACAACTCTTTTAAAGAGCTAGTGTATGTTCTTAAATATGTTTATGTATGTAAAATGTTGCATGCATATAAGCATTTTCCTGAGAAAACAGTCTATTGCTTCATCAAATTTTATTTGATTTTATTATTATTATTTTTTATGCGAGGCAACCCTTGGTCGAGCTCACAGATTGCAAGGACTTTGTCAACTTATCAGCTTACAATCCCTTTTTTTATTAAACATTTTTTACATCTACCACACTTGGTCTTCCTAGGTGGTCTCCCATCTAAGTACTAACCAGGCCCGGCCCTGCTTAGCTCCCAACCCTGCTTAGCTTCCAAGATCAGACAAGATGGGGCACGTTCAGGGTGGCACGACCACAGATGCTTCCATTAAGCTTTAAAACTCGTTCAGGTGTCTAAAGTTTTAAAAATTATTGCTCTGAGTAGAATAAGAGAATCAATTTGCCTGAGGATCACTAATTGTCAATAAATATCTCATCTTTTCACCATTACCACCATTCTACTCCTTTGGAAATATTTTTCAGAAATTTATTTGTTAGAAATGGTTTTAGCTGTTGTATATATAGAACAGTAAATTTCTATTTAAAAAGTTTTAGGATTAACCATACTCTCCAAAAGCCATAAATAATAATTTAAAGAGCAGGGGAAAAAACACATTAATTATAGGCATATATACAATGGTCAAAATACAATCACTATGAGAACTTTCCAGATGGGCTCTCAGCCTGCCCACTGACAAAAATCTAAGTCAGAGAATCATTTAGAACTATTTCACCCAGAGCATTCACTCAAAAGCATGGAATACAGATCCAGAAATGCTCAAGAAGGCCTAACATTTTGCACAGTACAAAGGAAAACATTACTTCCAGGAATATGATACTAAAAAACATTCAGAAACCATATATACTGCTGATTAAGTTAAAATATCTAAGTTGTTTTAATAAAACAGACAAAATATACATTAACGTTTTTATTTTCAGAAATCTGGGTTAAACATCAAGCTGCATGTACATAAACCAAACCAAACTACAATAACAATGACTTTTTAAAAAACCCCAGAACCTTGTAAATTGTTAAAGACTCTCCTAGACTATCAGTCAGAGGGCTGGACTTGATGAACAAGAAAGTGCCTTCCAACTCTGACACCGTGACAGAAACTAGACATTACACGTGCTTTCCCACTCATGTGCTCCTAGGCGCACATGCATCACTGGGAAAAAATGGAAAAAGTTGAAAATGGAACAAGAAAATAATTTGTTACTATTTTTGATAGCATTTAGAATGATGTTCCCAATCTTAAAAAATTGTGGACATCATCCTCTACATTTGAAACAAAGCCCCTAAATACAGCCAGAACAGTGACAACATTAGGACACGGTTTTGTTGCTGACATTTGGAACACAGCCATGGAGAAAATATTTAAAACTAAATACAAGCATTGTGTTTCTTATCTAAATAGTTCAGAGTAAACAGTGACGGCCAAGTGAGGATCCAGAGACCTGAAACAGGTGATACTTGGAACCTGTCCAGAGATTCTACCTAGAAGAGGTTTGCTGTGCTTCAAAATGACAAACCAAACAAACTCAAAGCAACCCATTAACTAATCTATTGCTAAATTTAAAGCAAACGTGCTGGTGTTGCTGAAAATTTAGAGTGTAAATTGGCAAGACAACTTGGGGCACAGATGAAACCTTTATACTGTCAGGGAGGAACTGAGCGTTAAGGGCCATTGACACTAGACATTTTTCTGTGTTTTCAAGGCCTTCCAGTGCAAGCTGATGAACAACAGAATGAAACAACCCAGCTGCCATTCTAACAGTGACACTGTAGACATGGGAAGGAATTTATTGTTATTGTTGTTTACTGCTTTTATTTCTTTAGCATCTTCATTTAAATACAGTTCCATAAAACTTCAAGTACAGTTAAGGAAAGCACCTCATGCCCCAGGCCAGCTTCCTGCAGTTGAACCTGAACTTTTCTTGCATTCTAAAACAAGTTTCATTCCCCCTGCCCCTATATCTGATCTCTTTTTAAAGCCAGATATATTCTGTACTTTTCTAATTTTGCACCTATTGTCAGCTCTGAGTCTGAGGAGAGTAGAGAAGGACATGGTACTCTCTGACCTCTTGCCTTTTCTCACTTGGATGCAAGAGACTCTTTCAGGTCTGACCTCTTGCATTTTCTCACTTGGATGCAAGGGACTCTTTCAGGATTGTATTTTAAATAGTAGTGAGGAAAACTGAGAGCAATTTAAATTTTATTTGTAAAAGATTTATCTGAATTTTCTATTTATATCATAATGATCATACATTACTTCAATAATAAAAATAAAGCAACATAACACTGTGATATGGCAATTATTTTTAGGTACTTTTTTTTGTATCAGTTTAACCCATTCATGTGAGGACTTTGGGAACTTTTAGATGTGTAGCTTCCAGCATTATTATCTATTCATCTATTTAAAAGCATATATATCCTTCTAGTGGTAATGGTCTTATATCTAATTCCCCTGAGTCCCTTAAAATTATATTAAGTAAAAATTGTTTTTTAATCAAGCTTAATAGGTTGGAGTAAAATTTATCTTTATTAGAATAGTATTTAGATGGTTTATCTCCTGAATGCTTATCATAACTAAAAATATTTTCTGTATTTTAAAACATAAAATGTATCAAATTCCAAAGTCACAACTTTCCCCTTAAAATAATCTATTGTTTTCTGGCATTTGGTGCTATAGTGTAGGAATATAAAGCCAGAATGCATTTTTGTTTTCTGATAGCAACTTGTTATTTTCTTACTGAGTGTCTGCAGGAGTCTTCATTCTCTTTCCTTGGTAGTTTAAAATTTTTTCCAGGAGGTGCATAGATAGGAGTCTCTTCCTCCCTTCCTTCCTTCTTCTTCTTCTTCTTAAAGATTTCATTTTTATAGCTTGATATTTTTTCCCTCAACCTAGTTTTTCCATCAGGAAAGCAAATATCAGTAATGTTAGCTAATATTTAGTCTTCCATATCATCTTTCCCATTATTTTTAACCGTTGTTTTTTTTAAAAGAACTTTAGGAAGAAAATCTCAAGTTTGTCCTTCACATTATTGATTTTTTAAAAAGTATCAGTTGATCTTTTTTGTTTCTGATGTGGATTTAAATCTGATGTTTTTAGCTTTCTTAAAATCTTTCTTTCTAAACTATCTTCTTTTTCATTCTATTGCCTTCTTCCCTCAGCCCACTCCTATTTTAGGATAGGTATTGCTGCATACAAGCAATGCTGTTCTTTCAATTACAATAAAAAGAGCCCTAAAAATTTGTTTCTTGAAGTAGACCACTTTCATTTTCAAATGTTCTACAAACTGTCCATTTTCCTTGGTTCAGTCACTTTTTAAAAATATGCCCTATTTCACTTTTTTTTCTATATTCATCCTTAAATGTGGACTTTACTTCTCCTACCCCAGTATCTGACCCTGGTTATGCTAACTGTCCACTTGAGTTATTTGTCGAATCCTGTTTTCGGATATTGAGATTGGTGATAAGGAGATGTGCAGATTTCCAAGTTCATTTCTAGTTCAGCACTTGTCTACTGAAGTGGCATTCTTTTCCTTCCTATTACCAAGTCTTCTGGCTCTCTGAACCCACATCATACATGAAAAATCACAATGTTTGCATGTTCCGCTCTTTTGTTACTTATCGTTTCTGCTCTCACCTAACAGGTGTTTATCTTACAATGTGCTATGCCTCTACCAGATCCTCTTTGCATTGTGCTTACATTTCAGCCCTACGACTTGGAGTCTTGGGGTGCACGAAGAGGAGGTGTAGCTGGGAGAAAGAAGATAGGGTGGGACAGAGAACCTTTCCGATTCCTTCCAGACACCAGAATTGAGGTTTGGCCTTCTTCTGGGTCTTTACGAGTGTTTTTCTCAAAAGACAGGGGCTCACTGGGGGATTCTGATAGAAGCGAATCCAATAATTCTTAAAAATTCAAACTTCCCAGCCATGGAATGGAGAAAAGAGTTCTAGATTAACTTTCCAGTTCTTAATCTACCGCTTATGGTCTCACTGACCTTGGATGGGCCCTTTACTGTCTCTGGGCTTCTATGTCTATACTGGCAAAATGAGGGAATATGACTATTCAATCTCAGTTACCTATATTCTATTGTTTTCTTAAGTCTCAAATCAGAAAATAAATATGCCTTGATAAAGGAAAGAAGAAAAAACAAATGACTATGTAAGTATTTTGCTATGGGTACGTTAGCCTAAAATTTGTAAAAATCCTGACACCAAAATTAAAAAGAGAAGTAAGAAAACCTGAGCATGTATTTGTGTCATAGGTTAGGAAGCCCTTTACATTTTAAGTTGTGAAACCAATGTCAAAACATCTGCAGTTTATAAATTACTTGACTTTTATTATAATTGGCATGACCATCAGCCCTTTTAGGTTGATTATGTAATACGAGTTATTTATTGGATAAAGACAAGGCAGAAAGTTGTATGCTTATTCACAGAAAACCATCAGGCATTACCAGGAATGACCAAATTATACCACATGACCACTGATTAGTAAGAGAGTAGGTATAAGGTTATGACACAGTATGGGTTAAAAAAATATTTCCCAAACAAATAGAAACTGTGTTTAATTTTTAAAAAGCTCTATGGTGAGTGGACCTCTGTTGGCCTTAAGAAAGCAGTTTCATCTAATGGACTGAGCACTGGATTTGGAGTCAGAAGATCTGGGATCAAACTTATGCTCTCCAGCTTACTAGCTCTGTGAGACTTTGGGAAATTACTTTAGACTTGGTTTCGCAATAAATAAAATGAGAATAATTAGACTGATCTTGCATAGCTGTTGTGAGAATTAAATGAGAATATGAGGCAGCTGGAGAAAGCACTTACCATAGCGTTAGTCAAATCTGCACCGTCTAGAGTTTTATCTGAACAAATCAAAAACAATAACTACAATTAAATACGAAGTAATCAAACCAGTTATACTGACCACAAAATTCTTAAGCACCCATTCTCATCTCAGTTGGGGAGAGGGTCTATCTAATTGCTATTAGTGGTAATGGAAGTAATATGTACCTTAATATAATCCAGTGATTATTTTTTGGTCTTAATAAATATTTCCTGAAACTGTTAACTTCCACATGAGCTTCATTAGATAAAAAATAAAGCATATTAATTGAGTATAAATATCTGATTCTGATCAACAACTAAACATAGTCTAGAATTTTTAGACTGTAAAGAATGAGAGGTACTCAAAAGCATAATGATATGCAAACTTTGCCAGAAAGATGGGTAGCCTCCCCAAAACAAGTTTTGGGAAATCCTGTGGTATCAGAATACCTAGATACAGAACACAGAGCTTCCAGAGGTAAGTTAGTTATCATCACACATGGCCTCCTCAACTCTCAGAAAGGGACCCTGGCCCTAGGTTGCCACCAATCTCTCCCTCCACTCACGTTTTTGCCAAGTGGTTAGTTTATATAGGAAAGTACAACGGAGATTTTTACCTAATGACTGCTTAAACAATCGAATGTTTTTCTTTCAATAAAGAGCATTAAAAATTCACCCCAAAAGCAAAATCATTTAAAGATATATATAAATTCAAAACTTTTAAAGCAGTCTTCTGTTCAGGGCTATTTGTTTATAGCTTCTTAATATGTATGAGCCTTAACTTAGACTAACTTGCAGCTTATGTGGAGAAAATGAGGTAACTCTTCTTGGAGGTATTCATAATTTGTATTTATTAATAACTACAAGTAACTGGTTACTAATTCAAAACTGTTTAGCAATCCAGATTTCAATTAAAGCAACCAAGTGATGCATGTTTGATAAGCATTATAAACATTGTTTACTTTATTTAAATAGTAACAACGTGGTCAGTGTTAGCCTAAAAAGAAAAAGAATCAACCCTCTGCTGCCCAGAGGCAGCAAAATGTTTTTAGAAGTTGTGAACCTTGAAAATTCAAAAAAACTGTTATTCTTAAAGAAAATGTTCCAGGCTAGTGAGAGGCACTAAGTTAGGAGATTCATTATGTGACTTTGAGGAATTGGGAATTTTGCTTCCTACTTTTGCTCCTTCCGAACTACATGGCCTTGAGGAACTGCAGAAGTGTAACATTATTTGCTTTAGGGATGATCCACTCCAATGATCCCACTTTACAGCTCAGGAAAGTGAGACCAGAATTTGCCGAGGAGTGAATGGGCTCCCAGTCTAGTAATCTGTCTACCACAGCAAGAGGCTTCAGCTGTTTCATGAGAATTATTTTGTCCATATTCTCCCAATGACTGTGAGAATGGTAGAGTGCTTAACGCTTTAAATAATGCTGAATTAAAATCAGAATCAAAGTAACAGAATTCCAAATGTTATTTATCAGGGGAGATTAATCCAAGGAAAACTGGGAAACGCGACATGACCAAGGAGACCAGTTCTTTCACAACTTTGGTTAGGTTCTTCCATGCTATTCCCCTTTGCAAACATACTAAACAAGAGAACCTTTCTCATAAAGCTTCTGAAGTTTTCCCCATTCTTCACTTGTTTTTCGCTTATATCTGAGGTATTAGGCCTTGGCTGTGTTAGAGGTAGAATTTATGGGCATAAGTGTGACCAGATTATCGGTTTTGGTTTCCTCTTCAAGTTCTAACAGTTCAAAGGAGACAGAATCTCCATAATGGAAGAAATAAGTGGTGTAATGCAGATCAGTTGAATGACTTTAGTTATTCTTATTGCCAAAAGTTGTAAATAAAATAGCTAACATTTATTGCATACTTATTATGTGCCCAGTGCTGTCCTAAACCCTTTTTATTTCATTGAACCATATCCTCAAGCTGATGCCCTAATATCTCTAGAATACACTTCCAAGGGGGAACCTGCTAGATTCAGGGAGGAGGTACCACACAAACAGGGCTCACTTTAGAGCAGATGCAGGTACTGCAGGCAAGGGCTCACCCAAAGGACCCCACAGGTCCTGTCACAACACCTACAGAACTCATTCCTGATACAAAGCCAGAAGCAACATATGCCCGGGTAAACTTGTAAATTCCTGATATTCATTCTGACTTTTGAGTTAAATAAACAAGAACAAAAAACCTCAAGGTAAGGGAGAAAATTCTTAATCTCCCCCTTCCTTCCCTTTAGATTCTCCCTTCCCCTGGTTTAGGCCAAGAATAGAAAACCATGGAGTCACCAGGAGGTATGGTTTAAAACTGGCAGGAAGGACAACTACCTTAGCTGTACATCAACTATTACTAGCTACCCTGCCCCCTTCAGCTCCTCTGAGGATGGACAAATCTGTAGAGATGGATAGGTGCCATGCCATTTTAGCAGGTTTACTAGGTGTTACCACATGTAAAGTGTGTGTATACAAACATCTACATCTACATACAAATACATAACAGACTAAGTACCCAGTACAATGGGTGGCACAGAATAACACTTGATAAATGTGTTTTCTTTCTCATTCCTATTCCCCGAGGAGGCATGTAATAAATAACAGTTAGGATGCTGAGATAACAATTCTTTCATTCCATCAGGATTCCACCTCCTGATTTTTATTATAATCAGTTGCTTCAAAATTCTGGGGGTTTACACTATATCAAATAGGTAATAAGCAACAAATTTGAAGGGGAGATGGTTCTTCAGCTGAAGAAAAGCCACTATCAACAGAAAGATTATAAGCTCTGGATCAGTTATTGCTTGGTTAAATCTGAAAAGATCTCACTGATTCCTAGTGGCAATTTCTTCTTGAATCTATTTAAAATAAAAGTGGAGATTTTATTTAATGAGGTTGCAGGCTCTGCCCAATAGTTCACATAAGTTCTATTTCTGTTTAAGTGCAGACCTGACAAAAAAAAAGAAAAGAAAAAGAAAAAAAAAGACTATTTGCTTTCCACAAACAAAATATCCTTTGGGTGTTTAGCAAACTAAAGGAAACTGTACCTAATATTTTGTGTTTTTTTAATTCAAAACCCTAAAACCATTATAGGAAACCATAATAGAATAGTATGTAGTATCAAGTCAGGACATCGATTTTTAATTATTATCTGTTATTTACATACAAATGGAAACACACCAAAATTAATCTATATTCAGGAAAGATCAACTAGTGAACAAAATTACAAATGTGCAGTAACTATAAAAGGAACATTAACCCTTAAGGCAGCATCGGTTGAGTCTTCTCTGGTATTACATATTTCAGGAAGTAGTACATATTTCAATGACCAGTGAATGGTTTTTAAAAACAATTAAAATAAATACTAAAATAATGTTTTGAAAAAGAAAAAAGAACTGATTTCGGGACTCCTGCAATTCCAATTTATACTGGAATTTTAATTTTGAATTTGAAAGCACACACAAGGAACACAATGGTATAAAGTGATAGCAGTCTTTTCTCAAATACAAAATAAAGATCCCTAGAAATTATTATTAATTAGCACTCTTTGGGCTCCTTTTTCACTTCTCATTCATAGTAGTTATTAGAAAAGTTCGCTGATGTTTCAAAAGCATGTGGTCAGGTTGAGTTTTACTTGAGTGAAATGGTTTCAAATTGCATTAATAACTTATCGCCATGCTCTGAGTTTGACAACTATGTTCCTAATGCTGCATTTGCTTACCTGGTAGGCTGCCTACATCATCATGTCCCAAGCATTGGTGCCAACCTAAAATGATGACATCTACTATGGCTAAAAGAGTCATACTTTGAGAAAAAAAGTTCAAAGCTCTTTAATAAACACATTTTTAGACTTGTTTCCTTTGTAGCTTGTTTTGTTGGGGTTTCCCGGCTCAGCCTGAAAATTACCTTTAGGTTTTTAACAGATCCAGTGCTATATGCTGACAGAACAATTGTAGGACACAAAGAACAAAACAAAACAAAACAAAAAAAAACAAAACAAAACTCTAAAAAATGTTCAAATGAAAAAAGCTTTTGTATGATCCTGATAAATAAAACGTAGGCACTTCTGCTTCAGGAGCTTTTCACATTTTGAACACAGGTCACTTTTCCAAGCCACTTACTTTTACTACTAGCGACTTCCTCATGTTACAAACCATCCAGTTCACTGGAAACCTTGGCCTAACAGTCATCTTTTAATATATTAATCTTTTTTCATAAAATTGTCTCCACCAATGCAGAGACCAAGTTCCTCCCAGTGCTGAAAGCCTGACTGAGTGCAGCCCCACAATCTTCCAAGAAGCAAGGCTGCTTGCTCTGCAGAACCAAGTTACTCATCAACACGATAAAGGAAGAGTACCAAGTGCAATTTTTCCTCCTGGAAATAGTGAATGCATCTGCCTCTCTCTTTCTAGTTCTTACTGTGAGTGTAATTCAACAAAGTGTATATAGTCTTCAGAACATTCTAAAGCTACTAGGCTACTGGGATTTTAAAAAATGACTAATTAAACAGGTTTTTTTTTTCCTTTTCTTTTTTTTTTTTTGAGAAAATCTGTGCTAAAAAGGCACTAGATAAAATGAACTTCCTTGCTCCTGTGTATGTAGCAATTATACAGTGTATTAGATTCTATAATTTAACAAAGATGACATATATTTGGATAAAACATCCTAATTATTCAGACTCATCTACTTTCAGTTAGAAAATCCAAAGTCAAAGAAATAGCAGGTCGCACTGACACAGACCAGTCCAACCATGAAGTCACAGGTGTTCCCTGCCACCTCAGAGCTCTGGCCTTGAGTGCCTGAGGAAGCTCTCATCTATCAGGGGAGCAGGACAGTGGCCTGGACCCAGAGAAGACTCACTGGCAGCAGCTGTGGGAGCCGAGCCTCCTGGAGACCTGAGTAAATGAGACGAATGTAAAGTTCTCACAGTTTTCCAGCTTGACCTTCTTGGCTAAGTTTGGGACAATTCCCCGAAGCGACCGCAGTCCCATCCTCTGCTCCTCATACCACACGCTGCCCATGTCTATGGCCTCCTTCCTGGCGGTAAGGTAGAACGGGGACTTGGCCTCCATTTGGGTGGGTGGCCGGTGGATGTACATGTACTTGTAGAGGAGGCAGTAGGGGCACTGTTTGTGTCCCCTGGAATGCTCATGGTAGATTTTCCCATGACATATCCTAGTGGAACTACTCCGACTCTCCCTCTTGACACTGTCTGTCCGGGCAAAATAGGGCTGGTTTTGTGGGTCTTTGAGCAGCTCAATGTCACCATACATCAGATCTGCATGCTCCTGTAGTGTCCGCATATTCAGGTATTGGCTATTATACTTGACCACAGTGGACAGGAGGGTAACAGGGCTGTCATCCCCTAGACACCCTGCCTGCCACATCTCCTCCTCATCAGAAAGGGAGAAGTAGATGATATTGCGAGAACGGGCACCTGACATCCCTGCCTTACTCAGCACCCACAGCTTCTCCTTGAGTTTCTTGGTGGAAGAACTGAAGGTGCTGCTGGTGATGGAGAAGCCCACACCTGCATTCTTCAGGATGCGGTCCAGGCCTCGGCGAATGGCATGGAGCGAGGTGGCCAGGAAGTCTGAGCCGTCACTCTTCTTAACGGTGACATAAAAGTTCTCGAGGAGCTCGTTCAACTTCACTGCAGGGATCTCAAATGAGACAAACACTCAGGTTACACATCTGAGGATACGCAAATAGCCAGACCCCTCCTTCCTTCTCCTAATCCTCACCAGGGGCGGTATTGTAGACAAGACATTTTGTGGCCTCTAGAGGGTTGGTTCCTTAGCATGATATAGTGGAAAGAACAGTGAACTTCAAGCTGGAAGATCTAGGTTCCATACTTGGCTCCACTTAATCTCTTTTAAACCTCAGTGTTCCAAGCTGCAAAATGGGACGTAATAATCAATATCTTCTCAAAGGATTATTGTAATAAATAAGGTAGTGGACGTGAAAGGATTTGTAAATAGTAACGAACACACACATATACATACATATATATACGTGTGTGTATATATATACACACACATATACACACACACATATACATATATCCACACACACATTTATAATAATAATAGTTATAATAGTAATTATTATTGGCCTTTATAACATTCACTACTCCTCTCTGGAAAGCCCTTTCTTCTTTTTTCTAGCAAACCATTTCGTTCCCTCCCCTTCAATAAGATTCAACCATCCTTTCTGAAGAATTCCTGAACTAAACTTATCAAACTCGAAATCACTCCAACCTTAATTTCCTTGATATCTACACATACTGTGTAGTACTGCTGGCACTAAGTATAGCGCCGTAAAAAAAGATGACTGATTTGTCCACTTTTTATAGCAGGTTAATGATCCTTGAATTTTTGCTTGAATTTGTATCTCTGGCTTAATGATCCATAGGGCTTAGATATTAATATTTGTTCAAAAGATACAAAAAACTAAATGGCTAGACTAACAATTAGAGAAAGCTCCATATTTAGGTATGGTAGAAGGAGAAGGAAGGTTGGCTCGTAGAAAAGCTTTTTATTTCAAGCGGGAGCTAGCTGTAAAGAGAAAACGAAATCTTGCTCATAGTAAATTCAGGCAGAATTACATATTCTAGGACAAAAAAAAAAAAGATTCAGTAAAAACTGTTTTAAAAATAGAAACTGTATAGGTAACATTGTCTTTTCTTCTAATAGTCCTTGGGTCAAAGAGAAAACACAAACAAAATTATACAGATTTAAAATGAACCAAACTGAAAACACTACATATCAAAACGTATGAGATGTTACATTTAATAATCCAATAACAGCATATAGTCTTGAATGATTGTGTTAGAAGACTTTATTGAAAATAAGCAAACATTATTTAATTCAAAAAGCTAGAAGTAAGCCAAACTCAAAAACAGTAGAGTGAATCAATAAAAATGAAACATAAAATTAATGAACTGGAAAAGATATAAATTGGGAAAGATAAAACGAGAAAATACATAATCTTTGAAAAGATCCATGAAGTTGACAAACTTGTAGCAGGTCTGAAAAACAGAAAAAAAGAAAAAAGAGGAAAGGAAATACACTTAAATAATATTAGGCATGAGAAAGAGTATAACTACAGAAAATGAATAAAATAAAGAATATGATAAAATATGTCATGCATATTAATTTCAAAATCTAGATAACCCGAACAATTTTCTAGCAAAATATAAATCGCCAAAATTGGTTCAATAAGAGGTAAAAGATCTGAGGAGCCCCAAGCAAGAGCAGAGAGTGAAATGATTTAAACAGTTTTGGAACACAGGAATGTTCTTCATTTTTTTCTAACCCAAATCTGACAAGTATTATACCAAAAGATAAGGTATATAAATATAAATGTAAACTTCCTTAAGTAAAATAGAGGCAATTTCCATTTTTCACAGACATAAAATGTGTGTACATCAGAACCATGTGAAGCAAGGGCATGGCTCTGTTATGCACAAGCAGCGATTTGCATGGCACCGTGCAAAGAAAGGACTGCCTCTACGATCATGTCACAGGATGGCAGGAAAGCAACACTATACCAAGAGAAGTAGGGATTATTGCAGGGTGTAAGGATGATTCAATCTTAGAAAATATTTTAATATAATTGACTTATTCACATATTAAATGGAAATAATGTGAATTTGATAAATACTAAAAATTATTTGCAAAAATGCGATATCCATTTCAAATTTTAAAAAATTCCAATTAAATCTAGATTTAAAAAATAATCCTTTTACTATAATGAAGAGTATTTTATAGACAAAAACTATAAAAAATTACACCCAAAATGAAAACATTAGAATCTTTCTTATAAAGACAGATAGAATGAACATGCTGAATACCATCGCTATTTTATAACTTTGTTCTAGCCAACCAGATAAGAAAAATAAATTACATACATGCACATGCACACAGACACATACATGTATGTATATAGAAAGAAAAAATACAAAATATAATCGTTTTCTGCTAATCCGATAGTTGGTCTAGGAAAATCGAAGAGATTCAGCAGAATAGCCATCAGGAAGAGTAGGGTAGCTATAAAAAAAGTACATAAAGCAATAGCTTTCTTACATACCAATAAACATCCATTAAAATAACTTCCCAATAATCATGAGACCCAAACTCAGCTGGTATCAAATTTTTACTATGTCACTTCCAACTCCCTACCTGAGTTGTTAACTTCTCTTTGTATCAGTTAGGACTTGTTTGGTTGCAAGAGATAGACCAAATCTGAACAAGCCTGGGCAAAAGGGACATCAGAATCAGTGGAGCCCACAGCCGTCAGGCCTCTCTCTCTCATCTATGCTTCTCCATGCAGAGCGCATTTCTTCATACAGCTCAAAACAGCCACCAAGCACCCCCCGCCCCACGAAGGTTTACATCTGATGGCTTCAGGTATTGGCAAGAGACCAACTCTCTTTATCAGCAGAAATAGCAAAGGAAAGGTTCTGATTGGCCCACTCCTGCTCCAAACAACAGATCCAAACATGGGCCATTGTGTTAACATGATGGCTTCTACAATGACCATGGGGATTGCAAGAGAAAGATGGTTCTGAGCAGGAAACCTTACTTATTACCTTAAAAAACAAACCTCTGATAAGTTTCTTGTTGCCCTTAGGATGAAGGTGACTGACCTGATTGCAAAACTTCACAATATGGCTCCACTCTGTGGTAGATTATTTCCAAAAACAGCCACAATTCCTCCCCTCTGTATTTCCACACTCCTTTGCAATGTGACTTTGCAGTCCTCCCACAAAGAGGCAGAATCTATATTCCACCCTTGGCATCTGGGCTGGTCACGAGTTATTTGAACCAATAAAATGTGGCATAAATGATAGTGTGTGAATTCCAAGCCTATACCTCAAGAGAGTCTGCTTTCATCTGCTTTCGTCTGCTTTAGACTTATAATAAGTTCATACAAGTTCTGCTTTCACTGTTGTAGGATGTAATGTTGCCATGTGAGGAAGCCCCAGTAGACCATGGGAACATGAAGCAGAGACAAGCTGTCTCATCTAAATTCCAGATTACAGTACCCACAAGTACACTGTATGAGACCAGTAGAAAAACCACCCAGCTGAGCACAATCCATAGAAGCAAGAGCAAATAAAATGAATGTTGCTTTGGGCCACTAAGTTTTGGGATGGTTTGTAATGCAGTGATAGATAACTGGTACAAACTTTATTTCTCTAGCCTGATCATCTGTTATTATATTCTATTTTCAGCCTTGCTGAACTTTGTGTCATTCACAGAAACCACAAGGCTCTTTCATGCTTCTAAACCTTTGTACATGCTGCTTCCTCTGCTTAGAATGCTTTTTCTTCTAACATCTATCTGGAAAATCTCTATTCTTTATTTCAGATCTAGCTCAAATTATGCTGTCCATATAAAGGCTTCTCCAGTTTCCCTAAGAAAAGTTACTCTCTCACCTGGAATCCCACTTTATTATGGCCCTCCATATTGCACAGCCTTTTACCTATTTATATGTCTGTCTCTCAAAGTGGACTAAAAGCTCCTTGAAGGCAAGAACTACATCTTATACATGACTGGGTCTTCGTCACATACAAGAAGGCCTGAACTATATCACTGACACCCAATGAACTGATAAGCATGGGTTAAATCAATGAATTAAACTTAGAGTCAAAAGAATCAAGCTGACTTATGATGTAGAACATTTTTCTGATTTACAAAGACTACTACCAATTTCAAGATAAAATCACAGTTAAAGCAATGGCTGGAGAAATGTCAAGTCACAACATTTATATTGCTGGCACATAAGAGACTGTTCATTATGGCCCATGTTGGCTGCCTCCTTAGTTTTCTCAGACTGAGTTATGGTTGGAGATTACTCCTCCAGGTCACTAAGGTCTTTAATTTGTTATAAAGATATTGCAAGAAGCTACATTCCTTCATTAGGTACTCTGAATAGATATACCATGTCAAAATTCACTATGAGTTATACACGTGGCTTCCCTAACATAAAAATGGCCAAAGAGGTAGAAAGAGCTTGGTCATGGGACAGATGAGTTTAGATGGGAAAGAACAAAATAAGAAAAAACTGACTTGTAAGGCAAATTCCAGAATCTGGAACTACACAGTAATTGTTGAAACTTGAAAACATTATAAAACAAGTAAAACCAAGAGTTACTTTTGGGGAATGCCTCAAACTCCTCTTTGTAATAATCTTGTCCAGGGGGTTGAAGAAAGTAGAGAAAACGCTTATGAACTACAAGTATTATAATTGGAAAACAACATGAATCTTGAAGAAACCATTGCTGACAATAAAAATGACTTCATTTTTGCAGTTACCAAATTTTACTTTGTTCAGAAAGATAGGTTTTGAACTTCAAGATGCTCTATTTTCTGTGTGAATCTAATGAAGACAGAAGTCAATGACAGCAACCTTGAGGGAGATGAATCAGTGAGGATTAAGTCACATTTGTAAAGAAAAAATACTGAGCTGAATACACACAGTAGGTCATAGAGTAATTGTAGAGTGAGACTGGCAGTGTATACTGTTTAGATGACATTTTAAAGTCTAATTTAACTCCTTGTTTTCTTCCTTAAACAAACAACTAAATTTGACGCTCACCAGCTACCGAACCATGATGAAGAGCTGTTACCTGCCTTGTATGCTACCAGCTACATCCATCTTTAAAGATACATCTAGACTAATAATATCTTGAATTGAGACCAAGAAATTGAGATGAAAGAATACGGGCCTTGATACCTCAATTCCTTCTTTTAATTAAATATTCACTCATTCTCTAAAATATTGGCCTATTTTTAAAAGAATTTATTATTAAAAATACTTGAGTGGCCCATATGAGTGGATTACAGAAGATCAAAATATATCTTCTTCCTCTCCCATTATTCCTCTAGATCAGCAGTCCCCAACCTTTTTGCCACCAGGGACCGGTGCTCCTATGAGAATCTAATGCCTGATGATCTGAGGTGGAACTGAGGTGGTGATACTAGTGCTGGGGAGTGGCTGCACATACAAATGAAGCTTCCCTTGCTCACCTACTGCCCACCTCCTGCTGTGCAGCCCAGTTCCTAACAGGCCAAGGACCAGTACTGGTCCATGGCCTAGGGGCTGGAGACCCCTGTTCTAGATAACACAGGGGAAACTAAGAAACACTAGTACGTAAAAGTGGCAATAAGGAGCACTCCACTGGACAGTTGAGACATTTTCATCCCCTGGGATGTATGTTATTTAAGCCATGGGGGGTGTGGAGCCTTTTTTCATGGATTCCTACACAGAAAAGTAAAGGTTTCCAGTAATAGACAGCTGTCTTCACAATGACTTCACCAAGTCTGGAAAATAAGACCCCCTGGCCTAGACACAGTTAAGGTCAGTGAGAATGAAGAAGTGGTGTTGGGGACCTGAGAGAATAGGTGAGTTTTAAAATTATTATTGATGAGGGTGAAATAGTTGCATTTTATTGATTTGTGGGTTTTCTTTTTGTGGTTTTATATATATCATAAAATTTATCATCTTAACCATTTATAAGTGTACATTCAGTGGCATTAACTACATTCATAATGTTGAGCAATCATCATCAGTATTCATATCCAGAACTTCTTCATTATTTCAAACAGAAACTGTACTCATTAAACAACTCCACATTTCTTCCTCCCTCCAGCCCTTGGTAACCTCTATTCTATTTTCTGTCTCTATGAACTTGCCTATTCTAGGTACCTTACATAAATGAAATCATACATGTTTGCCCTTTGGTGTCTGACTTATTTCACTTAGCATAACATTTTTCAGGTTCATCCTTACTGTTAGCATGTATCAATACTTCATTTCTTTTCCTTGCCGAACTAATATTCCATTGTATGGATAGGCCAAAATGTGTTTATCCATTTGTCTATTGATGGACCTTTGGGTTGCTTCTATATTTTGGCTATTGTAAATAATGCTACAGTGATTATTTGTGTACAAGTTTTTGTATAGATGTACGTTTTTAATTTTCTTGGGTATATGCCTAGGAGTAGAATTGCTGGGTGATAGAGTAACTCTATGTTTAACTCTTGGGGAACTGACAGACTGTTTCCAAAGCAGCTACATCATCTCACATTCCTACCAGAAGTGTATGACAGGTCTTATTTCTCCACATCCCCATCAACACTTCATACTGGATGTGAAGTGGAATCTCATGTGGTTTTAATTTGCATATCCCTGGCATCTAATGAAGCTGTCTTTTAATGTGTTTATTGACCAATTGTTATCTTCTTTATAATAATGGTTTAATGTCTTTGTCTGCTAATTCTAAAATCCATGTTAGTTCTGGGTTGGTTTTGATTGATTCATCCTTTAAGGACTATATTTTCTCACTTCTTTGCATGTCTGATAATTTTAGTTTAGTCACCAGACATTGTGAATTTTATTTCTTGGGTTCTGGATAATTTTATATTTGTATAAATATTCTTAAACTTTGTTCTGGGACACAGTTAAATTACTTGAAAATCATTTGATTATGTTGGGTCTTGCTTTTTTGCACTTACTTTAAAAAAATGAGATATAATTGACATATGTATTATATTAGTTTCAGTTATATAAGAAAATTATTTGATATTTGTATATAATACAAAATGATTACCATGGGTCTAGTCTAGTTAACATCCATCACCACATATAGTTAAAATTTTTTTTTTGTGATGAGAATTAAGATTTACTCTCTAAGCAACTTTGAAATATATAACTCAGTATTATTAACCATAGTCACTAAGTCACCACAGTCACATTATATCCTCAGTCCTTTTGACTATCTTCACACATTTTGCACCACCTCCCTGCCCCCTCTAGCAGTACCAATTTGTTTTCTGAATCTACAAAATTTTTTTTTTAAAGATTTCACAGATAAGTGAGATCATATGGTATTTATCTTTCTCCATCTGATTTATTTTACTTGGCACAATGCCTTCAAGGTCCACCCATGTTGTTGCAAATGGCAAGATTTTGTTCTTTTTCATGGCTGAATAATACATCAATTTCTTTATCCATTCATCCCTCTATGGACACTTACATTACTTCCATGTCTTGGCTATTGTAAGTAATGCTGCAATGAACATGAAGCTGCATATATCTTTTCAAGTTAGCATTTTAATTTCCTTCAGATAAATGTACCCTTGAAACTTACTGGATTTTCTTAACTAATTTTATTTAAAAAAATAAATAAATAAATCCTTCCAGTAGAGCCTTGCCTTTCATATGTGCTTACTGCTTGCTGCTCTAGTTTCAGCTGTCCTTTTCTAGGGCCCTATGGATGGTTCTCCCTCTTTCTGCAAGTACAGCAGAAAGGCCTCATATAATATCCAATACACCATGCTGCCAGAAGTAGTATTCTGCACTTCCTATTTCATTTCTTGTTAATGCCCTAAAGGTTACCACTCAAACCTGGAGATGCCACCTGCCCAGGGCCTCAATTATGACCTCCATTCACAAAACCTTTAAACCTATACTTCAGGTTTAACATTTTCCCATGTTTTAAATTCCACATTCCCTACTGCTCATTGGACATTTCCATCTGGATAGCCATCTGATTTAGATTCAATACATCCAAACCAAAATACAACACTTTCTTTTCTGTCTCTACATGTCCAAGAATTTTCCCTTCCATTCATAAACCTTAAACATTTCAAGTTAGCTTTGCAGAATTCATTTTCCAATGAGGAAAATGGGGACCAAGAATATTAAAAAAATTTTTGCTCAATACTTCCACTTAATTTCTCTAAAATTTCACTTTCATTCTGTTTCTTCACATTCAAAAAGCTTCAGTGGTTTCCCTTTTGTCTAAGACAGTTGTAGATCTTATGGTCAGGGTGTTCTCTCTATTGCAACAGTCTCGTTTCCACTGGCCCTGGAATAATCCTTCAAATAAAATCTCTCCTTAAAAACAAAAACAAAACAAAATAAAACTTTAGTGGTTTCCCAATATTCACAAGATTTTAGCTTGGCACTTAATTGGTATCCAATCTAGTTTTATGTCCATGAATCCCATATACAAAGCCCCTGTTACAGGCGAGTCTATCCTTCCAAATCTTTTTCACATCACTCAGCCTAGAATACTCTTGTTTCCATCTGCTTCTATTGAAATTCTGTCTTTCTCTGAAAACACAGCTTAAATATCAATGCCTTTGCTAGTGTCACCCAATTGAAATCAATTTATTCAAATGAATTTTTTATTTGGCATTTCTGTCTGAAATTTCATAGAACGATATTAAATTCCACTTTGTACTGTGGATACATTTCTATTTAATGTTCTTTCAAAGTTTTTCCAGGCAGAAAGCAGCTGTTCTGTGCTTTCAGCAATGCTTAGCACAGTGCCTGGCACTGGGAAGCTCAGTGAAGCTGACTGAAAGAAGTAAACTCAAGAGTTTCTTACCTTGGTGATGTCTGTATGATCTTTGAGCCCGTTGGTCATACACCAATATCGCCACACATTCAGGGCATAGCGCGTGGCTTTGGTAGTATTTGGGCTTACTGCACTGGTACACAGATCATTCAAGTCATCGTTAATATTAAATACAGGAAATTTGTTGAGCTTAGTAGAATAGGCTAGAAACAGAAAAAATAAAAGGCATTAAAGTAATTTGCCATTCCTTTCTTTAGAGAATTACATCTTGGGATCATGTTAAATCACAGGAAACTCCTCAGAGATAAAACTTTTGAAAAAATAAAATTTCTATCAAGTATACATATATTAGAATAAATAAAGTAGGGAACAATATTTCTAGCATAAGTTCCCGAATCAATGCAGTAACCTTGCATTTAATCCCAACAATTTTGCCATATAAACTAATCGATGCACTAATGGAGGCATTCATATAATGAAAGGGGGGCAGGGAGAACAAATGTAGAAAAACAAAGAATGTTCTATATAAAATGTTCACTGGAAAAAAATAGCATTTCTATTAATAACAACAAAATGAAAGAAGTGAAGACAAGTTAACACATCCTTTCTCTTACCCATAGCACATGAAGTGCTATTATTTCTCTGCAATATATAGTCTCAAATGTCTTATGTGCCATCTTGGACAGCCTTGAATTAAATGGTGTTAGCATATTTCTTTAATTCTTTTCACAAATAAAGAGAAAGATATTTAAACCCTGACACACAACCCATTAGCTAGCTTAAGATAAGAATGGAAAGGCAAGGGGGAAAAATATCCAGGGAAAGGAGGGAGAATGTTCCAGAGAGGCGCACATGGTCTCAGAGGAGAGGGAACAGATTTCAAATTGCAACTGCCAAATTACTTCAAATAAAACTGGTTTTCCTCAATGTGTCCACGTGTAGTGTTGGTTGCCAGAGAGATAATCAAATCCATAACCTTAGCTGGCCCTCCTTCATATTTTGATCTACTAAAACCAGAATTAAACTTTTCAAATTGTGGTGTTCAGATAAAAAAAAAATCAAGGTAGACCACCTCAAAGTAAAAACAATGCCAACCTGTACTTCAGTGGTTCTGACTCTCTCTGGAATGTTTCTGTCTTCAAACACAACAAAGGGCTAAGAAATAGCAAAATGAAAGTGAAGGCAATTATACCAAGGTGATCTGCAAATTGGTTTCCTGTTCTCTAACTCTCACCTTTCACTGCTCCTACTGAGGAACCACCAGCCTCCTGTTGTGCTCAGTGTCTGCTGGCAGCCAGGACACCCACCCCACACCTTCTCCACACTTAGCCTGAGAAATCTCCCCATAGTCTGTGTGCCCATCAAAAGTCACTTTTTTTCAATTCCAATTCCAAGCCCATTCTACATAATCCTTCCCCACACTACCCAGCTCCCTCATTTTCTCCTTCACTGTCTCACATTTGCTTTATTATTTCACTGAACTGTGATCTAACTGTATCCAGAATATCACTTTGATTGGATTGTATGCTCCTTAAGACTCTATCTTCACCCTTTAAGTCTTCTGTTGAACTGTTGAACACACAATCTGCTTTAATGCTAGAAATGCTATAGGAAACAGCTTAGTCAGTAGGTATATTTTCTTAACACCCGCATAAACCAAAATAACTTACATTATTTTGGGGACTCACTTGATCTTAAGGAAAGGATTCTAGTATAAAACTTATTATTACATCTAGCACTAACTGAAAGCTTACTATATGCCAAGAGTTATATAAATTATCTGTAAGCTATAAGCAACCCTACTGTTGTTAACTATTTCACAAATAAGGAAACAGAACCTCATACATTTAGTAACTTCAAACATCACTCATCCAATATGTACTTAGTGCCAGGCACTGTGCTGTCCCATGTCATAGTGTTAGCAAGTGGTCAAGCCAGGGTTTAAACCTAGGTTCCACTGACTCTATGTCTGGCGACTACACAAAGGAATCTGGTACTACAGGGATAAAGTTCTCAGTAAGAAATGCAATTTAAATATTAGCCACTTACAAAAAGTATCTCCTGGTTCCCCAAATATGCTCGGATTAACTCTCTGTAAGGACAACTAAATTTGATGTATTTCAACAAACCACTATAATTTCACTATATTTTTATTAAAAACAACAAAAAGATTATTTATACCAGAGCCCAGTCCTCATCACTTAAATACAGTGTGAGCATAGAAGAGTCACACTGCAAGGTGGACAAGTATCTAGAAAAGCCATAACTTACCCAAACTAAGTAAGATACAATTTAAGTAGTTCTATACCCACTAAAGAAATTGAATCTATAATTTAAAATATACCAAAAAAAAAAATCCATTCACATTCAGATGGATCTCACCAGTAAATTCTTTTAACATTTAAGGAACTAATATACTGTCAGATCTAAAGACTCTGCTAGTAAACAGAAAAAAAGGGATACTAAACAGTGTCTTTTCTAGAACAGCCTAAGTTTTCTACAAAAATACCATGAGAATAATACAATAAAATAAAATTACGAGTCAACGGAGCTTATACAGATATAAAAATCCTTAACATACTAGGAGCAAACTGAATGACTACCTCACACCATGAACAAAAAAAATTCCAAACAGTATCATGCCCTAAATGTGAATAGTAAAATTAAAAAGTTTCTAGAAGAAAACATAGGAGAACATTTTTGTGACCTTGGGGTAGCTACATATTTTTAAACAGGACATCAATATCACTACCCCAAAAGTAAAAGGTTGATAAAGTGAATTTCATTAAAAAGACTTTGCTCAAAATGCATCATTAAGAGAGGGAAAAGACAAATGACATAGTGGGAGAAGATATGTGAAGTGCGTATATCTGACAAATCAATTAGAAGGCACATAGTCCAATCAAATATGGACAAACTTATATGGGCTCTGCATAAAATAGGAAATATCATTCCTATTTCAGAAAATATAAACTAAAATGCACTCAGCAAAATATCTAAAATGAAGAACAAATCTATAAACATCAAGTGTTGATGAGAATGTGAAACAACTGAAACACTCTTATTGGGCTGGTAAAAGTGTCAATTTGTATGACCATTTTGGAAACTAATTGGCAATATCTACTAAAGTTGAATATACATGTATTCTATGACCCAGCAATCCTACATGTGAGTATATACCCAACAGAAATGTGTATTTGTATATTAAAAGGTATGTGTGTGTGAGTGTTGATAAAAGCATAATTAATAATAAATACTGGAAACAACCCCATGCCCATAAACTATAGAATGCATATGAAATTATAAAATGCTTATACAATAATTATATGATAACAAGGAATGAACTACTGGAATGAACGATATGCCTAAACACGGTTGAATCCCCAAAACACAATGTGAAGCAAAAGAAGCAATACATCATAGAGTATATTGAAAGGGTCCATTTATATACTTCAAAAACAGATAAAATGATTCTATGGTAAAGTAATATAATGGTTACCTCAGGGAGGTATCAAAGAGAGGGCACATGAGGGAAGCTTCTAGGCTTCAGGTCATGCTCTATGTCTGCCTCTAGGTACCGGTTATACCAATATGTTTGCTTCATTAAAATTAAGCAAGCTGTATACTAATGATTTGTGTACTTTTCTGTCTGTATACTTCAATGATCCAAAAATCCTTAAAATTTAAAGTGTATACAAACCTAATGGAGAGCTACACCAAAAACAAACAAACAAACAAAACCCCCAAAACAAAACAAAACAAAAACACGGAAAAAAAAAGGGGGGGGGGAAGAAATACACTGTACCTAAATGGTAAGGCTCAAAATTATAAAGATGTTTAATTTCTTCAAGTAATCTTTAATGCAATGTAATTCTAATTAAAATCATCCAGTTTGTTGTTACTTGACTGTAAGTTTACCGGGGAGAGTAAATGCATAAGAAAAGGAATGTAGTTTGAAAATAATGATTGGGAGGCTTTGCCCTGAAAGATGTAAATGGGTACTATAACACTAATTTAAATTTAAATTTAAAGTTTTAAGTTCTGGTAAAGAAATAGGCAAATTAGATCAATACTACAGAAGGGAGTGCAGAAAAGATCAGTGTACATATGCAAATTGAGTAAATAATAAAGGCTCCAATTCACATTGCTGGGGAAAGGTTGGATTTTTCAATAGATGCTTTGAGATAAAAAGCTACTGAGTTAGAAAAACAAAAACAAAAGCATATTTAGATTCCTATTTCATTCCGCACACAAGTAACACATTTCCAAATGGATCATTTCAAAAAGCTATTTCCATAAAGGAGACAATTTTCATGATTTCAGGAGTAAGGAAAGTCTTCTCAGTATGACCCAACCCAGAGGTATAAAAAAAAAAATAGATTAACAAATCAGATGACAAAAAAAAAAAATTTCAAAGCTCTGCATTTGATATATCTTAAAGGACAATAAACAGATCTAGAAAAAATACTTATAAAGTGACAAACTACACAGGAAAAGCTACTATAAATCATCTGGAAAAAGATAACTCAAGAAAACAGGCCCAAGATATACAAGCAACTATTCATAGAAGAAATACAAATGACAAAAAACATTAATAATAATTGGGTATTATAATCAAAATAAGATGTATTTCATTTATCAGATTGGCAAAAGTACAAAAAGGTCCATTTCTAAATGTTGGTTAGGATGCAGAGGAACTTGCACTAGTACAGAAAAAAATTTAGGAGACACATCACATTTGTTAGTCATTACCTCTGTGGGGCTTCTAAACTTTACAATATGAATGTATTATTTTCGCAAGTTACAAAAAATCACTAGGACTTTGGAAATGCATATGTGGGAAAAATAAATAAAATGTACTTTTTATTTGACCCAAGAATTCCTATTTTAGAAATTTATTCTAAGGGTATAATCAGAGAGATGTATAAAGTTATGCTCAAAGGTGTTTTCTAAGGTATATTTTATAAAAGTGAAAAACCTGAAAACAAATGCAATCCAGCAAAAACACTATAGTACAACAAAATAGCTTTTGGTACTACTGTGCAATGGAAAACTATGTAGCTAAATAATCACACTTTCAAAGGCTAAAGATCTTTTACAAATGTACAAAACAGTTAATACAGTTTAACTACAATTTTTGAAAGTACAGTTGACCCTTGAATAACATGGGCTTGAACTGCACAGGTCCACTTTTACATGGATTTTCTCCAATAAATCTGTACTGTAAATATATTTCCTCTTGATTTTTTAAGTAACAGATCCTCATTAATTCAGCTGTTGATGCCTTCTTGAAATAGGCTGTTTCTGAGCACTCGCAGGTAGAGATGCTTCTCCTTCCATAATTTCCGCCCCCTCAGTGGTAAGGAACATGTAACATGGTATGCTTTGTTCAATATGCTTTGGCTATAAGGGGCTGAGGCTTAGTGACCAGGACCATTCTGTTTTTTATAATACTGTTTAACTTATTTTTAAACTGTTTGTTGTGGCTACAAAAATCAACCACCTTTGCAGAAAACCACTTATTAAATGAATGAAGACTGCTCATACTCAAAAACAGACAAAATACTGTGATTAAAACATGCTCTCATTATACAGACATAACTGACACTCATTAGCTGATTTTATTGGATTTTCTTATTTCCACAAGTTTTAGGCTGTACCAACAAATATTGAAAACAAGAGAAAATTACACTTACATTAGAGGCAAACGTTATACACACAATGGAATAGACCACTGAGACACAGTACTAGTATTTTATTTAGAGCACAAGTACAAAGACAAATATGAAGCAGAAACAGTGAGCTGATAAAGATGAAAACATCTCAGTGTAAAAGATCAGTGAGCAGCAAAATAAAAATGAAACCAAGAGAATATTCTTATTAACAAAAAAGTTCTATCATATTACAAATATCACCTGGCAGAATATTAACCAAGAGTATCACAATCACATATCTAACAGAAACATCTTAACAGAAATTTCTCTCCACTTCAATTCACCTTTTCTCCTCTTTCACAAATTATAACTGTAGCAGCTTGAGAATTTTAAAAAATGATTAGCGTGAACAGGCACACATGTGCTTTTTTTCATGTCAATCAGTTAAAAGTCAAGTGGCCAGAAAATGTATCAAAAGTGACAATCTATCAAGTAGTGGGGAAAGTAAATGAATCTTTAAAGGACAGTTCTATTTTTTCATGAAATTTTTCAATGTATTCTTTTTAGAGGTTATATTTCTAAAAAGATGCCTAGTATTAAATTATACTGACTAAATTGATAAATCTACCTTTTTATCTCCAATTAATTTCCAAGTGGTAGAGGAAAAGGAACCTTACAATCATTCTCATAATCTGTAAGAAAGATGGAAGACCTTAAGTTGGACACAGCATTCATCCTACTAAACCACCAGAGTCCTTCATTTAAACGGATGAGAGTCATATACAGTGATCCTGTTGAATCCAAAATGCTTCCAGACATTCTCTCACCAGGTTTCAGCCTACAGGGTTACAGTGACATTTTCAGATCACAACAAAAAAGGTACAAGCTATTATTGCTCACCATGGGGCTAATCTGGAAAATCTATGTCTAACATTACCAGTGAAAAAAAAGTTTATAAAGTCACGGTGGAAACAGACTCTATAAATTAGAAACCTAATAAATATATATGTATTATTTGATTAAAAAGTCGCCCTAGGCAAAAAAGGCCTCAGGACAGGCATACGAAATGTATAGAAGACCCAAAGGGGGTAAATAAATCCAAGAGCAAGATGCAAATAAATGTGCCCACTGCTATCTAACAGAAACTGTTAATTGTCAGAATATATCATGCCATCATCTTTGGTGTCCAAAATATAAAAGGAATTCTAAGTACAAAGGCCTTGTCTGCAAACTCCCAAAGCAGGAATCAAGAAATACTTCAGTGTTACTGTGGAGGCCACAGGACAAGGGTAGAACTTCTTTAGAATATGCATAATTGAATTTCCTTTTATTGCTTTATTACCTTCCTTGAAGGGCAAATGTTTAAAATGTATTCTGGAGAAAGGCTCACAGTTACGGTCTGCCTTTCTTTTAAGCAAAGAAGTAGCAGGGGCCTTGAAGAATTAGTTTTAATATTCTTAGAATTAAATCAGCAATTTCAGTAGCAATGTTTCCAAATACAGCATTGGCTGTTGCCGTGTATCTGACAGTCACACAAAAAGCCTCTATATAATCCAGGAGATTATCCCTTTATTAAAGGAATCTTATAATTATAAACCCATTGGACAGAAGAATGAAACCCTCCATTGACCGAGGAATTTTGGCATGTTGGTGTAAAAAGGCTCTTAAGGAAGTAGCCTTCTTTTCTTAACATTTATGACAGTTACTCTCCTATTTTAAGAGTATAATGTATATTGATTTTTCTCTCATGTTGAATTTGAACAAGTAGAATGGTAAAATTTATTCATTGAAATAATTTTCTCTTTACTTGCAGAGTTTGGAATGGCTGAGACAAAATGGAAATACTAGAAACCAAGCTAAAGACACATGGGCATGGAAAAAATTTGATGGTCATAAGGCAACCAAATATGTTAAATAAATTCATGCGAATGCTGAATATAAAATTAATATTTGGGAACTCTGAGGTTTATATGGTCCCTTACATACATAATTTAAAAACTAAATATTCTTATTAAGTACAATTTAAATAAGCCATGATAACCAACAAAAATAATGTATGTACCTCCTAGTCCTCTGTTATTACATTGCTCAACCTAAAAATATGTTGATCAAAGGAAATTATGCTGCTGCATTGTTATTCTATTGGATTTCTCTGAAAGGTGCTCAATTATTACAAAAAAAAAAAAAAAGATTTAAGGTATACCAGAGAAGTTCAGATGTCTTGCTTTCTCTTTTTGCAAATGCTTCCCTTTCAAAGAGCTGAGAACAGCGAGGAGAAAAGCTACCTGGAATCATATCTACGAAACAAGATTTTGAAGTTGGCACTACTTGACAAAAACAGTATTTCCTCCTGTAGAGGCCACTAAGTGCTGGCTCAAAATATTCAACAACTAAGTACATAATTCCACAAATCACACATAAAATGTTGACTGGCACAGCCTCTTAGCACAGTTTGTCAGTTCAACTACGATAATGGATAGCAGCAATGGTTAACAATTCCACGTAAACACCACAAACACACATATGAAAGAGCACCCTACAATAACATGCAAAATTTCAACGACATCACTGAATATTACACAATGCATAGAAATTGTAATGGTTTTTGGCAAGATTATTTTTGTAACAAATACTTTATAAAACAAAAGTTCTTTGTTATAAATGCTATTTAAAAAGTTGTAATATAATGGATTATAGATATAAAAGTTCAGTCAGATAAAGTTAATCTGAGTGGATTAATACTAAAATGAACCTGCTATTCCATCCAGTACAAATAATCAATTATAAATTACTTTCTAGTGGAAGTATACTAAGGTATTTGATTTATAAAATGTAAGAATTACAGAAAGTAAACAGGCATAAAAATTACTTAAATACAGTATGCACAATTACTGTTAAGAGTCTATATTGCTGATGCCTTCCTAATTCTGCCTACCACAAATAAATAAATTAGCCATTTTCAAAGCTCTTTGAAATGAATGTATAATGGCGAAAATGCTAATTCCAGTGTAATACAAAAAAAAAAAATTAGAAACCTGCAAAATCCAACATTTCATTCAAAAGACAAAATTTCATTGTACCTTTTAATATCTTAGAATTTCACCTTTTTTCTTCAACTATAATTTAGTAAGTATAACCTGTAATTAAAAATTTGTAAAATGTTTTTATCTTTATGTTTGAATTCCTTTTTAGAAGAGCAAGATAATATAAGAATTTACAAATCCTTTGTATTTCTACATCTTCCTGCTATAGGTCACTTTCATAGTTCTCATTTTCTGTCCCCTTCCTATCTCTCAAGAAATTCACGTCAGAAAAATTCTAATTATGCTGATAGAAATTTGATCATTTTGATTGAGGATATGTCCTAAACCTTCAAGATGACTTTTAACCTCTCCATAAACTAAAAAGGGATATGATAGACTACATTCAAAACCAATAATATAGATGCTCTGTAGCTGGATATTCAAATGAATATGAAAAATTTTAAGTTACTTTTTAGTTTATAACTTATAATTGGAATTCTTATACCTGAAAACTATAGTTCGTTTCCTCTCCATAAATGAAAACTAAATATAGATGGGGTAGGCTAAGAGATGTTCATTAAAGTAAAAAGGTGGAAGATTACATTTAAAGATTATCTCATCAAATTTCAAAAGAAGTTGCTAAAATCAAGATATAATACTACACAATGAAAAGTGAAAATTCACATGTAATGAATAGTGAAAATTCACATTCAATGAAAAGCCTATTTGGACACTGGCAGCTTGAATGTACTCTTATAGAAACTTGACTGAGGGTTTAACATTTTTACCGTTTTGAAAACAAGGATATCCTTTCTAACTCAGGAGGAATATAGCGTTATTTGACCTCCCTAAACTCTGTTTATGGACTGAAAGTCAGGATGTCTGGGCTCTAGTCTTGGTTCTGACAAGGTGCATGCACATGGGCATTCATCTAATCTGTCTGCGGCTGTTTTCCTCTTCTGTAAAAGAAAGAGGGTGGGTTAGATTAGATGTTTCCAATCCTATATTCTAGCCCTGTATTACTGAAGATGTGTAAAAGACATAATAGCTCATTTGGTCTAGTGAGTCTCAAAGTAGGAAAGTAAGGAGCATAGGGAAGGTGAGAATTCCTGGGAAACCTATCTTTCATGATGCATTCCCTTTGCTATTTCCATTTCCTTGACCTCATGCCCCCTTCCCTCAAGAGAATGGTGACTCCCACTCTTGGTAGTACTGAAAATCACTGGGCTAGATGATCTCTTGTGTCCTTTCCAGGTCCAGTCTCTATGATTATAATTTAGTAAAGATGATGGTTTAATTAACATTCTGAGCCAAATTAGTGTTCTAACTTAATCAATACTCTAATTGTACTAGGTCATGGTTTACATAAAAACTCAGTTTAAAAATAATGCAATCTTCAATACCATATCAGGTCCTTCCCTCAGCTTTGGTAGGCCCAAATTTATAAATTGGTCAATAAGAAACTTTGATTGTCTTTCTGTTTAAAAAAGTACAATCCAAGTTGTTGGCAGTTTACCAATATCACCCTCCCTTTTCTGTATTTATATAATTGGAAATACACCACCCACCAACAGGATGACATGCAGTGTATTTCTTTATCCCAGTTATATTCTATAGCAAGGATCTCTTAAAATCATCCTAGTTGTATTACTTGGCCATATAAATAGCTATCTATTCCTATCATCTCAGCTAGCTCCAAGTGGAGAAGAGAAGCAATGTCTGGCTACCACACACTAAGAAAAAAACAAACAATTGGGGGTGCCCTTGCTATGGTGTGTTTCTTAATAAGTAACTATATGCACCATATCATATGGTGGAGGTGCAGAGATATATCTTGCATATTTAAGAAAAATATATTAAAGTGATTGAGAACTTGTTAACTCTTTAGTTTTTATAACTATTTTTTTCATGAATAAACATTAAAAAAAATATCTTACTGCAATAAATTACTGTATACTCTCCTTGATTTTTCCCCTAAGCTTAGAAATTTATTTCATTATATGGTAGGGAGTTTTATTTATAGATGCTAAGTATTACAGCTTTATTTTGCCTAGAGAAATAAAGATCTAAATACATTTTTCCTGTAACTAAAGAAAACCAGTAAGAAAAAGCCTGGTTAAAATCAGGACTGTTTGTCCCATATATTAAACTGTGGAGACAGTCAAACTAGAAAAAAATCTGAATGGTTTCACAATCAATTTAATTCTGAGAATCATAAGGACAGTATTTTTCCTAAAAGCTCTGTTATAAACAACCATAATTAATTAAAAATAAAACACTTTATTAAATATTGTTAATTTCCTGGCACCAAATATGTAGGGAAGACAAAAGTCCGTGGCAGAATGGCAACCAGTATTTAGTATTTGGTGAATGGCAGTTATCACTTTTGGGCTCAAGAGAGGTGTGCTTTCTGCCTAGAACCTCCCCGCTTCTCTGTCTGAATTAAAGGAACTCACTTGAAATTGGTTTCTTTGGGGTAAAACAAATAGCAATCACTTTTAAATATATAATTCCTTGTGCACGTTTACACTCACCTCTACAACAAAGTTGTGTTCTTTAAAGAGTGTCACAAAATTTTGATCTCATGCCCAGGGGGAAACAAACTCTGCTGGATGTCCTATCTCAAAATAATTGCAGTAATGGGGCCTAAATGATGTGCTGACAAACACGCCAGGTGATGGCACTGCTCTCAATCAACTCAGAGCTGAAAGAATATTGATGATTTTATCACACCAGGGATTTCATTTTCAATTTGTCACTTCAGAGAGTCTACGGAAGCACAGCAAATCACTCTGTGCATAAGCAGCTACAGCAGAAAGGGTGGTGCTTAATGGTGTCTGGATCTAGTTTCAGATCCTGATGTTCTTAAGTACCAATTGTGACATGGGCAACCCATTTGACATCTCTGGATTCCTCATTTAGAAAAGAGAAATAATGACAGCCACCCTCAGAAGACTACTGTGAGAACTAAGTGAAACAACTTACAGAAACACTTAGTACTAATTCAACTAATGATGATCATTAATTCCTATGCATGCATACACCTGTGTGAACAAAATGGCTGATGTACAAACGGCTTTGCCTTATTGATTTTAAAATAGGCTCTAAGGAAGATTCTCCACAAAATACTCACACCAATATTATGTATTCTATAGCAAATAAACATATTCAATGGCTAAATAACATGAGTACAAAGTTTGGGAAACTATGAAAAATAGTAGTGACACAGTTTTTTTGCCGGGCTCTCAAAAATGAAAAGAAACTTATTATAGTATCCTTTATAAATTCTGAGAGCAGGGATTATGTACGCATCTTTGTGCCCTCCCTTTGTACACCTAGGTGCTCAATTACTTGTTATATGATAATTTTCATCTCAGTGAAGTCATTTGATTTCATGGCATCTGGAGGCTAAGTCACAGGACATAGTTTAATATGATGAAAGTTTCAGCTAACAATGATCTAATTGAAAAACCAAAGAGACTCAACTTATACTAGAAAATTTTCTGATTATTCTTTTGTAGATGAGGATGTGATTTAACATAGGGAATGTGAAATAGGAAAAATTTAACAGTGGGAAAAACAATTATAAGATAAATATTTTAAATAGCTGATGTATACTAATGAATCCTATTCAGACCAGCCCTACTAATCAAGACAACAAAGAGAATCTCAAGAATAAACATCTTGAATATTGCTAACCTTTTCAAACATCTATGGTTCTCAATAGCCAGTTTCTCGCATGAATATAAAAGACTGATTATATAGCTTTGTCATCCAAACTGATGGATGGGTCTGGCATTTTTGGTATAGTTAGTGCAAAACTTCCAGAGTCATTTGAGGGGCACTGGGAAGTTTCTTACATGACATCACTCAGACCTTAAACTGTAAACATTGCAAATAAAGTTCTGTTTTTGGATGAACCGTGAAATTGCAGCACATTCTGTTGTGGGGAAAACCTGCTGAATTTTGTCTAAAACACGTGTGTAATTTTGGCATTTACCACTGCCACAGTGTAAAGGTAATTTATCATAACAAATAATAAAAATGGCATCTGGAAGTAGCATGTCCTCAGTATTGTTTATACAAAAACACAAAACTTAGAGGTAGTTAGAGATAATTTTTCATAATTTGATTAGCTCAAATTGATACTATAATTTGGCTATACTTCTACCAAGCCATTCTTCAGGAAACAGTTTTCTAAATCTGTCACAATGTTCCTATTTGGTTTGGGTTATCAAAGCAGAATATAAGTAAATAAATAATTCGCATTCTCAATCTGTGTTCTTCTAAATGAAAATGCAATAGAATTAAACAGAAGAGAGATTTTAATGGTAAACACAAATAGAAATTTGAAATTTCCTAGTTCCGTTTTCTCAGTGCATTCTGACTACCCTTCATCCTTATGACAAACTTTCCTGCCAAAAACATACCAAGGATTAAAAAAAATATATGTCAATGCAGAAATAAAATGCATAACATTTTAAAGTGTTTTACAGAAATCTTTTTTAAAACATGAAAGGTAACCTATGTAAAAATAGCCTTATGTTTAAAGTTACTTGACAGTAGCCTGTCCTATGCACTCAGAAACCAGTTATAGAATAATGAGAACAGAATACAGAGAAGTGGGAGAAAGAGACCCTGTGGTTCAAAATGAACAGGAGGTCACAGTATGCCCCCATGAAAGATAACTCAGCATTCCTTTTCATCAGACAGCCTAGACAGATGGGAAGACACTGTGTCCCCATATCTGGCTCAAATCTCTGGAAACTAATTATGAGTTGAAATTAAGAAAGGCAAATAGAAAAAACTCTGGAGTCAGATGACAGTACCATTTCCTCACCTACAATCTAACTGATTTGTCTTGATCTCAACATAAAATGGAGATAACGCATCTTCCTTTCAAAGTTGTTGAAAGGATTAAGAGTATATATAGAAATAAATATGAATTTATCAAATGTCTGAAGACATATTTACCAAAATGTTAACAGTGGTTATTTTGGCTAGCAGATTTACAAATATATATTTTGTTTTCTTTATGCTTATGTGTATTTTCTAATTTTCATACAATTAGTAACTATTTCTTATATAAGTGATGCATGTAAGTCACTTAGCACAGTGGTGGAACACATACTGGCTCAAAAATGGTGCCTATCATCATTATCAATACAAAAAACAAAGCAAGATATCTTCCTCTCTTTCTTCTTGTTTCTGGATGAGTATCTGTGGAGGAAAAGTCATGAAATGAAGTTGATTCCACCACACAAAGTCCACGACAGACTTAAAACTCCTGAGCCAAAGGCCACAGCTTAGAGGAATGGGTCTTTATGTGCTGTGACAGTGTTGCAAAGAGCTGCACAGCCACGGGAAAGTTCAGTTAATGTGATGATTTAGCAAAGGAAATCAAAATGAAATTTCTCCTGGTCGTGCAATAAACTAATACAAAAAACACCACCTATTTTCTTAGTTAATGGGAATTGCGAGGCTGCCTGGAAGGACAAATACTTCCCAACAGAATGCCCAGATCCAACAAAGCAATTAAGATCTGGATTTTTTTATATTAATGATTATACAAGATAGAAAACTAGCTCAGCTTTACTGTGGTCCTAATGTCTAAATTTATTTTATTTTTAAAGTATCTTAACTAATAGTTCATCACAGGCTTCAAGACTTGAAAATAAAGACCTTGGGAAAATCACTGTAAAGAGCTGTTTAACCCAAAATGTTATAAGTCCAAGATGCTACAGAAAAATGCATTTATATTTACTGTAGAAGAAACTCTGCACATTTTTAAGAATGCTTTGAATTCAGCTAAATCTGGTAACAAAATGTTACCTAAAATGAGTGTCAATATTCCTTTGATCTCAACTACAGAGTCAAGTAATCCCCTAGGGGAAAGATACTGAAGTTTAATGCTTATAAATAAATAATTCAAGGGAGATTTGAGCTTTGAAGAAGATGAGTTTTGTTGTTGTTGTCTTAACTAGTGCTTCTAGATCTCTAAGTAAGAACTTTTCCATTCTCTGCCTTCTCTTTATGCTTGATATACAATCTAATGCTTGGGAACATTTTCAAAGCTTTGGCCATTTTAAATTTCTTGTGAATCTGGTAATCAAATTTCATTTACATTAATTTTTTTTAAGGAAGAAAAAATTGTATCCAGGTTCAATCACAACAGTAAAAATGAGCTATATAACAGTCTTTCCCCCGCCCCCACAATATTGGACTTTGCATATTATTTAAAAAATTATATATGTTCCAAAAAGAATGGAACCTTTTTTTCTCTCTTTCTACCCCTTTTCCACTCAGGAGACAAAATGTCAGCTAAACCTCTAGGTTTTCATATTAAGAAAAAAAAAGAGAGAGTATATAAATAGTTTGATGTCGAGCTTATATCAAACTTTCATATTCTGGATCTGACTGAATACGATCTTGTATATGCTATCTTCTGATTTGTAGAGAATTTTAAAAATTAAAAAAATAAAGCCATTTAAGTAGACTAAAAATGAGGTGTGAGGTGGGAAGGAAAGGCAGGAGTTGACACAAGTGTCTAGGATGACTCTGTTTCCTTTTTGAGTTTTTGAAAAAAAACGGAATTCCTTTTCTACTTTGTGTTGCCTGAGAACCACTATGGTTTTGTAAAGTCTGTAACAGTAATTACATTTAATCACCCACAAGTACATTTGTTTTAAGCCTATAAATACTATGTTAGTAATACTAAACTATCTCCATTGGCTTATTTGTAAAAAGAAAAATATATTATATATATTTTTATAAAGTTAACACTGAGGGTAGAGGAAAGGGATCGAGAAGCAGTGTATAATCACAGTTTCTCTGGACACAGTAACCACACTGGGGTCTTGTTCAAGCCACCTGGTCAAGCAGTATCTGAGGAAGAGTCATAGGAGGCGGAGACGATAAAATTGCCACTGCTGGAGTGCCCAGCCACTGACTGGGCCGCCTGCTGGCTCAGATTGTTACAGATAAGCACCAGCTGGTTGCTCTGGGCCTCCGACAAGGTGCTGCAGCTCTGATACACACTGAAGTTGGTTTTCCTGCCAGGGATGTTGCCCTTCTCACACATGGTCTTCACCATCTTGGCCAGCTTGTTCTTGCCAAGGGCCTGGCAGTTGTACCAATGCAGAGCTGCCAAGTTCACAACTGGTTTGATGGACAAGTAGAAAGGGGCATCTTCGTAGCGCATGGCAGGAGGCCGCCGCTGGGCATACTCCTTATAGTCCTGTACGGGGCACGTCTGCGGGGCGTGCTGGGTGGCATACACCCGGGAGTCTGTCCCCGCTCTCTTGGTTTTGGCATTCAGGTCACCTGTGTCTTGGCCCATCCATTCTAAGTACTCCAGCCCTGTTTCTGTGACCCGGAGCCGGATATCCCCCCACTTCAAGGTAGATCCATGGAAGCCTGTGCAGTGCCCAAAAGCTTTCGTGTTGTTGAGCCAGACGAGGTTGAGCAGACCCTCAGGGTTGTACCGGCTGAGCAGTCCCCTCTTCCGCAGAATGAGCTCATCGGCGAAGGTGAGCTTCATGGACTTGTGTGGCTTATTTCCTTTTCCTTTGCAGCGGAGTTCAATTTGCTTCTGTTTCAGGGCCTCTTGGGAACGCTTGAATTCCTTATCCCTGGTGATGCTGTAGCCATACCTGTGTTCTTTCAGGTACCGTTCCAGCCCACACTGGTAATTGGCCAAGCTGTTGGGTTCATATTCGGACCCATCCTTCTGCCTGGCATCCACAAAGAAAGAGGCGAGGTAGGCGTCCAACTCCTTACAAGGGATGACATAAATCTCTCTTGTTTCAGAAGGATACTTGGAGATAAGGAACTCGCGGAAATTGCGGAGCGCAGTCTGCGTGCTCCGGATGGTTTTCTCATTCTGCTCCCTGCTGAGCTCAGCTGCTCTTTCATCCTGGTCTGCAACAAATGGGGGAGGGAAGGGATAGAGAGGGTGTTGATGAGTTCAGACAATGTACTTTCTACTCTGAAATAAAGTTTCCTTTTATAAGGAAAAGGGAAAGAAGGAATCGATTTTACAGAGATCACTAATAAATGTTATTTACATACCTGGTGCATTATAATAGCCAACTTCAGTTTCACAAATGATGTACTAGACAAGGGTATGGCCCATTGCAATCAAAATGAGCTTCTTGAGCCACTGGCACATAGTGTAGTGCATGAAAGTTTGTGGAAAGAGCGAGATTACAGGCAGCCTTAGTTTTAGGAAAAAAGTGAGACAGAAATGTGCTATTTATTTATCCTACTGCAGAGTGCAAGGGCCCCATGAGAGCTGACACTTCATTTGTGAAACCAGAGGTTGTACTGGTTCCGTTTTATTGAATTAAACTAAAATATCTGAATTTGCTATTTAGCATATCACTAGAGATCTATATTTAAAAATTACTAAGCAGGTCATTTACAGCAGTTAATTCAACAGTTATTCTACAGCAATTCAGGTAAGCACAGTTTACAAATATTCCATATGTAACTGCAGTGTAGTTTGTAATGAGTGACAAAAATACTTGGTATTTTGGAAAGTAATGAGGATAAAACTTCACAGCTATAAAGATAAGAAACTGGAATTTGAATTAGGCTATTTTAGGAAGGGGAGGGCCTGTCTCCTGGAAAAATTATTTTATTATTTATACTCTGCCACCAAGGGCTGGAGGTACTTCTTTCCATTATGGATCATTCATGACTACGTAGTGTTATTCTGGAGTAGGGTTCTCACACTTTAGTGTGCCTCAGTGTCACTCAGGATGCTCGCCCAAAATCAGATTCCCAGGTGGCAGGTCTAGGAATCTGTATCTTAACAACCTAGCATCTACATGATCAGGACAAGGTTCGAAAAACACACATTTTGAGAAATAAAGTTCTAGTGTTTATGTCTTATGAATAAAAACTCTAACTCAAAAATCTTTTATAGTGATTAAAATCAATGATCATTTAAATCATTTAGTTTCCTTTCAATAATATGTAATTTAAATTTGGAATTTTAACATTAATGTTTTGTCAAAATCACCACTATTCTGTCAGACATGGTCTAGAAAAAACTTAAAAAGAGAAATTCTAAAATTAATATTGCACAATAGAAAACCAGGGTATTCTATTGATTATTAAGAGGCAAACACTGATGCTAATTTAAAGCAACATAAAAATGTAATTTCTGATTCTAAAGTATGAGGTAAAATATTTTATCCGGATTATCTCTCTTAAAAAAACTTTAATTTCCAAGGTTGCTCAGTGGAAGTAAGTCTTTGTAATAACCACATAGAACAATAAAAATAAAATTTCTAATAAATTGAATTTTATTCACAAAACACTACTTTTTGAATTACTGTACACATTTATGAATGACTGTGTTATTTTAAAATGACAGTTCTAAGGTAAAATTGCCAAAATCCTCATAGCCTTATAAAATGAAATCAACTAAAATTCATGAAACTAGCAAATTAGATTATTTTACAGGTACATTTTTGAGATCATATTTCCAAAATTCAAATAAAATATATTTTATGCTTCATTAGACTTAACTTTCAGTTATGCTATTATCTTCCAGTTCAAAATGCTTTATATTAACAATAAAGATGTGTATCTTTCCAACAAAAAAACAGAAGCCCCAGGTTACACGTAACCTGTACCACACTGGCTTCCTTGACTGCTTTCATGAAAAGCTAAAGGGGCCAGCACATCTGTTTACTTTGGCTACTTGTTTAACTATCTATCATAGCGGCCTTCAAGCTTCAAACAAAGACTTTCTAAGAAATAAACAGTCATAGACAATTTCAGGGGGAAAATTTCCAGTTCTTTAACTTTCCCATGGGATCTTTTCTAAAACTTATTTGTCTGACATGAGAACCAAGTCTGCACATGTTGCCATTCCAAATATATTTCCTCTGGGGGGTGGGGGTAAAACACTTTGAAAGAACCAAGCAACATTCACAAATTGGTGATTAAATCTGTATGCTTCTTGTCCTTCGGTCTCATCCATACTCTAAATATACGATGAGAAACAGGGTGATTGGGCCTGAGTTGGGGTATTCTTGATTCAGGACTTCTGAAACAGTTATTGGATAGTGAGGTGGAGTCTTTTAACTGAAACTGGAATATTTGGCAGGACGACCAAAATGTTAAAATTGTATTCAAGTCTTTCAGATTCGGTGTGTTTTTGGTTCACAAGATGCTGAACAACTATTATCAAATTGTACAAAATGCCAATTCTAGTTGTAGTCGGTCCTCACCTTCATTTTATATAATATTCAATGTTTTCCACTTCCTTTTTACAAAAACAAATTGAAACTTACACTGAAAAACCTTTGGGTGCCAATTTAAAAATGAGTGAGTGGTATACAATTTTTTGAAGTTCTTTTAAGGGGTATGTAAAAGTGTAAGTCTGTTGGACTTAATTTTGCAGCATTAGTCAATATACTATAAGTAGAAGGTATGAGTGACTTGGTTCTTTGAATGAATGGTCACTTATTTCTTGCCTGTACCATCCACAAGAGCCATAATATTTATTACTAAACTTACTCTAAGCTTCTCAAAAGGAGAAGCCATCCCATAAAACCTAGTACAGATATCTTTTTCGAAAGTTTATACCAGTTTGCTTTTACAAAATATCTACATTAGTACTGCCTGTTTTCACCAACTGAAAGGAATCTGAAGAAGATTCTTGTACAAAAAAAGGTGACGAGAGCATTCAGTGTTAGTTTGGCAGTGAGCCTTACAGAAGCAGCACAAAGCCCAAATAGCCAGTGTCTGCCTCAAGCTCCTTCTCCAGGACCCACACACAGCATAGCATCTCAGCATCAAGCTGCCACAGGTTTGAACTGTGTCTATGAATATCTGTGCTTTATCTTATTTTGTGCATTTGTTAGCAAGATGTATACTCATAAGAGAGCTCATGAGGGTGTTATGATTAGTGTAAAACTGGACATAATTGTTTCAATCACAGTGAATGAAATAAAGACGTGTAAGTTCATGGTAACTGCTTCTTCCCTATACACCATTTCGTCTTATGAAAGTCTTCATAGAAATGCTCTACTTTCTGACAGCAGAGGGAAATGTACACTGTGAAAAGGCCTTCAATAAATGAACTAAAAAAATAGGTTTTAGGTTGTTGATTTCCAAGAGGTCTGCGACCTGAAGAGAAGCCCCAGCCAGAGCCTCAGCTCTGGCTCAGGGATTCTTACCCAGACTGAGTAAAGTTTTTAGACAGACAGCTTTTCTGTACTTATTTACATAGTCTTCATGGCCCATTAATCCAATTATTTCCCTCCTTGTTAGGAGACAGCATGGAAAAACACACAATTAGTGCAGTATCTTGTGTTCTCACTTAATTCGTGATTTATGTTCATTTTAAACTAAGACCCATTTACTTCTATTGCTATATCACTTGATTTAACAAAAAATAAACTTAGCTATCATATCCCTTTTGTGATTTTGTTAAAGTAATACATCTGACGCAATAAGAAACATTTTTTGATGTTTAATTTCTTTATTATTTTCATTTAAAGAGAGTATTTTGTCTTTTCACTTGACAAATGTTGTTCAAAGTCTCTTTATAAATCAGTAAACAAGAAATCCATGAGCTTATTAAATAAAAATGTATTTTAAATTTGAAAAGTAAAAAAAATAAGAAGAAATCTGGTGAGAAGATTTATATTTATGAGGTTGCAGTTGAAATTAATATTTAATTCACATTTGTGAGTATCCACTATGCCCTCTAGCATTTCAAGAAGGCCTGTAGGGTATAGTCAAAGGTAAACCTCTAATGGTTATGCAGATTCCATCATCACTAGAAAAGATGACTATTATACACAAAACTAATTAAAAAGACCATACACAGCTGTGTAATTAGGAATTGAGTTTGTGGCTTTAGGTCCTATAGGAATTCAGAAACAAAAGAGAGAAAAGTCAAATAGAGCTTGAGCTGTGTTGGAGCTTTATTCCTTGGAGGAACAAAGACTTTGGTTGGGTATTAAAGGATAGCTACCATTTGGTTAATCAGAATTGGAGGGTCAGGCATTCTTGAAAGAAAAAAATGCATGAACAAAAGGAAAGAGATGGGAAGGAATCTCGCTTGTGCTCATGAGAACTGGAAAACACCGGTTCTGGTTTGAGATTGGGAGAAGGGTTGGAGTGGAGAATAAAGCTAGGCCAGTGGGATGACCACATGGAGAGCCTTATATAATTATAAGCATATACACCAAAGAGAGGAGACTGAATATTCTAAGTGCAAAGAACCTCTAAATGCCAGACATTTGAAACTGCTTAAAAAAATAATAATAAAATTTCAACACTCCAGTTCTCTACCTCTGACATTTATTCTCCTTATGTTGTTATTTTTTTTCCATACACACCTATCACCATCTGATGTACTACATATTTGCTTGACAACTTGCTTAGTATCTGTCTCTTCATGGTATAGGCTGTGAGCTCCATAAGAGCCAGGACGTCACTGCTTTAATCGCAGGATTAAAAAAAAAAATTGGGAATGTAGCAGTCATTAAAAATCTGTTGACTGAACAGAAAAGCTGAAAGGAGTTACTGAGATAGATAACTTAGTGTGTGTAATTACACATCCACTTTAGACCACCCATTCTGACTGCATTTAGAAAGAACTACAAAGCAGTGACATAAAATTAAATTTGGGGACTCACAATCAGACTCTTAAGCCTCTTCAGAGTGTCAGTTGTGGTCAGGGCAGGGGATGTGGACATCTATAATAATGGTATGAACTGACTTATGAACTGGAAGCTTTTCCCAGGGCTAATTCCCTTGGAAATAAGGACCTATCAACCATCACAGAAATTGCTACAAGACAATATCTTTATCTTACTCTTAGGATAAGGAAAAAGAATACTTTAACAAAAACTCATAATAGATATATCCACAAAATCAAGGGATAGCTCCTGCCCACCCTCAATCCTGACTCTACCTTATAAAGAGATTATACTGTCACTGTGGTGTTGCCCATTAGGTACTTCATCCATACATGTACTTATTTCAAAGAACTTTTCTTATGATTCCTTCTATGTTCAAGGAAAATAATCTTGGTGTTTTAAAAAATATATATGCCATGGTTAGTCCTCTTAGGAAATAGGCCAACTTCAATTTTATTTGTCATGGGTTACAAAAATCATATTTGCCAATATTCATGTTTCATTTTTTTTGAAAGTGGCAATAGTTCCTAACCCCTGCTACTTACTGTGGAAAAAATAGTGAGCTATATTTACTTTAGAAATCGAAAGCTAATTGAGATAACCTTATAACCACCACAAAATGTATTAAAAAGTCAGTATCTTCTCTTTCTTCTCCCTCCTTTAAAAACTGAACTTTTTGCACATTTTTATGATTTCTCTGAGAACTTTAAAATGAAGGTTATTTTCTAGGATTGTTAACATCACTAATTGAAGCCAGATCTATATGCTATTATAGCTATCTGACCAGCAAATTATTTTTATGCTCAGTTAATCTTTTCCAATAGTGGGAGTAAAACACATTTCTAACACACACATTCAGGAGCATGGAAATTCAGATTAGTACCAGTTAGTCCAGCATGAGTTTTGATAGTATTTTTCACTGAAGTGGGAATCAGTTAAATAAACATTAGCCATCTGCTCATTTTTCCTGGTTGTATGTTATGTGACTCTAGAGTGTCTGAAAATTTTTTTCCTTAAAATTCAGAAATAAACGTAACACAATAAATACCAGTATTATTAAACAAATAAAGTACAAGCAAAAAACCTTCTTTGTCATGCATATTCACTATTATCTCTATAGGTGAATTAAATCAGGCCAAGGTTCCGTGTGTGTTGGATTGTGGGGTAAGATAATACAGATGTAAAGAAGAGGCAGCACTGACCTTACAGAACCTCACAACAAGGAATTTATGGCCAACACGGTGCAGGAGTCAGCATTTTTAACAAGTTCTCAGATAATTCTAATATAAGTGTGGAAATGCTTTGAGAAACTGTGCTTTATCTCTCCCTTTCCCTAGAAAGCCTAGAAAATGACTCTTTCAAATAAGCCTCAACTCAAGCCCAGCCTCACTTACAGTACTGGCTGCACTGCTGGAATAGTGAATTTTCTGAACTGAAAAACTTTATTTCCCAGACAGAACAGTTGTTTCATAAAAAATAAATAAATAGTAAATGTTTAAATAATTTCTGCTTCAGTGAAAAATACTATCAAAAATCATACTCACGGACAATGCACTAGTGGTTATCAGAGGGGAAAGGGAAGGGGGAGGAGGAAACAATAAAACACTGAAAAAAATCATACTAGACTAACCGGTATTATTATTTGACAAAAGAATGAACAATTAATGAGTTGAATTATTATTTCCCTCTGAAACTCACTGGGTTCAGGCCTTTTCTTCTGTAACCTTTCTGAAACTATTAGGTTCAACACTGTTTCCCTAATTGCCAAAAATAATTTCTTAAAGCTAATTTCACTGGGTTTCTTTTAGGACACTTGACATAGGTAGTATAGCAAATGGTTAATGGTTCCAGCTTTGCCAGTAGGAATGTAGTCCAAATCCCAGCTCTGCCGCTTGAACCAGCTATGTGAATCTATGTGAGCTTTTTAAACTTAGGCCTCAGTTTCTTCAATTGTAATATGGGCATACAAAATAATAATTGTATCTATCTCTTAAGCATTGTATGAGTACTGATTATGATAGGAAAGCAAACCACTTAGCTCAGTACTGGACACATAAATCATCTAGTTCAACTCTTTAAATACATCACTGCTTGGAAATATGTTCCCACCTATGAAATCGGTCTATTTCACCTGAGTTCCTTCTCTATGGATGCCTTGATCTGAAGCAAATACTTGCTAATTCTCCTAAGACAGATCTACAAATGTTACCAATGTTTGTTAGGCATTTGTGCATAACTGAACACATCCTGTTGCAAAAATGAGTAAATAACTGGAGTTAATATCTACATCTAACACAGCTCTTAGGAGACCTTCCATTCCACATGACCTAGAATCCTATGATTTGACAAGCTTATTGTGTCACTGTAAGTATGTGACTGTATGAATTCAGTATAGTGCTAAACAAGGGTATAATCATGGAATTCTTCTAAGACTATTTTAAAATTAAATTATGAAATTGAAGGTTTCTCAATTGCTCCCCCACTTAAAAAGAGCCCAGGTGTAATTTAACAAGCCTTGCGGTCAGTTCTGCTAGCTAGGGATAGCTTCTAGGCTAGCCACATTTGCTTAGAAAGAAAAAAATTCAAATACATTTCTTATATAAAGGAGATGCAACACAAATAAGACACAAAAAGGCAAAAATGAGACCAGATAACAGGAATGAATGAAAACTAGATGAAGCTTCTCAAATCTCAAACTTAATTTCAAGTCACAGGAAAGAAATTAAGCATTCAGAAGGCAAAAGAATAGAACGTGAAAGTAAATATTGTACTACATTAATCACAATAAGAAGCACTTTCATCTTGGCCAAAATGTATTTTAAATCAACTTTAGAATGTGGCTGCGTTTTCAGGCTTAGCAGCATGAAACCCACATGACTGTAATTAATGTAATAAATCATGCTGTGGAATTTTCTACAGAATCTGACAGTACTCATTGATATACTGCTTATTAGAGACTGTAGAGATTTCTCCCCCACATTTTTGTTATTCTGCCAGGGATGTTGAATCAAGAGTACCTTCTGATATGACGTATCTGCTGCTGGTGTAATACATAAAATAAATAGTGAGCTGCTGCCATTAGGTTTTCCAGATGTGACATTTACATATTCCAGTTTCAGTCATAAAGGCAGTTTTGCACACATGGCTCTCCTTTTTAGTTTATTCTCTTATGACTCCATTACTATGTAGCACAGAATACTATTAAAGGGGCATTATTTCATCAACCTAGATGTGTTCTTGTATTGTTTTCAACATCTGACTCTTAAGTAAAATTTCACTGAATATTAAATCATTTTCAGAAGTAAAAATTAGTCCTTACACAGTTCAGGAATTTAGCCATGACTGCATTTTACCTCAGTGAGTTTACATACCCTCAAATATACTTTGAATAAATATCTTCTTATTTAGAAATGTCTGAAGTTTAAAAGAAAATAGTTAAAGGGTGACTATTCACAAGAGGAAAAGATTATTCATGAATATTTCCTCTAATAACATTTCTCATTTTCCATAAAAGTAATACATGTTTAATATAAAATTTTCCCAAGAAAATGAAGCAAAGCTTCCAATAAATTTATGGTCCAAAAATAGCCATTGGATACATTTTGTTATACACCTGATTTGAAATTTTATAGTATTATTCTATAATCACCGAGAATCTAGTCCATTGTATCTTAACTATACACTTTAGTTTTCTTTTGTGATTTATTTTCCTCTGGAAATTTGCTTTGTTTTAGTTTTATGTTCAAGAAGAAAATTACTGTTAACACAGTAATGCCTGGATAAGTTACTATTTCTGACATATTCTGATCACCTGAAATTATAGACCTAAGCCTTGAATAAGAATTTGGCATTGGATTTATTATCTATTGGTGACACAGAAATTCCTTTCTTGTCTTGTCTCCAAGTTGTTCTCCACACAGCAGCCTGAGAGAGTTTTCCCAAAAGAAAACAGAAGACATGAAAGCTATCTTTATTCTTTCTGACATTTTATTTGCACAGTTGCTTCAACATTCAATAAAAATATATTTAGCACTACCACATGGTAGGTATTGTTTTAGGCATGTCTACTTGTTTCCTCAACTGTTAACCACTTTCATCACCTCTTTTTGGGACAATTAGAAATAAAAGCAGATGGAAATTGGGTCTAGAAAAGAAAGAGTAAAAACAAGAGGTTTTGGCCATAAAGTTTTTGAAGAAATTAAAAAAACTGAGGTCCAGGTCCTAAAACAAGACTTTAAGTGCTAACAGAGAGGATGCTGAAATGTGTAAAGAAAGCATCGCCATGACAAGTGAGCCCAGTGGTTAAGAGACGAACTTGGGAGCCAGACTGCCCAGGTCAGAATCACCCTCTTACTGCGTGACCTCCAGCAAGTTCAACCATTTGAGCCTCAGTTTTTTCATTTGTAAAATGGAGTTAATTATAATCCTAACTTCAGAGAGTTGTGAGAACTGAGTTCCATGAGTAATTAGTGAGATAATAAGCACCCTATAAGTACTATGTTTATTGCTATTTGGCATTCAGCATATGACTCTGCCCACTGAAGAGTTTAGAAGTAAAATAATCAACATTTGTTAACAGTTCATCAGCATGTCGGTCAGAACTGAGTATTTAAGGAGCACTGTTCATAAGTTTGCCAAAATTCCATAGCTTCAATGACTGACAACTCAAGCATAATATGTGATGTAGCATCTAATAGATTTGAGATGCAATGCTATATCACAGTAGAAATAGTTATAAGTAACTTGATTAGAAACCATTTCTTCCTTTAAATTTGCATTCAATTTACAGGACTGCATATCTTAATGAGTAAAGATCAAAACGTGAAGGAATCTCTTACTGAAATGCACAGTACTTTCAAAAACACAAAAGAATTATTAATCATCTTGAAACAAAAGATATATGGCACATAAAGCAAAGGAAAACAACATAAAAAGGGAAATGCACAAAACTGTAATAAATTTCCTCCTTTTCTGAGTTAGGCTATTAATATTCATTACATTTCATCCAGAAAGAAATAACCTAATGGATAGGAGGATGTTATTTTCAGTGAATTACAAAACATATTTTTGAAAAGTTCACTATTCATTTTTCTATATTGGTTAGCTTCCTATTACTCATTTGTAAGTATAGGCAAAACAGGAAAATAAAGCTTTTTTCTTAACAATGAGATGCCACTAAATTATTACTACATAGAATAACAGCACACTTTTACTTTGGTAAGCAATACTACCAAAAATTTTAGGAAAACAATTACTATTACATAGAATAATTTAACACAGTAATTATAAATGTAAAAGGTGCCAAAGAAACCAAGACCAGATTCCTGTCCTGTGTTCTTCAATGTGAACAATTAGACTAGGCATCAAGAGGAAACTGGCAGCATTAAAGAGAAAGATAAAGAAAAAGGAACAAGAAAACTAAAGGAGAAGATAAATCAAGGGCAGAAAAAAATTTTTAAAAAACTCCTGATTAAAATTCTCAAAGAGATTTGAGAGTTTATCATAAGTATAATCCTTAGAAAAGGAACAAATGCTAAAGGAAAATTTAAAATCGTATTAGAGGAAAAGAAACTTTTAGCAATTTAAAGACTCAAAGTTTATTTTCCACTTATCCATTCTCATGAAATTATTTGATGGACTCCAGCAAAATGAGGAAAAAATAGAGGAAAACAAAATCTAGGGAACAGTGGATACAACCCAGGGGAAACCTCAGGGTACGAGAGTTACCTTAGGCTCACATTAAATCAACTAATCCAAATTGCAGTAGGAAGACTGAAAACCCAACATGGTTATCTTGAGAGGACCACACAAACATGAGAAGGGTACATCATTATTTTGTTAAGAAGTGCTATTAAAATTTTTAGGAACACACACATACACGCACACAGCCTGCCCCAACCCCAAACTAGAACAGTACCATGTTTCATTGATTGTATGACACTCTTCACATATTAACATCCCTGAAATTTGTCTCACAGTTCCTGGGGATTATAGTTCAATTAGTATCATGTTTTTTTTCTTTGTGGAACATAAACTAATGGTAGACCTTAACAATGACATTTCAGATGCAGTGAAATTCAGTGATGATAGTAATACTGGGACATACTTATTGAGGGCTTACTCTCTGTATCAGGAATTGCTCTGAGCTCTTTATATAGATGAAGTCATTTATTCACACAATTGTTTGAAACATTTCTCTTTCGGTGACTACGAGATCATGAAATTTATCAGGATGAAAAGAAATTCAATCTTAGAACACTACAAGCTAAGAACAATACTTACACTGTCAAAATAATATAAATGGAGTTATTGGTTTTGAATGTTTAGCCAACCTAAAGATAAAGCAGAAAAGAGTTACGGCCATAAAAGAGAATGAAAATACTGACAACCTTGTGAAGTTAAGACGATGTAAGAAGGAGGGAGGCAAGAACAGTGGAAGGAAAAGATAGGGACACCAACATCTTAGGTTGAGAAAGCATATTTCCTCTTTGATTATTTTTAATTTTTCTATTGAGTACTTGTGTATTTTAATAACATAACAAGCACATGTTAGAAAGGTAATGAAAGAGTTAAATCATTTATAACAAGGAGACTGTAGATATTTCTAAAATTGAAAAATCAAGAAAAATTTAATACAAGAAACAAAATTATATAATATTGTTCAGCAATATTATTTTATTGATCGCCACATACACATATTGCCGTGATAAAAATAAAGCAAATTGAAAAAGGCAATAAATACTGTTTTTGTCTAAGAAATCAATCCTGTAGTTTTAAGGCAGTATTGAAGAAAACAGCCTGATATCATAACTTAAGTCAATAAACTAAGGTGCATCACTCATTAAATCCTATTTACTTGATTGCAAATCTGATCATTGTTCTCACCTAAAAAAAGCTTTAAATCATCTTATAGCCATAGAGGTATAATTTATCATTTTTGTCATGTTATATAAATACTTCTTCTGAGTCTAATACACTCTTGGGAATACAAGTCATTAGTTACATAAATGAGATCTAAGATTGAAAGAGAAATTATTGCTGGGCCTAAAATATAGTGGATCACCTGCATTCTGCCCATCCCTGCTGAGACCCAAGATGGTCATGAAACTCAGGGAAGAGATGGGAGAGGCTGCTCCTTCTCTGAGGAAGAGAAAAAGGGATCACGGGACACTGAAGCTAAGACTTCAGTGTTCTGACACTGATTTGTCTGCTCTGGATTGTACATTATTTCATCTTTTCATACCACAAGAATACCAAAGCCTAGCAACTCAAGGTCAATGCCTCTTCTATTCAGAACTGCTTCCTGGCTTCCTAGCAGTCTTAGTCAAATCCAAATTTATTGAAAGAAAACTACATCCTGAGGTTTATAGCTATTTGTTATTCTGCTGTATTTGGGTACATATTGCAAATTTGTATGTCTCAAATCTATTTAGGTGAACTTCTAAATATATAAAAGTAACAGCTTTTACTTCATTCGTATAACAGAAAAATGTTTTTAAAGAAATAGTTAATTGGGAAGACTTTCTTGTGAAATATTAAAACAAGTGATAATAAAAATATGCAAGCATTGAAGAAAAAGCTAAAACTAATAATTTCTCAGAAAATTATGCATTTGTACAACAGAAAGTAATTAGCTTAATTTTCTATTTTTTAATTTTAAGACAGGTCACTAGTTGTCTGCACAAATAAGCAAGATTACGATGTTAATATAAATGAAATGGGCTCATGTTATTTTTTGCTGAATAGAAAGTGTTTCAAATAAATTATGATGTGGAATGGGTTGCCTGTAGCCTTTGCACATTTAATGTCCAGCTAAGAAAGATTCACTTTTCATTTATCTTTGTGGCTTAATCTATTCATTTAACCACTTATAGCCATATATCATCCTAGAAACAGCCTTAATAAATGTATTATCTAAAGGTAATCAATTTAATTTACAAAGTCATTTACAGTTGAACAGTATCTTGGTTCATTTTTGTTTTTTTTTTTTTTTAATTGGGGATGTTTTGAGAGAGCAAGTGTTAACGGCATCTTTCTCCCATTAGAGTGTAAGCAGTATGATTATGGCATGCTTCAAAATTCCTCTTTATCTTACACAGAGAGAAATATGACTTCACTGTAGATATTTATGTTGCGAAGACCTGTTGGTGTTACCTAAAACAGTGTTATGCCTTTGGACAGAGAATATGCGAATGGCAATAGAGATCCCATGAGGCCAAACATTCAGAGATCATGAAAATCTATACTTCCTAACTTCTGAAACATCACCTCTGTCTCCTCTCCAGTACCTTTACTGTTGCCTCATTTTAGTAGTCCTGTCATTTCCCATCTGGATTACCGTAATATCTTATAAAATAGCTCATGGCCCAGTCTCTACCCTCTCACTGCTACCAGTATGTTTTTCTAAGATAATGAACTGTGTTGTGTCCCTCTACTACCCACATAGGGCATTTGTGACATTATAACACACATGCAGACAGCTCTTGCCCAACTTTCCAGCAGCAAATCTGACCCCTCTGAAATCTACTCATAAGCCACACTTAACTCCTTGCTCCCCTAAGTAGTCTGCATATGTCTATGCTCTAATGTCTTTGCTTGTATTGTTCCATCAATCTGAAATACCCTTCCCTGTTTCCCGGCTGAGTCGACTGCTCCTTACTATGTGCCACTGCACTTTATATAGCTCTCTGCTTTCACTTGGAGCTAGAGTTGCTGTTTTGTCTTTCTCTAAACAATGATATTCTGTGGCAGGGAATTTGACACTCATCTTTGTATTTTCATCAACCCTGTCATATAGTTGACCCTGAAAAAATGTCTGATAAATTGAAGTGCAAGTGATGTGTCCAGATGCTCAACAGAAAAAGAGCCTAAGACATGTCTCCCTACACCTGACACAGTGAATCCTTCTATTAAAACTGTGGGTCCTTTTAAAATTGATTCTCAAAAAAAAAAAAAAAAAAAGATGATCTCTTTAGGATATACTCTAGCAGCCTAAACTCTGGATAAGTGATAAGTATGACCTGAAAATGAAAGAAGGGGAAGCAATCAGCGGTTTAGAGCTATTCCTACACCAAGATTAGCAGAGAGGTAGGGACCATGGTGCAGAGCAGAGACTCTATCCCTCTTAGTTAATGTATTAAACCAAGTTTCTTCCTATTGTAACTCCAAGCAAATTATCTAGGTATTTTTGTATGTGTGTGCCTTATTTCCCAACAATAAAATAAAAGAAACAATCTCTTTCTTCATGGAATTCATGCAGTGTTGATCCTGGAAATAAAAGTGCTATATGGATAATAGAGGACACTTTGCTTCTGTTTTGTTTTGTTTTCTTTTGTTTTGTTTTTTTAATTTATTCCAGTAGTACTTAAAAGAAATTCCCAATAACAGCACCCCATCATAATCATAGAAGGAAAGCCACAGTATTAAATTTGTTAAAAATTCTCAAATTCTTTGTCTATAAACAAGTACACTGGAAGACAATGTTTGTAAAGTTTTGCTTTCTTACAAAAAAACTCCTCTATATTCAGCAATATCAATAACAATGTCGGAATGCCCTCATCATATAAATATTCCACCATCAATTATTTGCTTTGCAGTCTATATTTTAAAAGTAATCATATTAAAATATACAGAAAAGTATACAGAACAGTAAAGTATGCTTACCATGAGCCAGAGGATTTTGTATATATTAATTTCTTACATGAAAACCCTATAGAACAGATACATTTTCTTCATTTTACAGCTGAGAAAGCTAAGCCACAGAGAGGTTAAGAAACTTGCCAGCATCACCCAGAAAATGAATGGCAGAGGTAGGATTTGAATCCTAATAACTGTGTGTCTGGATTTCCATAATTAAGCACTGAGCTTATATTACCTCTTGTATAACACAAACTCACATTCCTGTCATTCCAATTTAATAAGTTAAATTTTGTCATATTTTTACGTTTTAAAAAGAAAATGTTACAGATACAGTTCAAGTTTCCTGTATACCCATTCTCATGCCCCCTCCTCCCCAAAGGTAACCACTATCATGCATCTGTTCTGTCTCCTCAGTCCATGTTTCATAATTATGTGTGTTGTGAGTGTATGTGTGTAACATACAATATGTAGTAATTATCTAAAGGTATGTACTCTATTATTCTGCAACTTTATTTTCAAGATTTATCGACATTAATAAATACAGATCTGGTTGATACACATACTCCATTGAAAAACATGTCACAATTTATCTATTTCTCTATTGACAAACATTGAGGCTAACTGATTTCTTCCTTGTTACCACAAAGTTGCAATGTACACCCCTGCACATTTTTACTTTTATATATATATATATGGACATTTCTCTAGGGCAGATGCCTAGAATTTTAAATTCTAGGTTATATAATATGTACGTATTTAACTGTATGAGATATTGTAAATTGCTCTCCAAAGTGGTTGCACCAATTTATATTCCCACCAACATGTTCCTATTTTCCCATACTTTCCACAAGGATAGTTAAAATAACTTTTTGCCTTTTTGATGGTACTTTATTGTTTTAATTTGCATTCCCCTGATTACCAGTGAGGTTGAACATGTTTTCGTATGTTTATAAACTATATGGGTTTCCTCTTATGAAAAGTGCTTCTTCATTTCCTTTGCTCATTTCTCTTTTGGATTATTTGACCCTTTTCCTGCTGATGTGTGCAAATCTTTATATATTCTGCTTACGTGTATTTCTGGTTATGCACACTGAAATCATTTCACAGATTGTTGCTTATCTTTTAACTTTGTTTATGATATCCCTTGTCCTGGTTAAGATTTTTATTTTAAGGCTCTGAGCATTTTCAATTTTTTCCTTTATGGTCTGTGCTTTTTGTCTCATGTTTAAAAAATTCGTCCTGACACAAAAGTCATTCTACAATATTTCCATCCGTTTTAAGTTTTATATTTCCATATTTATATCTTCCAATGAGATTTATTTTCATGTCTGATGTGAGGTAAAGATCTAATTTTATTTTGTTCCACATGGGTGACCAATTATACCATACCACTCATCGACTAAGTCCGTCCTCCTACTGATTTGTGATGACATCTTTCACATACAGTTCCCACACGTGTGTGTGTTTGAGTTCTCTATCCTGCTCCATTGCTCTATTTATCTATCTTTGTGACAGACCATTCCATTTTAATTACTACAGATTTATAATAAGGTATATGTTATAATGGGTTTTTATTATTGCCTTGGTAAAACTGTCTTTGTAAAAACCTAAGTACTTTGAAAAGACATAATATAGTTGATTCTTTTTCTTTAACAGAATGACTATACTTAATCACATATCCCCATACCTCTCCACCAGTGTCAAAAACAAAGCTAAAAATCGCTATTTTAAAACCAAAGCTTTCTTTTTCCTAAGAACTGAATTGCAGGAAGGAAGGAGAAAAGTGCTGACCAGCCAAGGGCTAAAGACCACCATCCCCAGCTCTTTAGTTCATTATGATTCCAGGCTTTGTACTGTACATGATAAAACCTACGATAACCCCAACCACCACTCTGAGAACTGCCTTTGATCGACCAGGGGGGAGAGCTTTACAACACTTAGAGGAGAGATGATCCTATGACACTGAAGTAGGAGAGTCAAGAGCTGGTGATCTTCAAGTAGAGAAATAATGAGACCTGTGATACTCAGCAGAAGAATGGCAGGTAGCCTCCAAAAGGCTATGGGTAGGGGTGCTGACAGGTCAGATCTGAAAAGGCACATGGTGTTGTTACACATTAGGGATCTATAATTTCATCAAGGTGTTGACTTGTTCTCTCTTCCTATGAACGTGCAGTCCCTTATCATAATGGAGGAGGACTGACTGCTTCACTGCCCAATTAGGTGGCTGGAAGGAATGAAACAAGACTATTGCTTTAGATGATGTTGTTAATAGCAAGCAGTGTTTCGGGAACTCCTGAAACCAGGTACATAATTTTTCCCTAGGATATGTTCTTGTAGTTAATTATCAACATGATGGCCATCTGTGTACTACACGCAAGGCACTGGGATTGAAGAGAAGGGTCCTGTAAAGTTCCATTAAAGTCTCCCTTAGTATTACCAGAGAAGGGGAATGAGAATATATTGGGTGAAAGCATCTAGTCCATTAACTTTCTTTTTAGAGGCCTAATAAAATAAAGCATGCTTCCTTTCATCAGATCTTACCAAACTATCCACATTGCCACCACTGCCAATGGCAACTCAAGGGTGAAATTGTGCAAGGAGAAAAAGAAATGGAAGGGAAGAAGGAAGAAAGAAAGTGAAACATATTAGGCGATACAAAATATCACTGTCCAGATTCCTAACATCCTCATTTGGGCTACCTCCTGGTGATTTTGGTGTTCAATCCCTCTGTCACACGAGATCAAATTTAGAAATGGTAAAGAAGTGAAAACAGATTGTTTCAGGAAATAGTATCATGTGAATTGACTTGGCAAAAAATACACCTACAGGAAAACTAATAATTCAAAGTTAACGTTTTAATAAATATTCAGTGTGGTGGTAAGAAGTTCCAACTGGAACTTCTCTTATTTCCCAGAACTGCCCTTAAAGCCATGGGTGGAAAACAAAGGCACAAGTACCTCCTTCTCCCATTTTAGGTTCAGGAAGTGTGCCACCTATAGGGCCGACCACTACCTACAATAAACATAGATCAGCAAAAACTCCCACTGGGAAGGGAGGAAAGGTTTAGTGTGAGGAGAAGCTATCTCTACCCCCACCATCTGATGGGCAGCTTGTATAGTTTGTACAACAAGAGAGCACACAATACGGGGCACCATGGTACCAGTGCTTACTCACCAAAGGGATGTCAATTATTTAGCTGAAAGTACGAACCTAGTGGCAAGAAGAAAATTATTCTATTTTTCATGCAACACCTAGAAGAGGTTATATTCCTCCAGATTCTTTGTTTAAAACACTGAAAGCCCACTCTCGCTAGTTTAGACCAAAAAAGAACTTAATAAAGGCCAGAGAATTTCCTGGAGCACCAGTAAATCAGGCTTGGAGGTGTCTACAAATAAAGCCCCAACCACACCAGATTCGATCTGGGAGAGTAACAACCCAGCTACCAAAACTCTAGCTTGGGCCTCTAACTCTGGAACTACTATTGGAATGCTGTTCCTGCTGCCTCTAGAAACTGACTGCTATTTTGCAAAACATTCTTCCAGGTACTTCTGATTAGAGTCTGGCGTGAGTGCATTCCACTGGCAAAGACTAAGGTCACAAGACTGTGCCCTCACTGAAACATAAGCTTGGAAAGCAAGTTTACTGGTGTCCCTTTATTAAATTTTTTTTCTGCCTAAACTAGCCAGACTGGGTTTTCATTGTTTTGAACAAAGAATTTAGAGGAATATAACCTCTGAACTTAGTGGGAAAGTACAAATGCACAAAGAATGAATTTCTCCCACACAGAAAGTGTTCAGAGTACTGGGTAGCCAGATGAAATAACAATGTGCCTTAGAATGTGGATTCTGCACTCCCCAGATTACTGCTTTTCAGCTTCAGTGTCCATACAAATTACCTGCAGATCTTATTAAAATACGAATTCTGATTCTGTAGGTTTGGGGTACAGCTGAAATTCTGCATTTCTAATATGCTCTCAGATGATACTATATTTTAGTAAATGGATGGATGTAACTGTATTAAACTGAAATCTACTTCACAGTTTATGAGTATTGAGTACAACCTAATAATGGCAACAATAACGGTGATAATAAAAATAAAAATGGTGGAAACTATTATTTATTAAATGTTTATCAAAAGCCAGGTACATTCTTTAGTTTACCTATATTTTTGCATTTGGTCCTCAAACTACACCGCTCTTTTTCTCTGAATGCATTTTGTTTTGTATAAAATATAATCAAATAGTAAAAATCAGAAAAGATAATCAATAAAAACAGAATCAAAAATCTAGACATAGACCCAATTATAAATGAAATATGGTACACAACTCAACTCATTGGAGATTGAGAGTTAGTCAATAAATGATGGTGGAGCATTTGACTACCTCTAAAAATACTGAAGTGAGGTTCTACCCCCAAATATATTCTAATCGTAGAGTTAAATATAAAAAAATAATGGAGACAAAATGGGAGAAGAAAAATAAATTAGAAAAGAACCAGAGGAAAATATAGGTAAGTATTTTTCTCATTCGAGGAAGGGAAAGAATTTTCTAAGCAAAATACCAAAGGCAGAAAAGATGACAGTAAGCTGGACAGATAGAGGTAGAAAGAATAGCCCTCAAAAAATTAGGAAAACTCATACCTCGAAAAATACCACAACTCAATAGTAAAAAAACCCTAAATACTCTTAAAATGGGTAGGCGATTTAAATAGACATTTTCCCAAAGATGACATAGATATGGCTGTCCAGTACATGAAAAGATGCTCTACATCATTAATCATCAGGGAAATGCAAATCAAAACCACAATGCGATATCACCACACACTTAACAGAATGGCTTTTATCAAAAAGAGTAGAAATAACCAGTGTTGGTGAGGATGTGGAGAAAAGGAAACCCTCGTGCACTCCTGGTGGGCATGTAAACTGGTGCAGCTACTATGGAAAATAGTACAGAGGTCCCTCAAAAAATTAAAAGCAGAACTACCATATGACCCAGCAATTCCACTTCTGGGTATTTATCTGAAGAAAATAAAAACACTAATTTAAATAGATAAATGCACCCCTATGCTCATTATAACGTTATCTACAATAGACAAGATACGGAAACAATCTAAGTGTCTACTGATACACGAATTGATAAAGTAGCAGTGTGTGTGTGCATGCAATAAAACATTATTCAGCCATAAAAAAGAAATGAAATCTTGCTATTTGTGATAATATGAATAGACCTCAAGGACATTACACTAAGAAAATAAGTCAGGTAGAGAAAGACAAATACCAAGTGATCTCTCTCATATGTGGAATCTAAAATATATACATATATTTTTTAAAAAAGCTCACAATGCAGAGAATAGAATGGTGGTTGCCAGAGGTAGCAGGGTGGAGGCTGGGAGAAATGGGTGAATTGTTTTTGTTTTTCTTGAAATAAACTGAACTGGATATTAAAACACTTTCAAGAGAAAAAAAGTACCATCAACAAAATTAAAGGTTAATCAAACGCATTTCCAACATACATTACATGTATTTCCAATATACATGGTAGACTGAGTTAATATTTCTAATATATAAAGAACAAAATGATCTATTAGAAAAAGATAAAGATGTAAATTTTCAAAAGAAAAAACATATTACAAATCTGATCAGTAAAAAATTGATTGCTTGCTACCATAAAACTTCTGATACAAGAGCTGATTAATAAAAGGGGTCCTTGTGCTAATTATGTATCATAGTAAGTGGTGTGTATGTGTGTATATTTGAGAAATATACACATAAAGACCTAACTCATGATGTAATAGAGATTTAAAATTATGACAAATGTCCAAATTAAAAACTTTAAAAAATTAATGGAATCTAAACTACTAGGAGATAGTTGATAATTCTTCTAAAAACGTATGTTCTCTTGTTACTATTTGCCAAGATCTGCGTTGAGCAATATGACAAAATTGACATGAAAATTAATGTTATCCACACCTTGATTAATATTTTATAACTTTGTGAGTTTAAATCTATTTATTTATAATCTGAACAGAAATAAGGACGATTTTCCACTGAGGGGAATAAAATTTAAATGGCATCAGTAAAACTAAACAAAATGGAACAATTTCTCTTTGTTTCTGGCTTACTCAATAGCCATTTGTCAAATTATTTATTTAAAAAATATTATTCAAAGATATGTACTATTTCTATAATAATTTGATACAGACTCAAGCTTATACAGCATCTGTTTTAAATGTACCTGATTCTGCTTTCAGTTATGTTTTTCAGAACCTCTCTCCTTTGCCGACTCCCAAGTACATATTAACTATGTAAGGTCCATCTGTACATATTTATTCATATATATTTAGATGTGCTGAATTCTAAATTTTTCATATATCTATGTTTAGAATAAAGACTATTATAAACATACAAAATAAATAAAACTTTAAGTACAACCATTTAAGTACAACTGTAAATAAATATGCAAATACAATAAAACTTTTATAGCATAAAGCATAGTTTGGACTTTGTTAACTTTACATATCTCTCCCAACAGAAAAATGTTAATCAGATTTTTATTTGTCCCATTGATGTTTTAATCCAAACAGTGTTTCTCTAAAGCTAATAATATCTTAGTGACATGATATTCTTCAATAGAACAAGGAATAAAAATATCAGGATCACTCCTTAGGAAACTTCCATCACCAGTTCTTCAATATTGTTTTTCTTGAAGGTTCGATTCCAAGCTAAACCAATCCTCCCTGTGAGAGTAAAGCCAAATTATAGTTTATGGCTGTATATGTTATGTGCCATCCTTGGCCATGCTTGCTTTTTATGGCTATCATAAAAAGTACATTTTCATTGAGAGAAGGAAAAAAACAACTAAAAATAAGTAAGCTATACAACAATAAATAGATTAAAATATTTTTTCCAATAGGTTGAATTTATTCTCCAAAATAACTGCAAAGCTCATGTCTGGTTTAGTAAAAGGCCTCAATGTCTCATTTACTATCCACTAGGCAGATGCAAGGAAACCTTGCTTTGCATTGGTTAAGTTAATGGGAGGGTGTGCAACACAAATGACAGTTTTACTGTCATTTGGTATACTGACCCACTTTGCAAAATACATTTCTGAATTCTACCCTCAAATATAAATTAAGTGACAATGTAGAAAACCGTAAGGCTCTCTTATTTTCAAAAAAAAAAAAAAAAAATGGTGGGGAGAGAGACAAATCAGATTCACAATTATTTAAGTGAAATGGTACTACTTACATCCTACATGTGGCAAGAATCAGATTACCTAGTACAAACACTTTTGCCCGCCTAATAAAGATAACACTGTGTCGAATGAACCAAAGATCATGTTGTTATTAAATAATTGAAGTAAACCTTGGGGAGGTGGGAAAAGAAAGGGAAGGAGGAAGGAACAACCATGGAATGGAAGAAAATATTTATAAATCGCATATCTAATAAGGGACTTATGATCGGAATGTATTACGAGCTCTTACAACTCACCAAGAAAAAGATAACCTAATTAGAAAATGGTCAAAGTATTTGAATTTCTCAAAAGATATACAAATGGCCAATAAGCACATGAAAAAAATTTCAATATCATTAGTTATTAGAATAGTGTAAATCAGAACCACAATGAGATACTACTTCGTATATCCAATAAGAAAGCTATAACTACTTTAATAACAAATAACAAGTACTATTGAACATGAGGAGAAATAGGAACCTTTGAACATTGCTGGGGAGACTGTAAAATGGTGTTGCTGCTTTAGAAAATAGTTTTGCAGCTCCTCAAAAAGTTAAGCAGAGAGTAACCATATGACCCAGCAATTCCACTTCAAGGTAACTGCCCAAGTGAAATGAAAACATACATCCACACAAATACTTGTATGCAAATGTTAACAGCATTACTCATAATAGCCCCTCAAAGGAAACAACCTAAATATCCATCAACTGATGAAAAAAAAATATGGTATTACCTACACAATGAAGTATTATTTGGCAATAAAAAGGAAAGAAATGCTGCTATATGCTACAACATAGCTTAACCTTAAAAAAATTATGCTAAGTGCAAGAAGATTGTCACAAAAGCAGCCTACATAACGTGACTCCGTTTACATGAAATGTGCAGAATAGGCAAATTCATAGATACAGAAAATAGATCTTTGGTTGATAGAGGCTGGAAGGAAGGGAAGAAAAACTGCTAATGGGTGTGGGGTTTCTTTCTGGGTGATGAAATTTTTGAAATTAGATAAGTGGTGATGGCTGCACAAGTCTGGATATACCAAAAACCACTGAATCATAAACTTTTTTTAAAGAGTGATTTTTATGGTATATGAATTACATCTCAAGAAAGCTATTATTTTAAAGTGAAATAAAATGAATAAACAGAAAATCATAATTTTGAATCAAGATGTGAATATTTTCAATTGTATCTTTTATTATAATACCATGACTGTTTTAGGAATATCATAAATCAAAGATTTCCTTTAGCGATCTTAAAGTTGACAATAACATCAGGGAAGCATATCTGGAAAGCAACTTAATTCTAGGAAGCTACAGGCTAAAGGCACAGGTACCTCAGACTTCTGGGGAAGCTTTTCTCCAAATACATGACTTTCTTGAGAGGGGCTAAAATGAAACCAAAATGTGCCATGAATTTCTGTTTACTGTTTCTCTGCATGTCTATTCATCTTTTTCTATGTTTCTAATTTCTGGCCTATTAGACTTGAATCATGAACATAAAATAAAAGCATGACATTGAAACCCCATTTATATAATAATGACCTAGATTAAATAAATATTGAATGTTAAAATTATAGAACATAAGAATATTAGAATTACAGATATGGGCCACATATAATTATTTCCCTTTCCTCTCAATCCATTCCAGTTAGACTTGTGTATTCCAAAAATGTAAGTTGAATCTTTTAAATTTTGAGAAGAGATCAAATACTTCTTTTAGAAAGGCTTTTTTAAAAACTTAGTTTAAACTGTTACATCAACTAAAATGAATAGAAATACCAAGCTGGTTCAGACAAATAAATAACAATGGAAAAGCATCAGGTCTATTGTCATTATATGCCTAACCCAACATCATTTTGACTTCACACAGCAACCAAACACCTTGATACTAATAGGGCAGCACAAATTTTTTTTCAAAAATAACTATATAAAAATTCAGTTTAAGATCAGATACAAACCCTAAATCTAGCAGTGCAATATCAACAGCACAATCCTACAGCTGTCCTCTCAGCCCTAAGGTACATTAACTGGATGGATGGCCTTAATTCAGGATTTCCTTTATAGGATCCCCTGAATGTAATACATTTCACTATTTCTATCTTTCTGAGAATAATAGAGGCCTGAATTATAGCAAACTGAGCTAATGGTTTTAGAAGTGTTGACGGCGCAGAATTCTCTGATGTATGTGAATGAGGGACTCACTGTCACCTCACATGCCATACCTGGTATGCACTGTGCCATGGCCTCAGTGGTTATGGATGGAGCGACTGGGGGCTGCTGCTGACTGGAGCTCACTTCTGGCTCTGTGTTAACTGAGGGAGAAAGGGCTACCTCACAGGAGGAGACCTGGCTGGGCAGGTGGGGCAGGAACTCTTCAGAAGCAACTTGCTCGTCCTGTCCAGGCAGCTGCAGGGCAGACAAAGGGATGCTGATCTGTTTGTTAGGATGGGATGTGCTCACGGGCATCTGCATGGCCACCTGCTGGTTGGTACCATGAGCACCAGGGGGTCCTCTGTTTGGTGAGGCCAGAGACGCCCTGGCAGTCTTCTGGACAACTGATCTGGACATCACAGAAGGGGATGCAGACACACCATGTGGGTCTAGCTCTGTGCTGATGGCAGATGTTACATGGGGAATTAGTTTAGCAGACCCTACACAGGAAGGACCAGCATGAGTCTGAGGCTTGGGTTTTGCCATCTGAGTCAAGGAAAGAGCTGGTCCATCTATTCCTCCAGTCAGCTCTGCATTTGCCACAATGTAATAATCTTCTGGAATCTCTTGTTTGATTTTCTTGATGATGACATCACTGCTGCATTCATCAATCATCTGAGCCTGGGAGCCTGAATGGAGAGAAGACGGAACTATGCCAGGCCTTTTCCGAGCAATGCTTTGAGGCCTTTGGGTTTGGGGTTCAAAGTCACTATCCTCATCTGTAACAGAAGACTCACAAACCATGTCAAAGAGGGTGTTTTCATCTTCATATTCTTCAACAGCTTCGTCCAGCTCCGAGGGCTCACTGCAATAAGAGAAGTCACAAGAGTCTCTGGTCCGATTACAGTCTAGCTTCGCTTTCACTGGTCTCCCAGGATACCTTTCAACTGGGCTAGTTTGTGTCTCAGAGGGTACTCCGATTATACTGGGACTATCAGAGTTAAAACTTCTGTTATCCTGGAAACAGACCCTTTCTTGGGACCCAGCTCTGCAAGTAGCTGTCAATGGCCAATGATAAGCATGGCCAGCACTACAGCCCCACATTGCTGTCAGGTTCCCATGGGAACCTTCAGAAAGCAAGTGTTTCAGGTTAGGAATGAGGCTGCAAATAGTCCCATGGCTGTGGGCCCAGCTGACCAATTTGGACAGATTCTCAGATGAGGTATGAAGGCAATCCTCCATGTTACAGGATCAGCAGTGTCTTTCCTAAAGGGAAATAATCAAAATAAAAAGCCATTATTACCCAAGATATTCCCATATCTCAATTACTTCAATTTCCTTGAACTATGAGCATCATGTAGCATAAAAAAAAATGCACTTTGAAACTGTATCTATATTACTGTATATGAGCAGAACTGGAAGAAAATACAGCAAAAAGCAAAACGACTGATGCCTTATGGTTGTGAAATTTGAGAAAATTTTATTAGTTTCCTTAATGTTATAACAATGCTTGCATAAGAAGAAATAAAAAAGGGAAAGAAATACAAGAAACAATTAAAAAGAGGCAAGCTTTTTCATGGTATATTTTATGTCTAAAGTCATAAAGGGAAACATTCAGTCAGCCCCTTAATAATAAAATAATAAATAATAAAATGTGTTTTATTTGTGTTAACCAAGAGGATGCACCCTCTGTCATCAGAAACTTCATTACTAGAGGCAGAGCCAACAAAGGCTTAGACCCATTCTAGGATGGATGTCAGACAAGGGAGGCCAGCCCTATGCTGGGCACCAGGCAACAGATGATGCAATGAGGAGTCCAAAGAGAGAATGAGGGGCTACATTTGAAAAATGGTGAAGAAAAGTCTTTAGCAGAGAAGAGAGAACAGGCTGGAAGGAGAGCCACTAGAGGCTCCCTGCAGGGGTCAGGGCACAGGTGGGCTGTAGACCAGAAGGGAGGATAGGTAGGCCAGTGCCAGCACTCTAACCAAATCTTAAGAGCAGGATTCCCACCTCTTTGCTGTCTGAAATTCCTAAAATACTTCCTTTCACCTCACAACTAGAGGTAAAAGGTGTGTCTGATGCATTCCACCATATGAGGTTCCTATATACCCAATGATAACTAACTACCAAAGAGGATATATCTTTCTTTATTGGGCAGAGGTCGAAAAGAATCAGCTGTTATGAGTCCTCGACTAGGTAAGAGTTGAGGACAACACAATGGATAGGAAAAGCAAAATGGGGCATGTGCAATAGGCACATGAGTAGAAAGATCAAGAAAGGCTCTGCCCAAAAGGAGACCCTACAGAGAACTGGGCAAGGAGGAAAAAGGATGGTGAAATATGGTTCCGTCTGCCCTGGTCATCTGAAGCTGTGGATGACAAGAGGTGCCTTGCACTTGCAAGGAGGTAGGCTCTGTACTAAGGCGTCAAGATTTAACTCTGTGATCTGAGCTTCCATTCCCTCCCCAGCCTCCATGGTACTCCATCAGCAGAGTTAGGTAAATTCAAATCCTTTAACAGTGGTCCCCAACCTTTCTGGCACCAGCTCCTGCTGGTTGGTGCTATGATGCCTGATGATCTGAGGTAGAGCTGAGATGGTGATGCTAGCGCTGAGGAGTGGCTGCGAATACAGATGAAGCTTCACTTGCCTGCCACTCACCTCCTGCTTTGCGGCCTGGTTCCTAACAGGCCACGGCAATGGTCCAGGGTTTGGGGACCCTGTTTTGAGGCCTTTGTGATGTTTAGCCCACAGCCAAACTGTCAAGTCTCATTTCCTACTTTCACAGCCTTTTCCCCCATTTTTTGTGTTTTTTTTTTTTCATCTTTAAATACAGTTTCTCACCCACACTTGGCCTCTAAAAACATGTTCTTTGGTTTGATATGCAGCCCTCCTCTTTCTTCACCTGAAAACCCCTACAAGACCAAACTTGGGGCCATCTCCCATTGAAACCTTTCCAGCTCTCCTTTCAGCCTCAGAGGTTTATTTAGATTCTCTTATCTGCGCATCCATCATCTTGAGGAACTTTGCCTTTGCTGTACTGTTATCACTGACGTTCTTGTCTATCTCCCAGACTTGACTGAGGAGTCTCTCAGGACAGAAACTATAATATAATTTTTCATCCATGAGGATCTACTTGTGAATACAGAAATTAATAAGATGTGGTCCTGCTCCCGAAATCTTATATTGCTGGTGCTGAATAAATGAATGAAGAATGAACGAACACATAAATACAGACAGCACCATCAACAGTAGTAAGTTGAACATATAAGATCCTCAAATAAGAAACATGAAATTTCCTGTAATTACTTTTACTGTAATCATTCAAGGGACTAGAAGATTTTTTTCCCTAATGGTGTAACCAAAACACAACTGTTTCATCTATGTAGGAGAGAGGAACACATGAGCAATCAGATTTTATGAAGCATCACAGTAAATGGAAAGAACAGTGATGCTTTGGAATTCAGGAACTTCAAATTCCAGTCCTGGAAATTACATCTGTGGCCTCAGACAAGTCACTAATTATCTCTAAGCCTAAAAATGACAGGACTATATGATCTTTATGTTTCCTTTAGACTCCAGCAATTTCTGGACTTATTTCATTGAAATTACTTTCATATAACTTTGGTTAAAGTCGAAATATAAATAAAAGAGAAAGACTGATTTTGTCCATTTTTTGAGTTTTCTTAACATATATATTTAATTGGTATGGCAAAGACTGCTTATCTGCCTACCCAATGTCTATTCTCTTATTCCTTACAAAGAGTCCAATTTTGGAAGGCAGTAATATTTGCAAAGAAAATATACTTCCCAGCTTCCCTTGAAATAGAGGTGGCCATATGACACAGTTCTGACCAATAATGTGTAAATGGAAGTCACTGGGAAAGCCCTGTGACACACAGACTTGTCTGGTTTTTGCCTTTTTGCCCTCTGTTCTCTTTCTTCTTGCCTAGAACAAGAACATGATGGCCCACTTAGGAGCATGAACTAGGAACTTAAACATGGGAGAGACCAGATAGAGTCTGGGTCCCTGGTAACATCCTGGAGCCACAGCATCAGCTCTGAACTGCGAAGAATCCCTTGTGACATAGGGAAGGATGACCCCTGACCTTGCTTAAGCCACTGCTATTGAGTATTTTATTACATACAGCTGAATTCAATTACTGATACACAAAAAATAATATAGACATCTCTGGTTTTTGAACTCTTAGAACAGAATTCTTCATTTTCTCTGTACTGTGTCCCAGTACAATATTTCTCAGAGAAGACTCCACAAATAAATTCTTGAGAGTCAAAAATGTTTTAACTATCTTTATTTTGAGCGTAAGAAAAAACAGGCTAATATAAGCACATCGTGAATCATCTAAATAATCACCTTATATCCAAGCATTGCTGTGTAATTTCAGCATCGCTCTGCCTTTGTACCTATTCTCACATTAGTGTCCATAATAACCTAAAGTAACATTATTCAACTTCTAATTTATTGGGAAATCTGTTCGTTCTGTATTCTTTTTAGCAGATATCAATATAAAACTTCTCTTTTGCATTAATAATTTTCAAATAAAAGGCATCATGATTTGACATCATGAAAATAGCATAAGTGATGGTGGAGCAATATACCTCTTTAAGCATCACAGGCTAATGAGAAAATAAAAAAGAGTTGAAATAAATGATATATTTATTAAAAAATGTACATTAAGGCACAATATTCACATGAAGATTTAACAGTTCAAATATGTAAAAATGTGGCAGAATCAAAAATTAAAATTGTATGAGCATGTGGAACTCAAAAGTATTGTCCAGATAAAAACTACTATACAGTTAGTAAAATAGTATTATTGCTGAAGGCCCATAGCTAGAAAAAGAAAACATAATTAAAAGAAATGAGACAAAACAGATAAAATGTAAAATTTTGTTACAAGCATATCCACTTGATTCTATAATAACTATCAGCCTTTAAGATCAACAGGTAGTAATTGTAAGTTGCTTTTATTACATTCTGAAATTCCCTAGCAATCTCATGAAGAGGCTCTTAAACTTTTCTTGAGTGCCATAAAATGAAAATATTTTTCCAGTATTACTATTAATATATTTCAACCAGATAACTGATGTTAACTGGTAGTTATGAGAGCATAATTAGCTGTTAGGGTAATTAAATGGATTGAGTCCCAGATGACAAGAAATAGCTATCAATGCACTACAGTATAAGTTTAATACATGACAGAATCAATAAGACAATGAAGGTTATTTTCAAAATGCTGAAAATAAGTAATCTCTAGAATCTATTCATTCCCTTCAGCAGTCTGATAAGCTCCACACTGAAAAATAATGTTTTCTATACATTTTCAAGAACTAAAAATAGCTTCAGATAGTATTTTCACATATCTGATATGGACAATGATTGGATTTATACATTCAGTTTTACAGAGTTATCAACTGACACTCTATTAAAAATGGAAACTCAAGGGCTCCTGCCTAGCACAATTTAGGTTAAGTATGAGATCTGACTGTGCTAAATTAGCAAACAAAGCTATAAAGTTATCACTATGCTTTACAAATTGGGGACACATTCTATGCATCAGTATTTACATTATTAAAATCAAATCGGAAATGTTAAATATAGAATCAGACTTTCTACCACTAAACCCAACACTGATCATTAGATTTCACTAAAACAATAATATAAAACAAATTATTATTACAGCTAACATTTATTAAACAATTACTGTTCGTCAAGCACTGTTCTAGGACATGACAAACCAATAAACCTAATTATATAATTCTAGTAAGTTAGGTGAATTACCCTCACTCTAAGTCACATGAACAGGGTAAATGGTAGTACAAAAACCTGAACTTCGATCTTACTCCAGACACCATGCTTTTTCCTAATGACCACATACACTGCCTTCTGCATTACAATAGTAAAAAGGTATTATCTCAAGTCTGATACCCTATCACATTAACGTTATTAATTTGAATTGTGCTGATTTTATGTTTTTACTTAAATTGCATTTGTATGTCTGTTTTGCTTTACAGCTTCATTGGAACTATAAGCATAAATTCTGTTAATACATATTTAAATAACATTATTATAAAAATGACGTAAGCCAGCACATGGCATGAAGAAGGTCCATGAAAATATTTTTCTTTCAAAAGTTTAAGAAAAATGTCTTTACAGAAATAAAAGTATGAAAAAATTATGTCACTTTTCCAAAACCTCACAGAGTTACCAACCAAATATAAGTGAATGTCTAAGTGGCTTTCATCTGACTTCAGTTATAATAATCTGCCCTGTAGTCCTTGTAGTCTCTTTAAAAGGTTCTGAACCTTTCAAAGGATTTTTTGTTGCTGTTGTTTTAATATCACTAAATCTCATTTGCTGATGAATGACAAAATTGACCTAAGAAAATCTGAGTAGTCATGTATCTATAAAAATTTTATACTTAAAAAGAAATATATTTTCCAAAACAAAGAGTTCATTGGAAAACTACCACACATTCAAGAAAAAAATAATAACCAAATTATGTAAATATTTTCCAAAAATAGGAAGAGGAAAGAGCATTACCTAACTTGTTTGAGGAGGCCAACATAACCCTAATACCAAAACCTGACAAAGTTATTAAAATAAAATCATAGCTCAATATTCTTCACTGGATGCAAAAATTCTTTATAGAACATTAGCAAACTGAACCGAACAACAGATGAAATATAACCAAGTAAAACTTGTTCCAAGAATGAAAATTTGGTGAACCTGCAAAAACCAATCAATATAATTCAACAACAGTCCTCAAAAGAAAAAGCACACTGTCATTGCAATAGATACAAAGCATCTGTCTACAGCCATGCTACCCTGAACAAGCCGGATCCTGTTTGATCTCAGAAGCTAGCTAAGCAGGGTTGAGTCTGGTTCAGTACTTGGATTGGAGACCAACTAGCAAGACAAGGTGCTGTAGGTGACAAAAAAAAAAAAAAAATTTTTTTAAAAAGGGATTGTAAACTGAGAAGGTCCTTGCAATCTGTGAGGTCAACCAAAGGTTGTCTCACTTAAAAAAAAAAGGATCTCACAAAACTCAATGTCCATTTATGATTAAAACTCTTAAACTAACAATAGGGCAACTATGAGAAATCTACAGCTAAATCACTGTTTTTTCCTATATATACATACCTATAATAAAGTTTAATTCAGAAATTAGACACAGTAAGAGATTAACAATAACAAAATAGAATAATTATAACAATACACTGTAGTAAAAGTTATGGGAATGTGGTTTCTCTTATTAAGTCAAGAACTCTCACCTTTTCACTTTAAAGGCAACACCTTACAGCTTCTCTTTGGCATAATCTTGAGGTTTGAGGCCATTATTAAATAAAATAAGGATTACTTGAATACAAGCATTGGGATACCGTGACACCCAGATGGCTTCTAAATGACTCTCAGGTGGGCAGGGTATACATAGTGGACATGCTAGACAAAGAGATGATTCATGTCCTAGGAGGATGGAGCAGGACGACAGGAGATTTCAACATGCAACTCAGAAGAGTAGGTAATTTAAAACTTATGATTGTGTACTACTTGGATTTTCCATTCAATATTTTTGGACCACAGCTGACTGTGGGTAACTGAAACTACGGAAAGTGAAACCATGGATAAAGGGGACCGCTGCAGTCTACGTAACTTACCTATAAAATCTTTCAACCTGTAAACAAATATATCTTCCTATGAAAAGTATGCCCTGTTTGATTCTGGAGAATGATTTAAGATTATTTTAAAAGTAAAAACCATTTCAGTTGACTTTCAAAATCATTTTAGTCAAGTTTCCTGGGTGAGGGCAAGAAATGTGTGCCTTTATAAAGATTCAGTGGTTCACTTAACTTACTTCCTTGAGTCAAATGTAAAATGTCTACAAATGTGTATATAAGCATTGTAAAACCATGGGCTAAATCCTGGAAATAGAGTGACCAAGACTGAATGTATCAGCACAGAGTCTACAGCCTAGGAGAGAAACAACAAAAAAAATTTCAATGAAGCATAGTAAGTGCTACAGAGTTAGAACAAGGTGTTACAGCAGCAGAAAGCAGGGACATGTAACCCAGACCAGGATGAGTGAGGGAAAGTTACCTAAATACCCTAATCATATGCAAGTTGAGAACCAAAGGGTGCAAGGAAGTTAGTTATGCAAGAGGCAGGAAAAGTAGTCCTGCGTGAAGACCCAGAGGATATAGAGGAGAGCTATGTCTGAGGAAAAATTAAAGTTGTTCTGTATGGCTGAGTAGAAAAAACATAATGAGGGGACCATAAGGGATGAAGATGATACAAGCTGTGTCTGAAAAAATAAGAAAGGGCCACATCGCATGCAAGACTTTGGACTTTAGTAAAGAGATAACAAAAAAATGTTATATGGCTGTAAACAAGAAAATGACTTTAAAATCATCATTTTGATCATAATTGGAAGAGATCAAGACTAGAGGCATGAATCCAGTTAGAGATACTACAGTAATTCAGGTAAGATGTAATAGTAACCTGCTTTGCATAGTGGCAGGAGGGATGGAAAGAAAAGGATAAATTCAAAAACCAATTTAAGAGGCAGAAGATGAAAGACTGGATGTGGTAGGTGGGAGGAAGGAAGAATTTATAGATTCTGAAATGGGCACTAAAAAAGGGTTTGACTTATGCTGTGTTACTTTGCAGTGAGTGCCTTTAAGACAGACAAAAGGAGGGGAACCAAATAGACAATATACAGATCGGTATAGACAGACTAATAAAAGGAATGATGCACTATAAATATAAAACATCTAAGACATTTTTGCATAATCATAGAATGTAAAAACTGGATACACAAAAACAACACTAGTCCTCCAAACTCTGAGCTCAAAGAGTTCAGAGGATTTAGGGATTTACCCAAATCTGGTTGGGGGTTGCTGGGAACAGCAGAAGGGGGAATGTTACCTTGACAACTGATGGCTAACTTTCCTATATCTCAGCAGTGATGATTTCCCATTTCTATTTGACCATTCAGATTAGAATTTAAGATGAAAGGGAATTAAATGTATGAGCTTAACCCATGATTACATCTACACCACTTTGACAAATGTCAATGTTCAGATTATCTGAGAGATGAGACATAGTGAATCAAAACAAGATTTATGGGAGATAAACATAGAAGGAAGTCAGGTTGCTCAGGTACAAAGCAGAGAATCAGCGACATTTTCCTGACTGGTATAGATAAAATCTTCTGAGTCTCCCCAAAGGGCCTCAACAGTGGAAGTTGTAGGTAACTCTGATCAGGTGAGGGTCAGAAAACACTTTCTAAAAAGCTCAACTCCCCTCCTCGAAGCCTAATCTTATATATAAAAAACTAAAGAAGTTCTTCACTCAGACTATTCTGGATGTGTATAAGGGACCATTTAATGTGAGATGGGACAATAAAGAAGTTAAAAGCATGACTCCAATGTCAAGACCGTCTGGGTTTAAATCTGAGCTCTCCCATTTGCTAGCTATGTGACCCTGAGCAAGTGAATACTAAATTCATACAGTAAGATGCTTAGAACAATCACTATATAATTGTTCACCTAAAATAAGGGGATTTCCCCCCATTTCAGTCATCTACAATAAAACTACAAAGGACATATAATACAATACAGTACCCTGATGGAAAAATACAGTATGGGACAAAGTACAGTATGGGACACTCAGTCAATAATGAGGTCCTCATTTAACTTCCTCAGACTCCTCTAGAACAGACACATCAAAGCACACCCCTAAATTCAAAGCAGCATTACAGAACAAAGCTCAGGAACCCAGAAATCCCTGGAAGTCATGCAAATAGGCCCCTAAACCAAAGTTAAATGATCTATTCTGCAGCCATCTTAAAACTTCAACCCAGAGTTTATTTTACAAAAAATCCTGTGGGCTTTTCAGCGGCATCCCTTCATTTGACAAATACTGAATGACACTGGGTCACTAGGTGCTAGGAATAATGTTGTGTACGAGACAGTCATGACTGTGCCTACATGGAATTCATTTGTGACAGGGTGAGAGGGGACAAACAATTATGCAATGAGTATTCTGTTGCAACTTTGATAATAATTTTGCAAAAGCAATGTATTGAGTGCTAAGAGAGCATAAAACCAGAGAGACTTGTTCTATTCTGGGGGATCAGAGAAAGCTTTTCTGAGAGAGTGATATTTAGGGTAAGAGCTGAAGGATTAGTATAAATTCATATATGAAAAAGAAAAAGGAAGCTGCAGTAGGAGAGCACAGACTTATAGGCATAAGATAAGTACAAGCAGAGAGCCTAAGAAAGGTTCTGAAATTCCTGCATTATATATCCACCCTTGGCAATTACCCCACAACATTGTAGCACAGAGAGTCAGGATAATACATGTAGTGATCCGAAGTACTTTTTACCCTACCCATTCTACTACAGCTCACATGCTCCCTCCTAACAGATGCTGCTCACCATCTCTTTGAGAGACTGATCCAATTAAGTCCTAACGTAAAATATACATTTGTCATGCAAGCTAGCTATGCCCTTGCCAAGAAAACAAATTAAAAAATAATTTTAAATAAAATCTCTACTGTCATAGAAAATAAACACCTTAGTCAATAATTTGATACTGATACTATATTCAAAATACTTTCAAAAATATTAATGCATCTAAAATACCATGAATACCTGAGAATTCTTAACTCCCAATTATTCATGCTTTTAATTTCTATGGTTTGCGCTAAGTGTAGGTTTTTACAATATACTCTCAAAAGAATTAAAATTACGATGGCATTCCTCATTCAAACTGTTCCATATGTTTACTAGCAACATTATCTGATCACATTTTAAAGTGGTTTTCCCATCAATGAGCATGATTTGACATGATGATTCATGCTTTACAGCCCACTCAAAGAAGTGTAGTAAACAGAAAAACTGAAAATTCTGTCTCAAAGTGAATGATGTTAACATTTTTAGCTATCTTTAAATTTACATAGCCTCATTCTTCTGATGGAATTTTCCAAGACATAAGAAAGTAGCAGTGTCTTATAATGAAGAATCTGTCCTAGATGCTGAAAATACAGCCCCACCTCATTAAGAGAATTAAAGGCAAGATGACACCAGACTTCGGAGGATAATATAAAAATACACATACCGCTACACTCTCCACTGGAACTCCTTTGCCCAAGGTCACTGATAATCTCCATGTCAAGGACTTCAACTGACACTCCTCAGTTCTCTTCATTTGGCTTCTTAGCAGCCTGAAGAGCTAACTGCCTTACATGAAACCATTTCTTTCTTTGGCTTCCACAAGACTGCCCTCTGCCACTTTGCTATTTCTCAGCTTCCTTTGCAGAGACTCATCACCCTCTTTATGACCTTTAAAACTAGAGTACATCAGTGGTCCTGGCATGCTTCTCATATTACTGTCTCACCAGATGATGCTCTCATCCACCCATACAGATCTGGTTATCAGAAATATATCCTGACAATTAATAGCCAAATTAATATCTTGATAAATGCATTACCATCTCTTCAGCTTCTGAAACCCAAATCCTGCAAGTCACCTTTGACTCCAGTGTCCTTCATATCTCTAGGCACAGAAACCTACGGGACTGGTTCAATTATAAAAACTCAACTCTGGTCATTGGTATCCAAAAATTACTAGGTTTTACAAAGCTTCTGGTTTATGTTAATGCTATACTTATAAAGTTTGTAGAAAAGGATAAAACATTCAGACAGAGATGTATTTTCTTTATGCACAGTGGATAAACAAATTATTTTAAACGTGGTAATGAATATGGATACAGTAATGTAATAGATATGGATACAGTTATATAAATTAAATCTTACATCTCAGGAAAGGAGGGGAGGTCTTTCTCATTATGGTGAAATATCTGCTCATGGGAATGAGATTTTGAAGCCCTGTATATATTCTATAAATAGCCCCTCCATTCTGACTCTCACTTTTAGGGATGAGGGTGGTGAGCAGTGAAAGTATATAAATGTTCCAGATGAGATGAGTCTGTGACAGGTACTGGCAATGTGAGTAACCTAGTTTTGCTCATAAAGTAAAATATTCGAGAAATTCTGAAAAGGGAAACTGGTAATATGACTAAATCCTCCAATTTGGGGACACGGCATTCGTTTTAGAAAATATTCGAAGACAGAAAGAGACCGTTTCCCCAAGAAATGCAAAGGAAGTAAAAAACTGACATGGTTTTGGTTGAATACTATGGTCCTTTTGCAAAAGCACAAAAATTCCATTGCTTTCCCATGTATTTTTTTTATATTCTGATTCACTGATCTATTTACCTATTTTACAATTAATACTGAATTTACATGAATTCAGTATTAATTGTAAAATTCCTATAGCTGAATTTATATGAATTCCTATATATGAATATGGTTACATATATAGGAAGGTAAATCTCTCCTCATTATCCCCATTTCTTCAAAACTGTTTTCCAATTCTTAACCTTTTCAGCAAAACTTCAGGTGTTTAATTATGATATTAAATATTTGTTCCTAATAAGTGTTTTAACTGTTAAAATATTTTGTTTCTTAATTATAAATGATATTGCGTTTTATCAAGCATTTAGTCAACTATAAATTTAATTTTTTTTTTCTTTTTCATGTTGGAAGTTACATTTACAGATTTCTCAGTGTTGACCCACTTTGCATTCTTATTGCTACTTATCAGTTTCTGTCACTGGCTCATTTTGACCTTTAAAACTAAGTTCGTCAATGGTCCTGGCAGTCTTCTCATAGTACTGTCTTACTAGATGATACTTTCATTCGCCTCTGTGAATCTTGTTAGATATATATTCCCTAATGCTTCCCTGATTGACATCTCAGTAAATGGTATTACCGTTTTCCCAACTGCTGAAGTCCAAATCCCAGAATTAGATTTCTAAATGTTTTTTTTTTTTTAGGATTTGGAGATCTTCACAAAAATATACTGCTCAGGGGCTAGGCAGGGGTGTACAAAGTATCTTCTTGCTGGATAATCCTTCTCTAAGCACTAAATGCAAAAGATGGAAGGGTAGAACCTTACCCAAGTACTGTCTCCAGCACCTCTAACAAAGCCTGATACACAAAAGACCTATCATAAATTCTGAACAGATATCGAATAATTACATTCCAAGTAAGAAAACTCAATTGACTTATCATGCATTCTTTGATTTGAAATAAATTACTAGCCTGTTCTGCCACCTGTCACCTTGACCTTGTATCTCCTCTGCTCTACCACTTCCTGCCCAACCTGAAAGAACAGATGCCACTCCTGCCCATTCACATACAGGATTACATGAAGCACAGCAGCAGTTCAGAAAAAGGATAAGGGTTAACAATCCAAGTAAAATATTCACTGGCTAAAAATCCTTCAGAAAATATACATCATCTTTAATCGCAATTATACATTACTACAAATTGACCCAGAAAGCCTGCCACAATCTTTTGCCTAGCTCACTCAAGAAGTCTAAGTGAACAGGGCTGTATAATATACACTTTACAACAAAACCAGAGAGTAAAGCTATAAGCCTGTGAATTAAGTAAGAACACAGGAGTATATGCATACGTGTATGTTAGGTGGTAAACTTTTCAAAACTGTGCCCAGCTCTACTCCAAGCAACTCAGCCAGCAGCTACATGGCTTTGAAGACTTCCCATGGACGTACAGGAGCAGAAACATAACGTTGTTGAAGGGAGTAAGATATGTTGCACTCTGTGTGGTGCAACACCTCAGTCATGTTTGTTCCTTAACCTCTCACTTGCCTGGCCTCTGCTCATCGGAGTTCAGAAGCATCCGTGGTGACTAAAAACTGTAAATGAACTCACTCACTCTTAATGAGATATTTCTTCAAAATAATGCCTGGAGGTGAACTTTGAGGAAGATGCTCTATGCCCAGGAGGTGGTAGCAGTAACCACAACTATCACCTCCAAACCAAACCTTGCTGCTCTTTTGTTCTTGAGGGGGCTGCTCATTCACTGACTTTTCCATGGGGGCAGAGAGAGAAGTCTCTTCCTTAGCTTGTATAGGCACTCAGCATTGATTAGCTTTCTGGGTAAACTGATCCCATTTTCTTCCTGACCTTTTTTTTTTTTTTTTTTTGAAAGGGAGGGGTTTCTTCTGAAGTCCTCTTTCCTTGTTTTCCAGGGTCCCTATAGATTTTAATATAGTTGGCATTTCAATTGGCTTTTAGAGCTGAGTAGAACCTTTGCTAAGCTGACTGAGAGTAGATGCATACAGGAGAGCCACTGCAACGGGTTCCCAAATCAGACTGTGCACTGAAATCACCTAGGGTTCTTGTTAGAAGACAGGATCTGTTTCTTAGCTCAACTACAGAGATTCTGATGCCAGAGATGCTGATTCATTTCCCCAAAAGATTGAGTCTGGGAATCTGTTTTTACATAATGTTTGGTGACTATACTGTGGTCAATATAAGAATCTTCATTTGAGAACTACAGTTCTACATGATTTTTCACTATAGATATACTATAATTAATCTTTATTTTTAAACATTTTGCTTAATCTGATTCTAATTATTCACTAATGTAAGTGCTACAATGAACATATTTTTATATTAACCTTTTAATATACTTCTATCTCATTTTGATAAATGCCTAGACATAGAATCAAAGGCAAAGACTTTAATTCTTTTGGTCAAATTGCCTTCTAGGTCTACCACAGACTGCTCCCAACTGCAGTACATGGCAGTTTCTATTTCCTTACTTCTCTGCCTAGGTATGATAGCATTTTCATCTTTGCTAATTTTAGAAGTGAAAAAACATCTTATTGCTGAGTTATTTTATAATTGTAAAAATACTTATTCAATAAATAATTTTTAATCACTTAACAGGCTCAATGAACAATGTGAGCAAAAACAAGTATGATTCTTACTCTCACTTATACAGACAGTGTCATTGATCCAATAATCAAATAAGTAAACCTACTAAGTGCATACTCATTATCATCACTGTGATAAGTGGTGCTATTAGATATTATAAAGCAAAGTTTTGACCTATTTAGAAATCTCAGAGAAAGCTCCTCAAGTATTGAAGTTAATAATAAAGATAATAACACACTACACACAGAGCACTTACTATGTGCGAGGCTCTTTTCTAAGCACATCAGATATATTCATGCATTGACCTTTATGAGCAGGTTCTATTATTATCTCCATTTCATAGATGAGAAAACTGAGTCAGACAGTTTAAGAAACCTACCCAGAGTCGTAAACCTAGTAAATTAAAAGAGTCAGGATTCAAATCAATGTAGTCTGTCTCAGGGTTATTAACCACTACGTTATACTACCTCTTGAGTGATGCTCCTGAACCCTGTGCCCCACCAGAAAGTAATGATGTGCTGCCCTGCTCCAAAGAAATGGCAAGCAAGCTCCTCCCTCTCACTTTCAGTGCTATAGCCATTGGTCCACAACCCCCAGAGTACCGAAGGTGCTGAAGGAAGAGAATTTTCCTTGTTTTAAAATTAGTAATTCCCAAATCACCCATGTTGATGATTTCTTGGTAATCCCTCTGTATTATGACATATTTGAACATTAAGTACCACTGTTTCATGAGGACGTGAGGGGAAAATCCATTGATTTCTGATTTTTAAACATCTTAAGCTAAGAGTGATTGCCTCTTGTAATGACCCTGCCTGACACAGTTCTGGTTCCCATAGGCTGGCAATCTATTTTTATACTCGCAAGTACATTAGGCTTTAAACACTAAGGATGGATTATTTTGAACGCGGGGAATGGAGACTAGGCATTGGAAACAAGAGAAATAGAGAGGCTTAAAACCAAAGATCCTTAATTCTCTGTTAGTCTGCCAAATTTTTTGAAAGTTTAAAGTATGACAACTTAAAGAAGCACATTCCAAGGATTTTGTGAGGAACATTCACTCACTTCAGGCCCTAATTAAGTGAGCTAATTTCTCTAGCAGATTATTGAGCAAACACACTCTACTCCCACAAATAAAGTACAGAAGTCTTCCTTATCCAGAGGCTCATTAACCAGGACCCTATAATCATGAGACTGTGTAGAAAAGTAACACCTGGCATACACAAAAATATTCACCAATGAGATGACCAGTACCCACTCAAACTTCCCCTCAAATACCGGTGGTGTCTACTTCTGGGGACCTGCTTATGTCATCCTCTCTGATTTCTATATGCTGCAAACACCTGACCACGTAAAAGCAGAATGAACGTAAACTGAAACTAAAAATGTTTCCAAAAGTGCAGGACTTAAAGTACTTGCTGAAAAACAAAATGCTAGAGAACTACTTTAATCACATGCAAGGCCATTTTAACAAATTAATGTCTAGCAGACTTAAACCAGATAGCAAATGTGGAATATTCTCAAAGATGATACGATACTCGAAAAAAGAATAAATCAAATCTCCAAGAACTGAGAGAGGCCCTTACTTAGGAAAACTGAAGAAGCAAAGGAATATTTTTGCAAAAACATCCCTCTTCCTGACCTGGCTGAACAAAATTAAATTGGTGAAGAACACTGAATTATGCTTTTATACAACTGTGTCAGGAAAACTATACCCCCCAAATGAACACTCAAGATATTTCCTGTTCATTCTAAGGATTAGCACAGTTCTTCAATTACATAAAAAATTTAGAATACATGATTTAAAAAAAAACTATCAACAGTTTTTAGATCATCCCCTACAAGTTAAAGACTGTGTAGTATCAGGGTTAATAAAGAATAAAATTCTAATACATGCCACAAAATGGATAAACCTAGAAGACATTACGCTAAGTGAAATAAGCCAGAAAAAAAGGAACAATTACTGTATGATTCCACTTATGAATTACCCAGAAAAGTCAAATTCGAAGAGACAGAAAGTTGAATAGTGGTAATCTGCGTCGGGGGGAGAGTGGAATAAAAAGTTATTGTTTAATGGGTATATTAAATTTTCAGTTTGGGATGAGAAAGTTCTGGAGCTGGACAGTAGTGATGGTAACACAACCATGTGCAATGTAAATGTACTCAACGCCACTGAACTATACACTTAAAAATGGTTAAATGGTTAAGTTATGTTAGTATATTTTGTCATAATTAAAAAACTCACAGTAGAGCAGAAATAAAATGTAGCTTTATTAACCTTAAAAAAAAAAAAAAGGTCTGTGACCAAAGTGTTAATTTAGCAGGCTGATGTTGGGCTGGATAATCCTTAGTTGTGGGGGGCTGTCTTGTGCATAGGATATTTTGCAGCATCCCTGGCCTCTACCCACTGGGGGAAAACAGCACATTCCACCTACAAGTTGTGACAACGAAAAAGTTTCCAGACATTGTCAAATGCTTCCATCCACCCCACCTTAGTTTGAGAACCACTGATTTAGCACCATTTCTTCAACCTCCCCTCCCCAAGACCCCACCCAACCTTCCACCAAAGCTTGATTACTCTGACATTCCATTTGCTCCCCTGGGGCCCTATGGTACTATACTAAAGTGTTAACTCTTTGAGCCTCAGGCTTATGGTTTTATTAATCATTATACTCTTAGCTTCTATCCTCGGCCTGGCATTTAGTGAGATTCATTAAATGCTTGTGGATAAGGATACGAAGAATAAGTGGGCAATACAGGGAGAAAACAATGTTGAGTAAAGGCAAGAAGGTGGAAAGTTCGGGGTGTACAGAGAACACCAAATGCTTTCATTTGCTTGAAAAATAGAGTAGGTTAAGGAAAGTCACAGGACATGAGTTAAGAAATGAGTTACAAAGGCCAAACTAAAGAGCCCAAACTTTATTGGAAAGGAGAAATCAGGGGACTGAAACAGAGATTTGTTACAGCCCCATTAACATATGCTATTCATGAATTTACATAATATCAAGCATGAGTTTACATATTATCCTGGTAAAAATGTGGCAGTACATCCTCTGGTGTTTCTTTGGTCAACTCCTGTCCTGTACAGCTGTTCTTTGCATGTTGAAAGCCAGTACACAGAAATGTATAAACTGCAGAGTTTGGCATGCACGTAAAGAAATTAATCATTCCCACAAACCTTGACTCTCCAGAGTGCTGGAGTAGATTACAAATGTCCAACTTTTAGTATGTTAAACTGAGATCCAGCAGCTGTATGCTACAAGTCCCTTCACCAATCTTGACTCATTTATTCAACACCAATAACTGAATATCTACAGTAAGTCTTCACATAACATCTCAACAGGTTCTAGACTAAGCAAAATGATGTATAATGAAACTAATTTTACCCTAGGCTAATTAATACAAACAAAGAGTTAAGTTCCTGCAGCATCTCATTGTTACAGTGAAACATCATTCAATATAACCTGCTGTATTCTCTTCCAAGCATTGCGCTCAGTGCCAGAGATGCAGCATTAAATAAAACAGATGTGATCCTTATTCCTACTGAGGTTAAAAATGCCTACAATTAAACAAGCAATTATAAAATAGTGTGGCGTGAGTTATACTGAGGAAGCAATTAGAACTTCAGGATTTTCATCAGCAAAACAAAAGGAATGAATAGCGGTCTCCGAGGATCCTCTAAGATCTAACATTTACTTCAAGTCTAATAGTACAGAAAATTTTTTAAACTTTTCAAGTTGCTAAACATTTTCCTCCATTTTATGGTAATGAAAAAGGCTACAGATAAGGGGTAAGAAATGCATCTAGTATACTATAGAACTGTGAGAGTTTTAGTGCACAAAAATTGGGTACACAGAGGAAAAGAAGACATCTTTAATAAGACGACAGAGACACAGACAAGGACCCACTTCTATCACCTTTAACTAGTTAGAGGGCAAAAGAGCAACACAAACACCATAGGGAAAAGTAAATATTGCAGAAAAATCTATGTTCCAATGACTTGATATTTCAGCTGAAATCTCTTACCAATATGATGATAATCATCCATAATAAGGTATTTCCACAATAGATATTTCATAACTTATTTGTTAAAAAGGTTAAGCATCTTTTATGTACAATAAATTGTATCAGATGCTGTTACAGAGTAACTATATGTCAGACATAGGCACTGACTTTAAAAAGCTTAGTTTAGTGGTAAACTTAAAGGAATAAAGCATTTTGCAGAATTCTTTGTACAAACATCAGGAAATTAGTATCACATGCAAAACATCATATAACCAAGGTGTTCACAAGATTTGGCCCACTCAGAACCTATTTACATTTAATGGTTAATTGTTCACTCAGATTTATATGTGAAGTAGATGATTACTTCTGTGCACCCATATAATGTTAAAAGATTTTAATAATATCTTGTTTCCCCAAAGTATGTGCTTATAATGTGTGGGATTTTTGTTGTTGTTTTTTATAAATGGGTTGAGAAATTTGGGTTGTTGCTGGCAGGAAGCCTCTGGATGTGGTTCCAGAGTTGTCCAGAGCTCCAAACCACTCAAGGTGAACACAGACAATGAAGAATGCTTAATTTATGAGATCTCAGGATAGCAAACTGTCTGAAGCTTGAACATTCCTTTCAGAGCTACCAAAACACAAAGATGGGGTAAGAAACTCACAAGGCAAGCCATGTAATTCTGCTTCCCTCCATTTTGAGTCAATCTCTATCATTTTTCAGATAGTAATTGGGCTAACTCCTCAGCCCTCAAATACTACCTATTCGACAAAATAGTAAGCTTCAGAGTCTCATCGGCTCCGAATTTAAATATATTAAATTTTCCTACAGTAAAGAAGAAGAACACCTCCCAAGTATACCCCAGATGTGTTTACAATCCAATTAAGTGGCACCTACTTGTTAATGTTGCTGTAAATGTTAAGTGAGAAGGTATGGTAAGCACCTAACTAGCATCTAACACTTTTTACTAAGGAGAAAAGATCCAGGTCTCTTAGTGGCCTACAAAGCCCACTCTGAACTTCCCCATTCCAACTCTCCATTCCATATCCAAACTAAAATCCATTAATCAAAATTAGATAACTGTCCTTTTATATTCATATTTAGTAATTTTGTATTTTGTTGCTAAAACTTCCTTTGTAATCACTTTGTCTCAAAGCTGAGAAGATGTGCTACTTTTAATAACTAATAGGTAGGTAAAAATTACAATTGGTAATCCTTTCATTAAATAAGACCTTGAGAAATGAGCATGTGTGTTCACAAAAATCACAAAAATACAAATAATAGTAGTCTTATTCCAGCCCCATTCTTATTTCAGTCTGGAAATAGCTCAAAATCAGGAGAATGAACTAAAAATTGGTTGTATGACATACATTGGACAGCATTTAAAAAAAATACTACTGATACAAGCAGCTATATAATGAATAAACTTCTGAAATATCATGCTCAGCGAAAAAAGCCAGGCACATCAGAATACTTATTGTATATTCTATGTATATGAATTTCAAGAACAAGCCAAACAATGTATAATTACAGGGGTCTGAATAGTGGTTATCTTTAGACAATAAGTATTGACTAGGAAGAGACACAAGGAAACATTCTATGGTAAAGAAAGTGTTCTACATTTTACTTAGTGGTGTTTGTAATGGTATGTATGTACGTAGAAGAATTTATTTTTCAATACATGGTTTATATTGCACCTTTAAAATATTACAATTAACTCTGAGGAATCCAACATTTTGCTGTTTCTATAGATGGACAATTTAGATCTTATTCATCAGCCTCCTGAAATGTTCCTCTTCAGAAACATAGATACCATCAAAAATTTTTCTGATATCATTGTTTTTTAACTGTTGTGGCTTATTGAATCAAAGCAGCTGAATTTAAAACAAGTTTAATGTCATTTCCTTCAAGAATTAACTCATCTTTCTGAGAAAGAGGGCTCTAAATTAATTTGCCAAAAAAGTATTCACTAGGAGCCAATTCATAAATTGATCAATTCACTGAATATACCAATTTATACTTTTTCACTTACTGAAGATTTCAATAAAATTTTAGTATTTGCTTCATATCAGCATTTTAAGAACAATTTAATTTATAAAAAGCAAAGAGTTGTAGTTTTCTTATGAATATATTCTTCATGAATATATTCAATAACTGTGAATATATTCTTTATAATGATTATATTCATGAATATATCTTCCTTATGAATATATTCATGAATACAGTCTTCTTTGCCCTACAGGGAAAACATTTTAATGCAGTTTTAAATTAATGAATATCAATATATTCATGAACATTTTCACAAGTTTATATTCATATTCATGAGCTATGTTCTTCACCATATTGGGGCATTTTAAACCTAGTTTAAAATTTAATGAATATCAATATATTCATTAAGACTATATTCACATTTTCAAAAGCATATATTCATATTCATACCCTGTACTCTTGATCATATTGGGAAGTTTGAGCTCAATTCAAAATTTAATGAATATCAATAGATTCACCAAGAATATATTCATAAGAATACAACCATTTTCATTGTGTATATTCAAGAAGAAAATATTTACAAGGCAAATAACCCATCCAATAATTTTAGCCTTTGACAAAATGAGCATCCCCTAAAACAGTGCTGAGAACATATTTGTTTTTATTGGTGAATTGGCATACTTCCTTCTAGAAGGGCTTTTTATCTCCAAGCACGCAGGCCCAAGATTTACCAGTGAAATTCATTTGGGTATGTACCAATGGTTTCCCAGCATTTCTCAGATCTCACAGGCTCTGTAACTGCTCTGTTTTTCTTGTTTTACTCTAACACATTGATTTGGGAAATATACAGGATTAATATTTTTTTTGTCTGAATGTGAGAATTTATAGCAGTCCCTCTACCTTCAGGGGGTATCATTTGTTTTACTTTTAGAATTGTTTTCCATCAAATTTTTTATAAATTTAATTCTCTGATTTGACTGTCCTGTTTTACTTCACTATTTTAATGTCAGAAGAAAACATCTTTAACCCAATAAATATTTATCAAAAATCATAAAACATTAAAACCGGAACAAGAGGTTTCCATTAAAAATAAGGATGTCTATTCATCATAATCATTCAAAACTATTCTAAATGTGCTAGCCTATGCAATAAGCCAAGATGGCAGGCAAGATATTAGAAAAGAATCATAAAACCATCATTATTTCCTGATGATATTCCTGTCCAGCTAGAAAAAAAAGAGTAATAAATTTTAAAAAACAAAATTAACAAACAGATATTAAATTCCAAATAGCTTAGAAATTTAAACAAAAGGATTAGAAAAATAATTTCATGATTGGAATGTTCAAGGCATTTTTCTATTTAGTGTGATTTAAAATTTTTAATGTGTGAATATAATAATGTGGTCATAGAAAAATTCTGGTAAAGCTTTCCAACTAATTTTTCATTATCAAAGATAGATAAAAGTTGATAGATTAGTAAAATGATCACCCATATAACCTCCACACAGTCAACTACTGTTAATATAATAAAATACTATGCTATACATTTTATAATATTTTTTTCTAATACCTGATCATTGCAAAGTATTGCGATACTACAGCAAAATCTACAACATGGATGAACCTTGAAAATGTTATGCTAAGTGAAATAACCATATCATAGAGGACCACACATTTCATTTACATAAAATGGGTAGAGTAGGCAAATCTATAGAGACAGAATGTTGATTAGTGGTTGCTAATGACTGGGAACAAATTTGGGGGAAATCAGAAGTAAATGCTAATGAATGCCAGGTTTCTTTCTAGGGCAATGAAAATGTTCTCAAACTGATTGTGGGTGATCAGGTTGCAAAACTCTGTAAAATATAACCATTGAACAGTACAGGTTAAATAGGTATTGATGGTATGTGAACTATATCTTGAAGCTGATATTAAAATCAAGAAATTAATTATAGTTAAATCAGCTGACTGATTTTAAAGGAGTTCCCCAAAGTATGTTTGGGTAAAGAAAGCAAGATGCAGAAAAATGCCCACAATTTCATTTTTGTAAAACAGTGAAAAAATTGCACATATGAATATATGTATGCATGCAATTATATGAACATGGAATAAATATGAAAGAATGCATACTAGGTTGTGAATATGGATTATCCAGATAGGGGGTGCTCATGTGGGGAGAGGGTGACTAGAGGGGAAGAAGTGGTAACAATGCAATACAGGGACTGCTGAGACAAGCCCTACTTAAAAAGAAATGCATGATGTGTCACATCTGCAACTTACTCTCAGATGGTTCAGTAAGAATTATGTGTATACATATGAAATTTCATATATACATATATGTATACACACATAAAGATAGACAGATAAAGCAAATAGGATCAAATGGTAACAGCTTATTATACGATATATAGTTATTTCTCAATTTTGAAATGGTTTTGGTTTTGCAAACAGACAGCCAAGTTTTCTTGCAACAATTTTTAAGGACTATTTTGAGTACCAACATTAAGAAAAGAGGCATTACAGTTTTGCACATTTTTTATTTTCATTTTAGTGTACTAATAAATTCTATTATGAAGAATTCATGGGCATTCTACTGAAAGGTACACTAGCTTATCAAGGCACAGAGTAAACTTATACCATACACAGTGGCACACAAGTCTGGAGGAACTAATCCATTAAATGAGACTACCAGAATGCAACCCAAGTTTTTGATGTTGTGATAGCTGGGATACCAAATGTTGTGGTAATCCCACCACTGTTTATACACATCAGAATCTTCTATTAAAAGAGACTAACACTCAGGAGGCAACCAGGGGAATGACCATTCCAGTCCCTACTCTCTTAAATATCATATTTCTCAGTAAACAGAAAGAACAGGAAGTTGGGACTGGCCATTAGGGACGAGGGTCACGTTAGAAAAAAAGAAATTTTCTCTGGCTTAACTTAAAAAAAAAAAAAGTGGGGAGAGGAGCTTTACAAAAAGAAGAGAGATTTAAAATGCATTTGCCTTTAATTATGGTACCCGTGCAATTTTTTGAAGACTGGAACATATAATCTATAAAGTCTATAAACTATAATCTATAAAATCTATAAACTATAATCTTCTATCTATGCCCCATCCTGAGGACACTCAGTCAACTTCCAAGCCTCAATTCTATCCCTCACCACTAAAAAAAGGTTCAAAGCAGCCAAAAATGCTAGGTATTTTTAATGCAAAAAGGCTCCCTTAGGTATCTATTGAGGCCATCAGTTTCCTATCAGAGGAATGTGAGGCTGCTCCTCAAAATGTGATCTTTCAGCAGCCACTGCAAAGGCCAGACTTCACTCTGCAGCCCTTAGGGCCCCAATTCTCCTCCACTCCACAGACACAAATGAAATCATGGTTTCAAAACATCAACACTGAATGTTAACTTTATACTCTGATCCATTTGTGTGTCTAACTGAAGTAAAAAATCCATCTCATATAGGATTTTTTAGAATGAAATAGGATATATTTGAATTTTTTTTTAACTGTAAAGAGCTGATGTTATAAAAATAAGAACTGGTGGAGAAAACCAATCTGGGTTATGAAATATTTTTTTTAAAAGGTCTTTTAGCTTTCAGTATCTGGGACAGAACAAACAAACAAGCACCTAGTAGAAATCCTTGCAGAATGTGTTTTCCTAAATTTAAAAAATTCTCTCATTTCCTCATTAAACAAGTAAGATATGCCAATTTTTTTTAAAGGAGAAAAGTAACAGAAAAGCTATATCACTCTACTTAATAAGACTTGGGGTCAGTTTTTTTTTTTTTAAATACAGATGTAATCAAACTAAACATTACTATTTATGTCCTGTTATCTTAAGCATTTCCCATGTTGTTGTCAATCGCTTGCTATATGTTATTCCATCAACTGTAACTCAGAATTAGTTGAAAATATATAATGGAATTACTGACAGTTTCATAACAGTCTCTGAAATATTTAGTTGGAGATAAACATATGAAGAATTCCAGGCTTCTAAAAGCTAAACTTAATTTCTGGCAAGCATACTGGTAATTATAACCAAAAGCCAAATATTATGGAATCCTTTTTTTAGACTAAGCAATCTTACCACTCAGCATATATAATCACTGAAATACTTTCTGCATAATGATATCTGTTTAGCTACTGGCAACCATAAATGTCCCTGAAAGGCAGAGAAATGTAAAATTTCTCTAATATGATTTACAAAGTAAAAGTTACATCTGATCAAACTGAAATGTAATCAAATTGGTCATGAATACAATATTTATTCTGACAAAATTCATACTCATATACTTTCCACCTATTACAAGTAGCTATAGAAATCATCATACCAACCAATCAATACTAACATTTTTTTATCTACTAAATAAATTTGAATTCATATAAGCACATCAAAGTAATTTTAAATTCTATACAAAATTATTGAGGGAAAATTATTTAAATGTTCAAGAAAAGGTATTCGTGTACCCCCATGGCACAAGGAAATGCTCAAAAACCAAACTAGTGAGAACATGCCAAAGGGACACAGGAGACAACCCAAAGAGCTCCCAATGGCCAAAGCTAAAATAACTAGAGCAACAAAATAAATCAGTACTGGATTATAAACCAAAGTAGAAATAAATATCCATGAGTCCATACTGATATAAGTAAATGATTGATTAAATAAATGAGAACAGACAAATCTACTATATAGAAAAAAATCCAAATAATTTATATAAATATTAGCTCCTCAAGAAGGTAGAGTATAGCTCCCCACCCTTGAAGTGTGGGAGTACTTTACAGTGAAAAACCTGACAAACACTACCTCAGCCAAGTGATCAAGGCATCAATAGCGATAATTCATGTTGACGACATGTACTATTGATGATGCTGACAACGGCATTTTATATCTTTGGTTGTCCTCCAAAAAACCTATAATCCCATCTAACCATGAGAAAAAAATCTGACAAACTGAAATTGAAGGATATTCTCCATTCTACAGAATGTACTAGTACTCTGTAAAATCATCAAGCCCATCAAAGACAACATCTGAAAAACTGCCATGGTTCAAAGACTCTAAGAGTGACTAAATGTATTATGGTATCACACGTGGGATCCCCAACATTAGGTAAAAACTAAGGAAATCTGACTAAAGTACGGATTTTAGCTAATAATAATATATAACAGAGCTTCCTTAATCATAACAAATCTCATACTAATGTAAGATGTTAACAATGGGGGAAATGATATGGGGTATAAGGAAACTCTCTGTAACATCTTCACAACTTTTCTGTAAATCTAAAACTATTCTAGAATTATATATGGTTCAAATGGACATATAAATATAGACAGATCGTACACACATCTAAGTTTCAAAACAGCAGGGACTTTGTTCTGTTCACTACTCCATACTTCACTGTTAAAACACTTCCTGGCACTCAGTAAACATTTCTGGAATGAGTAAGTGAACACACATGTTTTGTGGTACTGGTTTTATTTCTATAATTCCATCCACAAAAAAAGAATATCATAAAAGAAAAGTATTACCTAATACTGGCCAAGAAATTAGCATGCATTCATTGACAGAGCCATTTGACAAACATTTATGATATCTTTACTATAATCTAAAAACTATGCTGGATGTTGGGAAATGAAATATAAAACATGAAATTCATAGTCTAATTGTGAGGAAGAAAGCTGAGAATGATAGATGGTAATGAAAGAAAATGATTAAATATAAGGTACTTGTTCTGGGTATTGTGGGAGTACATATCAGGGGCACCTCACCCGCCACAAGATAGTGAGTGGCAAAGGATTCATAAGCAAAGAAAGTCAAGCAGGCCCAAAACATTGATGTATGGGAGACAGCGCTATGATAGAGACTTATAAGGGGAGATCTGATTAGGATGGTCAGGGAAGGCCTTTGTGAAAAAGTGATTAAGCTGAGAACTGAGAAATACAAAGGAACAAGTCATGTGAAGCAAAGGTGGAGGAAAATTACAGGTAAAGAGAAAAGTAAGTGTAAAGATGCTGAAGTAGGAAAAGTGTCTTAATGCCTAGACAATATTGTATATTTAAATGCTGAAATGAAAAGGATGATACATAAACATGTTAGTGCCTAAACGAGTTCGCCAAACACCTCTCAGGCTTATAGAAGCAGGAACCTCAGCCTGTTTAGCACCTCCCAGCGATGTACAAAGGGGATTCCTTTCTTTAAACTTTGCAGCACTACTTAGATATATATAAATACCAAGGCTCCTGACAGTCAATGATTAGGATGGCACCGGAAGAAATCATCAGTGGGGATATATCAGAATAAAAAACTTAAAAGGAGCGAGTTTTCCAATATCTCCCACTCCCAAGGGGCCTAATAATAGCCCTTGAATCCTTTGTTCTATTCCTTCTGTTCTGTGCTCACCCAGATTCAGTAAGTTAAGGGTCTATTTGTTTGTATTTTAGGCAATGTAATAAGTTTGCAAAACAGCAACAATAATCAAGGACACAACGTGCCTTCTCTCACTCAGGGGAAGTAAAATTGTGGAATCCTATGAGGGCTAGAAAATTACATAAAAAAGAAATATGCAATAAATTCTCCTTCATATAATAGGTACTAGGCAAAATTACTTTTACATATGAATAATTGCAGCAATAAACACCAATAAAGCAGGAGTAATGGCATCATTAAAAACAGCCAAATAATTCAGGCAATGAACAGACCACCAGTGGTCCCCAGAATCAGTCTACTTCACCATTACTGGGAACATACCATTATGAATAAATGAAAACCACAGGAAATGCTCATTTTCTCAAGATTTGTATGCTTATGAGGAGGTCAACTGCTGTGGATTCCAGGAGAGAATGTATTTCTAGCATTTATGGTCCTGAGAGAATGGGCAATGAGTAACTGATTGGAAATCAGAGCAAAGGAGAAAAAGAAATGTGTCAAATGTCAACTCACAGCTAAGAAATGTAAAATGTTCTGATTATTCAGTATATAGAACACCTACCCAAATACCTTCATTGATGAAACCATCTCTGACACACCAGTTAGAGTCAACATGTATTGAGCCTTATATACAATGTGATGCAGTCTGCTGTGGAATTCTGGAGAAATAAATTATGAAACATATGGCAAGTCTCTTTAAAGACACAGAGGTCCAAAGGTGATAAATCAATTGGCTTGGAATACAAATAAGGATTTTATCATAAAAACAATTTCTACACATAAAGTAATTAGGTTCTCAGGCCACCCACAAAAATTTCTTAGCCTACTCCTGCTGACCAGAAATACAGAACTAAGACTGCTATATAACACAGCCAACTGGAATTTTTATTATTTCTATGAGAAAATGCAATCCTAGTTCACTACGGATGGCAAGCCCTGACTCCTTTCAGGCTTCAAAGCTCTGCCCAGCAACAACCCTAAGTGCCAGGACAGCATCAGGGCCATTAAAGACTGACCAATTATTTTAAACTTAAAATAATTAAAAAAAAATTAAAATATCAGTTTTTGCTACCACATTCCAAGTGCTCATTGGCCACATGTGGCTATAATGGCTATCACATTGGACAGTACAAAAAGAGAACATTTCCACCATCACATAAAGTTCTACAGGACAGCACTACTTTATATCTCTGAGGAAAGTTTCCTGCTTTTCTATAGCATCATAAAAGAAAATAGCTGGTGATGATGGTAGAACAACGTGAATGTATTTAATGCCTCTGAACTGTACTCTTAAAATGGTTAAGATGGAAAGGTTTATGTTATATGTATTGATCACCAAAAAAATAAAGCAGCTCCCTGTTACACTCTCTCCTTATATTCTAAGGCATGGTATAATTTGCAACTGGTCACTAAACTGGATCTCCTTCAAGTGTGTGTCACGTCAAAGCCAAAATTTTGTAAGTGGCTGTTAACATACAAAAAAAAAAAAAAAAAAAAAGGCCAATTCCTGCAGTCCACTTATACTGTCCATGCTTTGGTTTTCTGAGTTTTCACATGTCCTTGGTTGGGTTTTAGATAAACCTACATTTTATTTCAATAGCATTGTAATTAGACCCCTTCTAAAATCAATCAATCTCTCTCTCTCTCTCTCCCCCTCCCTACCTCCACACACACACACATGCACACACACACACACACACGCACACACACACTTTTCTTTCCTTCAGAGCTATGTTAATGACTCAGCACTAACATCAGTGCAACCAGTGACATCTCACTGGCTTTGGATATGTGGAAACATGGTTGAAAAATGATTAATCAATTCTGAAAAAAGAACTGAAATCAACAGGAGAAATAAGATGGGGTGGAGGAGTACACAAACACACAAAAAAACTCCTTTAAAAATTCAAATTAGTAGTAAATCGGTTTGCTAAAACAAGAGCAGTAAAAAGCCTTGTGTGTATGTGGGGGTAGGGGTGGTCAATGTCCCCAAAGTAAGAATACCTTGAATACCTTGCTATAATTACTTACAAACCTCAGTGTTCCCAAAAATGAAATCTTACTCAAGAGTACTGCCTTAAACCTATTAGAGGATTTACATATTATGTATACTCCCCACCTGGGGCATAGTTGATATATGCAATGTCTTCTAGAAACACAATTTCCCACATAAACAATACCTATCCACCCATGAGGTCCAAGAAGAAAAACAAAGCTACCTGAACCAGGGCCAACTTTATCACTATATATATATATATATATATATATATATATATATATATATATATATATATGCCCATCTTAGGTTTTGTTTTAGAATTTTCTTTATATATAGAAAAATACTAACTTCATCAACCATGCCTAAGTCATAAACACTGAGTTTTCTGTGGCTCTGCTAAACCACCCACATTTGCTTTCCTAATCCTACCAGTCTATAAACATGGAACAACTGGCCTTTGAATGAAGCCAACACGCCTGAAATGGCATCATATGTGTGATGTGGGCTTGTAAAAACCATCTGGCAAACCACTCAGATTCACTGGTGATGCTCGCTCTCATTCAATTCTCAAATCTTAAACTTAAGAGCTACTTGCAAATTTCCATTCAGGGCAAAGTTTCTGTTAAATCTGTTAAATCATAGTGGGGCAAACTTAAAGACTTTTTTTAAGGTGAATTCAAGATCACAGTCTGTCCTCAATACATGGTAGCTATTATTTATTACAGTACTACACTCCTCATCCAAACTAGCTCTATCCCCTAACATCATCTCTGCTAGTTTGCAGATTCATTGACCCCATATACTAATTATGACACCTTAGAGCATACTCTTCAGCCAATCAGTGCCCTGCCCCTTCGAGTTGGCCACTTGCCCTTCCATAGCTGATCCATCAGTGCCTGCTAATATTCAGACCAATTCCATATAAGTCTAGATTAGAAGTTAAAGAACCTGCTCTAAAATGACACTAGAGTGTATGCTGGTACACACACCTTCCAGAAATATTTATGCAACAGTTCACTTTTGTTCACTTTTAACCATTTTCAGAAAAATATTTCACTAAGAAACTCTAACCTATTTTCCTTGGACTGTCAAAAACATAAAACAAGGTGAGAAAATTCTAGGCCAGAGAGCAGATCTGAAAAATAGCCTAAATTTCATATTTAATCCAGGGCAAAGCTTCTACTGTTTGGTGCTTTAAAATCATCATATCCAGTTATGCATGTGCCTGAAAAGTCTCAGCATCCTACCAGGGCCACCCTCCACCCTTAATATTTGACTCTCATGTCACTTCTTAAATTAAGCGTCATGAGTACAAAAAAGAATTCAGTTTCTGCTGGGTGGCTGTGATGATGGTGGCTATAATAGTAGGTGGCTTTGTTTTGAGTAGAAGAGATATTGCCCAGCTGTCATCACATAGCTGTATCTTGCTAGTTCAGGCTACCCACACCTATTAAGTTGGGGGTACTCCCACCGCCCACTCATCCTAAAGCAATTCAGACCTCATGGATTCAAATTTCCATTCTATCTATTATGACCAAGAGGCAGAGGCTGGATGTTAGATGCATATAATGAGAAGAGTCTCCTGCATTCGTGCTCTTGGCTATTCCAAGGACTTACTAGAGGTTAAGCGAAGTCCTTCTAAATAATGAATAAGTACATTCATTTTGCCCAACTTTAGACTCAGGGATGGACAAGAGGAATAACTGCTATAGCTATAACCAAGGATCAAGCCACAGAAAAGTAGATATGACAAGTGAAAATAAAGAAGCTAGTCCTAGCTGGGTCAACAAGGGTCAGAGGCCAAGGTCAAAGCAAGCAATGAGAATGATTACACAGGTCAAGCCAATCATAATTGGCATGGGACCAAGGAGGAGGGAATCCTGGCCCTTTCAAAGATACCAGGAGTTGAGATAGGTGTATAAAGAACAGGAACTGGACAAGATATCAAATGTGATTCAGGTGAAAGAAAAGAGCTAGTTAGAGACGGCAGGACAAGACTTGGGTGGCTGGTGCCGAGGAGCAGTAGTAGGGATAAAGCACTAAAACAGAATATGAGATATCTTACCTGCAACATGAAATACTGTAAGACAATAGATAGTCTACAGTTTCTTAAGGAAAAGTTCTTTAAAACCAGAATTCTATATGCCAGCACTGATCAATCAAAAATAAAGACATTTCATTTAGAAGCATGTAAGGCAAAAGCATCAGGCATATGCTGTTGCTTTATCAGACATGATAAATAATGCACAACTAATGCAAAATATCAATTTCATCCTGTCTCTAGTTACTTGAGACTACATCTCATGTATTATCTTACCTACAAAGGAAGGTAGCACCTCTACTCAAAGCCATCGCTAAAAACTGAATTAAATTTCCTTGGAAGTAATATACATGTAGTATGTTTACCTACCTCTATCTTTTCTATTTCCCACCTTAAGTATTTTTAAAAGGTACAAGCAATTTAACTTGTTGCTTCCTTTCTACTAACCAATCTAATCAATCAAGTGTAAAATGGTAAAAAACTGTTTTCAAAACTGTTTTCACTTCGCCATTTTCCTAAACACACAAAACTTAAGCACTCCTTGATCTTAATTAAGATGACATAGCACCAAGGGGACTGAACCACCTTTCTTCTATTATACTTGTCTACTTCCTGTAATACTGTATAATTAGGAACATGAGAAAAGGTGATGTATTTATATCAGTACTTACTGAAATACTAATTAAATGCTTTAATAACCCAACAACTACATGAACATAATCCAATGGGATCAAATTATTCCCATATAGTTATTGTTTTATCAGAAACAAGTTAGTTCAAAAATGTCTCTGAACTCCACAAGGTACACAAAGGTAAACCCGCATTTCTCAATTATTACTTGTAGCAATAATACGTACCTGCTGGAAATGACTCAAAGAACGGAAACATTTCGAATTTATATAAATTAGTAAAAGCCACATGATGTTTGATAGAGCAATCAAAAGAGAAATCATGAACTAAAACCAGCAAAGAATGACACTTCTGCTTTCTTTGGTTGTCATTTACCTGTTGTTACTGATCAGTTTTAATTTTCCTATATATGTTATGAGGCAGGGGTCCAACTTCATTCTTTTGTGTATGGAAATACAGTTGTCCCATCTGTTGAAGAAACTATTCCTTTCTCATTGCATGAACTTGGCACTCCCATCAAAAATCAATCAGCCGTTGATATATGGGTATATTTCTGGACCATCAATTTCATTCCATTGGTCTATATTTCTACCCCTATGCCAATACCACATTGTTCTGATTACTATAGCTTTGTAATAAGTTTTGAAATCAGGAAGTGTGAGTTATTCAACTTTGTTGTTTTTTTCCGGAACTGTTTTGACTCCTCCGGACCTCTGGCAATTCCAACTGAATTTAAGGATCCGCTTTTTTATTTCCGTAAAAAAGGCTATATTGGAATTTTGATGAGAACAGTTCTGGGGAGTAGTGATACATTAACTATATTATGTCTTCCTACCCATGAACATGAGATATATTTCCATTTATGTATGTTTTAAAAAAATTTATTTTGGTACTGTTCTATAGTTTTCAAAGTTCAAGTCATTCACTTCCTTGGTTAAATTTTTTCCTTGGTATTTTATTCTTTTAGATGTTATTGTAAATGAAACTGCTTTCTTAATTTCCTTTTTCAGATTATTCATTGCTTGTGTATAGAAATACAACTGACTTTTGTTACCTTGCAAGTTTGCTGAATTCATTAGATCTAACTGCTTTCTTGTAGATTCCTTGGGATTTTCTAGAGAACTGTGTAATCTACAAACAGAGAAGGTCTTCTACTTATGAACTCTAGTGACCTTGGCCTCCTCAGACTCCCCACCTCATGTTCTTAGAGAGACTAGCAGCCTCCACCTGGGTTTCCCCTTGCACCACAGCCTAGAAACCCTTTCCAGCTGATAAACTGGGGCAATCATAGGGTTCACCATATTTGTTTCTCATCTCAGAGATCACTGTACTTTCACTGCCTGATATACAATGTCTTAAAAATCACTGCTTAATATACTTTGTCTCATTTATTATTTTAAGTGGTGTGATGGTTAATTTTGTGTGTCAACTTGAAAGGGCCACAGGGTACCCAGATATTTCATCAACATTATCCTGGGTGTCTGTAAGGGTGTTTCAGAATGAGATTCACATTTGAATCAGTAGATTGAATAAAGCAGACTGCCCTCTTTAATGTGGGTTGCCCTATCCAATTAGGTGAAGACCTCAATAGAATAAAAGGTCTGAGTAAAAAGGAACTCCCCCTGCTTGACTGCTGAGCTGAGTCATCAGTCTTCCTACCTTCATACTTAAACTGAAACATCAGCTCTTCTTGGGTATCAAGGCTTCTGGCTTTCAGACTGTAACTTACACCGCTGGCTCTCCTTGTTCTCAGGCCTTCACACCGACTAGAACTACAACCACTGGCTCTCTTAGCAATCCAACTTGCTGTGCAGAACTAGGGAGTTCTCAGCCTCCATAATTATATGATCCAATTCCTTATAATAAATCTCTTTATGTGTATGTGTGTGTATGTATACACACACATGCTATTGGTTCGGTTTCTCTGGAGAACTCTAATACAGGTGGGATGAGAAATGAGCTCCTGTTACTCCATGTTGGCCAGAAGCATAAGTCTAATGTATTTTTAAGACACTATTTTATTACAAGGCAAGTAATTACAACAGTCATAAACACTTTTTTCCTACTTTTCTATAACATTCATATTTTTTTCATAACCATGAGGCAAGGTTCTTTGTACTACACAAACAAAAAGGTAAAGGACAGAGAAGAGGAGGAAGGCAGTGTGGAAGAGTGGAGGGCATAGACTAGAAAATGGGACTCCATATTTTACAAAATATTTTCATACATTTTTCTCTCATTTCATATTTTAAACAGCTGTCAGGCTAAGCTGTTAGGTGCTTTTAATTCCATTGTACAGATATTGGAATTTGTTCAGAGATTAAATGACTCACCCAAGGCAAGATTACAATAAAGGCAACACTTGAATTCAAAACTTTTGAGTCAAAATTACTCACTCTGATATACAATTTTAAAGTCAGAAAACACTGATTATGAAGACACGTGGCTGGAGGAAAAATACCTGGAATTTGGGATCAATCAGATCTGTGTCAGAATTTCTTTCACTGACCTATTCTTTGAGCTACTGGGACCTAAGTCAATTGATTCTATCATGTTTTCATTGCCTCAATACCCCATCCTCAATTCTTTCTTCGTGACGCTTAGATTTCATGGTCCACCATTTAAAACCCCCTATACACACTAATCCCCTCATCCCTTTCTTAAATGTAACCTAGACTGTTTTCATATTAAACTTAAGACCACTAAACTCAAGTAGGTCCTCAGGGTTACCAAGTAATTGTACTTATTTCTCTATTCCAGTAGTTCTCAAACCTTTTTGTACATTAGAATAACCCAGAGGGCTTGTGAAAACACAGATTGTTTGCCCTCACCTCCAGAGTTTCTAATTCAGTAGGTCTGGGATGAAGCCCAAGAATTTGCATTTCTAACACATTCCCAGATGACACTGGTGCTGCTGGTCCAGGGATTACAATTTGCTCAAATCCACACACTCTACTGTCCTAACTGAATATCTCTTCGAGTCTCCAAATCCTTCTGCTCCATTCCACTCTCACAGAGGGACAAGAAGCAATCAGAAAATCATTTCCACATCTTCCTACTTACCTCTCCAATATTCTCTTCTGAGTCACTCTGTCCCATCTGCAAAATCCTCCTTGCTCTTCCTCAAAGGAACAACATTGCCCCCACTTCAGGAACTTTGCACTAGCTATTTGGAATGCTCGTCTCCCCAAACATTTGCACAATTTGCCCCTTCACTTCCTTTAAATATACTTAAGTGTCCTCTTATCAGAGAGGCCTTCCCAGACCACTCTACAAACCTCCCCACATGTGCCTGGTACTCCCTATACTCCCATCTTGAAGAACTTTTCTCCATGGCATATGTCACCACTTGATAGTTTCCTTAGTTGTTTGTCTATTTATCACCTATGTTAAGAATATGAGTGGAAAAAGATAGAGGCCAAATCCTCTAGGATTAAAGAGAGTTAGTGATAAGAGAATGGACAGTACTGAATTCAATTATCTAAGAAATCTGGCTGTGAAAGAGAGAAATTGGAACAAGGAGAAGCAAGCTCAGGCAGAAGTTTCTCAGGATGCAAAAGGCAGGGTAGGGTTAAAGGAACAGGGGCCACAAGCAGTGCAAAGAGAAAGTTTACAGATACTGAGAATTGGAAGGATGTATGTATAGGAGACAAGATGGCTCAAATATCTGGAAACAACAGCTTCACAGAGCATAGGATTTTTGTTTTTGTTTTTAAAGGAGGTATCTACTAAGAGCTTACTATATGCAGGGCACTGTGGAAAACAGTTCACTATCACATCTGCTTTAATCTCCACAACCCTAGGAAGTAGGAATTATCACCTAGGCCTTTTTGTACACAATCAGAGACATTGTACTGACATATCTGTCCACAGGCTTCTCCTCCCAGTTTCATCCTTACTTTCTTCCTTACCGATCTTAATTACAACTGATCCTACAAGATCCCCCAACGTTTGGGTTTCATGCAGTCAAATATCAGATCTCAGGAGCAAACTTTTGTGGAAGGGGCTGAACCACCTCTTTACTACCTGAGTGGTTTATGCTCTGAGAATACAGAAGTCACCCTGACTCACAGGAACCAATATCTGTTGACTGACTCCATAGTGTCTTCATATAAATTCACCCTCAGTTGAAGTCTTAGGGCTATACCAAATAATCCATCACAGCTGCTACACCACATATGTTCTTCCAGTTCTTCTTAGTTGTCCAATTTTATCCTCTGCCCCTCTGCTTTCAATAGGAAGCCTTCATTCACCACCACCATGGAGGATACCCAATAGAAAATGTTTCAGCCTCCCTTCCCACCACTTCAAACTTTCATCTTATTCTCAGGAATGTTCTTCTCTATCTCATCACTATTCTTGCAAATGGTGATAACTGTAGGGCTTCCTTTAAAACATCTGTATCTCCTTTTCTTGCCTTATCTGACTACACTGACTGGGACCTCCAAAACAAAGGTGATGACAGACATCCTTACTTCTGGTTCCTGACTTAACCTGCTGGCCTTCAGTGTATTCCTCAGTTGACATGCTTTCAGTGTTCTCGATTAAGAATGGGCCTGGCTTCTCGCAATATTGCTTATTTTAAATGTCTCAAGAACAGAACATCCACAAGGAATCAGTTCCAGGCTCTTCTAAAACTTCTTCTTATGGATAAAGCTTATCCATACACTATTCTGCTAATACAGACAGAGCAGACATTAGACATATCTACACTACCTTTTTTCCCCCTACTATATGTTATCCTTTTAGGCATTTTAATCACAAGTCAGCTATTTGTTGACATGTTTATTTTAGTATCTTCTTTATCACCAAATAATTTTCTTTCTATAGTGACTATAAATGCAGGTTATGTATGCTCATTTCATAAATGTACAATATAGGTGAATGACCTATAAAGGTAAAAGGCTTTTAAAGTGAACCATATAGTTTAACTAGTGGTCAGCAGGGCCAAATAATCTTATACAAATCTTACTAGAAAAAAATATATTAGATAATTAGCTTTATGGTACAAATCAGCCAACAGAAAACCGATTTCAAAAACAATTCTCAAATGTTTAATAATGTTCATTTTTACAACATAACATTCAGCTGTTGTTTCACTTTCTGGCTAGACTGAACCCGCTTTTAACCACCCTTATGGCATTGTATATAGGCAGGGAACAAATGCAATCTATTGAAGCGAAGCAGTGTGTGTAAAGGAGCTCAATTAAATGGTGGAATATTTCTTGTAAATTAAAGCCCTATTGAATAATCATCTTCCATGCAAATTATCTTTCATGGGGTGTTCCAATAATGTGCCATCATCACATGTAGCCCCTTTAATACATGCTTACTTGCAATGCTTGACATAATGAATTCTCCCTCTTTATTCCTGTAGAAATGAGAATGAAAATTTAAACTTTTTAATTTTTCCTTGCTAGACTGCCTTTGTGAATACCCCAGTGATGAGACACTACTCATAATCTATAATGCAAAATGATTTAATGAAATGCACAGTATTAGCACATTTATCAGAAACAACAGTTTAAATGAATTTTTGATAGAAAAATACCATGTTATCCTCTCTTCCTTCAAAAAACTAAATTTTCCCTGGAAGCCCATAAGCCTACTCATCTAATCTTTACCTCAAATTTTTAAGGTTTCTATTCTTAGACAGAAGAAAGTCATATGCTAAAATGCAATTACACAAAAGAGAGATTGCTAACACAACACATGGGGGGAAGTCTACACAGTTCTTAAAATATATACAAAACTGTACATTGTATGTGCAGATGGGCATTTTCTGAGAATCCAGAGTTTTTATCTGATTCTCACAGGAGGAGTCAAATACCCACAAAAAGATTAAGAATTATCAAATGAAGCCAAAAGATATCTCAATCATACTTTGATCTTACAGGTACAGAAAACCTGATTTGATGTCCCAGTCAATACAAATTTAGTTCCCTTGTTGCTAATTCTGCACATTTATCACACAGAACAAAAATTTCAACTCAAAAAGAATATCAAACTAAAACATTCAATTACAGTCATTTCCTAAAACCTAAAGTGAGATTCCACACATCCTTCCCGTGCGTTCCAGATTATATGCATATGATGAATCAACTTAAACCCTGAAAAGAATAACTGACAGGGTGTTAAGGGGGAATCTGAGTCATATGCTACTACTTGGACCAGAGCCTGGTATATCGGCAGAGAGCTGGAAAAAATAGGCAAATTCAGTGTCACAATTTCATGTTTTATGAAGATCTCTGTAAATGTACGTTTTCCTTCCCCCAATGCCCAAATGCTTCTAAAAGTCCCTAGCTTAACTATTAACTAAATCATAAATACTGAATTGCATTTTTAAAAACATTCTCATAGGTCTTGCTACTCACTTTAATGGACTAGGAAAAGTCCAAGGGACCTTCAGGGTCAATTAAATACCACAACTGCTACAACAACAATGTACTACCAAAGCATGTAAGTACCTGAGTCCTGTTAGGAACTTACTACTCAAACTGCCACCCTTCTAGTTAACAAGCACAATCCCAAGGTTCTATTCAGAATTAATGTGCCCACAGAAACCCTAAGTTACAACCCATGATTCTGCAAAGGAGGCAGAAACTTTCTTATAAAGCTTGTGTGGTGTAAACACTGCTGACTATGACTGCATTTATCCAGCAATATTAAAAAAAAAAAAAAAGGCAGCAACTTGAGCAAGAATAACTTCTAAAGATTTAGTACTGAAGAAAATAAAATGAACACTGTAAAAATATTTTAGATTTCTCACAGTATAAAGTAATAGAATCTTATGCAATCTCCAAATAGTCACAAGACAAAATACATTAGGGATGCACTATGTATATAAAATTATCCTTAACTAATCAAATACCACAAAGAAAAAATATCTAATATTTTTCACCAATTTTTTTTTTACAAAATGCACTCTGTAAGCTAAATTTCATTTTTTCAATACTTCACATTTTGCTAAAAGCTTTCCCATATTTTAAAAATTAAGTCATTTTTAAGAACTTTAAAAATTTTCATTCTTAACTATATGCATTATGTCAGTTCAGTGGTCTTCAGCCTCTCTGAAGAGGAGACGCTGGTGGCAAACTTTAAGGACAGGATTACATCCTCACTCCTCACTCTGCTTGAATCCCCTTTCACTACTGTGTATCTGTTTAAATGGGGTTCTTTATTGCCCTGACCTATATATTCACAAAGCAGAGTCCTTGCAAGCTCCAATAAACAAGCAATCCCCTAAACTGGCTCAACACCACGCTTCGCCTTTGACCACTCATCCTACATGACCCACTCGGGTGTTCACCTAAGTCGCAGCATTTCTCCCACTGAGTTAAAAATCAACATTCTTTTCTCCCAAATGTGATAACCACCTATAAAGGGTATATAGCACAAGTGCTACAACAGCACAGAATCTGAAGCCACTGTGCTAGGTAAGATAAATAGCTTTAAAATGTTCTTAATAAATTACTATGTGTTACCTATGAAGTCAAAGTAGACAGACAAAATCAAACGTTCACCAACACAAGTATTTGTTGAACTTAACTTTCTCTGCGTGTCTGGAGTTCAAATAGCTTCCCTTCCAGATATTTAAACCTCAATAATTTCTCTTACGTGCCCTCTTTACAACATGAATTTCTTTCATTTTCACAACAACCCTATGAGGTAATATATACTTATCCCTTGGTACCACAGGGGATTGGTTCCAGGACACCCAACAGATATCAAAATCCACACGAGTCAGCCCTTAGTCCATTTCTGTTCCCTCTGCCTCAAATGCTCCTCTTCTAACCACCTGCATGGCAAGTATTTTCACTCATTTTAAGTCCTTATTCAAATCATTTTATCAAGTAAGGCCTTCTTTGGCGATCTAAATTGTCAAACTCTCACCCTGAAATATTTCATATCTCCTTTCCTGCTTTTTTTTCATCTCGGCACTTACCCCTTAACATGTTTTTATTATTTTTTTTAAACCCTGTTTATTCTATCTCCTCAACTGAAATTAAAGTTCTATAAGAGCAGGAATTTTTGTCTTCACTGATTTCTCAGCACCCAGAAAAGTACCTAATACATAGCAAATGTTCAATAAATGTCAACTGGGTGAATAATCTCTATGATCATTTTAAATAGCTATATGCTATTCCATCAAGTGCTTACACCAAGATTTGTCAAAATTCCCCTACTGATGGATATACTGGTTATTGCCAATCTTTCACTAGTCTATGTAATGCTTGAATGCAGAGTTAGTAAACTTTTTCTGGTAAGGGTCAGAGAGTAAATATTTCTGCTTTGCAAGGTTTCTGTAACAGCTAAGCTCTGCCACTACAGCACAAAAGCAGCTATAGACACAGAATAGTTGTGACTGGATTTGGGCTGCACCAGGCCAAATTTCGCCAGTGGTCCCTCATCTCTGCTTCACCATATTTTTTTTATTTTTATTTTTTGGCGTGTGTATCTTTTTCTATCTTTTCAATTAGTAGAATTACTGGATAAATGGATATGAATATATATTTATGGCTCTTGATTCATGCTGTTAAATTGCTTGGGGGGTTCATCCAGATGCCAGAAAAGAATTTCTTTGGCAGATTTCCAAAGTAACTGAATTGCCACCTTTACTTAAACTACATGTGGGGAACTTTTCTCCAAAAAGATTAAAATGTTAAGTTTTATACAGGAGATAAACTTTAGTTATATAGAAATTCATTTATGTAGAGCTCATTGTCTTCTCAAAATAGAAGATAAATGAAGTATATTATTGAACAAGAATTATCATGAAAACATTAACAACTTGAGTAATTTACACATGAAGTAAACTCTCTGAACAAATACATATTGGTTCATCTCTATATTAAAAAACAGATAAAAAAGATAAGCTGTTAATAATCAAGCTATTGCATACCTTACCTTTTTTCTTTTGATTACACAGCTATCTGTCCCCTTTGATCAAGAGGAAAAGACTGTGTTCCAAGATAACAAAAATCATACTTAATAATAAACAAGGGCTTATTAGCAAGCAGGGCAGTAGCAGAGGCTTAGTTTTAGACTCACTTCAAATCATAAAGACAGAGCAGACCAAGAAATAGACCTACATGTAAGCTCAACTAATTTTTTATGAATATCAAAAAATAATTTAAAAGAGGAAGCGTAGATTTTTAAAACAGTGCTGGAGCAACTTGACATCCATAGGCTAAAGTGAACTTCAACCTAAACTTCACACCTTAAATAAAATTTAACACAAAATGAACCACAGACTTAACTATAAAACACAAAGCAAACAAACAAAAAAACCTTGCAGAAAACAGCATAGGAGAAAATCCCTGGGATGTAGAGTTAGGCAAAGAGTTCTTAGATTTGATACCAAAAGCATGATTCATAAAAGGAAAAATTGGTAAAATCAAAATCTCGTTTTGTGAAAGCCATGTGAAGAGGATTAAAAAACAAACTAGAGGCTGGAAGTAAACACTTGCAAAAAATATCTGACAACGGACAAGTTTCTAGAATACATAAAGAACCCTCAAAACAGTAAAAAAATCCAATTAGAGAATGGGCAAAAAAAAGATGACACACATAGCAAATACACATATAAAAAGATGAGTAATATTAGCCATTAGGAAAATGCAAATTAAAACCACAATATCACTACACACACATCTAAAAATAAAAAAAAGTGATGACATCAAATGCTGGCAAGGATATGGAGAGACTGGATGACTTATATGTTACTGTTTGAAACATAAAATGGTCCAGTCACTTTGGAAAAGTTAGGCAGTTACTTAAAAAAAAAACTAAGCATGTAATTACTATCGTACTACTATATAATACAGCAATTACATGCCTGGGTATGTATGCCAGAGAAATTAGAAGTAAAAGCCAAGAAATGGAATCTGTTCAAAGAACCTTCGACAGATAATGGTTAAACAAACTATGGTAATGCCAATGAACTACTACTCAGGAATAAAAAGGAACAAGCTATCAATACATACAACAACCTGGATAAATTTCCAGTAAATTAGTTTAGTGAAAAAAAACTAATCTCCAAGATTACAGATACTATGATTTCATTTATATAATTTTTTTTAAGTAACAAAATTTTAGAAATTTCTCCTGAAGCCTCTCTCCTTGGCTTCCAGAAAACCATGTCCTCACTGTATCCTCTGTATACTCATCTCTGGTGTCTCTTTTTAATTCAAATTTCCTCTTCTTTCAGGGACACTAGTCATATTGGATTAGGAACACGCCAACAGCCTCATTTTAACTTAATCATCTCTTAAAAGGCCCTAGCTCCAAATCTAGGAACGTTCTGATGTATTAGAGGTTAGGGCTTTAACATATGAATTTGGGGGGAAGCATATAATTCAGCCATAACAGTTAATATCCTGGTTGTGATATTATAATTTTACTAAATGCTACCATTAGGGGAAACTAGGTAAAGTATGCAAAGAAGCTCAGCAAGGGGGGGAAAAAAAACAGCTTAACAGCTAGGATAGATAACAAAGGATAAGATGTCCAACAGAATTCAGTGATGAGGTAGCCCCATGAACCCTGGATGAATGAGCAGAGCTAAAGGACTGGTCCAGGATCAAAAACTGGGCAGGTGAGGGGTATAGAAAGGAGAGTTCTGACAATTATAAAAGCCGGAGAACAAGAAATTATCAATTATCACCTCTGAAAAGAGAAGACCCATTTAAGTGAAATTGAATCTGAGAAAAGAAGTTTCTCAGGCTCCAAGACCATGGAGACCTACTGAAAAACCTCTGGAAGAAAACTGTTGGGATTAAAATCCCAATCAAACAAAAAAGCATTGCTGGGGATGAAGGAGGGAGATATCAAAGGAGTCTAATCTCAGAAAATCAAGGAGGCTAAATAAAGAGGACATATTTTTTCCTTTATGTTGAAATATAAAATACAATCATAAAAGGACAGAAATATGTGAACAATCCACTGATATTTCACAAACAGAACACATCTATGTAATCATCAACCAGAACAAGAAACACAACATGACCTGCACCCCAGAAGCCTCTACTTTTTTCTTTCTATTCTCTACTTCCTCAAGGGTAGCCACTGTCTGGCTTCTGACTAAATTTATTCATTTTGCTTCTTTGGAGATTTTACATTTATGCAGGCATACAGTATGTGTGAATTATGTTCCCTGAAATTCATATATTGAAATCCTAACCCCCGGTACCTCAGTAAAACACTTATCTGGCTTTTAGCTTCACAAATTCTGTGAGATTCATATACACACACTACTGTATGTAGTTGTGAATTGTTTATTCTCATTGTTCTACAGTATTCCACGGTGTGAATATGCAAAAATTTATCCATTCTGAGTCAGCTTATATTGTAAAAAACCACCTGAAAATGTAGTGGTTTAAACAACAATTCCTTATTTCTCACAATTCAACGGGTTTTTCTATCTTGGCTTTACCTGGACTTGTTCATATGCTACATTAGAATGGAGGGTAAGGTGAACTGGAAAGTCAAAGATGGCCTTACTCACATGTATGACAATAAGTCCTGGTCATCACTGGAGTGCCTCCATTCTCTTCCACCTGACCTCTCCTACTCAAGTAACTTGCTTATATTGTGATCTCAGGGCAATATTTCCCCCAGTATGTAAGCATTTATCAAGTTCCCGTTGCAACACACCTATCAAGGTCCATTGGCCAAAGTAAGTTATATGGCCAAAGTCAGACTCACTGCAGAAAGGGACAACACAAGGACGTAGACACCAAGAGATGTGATTTATTTACTTATTTATTTGGGGCCATCAATGTAACACTCTAATACATATTGTACTGATGGTCAGCTGAGCAGAAGTTAGTTCATGGCTATTACAAATAGTGCTATGAACATTCTAGTATGCTTACTTTTGTACTCATGTATCTTCAAGTGCAATTACTAAGTCACAGAATATGCATATGTATAGCTTTAGTAAACACTGCCAAACAGCCTTCCAAATTGCTTATATTCATTTACATTTCTGTACCAATTTACACTTCTAATAGCAATACATGAGAACTGCAGTTACTCTATGTTCTCATCAACATCTGCTATTTTTTTTTAATTTTTTTAATTTAACCGTTCTAGTGTGTGTTCAATGGTATCTCACTTTGATTTTAATTGAGCAGCCATATTTTTCAAAACTTCACATAAGAAAGGTGAAAATTTCAAAACATAAAACTAAGAAAACTACCTTGGACTGCTCTGACCTCTACCACAGAAACTTTCTCCTAAAGTACTGGTAAATCCATTTAATTTAAACATGAATAAAAGAATGAAATCTTAACCTATGAAAGGTACTGTGAGAAAAAAGATGTAAAAGAACCAAATAATGTACCAATGGCCAGGGAAGGCACATGACAAAAATATGGCCATAAAGCAGATGAGAACTAACATAATATTTCAACATGAATTTTAAAAGAAATTAAGAAAATGATAGAAGATATAAAAGAAAGCATATACAAGAAACAGAAAAACTAAATAAAGAGAATGGACAAATAAAGAGCTTTATAAAGAGAAATGATAAAGGGCAGAATAAGCAAAAAAATCAGAAAGGAAGACAAAACTAGAAGAAACACTAGATTTAATAGATACCATGGAAAGTACATTAAAGAGACAAAAGGATAAAAAGGAAAAAATACAAAAAAAGTAAATATAAAAAATAAGATAAATTTGGAGATATAAATATAAGACAAGCAAAGATAATCCAAAATATACATAATAAGACCTCAAAGAAGAAAATGAAAACAATGAAACAATACTAAAATCTATAATTGATAAAATGTTTATGAAAAAATATTTGAGCCAACATAATAAAATACACATTGTGTATCAGGAAAAATTAAGTAAGAACAGCCAACTCTCAGGATATATTCTAGTAAAATTATTGGCCTATAAAGACAGTCTCTTGGGTGTCTAAACAATAAAAAATCACTTAAAAAAGACAGAAAACTATATTGGTGTTAGAATTTGACAACACTTTTTACCAGAATACAATAGAGTAGGACTTAGCAAACTATGGCTTGTAGACCGAATCCTGCCTACTACCTGGTTCTGTAAATAGTTTTATTAGAACACAGTCATGCTTGTTCATTTACATACTCTCTATGGCTGCTTTTACACTATAGTGGCATAGCAAAATAACTGTGAAAGCAATCTATGGTCAACAAAGCCTAAAATAATTACTTACCATTTGGCCTTTTACAAAAAAGGTTTGCCAAACCCTACAAGAGTAACATATTTAAGATACTTGAGGAAAAAAATGTGAGCCAAGTACATATATTCAGCCAAAGTGAACTTCAAGTGTAAAAGCCAGATAGTTTTAAATATGAAAGTAGATATTATTCACATGAGCCATTTATGAGGATTTAATGAGCGTCAGACTATCAAAGGATTACAGAAGCCTTAGCATTAGAACTTGCATTGCACACTGAATATATTTAACTATAGACCAAGACCAATGATAGGCAAAGGTGACAGTCATATGTCTTGCATGGGAAGAAGAGACAGAACTGAGGAATCTTGGGGAACAGGGACTGAATGCTCTAGGGGCTTGATTATAAATGGAAGAATAAAGAAGGAGTCACAGATAACTACTAGATTTCTAAACTGGGAAAATGAATGAAAGGTGATTCCATTCACTAAGTTAGGGAATACAAGAAAAGACACATTTGAAGAGAAAGGCAAGTCAAGTTTTGGGCATGCTGAATGTGAAATGCTTGTGGTATATCAAGTGACTATGTCCACTTGGTAGCTGTATATGTCTAGATTTCAGGAGTGAGGCTCTGACTGGATACTGGATTCAGGGGTCATCAGCCAAGGAATGTGTGAAATGATAGGGATAGTGAATAATTTACCACGTAAGCAGCAAGACCAATGTCTGAAAAACGATACCAAAATACACATGTCCTTAGAATTTATAAGAAATTAATATCAGCACTTGCACTGAATTTGGCCACACTGATATTCTCCCATATTCCAAACCAATTATTAAAAATTTTCCACTTTCAACTCTTCAAAATAAAGTATTTAAAAGTATTCGATATGAAGAATGAAAAAAAAATAAGGCCTTTACCTACCCACTTCATTTTTATGGCATACAGAGTTGATCATGTTGCTGTATATTGGGCCTTGCACTCAAGTGACAAAACTGCCAAGAGAGCAGACATAAAAGGTGAAACCACTACAAAACTACGAAAATTGAGCGCAGTTTTGTATGAAAGATTGAGTGAAGGAATAGGCTGTGTTATGGGCTGAACTGTGTTTCCCCGAATTTACACAAGTCCTAACACCCAGTACTCCAGAAAACTACTGTATTTAAAGACAGGGTTTTTAAAGAGGTAATTAAATTAAAGTAAAATGAGGTCATCTGGGTGAGTCCTAAGTATATGGACTGATATCTTTATAAGAGGAGATCTGGAGACAGATAGGCACACAGGAAAGACCATGTGAAGACAGCTGAGGACGTCAGCAACCTATAAGACAAGGAGAGAGGCCTCGGAAGGACCCAGCCCTGCCAACATCTTTATCTGGGATTTCTAGACTCCAGAACTGCTAGAATAATTCTTGTTGTTTAAGCCACCCAGTCTGTCATAATTTTATGGCGGCCCTTGCAAAATCATCCTAGCTGGGTAAGAGTTCACGAACATTGTTAACTCTACCCGAGAAGTATGAAATCTCTTAACAAAAAAAGTGTAGCTTTTGATATGTAGTGATTATGCCTTTAAACAATGAGATGATAAAAAAAAAATATTTTTAATAGTAAATATTTGTTGGGGACTATATTTACAAGGAAAAACTGAAGGGACATAATATCTGCAATTAGAAAAGTACAGAAAAGGTTATTAAAGTAGTGTTTTGAGGAAAACCAAGGAGAGAGAATCCAACCAAGAAATGTTCTATATATATTCCTGAAAGTAACTGAAAAGGTAAATAATCCAAAAACAATCTATCCAAGCAAGGGAGAGTAATGGAGGCAACTCTGAATAATTCTCTAGAATTCAGAGAAATTTTTTTTTAATTTCAGCTAATGAAATTTTTGATGATTAACAAACGAAACATTTTCTAGGCATCAAATGAAAAGATACTTGCAGTGGGTATTAATGAAATTCTAATTCTTTGTCAGTTTATTTATTTTTTTAACAAAAAGGTAATAATTATTAGCAATTACACACATATCACTTCTTGCCCTGCATCTAGAGCTACAGAGGCAACAGATTTTGAGAGGAGAGTAAGGTGGCGGGAAAAGCTGTTCTCTGAGACCTGCTCCCTGGTGCTAGGACAAAGTTCAGGCAGATCAGAGGAAAAATGCTACAGTAATAATGTATAATTTTATAATAAGACTTTTAATGTTATTAAGTTTCCTAAATATTTTAATGTCTTCTTAAAGATTTTTAAAGTTGTATTTCACAAAGTTGCACAATTTATCTTTTGAGATATATGTTTATTCTTTCTGTAAAAAAGGGTCATCAATTACTGATGTCCTAGATCACATTGCTTTGCTGTGTATTATTAACTGTGATAAAGTGTTTCTAAAAAAACATCTTTGTCACTAGAACTATGAAAAAGTAAAAAATCTCTCCAGCTGTTTAAGTGTAAGACTTCGCAAAACAAATTAGAATAACTGATGCCTGATTTGCCTTTCTTCAGAAAAATGTATTAAACTTTGTTGACACTGGGATACAAAATAAAACTCAAAAATTTGCATTTTCAGTACTTTTGGTGACCTTTATTTGAATTTGAGACTAAGCTTTACCAAACACCAGAATTTACACTGTAACTAGCCAACCACAGTCCTCATTATGGAATCTATGCAGTGCATTTGTTACCTAGGAAACAGACCAGAGCACCGGCAGAGTGCAATTTCAGTACAGCAAAAGAATTCTCAATCGTGTTGGTAAATAAAGTCCATAAATCAACTAAGCAGAAGCAAAGTCAAGAAGTATCATGTAAGAGTTAAGCTCTATAAAAACTTTTTTAAAGAAAAAAAAGAAACCTGTGGGTCTTCTTCCTACAACTATGTAGATCTCTTAAATAAATATTATGAACAGGTTTCTTTACAAACACAAACTGCCAGAAAATAAACTGTTCAAAATAAATGGCTTCTCTCCAATCTTCAGCTTCTCTATTTTTGACAGTATTTAAGAGAAAAGATTCTTTAGAGCCAGCCTCATACATCTGGTAGCAAAATATTAATCCAAGAATGAATTCTACATTTTCGGCAAGCAGTAAGGGTTTGTGCTATTCTTAAACAATGCAGGACCACACAGAGGTCACTGTTCACACATCTCTCAGTCAGACCTGCTTCCCTCCCCAATAGGCTACCAAAAACTCCATGAAAAAGGACTTGAAAGTCATGGATCTGTTACAAAGAATAAAATTGTTGCTTTTCAGCTTTCCATTTGGTTATTACTACAGGTGATACTGTCAACTGAGGATTCAAAGTAACATAAAATAGCCATTTTAAATTTCCTTTAATGGCACCACATTGATAACTAACAAACAGGAAAAGGCTAGAAAAATCTACGGATTTTTAAGCTTATCAAATTTAACTGTGAATGGCTTAGTATTGTTTTTAAAAAAAAGACTGGTAAATGTCAGTCTATACTACTGAGCTATATTTAAAATTCAACTTTTTGACAATACAAAATAAAAATTTCTGGAAGTAAAATTTTTCATAATATCGAAAGCAGCAGAAAAAAATATCAACCATAAAAAGTGAAAAATAATTTATATGCCTTCCTAAACAATGTACCAGAAAAGAAATCAGTTAAAAATATGTAAGGTTCTCTGGAATGCCTCTGATTATATTAAAATATTATTGTTAATTATACAAAAATCAAAAAAGTGATATCTACATGTCATATTCAAAAAACAAAACAAAAAATAGGTTGTTATCTTTTAGCCAGCCCACAGAAAGACACTAACTATACTGCCTATCCCAGAAAACTATTAGGCACAACTACAACTTTGCTATGCAATTCTCAACACAGGCCACAACACTCTCTTTAGTTTACACAGTGACTCTTTGTTAAACCTTATCACTAAGACTGACAGTTTTGTAAATAAATACATAAATAAGCAATTCAATTTGTTAACTTATCTTTTTTAATACTTCTAAGAGCTGATGAAGAGTTAAGAGCTGAAACTCTAGGAGTGTTTCAGGACTCCATTCTACATTCAAGGATAAAGTCTTAACAAATTTCAATACTCATCCTCTTTGGACCTTCCTTAAGGGAAAAGGAAGAGGATCCTTGCTCAAAGGCCTACCAGCAACTCTCACTGAGCTCTGTGTCTTTGTGTAGTTTAAACTCATTTACCTAATCTAATCTGGAAGTCAGAGCAGGAACTAATAAAATTTTACCAACTCAAAGAGGTTAGCATGATCATTGCTAAATATTACCTCTTCTACCTTTTAAGTGTACAAAAATGTACACTCTAGGCATTTACAAAATTAGGCATGCACTAATATTAATCTGTATAAGTAGGGCAAGAATCTAGGATAAATTTTTCTCCTAGAAAAAGACACTATTTTGGGTATACCTGTCTCCTCTATATGACAAAAATCAGCTTGCCTAATTAAAACCACATTAGATTGTATATTGTTTTCTGATATTTTGACATCTTCATGAAAATTTAAATATATTTTCGGTTTTTCCTTCAAGATTAGATAAAAATTTTTAATTTTTTTCAGAAAGCCTCCATTTTCTTTATGTAACTGTACATATAACTGTCTGAGTGCCTCTAAAACAGTTTTAAAAAAATCTTGGTAACTGTGAGATTTAAGTTTGCCAATACAGATTCTCATACAATAAACAAAAATAAATAAAAGTCTCCAGCAATGAGAAGCAGATTGAGATTAATACAAAAATACGATTTCGTACCTGCGTTAAAAACCTAAATCTGTAAAATTAATTTTCTGGGTGTTTATTCAACTTCATGAATTATCTAAGTATCTGCAAAAAGCATAGCAACTGTTTATAGGAAACGTGGCCAGATAAATAGTATAAAACAGAAATATCACCTACGGTACTTTTCCAAACACTAATATCCACTAATATACAACCCAATTGTTGGGTTATGTACAGAGAATACACATAATAAAATAGAAAAAGCTCAATCACAGGGGGTTTAAATCGGTTCTAACTTTCACGTTTTCCCCATATGTTGTGAAAGACTTCCAGTCTCAAACGAGCAAAATTAAAGGTTTCAGCCTGAACGGAAAGCTAGATAATTGTTTACTGAACTCCAATTCAGCCTCCACCGAGGAAGCTGTCACCACCTGAGTCGCTTGTTAACTGTTTAATAGGTAGAAGACTCTGTCATACTAATCCTAAGGAGTCTGGGATACGACAAAACTTTACCCCAAAACTTTAAAATATACGTATACAAAAATTCCTAAAAATCACATCCAGGTTCATCTTTTCTTTCTTGCCTTTAAGTCGCTATCTCAATCTTAAAAAAAAGAAGAAAAGAAAGAAATACGCAAGCAAACCAGCCACCCTGACATCACAAACCATCCTTTGATTTAGGTTTGATCTGGATTGGATTTTGGTTCGCCCAACCTCCTCCTACCCGGGGAAATAATTTCTCGATGTATTTGATAACACACACAAATCACTGTGCGCAGCCTCAGACTGGGGGGCGGGGGAAGAGCCCTTCGCAGAAAGCCCTCCTCCGTTAGAAACAATAAATAAGGGACCCAAGCGATGCACGTTCGTTCCTTCACACGCGCCCCAAACGCACCTCGGCGTGCCCTCCCGTCAGGGACACAAGTCGGGCAAAGCCCCGAACCACCTCTCTCCTCTCTCTCCCCTCTCTCAAGACTTGGAAACTAAGAGAGCAGATCTTTGCTTTCTCCTTCCCGCCCTCTCCGCGCCCCCCGCCCGCTCCCCAAACAGACCCAAGAGCAGGAGGAGCAGGCGAGCCGGACCCACGCGACGCGCCCGCGGAGATGCTGCGCGGCGGGGCGGGCCGGCCCCGAGGAGGGGACCGCGGCGGCGGCGGTGGCGCCCGGAGCCCGCTCGGCCGCCGGGGCTCTCCGCCCCTCACGCCCCCGAGCCCGTCGCCGGCGACGTCCGGTCGCCCGGCTCTCTCTGCCCGGCCTCTCGGCCTTCCCACCCTCCCCCCAGAGGAGACAAAAGGAGGCTTCAGCCGGGTCACCGCGCGGCCGGCCGCCGGGGGGGAGGCTGAGCGCACCCCCGCGCAGCCGCCCCCCGACACAAAGGGACGCCCCGGCCCAGGGCGCCGCGTCGGCGCGCGCGTCCCCGCCCGGCGCGCGGGCTCTCACCCACCTGCAGGTGTCTGTGCGTCTGTCCATAGGCTCGCGGGCGGCGGGGGCGGGGGGGCCCGCGGGAGCCGGGCAGCCGGGGCGGGACGGGACGGAGCGGCGGGAGGCAGAGCGGCCGGAGGGCCGGGGAGTGCGGGCGAGCGCGGCGGGAGGGCGCCGGGCGGCCGGACGTGCGGGCGGGGGGCGCGGGGCGCCAGCCTGGCTCGCGCCGACCCGCGCGCGCCGCTCCGTGCGCCCCGGGCTGCTGGCGCCCGGCTCCGAGCGCGGCGGGCGGGCGGGCGGGGGGTCGGGGCGCGGGGCGGGGCGGGGCCGGGAGCGGGGCGGGGGCTCGGACCCCGGGCTGCAGCCGGCACCGGAAGCGCGCCGCGGTCCGCGAGACCCACAGGAAGTGTGTAACGACACCTCCTACGGCGCGCACCGGGCTCGCGGCGGGCGCTGCCCGCGGGGAGCGGCGCCCGACCTTCCTGTGGCGCGCGGGCGCGCACGAGCTCGGTCCCCGCGCCGCGACAGGTGGGCGACCCGCGGTCTCCGGGACTTCTGCCTGCTGGAGTTCCACACGGCTCCGCCTACACGCTGGAAGCAGACCTTCTTCCGAGACCCTGCTCCGTGTGTGACAGACAGGTGTGTGGCACCTGTTTTCACACGCTGAACAGTCACCTGTACACCGAGGCATGTGCGAGAGCACCTCTGACCGACAGACGTACAATCCAGCCACCGTTGCCCTGTAGAAGTTCCTAATCGCACCGCAACACTCCGACCCTTCCCTTGGAAGGACCGGGCCCGTTAGAAACACCTAGAACGCACTGAGACTGGGGGACCCAGCACTAACATCATCTACACGCCTGGGCACAACAGAGGTAAGGCTGGATGTGCTACATGCTACCAGGCGCCCTCTGCCCTAATTTTACCCAGTAAACACTTTCAGAGCGCTTACTATGTGTCCAGGGTTTACAGTACGTGCTTAGCGAATATTAATTTATTTAATCCTAATAACTACACGAAGCGGGTGTTAGCGTTCCCATTTTACAGATGGGGAAGCTGAGGCACAGAGAAATTAAGAAATCTGCCCAAGATCACGTTGTGGCTGGAGGAACCCAGATTCATCTCAGGCAGTCTGGCTGCAGAGTAACTCCTTTTCTACTTACAGCACTGAGATTCTCCAAAAGATAATGGTAATAAGTAACATTTAGAGCATAGCTGATTAGCCATATGTGGGACTCATATCTTGGCCTCACCCCAATGTGACAGAGAAACCTTAGCCACTCCTACCTTGGGGTAGGTAGGAGAGAGAAGAATATGACTGAGGGAGAGAAAAAAAACTAACTTCAAAGGAGAAAGGATTCTTAATACCTGGCTCTATTAACATTCTTCCTGGTCTAGACTGAATTTAAAAAATCTGCGCAAACATTTTTGACAAAATGATGTACGTATAAAAAGTTAATTGCTACATATTTTAAATATGTAATACTGTGGAGAAATTGGAACCCTGTGTACTGCTGGGAGAGACACTGGCCACTGGCATACCCATGTTCACTGCCACTTTATTCACAATAGCCAAGAGGTCGGAGCAGCCCCAATGTCATGGGTGATGAATGTATAAAGATGTGGCAAGTACATGCAATAGAATATTATTCAGCCTTAAAAAAAAGAAGTGTAGTCACCTGATACAAAATAGATGAAACCTGGAGCTTTCCCACTAAGATAATGATCAAGGATGTCCCCTCTCACTACTACTTTTCAACATCATACTGGAAGTCCTGGCTAATACAATGACAAGAAAAGTTCTACAGACTGGGACAGAAAAATCAAAACTTCACAGATGATATTACTGTCTATGTAAAAAAATCTGAAGTAACTGACCAAAAATAAAAAAAAAAAAATCCTCCCTGGAATTACTAAATAATTAAAGCAAGCTTATAGGATGTAGTTAGTATACAAAAGTCAGTTGCTTTCCTATATACTAGCAATGAACACGTGAAGTTGAAATTTTTAAAAAAACGTATTAGCACCCCCTAAAATGAAATACTGAAGTACAAATCCAACAAAATATGTATAAGAGCTATATAAAGAAACCCACAAATTCTGATGAAAGAGATCAAAGAATAACTTAATGGATAGGAAGACTCAATATTGTCAAAACATCTGCTTGTCCAGAACTGATTCATAGATTCAGTGCAATACCAAAATTATTTTTGGTTATCATGAAAATGATTCTAAAGTTTACATGAAAAGGCAAAAGACCCAGAATAGCCAATTTAATATTTAAGAACAAAGTTGAAGGACTGAAACTGCCTGGCTTCAAGATTTACTATAAAGCTATAGTAACCAAGTAGTGTAGCATTGGTGAAAGAATAAACAAATAGATCAATGGAACAGAAGAGAGCCCTGAAATAGACACACATAACTACAATCAATCTTTAAAACACAGAGCAAAGGTAGTCTTTTCCACAAATGGTGCTGGAACAACTAGATATGCACATGCAAAAAACGTGAATCTAAGACTTTACAAAAAATTTACTCAAGATGGATCACATATAAAAATATGATGTGAAACTATAAAACCCCTAGAAAATAACAGGAGAAAACCTAGATGACCTTGGGTATGGCAGTAACTTTGTAAATATACTACAAGGCATGATTCAGGAAATAAATGACTAATAAGCTGGACTTCATTAAAATGAAACACTTAGTGCGCTGTGAAAGAATGTCAAGAGAATGAGAAAACAAGTCAAAGACTGAGAAAATATTTGCAAAAGTTATGTCTAACAAAGAAAAGACTGTTGTCCAAAATATACAAAGAGCTCTTAAGATACAACAAAAGAAAACAAACCTGATTTTAAAATGGGCCAAATACCTGAATAAGACACCTCACCAAAGAAGAGAGAGAGCCAAGTAAGCATATGAAAAGATGTTCAACATCTTGTTATTAGGGAATTGCAGATTGAACCAATGAGATACCACTATACACATTAGTGTGGCCAAAATCCACAACACTGACAATATCAAATGCTGATGAGGACGTGGAGTAACAGGAGCACTCATTCATTGCTAGTGGGAATGCAAAATGGTACAGCCATTTTGAAAGACTGAGTTTCTTACAAAACTGAACATACTCTTACTATATAATCCACGTGTTTTCCTTCACACCATTTGCCACACAAGAAAGTCAGTCTTTCCCTTCATGTCATTTCTCTATTGTTCTTTTGTTAAGATATATTAGCTCAACTAACCATCCCTTTTGAATTACTCATGTTTGAATGCTCCCATGTATGTATGTGTGTATATGTACACACACACACAACATATATACATATATCTATATATATATGCAGTATAGATGTTAATAAATTCTGTTTGTTCTTCTTTTGTTTATCTTTTGTTAGTCTAATTTACAGGGCCTCAGCTGAGGACTTAAGATATAGGAAAAAGATGAGTTTTCTTTTTCTACTTAAGAGGATTAAGAGGCACACTACATGAGGATTTTTTAAACTATAGGATTACTAGCAACAAACAATCTTAAAAATGTCTAAATAATTTCACTCAATCACTAAAAAGCCCAACAGCATGACTTCCCTCCATACCAATCTTGTTTCAGAAACAGAACTCCACTGGCTACTGGGCAACACATGAAATGGCTATTCAAAACTTCTGGGAGTATCTAAACTTCAACAGAGTTAGTGGACAAGATCCAAGAAAAAGGAACACAAGTGAATTGAAGGGGATGTGGCAAGAAAAGTTTTCACGAATGTAGGTGTGACCACCTTTACTTCTGATAAAATAGTGCAGTACTTCCTGGTGATGACCACAAAGGGGGTGTAGATGACTTCACCCAAGTCCAATCACTGATGTGAAAACCTGGGCCCTATGGATTTTTTTTTTCAATATCCTAAAGCCTTTCCATTACTAAGTTCATGTTGTAGTGACCAGAACCCCAGAATTCCTGCTTCACAATATTTTCTACTTTTTATTTCCCATTAGGAGAATGCAGAGAAAGGGGGCAAGAAGTCTTTAGAAAACTCCAGTAGAGAGAAAGTTGGCAACATCTCATGTGACCTGGCTCCTCACATGGCTAGAAATGACTGAGACATGCCAAGGGAGTTGTAAGGCTACCAGACAAAAGTCAACCATTCTGAGCTTCATGGAAGGGGAGGTGAGGCATTCAAGTTCTATTCAAAGCCAATGTACAGGAAGGTTTTTGTTGGACAGGGCTTGTTAATTCTGGCCTTGGGCTAGCCCTTTCTCATCTTTGATCCTCTGTTTCTTCATTTGTAAAATATACATTAAATCCCCTAACATTACAATTCTATGTGAAATGTCAGAATTAACTAAATTGCTTAACAGCATAATAACAGTAGAGTAGAAGATGAGAAGTAAAAATATTACACTCAACAAGTATTGTTAACTGATTAAAATGAACAGTAAGGGCTTTTTGAAGTTTAGCTTTTTAAAAAGAGACAAGCCATTTTATTAGTTTGCTAGGGTTGCCAGAACAAAACCATAACAGACTCTGTGGCTAAACCAATGAAAATTTCTTATAGTTCTGAAGACTAGGAGTCTAAGATCAAGGTGTCCACAGATTTGGTTTCTTTTGAGGCCTCCTTGACTTGCAGATGACCTCTCACTGTGTCCTCACATGTTCTTTCCTGTGTGCATCCCTAGTTGCTCTTTTACACCCAAATTTCCTCTTCTTATAAGGACACCAGTCGGATTGGATTATTGCCCACCCTAAAAGCCTTATTTTAACTTATGACCTCTTTTAAAGGCTTTATCTCCAAATACATTCTGAAGTAGTAGGAATTAGGACTTCAATATATGAATTTGGTGGGCAGATAATTAAACCTCTAACAACATCTGTTCTAATGTTCTCAGTTCAAAACACTGTTACCAAGTGCATACTTCTGGGGAGAAATTATTTTATTTTAGGACATTTTTACATACTTTAAAATAGGATACATACTGCAGTTAGTTGAATTACATTAATATTTTCCTGTAGACAGGTGTAATATATTGTTAGTTAACAAAATGAAAACTCTTTGTTTTACTAGACTTCAAAATAGTATCAAGTAGTTTAGTATGTGATTCCTATGAAAATATATTGTAGATCTTCTATAAAATAAGCATATAAATATCTAAATTATTATTAATATCATTAGTATATAATCCCAAACTGAAAATTAGAGAACCAACAAGCCTCATTTTACATGGGAAGAAGCTTTGAAAAGAGCTAATTTTACTGTTTGACCCTGACTAGTTGGTTGCTCATGATACTTTTCCTAGAAGAAGATGGTGAATGGTTTATAATGCTCAAAGGATAAAACTCACAAAACATACAAAACAGAATGTCTCAGAATTCCACTTAATGAAGCTTATGTTTGATTAGCTAAATGTTTTAACTATAATTTCAAGTCTTATATATACAGAAGTTCTTTTTTTTTTTTTCAAAATAAACACGCATAACCTTATACATTAGGGAAGAAAACAAAATTAGATTTTAACTGCTAAGCTCTTTTACTTTTTGAGCTTAGAGGTTGACACACTGTTTTCTTTTCTTTCACAGCTTGGCCTGCAACTGGTTCATTAGCTTCTCCAACTTGATTGCTAGGGCCATGTTTCCCTTAATCTTCAATTTTCCTGACATGAATGCCATTGTTGGTTTTAGTTTCCCTAAAATGAGAAAATGAGAGAGCGAAGATTATCCTTTAGTGCCCTTAAAATATACTGCTTCAAGAACATGCATTATAAAAAGAACCTCCTTGAGTTCTATAAACCTCTGAAGCACAGAAATTCGTATTGCAGCCTTTTATCATCATCATCATCATCATCATCATCATCATTATCTTGGGAATCCTAATTCCTAGACTTAGATGTTAATATCTTATAATATGAGACAGTAAAAACAACAATCAGCAAAAGGTTATAGCCAAAAGCTGAAGATGCAACATTTGTATACTAGTTATAGTACATTCAAGGATAAATGGCCCTCAAATGAGTTGAGGTAAACAAATACTATCTATTTTAGTTAATTCTCCAATCTATTATAGTTTATTAAACTTTTAACAATTCAAATTTAGGTTAAAAAAATCAAACGGTGTAAATGTATATAATACATGTAAGTGATCATTAAAAATATAGGTATGGGCACAAAGAATGTGTTAGCATTATTTTAACCACAGAAATGCCAGGATATAAAACATGAGCATTAAAACAGAATTATAGCTAATAACAACATATAATAGAAGCTCCATGGAGGGAGGAAACTTTGTTTTAATTTGCAACCCTCATTAAAGTGCTAGTATAGGAAGTGACACACAAAAAAATTAATGAGGAAACTGAGGCTCAGAGAGAATTTTGACTTTCTCAAGGTCCCACAGTTTGTATATGACAGTGCTGCAATTCAAAGCCAGGTGTGTCTTATTTATAGTTTTCTGAGTTATATTATGCCAACTTATATATAGGTCATATCTACAGAAGGAACTATGTATCTGGTGCATTAGTAAGCCTTTACTGGACCACACACAGGCTCCTTGTAGAAGAAAATGTGTGGTTTAATATATTGTGTATATTGAGATACTAACCTTTCTAATTATTAGGAGCTGTATAGGAGTTGTAGCTAAACATTACAGATTGGTTACAGATAGAAAAGATCAAGTCCAGTTCTTTTATTTTAACGAATAAACTGATTTGTGTACTATTCCAAGGAAATGTGATATTAAAATACATAAATTCACTATGGCCATGTCACCCTGAACAAGCCCAATCCCGTCTGATCTCGGAAGCTAAGCAGGGTTGGGCCTGCTTAGTACTTGGATGGGAAACCACCTAGGAAGACCAGGAGCTGCTGGCGTAAAAAATAAAAAATAAGGGATTGTAAGCTGACAAGGTCCTTGCAATCTCAGGGGTCAACCAAGGGTTGCCTCGCCTTAAAAACAACAACAAAAAAAGAAACTCCTAAATTCAGAAATAATATATTAAAAGATCATTTTTATTTACATGAAGATACTAGAAGATCTTTATTCTTTGAAGGAACAAAATAGCCCTTCCAAAAACTTACCAACACTGACATTTGGGTGCTCTTCAGCAAAATCCTATTGGGTTTCATTCTACAGTGAAACCCAACAGTCCACAAACCCACCAGTCTACTCATGCATACACAGCTTCCAATCAGCTCTATAGAGCTTTGCCTATAAGGATGAATGGACCTCAAATGGAGACTAAAAAGAAAAAGAAAAAATCACCGCCAAAATAAAAACAGATAAAAGCAATTTGGAGGAGACAGAAAATATAGGTGCAGAAGAAAAGTGAAACAAAGTAAATAACAAATAAAAAATTCCATAATTCATGTCATCATTGATAAAAAAAGATATAACACCATGTATCAAGAACAAAATGGTAGAAGAGAAAGGGGAAGAGGAGAAGCACAGGAAAGAAGGTGAAAAGGAGGAGGGGAAAAAAGGGGTAAAGGAAAGTGAGTAATGAGAGGAAGCGGGAGAAGCAAAAGAAGGGGAATGGAATTAGGTAGAGTTGAGGAGGAACAGGGGGCAGTAAGAGAAGAATAAAGAACGAGAAAATAAAAGTAAGCATTTAGGAATTAAAAATTTGGTAGACTATATTAAAATATAACCAAGACACTTGCAGATCTTCTGGCCACAGCAGTCTCTACTGCAACAATCTCCCTCCCACTATTGCAAAAGCCTCTCACCATCAATCCTACCTACACCAATAATCATTTCAAATAGAGTCTCTCCTTACTATAAAAAAAAGTAATAGAAAGGAAAGAATGAGACGGTAAATCAAGCTTCTAAAAAGTGAGATGATTAGAGATCTAATGTTTTCTCCAGAAAGTGAGAACTGAGAAAACTGAGAGAACTATCATAGAAATAATAAAAGATACATTCCCAAGGAGACAGCCCATCAAGTAACCAAGAAAATGAAAGAAAAATAGACCATACCACCTTGTATCATTGTGAAATATCAGAATACTACAAAGAAATCATTTTGATTCTGAAGCTTTCTGAAAGGGAAGAGGTGGATACAAAAGATTAAGAAAAAGAATAGTATCAAATTCTCAGTGGTAATCTTAGAAGATGGAACAGTGCCTTCAAAGTTCTGAAAGAAAAGGAATTTCAATCCAGAAATCTCTACCTAGCCAAATAATCAACGTGTTGGTTGAATACAAGTAGTTTTAGATACTCTCTAAAATTACCTCTTTTGATCTCTTCTCATGAAGCTACTGCATAATGTGTGCCACCAAAATGAAGATGTAAAATAAACCAAGAAAGAAGATATGGGATGCAGGAAATAGGAGATTCAATGCAGGAGAGAGTTAAAGAAATTTCTAGGATCACAGTTGTGTAGCAGGCTATTATAATGAGCTACCTGTTCAGACTGTAACAAGACAAAGGACTCCAGGAAAAAAGAAGACTGCCAGGTAATTTGACACATTTAGCAGAGTAGAAAATTGCATCAAGAGGATCTGAGAGGAATACAGGAAGACTTTGCTTTGTTTCTTTATACCTATTCTAATGGGGAAAAAATAGGGCAATTATTTACATCCAGAAAAAATAAAAGTTCTCTCTGAGAGGAAACATATACTATTTGACTCAATAGCAAATTAAATCATAATTAAACATAGAGTACTGATTTAAGCAAAATGGTGAAATAACTATCTTGGGAGCATGAGGGAAGTGAAGCAGAATCAAGGTGCTATAGAAGAAAACTTACTTTTCATCTATCAGTCTTTAATGAGTCTAAAGAAAACAGTATCAGTACTATAATATAATACAACACTGAGAAATGTGATAACATTGAAAAATGTAGTTAAACATTGAAAGAAATACCAAAAAGACTTAAAGATTACCTGTGGGGAGCAGAAGGGAAAAGGCCAAAGGACACTTTTTGAATACATATGCTTTTAAAAATTGAGGTGAAGTTCACATGACATAAAATTAACCATTTTAAGGTGAACAATTCAGTAGCATTTAAAGTATAGTCATTATGTTGTATAACCACCACCTCTATTTAGTCCCAAAACAATTCATTACTCCAAAAGGAAACCCATTATGGCTTAGCAGTTCTCCCTCCCTCTAGGCCTTGACAACCACCAATCTGCTTTCTTATCTCTATGGATTTACCTATTCTAGTTTTCCAAATAAATGGATTCATATGATATGTCATCTTTCATGTCTGGCTTCTTTCACTTAACACGTTTTTCAGGGTCATCCATAAAATAGTACTTCATTTATTTTTATGACTGAATAAAGTTTCATTTTACATATAATGATTTGTTGATACATAATAATTTGTTTATCCATTAACCTGTTGATAGACATTTGTGTTTCTATCTTTTGGTTACTGTGTACAATGCTGCTATGAACATGCGTATACATGTATTTTAGTATTTGTTTTCAATTCTTTTGAGTATATATATATCTAGGGGTAGAAATGCTGGGTCCCATGGTAATTCTAGGCTTAACTTTACCCATGGATTTATGGGTTTAACTAAACCTATATATCTGTGGTAACTGCTCTTAAATGAGGTTGCCAAGACCATTCTATAGGGGAAAGAATAATCTATTCAACAAACAGTGCTAGGACAACAAGATAACCACTTGCAAACAAATGACGGTGGACTCCTATCTACACCATATACAATATTAACTCAAAATGGGTCAGAGGCCTAATTGTAAGAGCTAAAACTAAACACTCTTAGAAGGAAACATAAGGGTAAATCATCAAAACTAGGGTTTGACAAATGATTCTTAAATATAATAGCAAAATCACAAGTAACAAAGGAAAAACAGATAAATTGGATATCATCAAAATTAAAAACTTTGTGTTTCAAATATATCATCAAAAAAAGTGAAAAGACAACCCACAAAAAATGGAAGAAAATAGTTGCAAATTATATACCTGATAAGGGATATCTTCTTTATATGTGCAATATATAAAGATTTCTTAAAGCTCAAAAACCATAACACACTCAATTAAAATGGGCAAAGAGCCTGAAAAGACATTTGTTCAAGGAAGATAAAGCATATCACCACTAAGAAGAGCACATGAAAATATGCTGAACATCATTAGCCATTAGGGAAATGCAAATCAAAACCACAATATCACTTCATACCCACTAGGATTACTATTTAAAAAAATAAATAAATAACAAGTATTGGTAACGGTAAGCATGTAGAGAAATAGAAACCCTGATACATTGCTAGTAGAAATGTAAATGGTGTAGTTATTATAGAAAACAATTCTCCAGCAATATGAGAGAAATAAAACATATATCCACAAGAGTAACTTGGACACAAACATTTATAGTAGCATTATTCAAACCAGCCAAACAGAATAACCCAAATGTATGTCAACAAATAAACAATGGTATATTCATATGATGAAATATTAGTAAGTCATAAAAAGAAATGAAGTACTGATACATGCTACATTGATTAACCTTGAAAACATTATGCTAAGTGAAAGGAGCCACACACAACAAGTCACATATTGTATGATTCCATTTATATGAACTATCAAAAATTGGCAAATCCATAGAAAGAAAAATAAAGCATATTAGTGGTTTGCCATGGGATGGTGGAAGCTGAAGTGGGAGTGTTACTTAAATGGTATGGGGTATTCTAGAGTGATGTAAAGTTTTGAAACTAAAGATTAGTGGTGGTTGATAGCATTGTAAATGCACCAAATTAAATTCCACCAAACTGTACACTTTAAAATAGTTAATTGTATGTTTTGTGAATTTCAATTCTATTTTTTTAAAATGGGGATGAAGTACTGATATATGCTACATCAACAATGAAACTTGAAAACCTGCTAAAAGAAGCAACATGATATAAGAAGCCAGTCATAAAAAATCACATGTTGTATGATTCTGTTCATATGAAAGACCAGAATAAGGAAATCTATAGAGACAGAAAAGTTAGTGGTAGCTGGAGGCTGGAGACAGGTAGGTGGAGGATATGGGGTTAAGAGCCAGTAGATATAGGGTTTCTTTTTCAAGTCATAAAAATGTCATAAAAGCAACTGTCGTGATGGTTGTAAACATATGTGAATATGCTAAAAACTACTGAATTATATAATTTAAATGGGTAAATTGTATGGTATGTGAATTGTATCTCAATAAAGCTGTATAAAAATAAAAGCTGTTTATCATATAACAATAAATTGAATTAGTAATTTAAAATTTTCCCACAAAAATCTCAGACCTAAATGGTTTCACTGGTTAATTCACAGGATATAAAATCAATACACAAAAATTAATTGTATTGGTGGGTACTAGTAACAAACAATTAAAAAATAACAAAAATTTTCTCTAATAGAATAAAAAGGAATGAAATACTTAGGGGGTAAAGCATGAACCATAAAAGAAATGATAAATTAGATTCATCAAAACTAAAAACTTGTAATTCAGAGGACATCAGTAAGAAAAAGAAAGGATAAGCCACACACTAAGGGAAAATATTTGTAATTCACATACATCTAGAATTTATAAATAACAATAATAATAATAAGACAAGTCAATTTAAAGGTGAGCACAGATTTGAATAGACAGTTCATCAACTATAAATAGCCATTAAGCACATGAAAAGATGCTCAACATCATTAAACATTAAGAAAATACAAATTAAAACCATAATGAGATACCACCACACACCCATTATAATGGCTATAACAACAAAGACACTGTCATTTGTGACAACATGGATAAGCCTGGAGGACATTATGCTACATGAAATAAGCCAGACACAGACACACAAATACTATATGGTCTCTCTTGTATCTAGAATAAATCTGAACTCACAGAAGCAGAAAGTAGAATGGTGGTTGCCAGGGGTTAGGGATAGGAAAAATGGAGATACTGGGCAAAGAGCACAAACTTTCAGTTATAAGACAAGTTCTGAGGATCTAATGTACAGCATGGTGACTTAATAATACTGTATTGTATGTTTGGAAATTGCTGAGAGTAGATCTTAAGTGTTCTTACCACAAACACAAAAAAAGGTAACTGAGGTGAAGCTTGATTGATTGTAGTAATTTCACAATGTATATGTGTATCAAATTCATCATGTCATATACCTTAAATGTATAGTTTTCATTTTCCAATTATACCTCAATAAAGCTCTAAAAAGAAAAAAAAGAAACTAATGTGTTGTTGAAGATTTGGAAACTGGAACCTTTATACATTGCTGAAGAGTATATAAAATTTTATAGCTACTTTAGCAAACAGTTGGTAATTTCTTTAAAAGTTATATATCAATGTAACCATATGACCCAGCAATTCTACTCTTATGAATCTACCCAAGGGAAATGACTATATATCCACACAAATACATGTATGAGAACATTCATAGCAGCATTATTTATAATAGCCAGAAATTTGAAACAATCCAAATGTCTACCAGCTGGTGAAGAGATAAATAATATGTGGTATATCCATATCATGGAATACTGTTCAGGAATAAAAAGGAACTGAGCTATTGATACATGCTACAACATGGATGGATAAATCTCAAAAACCTTATGCTAGGTGAAAGAAGCTAGACATAAAAGACTATATATACTGTTTGATTTCATTTATATGAAATGTCCAGAAACAGCAAATCTGTAGAAATAAAAAGCAAATTAGCGTTTTTCTGGCTAGGAGGTAAAAATGGAGGCTGCTTGTACAGAGAATTTTGGGGGTGATGGAAATGTTCTCAAACTGAATTGCAACTGATGGGTGGTTGTATGGCTACAGATTTACTAAAAACCATGTACCCTCATAGTGAGTTGATTTTATGGCGTGTAAATTATACCTCAATAATACTGTTTAAAAAATAACTTTTAAAAACAGCTGGTAGGCACAATATCCTTATATAATCCCTCCTCCCAATATATTAATCAGATAATCTAGTACATTTTCTACCATAATGCTTTACCATACAGTGGCCTCTACTGGTAAAAAGGAGAGATTTTGATTACTTGATCCTTAGGTGCTTTAAGTTTTTATATTTATAATATATCTACTATTTATATTAGGTCATAGAAATGGCTATGGTTTCTTAAAAGAGAATGCTTAGGATTATAAGGTCCAAACTGTGCACATTCAAAAGAAAATAGATAAAGAACAAAATGACATAAGAAGGAGAAGCAAACTCACTCCCAATCTAAACTGTTGCTATAAAATAAACCTTATAAAAATGCTTTTTACAAAATTACTCATTTAGCTGACTAACCTCTCCCACTCAATTCAGGAAACAGCACATTCACATAAAGATATAAATGGAAAGCCCATTATTACAAGTTTATGTAATACACAAATAAAATGTTAATTAAAGAAGTAACTTGGTTCTTTCACTTCTGGAGGACAAAATAGTATAATGATTAAAAGAGCCCAAGCTTGGACATTAGCTTAGATTCAAATCCTGGCTCCAATATTTACTCCAATGTGACCCTGGGTTTTACTATTTAATTCATTAATGCCTCAGTCTCTATTTTTATAAAATGGAGAAAACATTTTATCTCAAGAAATTGTTTTGAGTACTGCTTAACTCACAGTAATCATAAAATAGATATTCACTATAATTATTGTTATATATATGGAGAAACTGATAAATTTTTATTTTAAATGGGCTAAGTTTAAAACATTGCATATTTACAGATTCAAATTTCCCAAACATTAATTGAGCATCTGTTATGTCTCAACCACTGTGTTTAAGCTTTATGGAGAAATAGCTGAAATACTAAACAAATACTAAAGAGACAATTGAAAATGGTAAAAGAGTTAACTTCAATAATATTGAAAATATTATACAAGAGACAAAGAAGGACCCAGTAAACCTGCTTCTGGGTATTTATCCAAACAAAACCAAAACACTACTTGCAAGAAACATGTGAATTCATATGTTCACTGCAGCATTATTTACCACAGCCAAGATGTGGAAGCAACCTGGTGTCCATCAATCAATGGATAAAGAAGAGGTGGTACATTTATACAATGGAATATTACTCAGCCATAAAGAAAAATGAAATCTTGCCATCTATAACATGGATAGACCTAGAAGAAGGTACTATGCTGAGTGGAGTAAGTCAGACAGAGAAAGATAAATGGCATATGATTTCACTTACATGTGAAATCTGAAAAACAAAACAAACAGAAACAAACTCATAGAGAACATTTTGATGGTTGCCAGATGGAAGGGGAGTTGGAGGGTAGGTGAAAAGGGGGAAGGGATTAAGAAGTACAAATTGGTACTTATAAAACAGTCATGGGGATGTATAATATAAAGAATATAACCAATATTACTGTAATAAATATGTATGGTGTCAAATGGTTACTACATTTATCAAGTGATCATTCTGTTAAGTTATATAAATGTCTAATCACCATGCTATACACCTGAAAGTAATATGACATTGTATGTCAACTGTAAATTAAAAATAAATGAGATGTTATAATGTGTTAAGTGAAGATTACCAGTTAGTAATGTTACAATACTATTTTTATAAATATGGATACATATTAACATACATTCACATATATACATAAATGACTATAAACCAAAATCAACTGATTCAGTAGTGTGACAAAAAATAGTTTTAATTTTTTCTTAAGTGTATTTTCTAATTTTTGCACCATGAATATTAATCACAACTATTTAAAAAAAAAAAAAGTTGAAGAGACCTCAATCAGTAATACCATATGCAGATTAGCTCAGATATGTAAGCTATTAGCATCCTGGATAAGAACTAGAAAGCAAGACTTACAGGGCAAGACTTACACTGTGATCTTCAATTTTTGAAGATTAAAACAGAACAAAGAATGAATAATATTTACAATTCATTAAATGAAAGAATCTTTAGAATGCTTTAAAGTACTGCTTCTAATAAATACATGTGTTAATTACTGTTTGGAGGACTGTTCTAAGAGTAGAATATAGGAAAAAAATTACACTTAAAATTCTTCTGGCACAGTTAGAGGTACATGCACAGAACAAAAAAACATGCAAAAGGTTCTCTTGGTTAGGGATCCCCTAGATCTCTAACTGGGCCATGGTAAAGGGCTGCTACTTCATATCACAACAGTTGGCAAAATTGAAGGGTGACTTCCAATAAATGAGCTCCAGCTGAGTTCAGAACCTCTGTTTATTCACATGTTACTGGAAATGATATCTTAGTCCAACTAGTAGGAATGAAGCCCACTTTGGAGTCCTTCTAAATTGACTCTGTGTTTCCAACATTATCTTATTAGCTTCTCGGTCAGGCAGAAAGAAAATTCTGATATCTACTCCCATTTGCCAGTTGAAGTGGAAAGGGCAGGAGAGGTAACAGTAAGAACCACCTTCCCAAGACTATGTTCTCTTCGACAGCTGCTAAGATTCTACTGCTACAAATACTTATGAGTCTTAATTATTTGTAAAGGAATGAAGCCAAAAATTAGAACTAAATTTTCCTTGATTAGTAAATTAATAAAGTTGAATACTTACCTGAAAACATTTTTACAAAATCATCAGTAGACATGCTCATCACCACATCTGCCTGATCAGATGGCTTTCCATATCCGACATTCCCACCCTTGCTTTTAAGATCAAGAAACCAAGTTCCACCATCTTCGCCTACATAGAAGATAAAGATATAAATGCCAAAGAAGCCCTGTTCCTCTTAAACTTAATAATTGCTATGATTAGAATAATCTTATGTGATGCTGTTTCCTGGGCTAAAATCCCCAGGCCTCTATCAAATTCGGGTAATATTTAGTAAGTACTTATTATGTGTCAGGCACTAAGCTAGGCTCTGAAGACTCTGCAATAACATGGTTTTTTACAAAAGAGGAAGTGGAGGGTGATGAGTCAGAAAAGCCCAGCTGAAGCTGGGATTCAAAAGTTAAGTAAGAATTAGCTAGGTGAGGAACTGAAAAAAGTACATTAGGACCAGAAAGTAGAAAGATAGTGGACAATGGCATCAGATGAGCTCGTAAAGCAGCTCAGGTGCAGAGTACAGGGAGCCATGTAAAGGATTCACTGATTTCATCCTAAGGAATATGCTGTGGAAAGAGAATGACAAACTCATATTTTAAATATATCACCTCAAGAGCAGTATAGAGAATATACTGGAGAGGGATAAAAAGGATGCAGAAGACTGGTTAGACAAGTGTTGGGTAATTTAGGTGTTTGAAGATTGTGTCTGGATCAGGATCATGCAGTGGAAATGGAGAAAAGTAACCATATTTAAGAGGGAATGTCAAAGCAGACAAGACTAGGTAACAGATTGAATATGAAAAGGAAAATGTAGGAGGAATACATAGAAAGATTTGCTAGTTTTAGTATTGGGAAATGGCAAATACTAGTATGATTTTTACTGAGAGAGGACTACTGAAGAAGAGCAGATTTAACAGGTAGCGCCAAAGGCAGGTTATTGGCGAGTTGTTTTGGACATTTTCAAAATGAGGCATCTTTGTGAAAGCCAAGTAAGAATGTCAAATGAAGTCTGACTAGGCTAGAAATACAGATATATAAGTAATGAGTTCACATGGTCATTGAGGTCACATGAGTGGCTGGAGTACACTATGCTCTATACAGTATACATAGGGCTAAGATAGAGAAGGCTAGAGGAGAAGCATCTAACACTGGAGACTGAGAAGGCATGGTTATAGAGAGAGAAGGAAAGCAAGGAAAGGGAGCATTTCTAGAAGGAAAGAGCACTCAACAGCATCAAATGCTGCAGAGTGGTGACAGGGTAGGAATGACAAATGCCCACTGGGGATACAAAAGCAACTGAGGACCTTGGTGAAAACAAATTCAAAGGAATGGAGAAAAATGATACCAGAGCAAAGTGAATTGTACATAAAAATAAGTTTTGCTCTGAAAGGGAAAACGAAGACAAGAGGGGGGTTTGGGGGAAGGGGCGGTAATTATTACTGTTGTTTTAAACACAGAATAGACCGAGAAAGTTAAAATAGGGGAAAAGGCTGCAAAATGAACAGGTAGGAGAGGGCATAATTAATAGCACAAAGTCCCTAAAGAGGCCAGGAGAAATGGTACTTTACTACTCAAAGTGTGATCCATACATTGCAGTACTGTCATCACATGACAGAAATGCAGAATTCAGACCCCACCTCAGACCAACTAAATCAGATTCTGCATTCTAGCATGAACCCGGGCAATCAGTATGAACATTAAAGCCTGAGATCCACTCATCTAGAGCTGAGCTCTGTTCTACTGGGAGAGAAGGAAGAGAGGATAATGGCTATAAACAGTTAATTTAATATGGATGAAAGGAAACTGAAATTCATCTGTAGGCTTCTATTATCTCTGTGAAAGACATGGGCTTATTTGCTGAGACTGGCAGGGAAGTGGTGAAGGGAGAGATGGAAGATATAAGGAACAATGAGATTTAAAATAGTCACTGTGGAAAATGAGGCAGTAGGCTGACCACAGAAACACAGAATTCCAAGGCGATGCTTAGACCCCAAGTGAAGAGGGGAAGAGATGAATTTCTATCGGCACAGATCCATCGGATGGTGTTACTCATTTATTTTTTTTCGTTTCTCCAGAAAGATTTAAAAATCTGGATGCAACTGTGGGGCAGCCAGATAGCTGATTCATCCAGGACTAGGGTTTTGACAGGTGGTGACATAAGCACGAAAGGTCCAGAAGTTCTACCACAGTCAAGGAAATAACTGAAGTAATGGAGGATGGATTCTAAGAATAAAAAAGGAAGTAAAAACAGGATGATGCAGATGTATTAAGAAAAAAATAGAGGAGACAAAGAATAAAAGACTGATAATGTCAGAGTTTGTGTACAATGGGACTGAGATACCTAATTCTTAAAACTGTCATTAACATGTGTTAATATCATATTGAGAAGAAAAATATTGAGAAGTTTTAAAAAGCTAACTATGTTCATACTGACTTGAATAATCTCAAATATAAAAATGACAAGATGCCCATGGTGGATGATAAATTACTGTATTACACTACCTGTCATAATCCATATGCCCCTCTAAATAGGATTTTTTTCCTCAATTACATATGCCAACGAGTTATTTAACACTGGAAGTAACTGTGATGAAATTTTATAATACATGTGTCACACGCACTGATTTTAACTTAAAAATACACATTAGTAGTTGCTTGTTATGCTTAAATGTCTAATTTCTGGGTAAGTGTTCTGGATACAGCCAACTAGCCAGGTGATTTCTACTGGAAGCTGATTGTCTTCCAAGAGTTTGAAACATCCTACTTTGTTTCATTAAGGCTTCAGATGACTGGACTTACCGGAGAGTTCAAACTGAAAGACTGCTTGGGTGGATTTAACAATGTCATCACTGAGTGCATCCTTAACAATTCTAAATGTTTCTTTCACTGCTCCAGAACGTGGTTCTGCTGGTGGCTGTGGCTTTTCTTCTTTCAATTCTGGAAGAGCACCAGTAAAATATTATTGATGTAAATCGCTTTAAAGCCTAGGCACTATGAAACCACACACCAAATTAATTAATTAGAATAGATTTGCTATCAATTAGACCTGTTTGACCAAAATAACCTTATATACACTGAGTGGAATCTAAAAGCATAAATCAAACTGATGGAGTGACAGCCAAACACACCAATTAAGATTATAAATGTAAATGGTTTATACTTTCCAAGTAAAATGCTGACTCTCAGATTAGGTTAAAAAAAAAAAACCAAACTACTAAACTATACAGTGTTTATAATAAAAGGACCTAAACAAACTATTGGAGTTTTATAGGTAGTAATCATTCTTCTATTATCCCCTCTGAATTCTAAAACCAAATGAGAAAAGAACACACCAAAGTCAGAAAGATGGAGATCAGAATATCAACTCTGTAATCAGTGGAGTAGACCTCAAGATTGTATTCAGTAGACTACAACTGTGTAAGCTTTATTTAGAAAGAGAACACTTCAATAACAAAAAACAAAGACACATGGCTAGCAGCCCCTGACACAGCCTCTCCTAACTTTACACTAAATAAATATAAAAGTGCAAAAACAAATAAGCAAATACTAAACATCACCTAGACTGAAACACAATCTACTGTCAGAATCTAGGAAGAAATGGTAACTTTAAGGTAGATAGAGTCAGCCTAAGACTCTGCTCATCTATATGAAGAAGAAAAGGTTCTTACATTTTAAACGACTGAATCAGACTCTGGGCTTAAGATTCGAATCTGTCCCCTTGTTCTACAATGCAATTTTTCAAGAAAGCCCCCTTCTTTCAAATCCCATTTTAAAGCTCAGAGCTCCCAAATACCAGAGGAGCAGATAGTAGGGGAGGTCCCAGTGGTGGTTCATCCTGGGAAGTACACATAACCCAAAAGCATGATTGATAAAGATGGGGAGGGGAAGAACCCTGGCAGGAGGGGATGCTAAAGAGAGTAGTTTTTAAGCATAGGAGGTAAAAGAAGGTGCCATGTCAGCCTTGCACAATGGGATTAGCTATATGCCTAACAGGTACCACTATAGAAACTATAGCTTTGAGAAAGGATTTCACCAGATGGACAGGGAGTGCAACCAAAAGCAGCCTACACATCCTTGTCATTCAACTATACTAGTTCTAGAGATATCTCCTACTGTGAGGATAAATTAACAGGGAAAAAAAATAACCTGGTGCCTATGAAAAAAACAACGTACCACATGGATAATAGAAGGTTATTCTAAAGAGCAAAAGTCTGTCTCTTAAATTAATTTACTGTGCAATCCACAAGAATTCCTCCAGATGAAAACTATATGAAACAAGGGCAGAAAGTCATATACAACCGGCTGAGATGAAAAATAATATAAAAAAATGAAAATGAAATGGTATACATGAGAAACAAAAAACACAAGAGCAAAATTAAAGAGGCAATATGGAACAGAGATAAAATTATTGAAAATCTTATCAGTGATATAGAGTTTAAACCTGAAAAGGAATCCCAAAATGCTGAAGAACAGGACAAAAGATGAAAACAATGAGACGGTAATAACTATGGGAAAAATAGAAAAGGTAGCCAAGTTAAGAATAAGTGTTTCCTTCTACAGCCATGCTACCTTGAACAAGCCCGATCCCATCTGATCTCGCAAGCTAAGCAGGGTCGGACCTGGTTAGTACTTGGATGGGAGACCACCTAGGAAGACTGGGTGCTATAGGCGTAAAAAAAAATAAAATAAAAAAATAAGTGTTTCCGAAGAAAATCCAGAACACTAAGACTATACCTAAAGATAAATAAATAAATAAATAAATAAATAGGAGGCAATAAAAGAAAAAAAATGGGCCCTCTGTGTTGCAGTTAGGTTTTGAGGGAGGTGTCAATGAATGAAAAAAAATCAATGAAGAAATGACAGTATTGCTTTTAATACGAAAAATAAGCATTAATTGAAAATTACGTAGTTTGCAATATATTATTACAGAATTACAAGTATATTATGTAAGATAAATATACATAGCAAAAATACCAGAAAAGGTAAAATTAAATGTAACAGTATTATTAAATGGTGGGTGCAACAGAAAGGTGAGCCTCACCCCCTTTGTAAATGAGGGATACACACTAAGCTCTGAGACACAAACTAAATTCAACATACATGGATTTGAATACGAATGTAAAAAAGTCACCTGAAAGATATGTTAGATCCAGACCGGATATACTGGACTATATGAATAAATTAATATATCTAGAAAAAATGTCAAGTAGAATTACAGTTGACTGAACCAGGAAGAATAAGAAAAAGAGAGCTACATAAGTAAATGCCCTCTCTAGCACTGTATGGTGAAGAGAAGTTTAGCCAAAAGAATCTGAGTATTCTGACCTCTAAAGGATATGGGCATCCCTTGTAAGGAGATGGATATATGGTTCACAGTCAATGCACTTGACATTCTGATCCCATAGGTAAAAATCATTCCTATCAAAGCCTGATGCCAATAAACATTTATCTTTCATTTTACTTATCTCACCTCTCTTGTTCTGATTCCATGGTCATGAAACAATCTGCTGATTATGATTCTATTCCCTATACAGTTATGCCCAAAGGGAGAGAATAGGCTGATCATAGCAACTATACATTTAGTCCAAGAGATGGCAACTTCTCATTATAAATAAATCAGATTACTGGAGGGGGGGGGCAGGGAGGGAATATACTAATTTAAAGAACTTGTCTTTGGGACTTAGGAAAGCAATTTAAGTTTACTGGTTTATTGGTATGAGCTTTGGAATCAGAGAAATATGAAATTAAATCCTGGCTCTGCCATCGACCAGCCATGGTATCTCAAATGTAAAACGAGGATAATACCTGTCCTGCAAGAGCATAAATAACTAAATGAGACAATGCATGCACATAGTAGGCACCCAATAAATATTTGTTGAAAAACAAAATATGTATGATCAATAAGTGGCTCTTATTAATCAAATTTGGAATTTAAATGAGCTCAGTTCATGAATATCTTCCTCTAAAAGATCTAATCTTAAAAGTGCTAGACAAAAATCAGGATGTTAAACTTGCCTCTATTAGAGGACTCGACTCTATTAGTCTTTGATAAACTAATTAAACCAAAAATAATTTCTGTCATTCTATAAGAGGCCTCTTGAGAAAACGACTGACAATCCTGTTTTATAATGATACATCAATGTGGCAACCAAATGAAAGATTTAATTTTTAAAATTAAAAAAATTAAATGTTAAAAAAGGAGTTACCTCTGGGTGGTAGGATTCTGAGTAACTTTTTCCTTTCTATATTTTTCAAATTTTCTACAAAACAAAAGTTGCCTTTTTTTTTTAAGTAATTTTTTAAAACTATCTCCAAAAATCTGGACAAAGAAAAGACAAGAACTATAAAAAATAAAATTCAGCCAGAAAGAAGGTTTGGCACTAAAATGCATTGCAGTAAGATTCTTTAAGCTTGCTAAACATACAGAAGAAATTTGTTCCTAAATTATCTAGCAGCCATCTAAAGAATATATGATCACTTAGGAGATTCAGTGTCTATAAGAAAAAAATAAGGTTAAGGACCCAGAAGAATAACAGCTATCCTTGCTAATAAACCATGAGAGAAAGCTTCTCATGGGCATTTGTTAAAGAGTATTTCATCTGACATTGTTCAGTAAACTAGTGGCATAATGCCAGAACACAGACTAAATGTAAAACTCTGGATCAGTTCAAGGGAGCTACTGTTTCTGAATTATAAAAACAAAACGGAGTAAAACCAAAATTTCCTTTGAAGTTAATTTCTCTTATAAAATAGTCACACATTACAAATTCTATGAATGGTGTTAGATATACTTTGTGTGACACATTTTTCTTTAAAATAAAATAACACATCAACATAAAACATCTAAAGGCAGTGCCATGGAAAAGAAATAAAACCTCAACAAAGGGTTGATATATTTTTTAAACAACTTTTTTTTTTAATCAAATGAAAAAACTGTATTAGGAGCTTCTTACCATTAAATCTAAAAGGCAACTTTCATTGCTAGAACTAAAACTTCATATTACTTGTCTAGTTCAAATTAAAATATGGTTTAAAAGCAGAATGCAGAAATGTCCAATTCAATATTTTGGAAGAAACACATCAGTAGGTATGTTTATTTGCCTACATAAAATATGGTCTATATCTTACCACGTGATTCCATTTTCTTGGTAACTGGATCTGGGTATTCATCTAAGAAGAAATCTGGTAACAAAGAATAGCCTGAAAAATTGACCCCAAAATAATCAGGTTACTGTAACAAGTTCAATATATTAAGATTTTAACAGCTGTTTATATTTAAATGATCATTCTGGTTTAATGAAAAGATGCCTATGAGAACTGTGAAACTACCAGTCCTTCAGTAAGCTAAAATACTTTCCCCATAAGCCAGTTATCCTCCTCGTATGGCAAATTTCATCTTCAAGATCCAACCAATTAAGCCCATAACTGCTCTCCCAGGAGCCTTTGTCCTCTTCTCAACTATCCATGCAACCCTCTGTCCTACATCCCTCCAATGTGCTCAAGAGTCATTTCTTACTGGACCCCTGAGATAAGCGGGTTCCTCATTAAAGATTTATTTACCACTGCCATCTCTGTCTGCTCCTGCCTCTCAGAAGATTAAAAAAACCGGACAGCAGAACTGCATTGGTCTTCATTATATCCTAATACTTACCACAGTACCTAATCATATTACATTTTCAACACTTGGTAGAATTTTAAATTTACAACTAATTTTAAATTTTAAATTTTGTATTGTCCATGGCCATGCCACCCTAAACAAGCCCCATGTCTGATCTTGGAAGTGAAGCAGGGTCAGGCCTGGTTAGTACTTGGATGGAAGACCACCTAGGAAGACCAGGTGCTGTAAGCATAAATAATAATAATTAAAAATTAAAAAATTAAAAATTTAAAAAATTTGTGCACAAAGACACTGTCTTTAAAACCTAAAATGTACCAGGACCCAGAAGACCTGGATCTCCTTCAAGTTCTGCTATTTATTAGCTGACTGCTCTTAAGCAAAGGCTTAATCTTTTTGAACCTGTTTTTCTATTATAAATACTAATTACTTAATACTATGATTATGCCATATGCCAGGCACTATGCCAAACACATTATACACACTGCTGTATTTAGTTCTTACAAAAATCCTGTGTTGAAGTTACTGTTCCCTTAATTTTACCAATAAGACTGAAGCTCAGAGAAAGCAGGTGATAGCACAGCTAGTAAACAGCTAGGCTGGATTATAAACCTGGGTTGTCTTCTGCCAAACTCCATGTTCAAATCACAGGATTGTTTAATGTTAAACAGAAAATGTATATAAAAGTGTTTTTGTAAAGCTGTTAAGAGATATTTAATTCAATTTAGTTCAAACTGAAGAGACAGAAGGGGATGATACAAATATAAACATGTGGCTTCTGTCACTCAGAAGTTCAACCGAATAATATTTAAAATATATGTTGACACAAATAAATGTAACTTCACTTACTGCTATACCATCTATCATTTAGTATATACTATATCTTATACAAGTAAAATGCATTATCAACATCATGGTCTGCGATTTCAGAAACGAAGAATAATTTTGAACGAGGGTGACTTCTGAGAACTTCTCAAATCATACACTCTGTACCCAGGACAGACCCTGCTCACTCACCTTCACCATCTATCATTAAAATCCTCTAAGAGGCTGTACCTAAGAGACAAATATGGAAAGAGTCCATAAACTTTAAGTTTTTGTGAAAAACACACTGCTGTTACCATATTCTTGAATAAAATCTTTACTCAATGACTTTAAGACAAACTTTTAAAACTAATTTTCATTTTTGGTTTCAAGATTTGGAAATAGTTAATAGCTAATGTGACCTTCTGTATCTGTACGTCACTTAGAAAGCCCTCAACTCGCTTCTATTTCTCCTTTTTAAGGTGTGTCGGTACGGGTTTTTCCCTTCTTTGGGAGGATAGTTCTTAAAATAACATATTAATTTTATAATCAAACACACACAAAACAGATGTATGTTCATTGTAGAAAATGTGGAAAAACACATTACTTTAAAAAACTATATGCATTACCTGGTTTAATTGCATAGACATCAAAATTTTTTATTCCTTCTTCTTTTAAGATATTTTCATCAACAATAAAGTTGCCAGTAAAACTTTTTGGCTTTTTGAAAATGGAATACGCAGCATCTGCTATGATATCAACTTTTCTACAATGGTGTTCAATATCAGATCCTCCCAGCATATTCATAGCAGCAGTATGTATGGCTATAGAGAAAACAAACATATACATTCATAACTCCAAATCAAATAATGGGACTATGTAAGTAACAAGCAAGACAGCTAATCTCTTGATTTCCCAGGTGATGAGAACAAGGTCCAGAGAGCGTAAGGCATTTGCCAAATGTCCTATTGACATAAGTGGGAGAAAACACATGTTCCCTGGTACACCCAACACCACCTTATATATTACCCCCTTCTCGAGACCCAAAGCATCATGTCTTATTTAAGCTCTCTCTAGGAACTTCTGAGTATTTATTCTCTCTTCAGTACTCTCTGCCCCATTTCATCCTCTGACCCAGACAGGAACAGAGTCCTTCACAAGCTTTTTTGTTCTCAGAGAATTGATGCCTTGATCATTTCTTCCAAGTCCTGCCTAAATGCCACCCCACCATCTACGCCACTCAGGAAAGTTTGCTGGTGGTTGGAAAGGGAGGACAGCAAGAGCATGACTCCCAACAGCCACCTTCTCAGAAAACCCCTCTCCCCTCAAAGAAGTGAAAAATATTCCAATTGTCATGTGTATGTTTCAAGGAATGTAAGAACATGAAGATACTTTCAAAAGAAATCCAAAATGATCATTTATTCAATAAATACCTGAGTGACCCTGAAGTGCCAGGCACTGTCCCAGGAGCAGAAACACTAGTATTGATCCCCACAGCATTTCCTTGGTAAGGGGCCACACTAACCTGCATGTTTAAGTTCTAATGTTAGTGTAATAAAGGTTGTTAAATTTTCAAAAAGTGAAACGAAAAAGTAGTTCCCACTGTGTATTCTCCTTATCGTTAAACACACTTTTTCTGGGATAGGAGTTCCATTTAGACTTAAGATGAACAAAGTTAAGGTTTTCACAGATTATCTATTAAATATGTGGAAAAATATATAATGAAAAGATTCTTTTCTTTCTCTTCCGTTAAACTATTATGACCTATAAGTGGAGAATAAGAACCCACATGGAGGACAAGCTTTCCCTTTGTATCATTTTTGCTGGGTCTTCCTCATTTTAATACAACATATTCCCAAGCCCTCAGCTTCTGTCATACAGCAACTCTAAAGCTACATACAAAATCCAGCAATATACAGATTCTTCTGTCACCTATCAGGGGTCTAGGCATGCTGAGAACTCAGAATTCATGTGAAAGTAGAGATAAGTCAGCTTTTTATAAAGAAAAAAGACAAAACTAGTCAGAATACAAGAAAGTAAAGAAGCATTTGCTGGGATGTATAGGGAAAAAACAAGAGTATGAGAATCTGCAGAATTTAGTAAGGTACCAAAGATGAGAATGGAGAAAAGGTTAGGGAAGCACAATTGGCTTCCTGTTGGCTTTAATGAAACTCTTCAAATGTTCCAATGTTCAGTGTTTCTAGTATAGTAATCAGCTGAAGAGTAAGTCTTACATCCAAGTCAAAGCTCAAAGATGACTGAAAAGGGCCTTCGATGTACTACAGAAAGTTTAACTTGTTTCCCAACAGACAGAGGCTACCTCTGATAGTCTTCTCACTCCTACCCTACCCTCCTCATCCAAGATGCATCTCAAGACTGTCAAGGACAATCAATAAGAATCCAAAAGATGGTTTTCTTTTAAAGGCACATACCTGTTTTAGGCCATAATGCATTGACGGCAATTTCACCTTTAAATTCTTCTGCCATTCCAAGCACACACATAGACATACCATACTTAGCAATGGTATAAGCTGAAAGAAACCACAACGAATAATAATTTAATTAAGAAACAAATTAATTTGTGAGTATAAAAAAACAATTTCTTCCTATTACTATTTCCTCCTTGATACATTTATTTATAATCCTTTGATAATACTATATACAAAATATAATTTTTAAACTGTACTGTTTTTAAAAGAATTTTTCATGAAGTAACTGAACTAGTTTCACATATATCATGGATAAATTAGTTTTATATATTGCTATCCTAATACTTGGGGTTTTTCTGCAATCTTAGTTTCAGGTATGCAACACAGTGATTTGATATAACTTCGAAATGATCTCCCTGATAAGTCAAGGGCCCATCTGGCTCCATGCAGAATTGTTATATCATTATTGACTATATTCCCTATGCTGTACTTTACATCCCCATGACTGTTTTTATAACTGCCAATCTGTCACCCTAACATTTGATTAAAAGAGACAGTAACACACTTTCATTTTTCTTAATATTGTAGAGATAACTTACATTATTATTTCTTAATGTTTTTTTTTTCCTTTGGAAGAATGAAAGGGATCATTCAAAGGGAAACTGCACTAGTAAGGCATCAACAAAACGTTAAAATACTTTTAACCTAGTCAATTAAAACAGAACTTCTTTTAAGCTTTGTAGGTTCCTATTTCACTTGCCTTTTCAAATTTAAGTGAATTATATAAAAAAAGGGCTAAGTTTCTGATACTATTCTTTTAAAGGAGGCATCTATATTTAAACTTTGCTATTTAGTATACTCACCTTAACTCATTAGTTGACTGTAAAAAGTCAAGTATTTCGAGGATAGTTTTCTTCTTTCAAGGATACATTTTAACCAACTTTATTGAAGAATAAGGTACATACAATAAAATATACCCACTGACACTTAAAGGAGCTTTCTGGGTTGATGGAAATCCATTTTCTGATTTGGACGTTGGTTATACAGTGTATCCATTTGTCAAAACTCACCAAACTGAACCATTAAAACCTGTATTTTATTGAATGTAAATTATACTTCAATTTTTAAAATTAAAGATTAAGATACTTTCCAAAACGCTACTGATTCTGCATAGAAAGCTTAATGTTGAATGTATAAATTATGATTAAATCATAGATACGCTGATTTAATACAAAATAAGTTAACCAAACAAAGTATTCCCTCATCCTACTACCTACCACAGTGCTGTTTGAACCACAGTGGATTTAAGTTCAGTGGTGGACTGAGATTGAGGATATGAGCAACTTTACTCTTTTTCAAATGAGGAATACATGCTTTAGATCTGAAAGCAAAAGAAAACACAAGTCAATAGCTTTCTAACAACATCCCCACTTTTTGTTATATTTTAAGCTACTTCTTCTACAAAGCAGCTGAACTTGTTCAATAACCTGGAGGGCCTTTTTTTGTTTTTATTTTTCTAGAATGAACATAGGAAAACCAACTTATTTTCATCCTTGAAGCTTTGCTTAGTGGCCTGACATGACCTGCTTGATGACAATAAGAAAACCCTTGGCACATTAACCTTAAATCCAACTGAGATTATTCTCAACTACATCCTTCCAAATTCTTTCTCCCCAACACACACACACACATTTTTTAGTGACGATTAATATACCTGTCAGCCAGCAAAGCCAGCACTGCGGTAGAGATCATGGGTATTCAAGTCAGACCTAGGTTCAAATTCTCCTTCTGCTCCTTCACTGTGTTCTCTTGGTAAAAATATATAGCATTTTAATTCTCAGTTTTCCTAGTTGTAAATGCTGGTAATACCTACTACTGTCTAGGATTATTAACCAAGGGATTAAATGAGGTGACATATATGAGATACTTAAAACAGTACATATACTAAACATGGAATAAACCACTGCTGTTATTAGTACTATAGATGCTGCTTCATTTCACCTTAGTAGGTATTCCTACTTTGCTGGAATTGTAATTTAATAACATAACTTTCTATACATTTGTCATGAGATTGTGCCACTATATCATTAGTTAATCTTCAAACTTCTGACTTTCTTGTATTCTCTCCCTAACATATCACCAGACAAAAGCTGGCTGAACTTGTCAAGAAAAGGCAGAAAATCCAGGGCCTGCTAAGCCTACTATCACCAAAAAACCAATTAGCACCTGAAAAATCCAAGATGGCACTTGAGACCCCTTCCCATTGAATCACTTTTCTCTATGAGCATACTAAAAAAATCACATCCAAGGATGGAGATTTAACATAAAATGAGACACAGAATGCATGGCTAAGCATGTCTCAAGCATGTTTTGGAACTGTGCATGCTCCCTTGGAAATTCAAGAACTCTCCACCCTTCCTCAGGAATCCCCCACCTCTGAACTCACCTACTTCCCCACCAGACCCTTTACTAATTCCCCAGAACTGGGGAGAAGGAATCATCAGGCATTTGATTACCCTTCTCTATTCCTTGACCAACGCATGAAGTTTCTGACGTGCTTTGCGGAAAACTGTGTCATCCTAATGATGTGAGCAACACTGGGCAGAAACACCATGATTTGGGGACTATGGCCCACAGGCATCAGTGACACAATTCCAAATTTAATTTGCACCAATATGTAATGTAATATGCCTTTGAGAGCAATATTTAGTTTTATTTTTTAAAATACTGTTCATAAAGGTAGGTAATGTACAAAAACACTCAGGTCCAATATTTAAAATTTTTAATTATTAGACTCCAACATATTAAAACTCAGCATAATAATTTTATAGCTTTTAGTTTATTTTGCATTCAATAACTTCTAGGATTTTGAACTTATCCATTCTTTCAAATGTACAACATTACCAAATGCACAACATTCTTGTAACCATCTACAATGTCCTTTCAAGTTTATAAACCAAGTACAGTCAATATTGGTAAAGGATTTCTGTACATGTTATTCTTTTCCAAAGGTGCTTCACTTTTATGGAGGTGAGGTGAGGAGGGGCAAACAATATTACCGCTGATAGCCATTAAAACAGTGAAGCTGCATCTTAAAGCTTTATAGGAAACAACCCAAATTTATTCCAGGCAATAAGACCATATTTCATATTCAAAGGAAAAAACTTATTTCATTTACATTAGAAACATGAACTTCTCATTTGATCTATAAGACAAAACCTCTCCACCTGTACTTTGCTGGCCTGGCCTCCATTACCAACCCTAAATCAAGTGCACTTTTCTACAGCAACATGCCCTATCTTATATATTATACTGAAAACTCTTAGCACCACACTTAGATACTAACTCCTTCAATTAATAAAATAGTTAAGTTTATTGAAAACTTATACTAGCCATTGTAGTTATTACTTTTACATGAATTAATTCACTTAATCAGAGTTGCAAACTCAAAGGCCCATAGGGAATTTGAGCCCAGGAATAAAGTGAGCTGCGTACAGGAAAAACCAACTGTTCAGAAATACAATCAAACTTTGTTACTAAATTCTATAAGAATTTAACAGGATACAAACGTATATAATACTGGAGATTATTTATTTAATTAAAACAAAAATAAAATTTTAGGGTCTGCCTTCCACCTCACCTCTGACTTCTAATCCTGTGTTCCCTAAACCACTAAATTAGACACCAGTAACAGGCCACAGGCACTGGGCACCAGGGATTAGGATACAGCTCCAGATCCTCAATGAAACCTCTAAATAGGTTAGTTCTTTGGGCCTTGCCCCGACTCTCTCCCTGAGGATGCTTTTCAGGCTTCCCTGAAAAAACAATCTATACTTATCTTCCATGAATAATAAGTGCCACTAAATAAAAAACAAAAATTAAATGGAAATGTTTCATTGTGAATTTCTCTTTTATAACTTCAACCTTTTATAGAAGGCCAAAAACCTGACACCTTTTCTTTGGTCCAAAGGTCAATGTCGAGTCATTTGGTATTACAATTTAAATGAGAATAGTCAGTTTTATTTTAAAAGCAGCTGTTCATAAACGTAGGAACTTTCAACAGTGAATAGAATCTTTGCTTTAAAAGATCTTAGTACCCTACAGCTTACATATTCCATTTGTAGTTCTTCAACTACACAAATAATATTTACTGAGAAAGGTAAAAGAACAAGGTTAGTTCTTTTTCTTATGGTTTGGAACCAGCGTTTTTGTTTTGTTATAAATGGAACCTTCAAATCCACAATTGTAGGAATGTAGTTTAGGCCATCATTTTCATTTTTGGAAAATGACTTCAGTATAGGAAAGGGGCCAGATTGTTCTTGCCAAATGGGTTTTTAAGACATAATTTCACAAGGAATGAGCAATGAGAATCACACATTTGTGTTTACATGTTATAATGTCAACTAAAAAAGCCAAGTCTGATCCAGCCTTTGGAAACTCAGCTGGGAAACTTCTCTTGGTTGGAAAAAGAGTTGATTTCTTTCAAATTAAAAAATAAAAACTCATCTATGGCCATGTCACCCCGAACAAGCCCAATCCCGTCTGATCTTGGAAGCTAAGCAGGGGCAGGCCTGGTTAGTACTTGGATAGGAGACTACTTAGGAAGACCAGGTGATGTAGGTGTAAAAAATAAAAAATAAGGGATTGTAAGCTGACAAGGTCCTTGCAATCTGTGGGGTTAACCAAGGGTTGCCTCGCTTAAAAAAACAGAACAAACAAACAAAACCCTCTTTTCATAAACTAAAATGTCTAACCAATATATTATATGCATAAAACTAATTTAAAAAATCTCTTCAACCATACACTATGGCCACACAATCTTATCATATAACAGATGGTTAGATTTGTATTTAGTAACAGTAAAGCACTGAAATGTCTGTTTCAAACCATGGTGGTGTTTTTAGTTCTTATAATTCATAACACAGTCAGTTTTTAACTTTTTAGCAATATTCTTTTGGTATCTGCACCTCTGTGTAACACTTCTACATTAGTTTAGTTTTTAATAAGTATAAAGTTAATACTGACCATCCGAGTAGCACTGCCTATAGTTAAAATTACTAATTTTGTAAATCTATATGAAATGTCCTAAGATATTTCTCAGTACTAAACAAATCATTTCCTAATGTTCATGTCATGAATATCCAGTCTAAAAAATTGTTTAATCATATAAAAATTCTCCCGATACTAAATAAATATAACTAGGTGGGTAAAGAATTTTCATCATCTACAATAGAAACTGCCACCGATGATTTAACTTTTTCACACAGCGTGTCATTTTAAGCCTTAATTTGATATGCTTAGCAATAATATTCTTGGTTAATTTTATATTGTTAAATACTTGTTTAAATGAGTGTTTACATTCAATTGAAATTCTTTCACAAAGTTGTTACCAGCTGTAAAAGATTATGATGCCCAGATCATTTCTTCATGTAACACTTAGCTGCATCATAGAGCAGCATTGCTTATTTTATTTGAAAATAAAACACAAACCTTATTGAAATGTTAGTCCTTTTTCTAGTCCATAATGTTTTTCAACATACTCTTTTCTATATGCTTTTTATAGTTTTTGCTATGGTTGGATTCATTATGGTTTTGATTCAATAGAGATATATCCTACATATTGAATTTCTAGAAATATTCCCTAACTACAAAGAAGTTAGTTCTCACTCATTTTATCTGAACATATGGCCCTCTTGGCATATGCCTCATTTTCCCACTTCAAATGGAGGAATGGGTATGAGAAATATTTTCCTCCTTAATATAAGAAAAACAATAGTGTAGGCACAATAACAAATGGCAACTTTTTAGCCTGTCCTTAGAATCTGGAAGACAATGGAGTTCATGGCCCATCCAAGGAGGCAGTTGATACTCTGCCACTCAACTGTAGCAGCTGTTGCCATGTGGGAACGTCGTCTCTATATGGCCAGATTTTCCAATGTTTCAAGAAAAGCCATAAATAAGGATTTTGTGTAAATTTCCTCATTTTTTTTTTTTATGTAGGCAACTAATGAAGTTTTGAATATATCTAACTATAAAAACAAAAATTTTAACACTGCAGGAACAAGTTTCGCAGAGCCAATAAAACATGTCTAGGGCAAAGGTCAGGAATAATGACAAATTTTACATTTACCCCTCATGCCCAATCCTATGACTCTATCATTTCCATTTTACAAATGAGAAAACAGAATCTATAAAAGGTTAAGTTCCTTGTGCAAGTCCATGAGATAGCAAGTCATGAAGAGAGGGATACAGGATTTGAATCCTACCTAAAGGAGTCTGATGCCAAAGCCCAAGATCCCAACCACCTATTATTCTATGAATACATGTAAGGCAGACAATGTCTATGCTGACCTATCCTCAAATCCACTTGAAAAATGGTAGAACCTCAGAGGAATTAAATAGATAAACTGACAAGTAAACATTGGAGTAGACTGCCTGACCAATCCAAAACATATTAGGACTACATTAGCTTTCATTCTATATTCTCTATTTCCCAATATTACTCAAGATAGGATTAGCCTTTTGTCAGTTACATTAAAATGTGATTCATAATGAGCTTCCTGTTATTTATATAACTAAAACCCAAATATTTTTCAAAAAAAGGAAAGACTTGCTAGCTTTAGTAATCAAAAGACTTGGTAAGCATATATGCATTTCTTCAAGCAAATGTTTGAAAATGCTTGAGCTTTACTTTAGTATTTAACAGATTCACAGAGAAAAAGAGCTCTGAAAAAAACTATTTAAAATACTATCTGGTGACTTGGAGCACTTTCAAGCATGTATAAGGACTAGATTTTAAACTGTATTCCAATTCTGCTTTAAATCCAATTACAACTAGTTCTCTGGGAAAAAATTGCAAATTCTCCCCCACAACTCTTTTACTTACGTAAGGTAGGTGCCTCTGGTGTTGACATTCATCATCAAATCCACCCTCTTCGTAGGTGTTTCCAATGTGTTGGTCAAGCTAATAGCACTGGCATTATTCACCAAAATATCAATTCCTGTTTTCAAATAATCAACTTCCTATTAATGGAATTTAAACTTTATAACAAAAGGAAATAAACACATTTAATCTGTACAGCTGAACCCAAAGTTGGTTCACAAATACTTCCTTTAGAAGTATGAAACTGACCAATATACCAATGAAAGACTTACTAACTGTGTCAAAACACAAATGATTTTCACTGGCACAATGGAGAGAGGCAATCATTAGAGCACCATGTGAAACTATCATCAGGACGCTTAGTCCTTAGTGGTTTGTAGCTTCCATTCTTATCTTTTCTCTTATCTCCCGTCTTCCCTCCTTATCTCCAAGAACCTTAGCTGAACTTCCTTAAAGTTTCCCCTTCTCTCTAGCATCTTTCCAAGCACATTAGTTTTCCTCCCCTTTAACGCCCTTACTAAAATAAAAGAAGTCCTTCCTGGTCTTGGGAACTAGGAAAAGAGAAAAGACCCAGAATTTCAATTCCAGGCAAATCGTCAAAATAGATGAAATCTATTCTGGTTAACATACATACATACATACATTCATACATGCATACATACATACCTACCTACCTACCTACCTACATACATACATACACACACACACACACACACATATAAATCTAGAATAACAATTATTTCTGCATGTTCTATCCAGTCCCCCCATAAGTAACATACAGTTACCTTAATTGAGGAGAGCAAGAGAATGGGATCTGGCGAACTAGTTTTGGTTACATGTCTGTTACTGTCAAGGTCCTAACTTTATACTGAATGGTAGATTTGTTATATTTTTCAAAATAGTTGTTAAAAATTAAAAGAAGTCATCAGATGGTTTTAAGCTACATTTCTCTATAGGCAAATATTCATTTCTGGTTATACACCAAAGACTCAGAAAAATTTTTTTAAATTAAATTAAAATTATAGTTACACCAATCAATAATTATTTCAGAATTAAGGTACTACCTCCAAATTTCTCAACTGCTTTCTCCACCGCATCACTGATTTGCTGTTCATCTCTCACATCAACAATACATGGCAATGCCTTTCCTCCAGCTGCTTCAACTGCAAAGGGTAAACAAAAAAAAAGCATTAAAGTATTCAAATAGTAAACCTTTCATTCTGACACCAGAGTCAAAAGAAATAAGTACCCTATATTCATAAAGTCAACATAAATAACTAAGTCATAGCTATTAGGGATTCTACCCCATAGTACGACAGATTGACTAACCCATATCCAGGTTCAGACTAGCTAGACCAACTCTATTAAAAAAAAACAGAAAGATAAAGGTAATATAAAAAATTATATTAAAAAGTAAAAAAATGAAGATAATTTTAATAAACTATTTTGGAAAATTTTTAAAAATATATAAAAATATAAAGAACAGTATAATAAACTACCATGAATCTTCAATGATTGTTAATGTTTTGACTGTTTATCTACCTCCAATTCCATTTTGTTTTTTGCTGGTGTATTTTATTTTTAATTTTATTAGTTTCAAGTATACAGCACATTGGTTAGTCAGTTATATAGTCTATGAAACGATCCTCCTAATTGCTCTTTCTCTCATCTGGCCCTCCACCTAGCCATTACATTAAAGCTATCTGCATTCCCTATGCCATGCTTGATGATGTATTTTAAAACAGGTCCCAAGCATCAGTTTACCTACCAATACTTCATATGTGTTCTCCTAACATAATCACAATGCTATTAACATAACTAACAAAACCAATAGTATCAAGTGTAATTGAATTTTTAAAACCTTTCTAGCATAATACCTTGAATATAAGTACTCAATAATTATTTGTGAACTGAAAATGTTAAAATAACTTGTGAAAAGTGCAAAGAATAAGTAACATGGAAAGCTTTTCAAAGTGCAAAGTGTTCACATCATCTACTTCTCAAATTCTCTCCTACTTTTACTCCCCCATTCTCTGCTCAGATCCTCATGAGACATGATTTATTATTTTTAATGGGAGTCACAGATCTCTCAAAAATGCTGGGGATGAAAAACGTTTACTAATCACTGTTCTAAGGTGACAAAATACTTAAATAAAATTATTTTAGGGTAGCTTTCAAATAGCTACAATTAAACTCTCCAACAAATTCTCTATGTATTGAAACTATGGTGAGGACATTTCATGAAATGATATTGTCACACTCGCTCACTTTCTTCAGCAGCAGTATAGATTGTGCCTGGAAGTTTGGGGTGTGCCTGAGTGGTCTTCGCAGCAATGACAATATTTGCTCCATCCTTTGCTGCTTTCAATGCAATAGCTTTGCCAATGCCACGGCTTGCACCTGTGATAAAAACTGTACATCCTGCTAGTCTCCTACAACAGAAAAAATGAGACCTTATTAGAAACCTCAATAATTTACCAGTATCAAGAATATATGCATATTTTCACAACATATAAGTTTACTCTTCTGTGAAAACTTTTTCTAAACCCTCCTCCCTCCCCAAATAATACCTAATAACTCGACTGTACTCCTGCTGCACAATGATTTATAAATTATTACAACAATTATTACGGTCTTGCTGTGATTTGGCAAACAAAATCTGCTTAAATGAAAAATCTTAAAAAGAAATAAGGAATTAATAAACTATATAAATGAGTATTCCCCACACACACATGAAGTGTTAATCAAGCTTATTTTTGAGTGGTGGGATTATGAATAAATTTTATATTTTTTATATTCTTCTGGATTTTTCAAATTTCCTTCAGTGAATACATACCACCTGAAAGAAATTAACTAAAAGCAAGCAATTATTCAATGGATGATCATCACTGTTCATAATAGCCAAAACGGAACCACGTAAATGTCTATCAACTGATGAATGAGTAAATAAAATGTGGTACATTCATACAATGAAATATATACAGCAATGAAAATGAATTATTGATCCATTCTATAACATAGATGAGCCTTGAAAACATTATGCTAAGTGAAAAACGCCAATCACAAAAAATCATATATATGATGATTTCATTTATATGAAATATTCAGAATAGGTAAATATATATAGACACAAAGATTAATGGTTGGCTTGGGCTGGGAGGGGTGTTGAAGTTTGACAGCTGAGAGGCATGGGATTTATTTTGGGAATGATGAAAAGATTTTAAAATTGGTTATGGTGATGGTTGCACAACTGTGAATCTACTAAAAGCCAATGAACTGTACACTTTAAATAGGTGAATTATGTGGTGTGTGAAATCCATCTAAATAAAGCTGTTAAACAAACCTAGAAGGCTGGCAAAGAGCTCAGATCAAAAGATTCTCTGATCAAAATGTATTGAGGGAAGTTCTCTGTGCTCATCCACTCTGCAAATCCATCTACCTTAACTTTAAACTCTGTATTTAGTTGTTAGATGAGAAGAAAACGTCTAAAATAAAGTCAGATTTCCTTCCCTGTTAACCTATGTTCTTGCTTTCTAAAGCAAATTAACAAACATGTTTAAGAAGAAAGAACAGAGGACAACAAAAGTGACAATGACATAGCGAAGAGGGGAGGGGTCAGTAACCAGAGACAGGGGTGACAGATAAGCAGGTTTGTTAACAAAAGAACATAAAGCTTTTGCAAAGATCTAGAGGAATACACTCCAAAAGTTAAGAATCAGAAGTGAACCTAGGAGAAGGGTTTTAAAAAAATAAGGATTAACCAGTTTGGTAAGAAGGAAGGGGAGCAGAGAAGTGAGGAAGAAACAGAGAGGTGGCAACTATTTTCAGTGATAAAAGTAAACATACAAAAGGCATATAAAGTGTAAGAAGAACAAAACAAAATGAATACTAATAAAAAATAGAATATTACCAATACCCCAGAAGCTCCATCTATTCCTCTCTATCCTTTCTTCTTCCTCCAACCTACAAAGTAACTACTTTATTTTTATTTTTTATTGAAGTATAGCTGACATATTAAAGGTGTACAACGTAGTCATTCGACATTTATATAGCTTATAAATTGATCACCATATATGTCTAGTAACCATCATTCTACTAAGTAACTATTATTAACTATAGTCACTACACTGTATATTGTCCCCATAACTTATAACTGCAAGATTGTACTTCTTAATCCCCTGCACCTTTTTTGCCTATCTCCCACACCCCTCCCTTCTGGCAATCATCAGTTTGTTTCCTGAATCTGAGTCTGTTTCGGTTTTGTTGTTTTTGTTTTTTAGATCCCACAAAAAGTGAAATCATGCAGTATGTCTTTCTCTGTCCTAATTGGCATAATACTGCCTAGGCCCATCCATGTTGGTAAGATTTCATTATTTTTATGGCTGAATGATATTCCATTGTGTATGTATATACATCTTTATCCATTCCTCTATCACTTGACACTTAGGTTATTTCCATGTCTTGGCTATTCTAAATATGCTATAATGAACATGGGGGTGCATATATCTTAATGAATTAATGTTTTCATTTTCTTCAGATAACTGCCCAAAGTAGAATTGGTGGGCCATATGGTTGTTCTGTTTTTAATCTTTTGACAAACCTCCATAATGTTTTCTGTAGTGACTGCATCAATTTACAATCCCACCAACAGTGCAGGAGAGTTCCCTTTTGTCCACATCCTAGCCAGCACTTGTTATTTGTTGTCTTTTTGAGAATAGCCATTCTAACAGGTGCGAGGTACTATCTCATTGTGGTTTTGATTTGCATTTCCCTAATGATTAGTGACGTTGAGCATTTTTCATGTGTCCCTTGGCCATCTCTACATCTTCTCTGGAGAATGTCTATTCAGATCCTCTGTCCATTTTTTTAATCAAATTGGGTTTTTTTTTTTTTTGATGATGAGTTGTAGGAGTTCATTATATATTTTGGATATTAACCCTCCATCAGATATATCATTTGCAAGTATTTTCTCCCATTCAGTAGGCTGCCTTTTCATTTCGTTGGTTTCAAAGCAAAAATAAATGATATGTAGAACAGAGAGAGGTACCCACTCAATCCAAAGGACTGTGAATAATAAATCATTTTTCTCCCAAAAGTTTTATGGTTTATCTTTTATATTTTGGTCTTTACCAAAATTTTTGTGTAGGAATTGAGATAGGGATCCAATTACCTTTTTTCTCATGTAAATAACTGTCTCAGAAAAATAGAAAAAAAAGCCCATTTTTCCCACTGATATTCAATGCCAACATTCTTGTAGACAGAGTGTCCATACATATATTGATCTGTTTCTAGGCTCTTTAGTCTGTTCCATTGTTCTACATGGATCCTGCTGTCTTAATTATAATAGCTTTCTCAGTTCTGATAACTACTAAGGCAAAAACTTCCAATTTGTTGTTCTTCAAGAGTTTTTTGACTATACTTGAACTTTTGCTTTTCCACAAATATTTTAGAATCTACTTATCTAAGTGCATATGCAAAATCAGTTGGGATTTTGACAGAAATTACAATAAATCTGTAATTCCATTTGGAAAGAATTTATATCTTTATAACACTGGGCGCCCCAACCCATGAACAAGTATCACTATGTATTTAGGTCTTCTTTAGTATAATTCAGTAAATTGCATAATTTTCTACAGAAAGGTATTACACATCTTGTGTTGGCTTTAGTCTTGGGTCCTTTATTCTTTTTAACAATTTTTTATTTGTAAATAATTTCAAACAAAAAAGTTACAAAAATAGAACAAAGAATACATATACATTCCCACATTCACATATTGTTAACATTTTACCCTACTGCTTTAGCATTTATGTTCATTATCTTTCCCTTTCTCTTTCTGTGTATCTTATTTTTCCTGATTCACTTAAAAGTAAGTTGAATATATCATGGCCCATTCTTTTATCTAACCAGAGTTACTACTTCAGTAAATATAACATTGATGCAATAATTACTTTTATCTAATATATTGTCAATATTTTTGTCAACTGACCCAATAATACCCTTTATAGTAATTTTTGACCTCCAGTACAGGATCTAGTTTAGGATCAGACAGTACATTTAGTTGTTATATCTCTTTAGTCTTCTTTAATCTAGAACATTTTTGCAACCTCTCCTATCTTTTATGATATTAACTTTTTGAAGAATACAGTGCCACTTGTTTTTTTTTTTTTTTTTAATAGAATTAGATTCTGGTTATTTGTTCTTACTCAGAATATGTGATATTGTGTCTACAGTGTATCACACCCAGAAGCATACCATGTCCATCTGTATTTACTGGTAATGTTAATTTTAATTATGGTGTTATCAGATTTTTCCACTGTATAATTACTCTTCTTTCCCTGGCAACTAATAAACAATCAGTGCAAAGACACTTTTAAGACCATTATTAAATTTTTATTATGAAATTTTCAAATATATTCAAAAATAGAGAAAATAATATAATAGGTTCTTATGTTTATTTAACAATTCAGCAATTATCAAAATTTTGAGATTATCAGAAAGCATCTGAAGTCATACAATTTCATCTACAAATTTGCATCTTTAACTTTTTTACAATGTCATTATTACAACTAAGAAAATAAATCAAAATCATTTGGTAACTACGCATATTCAAAGATTCACAAATATCTCATGTCCCAACTATTGCTTTAAAAAGCCCTATTTGCCTTTAGTCTCGCTTGATTCCCAGTAGAATAAAGGACATTTCCTCCTTATCCAGAGCCTCAGGCATGGCAGAAAGAAAGGCAAAGGTGGTGTCTGTACTACTAAGTGCCTGGTTTATACTAATAAGAAACTTCTCCAGCTCTAAAGCATTAGAACCAGAGTACATAAGGTGAGAAAGAAAGGTCCCAAATTCCTCAGTACTACTGGTAGATGGCTAAAACTTGCTAATGTTAACCTGCACTACAATTTACCCAAATTCTTTGGTACCTAAAAATAAGGTGACAAAATTTTTAAATATTAAAAAAAAAAAAGCCACGGGGGGGGGGGGTGGGGACTATGCAAGCTATTTGGAATAACAAACATCCAGAAATAGCCAGGAAAATTCTGAAAAAGAATCCAAGCAAGGCAAGAACTAGCCTTCTCAGACATTAAAATATTTTATAAAGATTCTCAAACTCTGCAAAATATCTATTGAGATATGAGAGATATTTCTTTGTTGTGGGCGCAATCAAAAATGTTCCCAGGTACTATTACCAAATATCCTTATGTAGGTCAAAAGTACTCTTTGATGAGTACTACTGATTTAAACATATAAAACAATCCTCATCCTCACTTGTGATTCAAATTTTTACTATAATGAGTTTCCATTTGTTCTCTATATTTTTATTATCAAATATTTTGCTGTTTCCCAGGGGGCTGGATTAGGAAATTTCATTCATCCTTTTGGGTGTGCAATCTTTTTGGAGGGCTATTAATATTAGCTATCAAAATTTAAAGTGCATGTAGCACCCTCACTTCCAGGAAGTTATCATATAGATACATTCAAACAGGTGAATACAAGGACAATCATTGTCGCAAAGATGAAGTAACAAAAAACTAGAAATGGATCTAGTCCCAACGATAGGGAGCTAGTTAAATAAAGTACAGTACATCAATCAAATACTATGCAATCATTAAGTGGAAGATCTACATGTACTGACAATGTGTGTTCCAGAACTTATTAGGTAAAAAGTGCAAAGCCCAGAAGAGTTAATTATTAAATGTGGGATGTGTAAGTGGTACACGAAATGTGTTTATAAATGTATAGAATATCCTTGGGTATTTGACCAGAGAGTAATTGAAAGACTGGAAGTTAAAGATGAGGAATCTCACTTTATACACCCTTTTGAGCTGTTTTAATTCCTTTGGCCATGTTTCAAGCAAATAACATAATAGACACTCAGCTCAAAACTTTATAGAAACAGAGTAGAAATGGTGGTTGCCAGGTGCTGGGGAGGAGCAGAAGAGTGGAAAAGAGTTGTTTTACGTATACAGTTTGTTTTGCAGGTTGAAAAAGTTCTAAAGATTGGTTGCACAACAGTAGAGTATACTTAACACTACTGAACCATACTCTTAAAAATGGTTAAGATGGAAGTTTTACATTGTGTCTTTTACAATTAAAAATCTTCTTAAAGTGAAAAAAAAAATCCCCACAAAAAATACCCATACTATAAGATTAGCTTAACTTGCTACTAATTTGAAAATCACTTTTTAAACACCCCATTATTATTCCAGAACGGCACTTCTGAATTAGAGGGCGCTCCTCAGCGTTCCAGTGACCTTTCACCTAGAACTTGGACACCTTCTGCAGCAAAACGCGCTGAACCCCAAAAGAGGCCCACCTCAGGGGCGACGGGGGCGAACCACTCCGGATCCTTTACCTGGGGACGAGGTGTTTCTGCGGCAGCCACGCCGAAGCACACCACCTCGGCTTCCTTCCCACGCGTCACGGCAGGTCCTAGGAGCACCGCCTGCAGCGCCGCGGACCAGAGTTCCGAGCGCGCCTCGCCGCTTCATCAGCCCTCCCACCCCCGAGGCCGAGCGAGACCTCGGGCCACCCACCCCAGGACCGCCCCCCCAACCCCCCACCTAGCCCTGGCGCACTCCGCGGCCCCCTCTCCCCTTACCCGGTGTTGGGTAACATGACTTTCGAAGCTCCGAATCCGAGATAACGACGACCACAGCGAGCAGGGAGCGAGAACCAGCTGCCTCTGCCTCCGAGCGGAGTCCAGCCCAGGCCCCGCCCCCCGCCCCAAACCCCGCCCCAAGCCCCGCCCAGAGGCCCGCGCGGGCTGCGCCTGCGTCCGCCGCGGCTCACCCCACGCCCCGGCCCGGGCGCTGGGAGCTGGTTTCCAGCGCCCGCTTGGCAGGCGCCCGGAAACCGGCTTCTCTGCGCAAGCGCGGGGAGGAGGTGCGGGGGCGGGAGGCCGGTGCGCCCCGCCCTGCCCGCGAACTCTGCGGCGACAATCAGGTCCCCCCGCCCCCGCCCCGCCCCCGCTGGTGCCCGTCTTACCGGGCGCGCTAACCGTTGCCACGTCCTCCCGCGCTCGCCCGGCCAAAAAGGGCTCCTTGGTTCCCCGCTGCCCTCTTTTGCCGGCGGGGCAGCCGTTTGAGCCGTGCCAATGGGGAACTGCAAGGGTTAAAACTTCCCAGGGAACCAGCCAGCTACGAGGAGATGTGATATCTCTAGGCAGTAGATCAAGCGCGGAGAGAGAAGACGGCAACATTCCAGGGTGCAGATAACAAGGCCATGTTTCACACTAGCAAATTCCCTGGCTGCATTTATCTTTGTAGGGACTACCTCCTGCTAGCTTTATGACGGACTAACTTCTGTTTTGTTTCGCGTACTTTGTTCCAGAATGCAGTAGGGTGGGTGGGGGGAGGCTTTATAAACTGCCCTACGAACCCGGAACTGGTCTCTTCTAACCCTGCGTGGTAGAGGGTCAGTCTCCGGCCGGCTAATAAAGGCTCATAATTAATCTCCACTTGTTTCGTGGGTTTTGGTCGCGCCACAACAGAGCGTTGAGGTTGGGCAGCAGACTCTGGCCTGGGAACACTTTGGCTCTGGGCTGCTCTCTCTCCAACGCCCCAGCCTGGGAGCCCGTTGGGCAGCGCGTGCTTCCTTAGAGACTCCCCTTAGGGACGCCTTTTCTCGCAGATCCTCCCTTTCTGCCTGCAGCCGGCCAGCGGCCAGCGTCGCGTGTCGAGTCTCCTCCAGAGTCAGCCCGACCTCACGGGTCTGTAGCTAGCCCTGGTGAGGGGCAGCTGCCAGAGCAGAGCTCTTTGTGATTGTTGCGCCAAAGAATTCATAATTAACTGATTTTAAGACCCTTAGCAGATAACTCCCCGTCTCAGTGCTGGAGTAAGGAGTTCTGGGATCCAGTATTGCTTTTGGTAGGATACCTTGGACATAGCTACCCTCATGAACTGAAGACTGGCATATCTTTAGGGAGACATGAAGAAGTTGCTTTGTATTGTGAAGGGGTAAAACAGGATGAGAAGGAGGTTCTTTATGAGGACTATTTAAATAAACTAGCTTGGAGATGGGGTATGTACTCTCCCTTTTATTACGAGCCCTAATAGTTTTATTTACTCCTTTATATCAGTTGTCAGTCTCCTATAAGCATTTAAATTTGTGATTCATGATATAGTGCTTAGAGACCCCAGAGGTATTTTCTTATTCAACAAATATTAACTCCTACTATGTGTCAGTCACTGAAGATACAGCAAGACAAGGACAAGGTATCTATGTGAGGGAAATGAGGAATAGCTCAAACTTATTTTTTAAGCTGTTGTAAATAGGTGTTTCAGAAAGACTGTTGATAGGGATGGTTAGATGAAAAAACCTACTCTCCACTCAAAGTGAAAATGCAACCTACAGGATGGGAGAAAATATTTGCAAATCATATGTCTGATAAGATCTATCCAGAATATAAAGAGAACTCTTAGCAACTTTTGTTAAGATGAATAGCATAATTGAAAAATTATCAAAGGATCTGAGTAGACTTTTCTCCAAAGACGATATGCAAATAGCCAGCAAGCACTCTTAAAGGTGCCCAACAGCATTAGTTATTAGGGAAATGCAAGTCAAATCCAAAATGAAATTCCATTTTACATCCATTAGGATGGTTATAAAAGAAAAGACAGAAAACAAGTTTTGGCCAAGCTGTGGAGAAATTAGAACGTCATAAATTGTGGGTGTAAATGGCAGAGACACTTTAGCAAACAGTTTTGCAGTTCCTCAAAAAGCTGAATATCGGCACTAGCTACTGGTTAGCCACGTGGATTTACAGTTTTATATACTCAAGAGAAATGAAAGGTTCAGAATAAACGCTAGATGGCACTGTTATTTTAAAAATCAAAATATGATATGGCAAATGTTAATGGACAATAGTGTGATATAATCTAAGTTTTGTAAAGGCAAAAATAACATGAGGTTCTCTATAGTAGCATTCCCCAACCTTTTTGGCACCAGGGACCAGTACTCCTATGAGAATCTAATGCCTGATGGTCTGAGGTGGAGCTGAGGCGGTGATGCTTCATCCAGCTAGCACTGGAGAGCGGCTGCAAATACAGATGAAGCTTTGCTGTCTTCCCCACCACTCACCTCCTGTTGTACGGCCAGATTCCTAGCAAGCCACAGATTGTTACTGGTCTGAAGCCCCGGAGATTGCACTCCTATTGAAAGGGAACTAAGAGGAGGTATATTTTTAAATTCTTTAAAGAAAATAAAACTTTGTATCATTAAAACTCTAATTCATTTTACATTAAATTATCATAAAATAGTCAAAGTTGTCTTCACTTGTTTTGTGACTTCTCAAGTCTATTAAGTTTAATTCTCCAATATTAAAAAGTAATTCTCAGATACATAGATTGAAAATGCTGACTTAAATTGAAATATCAAAAGATGTAACATTAAAAACAACTTGAATATTAAGTTATCAAATAAGGACTCTTCTAATCCCAACCCTGTGTAAGAATATATGTTCATGTGTGTAATGCAGTAACAATCATATGTTGACCACAACTCACACAAAAAAATAAATTTTTCATCCATACCCAGTTTTCTATCCTATTCGAATCTATTATATCCTATCCTGTTTTTTAAGTTGATCATAACCTACTAAATTACCTTGATGACTCATTAAATGATTATAACCTACTGTTTGAAAACATTGCTTTGGTGTGTTTAATTTGCCATGGTGACTTTTCAACTTGCCTTTTATGATATTCTAGGCTTCTCCAGTCAAATATAAAATTACTAATTAATGGTCAGAGGCCAACAGTATGATGTGAGGCCAACAGTATGATGTGACTAAGAGCAGATGGATGCTTTCAATAGCTTTTGAAGAATCAGGAATCTTGAAACTTTCCATTTCCTTCATCCACAAGACAGCCCACCCTGGTTCAGAAGGTTAAATGGGGAAATCCTTGAGGGTTTGAGGGTATGGCAGTTGTTTCTGATAATGTACCAAATCTTCCCCATAGGACTCCTAACTGTGCCTTTTGTTGCTTAATGAATTATTTCCAGTCATTATTTAATTAGTAACTAACTTGGACATTAACCTCATTGTATTTTATTGTCTATGTCTTTGGAGATAATACATGATTCCAACAATCTAGAGAAAATGAAAGTTTCTAACACTACACTTCAAAGATAATCACTATTAATAGTTTGGCATGTATCCTTCAAGACTTTGAAATTTTTATATAGATTTTTATCATTTTTAAAGCATGGAGAGATATATACTATATTTTTTTAGAAACTGTTTTTGTTTTGTTTAATGTGTCTTCTAAAGTTTACACCTAAAATTTTACCTTAACATTTTAAAAATAAGTATAATTTTATTTTTATGAATGTACTCCATAATAATTTTCCTAATGTCATTTTTGATGGACATTTAAGTTGTTTTATAATTGTCTCTATGATAAACAACATTGCAATAAAAGTCATTGTGCATATATCATTGTTCACTAATCATATTTCTCTAGCATGCATTCTTAGAAATTAGATGGTTTGCTCAATGGATATACCCCTTTAATATCCTTTAGCAAAGTTTTCTCAGCCTTCCCATTATTGGCCTTTTAGGATATATAATCCTTTGCTGTAGGAGTCTATCATGTGTATTATAGAATATTTACTGGCATTCCTGGACTGTATCCACTACATGCTATAGCCTCCCACCCCAGTTTTCTTTGTTCATTGTGGTAAAATATCCACAACATAAAAATTTACCCTTTTTTTTTTTTTATCACTTTTAAGTGTATACTTCAGTAGCATTAAGTACCTTCACATTGTCATGCAACCAACACCACAATCCATCTCCAGCCCTTCCAATTTTGACAACCAAAAATGTCTCCAGAATTTACTAAATGTCCCCTGGAAGAAAAAATTGCCCTGATTGTTTATACCATCACAGAAGTGAATACGAAATCCAAAATATCAATGTCATTTAAAAAAATGAAAGGCTGAGGATCTATAACAGATTAAAGAAGACTAAAAAGACATTACAACTAAATGAAAGATTTGATTCTGTCTAGAAAACAAAAGTTGCTATAAAGAACATAATTAGTACAATTGACAAAATGGAATATGTACTACAGATTAAAGTATTATGTCAATGATAAATTTCCTGAATTTGATTACTGTGGCTATGTAAAAATTGTCTGGCTTCTTAGAATGAAGTTTTAAGGAGTAAAAGAAAATAAATATGTACCTGCTCTTAAATTGTGTGTATGTGTGGTGGGGGGAAGGGATGAATAAAATAAATGAAATGTGAGAAAATGTTAAAATTGCTGATGTGGGGTAAAGATATATGAGTTATTTTATTATTACAACTTTTCTGTAAACTTGAATTCAAACCAAAAAATTTTGTTTGTTTTAAGTAAATGGGAATATGCTTATAGTTGAGACTATAGTTTGTCTGCTCGTGCTTTTTCAATTCCTGGTTCCTTGCTAATTTTGTTTATCAATGTTGCAGAAAAGGTAACCATAATTGCAGCTCAGGGTAAAATCCTGATTGGTTTAGGTCAGTGGTTCTCAAACTATAGTGTGCACCAGGATTACCTGAAGAATTTTGTAAAACACAGATTAATAGGCCTCACCTCCAGAGTTTCTGATTGACTAAGTCTTGAAGAATGTGTATTCCCAACAAGTTTCCAGGTATTGCTAATGCTGTAGGTTGGTCACCGGGAGGTTTGTGGGCCAGTAGTTCCAGCTTTGTTTTCAAATTGGAATCACTGAGGGAACTTTAAAAAATTATGATGTCTGGGTCTTACTCCCAGGGATTCCAATTAAATTGATATGGGGTACACACAGGAAGTAGTATTTTTAAAAGACTCCTAGATAGTCCTAATATGCAGCCAAGACTGGGAATCACTGATTTTGGTCGATGTAATTCCATTCTCCTTGTCAATGCCTTGTTTAGAAGTGGGCACGTTATCCAGTTATGACAAATGTGAAGTCTGACGGAAAAGATTTTCTTACTTAAAAAGACCACAGAATTGCCTCCTTTCTTTTAGATGTTATTTCTGGATATGATGCTTGGATCAGCTGCATCTATCTCTCAGTCATAAAGGGAACTAACTCTCCCCTATCCCCTTAGCTCCTTCAAAGGTACCTTTTTTCTATAATACACATGAAGGAACAGTGGGGGTCGGGGAACAGTAGTCTCAGAACCCTCCCACTAGCTTTCTAATACTCCCATTGTGGATTTTCCTCACTTTATGGCTGGCCATCTTAGGATTCCAGGAAAGTTCCCTCAACAGACAACTGCTCTCTTGCATGAGGACAAATAGTGAAATGGGTGTGTGAATCCTACAAATTTCACTTTTTTGCTGTTGTTTAGTTTACTGCAACTCTGTCAAAGAGTTGAGGCTTACATGAGGGAATTACTACACATATAAAGATTAGTTTTATATGGCATCTGCTATGTCAGAGACTGCTATTTGCCTACCAATTATGCATTCTTCACTTCTTGCCAACAGTATCTATTATTAGAGGTGGCCCTATGCCTAGTAAAGACATTGCATCTCTCAGCCCTTCTTGCATCTGGGGGTGGTCAAGAGACATAAGTGGAAGATGTTGGAATTCTGAGAAAACTTCTTTAAAGAGCTTCTAGCCATTTTATGACCTTAGGAATGAAAGTCAGATGTTCACATAATTGAGTAAAAAGGAGACTGGATCTTTGATGAGCGTGGAGTGTCATAACAGCCCGGAAACTACTACTTCTAGAATTCTTGTGTATGAGAAATACATTTTTATCTAGGTTAAGGCACTGTTACTTTTAGTTTTCTATTATATGCTTCTGGACCTAACCCTTAAAGATACTCTGTCTCAAGGCAAAAGTATAAAAATAATATAAACCATTGTAGGGGGTTCCCTCTTGAACACATTTAAATCCTTATTTGCTATGTCTCCATATCTGCTTTTCTCCCTGACCGCATCAATGTTGCTCAAACTTCCTTCTTTAAAATTGCCTTTAATATCCCTCTCCCTTTCAAAAGATCCCATGGCCAGCTCACAAGGGTTGGTCTCATACCAGAATCTATCCTTCTTTCTCAAGCCAAATATTTTTCAAGTCTGACTTTACCAGGGTAGGTGCAGGCTCCAAGTCCAGTTCCTTTGGAGCTATTTCCACCTAATTCTTCCTGGTATCCTCACTTAATAATAGGTAACTATTATGTCAAATATGCCCACATTTCCCAAAGTCAGTCATTAATTCTGAGATGCAGTACTCTACTTTGAGTACATGTACCCTTGCCATACTGAGAAAGAGAAACATTTGACTATAATCAACATAGCTTCACCCCTACTCTCTATGTAGTATTTTCTTTTACAGGACAATGTCACTTCTTTTTTATCTTCTAGCTTTCAAAATGATCCTACCATTCAAATTTAGCATAAGATATTAGGTCCATGATTGAGCCATCTGTCTCTTAATGACCACTGCTTGCGCCATGAAGATCAAGCTTTAGAATTATACCCTTCCTCCATCCCATCTTTACTCTGTGCCAAATTAAATTTTTGAAGGTGTCATCTTCCTCCTACCCTCCACTAAATTAAATTCCTGATTAAAGTCTCATACTCCCACTGATCCAGTGGAAGAGAGGCTATGAGACTTAGTATATCCTCTGATACAAGTAGTCCTCCACCTCCATGGATAGGGAAAGGGCTGGGGAGATTTGTTTTGCCAGTTACATAAATAACATATTCTCATAGAGAAATGTTCCAGATTGTTCTTTTGTTTTGTTTTGTTTTTCTGTGACTGACCTTTTGCTTGTTTGCCTGTTCAAGGTTGAACATTCGCCTAATGCCCTTTGGGATCATCAGCAGTTAAACATTTTTTAGAAACCATATTGGGGAGAGATAACAACAGCTCTCTCCAGTTGTCTGGCATCCCAGGAAACTTTCCACTGACCTTGTAGACTGTGATCTGCTTTTTGCGCAAGGCTATTATTTTCACAAAGGGCAAATAAAGAAAAATAAAATAAATACACTTTAACTAATCTATTTGGTTCCTTGTTAAACAGTTATGTCATAAAATTTAGCAGGTTTGAATTAGTGGCCAGTGTGCACGCCTTGTTTTACATGTAAAGAAAAATTTTATTTCCTATTAGTGATATGGTCTCAGACATTTAAGGGACTATATTGTCCCATGTAAAAACATTCACAATATTATGGGCATCTATAATGTGTAAAAACTTCATGTATCTGTACACAAATGGAAAACCAAGGCAGGAAAAGTAAATCAACTCTTTGTGTAGTAGGTTAACTTTAGTTCCGGGAGGAAGAGTTGTAGGCAAAAGGTTAATTAACAAAAGAGAAAAAAAAGGGAGTTTTCTTTTTCTCCTCTGCTACCTACTCACAGCTATTCCTCTACCTCCTCTTCCTTGAAAAAAAAATGGGATGTCTCACATGTTAGTTAACTGGCTAGAGATAGATACGTTAAGGGAGAATTATTCTAAGGGCTGATGAAAGGACAGTATCCATCACTGCTAAAAAGAATGGGTATATTTTAATGAAGTCATTAATTGTCATATGATTTCCAGGGAAGATGGAAGTCTAGTAAAATGAACAAAAATGAGCCAAAACTAGAGAAGAAATTTCAAGTTTAATGAAACTAAAAATTGACATGACACTACCACAAAGATTATGTAGAATAACTTCTAATTTGTACCCAAATTAAGGAAAGTAGTGAGATTTGACAAGCATTTCCTCTAAATAGTAACTCAGTGCCATTTTCATAAAGTAAACAAGATGATCCTAAAAAGTGTCAGTGGTAATCTGAGACTTGAAGAAATAAGAACTTGGGTCCTGAGAGAACCATGGAAAAATTAAGGACCACCCTTAGGGTCCATTCCCAGGTGATAAGGAAGAGACAATGTGACACACATTTTGGTTTTCCAAGATTCAGTTTCCTGACCAATAACTCAAACTTGGATGTGAAAGGCAGCTGAAGAGTTAACAGTGACCTATAAATTGACCCAAGTAAACTGAGCAGAGTAAACAAACACTGACTATAAGATAAAAATCACATGCCAGGGTAGATGGGTAGATCTCTTGAACCTCTTGGACTAAAAAAAAAAAAAAAAAAAAAAATTCCTACATAATTCCAGTAGAAATGCATTTCAATATTTTCCATTATAGTTTTAAATGCTGTAGGAGAATATGGGTATAGGTACAGAGTTTTCTGGGAAAAGGACAGTGACTCAATAGTTCTTTAGCCATGAAAGTTTTAACTTAGAAGAGAAGGGAATATGTAAAGACTCAGGAAACAGATAACCCGCGATTCTTACTAAAAAAAAGTCTTGAAGATGTAATTCTGCTGAAACATGAATTTAAAAAACACCACTATCAATCAGCATTAATCCACTTATATCTAAGTAAATATAAATATTTATAAATTTAATGTAATTCTTGATAGAAAATTTACATAATGTGAAAATAATAATTCTGACAAAATTAACTATAAAGAAAGGAGAGAGTCATGAGAGAGTTAGTGAGAGGGCTAATTTTTTAATTTCTCTGAGTGGAGTTAATAAATACATTTTTGTTTCTGAAGTTGATTTTAGAATATTATTTAAAACTTAAAGATAATTATTAGTAGAACAAGACCAGATCTTCTAATTTACAAGAGGAAGCTACTGTTATTCTGATACTAAACTGTACAAAGAGACCTCAAAAAACTCTGAAGTAACCCCATTTATTAATTGATATTAAAACTGCAATAAAAATATTAGCAAAACAAATATACCAATGTATTTTTAAAAACATACCTCAACAAAGTAGGGTTTAACTGTAAATTCAAGAATGGCTTAACATGAGATAGTCTGGGATAATTTGCTACATTAAAAGAAACAAGAAAAAAAACTATATGATAATCTCACGATCATATCCAGTTATCAACATAATTTTGATAACTACCAAAATTCAACATCTACTCGATGCATTAAATTGAATACCTACCTGATGAAATTCTTAGAATATTAAAATTCTTCATGTTAAAAAATTCAACCAAGTAAATTTTAAAGATCTAATTGGATTTATTAAATGACTCATGAATGGAGCAGCAATCTATCCAGCAAGTAGAAAGAAGCTCCCCCACGCTACAGAAAAAGAAAAGTTTTTAAAGGTGTTACCAGACTGAACCCAGTCCAATGTACTCGGTAGTTGCCAGCCAAAGGCGACTCTGAGATGATTTTATGAGAAGGAATGTCATTGTATGTTGCCTCGCAAGGAACACATTGAGGATTGCTCCCAGGGTAGTGCAGCCCTGAACAAAGAATTGGACTTGACTTCACTGAGGGAATTATGCATAACAAGCCGAGCTTTCTCTTCACATGTGTAGTTGGGAACATTCATGTGCCTGCGCAGTTAGCAAACATGCCTATACATACATCACATGTTCAAAAATGGTAGAAAATATCATAAGGTGTATCATAAGGAGGGTATAATAAGAAAAAGTTAATTAGGAGGTCAGTAGAGGGTCCTCCAGGCCACTTTACCAGCCCTGAGCAAGTTGAGCCAGATTAGCCCCCTGGTTCTGCAAATCATCCTGTGTCTCTCTGGAAAAGATAGGTCTGGCAATTGTCAAGGTTAGAGATGGCAAAGGTATGTATGTAAGAAAGTTTAATTAAATTTTGACCCTTCTGTGAAGCTCTTAGCAAATCACAAGATGTCGTTAGCATACATTATAACAATTAGGGTGATCTAAGTGAGTTTACAGATTAAGCAAAGTTGAATTCTAAATGAAAGTTAGTCTATGCTAGGCTACCTGCAAGTATGTATGTTATGTATACATATACATACATATATTTATATGTATATATACAGATATATATGTACATATATATTATGTATGTACAAATATATGTAAACAGATATTACATACACACACACATATGCGTGTATTAGGTTACCAAAGGGAGCAGAAAAGAGAAATTATTAGCAAGAGCATATTGTTTCAGGCAAAGCCACTCCTAAGAGGAACAGATAGGGTCCCTCTGGCAATTATCTCACTAGTTGCTGACAAAGAAATTCCAGGTTGACTAGTTAAAGGTTAGGTATGTGGGAGTAGTTGAAACTACATTTAGATTAGGTATGAAGTCTTGGTTTGCTAATGTGGGGCTCAGCACAAGTGACTCCACTTTGGGCCTATTTTTCATTTTTAACACTTAAAATAGAAAAAAAGCTTCCTCTTGCTACTGGTATGCCTTTTATACCAATTCTTGGTAATCTCCCTTTCTATCAAATGAGAGATAGGACTCTAGCCCAGAGCCTTCAGTAGATAATAGTATCTAGCTAGAATTTAATAACATTTTGTTTACATTGTATTTACCAACAGTTCTTATGGCAAATGATACTAGTTTTCTATCTATGATAGTGATGTAAAATTTCCTTTTAAAATAAAATTATTGAAATAAGAAAAGTGAGGTGATTTAAAGGAACATGTTAAGTAAACAAGAGTAAAGATGATACATGGTTAGAGCAAGAATCATGGAGCTGGGTATTAGAATGACTCAAATTTCAAAAAATGCTCCAGGAAATTTTTTTTTTTAATGGGCCTGTGAATATATTCATGGAAGTCTGAGGGTTTTTTGCAAGAATATTTCAACTTTTCACATTTGTGTTTCTATTGTTTTATAATTATATTCTAGATCATGTGAGTAGCTATCTTATAACAAAGTGCTGTCATGTAAACTTAGTGCTTACATTTGTATCTACATGTGCTTCCTCACACATTAGTGCCACTTTGTCTTGGACTGAGAAAAGAGAGCTCGATAGGTAAATGATGCATTTGATTCACACGGAGGGCAAAATAATACCATGGCATTCTAAGAAATAAAGGTATACAGAAAGTTATTGATACTACTGTCATTGTCAGTCTACTGTAGTGGTTATATCCATGCAGATATTAAGCTAATATACAAAGGGTTGGCCCTGCTAATTGTTTAAAGACAACATCTATTATGAATGATTGATGCCCATTTAGCACCAATTACTAAAATTTTTTAGGATCACCTATATCATTGGCCAAAGAACCTATGCTCTAGCAGTCAGCATTATATTCACGTTGTGAGCAAGATTTTTTTTTTTTTAGCCAATTTTGTTTTTTGAAATTAGTAACTATTAATTTGGGCTTCTATTGGTTTGGGAATTTTTACATTTAACTTTTAAATCTATTTTAGTTTACTGTTTATAAGAATCTAGTCTTAAGTTTGTAAATATTTAACTGCAATTATAAGAAAACTATTTAAGTCAATGCTGAAGAGTATTTTCTTTTCTTTAAGAGTAATCCAGAAGTGTAGGTCACATGGCTGTATCCTTTCTAAAAAATTGTAGTTAAAATTTGTGCATTTCAACATATGTAAATTTTACCCTAAAAAGTGCTAGAAAACAAAAACTGAGTGGAGTGATGGAGAGTGGGTAAAGAGATAGAAAAGATAAGAATGTCAGAATATTGATGTAGAGTCGTAGGGTAAAACCATCAGAAAACAAAAGAGTAGAAAGGAAATGTCGTATACAGGTTGTTCATGAGAAAAAGGAAATAGAAAATAAGAATGTGAAGAGGGAACAAGGCAAAAATTATGTTGTCAGTTCTTAAGAAGTAGATAACCAAAGGGTAAGTCTGAAAAAGTGCATTCTCTGGGCTTAGATGGCAAAAATAAGTAAATAAAAAGATAAAAAAAAATTAATGGAAAAATATTCTACCTTGAATTTAGCAATACACACATGCTGTGGACTAAGCGGTCCAACTTCAAGTAGGGGTTGTGGAAAAATTTAGCCTTTTATATCAGTGATTCTCAAAATTTGGTTTCTATACTGTCATCTGCAACAGGCTAACCTGGGAATCTGCTAGAAATGCAAATTCTTGGGCCCTACCTCTGAATATTAAATAATATTTCCTGTTTTACAAGCCCTCCAAGTGATTCTAATGCATAGTAAAGTTTAACTACTATGCTACATTGAGCATTTATCAATGATTTAAAATTATCAGTGATAGGTACTTAGGGATCACTAAACTATTTCATTTATTTTTATATTTGAAATAATAATTCCATAATAAAAAATAAAAAATAAAGAATATATTCACATATTACTTGTAAAATGAAACATAAAACAGAAAAGGGGTTCATATATTTGAGAATGGGACTAGTGCTTCTCAAATTGTGGTGAAGAGTCATTTAAAAAAATTTTCCAATATTTTGTGAACTAATACTTTAAAACAAATAACTAAAATAGAAATAAAAACAAATACAGAATATTAATCCAATGTTTTTATTATTACATTCAGCAGAAATAATATTTCTGTAAAATTGCTATAAAATTTTCAGGACACTTATTCTCTAATTCCATCTTTTATTGTTAGGGACTATTACGGACTAGTAATAGTTTTTAGATCGGCACCATTCTATGGTCCACTCTAAACGATTCATGGACTGTTTTCAAGGAATTCTGCTTTGCAAACTCATAATAGTAATAATTATTAATAGAATAAACATTGATCACTTACTATGTGCTAAACATAGCTTTAAGTATTTTTTATGTATTGATTCATTTAAACTTTCCCAAAAAGAAACTAAAGCACAGAGAGGTTAAGTAACTTGTCTTTATTTACACTTTCAGCTAGTGCTGGTCTACAATTTTTTTTTTTAATTTTGCTTTAAAAATTCTGACACATAAAGAAATGGAGCTTTAAGCAGGGTGGTGATACAGTGGAGAGAAGCCATGGAATGGCAATTGGGAGCTGCGGGGGTAGGTGGTAGTAGTATCTCCATCACACAAAACCTGGTATCACCTTCTAACGAAAGGACAGGTTGGTGCTTTCTATAATGAGTGGACAAGTCCTCTACCCTGTCTACTAAATGCAGATGTTTATCTCATTAAGTGCCTCACTAACATTGACCTCAAAGTGATCCTGAACATCATTGAAGATCCCAACATCATTCTCACTTGACAGAAACATGATGGCCAAGCCCTTAGTGCCAAATCAAACTGCTCTGGTTAAATGATGCAGGTAGATATTAGAATCCTCAGGTGTGTTGTTGCTAAAGCAATATTCACCTGCTCGATGTCCATGCCTTTGATGAATAGGTCTGTAACTGCAAGAATTCATTGTTGAAAATCTTTAAACTGCTGAAACTGAGAAAGCCTCTCCTCCTGGGGCATCTCATAGTAGATGGCAATGGCTGGGAAGTTCTGCTCCACTAGGAGCTGTGCCAGTGCAATGCAACGCTGCACAGACTTCATGGAGTTTTAAGATTCTAACCAGCTAGTCTGATTCTAATCATACTCTTTACCACTATATACTACTATTAAGTAGGGGTCTTCCTCTACTTAACTCAAATATTGCCTTTTTTCTAGTTCTTTGATAAATATGGTTAGTTAGTAAATAAGATTCTTTTTGTGGGAGTAGGGGTCTCAGCTTGAAATTAAGAAGGGCCAAATACACTCAAGCATATCTGAAGAGATGTGAAGACCTCTGTTTCCAAAAGATACATTTCTAAGTAGAGCCCAGGAAACTCCTAGGTGAGAACCCACCCTCAGAGCAGAGAGTGGGATGCACCAATTTTAAGGGCAAAAGCTCAATGCTTATGGGGACTAATGTAGTGATTATCACTCAGCTTGTTCTCTGGTCTAGTGCCCCAGTCTCATGCCTAAATCATAAAGGATTTTTTAAGTAAAAATGGAAAGAGCTGTTTTATTAAAAGCTTTGAGGACGTGGTTCCATGGTGTAGTGATTAGCATGTCTGCTTTACACACAGAAGGTTGTGCACCCTAGGAGCCACGGTCCATGGTCTATGGCCATGCCACTGTAAATAAGTCTGATGTCTGATCTCGTGAAACTAAGTAGGGTTGGGCCTGGTTAGTACTTGGATAAGTGACCATAAATAATAATAAATAATTAAAAATAAATAAAAAATAAAAGCTTTGAGAGCCATTGGGACCTAGACATAGTAGGACAAAAAGATGGGGTCAAGGAATTCTCTCCTTCAGAAAAGTGCTCCAGAAAATCCAGAAAATTGACATGGGCTGGCAACTCCTATTACAGGAAGGCACAGGAGACAGCATCTTCAGTGCAAACATTGGAGTCTTCTGAACCAGGCATTGAACACATTAGGAGTCACACAGAGATGCTTACATTAGTGCCACGCACAGGATGAGGGAAATGAACATGACTCATGGTGGTGAAGAGGTCAGCGAGTACGTGGGACATGCTTCCAAGCCTCCTCCTCAAATAATTGGGAAAGACTTTGAAGGAAGGCTCATAATTCAACCGAATGGGCAGAGTCTGTCAGACTCAGTGTGTGTCAGCTATTATAACCTAGTTTGACTTACCAAGGATCTGACATGGCCTGAAAAACAGGAATTACAATCCCACACATTTTTCTTAAGACTTTTGTTACTACTTAACTATTAAAATAACAAGTATTAAGGGAACACTACAAGATTTTTTGTTTTATTTTGAAATACTTATAGATTCATAGCTTAAAAAAGTAGTGCAAAGAGGTCCTGTGTACTCTTCATCCAGTTTCCCCCATTAAGATGGTAGTATCTTAATAACTATAAAACAGGAACTTGACATTGGTGCAATCTACAAATCTTATTCAGATTTTTCCAGCTTTTCATGCACTTGTATCTAAAGCTCTATGCAATTTTATCATGTGTAGAACCCCATAATCAAATACAGAACTGTTCCATTACTACGAACATCCCCCTTGCTAATCTGTTAAAGTTGTACCAATCCCCTTCTCTCTCCATACCCTCTCACCCAATTCCTAACCCCCAGAAACCACTTATCCGTTGTCCCTCTCTATAATTTTGTCATTTGGAGAATGTTATATAAATGGAATCATGCAGTCTGTAACCTTTTGAATTTAGCTTTTTTCACCCAGTATAATTTCAGATGTTTCTGTTTTTCAGAATGCAGGTTAATGATTATGATTTTATATTTGTCATGGGATAAAATGATATCAGAATGTCCACCTCCCAGATTGACCTAATGACTGGTCTTATTTCTGTCCTATATTGGCATTTTTGTATTACTTTTATATCTTAACAAGTCTTACCTGTAAACACAAAAAGAATAATGTTGGTTAAATATTAATACCACTGCATACCGGAATGCCTTAAGGCAAATATTCAAAGGTTATTATTTTGTCCAAACATAGTAATAGTTAGTTGGTGGAGGGTATCTCTTATCAGATGAAGGTATTTCAGGGGAATTTCTTAGACAAATTAGAACAAAAATACAAGAAAGGTAAAATGTTAGAACATTTATAAATTATTATAACTGCCTTACAGAGTAATTAGCAAATAGAGAATGTATTTCCAAAGTACAGAGTAATTAGCAAATAGAGAATGTATTTTCCTCTTTACCATCAAGAAGTAGTAGTATACATACAGAACATAAAACTCTCATGCCAAGCCAGGTCACATGGGTAATGTCTGATCATTCCAAATACTTAGAAACTTTGCTGAGATTATAGTAGGCCATGGTTTTTCCATGCCATACGGACTCTGGGAAAGCTAGGATTCTAAAAGTAGTCCTAGAAGACCTAAGTTCCATCCTATCTACTGTTTTTGAATCAGAGGGACTGGCAGACCTATGGAGCTCAATCCATAAGAAGTCTTTTGAATTTATGACCAAGAAGTAGGGAAAAGGAAAAGGTTTTGCTTTTTCTAATGTGAGCTGTTCTTACACTAGGTGTCTGTTAAAGCTGGACATTAAGTGGTTAGGAAATGTCACACATTTTGCTCACTTTAGTCAGTTAAACTGTATTTACACTGGAGACTTCAGAGTTATTGTTAGTGATAGTGACAGAATTTCAGATAGACTTCACATTTATTTTTTAACATCGAAATTTATCAAGCTATCTTAAGGCATGGGGCTAAGACAACTTTGTTTTTTAAATAAAGTGTAAATTGTACAGCTTTTAGGGAATCATTTTGGCAATATTTGAAACATATTGGAAATGCTTATACTCTTCTGCAATTCTACTTCTAGAAATCTATTCCTCAGATATAATCGTGTGCAAAAATGTTCATTCACATATGTTTTTGCAATACTGTTAGTCATTTTAAATAATTAGAAACAATGCAAATTTCCAACTTGTAAAATATTTATTTATGGTACATGAAATTATGAAATACCATGCAGTATTAAAAAGAATTACATAGATAGAAAGTATTGATGTGGAAAAAATCTCCAAAATTTTTAAATGAAAAAAGCAAATAAAAAAATAGTGAAGGATGCACACAGAATTGTTACAATGGCTATCATGGGTAAGGTTAGTCTGCGAAGAAAAATATTTATAACTTTTTAATATTTAATGTTGGAATTTTCTAAAATGAGCATGTATGATTGTATTACCTGCATAGCTAAAAAAAAAAAAGATAAGAAAATTAAATCAATAGAATATATCTACCAAAAAACAGCAAGATTGTATCAGCTACTTATCTTGCTGATACTTTTAATATCTGTCTGGCAATGCAGGGTGGTAATGTTTATAACTGCAACTTAACATTTGGATTTAACATATAAAATATGTTTGACCTTTTGGAAAGAGCGATTGAGGATAGACACAATACTTTAAAAACGGCCTCTCCAAATGAGATACTTGAGCTATGTGAAAATTGTTTTTGGCCAATAAATAAATATAAATTGAACAAACATGGAATCCATTCAATCGTGAAGGCTGGAACCTGATTTCCTCGGGTACCCCCGCAGTGCTTGGGCATATTGCAAACACTCAATCAATATTGATTGAATGATGGATGAATAGACAATTTAAATATTTTTAGCAGCACCCACTTTTTAAAAGCAGCATATTAGCAAGGATAGATTACTTGTTACTTGAGCAGCTTTTCAAATAAGGAGGCAGAGAGAGCAGCCCTTTTTACTCTGGAGATTAAGAATTTAGTTGAGGATAGAGTTTAGTGACTCACATTTCAATGCTTTATAAATTGAAAGATCATTCAATTTCAGAACAAGACAGAATAGAAAAGGGGAAAAAAGCGAGCTGCCACTATTACAGACATACAATTTTGTGCAAACTAGAGGTAAGGGCTCCCATGGCAAGTTACCATATCCGTGTCTCAATGTTTATCTGAAAAACGGTAATCACTCCCTCATAGGTTTTTTATTATTTATTTATTTTTTTACATAGAGGGAAGTGGAAACTTTTACAAAATGCGGGCATTAGAGTGGCCATCCCATACTGCGTAATAAACGTTTCATATAAAGTCAATCCCAGACTGTCGGGTCGAAAAGCCCTTGAAGACTGTAAAACACAAATAAATGTTCTTAAGTTCGGGTCAGTCTCTTTCATCTTAAACCAAACCTACGGAGGGGCGCGGTTCCCAGAGTCGACTCCCAGCACCGCGAGTTCTCCTCCGCCGGGGTCCCGAGCATCCGCTTCCTCGGAACGCAGGGCCCAGGACTCCGGGGACGACAGCCGGTACGCCTGGCCTCCGTGCTGGGGGCCGAGCCACCGATAGCCTCGCCCGCCCGAGGTCATTCAACCGTGGTTCTGCGGTCCTCGGGGGCGCTCCTACCTACTCTCCGGAGACGCATCCCAACGTTTTTCCCGCCGGTAGAGGAAAGTGTGCAAGCCAGGCAGCCAACAGAAGTCCGCGGGAGGGCGGGAGCCGCGGCCAAGTGGCCAGCACAGATGCGCGCTCCCGTGAACGCGGGCGGGAGGCGCGCGCGCGCGCGGGGACCAGAGACCAGGAGGCGGGGTCCAGGGACCAGGGGGCGGGGCCTGAGCGAGAGCGCCGGAAGAGGGCGCCCGGAGCCGAGCCCGAGGCCGGCCGGGGGCGGGGCCAAGGGAGGGCGTCGACGCCGAGGGGCGGGGCCAAGGGAGGGCGTCGACGCCGAGGGGCGGGGCCAAGGGAGGGCGTCGACGCCGAGGGGCGGGGCGAGGAGTGGCGGGGCGAGGCGGGGACGCGCTTGCGGAGTGGGGGAGGCGGGGGCGCGGCGCTGGCGGGAGCGTCCCTGGTCTCCGCCCCTGTTTCCCACTCTCCTTCTACCTCCGAGCGTCCGGGGCTCCGGAGCGGCTCCGCTTGCCCGTCTCTCGGAGCCGCCCCGCCGCCGCCGCCGCCCCCTCCGCCCGCGGAGAGCCCGTCAGTCCCCGCACTGTGTGTGCGCCCCCCCCCCGTCTGGGCCATGGATGGGTAAGTGTGGGCGGCGGGGGCCGCGCGCTTTGCCCCTCTTCCTCTGCGCTCGCGTCCGGACGTGCCGAGGCCGGGGAGCCCGGGAGCCGGGCGCGGCGCCGGCGGCCGGAGGAGCGGCCCCGGCCTGGCCCGACGGCGGGGCTCTTCCGGGTGCCTCCCAAGGGGAACCCGAAGCGCAGAGGGGCGGGCCCCCCACGAGGCGCCCCCAGAACATCCGCTCCCGCACGCCCTAGCCCCGGGAAGCGGAGGAAAGCCTGGTGCAGCCGCTGGGGGTCGGGGGGGGGGCCCGCCCTCGGCGCCCGGAGTCTGGGGAGCCCGGCCCGGCCTCCCGACACTTCCTCTCAGAAAATGGTGCGCGGCGCAGGGGGAGGCGGAGGCGGCGGCGCTCGGGGCGGGCGCCCTTCTGCTCGGGGAGTTGCTGTTTCCCGGGGTGAGGTGGGGCGAGCCCTGGATTTTCCCTCGGCGGGGAGGCGAGTGGCCGCCGAGCGGCGGGTGGCGAGCGCACGCGTCGGGACACGTCTGGGCGGCGGCGACCCGGTGCCGGAGCCAGGGCCGCGCGCGGGGGGTCCCGGCCTGCGGGAGAACCGGTCCGGGTCTCCGGACGTGTGCTCCGAGCTGTGCTAACGATTTCTCGGGTACCAGGCGTCTGTCTGGTCTTAGGGACCTGGACGTTCTCCCCCACCCCAACCCCCACCCTCGGGAAACTTCGTGCATTTCCTGCCGTGCACGTAAAATAGCGTGTAAGTGCAATTTTCCGAGAGCCTTCAGGCGCTCTCAAAGTTAATGAGGTCCGTGATCAAAATAAAAAGATTGAGAATCACACACACACATACATACATACATACATACATACATGCATGCATGCATGTATACATACATACAATTTCTCTTGGGGGACCCAGGGATATGGGTTAGGACCTAGCAGATATTTTAGTGATTAAGGAAACAGCTATATTGGGATCTAAGTGAATTAATTGAAGGTCGTAGCATATGTACATCGAGAGTTGTTTTTTTTTTTTTAATCTCCGGCTCTCTTACAACTTGCAGGTCCACTTTATTTATTTCCATTATGCATTTGAGGTTCTGTTTGGCCTTTTACTTGCTTTTGATGACAAGATTTTTGTAAACCTCTTCGTGGTAGAATACGTAGAACTTGCTTGAACAGGAAAAGCCGTGTACATGTTGCCATATAGTTGATGATTGTTGTCATGCTATGTAAAGACGATGGAACCTTCCAACAAATTTTCCCTTCATTAGACTTTATTCTAGTTTCATTATTAAGTGTATTTCACATAGTGGATTAACTAATTTGAATGTGGATTGCACACTGCTTACAGACATTAGACAAAGTTCAGTTTTATATTTTATTTATGGTTGTGGGTTTTTTTATTAAGTATTTTTTATTTAATTAAAACTTTATTGTTTAATTGAAGCTTCTCTGAGTACGTTGTTGAAAACTCATTTTACATCACCTTATTCAATTACACTTTATATGTGTGCAAAATTTTGCTATTTTAATTCGTGTAATTAAGCCGCTATTTCAGTTAGGAAGGCTGTGTAATTAGTATTTCTTTATGTATAGTGAATTTTGGTGAGACAGTTTGACGTGAGATATGGAAGCAGGTTAGCTTTTGTATTGGAAATTTTATGGTTATAATGAGGAGTAGTACTCCTGGGTAATGCATCTTGGCTGTTAAACTCTGGGACAGCATGAAGTGCAAACTTACTCTTTTGGACAATAGTGTAAAAAAGTAACTCTTCACTCTAAGGTTGCTAATGAGTTTAATGATTTAAATATGTGGGACAATAAAATCCTGGAAGGTAAGTAAGTTCATTTGGGAGTTCAAGTAGGTGCATGATTTACTCTTTGCAACAAGACCAATACCATAGTATATTATATAGTCTTATTTTTTATGCACAAACATCAGTTATTTATCATGTTTAAATTTCAGACAAATGAATTTCAAATTTCAAAATTTCAAATTTCAGTCTAGAAGGAAATATAACCAGTGTACATGGTTATTTTTTAAAACACTTAAATTTGCATCATAAACTGTGGAGTCATACATTTATTTACTTTTATTAAGTAATGATGACATTATAGGTTAACAATATATAGAATTTAGTTATAGCTTTCTTTTAGGAGTTATGGAGACTGACTTAATTGAAGACAGTTTCTTGGGGGTTAGAGATGGGTTTTTGTTTAGCAGAACTTTATAGGGGTTTTTACACCTTGGTGTTAAGGAATGTGGTTTTGAACATAGTGAACTTTGGCTTTCAGGAGGCTAATTAAATTAATACATTTTCTCACAGCCTGAAAAAAGGTCCTTTTTTTAAAAATTATTTTGGATAGTTGAAAAACAACATACCACCAGTCATCATATTTTTCTAGTTCCTCCTCAAATCCCAACTGTCGAGTGTGTATTTGTTCATTTCCTCCTCAGATAATTTATACTTAAACAGTTTTGATGTGGTAGAATTTTTTTAAAAAACAAATCTTTGAAAATTTTGATGTTAGAAATTTGATGTGTTCTGAGAGACTATCTTAGCTATATTTTGGTGAGCTGTTCTGGGTAGTAGATGCAAATTTGCAAGATACCTTCTATTTCTATAAAATCCACTCACTGGACTTCTTTCATTTAAAACTTGTTAAACGTGGTGTAAGAGAATAAACTTTGGTGATTTTAAGTTTTGGTTTGGATTTGTCGAAGAGGTAAATGGATAAACATATACTTACTAATTTTATTGAATCACGACTATATTTTTCTAAATACTAAAATAAAATGTATTAGTTGTTTCTTAAACACTATTAAAGCTTTGCTTTATACTTTGCTGTTGCTAGGCTGTCCCCATCACTTTTCTTTGTATTAACCTTTCACAACTCATCACATTCTTATTTTTATTATTTGTTATAATGCTTTTTCTTTTTTTTCTTTAATCTTATTATCTGTCTTTTAAAAACTTGATCTCTAACTTTGTTTTCCATTTTCTCTTTTTACTTTTTCCATACAGTGTTGTTACAGATCTTATAGCAGTCGGTTTAAAGGTAGGAATCTTTTACTATCCTTTCATTAGCACTTTTAAATAGTTTAGTTTTGGCATTTTTTTTCCAGTGGGAAATCATCTCACCTGTTCATAAAATTATCTGTTTTACTGTATGATGATAATCTTTTGTTTTTATTTAATTCTAAAATAAGTGCTTCTGTAGCTAATTTTGGATTTTACATATTTATAAAGAGGGGCTACGGTATTATTTTGTATGTCTAAAATGTGAACAAAAAGTTTAGCCCGAAGTTTCACTTGAGCTATAGTGATATGTTTGTTTATTTTATTTTGTTTGAGCAGTTAAATGTAATCTAGGTTTTGATTTATTTTCCTATCATGTCCTTTCTTATATCTTCTCTAGGTGTGCTTACAAGTAATTAAATTATAATAGCAGCTGAAGTTTTTTCCTTTCCTACTAGGTGGCAGCTGCTTTACATGTGTTTTCACTAATTATTATAAGTTTTTCAAGGTAGGTATTAATAGTCCCAATTTAGAGATGAAAAAATTAGGTTGAGAAATTTGTGTTTAAGGTTTGGTGCACCAGAATTCAAAACCATATTTTCCTGGTTCCAAAGCCTGATCTTTTTTTTTTTTTTCCCCCATTATACCTAGCTGCCAGTAATGAGGGTTCTGTCTAAAAGGTAAACAGCAGGAGAGCTGAATAATTAATATTTCACAGTAATGATTCTTCTAAGTCATTTCAGTTTTATCAAAGTCTTCTCATTTACTGGATTCTGAAATTTAAACCAAGTAAATAATGTTCATCAATATGAGGCTTTTAAAATGTAAATGGGTGTTTTAAGGTTTCCTTTAGCAATTTGGTATTTGATATAGTTGAATTGCGAACCTAGTTCTAGAGGCCACTTACAGTTCATATCACTGTAGAAAATAGAAAGACTTCATGTTTTTATTATAGGTATTAAAATACATGTAAAGTTATACAACTTTTTGTCTATTATCTGTCTAGCTAGCCATTTCCACACTTCCGCATTTGCACTTACTGGATCTGATGGTGGCATTCATATTCTTAAAACACCTTTAAAAATAAGCATAAACTCAGCATAAAGCATTTGAGATTAACAGTAGTATGTCCAAGATGGGCATATTTGGGAATTACTGCTTGAACTGTCTTTTGAAGTTGGTAGCATTAGCTTGCTTTGGCAAATTTTGAGCATATTTTATGAGTTGAAAATAAATGGTGAGATATAGTTTTGTTTTTGTTGTTTGTGGTAGATAACTTAAGTCAGTTTCTAATTTGGCAAGGATTACTCAGATTAGAAACTGCAAGAAGGGATATTTAAAGTGAATTTTGGTTTGGTCTCATCAGAAATATAATTTGTGATTCTAGAATTTAGGGGAAAAATGAATATATGAGACATTTACAGAACAACATTTTGGAGGTGAGGAATTATGCTTGAAGGGTAGTCCTGTTTTTTGGGGGGAAAATGTAACTTGATAAATAAAAGAAAGATTAGACACAAGAATGGGATTATAATATATGATTTGGGTTTCTGACTACCTCTTCTGTAGCAAGGACTTTAAAAACAAAGATCTGATCCTACTTTGAAGAAAAGATAAGCTGATTAGTTAGTTGACTCCCTAGGCAGTCTATGTTTTTATAGACTTAAATGCTGGAGATGTCTGTAAAATTATTCATTACATGGAGAGATTTCTCAAAAAATGTTCTGCTTCCTTCTTGGATACCATCTGAGGAAGTTACCAATAGGCCAGTAAGGCTCATATTTCATTTAGATTGTAAACCAAAGTTAGCGAATTTAAAGAAGTCCTTCAAGAATTTCAGTTACTTCTGTTTGCTGTCCGAATGTGATGATACAACAAATAGTTTTAGCCAGTGGCAAAACTGAATTTCAGATTATGCTCCCTAAATTGCTCTTCTAGGTTCAGAAAAAGTATGGATTTCTTCTTCAAAGAATTGAAAATATGAACTTTATTATTTTAGAGAAAGAAAATTGTTTTTAGATTAGTGATTCTCTTGAATGTATCAGGGCAGGGATTTTTGATATTTCTTTACTACTTTGTTTCCAGCATTTGGGACTAAGATCTCCAAAATACCTGATGAATGAATGAACACTAAAGTGTCACACTGCTGGTAGTGGCAAACTTGTACTGGAACCTCAACCTTCTAATTTTGCTAGTGTTTCTTCTATTAGATATGTACCACGGTGAGAGAGAATTAAATTCTTTTTTTAGGTTGGAATTTTCTTGAAGACAGGTAAACATTTTCAGTCAGTTTAGGGCCATATTTGAGATTTACTCATACCTACTTTTATACCTTGGGTGTTTTATGGTATGTTCAGGGTATCAATTTTTAAGTCTTCTCTACATTAGGCAAGAAAATTAAGAAAATTGTTTTGCTTCTTCTCATGAAATACCTATTTTCTAATATATCATATTTTGAAATGCTTTTAGAAACAGCGAGCAGTAATTGCTATCCTTAATTTTCAATTCTTTTAAATGAAGAACCAGCCAGGTGTTTATGACTGATGTTTTAAGAACTTATACCAGGTAAATCAGCGTCAGCATTGTAACTTAGCTTTTTGTGTATGTACCTAAGTGTATTTTATATTTCCAGCTTACACTTTAATTATTACTAGCTAGTTTATCTGAAACTCAGATGTTTCTTACATTCTTGGTTATTTTCTCAAAATATAGTAGCTATGAAAACATGATTTTTTTAAATGATAATTTTCCATATTAAACATGTTTTAGTATCTGAGTTATCTTCCTATTTTAAGTGGTTAGATTAATATAGAAAAACTCAAGTGTTTAGGAAGGACTATAATTGGCTTCTAATAATTACCATGCCTATAACTGTATAGAAAAGAACAATACAGCATATTTAAATTAATCGCGAAGATGAATTTTCTATTTGCTTGACCAGGGATTAGCAAAGTATAGCCTATGGGCCCATTCCAACTTGCCACCTGTTTTTGTAAATAGTTTTACTGGAACACAGCCATGCTCATTTTCATATTGCATGCCTCCTTTCACTATACAATGACAATTGAGTAGTTGTAGCAGACACCATATGACCACAAAGCTTAAAATATTTACTTCTGGACCTTTACAGAAAAGTTTGCCTACTGCCGTGCTTAAACTATAGAATACATAGAAAGCTTTTGCTGGAAATGTTTTTCTTCTCCAACTGAATTGTAATTTACAGAGTGAAATACACAAGTCCTGTGGATACAGTATAGTACATTTTGACAGATGTATCCACCTGTGTTTCCTAGGCCTTAAATCAAGACAATAACTTCATTCCACATGTTCCCTGTTGCCTTTTTTCAGACCCAATCTAGGCAACTGTTCTGATTTCTATCACCAAGGTTAACTTTACCTGTTTCTAAACTTCATATAAATGAAGGAAAATAGAGTAAATCTTCACTTAATGTCATCAGTAGGTCCTTGGAAACTATGACTTTAAGTAAAACGACGTACAGTGAAATTAATTTTACCATAGACTATTGATATAAACAAGAATTAAGTTCTTACAGCATGTTTCTGATCACAAAAACATTACCAGACTTTTAAATAAAGACCTAAAACACTTCTAAATTAAACATTGGAATAGATGTTTACGTACACTTAAGGAATACATACATATATTTAAGTAAGATTAATGAAAACATGTGGAAGGCAACTGCATTTTCTGGAGAAAACTCATACAGACATGGGGAGAAAGAGCAACTCCACACAGACAGACAGTGGCCCCAGGTGGGAATTGACCCCCCCCCATCAATGTCATAATGAAACAACATTGAAACAGTGTTATTTGAGAACATGCTGTGGTCGTACTTCATGTATGTAGTATGTGCTCTTGGATATCCTGCTGCTTTTACTCAGCTAAATGATTTTTAGATTAATCCATGTTGCTTGTATCAATAGCTCTTTTTTGGTTTTGAGAATATTTCTTTGTGTGAATTTATCACAGTATTTTAAAAATCCATTCTCTTGTTGGACATTTGAGTCTTTGCAGATTTGGCCTGTTTTGAATAAAACTACTATAAACATTTGTTTATGCCTTTGGGTAGATGTATATTTCATTCTACACCATGCTTAGGAGTAGAATTATATATATGTATATATGTATGTTTAACTCTGTGAGAAACTGTCAAACTGTTATTGCAAAATGTTGTACCGCTTTAAATTCTGAGTAGCTTTGTGTTAGAGTTCAGGTTGCCTCATCCTCGACAGTACTTGGTATTGCCAGTCTTTATTTTTAGCCATTCTGGTGGGTGTAACTTGAATGACTAGTAGTATCTCTTTATAGTTTTAGTTTGTATTGACCTGTTTTGAATCCTTTCATGTGCCTATACCCTTTCATGTGCCTATACCCTTTCATGTGATTATTAGCCATTATCTTAACATCTGTAAGTCTTTTGCCTATTTTAGAGTAGGTTTCTTGTAGACAACATAGTTAGGACTTTTTTTCAATCCACTCTGACAGTCTCTTTTAGTTGGTATACATAGGCCATACATACTTAAAGGGATGATTAAATCAAGTAGTATAGGTCCTCCAACTTTATTATTCTTTATCAAAACTGTTTAAGCTATGCTATGTCATTTGAATTTCATTTAGAAATTGTAGCTTGTCAGTTTCTACAAGAGAAGCTGTTAAACTGAGATTGCATAGATCGTTTTTAGGGAGTAAATGACATTTCAATCATATTGAGTCTTCTATGAAATGAATATCAATTTTTTAGGTCTTCAGTTGTTTTTAGTGCTGTTTTGTAGTATTTGATATATAAGTTTTGCATGTATATTTTAAATGTATCCCTTTTTTGTAAACATAGATGGTATTTTTCTTGTCAATATATAGAAATGGTTTGTGTTGACTTTGTAACTTAAAACTTTACTATTATTTTAAAAAATTTTTCTTAGGATTTTTTTATACACTTGATCATGTCATCTGTGAATATAGTTTTATTTCTTACTTTCTAATTTGGATGACTTTTTCTTAACACAAAATTTAGGATGTTCAGTATAATGTTGATAGAAGTGACAACATCCTTGCCTCTTTCCTGCTCTGAAGGGAAAACAGTTTTCGTTAGCTGTATGTTTTTCTTAGATGCCTTTTTCAGGTTGAGAAAATTCTTTTATATTTCTTGTTTGCTGTTGTTTTGGTAGTGTGAATGGATTGTTGATTTTAGATCTTTCAAGGCATTTGTACATTTCAGCTAAGTTGTTATGGGCATAAGTTAACAACATTTAGTTATCTTTTTAATTTCTCTTGGATATGTAATTATTTTCATGTTTTCAGTACTCTGATATTGGTAATTTATGTTTTCTTTTTTTCCTGATTGACCTAGCTAGAGGCTTTCAATATATCTGATGCATTTCAAAAGCCAGTTTGGGGTTTTATTTTTTGACTTGGTTGACTCTTCTATTTTATAAATTTCACTATTATTTTCTTCCTTTTGTTTATGTTGGGTTTAATTTGTTTTTCTTGACTTGGAATTTTTTTGGGGGGTGCAGGGGTAGCAGCCTAAACCGACATTTTTTAATTATTGTTAAGATTTATTTCATGTTTTCTGTGTGTTAGGAATCTGGGCATGGTACAGCTGGGTCCTCTGGCTCTGGAGGTCTCACCAGGCTGCTACCAAAGTATTAGTAGGTGCTGCAGTCAAATTCTGGGGAAGAAATCTGCTTCCAACCCTCACTTACCTGCTTGTTATCAAGAGTCAGTTCCTCCTAGGCTGTTGAGCTGTGGACCTCACTTCCTCACTGGTTGTTGGCTGGAGGCTACCCTCAATACCTTACCATTTTGATCTCTTCATAGAGCAGCTTGCCTCAGCAACTTTGCTATTACTAAGTAACCAAGAAAAAGCAAAGTAAAATTTAGGCAGAAGTCAGTCCTTTGCAACCTAATCTCAGTGGTGGTATCCCATGCTTTTGCCTCTATTCTGTTATTAGAGGCAAGTCACTAGGTGCAGCCCATATTTAAGGGCAGGGATTTGCACCTGGGTGTGAAGTACTGGCTGTGGAGATCATTAGGGACTATATTAGGAGTCTGCTTACCAGAAGAGAAATTGCCGGGTGGTAGAGGTAATGCATATGTCAGGTTTACTAGATAGTTTCAGATTACTACTTAGCAGTGTATGAGAGTTAATATTGCTACACATTTGCACCAGCACTTATTTTGCCTTAGGATAATCATTGAACGCTATAAATCTACCTCTTAAGCATAGCTTTAGCTGCATCTCCAAAGTGTAATATTTTTTTCATTTATATACGAAGTATATTTAAATAGAAGGAATGATATAATAGAAGTTTAAATGAGTGTATATATTCCTTAAAAGACAGAAACTATCAGATAACCAACTGACATGAGTTGGAAAGGATTCCTTCCTTTTTGAAAAGAGTTTGTGTGAAATTAGTTTTATTTCTACCTTAAAGGTTAGGTGGAATTCATCAGTGCAGCTTTTTGTGGGTGCATTTTTTTTTGTGGGAAGGTTTTTAATTATGAATTCAGTTTTTTAAAAATAGATATTATACAATTCAGATTTTTTATTTCTTTTACTGCATCCCACAAATTTTGATATGCTAGGTTTTATTTTTACTTATTTCAAAGTACTTTTTACTCTTCCTGTAATTTCTCTTTTGACCCATGATTTAAGTATGTAGTTTAATTTCTAAATATTTTGGGATTTTCCAAATATCTTTATTACTGGTTTTTTTTCCCTCTTAAATACTACTTGGATCAGAGACATACTTTATATTATTTCAGTTCTTTTTACATTTCCTGAGACTTGTTTTAAGGTCAGGCATGTGGCCTGTCTTTATGAATGTTCTATATATCCTCGAAAAGAATGTATAGTTTATTTTGGCGGGGGGGATGTGGGATTGTATAAATGTCAATAGGATAAGCTGATTGAAAATTTAAGTCCTCTATATCCTGAAAATTTAAGTCTTCCTTAGTAATTTTCTTTCTATTCTGTTAATTACTGAAAGAAAAGAGGAATAGTGAAATTTCCATCTGTAATTGTGGATTTGTTATTTCTCTTTGCAATTCTATCAGCTTTTGCTTTATGTATTTTGAAAGTTGGTTATTAGATATATTCACAAGAATGTTATATTTTTTTGATGAATTGACCTTTTTTTTTTTCATTTGCAGTATACATCTTTGTCTCTAGTGGTAGTTGCAGTCCTGAAGCCCTCTCTCTCTGATACTAATATCGTCATTCCAGTTTTCTTATGAATAGTATTTATAATGGTATATCTTTCTTGTTATTTTCTTTTAATGTGAGATAGGTTAAAGAATGGATACACCAAAGGAACAACAAATAGCAAGTTGTAGGTTTTAATCTGCTTGAAGAATTAGGTTTCAAAGCAACGGCTTCTCTTGCTTTCTCTTTGCTCACTCTGATAAAAGTGAGCTGCTATGTTGTGAGCTACCTTATGGAGAGGCCCATATACAGAGCAAATACTGCCAGCAACCATTTGAGTAAGCTGGAAGCGGTTCCTCTATTGAGCCGTGAGGGGATTCTAGCCTGTTAGAGACTCTGAGCCAGAGGCTGTAGCTAAGCCATGCTAAGGTTCCTGACTCACAGAAATTGAATTCAAAAAAATACTTGTTTTTTTTTTTTCAGCTGCTAAATTTTGGGGTAATTTGTTATTCATCCATACATAACTAAATCAATTGTGTAATAAGTGGTGAATAAATATGGAAAAAATAAATAATTAAATAGCTTATTAATATCCAAGTAAGATTATGTAAGTCCACATACTTTTTGGTTGTAAATTACTATGCATGTGACGTTTTTATATATAACCACATTATCTTTCTAATAGCTTACCATAGTTTATACATAGTTTGATTTTTTTCTTTATAACAGTTTTCTTTTTTCTTAGTGTACGAATATGGTGAATTTCATTGCTCTTATTTTTAAAATTTTTAAATTTAAATTTCAGTACATTCATGTACCATATAATGTTTCAGACAACAGTGGACCACACATAAAATCATAGTCCCATAAGATTATATTGGAGCTGAAATATTCCTATTGCCTAGTGATGTCATAGTGCAACACATTACTCACTTGTTTTTGGTGATGCTAGTGGAAAGAAACCTGCCTTGCCATTGTATAAAAGTATAGCACATACAGTTATGTACAGTAAATAATATTTGGTAATGATAATAAGTGACTTACTGGTTTATGTATTTACTATACTTTTATCATTATTTTAAAATGTATTCTACTTATAAAAATAAAAGTTTGCTGTAAAACAGTATGGTATATTAATACTGGCAGCTTCATACATCTGTCTCATCCTGTCTCTTGGTTGCATCATTCTCTCTTGTGCTTGGTTTAATCTTGTTGTTTTGTACAGTAGTATGCTGTACAGGTTTTTATCCTAGGAACAATACACTATACCATATAGCCTATGTGTGTAGTAGTCCATATCATCTAGGTTTGCGTAAGTATACTCTGTGTTTAACAATACATTCCCAGAACATATCCTTGTTGTTAAGTGGCTCATGACTGTACAAACTTAGAAAAAGGTTGCAGAATAGTTCAGAATTTTTTTACATAACCAGTTAGTAGGTAGTTAACATTTGCACAATTTTTTTACCATATTTATTTATTTTCTCTCCATATTTTTTTTCTGTAGGTATACATACATCTATCTATCATCTCTTTCTCTCTATATATATATTTGTTGGTTCTCTTCTGAATCGTCAATTGGTTAATTTGATTGTCAGCTAAGATTCTTCACTATTAAGTGTCTGATTTTCCCTTCATAATCAGTAACTTTCAGGAGATTCTTTAAAACTTCATTGACATATTACTTTACTGTATTTATTTTTAACCCCTAAATACCTAAATGCATTACCAAAAAAAAAAAAATGCCATTTTCTTATATTACTGTAGCATAATTACCAAATCAGGAAATTAACATGAAATGGATCCTCAGTGATTCATCACTGACATTTCAAAAGAATACAGACATGTTATTGTACAGGGTGTTTGTCACTTTGAGTTTATTTGTTTCTTCATAACTATTTGGGTCATGTATTTTTGGCAGGAATACCACGTAATTGATGTTATGTTCTTCTAAGTGTATTGTATCAGAAGGCAAAGGATGTGCTTTGTCCTATTACTTATAATGTTAACTTTAATCACTTGGTTAAGGTTGTATTTGGCAGATTTTCCATTGTAAATTTATGATCTCCCTTTGTAACTAATAAGTATTTATGGAGTTATACTTTGAGACCCAGTAAATATTTTAATTCTTAAAACCTTTACTTACTTAGTTTTAGCATTTGTTGATGGCTCTCACCTGAATTAGTTGTTACACTCATAGTTGTAAAGTGGTGATTTTCTAATTTTATTTTTGGCATTAAGATTACACTAGGCTCTTAAAATGAACTAAATAACTCTTCATTCTTTTGCTGTTTTGTGGAACGCCTTTTTTTCTTGAAACTTATTTGATCTCAACTATAAGCCCATCTGAGCCACTGTTGAGAATGGAGGATGGGAGGTCTTTGTCTATTATTTCACTGCCTTTAATTCTTATAGTTAAATCAAGTTCGCTGTTTCCTCTCACACCAGTTATTTTTCTAAGAATACATTTGTTTCATCATTATTGATTTCATAAGATTATTCTGCAGTTTATAATACTCATGTTAATTTTTAATTTCTGTAGTCTTTAGTTATTCTTTTTTTATTCTGAATTGTTTGTTTCTTCTCCCTTGATCAGTTATGCCAGAGGCCCAGGTTATTAATGTTTTAAAAGAACTAGCTTTTGGTTGTTAATAATCTTTAGTTGATTTTTCAGTTCTCGATTTCATTGTTTTCTAGTCTTAAATTTTCCTTTCATATTTATTTGGGTTTGAATTAGATAATTAACTCTTATTTTTTAATTTTCTATTTCTTGATAAATGTATTTATAACTGTAAATTTATCTTCAAGTTCTAAAGCTGGATCCCAAGATCTAGAGTTTTGGATTTTTGTTTCCATTTTCATTATATCTAAGTATTTTTACATTTCCCTTAACAATTTTAAGGATTTTTCTTTCAACTCAGGTATTTAGTGGTTTTTAAAATCTAGTTTCAAAACATTAATTACTCTTTTGTTACAGTTTATAATTATATTGTAGTCTGTTTAATATATATTCCTATGGATACTATTGAAACAACTTTTATAAACATATACAGGCATTGACAGACTGTGACCCAAGCTCAGTGCCATCAGTTTTAGCATTTCCTGAAAACTAAAATGGTTTTTATACTTTTAAATGATTGGAAAAAATCAAAAGGTTGTTTTGTGACAAGTGAAAAATAGATGAGATTTAAGTCTCAGTGTCTATGAATAAAGCTTTATTGGAACAGAGCCATGGTCATTTATTTTCACATTTTCTGTAGTTGTGTAGTTGTGACAGAGACTGTATGGCCCACAAAGCCTAAGATACTATTTGTTCCTTTACAGATAGAGTTTGCCAACATGATACAATGTCTGTTTTTATAAACATGTATTCTTAACTAGATGTCTGGTTATACATTCAGTATATCCATTAGCTCAAGTTATTGATTGTACTTGTTTTTTTTCTGGTCATTTTGTATGTTTGGTCTGTGAGTTTCAATGAGGAATTGATTGATATTTCAACTCAACTGCTGATTTATCTTTTTTCTTTATACTTCATCATGGTAATGATCCAGAATTTTACTTGTGAATATGGTAGACATTCTCATTTTTTCCAGGTCTCAGCTTGCTTTTTTTTTTTTTTGGCAGTATAAACCACCAAGATATCTGATCACTTTTATTTTTTATCTCTTGCATCATCTTTTAATTTTTTTTAATGATTTGAGTACTTTATTCCAAAAAATTTATAATATATATTTTTGTGGCAAATCTGGTGAGGCTCTGTATCTCTGAAAATATTTTTACGCAAGAACAGAATTTTAAAAGCCTTTTTCCAACTTTTCCCTTCAGTGAAACTTTTGGGTCCTAGGTCGCAATGTGTAGCCACTCATCTCCATCACCCTCCACATACCAGTTCAAGTTGTCCTTCAACTTTCTTAGGGTTTTTCTCTTTTTATTTTGGTTCCTGCAATCTACATATCTCTTTAGCTTCTACAGTTTCTCTGTGGTTGATTTTGGAGATAGGAGTTAATAATTCATGCTAGTTTCAGACTTCAGATGAACCTATTTATTACTTAAATATAGCAAGTATAAAGGACAGTGGGTCAGACAACTCATGCTAGTTTCAGAGTGTAGACCCACCTGTAATTACCTAGTATGGTCAGTATGAAGGACTGTCATCCATATATGTTACTGTGAAATTTTAGATTTCCATGGATGAAGAAATAATTATGAAAGCTTCTAGGGAGGGGAAAATCAAGTCAGTTTTAAAGAAATGAATGTCAGACTGGCGTCTTACCAGCTACACTGTGTTCTGGATGAAAGTTGGACAGTGTTGACAATTTTCTTAGGAAAAATAATTTTTAATTCAGAATTCTTTACTCAGTCAAATAATTAATTATAAAGGTATAATTATGAAGATAGACTTCTCAGGCATGCATAGACTTAGAAAGTTTACCCTTCTATCTATCGCCATTTAGGTAGTTATTTAAGCAAAATGGTAAACTTTTAAGGACAAAGAAGATAAAGTTCAAGAAAATGTTGAGCCACTCCAGAAGAAAAATGAAAAGAAGACTCAGGTTAACAGATATTTAGAAGGCCTAGGTTTTAGGAAGGAGATTTTGGGGGGAAAAACTGGGACTAGTGGAACGAATGGTGTCATGAAGATTTGGGGGGAATTTTGATGTGATAAAGCAAAATAGTTTAAGGAAAATAAAGGCAGTTAAAAATGTCATGGAAAGCAGAAAATCATCATTATCATCATCATCATCACGGTATAACTATGAACCAAACTAGCATGTAGCATGTGATGTTAAGAAATTGTTAGAATTGTTAGAGTAAGAATTCGTTTGATCTTGATTCTAGGAACAGCCTTTTTCAAGTGGTCCTATGGTTGTAGCATTAGACCTTAGAGTAAAAAGTGAAGCGTGCCAGGATTACATTTTTTTACATAGTCATAAAAATGTAAATGCTGTTTATTGATTTCCAACTTTGAGTCAACCTTTGGACAGGACACGAATGGACAAAGCCCAGAATGCTATTGTAGTAACCATTTGTAATAACCATAAACAAATAAAAATAAAGTTGGCAGAGGGAGGGAGGGAGGGAGGGAGGAAACAGGTTACTAACACTAATAGCTTTGTCTTTCAAAATGGAGACTCAGGAAGTAATGTCAGATTGACAAAATAAGCAATAAAAATTGAAGTATAATGTTGAAAATTCAAAGACACTTATATAAGAATTAAAATTAATGTCATTTCATACGTTGAGAGGACAGAAAAAAGGAAGTGTGAAAGATAAATTCTAAAGTTTTTACATTAAACAAACTTATTTTTAAAGTCAGTAACTCAAAAGTAGTGGTATAAGCATATTTTGGTTATAGGTACAACCATTAGAATAACTAAGATTGTTTAAAGATTGAGGTATGGCTGGAGAGATCTGCTTTTCCATATAAACTCCTTTGTAATATTTAATTTGCTATAGTATGTGTATTTGATAAAAATGAGAATTAAATTAATAAATAAAAGTTAAAAGAACAGAAATAATTCAACAAAAATAAATTCAGCTGTCTGTATATAGAGAACTCTTTCAGTGTTGTCCTCCTTCCTCTCCGTCAAAGGTAACAATTTTATTAGTTTGTCTTTACCCTTCTAGTACCTTTTTATGCAAATAAAGGTAAATACACATATTTTTTCTTTAATATAAAAGCATATTTAGATGTACTATTCTACACTTTGAATTTTTTTTTTAATAAAACCATAGAGAATCTTCCTCAAGATTCCCCCATTCTAATTTTTTAACAGCTGCAAAATATTTTGTGGGTCTACAAATTATTAGGTTCTCTATTGATGGACTGTCATATTATTTCCAGTATTGTGCTCTAACAAACAGTTCCTCATGGATAATCTTGTACATATGTCATTTCACGTGAACGCAGGTATGTTTGTGGAGTCCAGACATGGGATTGCTATTATTATCAAAGGTTAAAGGTGTCTCTAGGTAAGAAATAACAGACAGTACTATTTTTCACAACCCAGTTATTGCCAAGATTGTCCTATTGGACTTTTGGATTTTGCTTGTCTTATTGGTGAAAAATGTTATCTCTTTTAGTTGCATTTCTTTTATGAGCGAAGTAGAGTGTGTGTTTATATCTTTGAGGGCTATTACTCCTTTCTTTGGGAAGTTGATTCTTGTCCTTTATTTTCTTTTGGCTCAGTCTTTTTCTTTTTAGCTTCTAGAAGCCTTTTAAAAATTAGGGAGGTAAATCCTTTGTCTATAATGCATTGCAAATATCATCCCCATTGTACCATTTGACTTGCTTGTGAGACTTTCTGCCACACAGACATTTTGATATTTGGATAATTGGATTTGTTGTTGTTGGTGGTGGTGGTGGTAGTGGTGGTGGTAGTGGTAGTAGTAATGTAATTCCGGATTTTGAGTCATTTGAGGCTCTCCCATTCAGGGTTATAAAGGAATTCACTTATGTTTTAATACTTGTAGGACTATTTTTTACATTCAGATCTTGATTCATTTGACATCTCTTCTAGTGTGTGGTGTGAGGAGTGGAGTCAACTTTATCTTTTTCCAAATGGCTACTTAGTTGTCCAGATGTCATTTATTATAAAGTCCATTTCTCCACTGTAAGTTGATGATATATGTTGGTACTTTAGCTGTTGCTAATGTAGTATCATGACCGTGGGTGTAAGACCCTGGTTATTCTGATCGTAGGTTACCCTGAGATAGAACACTAGGCAGAGGAGGAAGGAAACTTCCTTTTAAGTAATAGAAGCTACTAGGTCCTTTATATTTTTGCATGTAATCCTCACAACACTATAAGGAAGATAATCGTACTTTTTTCCATTTCGCATCCACTTCATATGTGGAAACTGAGGTACAAAGATACCAAATAACTTATCTATCACATAGTAAGTACTGGAACCAGAATTTGAATCCAGAGGGAGTGACTCTATAGCTTGTGATGTTTAACCCATTTAACTCTACACCACCATGTCATGTCTGATTTTGCAGAGACAGCTGGGAGCCTCCAGTTTTCCCCTATTTCAAATCCATTGCTAATGGATTTGAAATTGAACCTTACTAGAAGTACATCTGGATTCTCTCACCTTACCAGAGAACTGCAAGAAAAATGAAGACTTGCTTGGCCATCTGGGCTTGGCAAGTGCAGAAAATAATAAATGTAGCAGACTGGAGACTGCTTTCCTTAGAAAGTCTGCTTACAACTTTACAAGGTTGGCCTTTGGTTGGTATACATTTCCTTACATTGATATGACTTGCCCTTAAACTGTAAGAGTGGCTCATTGTGCGTAGACTATATAAATGGTACAGTTAATTCTTTCTGAGAGTCTAGAATTTTGGTACCAGGCTTAGCAAGAGGGTGTCTGTGTGACCAGCCTCCCATAAAAACCTTGGGCAGTGAGTTTTTAATGGCCTTCTCTGGTAGATAACATTTCACTTGTGTTGTCAGAATTCCTTGCTGGAGTAATTAAGTGTGTCCCATGTGGCAACTTGGGAGAGAACTCTTGAAAACTTGCTATTGTTTTCCTCCAGATTTTTTCCCATATACCTTTCACTTTTGTTGATTTTGCTTTGTATCCTTATACTGTAGTAAGTTTTAGAACACAGCTACATGCCAAGTCCCATGAGTCCTTTTAGAGAATTAGAGCTGGTCTTTAGGCTAATTCTAGACACTGTCACTAAAAAGTAATTTGAGTGGGCAGTAGAGTATGTGTGTGTGCACATGCAAATGAGTGGGGTAGACAGATGGAGAGAATGAATGAATGTATATCAAATTTGAAAGCTCTATAACTTTGGGCGGTTAGGAGCAACAGCAGCAGAGACTGACACCAGAGGAGAATTTCCTTTACATGCAGGGGAAATACTGGGAAATAATTGGTTTATGCTCAGTCACTGCAGCAGACAGGAACTTCATTCAGCAGCTAGACTGCTAGTGATGACATGTTGGGGCAGTAGCATCAACAGTCAAGGAGCAGTAGTAGTAAATGAAGGAACTCAACCTTTTTAGACTCAGCTTACACTCCTGAGTTTTTAGAATTTGTTATTCAAGAGAGGATTCCTGCTTAAGAAAATGAGACGTTTTCTGAGGAGTTATATATTAGTTTTGGGTGAAAAAAGAAATAGCCAAATGTATAACTAGTCATAGATTTTAGCACCTCTCTCAATTATTGATAGAATAAGTAGACAAAACAACATTCTGCTCACCAATACTATTCTTGTCCCCTGCCACCGATTAAAAAAAATGCATTTTATCTCTATCTTGCTAGGTATCAGTATATAAGAAGTCTTTTTAAAAGGAAACTGCATATCAATTAGAATATTAGATCAATTTTGCAGGGTATCAAAGCTGTGGTATTATTATAACTTAATACCCTAGGTCAAACAGGTGATAAGTGACAGGGCCTGCATGCAAACAAAGGTTTGTTTCCAGAGCCCATGCTCTGCTTTTTACAACATAATATGTCTGTTGTCTTTAGGAAAATTAATATTCCAGACAGTATTTGATTCATAAAGTTCTCTTATGTTTGGAAGTTGTTTGTTTTAGGGCAGAAATAGTATACCATTTTATTGGAATTAGAGATAGAAGCATAGGTTCCAGTATGCTAAAACAGTAAACTATATTGATAGTTTCCCTTAGATGAAAAGATTAGAATACAACCCTGTTTTTGTGATGTATTGAAATTTCATCTGTCAGAGCTCATAACCATTCGCTATGATTTCTTGCTGTTCTTTCCTGAATTAAAGAAACATGAAAACTAGCCTAAGGTCATACAGTGTAGCTAATATAAAATTCATAAGTGCTTGCAGATCACTAAGTGATGCAAAAGAAAATTTAAATTAAAAAAAAATTTTGTTAACATTTTGGATGATAATTTATTTATAATGATAAATTTTCATGGAATATATTTGATTGAAAAACCCAGCTATGGAGGAGACAAATATTGGCAAAATTTTAAGTTTATTAATTTTCAAAATGAGAAGAGCCCCTTTCTCTCTGATTAATATTTAAACATGACAAATACAAAAGAGAAAATAAATGCCAGATATTATCCCTTTAACTTTTAGTTAAATTTGTTTTTAGACTTTTGCTTTTATGCTTATTGTATATGTCATCTTTATTATTTTTACGAAAGTAGAAAATACATGTTATAACTATATATCACTTGTAATGTGAATAAGTGTTTTGTGAATTTATATCCAGTCTAATATAGTGCTTTATAATTTTAATAACTATTTTGTATTTCATTGCACAGATATACTGTAACTCATTTAATCTCTTACTGTGAAAACAGTTGATTAATAATTTGACAGTTTAATATAGTGATTAAAAACATGGATTCTGAAATTGGCCTACATAAGTTTGAATCCTGACCCCAACTTTTTATTTGTAGTGTGATTTATGTAAGTTACTTAAATTCATTTGTGCCTTCATTTCCTCATTTGCAAAATATCAGACTTTCCGACTCTAAGAAATATAAAAAAGTGTTAAGTTTTATTTACAAATGTGAGAAGAGGGATGTTTCAATGATTGGCTTAGGGAAAAAAAGTATAAATATTTCAGAAAATAGTTGTCAATATTTAAGTATTACTGCTAGGGCAATACATTTTTTAAGCATGATAACTAACCAAAACTGAGTTCTTTGTTACTTTTATAGGATGTAGCTATGCTTTCCAGAATTCAGGTGATCACAACATTCCTTTGTTAGAAATAGCATTTGTAAGCTCATTTGTGACCAGAATTTGTGTCTTTTTCTGCAGCCATAGTGGAAGAAAGAACATTTTATTTATGCTTAGAGATCTTTCACAAGCAGTTTATAAGGGCCTGTAGTTTCAAAGTTACACACTAATATTCTATCAGTTATCACCTTGATGAAAAAAAGCAGTTGAAAAGGTAGAAAACTTAAAATGCAGGAAAAAAAGAACTATATTTTTGACACCTTAAGTATATTATTCAATTTTTATTTGTCACAAATAAATTAAAAAAAATAGCACAGGCATTGAAATAGGAAAGGCAGTATCTGAGTCATTTCCCTATTACTAGCTGTGTGACTGTGGACAAATCACTTTTCCTCTCTGCCTTGATTTCCCTATCCTCAAGGTGTCTTCTTTTTTATATCCTTAGTTATAGGACTTCTGTTTATTTAGGCTTAAAGTGGTTCTTCAGGTTGATCTATATTTTAGTTGCAATTTTATGCAGTCATGGGAGGAGGCAAGCACAGTGTCCACCCACTCTGACATCTTGACCAGAACCCATAGAACTAATATTTTTAACGAATAAGCTATTAGACGTATTTTGAATCCACATTGGTCACCATAATAGTACTCAATGGCTAGAATTGTGACAAGATTAGAGATATCATTGATTCTAAGGCATATATATATATTTTTTTTAATATATTAACATTTTTGACATCAGGGTGCATCTTAAAATTAATACTATATTATAATTTAATTGGCAGCACTTTTTTTCCTAGATGTTAGATTTTTATGGGTCTGATTTTACAGAAGCTTCTTAGATTACATGAAATATGTATGATAAACCTCATAAAATAGTACATGGCACATAACTAAGCAATCAGTATTAGTTATCCTTGTAGTTTGTGTATTTTGCTCTTGTAAAGAGTGATTACATACATGTCTTTATATACAGTCCTAATATAAAATGATGTTTAGATGTGGAATTAAATAGATCAAAGCGTTGGTATAAATTATTGAGAGATTTGTTTATTAGACTGAGAAGCAAGTATGTGTGGTGAAAAAACAATTTACCATAAAAATAAACTTAATTAAACCATTAATTTTATAGTTTACTCTTATGTCAAATAATATAGTCTCTCTGATACTTAGTTTCTTTGAGTGATAATAATACCTACTTTGTAAAATTGTGAAAATTAGAGAATATGTATACAAATTTTAAAATGTGGACTGACTATAGGACGAAAATATTTTTACATTGAACCCTATCTGGGACAATCAGGACATCTTTTACTTCTTTCTTTTTGTTCCCACATCTAATTCACTATCAAGCCTTTCTAAGTATATTCTAAATGCAGCCAGTGTCCACAGTAACTGCTACTCATGTGGCCCCTCATCTGGATTATCATCATAGTTTCCTTGCTGGAGTCTGTGCTTCCTTCCTTGGGAAGGAGTATTAGACTATTCTCAACACAGCAGCCAGAGTGATCCTTTAAGAAGTAAATCAGTTACATCACTCTTCTATTACAAACTCTTTGTTCCCCATTTCACACAGTTTACATTTTTTAGAATGGCCTTCAAGGCCCCACATATTGTGACATGCCCTCCCAATCTCTAGTTCTGTTATCTCCTTGGCTCACTTCTTTTAGTCACAGTGGCCTCCTCACTGTTTTCTAAAACATGTAAGGCATTCTATCTCAGTTTCTTCTGCCTGCAGCATTGTTCCTTCATATATTTACATAGCTTATTTCCTATCTTCTTTAAGGCTTTGTTTAAATGTCACTTTCTCTTAAATTTTTCCTTGACCACCTATTTAAATCCTAATTCTCCTCTTTATCCCTGGCTGCTCCTTATCCTAGTTTTTAAAAAAACACTTATTGTTTATGGCCATGCCACCCTGAATAAGCCCAATCCTGTCTGACTTCAGAAGCTAAACAGGGTCAGGCCTGGTTAGTGCTTGGATGGGAGACCACCTAGGAAAACCAGGTGCTGTAGATATAGAAAATTAAAAAATAAGGGATTGTAAGATGACAAAGTCCTTGCAGTCTGTGAGATCAGCCATTGTATGCCTCACCTAAAAAAATAAATATAAATAAATAAAAAGCACTTATGACTTTAAAACAATATATTATTTTCATAATTTCAAAATTACTATTTTCTTTCTTTTGCAAGATTGTAAACTCCATAAAATAAGGGCAGGGGTTTTTGTTTTTTCACTGGGATTTTCTTCACTGGTTAAAGACCTGGCTCATAGTTTGGTGCTCAGAAAATATTTGTTGGATTTGTTGAATGAATGAATATTGATGCTATGACAAATACACAAATTGAATTCAATATGCTGTGCCTACATAGTAGGAACTAAATAAATATTGAAATGAATGGCATTTTGGTTGGATGTCATGATTTAGAAAGATTTTGGAGGAATAATTTGCTAGTTATTAAAAAGTATTATTAATGTTTTATTGCAAAGATGCCTGCAGAAAATGAAAGCAATCAAAATAATTTTATTGAAATTGTGTTATAAATAGGGGATTTTAAATATTGCTACACCTATACATTTAAAGAATTTGCCCCATGTTTAACTACTACCCTCAACTGTCCTAAAATCTAAACAGTGGTAGCCTTGGAAAGGAAAGTGTTACTGATGAGCAGTTCGGTAACTGTTCTTTATTTTTGGAAGGGAGTAACTGTTCTTAGGAAATACATTTAGGGATAATTCCACTCCTTTAATAGATGGAGTATTGATGTGGCTCTGCTTTTGTAGGGCTGTGATCACCAAGTCATTTGTAAAGGTAGTTACCCTTAGCTTTTGGATTTTTAGGTATGTTTAGAGTAACAGGAAGCTGTGAAAAGTTGAATGTTAACGAAAAGCCAAATGTTTAAAAGAAAAAAAACGACCAAATTTGGAGATATCATATACTGCATCACAATTTGAAACCCTCACCGAATATTCAGTGTATTCCCTTATCTAAAGTTACTCATTTTTTAAGCAAAAAAATTTGAACATAGTTTGCACCCAAGACATTATAATAGGTTCTGTGGAGGAGGATATAAAGGTGAATAATTAAGAGACCATAATCAACAAGTGTTTATAGGACGGTGAGAATCTATGTAATATCACTTTTATTTCTTTGTGGAAAAACAGTAACAGAACAGGATTAACATGAGTTTTCTGCTAGAAATTTTATAAGGGGGACTACCTTGGTTTCAAGGTAGGATGTGGATATTATTTTAGTATTTAATATTCTTTTATTTAAAAAAAAAAGTTCTAGGACCATGGATAGCCTCTTTTTTTGTGTTCATAGTATCTTGATAGACTAAAATATGATCTTATTCTTGAGTTTCATGACCATTTTGGGTATGATCTGAAGTTTAACCATAAGTTAATGGTTTATTTCAGAATCTTACATGTTATTTTAGAGGCTGTTTCTCAGTTGTATGGATTGGCTTTTATCATAGTAATAATCTTACTTAATGCCAAATAAAACCACTTTCTATCAGGTTTGATAATGAAACACCCTATTTGTGCTGTTTAATTACAGTATTTCTTTGGTTTGTTGGCCCTGTGTATTTAATTATTCTTCAGTAGGAGAGAGCTTCAATAATTGATACTTGAGGCAGTGAAGCTGATTGGTGTGTTGACTTAGCCAGAGAGCTAACAAGTCCACAGAACAACTGCTGCATTTGTGTAAATTTACTGTGTGTTTCTAAGGAGACTGTTGATCCAGTGTTGTAAAGGAACCCCCACTACCCCTATAATATCCTTATTATTTAGCTCATAAAGCCTTTTTTATAATGTTAATCTGCTTACCTGTGGTACAGTCTTTTTTCTCTCCCTTTTTAACAATTTCCTTCTCTTGATAATCTGTAGTCACTCATCCAAACAAGCTTTCCATTTATTTTTTAATATCTTCATTCTCCTTATCTTTCATCTATCTCTTAAACCATAATCTCTTTCTCATAGCAGTCAGACTTTATGAGAGAGAGACTCAATTTTACCTAGGTCTGCATTGCTCTTCCTTTACTATAATGGAAAATTATTTTTCAGACATTTAATTTATAAATATTCTTTTCAAAAATACTTTTTGTTTTGTACTGAAGTAGTCTGTAATTATAGGCACTAGGTGTTTTCAGGAGAATTTATGTCTAGGAAAGAAAAGTTTTGTTTTTTAAAATAAGGGAAATATTTTAAGTAATACAGAACTAATTGTGTTTTTCTCATCTTCTCCAAAGCTTTACAAAGCGTGATTCTTGATATTTGAGTTTTATAATGTAAAAAAAACACCCTTTATTTTATGTAATTTGAAAATGAATTCTTGGGTGGAAAAAACTTGGCCAATAGATTGTGATTATTAGAATATTTTTTGTGACTGCATTTTCAAATATAAGCTTCTTTTGCTCTCTTCGTCTTTTGTTTATCATATCCTGAAATTATTAGGGTCAAAAGTTACCAGTTTTTTTAAGTATTATATTATTTGGGAAATGTTATTCTGTATGATGAATGGTAAACCCCATCTCTGATGTAAAATAGTATTTCTAGGTATGAAATTTTAAGATTAAATATTTTAATTTTCTCATGTAATAAGAAAATAAAAATAAAAGCAGCTATACCAACCCTTTGTTTGCTACTGTAGGGTTCATTTTACTTGTGCATTATTTTAGGCATGTTCTTTTTATAAAGCTCTATTACTGTTTCTGTTACTGTCTATTATAATTCTAGTAGAATTATCAAACTTATTTTGAAGATTCTCCAGTGTTCACTTCTTTGTTAAATGATAGTTTATGTTGTGTGGATACATTAACTGCAACATGATGTTACATTAATTTATTTAAGATGCCATATAAATTAAATTAAAATTTCCAGTTTTGTTTGTTTGAATATTAATCATATTTTAGATTAATTTTTTCTTTTACATTTAGAAGTCCAAATAGTAATCCACACATTAAGAATAAAGTTTTTAAAAATCAGTTAAATGAATAATTCTATTATACTTTCCTTATTGAGTTGTCTTTTCTCCATGAGAGAAATTAAGCTAACTGCAAAGTTAGGGGACACAGTCAGCAAAAGACTATCCTCATTTCTGATACCAATTATGTTTTTCTTAAAGGTTTCCAGAACCACCTTCAGGTCCCATGATTTGTTAGAAGGACTTACAGAACTCACTGAAAGTTGTTATACTTATGGTTATTGTATTCAGCCCCCAATTCTTTATTTCAGATATTATCAAGAAGATCTATGCTTTAAGTGAGGCTATAATTATTGTCTTTCTAGAAGTTAAGATTTTCAATTATATTTTATCTTACAAGCTTACTTAATTCCGTCCTCTGTGCCAGGTATCTCTATAAACTAAAGAACCAAAAGGAAATAACCAAAGGAAAGAAGCAAAGGAAATAATTTCTAGATGTGTAATACAGGAATTGGTTAAATAATTGTATTTCTATCTTGCAAACACATTGGTAGTTTTTTTCCGTGAAGACTAGGTTTGTTCCTTACAGAAGTGGTAATTATACCTAAACATTAAATATCTGTTGTAGCACTGATGCTTCACTAATATTTGTAAGATAGTTTGGGGATTATGTTTTATAATCTAATAGATAAAAATATTTGTTCTTAAAAATTGACCTAAACAAAGAGTAACATTTTAAATAAGTTGGTTTTAACTTATTGTCCTTCCTAAATGTAAATTTTTAAATCTTGGTAATAGGTCTTAACAGTTATAATGAAAACGCTTGTCTGACTTGTCTTTTGGCATTAACTGATCAGCTTTAGATTGGTGAAAACTCTTAGCTGAGACTAAATTACTTAAATAGTAGTCGTTTAAGAAACAGTACACATTAAAGATCATTTTGAATATTAATGGATTAAAAGTCACTGAATATAAAGGACTTGGCCAGTATAGAAGTAAGTCAAGATTTTTAGGGAGTATTGTACAAAATATTTGCATGCAAATATTTAAAAATATTACATAAACTTAACATACTTAATATATTAAATATACTTCAAATATAATTAATATATCAGATGTATTTAAAAAAATACTACAAAAACAATGTCAAAATGCAGCCCCTAAGTATGGTTTCTGGTTCTTCAAATGTAACATCTTGGATGATTGAGTTTAATCAAAAAGGAATGCAGAATTATGCTCCCAATTATGTAGTGGCAGTTCTGTTTTTTCACAACTATTATGTAGACGTGCAGTAGTTTTTCCGTACCTTCTATCTTTTAGCTTTTGTGATTCTCGAGGACTTCTTACGTGCCTTGATATTCAGATGAAGTAATATTAACTTCTGATATTTTTAGTAGTAAATGTGGATCATTATCTGAGACTTGTTTTATTTAACAGAATGTTGTTCTTGCTTTTCAGCGGGGATCTGATGAGCTTTTTTCATCTGGCATCATTAACGGACCTTTTACCATGAACAGTTCTACTCCTACAGGTGTGTATGGTGAGTTTTCATTTTTTCAAAATAAATTTATTGTCATAAAGTTCATATAAATGAAATTGATTTACTGCTCTCTTAAATTTTAAGGATTTATTTGGATCTAATTCTATAATTACTTTTTCAGTTAATGTTCTGTATGTTACACAATTGTGGTGAAACTATCAATAAGCTAGTGACCCTGAACAATTGAGGAAAAGAGTTAGATAAACTCTTGTATTGAATGATGGTAGATTTAGAATAGAAATATTAAAATTTTAAGGTGACATGTTTTTTAAAAATTGAAAAATAATTCACATTCCATAAGGTACCACATGATTTTAAATAATTTTGAAATTTGGAAACTTTAAAACAAGATGTAGAAGAGTAATACTGGAGGGAATTGTTAAGAGGTTGCTGCTCTAAAGGGTATCGTAGCAAGGGATGGTAATTTGTACTATAGCAGTAGCAGTTGTGATGAAGAGAATTAGAGAATTTACAGAAGGTGAAATTGATAGTATTGGTGAACACTAGTGATTAATGTTTGAACAAGAGATTCCATTGATAATTTCCAGATTTGGACTTGGGTAATTGGATAGTTGGTGGTACCATTCATTTATATTAGAAAATATAGGAAGGACAGAGTTGGACAACATGGCAGGTTCATATTTTTACATACAAGTTTGAGTTCCTGTGGAACATCCAGATGGAATTGTCGCATAGACAGAGGGTTCTTTTTGTCTCAACAACATGAGAGAAATTTGGATGTGAATATCATACAGAGTTGACAGCTGACGCCGTGAGAGTGAAGAGTCTCAGAAAAAGTGAGACTTACAGATGTTTTTGGAGTCAGAGGCAGTTGACCTCACTTTCCAGACCCTAGGGCTGCATGGGGTTTGGGAGAGTGAACAGCCTTTATGTGAGGACTCTCTTATTAGAGAAGTGGACCAGGTTCAGTTAAAAGATGAAAAGAAAATTCATTGAAAAGATTAAGAATGTATGAGAATTGGTCAACCATGGTACATTGCTTTAGGGGACTAAATGGAAAGATTTTCTAGTCAGGGCAGCAAAAGGGGGTTTGTTCATGAAGAAGTGTGGAGAGAGAGTAATACAGGCATGAGACTAAAGCAACTTTATCAAAGTGGAGCCGGCATCAGGATCACATGGAGGGCTTATTAAATCATGGTTGCTGAGTCCATCCCCAGAATTTCTAATTAAGTAGAACAGGGGTGAATGGGTCCTGGGAATTTTCATTTCCACATGTTCCCAGGTAAAGACAGTGCTGCCATTTGAGGAACCATAATTCAGTACTGAGTAAAAGAAATGCTAGAATCTGAAGTTCCTAAACCTGATTATTCTTTTGATAGAGTGGGCTTTTTACAAAATTTCTTTCCTTACTCTTCAGAGTTATAGTATCTTTAGAGTGGATTACTGTGTTTGTTCTTATTTTAAAAACTGAGGTCAGTTAGTTTGATTGGTCATGTTTATAAATTAGTGGATTGGATGACCGCCTTGGTTGATTGATTAATTAGGAAAAGAAAAAAGTATGAGATGTGAGTTTAGCAGACAGCAGCAGTTTATTGTTTTGTTTTTATGTTTCAAATTTCTTCTTGTATCCTATTTTCTTACAAGGTTCAGTGTTTCTCTTCCTGAAGCACATCCTCTTAGTGGCTATTTCAGCAAAGCTCTATAAATGGTAACCTCACCACTGACTAAAAATGTCTGTTTCATTATTGCTGTTGAATGATAGTTAGCTAGTTAGAATTCTAAGTTGATAGTTATTTTCTCTCAGCACTTTGAACGTACTATTCTGTTATTCTTTTGGCTTCTGTTATTGAGAAGTCTATTGTCAGTCTAGGTAATTACTTTGTAGATAGTATTACTTCCTAGCAGCTATTCTTAACTTTTCTCTTTTTTATTCTGTGGTTTCATTAACTTTGCCTAGGAATGGATCACAGATTTTCAGCTCTCTATGCTCACTAAAATAGTTTAGGAAGCTTTGAAGAAAATTCAGATGCCTTGACCTACCTCATACCACTTCCAAAATCTCTGTGGGGTTGGGACCAGGCACTGTTTTTTATTTGTTTCTAAAGCTTCTTAGTTGATACATCTTAGGTGCAGTCAGGGTTGAGACCATGGCTGGAGATTTACTTTTATTTATCTTGCTTAGTAGTGACTCAGTTTTCCACAGTTGCCTTTTTCGGGAACTATAGTTAGATGTGTAAAGGAACACCTCATTCACTCCTGCATTTGTCTTAAACTATATTCTGTTTGCTGTCATCTCTTTCTCCTTAAGGTCCTATATTTTGGATAGTTTTCTTAAACTTCTTTTCTGATTCCTCATCTGTTTAATTTTGTCTACTGTGCTGTTTAATTCTTCTACTAAGTATTTTATATCAGTGCTTATATTTTTCATTTCTTTATGTTCTATTTGATTCATTTTTAAAGGTTACATAATTTTTTTAAAAACAGTGTCTTGTTTTCTTATGGTTTCTATTGTTTTTCCAGCTAATTCTTTAATCATTTAAAGCAAAATTTTTATACTTCACATTTTACAATTATGGAGTTCTGGGAGGTTCTAATAGTCCTGTTTTTTGTATCTGCTGATATTTGCTCATGGTATATTATTTTTCCTTGTGCAGACTCATAATTTTTCATTGTGAGGTAATCTTTAGCTGAATTTTTTTTTCTTCTGTGAGAATCTCCAGAGTAGTTTTGTGTTTGCATTGCTAGACTTTCTAGGGTACCCCTACCCCTTCCTTAGCATGTTCTAATGCGTGTGTTAATTTGTTGCCTTGAGGATTACTATACCAGAAGGAAAGAGAAAATTTAGATATTCACATTTCTCTTATCAAAGTCCTAAACAGAGATTGGCTTTCTTGTTACATATGCCTGGCAGATGGAAAAGTTTTGATTTACCTTTTACTGAAGGGGTAGCCTGCTGAGGGGGTTTGGCTGTTGACATCAGGAAATTTCATTTTTTGGGGGGGTGTCCTATACATTATAAATATTTTTGTAATATATGATTTAATATTTGCAGTTCTCCAAAAGCTTGTTCCCTGTGCTGTTCATTTGGCTGCCAAGCTGCCAGTCAGTGGAAAAATGTGATAATTATTGGCCAGGTGCACATAAAATACAATTTTGTTTATCATCATTCTATTTTATATATTGCAGTGAATCCATAAATTCACAGTTCTGAATTAATTTAACTTGCAAAGTTTCTTCTTCATGTATAAATGGTAAAGTGACAGGTGTTAATATGTTAACTCCATTAATAGAACTTTGCAAACAGTTAAATTATATAAGTTTTATCAGCATCTGCTAACACTAGAAAATCAGTTATTTTCCAGTAATGGTTTAATATTGAATCCTTTCAATAAAATCCCAGTAAAGCTTTGGGGAAGTCATTATCAAAAATGAAATATCTGACATTAATGAAAATTCAGTATCAAAAGTTTAGCATTAACAATGAAACATTTTTTGGAGGTAATAATACAAATATAAATTTTGGTACAACACAGTGTCATGGTAAAAATGTGATGGAAAGGTTTAGAAGCTATTGTTGCCTGTGAAAAAGTTGTGAGAAGATTCAGTCTCTCACTGGCTGACTTTTAGATTTAACCATTATGTGGATGGTGGTTTATAAATTATTAGATGAGACCATGGCAAAAACCAGAAGTTAAAATAAATGGATTCTGCTAAGCCTATTCTGGCTTATTTCAATGTAATTATTAATAATAATTTTTTTCACAATTGAAGATATTAAACTATACAAGATACTGCTGGAACCAATGGTACCAAATTATGACTATTGTAGGCAAACTAAAGCATATGATAATTCTACTTAGGTATTAGTTATTAATATCCCTTTAAAAATATCTCAGCTTATTGTGGACATTTCTTCTTCCATATGAACTTTAAACTATTTCCTCTAGTTTTAAAACAATTCCTCACTCCACAGTATTTCCCCACAAAAATCAGGGATCCTGGTTAGAATTATATTAAATTTATATGTTAGTATGAAATGTTGGTCTTTTTGTGGTATTGTTTCTTCATCTGGAAACATGATATGTGATTCCATGTTTTTAGGTTTTATTTTTTGTCCTCTGATAATTATGGAAGTGTTTTATACTCTTCTTCATAAATCATATGTTTTTCCTCTTAAATTTAACCTTAAGAATTTTGGCAGAAATTGTTTATTGTGTATCAGTATTTTTCTATTTTCTGTAGTAACAAAACCCTAATTTTTATCTGGGCACATTGCCACCAGGATTAAACAACTACTTTTCCAGTCTTTCTTGTAGCTAGTGTGGTCATGTGATTAAATCCTAGCTAATGAGACATAAATGGAAATGTTACTTCTTAGCCATCTCCACAGAAGTACACAGTTTTTCCTCTTTTAACTGCTGTCTTCAGGAGTTCTAGCTTCCATCTTAGATGATGTGAATGAAGGCTGTACCCTAACAGAGAGAGCTAGAGCTTGAATCATTGATAACTTTCTATGTCATCATTCTAGACCTGGAATTTCTACATTTAGACTTTTTACATGAGTGAGAAGTTAACCTTTTTTCTTAGGTAGCTGTTATTTCAGACATATTATTATTTTATGCAGGGTTCTTATCAGAGAGAAGTGAACAAATGACATGAGCCTAATAATCATCCTGGCTTTTCTAAATTCTGTGAAGAGAGGGAACACTAAGCAAACATGGCAGAATTGCTGAGTTGAAGAATTGGAGATCCAAGTTTGGGAAGGCTGAGGCAGCTGGGAGGTTGGGAACAGAGTAAAGAAGAGAAGAGAATTCTGTGAGAAAAGTGCTCCAGAAATCTGCCTTTGAATTTGTTGCTGACTGTTAAGCCACACATGCTTTGCCATGCCTCATCATCAACCAAGGGTTGTTGATGTCAATTCAGCACCAATAGGAATCGTCAATTTGGGGTGTGCTGAAAAAGAAAACTTTAGTGCAAACCGCTTAACTGTGATACAGCATGGCTATGAGAACAGCTCAGTAGTGTTATAGCTCAATCATGAAGCAGCAGGGCTGCAAGGTGGTCTTGAAGCCATTCCCCTCTCCAGCTACACAGCTCTGCTGTGCTCTCGTTTGATCTGCTCTGCCTGCTCTTCTCCACTCTGGTTAGAAGAGATGTCTTTGGTGTTTCATCTTCAGTGTTTCAACTCCAGCCAGGAACACAGACTTTGGTTAAAAGGAAAAGTATACTCTCCAAGACAGAGGGGAGCTGACATATATAGACAGAAGTCTCACCCCTGGTCCCTGTTTGGTCTGTCCTCATGTAAATGAGGACTCTAAATCCTCACAGTTTGATTAGTCTAAAAGGCACTATCCTGATTGTTCAGAATGGAGCCATCTCATTAGTTGGTGAAGATGCTGATGGGGATAGCTAGCTGCACAACTCAGATTGGGCAGGGAAAGCTTAAGTCCTATTGGTTGAGCTACTATTCCAGGAACTCTATTAGAAGGGTTGTCTCAAATGGCAGGAATATAGTGCAGGCAGGCAGTTCAGTGCAGGCTTCATTCTAAAGTGAAGCATGAGAGGCTCTTGTTTAGAAATGGTTGCTAGGCTCTGTGTGTGGGGTGTGTGTGTGTGTGTGTGCGCGTGCGTGCGTGCGTGTGTGTGTGTGTGTGTGTGTGTGTGTGTGTGTTTTAAATTTTGAGTCCAGTTAGCCATCAGGAGCCCTTCTTACTAGGTACCTCCTTTCTTGGTGTTCATAAGCTCTGGCATAAAGACTATCCTTAAACCAATCCTAACAAAGCTTAAAAACAAGCTCAAAAACAGTTATCTGACCTGAAATTAAGTTTTTTCTAATATTCAGAAAATATTCTGGCACAAATTCTAGTATTTACAATGTTGAGCGTTCAAAAAAAAGAAAAGCAAAGAAAAAGCCAGACATGTAAAGAACCTCAGAATCCAAATCCAAAATCAGGAGAAAATCATTCAACAGAAACAGACCTAGAAAATGATAGAAAAGATGAAATTAGATATAGCCTTTGAAATGGTTATTAAAAGTATATTCAAGGATTTAAAGTAAAACAACAGCATAGCAAGGAGAAAAATTAAAGATAATTTAAATGGAATGCCTAGAAATAAAAATTTAATGTCTGAAAACAATACTTGGCATGACTTTAACAGCACATTATATTCAGCCGAAATGAGAAATGAATTTGAAAACAGAAATAGAAAGTAAAGCACACAGACCAAAAAAGAAATTAACAAAGCCTTAGTAGTAACCTGTAGAACAGTATCAAGTGGTCTACACATACATATAATTAAAGTTCTAAAAATAGATGGGGGTAGGAAAGCTGAAATTTATCTGAAGAAATAATGATTAAAAATGTTCGCAATATGGTAGAAACTAGAAACCCACATATCCAAAAAGTCCAGTGAACCACAATGAAAACCACACCAAGGCTCATCATAATCAAATTGCTGAAAACCAGGAATCCAGAACAGATCTTAAAAGTAGTACAAAAAGTCACATTTTATTTAGAGGAAAAATGACAAGAGATTTCTTGCCTGAAACTGTGCAAGCCAGAAAACAATGGAGATCTTTAAAGTGTTAAAGATAAATATAATCAAAGTGGAATTCTATGTCTATTTAAAGTATTTTCAAAAATGAAGTTAAAATAAAGCCTTCTTTGAAACACAGAAGGGTGGAGCGCATTTGTTGGTAACAGACTTCCATTTTACAAAATGGTAAAGGAAATTCTTCAGATTTGAGGAAAATGATACCAGGTCCTAATGGGTCTACACAAAATAGGAATTAAGTGGGTGCATATTCCCCATTCTCCCCCAATTTAAAAGTGAGGGAGGGTTCTGGGAAGATGTGGGGTAAAAAGCATCAGGAATCTGACTTCCTACTAGACAACAATTGCATTGGCAGAATCTGTAACTAATTTGGAATTCTTAAATCTGTTGAAAGCTTGCTTTTCCAGGGTAAGACTTGCAAGGCAATTTGTGATTAATTTTGGTCAGTTTCAGCTCTTAGCACAGTAGCTGCTACCCACTCCCAACCCCAGTCACATGTCAGGCAGTTTACAACAGCTTGTGGGAGACAGGGTAAACTAAAAACCTTGTTCTTTATTTAACTTTTGGGGACCTTCTCTCTTATAGGTAATTGCTTCTTATGATCACAGAGTTACAAAGAGGTAGGTAGCCATTGCCTTGGCATCTCCTCTTAATATTGCAGACCAATACCCCAGCCCCGCCCCAAGTGACAACCAAGAGATTTAAAGAGTCAGTGCTCTTCCCCTGCCCTTCATTTTTCCTGTTTATTCCCTTTCAGGAGCCAGACCTTAAAGACTAGGGTATTAAAAAACAACTGCACGTATAGCAAAAATTAGAAAGTAGTGGAACATGCCCAGGAAAAGACTCAAGAGAAATGAGAAGACTTTAAGTTTATGCCTCAGGCTCATTCTTGGTACAGAGATAGCCTACAACAATGAAAAATAAGAAAATAAAATTTAATAAATGCTGTTGGGAAAACTGGACAGATACATGCAAAAAAAATGAAGTTAAACCACTTTACATCATATATAAAAATAAACTTGAAATAGATTAAAGACTTAAATGTAAGACCTGAAACCATAAAACTCTGAGAAGACAACATCAGCAGTAAACTCTCTGACGTTTTTAGCAATATTTTTTCTGATATGTTGCCTCCGGCAAGGGAAACAGAAGAAAAATAAACAAATGGGACTACATCAAACTAAAAAGTTTTGGTACAACAAAGAAAATATTAACACAACAGAAATAATAGCCTATTGAATGGGAAAAGATATTCGCCAATGATATATCCAATAAAGGGTTAGTATTCCAAATTTATAAAGAATTCGCTCAAATTAATCTCCCCACCTTCACCTCCCCCAAAAAACAAACTAATAGTTTAGTTAAAAAATGGTCAGAGGACCTGAATAGACGTTTCTCCAAAGAGGACATAGAGGTGGCCAATGAACATATGAAAAAATGCTCAGCATCACTAATAATCAGAAAAATGCAAATTAAAGCCACAATGAGGTATCACCTTACACCTGTTAGAACATCCATCAACAATAAATCAGTAAACAAGTTTAGCAAGGATGTAGAGAATGAGAACCCTCATGTACTGTTGGTGGGATTGCAAATTGGTGCAGCCACTGTGGAAAACAGTATGGAGGTTCCTCAAAATACTAAAACTAAAACTACTGTATGACCTAGCAATTTCACTTCTGGGTATTTATCCAAATAAATCTAAAACACTAATTCAAAAAGATATATGTACCACTATGTTCACTGCAGCACTATTTACAATAGCCAAGATATGGAAGCACCCCAAATTCCCATCAATTGGTGATTCAATAGTATTACTCAGCCATAAAAAAAGAATGAAATCTTACCATTTATGACAACATGGATGGATCACGTATTATGCTAAGTGAAATAAGACAGAGAAAGACAAATACCATATGATATCACTTAAATGTGGAATCTAAAGAACAAAATAAAAGCAAGACAGAAACAGACTCAGATGCAGGGAAGAAGCTGATGATTGCCAGATAGGAGGAGGTTTGGGAGTGGGGTGAAAAAGGTGGAGGGATTAAGAAGTACAAATTAGTAGTTATGAAATAGTCGTGGGGATGTAAAGTAAAAAATGAGAATATAGTCAGTAATATAATTAATAACTAGACTAGTCAGAGGGATCACTATGTAAATTATATAAATGTTTAACCACTGTGCTGTACACCTGAAACTAATATAAAATAATATTGAATGTCATCTGTGATTGAAAAATCAACAAAGCGGGGTGAAGGGGGGAAGAAGAGGTTCTAACTTCCAGGTATAAAGTAATGAGGGTGTGTGTACAGCATAAGGAATCCAGTCAATATATTGAGTTAGTGTTATACAGTGTCAGATAGTTGCTAGAATTACCATGGAGATCACTTTTCTAGATATATAAATGTTGAATAATACATAATGCAAAGAAATAGTCAAAAGAAAACCAGGAAACAAAGGAAAAAAGGAACAAACAATAAATAGGAAAATAAAACAAACAGCAAGATGACAGACTTAAACACAGCCATGTTAATGATAACATTAAGTGGAAATGGCATACAGATTCCAATAAAAACACAGAGATTATCAGTTTGGATAAAAGTGAGACTCAATTATATCATGTGAATAAAAAACTATTTTAAACATAAAATCTCAGCTTAAAAATAAAAGGATGGAAAAGGTAAATACATCAACACTAATCATAAAAAACTGGAGGGGCTATAGTAACATCAGATAAAGTAGACATAATAATAAACTAATACAGTATTGCATGTTAGCTATAGTTCAATAAAAAAAAAAGAGTAAATGAAAACAAAAGCAAAACCTGGAAAATCCTGAGGAAGGGGAACGATATGATTTTCAGAGTTAACCATATTCTCAGATTTGATGAAAAACATGAATATAAACATCCAAGAAACTAAATGAACTTCAAGTAAATGAACTTAGACTCACACTGAGACATATTGTAATCAAACTTTCCAAAGAGAAAGCATCTTGAAAACAGCAAGAGAGAATCGACTTGTCACATGCAAAGGATACTCAGTAAGAATATGGGCAGATTTCTCACCAGGAACTTTGAAGGCCGTGAGGGAGTGGGCCAGTGTATTCAGAGTGCTAAAAGAATACACTGACGCTGTCAAAGAATCCTGTTTCAGTTAGAAGTGTTTTTGTGCTTTATTTTTTTTTAGTTCAATAAATTGAATTAAAAAAAGAAATTAGATGATTTATGTGTAACACATCTAACTTGAAGGTCAAATCACTGATTTAAAAAAGAAAAAGTAATGGAGAAATTAATACATTCCCAGGTAAACAAAAGCTGAAGGAGTTTGCTACCACTAGACCTGCCCTGCAAGAAATACTCAAGGAAGCTCTTCAGGGTGAAAACACTAGGCAATTAAGTCCAAGCATACAGAAATAAAGATCTCAATGAAGATAAAGTACATGGGCAATTATAAAAGCTAGTATTCTAACAATGGTTTGTAACCTCACTTTTTTCTAAATGATTTAAGAGACTGATATAATTTTTTAAAAAATTAAAAGGTACCAACTGACTTCATTTGTAACTTCAGAAATTTGTTTTCAACATTTAGGAGGCGAATGGATTTAAAAGAAATACTGGTTTATGTTTCTGGGCACACAGTGTATAAAGATGTAATTTTGTGACATCAACAGAATGGGTGGAGACAGCTATAAAGGACCAGGGTTTGTTGATGTTATTGAAGTTAAGCTGGTATAAATTCAGATTAGAGTTTTATAGCTTTAAGGATATTAAATGTAATCCATATGGTAACCATAAAGAAAATAGCTATAGAATAGGCACAAAAGGAAATGAGAAAGGATTCTCAAAGTAGTCAAAATCATGGAGACAAGTAGAATGGTGGTTGCCAGGGCCTGGAGGAGGGCGGGAATAGGGAGTTACTGGTTAGTGGATGTACAGTTTCAATTTGACAAGACAAAAGAGTTATGGAAATGGATGGCGGTGATGGTTGTACAACATTATGAATATATATAACACCACTGAATTCTGCATTTAAAAATGGTTAAGATAGTGACTTTTGTGTGTATTTTACAATAGATAACTTTTTAAATATGGAATGCTTTCTAATAACAGCTCTGTAAAATCCATTAAGTGAATAAAACTATGCAAAAGAAAAGAAAGATAATTGACTACTTAGAGCAAGACAATATATTTTGGGGGTTATAGTATGTGTGAAAAACAAAATATATGACAGTAATATAAAAGTTATGATGAGGGAAATAGAAAAGTTCTTACAGTATACCTAGGTATTATTATTTGAAGGTAGTGTTAGATGCCTACTGATTTAGCTCCAGGGCAGTCACTTTGAGCAAGAAAGTAAAGAACATAAAGATTCCAATTTAAAAGCAGAGTTCATCTGCCTTTTATGTGTCATATAAAAGTCTACTTTGTCTGATGTTACTATAGCCACTCCAGTTTTTTATGATTAGTGTTGATGTATTTACCTTTTCCATCCTTTTATTTTTAAGCTGAGATTTTATGTTTAAAATAGTTTTTTATTCACATGATATAATTGAGTCTCACTTTTATCCAAACTGATAATCTCTGTGTTTTTATTGGAATCTGTATGCCATTTCCACTTAATGTTATCATTAACATGGCTGTGTTTAAGTCTGTCATCTTGCTGTTTGTTTTATTTTCCTATTTATTGTTTGTTCCTTTTTTCCTTTGTTTCCTGGTTTTCTTTTGACTATTTCTTTGCATTCCATTTTAATTATTTTGCATTTTGCATTCTATTTTATATTTCTCAATAAATATGTATATCTTAAATATATGTTCACGTGCTTACAGAGCTTCACAGTATATAATGTAAAAGCTAATAGAACTAAACAGAGAAATAGACAAATCCACAATCATAGCTGGAGATTTCAAGACTCCTCTATCATTAATTGATAGCATAGAAAATCAGTAAGGATACAGAACAGGTGTTGGCAAACTGACCTGTGGGTCATATGCATTTCATTGCCCATTTTCATATTGCTTATGAGCTGAGACTAAGACTTATTTTTACATTTTTAAATGTTGAAAAAGAAAACAATATTTTGTGATATGTGAAACTTATATGAAATTCAGATTTCCATGTCCGTACATAAAATTTGATTTGAACACAGTCACACTTGTTCGTTTATGCATTACCAATAGCTGCTTTCATGCTACAACTGCAGAAATGAATAGTTGTGAATGAAATTGTATGGCCCACAGAATCTAAAATATTTACATAGCCCTTTAAGAAAAGGTTAGTGGATCCCCTAATAAAGTTTCCAGTAGTATCAACCAGCCTGACCTAATTGACATATGGAAGTCTTCCCAGCACCATCAGAATTCACATTCTTTTAAAGTTCACATGAAAATATTCAGCAAGATATTAAATAGTCACCAAGGCAGGCTATATGCTGGCTTTTAAAGCATGTCTTAATAAATATGAATGCATTAAAATTGTGTACAGTTCTCTTCATTAGAATTACATTAGAAATCCTAAAAGCTTGATCCTGAGATATTTAGGAAAAAATCTCCAGTTCTTTAGGAAATAAAGTAACACTTAACCCATGGATTAAATAAGAAATGACAAGGCAAATTAGAAAACATTTTGAAGTGAACGAAAATGAAAACATAGCTTATTAAAGTTTGAAGGGTTCACTGAGAGCTGTTCTTAGAAGGAAATTTACAGCTTTAAATGTTCATATTTGAAAAGAAAAAAAATTCTAAAATTAATCACCTAAACTTCTAAGCATAGTATAAGAGCAAGTTAAACCCCAAGTAAAAAGAAGGAAAATATTAAATATGAGACCAGAAATTAATGACATAGAAAAGCAGTAGAGAAAAATTAACATCAGTAGCTGTTTTTTTTTTTTTAATATAGTCATGTGCTACATAATGATATTTCTGTTGACAGCAGACTGCGTTACATGACAGTGGTCCGATAAGATTACAATGGAGATAAAAAATATTCCTGTTATCTAGTGACTTTGACCTATAGCTTGTTACTTAGGTTTGTGGTGATCCTGATGGTAAACAAATCTCCTGTACTGCCACTCATATGACAGTTTAGCACATATAGTTACAGAAGTATGCTATATCATCTAGGTTTGTATTTGTACATTCTATGATGTTTGTACACAAACGAAATTGCCTAATGACTCATTTCTCAGAATGCTTTCTGTCGTTCAGTGGCACATGACTGTAGGTCAGTAAGATTAATGAAAAATAAAGAGAGTAGATGGAAATTACCAATATCAAGAATGATCTTATAGACATTGAAAGGATAATGTTATGGACTGAATGTTTGTGTACCACCAGAATTCACATGTTTAAGCCCTAACACCCAACGTGAAGCATATTTGGAGATGGGACCTGTGGGATGGGGCCTTCATGGTGGGAATGGTGTTTTTAAGAAGAGATACCAGAGAGCTTGCTTTTCCCTCCATCCCTACTATTTAAGGATACTGTGAAAAGGTGGTTGTCTATAAGCCAGGAAAAGTTTTCACTAGAAAGTAACCATGCTGGCACCTGATTTTGGACTTACAGTCTCCAAAACTGCGATAAAGTAAATTTTTATTGCTTACGAACAGTTTTTATGAATAATATGACAATTTAGATGAAATGTACAAATTCTTTGAAAAACGCAGATTACTAAAACTGATGCGAAAGGAATAGAAAACCTAAATAGCCCTATACTTATTTTAAAAATCAAATTGATAATTAAAAAGTTCAGGCCCAGTGGCTTTATTTGTGAATTCTATCAAACATTTAAGGAAGACATAATACTAATGTTCAGAAGAGAACACTTCTGAACAGTTCAGAAGAGAACACTTTCCAATTTATTATTTTAGGTTGATTATCCTAATGCAGAAAAATAATTGCAGATTAATATCCCTCTTGAATATGGACATGAAAATATTCAGTGATATTAAATCATATATATGATTTACATATATGTTTATATATATAAAGAGAAAGGAGAAATACTATATCATAACCAAGTAAGGTTTATTCCGAGAATACAAAGTGGTTTTACTTTTGAAAATTAGTGTAATATTCTTCATTAACAAAATAAAAGAAAAACCTTATGATCATCTTAATGTATCTGGAGAAGGCACTGAAAAACTTCACTTCCCATTCATGATAAACAAGACCCTCAGCCATTTAGAAGTAGAAGGGAACTTTTTCAACTTGAGAAAGGTATGAAGCTATAACAAACATTATACCTAGTGGTACATGTAAGATAGTACTTTCCCTCTGAAATCAGGAATGGTGCAAGGTTGTTCAATCTCATTATTTCTATTCATCTTTGTACAGGAAGTCTTAGCCAGTTCAACAAAGCTAGAATAAGAACTAGAAGTCATACAGATTGGAAAGCAGGAAATAAAATTGTATATATATATATATGTAGAAATTCTAAAGATTTTAGCAGGATTGCAAGCCACAAGGTCAGCTTACCAAAATCATTGTATTTTTGTATATGATCAATTATTAATTGAAACAAAAAATTTTTGTGTTATTTACAAGTTTATTAAAAATTATGGAGTATGTAGAGATAAATGTATCAAAATATATGCATGACCATTACACTGAAAACCATAGAATGTTGCTGGGAAAAATTAAAGAAGGCATAAATAAATGCAGGGAGATATCATGACATATACATAGTTTGGATGACTCAAAATTATTAAGATGTGAAGTCTTCTCAGATAAGTACCTGATTTCAAGAACTGTTATAAAGCTGTAATAATCAAGACAGTATGGTAGTGGCACCATATGGCTTAATTGAGGAGCTGGGGATTTGGAAGGAGAAATGACTATGAAGGTATACTTGGGAACTTGTGGGGATGATGGAATTATCCTGGATATATTTTACTGCCTATTATTTTCCATAGTCTAGAGTAAGCATTTGCTGTATATAGGCACAGAGCTGTGAGGACCTCTAGAAATTGATTGTCTTTTGGGTTTGGGTGGGATGCTGCTACATTCAAGAACTTAAAAATTTGGGAGAAAGTGCTGGTTTCTGTATTAAGTCACGTGTAAGCAAGTTGAGTTCCATGTCACAGATGTAAATATAAAATATTACCATATAATTTTTATATGGTCCTCATGAAATTTGTTTATTTTGGATCACAGACATTTGATTGAAAATTTCCATTAGTGTTTGGAAAAATGTTAAATTTAGGCATTTGGAAATTTTATATTTTCCTCTTACTAGTGCTAATTAGTGTATTTATTACTAAAAAAAAACACTGTAATGAAACTTGGCTTTCAGATAATTTATATTCAGTTTTACATGGTGGTATTTCTGGGGAAAAACATTTCTGTGTACATAAATTTGAGTATTACAGATTCGTCAGTTCTAATTATTGTCATTGTTCAAACAATAGGACTTAAGTATAACCTAGCTGTCAACTGAGATAATGGACTTCTTTATTTTACAACAGTAGTTCTCAAACTTTAGGTTGCATCAGAATCACTTGGAGGACTTGTTAAAACACAGTTTGCTGGTTCCCACCCCTAGTTTCTGATTCATTACATCTGGGGTGGGGCTGAAAATTTGCATTTCCAACAAGGCAGTCATGCTTATGTTAAGAACTCTTGTATAATAAAGAATAAGATTATCCTAGGAAACTACAATTTAGCTTCTAAAAAATAACTTTAAAAACAGATTAGTAAAAATATAACCCCTAAGAAATAAACTTAATTTTTATAAACATATATCTTAAATCCAAATTCCCTTAGGATGTGACAAATATAAGATTTCTGTTCTAGTCTTCCATGAACGTTATTGTTCTTATTTAGCAATAGATCAAATTAGAAAAATATCTTTAATATAGAAATACATTAAAGACATAACTGTTCTCTATTTAAAACAAATAGTTGACTATTTAGAGATATTTATTATTTCTAAATATGTAATTATTTACCTAGTACTTTTATTGAAGTTAAACATCAGACTTAAATTTTAAAAATATTTAATGCCTGCTGTAAAAAATCCCAAAACTTGTTCATTGAAAGATGGAGGTTTTGTTTTCCAGTCTTTCTCCTCTCTCCCCACCAATCCCATAATCCCCTAAATTTCAAACCTGAAACTCTCAGAGACTTAAATGTGACAATATGGTTAATGTATGTCAACCCAAATTAGTTTCAGTAATTTTTTAAAAATCTTATATTTTTTAGCTAATGGGAATGACAACAAGAAATTTAAAGGAGATAGACCTCCCTGTTCACCTTCTCGTGTTCTCCATCTTCGCAAAATTCCGAGTGATGTCACCGAAGCAGAGGTCATATCTTTAGGTCTACCATTTGGCAAAGTAACTAATCTTTTGATGTTGAAAGGAAAAAGCCAGGTATGTAATATTTAAAGATTGACCCATAGTGATTATCTCTTTTAGTGTTAAAGATTTTTTTTAAACTTTTCTATATTTTCTAAAATTTATTCTGTTTACATGAAGTAGTCTTTAAATTAAATTTTTTTTGTATGACAGGAAGCAACAAAAAAATATTAATACAGGAAACAGGATTATCTCTATACTTGGATTTGTCTTTCCCTTCTTAAAAAAATACATTTTTTAATTACAAGTGGTTTATGAAAATTTCCTACTATTATCAGAAGACCCTGACTGAGAAGATATAAATTATACCTCATTTGTCAAGTTAAAGAACATTTAAGTTTTCCAAAATCTATATAGAAACTATTAGTATATTTTAGTTGTAGAATTAATACATATATTCTATAATCATTTGAGGGACTGTAAGAGATTCTTTATTTCAAAAGTTAATAGTTTTTTCTTAAAACAAGTAAAGAAATTTGCTTTTGTGGTAATCATGACAAAAATACAATGCTTGTCATGTTGATATGAATAATGAAGTGCTTTTTTGTTGCAACTCAGTCCCCATTGGGATGCAGCTTTTTAGTTCTTTCCTAGTTTTTGGTTGTCTTGAAAATTTTTTACACTGGGCATTGCTGAAAAGAAGAGGACAACAAATCTAGGCCCTAGACATTGTGTAGTACATTGTGATAAGTCCCTGTGTTTCTTATACTTTTTGTAGTACTAAGTTTAAGAAACACATTATAAATGTTTATAAATAAATTGATTGATTAGCATTAGACTTACTAGAGATCGTATGATGATGTCTGATTACGTCTTCTATATTTAGTACACTAACATCCTGGTTTAATTCAGATGAGGTTATTAAGATCTATAGAAGTTAAATAACATGTTTCAGCCCTCGTGTGTACAGATTTATCTTACACATTTTGAAGGTAGTGTATTTGTCACTATTGAGAATGGTATGGTTTGCATGGTTTGAAAAGAGTCAACATGGCCACGTCTAATGGTTGCGAGATGTCTAACAACCATTTATCGTCTGTATTACCATGTTTCAATAGTTAAGCCCATACGTTATGTCAAATGGCTGTGAGAGGCAGCAGGCGATGTTAACATTTCCTTTGTCTCTCCTATTGGTTCTAGGTTTGTGTTTATCGATAGTGCTAATTGACTGTTGGGTTAGTTGCTTACCTTTTGATCATAAATTCTGTTTGAAAATACCTTCTTAGTAATATCCTTCAGCAAGAGATTCTGATATGAGTCACTAGAACAACTTTTGGGTGTAATCTTTCTCATTGTATTTGGAGGTAGAGTTGATTATTTTCACCAGCCTTTCTGTGGGTAATGACTTCTTCCCACCCACATTACAAAAATTGATCCTTTTGACTCGATACTTTAGAAAAACAAATAATTCTTTTACCATACTCCATGTAGAAAAATTATTTTTACGTATGATTTTTTAGGTTGTATATACTTTCAGGAAAAACTTTGTATGACAAGAATCCCATAGTATTCCAAAAATATTATTTAGCTTTTCCTTTGTATGACTGATGTTAAACATTGAGTTAGTTCTTAACATGTAATAAGGGTTTGTGGAAAGATACCCTCTCCCATAAATAGTATTAAAATACAGTTTACACATTTTTGTTGAAAAGATGATTAAAAACATGATAGGAAATATACCATGGCTAATTCATACCTTGATCATTTTTATCCTTTCTTAGAAAAATTAGAAAAAGTATATTACTGATACAGTTGGATAATGGATTTAAAGTATGTCGTGGACATTTATATCTTTTAGATAATATAAATGACTCGAAGTCTTTTCTTTTTAATTAAAAATTATTCAAGTGACATTGATTAATAAAATCAAATAGGTTTCAAGTGCATAATTCAACAGCATTTCATGTATATGTTGCATTGTGTGTTCACCACCCAAAGTTAGATTTCCTTCCATCACCAAATGTTTGACTCCTTTTATTCCTGACTACCTCCCCAACTCTCCCCTTTCTTCTGGTGACTGGAGGAAGTCTGTTTTATTCCTTGAAGACAGTGGAAGTTTGTTTACTATGAATCAGTTATTTAATGGTATTTGGTCCACTGTGGTTTGGCTAACATCACTACTTCATAGAATATTGTTAGTTCATCTAATTGAATCATTTGTGACATTTTATTGATTCAGTTAAGCACCATATTTAACATTTATCAAGTTAATATTCCTTTGCTTAGAATATTAGCCAAATAGAAATACTTGCCAAGTAAGGTACTATTAGAAAAAGGTTGATTTATAGATATTTGCCATTCCCAGTGTTCAGTAAATTTTGTTGTTAAATACATATTTGACAAATTGTAAATGTTTTATACATAATTTGAATTGGTTATTACCTGCTTGCTAACTAAATACTCTAGTAAAAAACAATTGAAAAAAGAATTGACTTGTTTGACTAGAAATTTGTGTTGATTTAGATCAGAGATTTTTCTGCATTTTAAATTTAAAATGTTCTTATAGTTATTTCTTAGGGCTCAGAGCAGTTAGTGTATGTTCTGTCTTCCTAACTAATCATTAAGATAGATGGCAAAACCTGTAAGTATCCTATCCTGTTCCTGTCATAGAAGTTACAGAAATCCTGACAGCTGGAAGAAGCCATATATAGAATAAGACATAAATAACAAGGTGTTCCTTTCATTTTAGCTCGTCCTATGTTACTCTTCAAATATCTAATATTAGTGCAGTGACTACAGATATCAAAAAAATTATTGCTTGAATTACTCCAATATTGACTTGACATAGGAAGTTCTCGCATTTCCCTACTTTGAACAGTTGACCCTCTTAACCTGAATGCTCTATTTAATTGCGTTCTTAAATGGCTGTTTTATAAAAAGTTAAAGAAGAGCAAATCATTATACACTATTTTTGTTTGAAAATTTTTAGGAACTATTAAATTCCAGTAACCTGAAAGCATCTATTTACATGTATTTTTACCTTTAATTATTTCTAGATTTAAGAGAAATATAAATAAGAGAGGAAAAAAACCCACATAAAATTATTTAATCAACTGGCAATTTCCCAGTCTCAAATTCTTTATTGAAACCAACTTTTCAAGTATGTTTCTAGTTAGTATCAATGATTTACATTGAAGCAAAAATCTTTTATCCCCTTGGGAGCAATATTATTTTTGTCGAGAATATTTAAGTTTAGAGTAAGCTAGAATGACAAAACAGTTCTTAGTTGTCTTTCAAAAATATGAGTTTTCACTTTACCTTCTTGTGTTTATTGCAGGCTTTCTTAGAAATGGCTTCTGAGGAAGCTGCTGTTACTATGGTGAATTATTACACTCCTGTTACTCCACACCTTCGAAGCCAGCCTATTTTTATTCAGTATTCCAATCACAGAGAACTTAAGACTGACAATCTACCTAATCAAGCTGTAAGTATTAAAGGCATTATGCAAAAATAGTTATAAGAAAACATGGTATAATAACTTAAAATTGATTTTTTTGTTTTTCAGAGGAAAAAAAATATGTGTTTTTCTTCATTTTAGGGTGCTTTATTAGTAAAGATTATGTATGTAAATTCTTACTGGAAGCCTTCAATATTAGAAAGTAGAGCCATTTAGACATGTTTGAAGTTGTGATGTTAAAAATGACATTTAGTTTTACCTTGAAACTTTTTATGAGAAAAAATAAATTATATTGTTATATGTTGCATAAAATCTCAGATCTAAAAAGAATTTTAGAAGTCAGTCTTTTCTTTTTACAGACTATATATAACAAAGGTATTAAGAAGTTGAGTGATATTTTTATTGTGATGTTAAATAACTGAACTTAAGATGTTAATAATTTGTATAGATACATTTATTAAAAGATTTATGACTTCAAAATCAGTGTGGAATGTAGAATATCACCATTTCTTACCTCATTTTCAGTTTCTATTTTGTTACAGTTCAAGTTGAATTGGTTGTGTCTCTCCAGGTTGATTTTTAAGCACTTAAAATAGTAATGTGAAGTTACTTAAAGGCAGAAAAAATCTATCCACAAAACAAGTACATTTTAAGAAAGAGGTTTTTTAATATTTTAAGAGCAGATTTGGCCCCTCTACTCTTGCTCTAGGCAAAAGAACTCCTCCAGCTCTTTGAATCTGTGTTGAACGTTATTTACAATGCAAGCTGCTGAATTTAAGTTACAGTTTTTCACATTTTTAAAAAAGTGACATTTACTGTAAATAATATTTGTTTTTAAGAGATATTAATATCAGAATAAACTAAACAAGAATAAATGAAAGATATACTTTAAAATATAGACATTGTTAAATGAAAAATTGTCTTGTAAAATATATATGTAGGATGCATGCTCATGTTAAAACATTCAAAAAATCCAGAAAGGTAAAAAAATGAGAAGGCAATCCAGTTACCTAAAGATAACTAATGGGCTAACATTTTGTTAACATTTTTGGTTTATGTCCTTTCTCTGTTCAGGTATATTGTTTATGTATTTAATTTTACACCAGTGGAACTACAATGTTTTGAAAGCTGTTATTTTTCTGTAAAGTATATGTACCCACTTAGAGTGCCACTGATAATGTGTGGGTGAGAAATTATATCTCATAAAATGTGTAGAGTGATTTCTATTAATGCAGTTTTTTCCTACATTTTAAATTGTGGTAAAATATATATAACATAAAATTTACTATTTTAACCATTTTTAAGTTTACAGTTTAGTGGCTTAAGTACATTGACATTGTGCAACCCATCGCCATCATCCATCTCCAGAACTTTATCATCTTCTCAAACTGAAACTACCCAGTAAACACAAACTCCCCAAACCCCTCTCTCACCAGCCCCTGGCAACTGCCATTCTACTTTCTATTTCTTAGGAGTTTTGTCTGCTAATGCAGATTTTAAAATATTTTTATACAACAGTCAAATCTCTTAAGATTGTATTATAATTTTTGGTTTCAATACCATACTCATAAAGATGTAGCTTAGCAAGATTAAAAAAAAATTTTTTTTAACCTGTGTTCTACTTTTGTTTCAGTTCTTATTATAATGTATAAATCTTTGTTTTATTAGGAATATTTTGGGGGGTGGGGAGTAAGGACAGGGATTTGGTCTTTTACTCCCAATGACCATTTTCCCCTTTGTTATATTTTGGGTAACCCATTTAATAACCACTCATGTGAAACATGTCTTCTGTCATGTTCTAGTTTTTCGTGTACATGCTATGTTTACTTACAGCATGCATATGTACACTTGTTAGACATGCCTACATGTTTTGTTTGCATGGCCCCAATCTACCCTTATGTGTAAGCTGCTCACATGGTATGCACTCCATGTCTAATTTTGAACTACCTTTTGGATTCCATTCTGTTCTATTCCTGTTTCAATGTCTCTATGGCTTAATATATTATAAGGCACAACCCCATTCTTTACTCTCTTTTTTTCTGAAATTAACTGGTTAATATATTTTATTTCTTTAGATATAATTCTTTTGATAACTTCTGTCCCCAAAAAGCACAGTGGCGTATAGATTAATTTTGAAGATAATTAAAATATTTATGTTGTTCTCTGGTTTCTTTGAGGAAGAAGTTGTATTTCATTTTCTGTCTTTCTGTAGAGATTTTGATTTTATGTAAGTCATACAGTTCTCTTATTAGTGTGATTCTTAAATATGTTAGCATAAGTCTCGAGGAAAAAAATAAACAATTTAATGAAACTCTTAAAGACTGGATTATTCTAAAGGGAAACAGTGAGAAATCCCAGTTGCTTGGCAACCAAAACCAGCCCAAATGACCTAGTTTATTCTTCGATAGCCTTGATTTCTTCCCAGTACCTTTTTTATTTTGTTACTTTTGTGCATTGATGTTTCATGAAATTAATAATGTTTCTTTTATTCAAAGATTTACACCAAAACTGAATTCAAAATTGAAGATACCTGTTTGCATACATAAAACATACGAGGTGTCCTTTATTCTGACAGCTTTGGGAATCTGATAAATTACTATTTCATTCTCTCTTGTTCTCTCAATAGCAAGATGTCCTAAAACATGCACATAACTTCTTTTCTAGCTTTTGTGTATACTCGCCAGAGAGTTAGGTGAATATAAAATATTTTTGTCTCTTGACTTAAACTAAAATTATAGTTTAAAAATTTAGATTATATTTTTAGGTGCAACATTAGAGAAATGGGTATGTTAATAGTCATCATTATTGTGTAAAGAATTTTTCTTGACTTTGTGGGTAGAAGTTTATAAATCTGTAAAGAGATGACCATGGAAGCATTTTTTCTAAAATAATTTCTCTAAAAAGTTATCAAACTGAACCCTTCAGATCTTTGCATTTTATTGTGTATTCATTTCCATATCAATTTTAGAAACATCTTAACATTTTCTAGGCATGTTTAAATTTTATATGAAGTATATTTTCCATTCCTACCTCAGTAAAATATTTGCTGTTTTTTTGATCACACTGCTGCTGTTTCCTTGATTAATAGTTAGTGTACCCATTCCAGAGAGTTTGTTAGTGAAACATTTAAAAATTATCTCCCATAATAGGAATTCTGTGTCATAATTTTTAGCATCAGGTTTACAGGAAATACGTCTTCTGGGTATTTGAAATATTTCTTCATTTAAGAAGACATTTCTCAGGTCCCCTCCCCCCCCATCTTTTCTGTTGTTCTCAATGAAGAGTATGCCTCAATTTCATTGTTTTAATTAAATGTTGTTGTCTAATTAAACATTGAAACTATGGAGTTACTTAAAAAATAAGCTATCTTTTTTTTTCAAGTGTTATTTTTCTCAGATTTTTGTTGTCAAAAGAATTACTTGCATGCCTGCTACTCAGATACCTTTGTACTCAGTGCTGTATGAAATATTAAGAGTATATTGAAAACTCTAGAATCATTAGGACAATGTATACTGTGGCTTCTCATTTTTCTCCGCTATAGTATCTCTTATGCCAAAGAGGAAGGAGTGAAGAGGAGCAACAACAATAAATAACAGTAAAATTAACAGCACCAAGCGTATCTATAGACTTACTGAATATAAAGGATTGATAGGATTATTGGAGGGACGGTGAAGTAAAGTCAGTAAGATTACATTTACTTTCAGTTGTGTGGGCTTAATTTTGATTAGATTTAATCATCCTAATTTAAGAGGAAAAGGAACGATTCCTCTTAGAACCTCACATGATGATGTCTTTTCCTAAGCATTTTAGAGTTGTGATGTCTAGTATGGTAGCTGCTAGCTACATATGGCTAAATTTAAATAAATTAAAAAATAAAAAGTTTAGTTTCTCAGTTGTACTAGGGACATTTCAAGTGCTCACTAGCCACAAGTGGCTAGTAGCTATCATATTGGATAGTGTAGATAGCAAATATTTCCATCATCACAGGAAATTTAGTTAGCACTGGTTTTTATCTTCCATGTCTCTGTTTACCTTTGTGTGAATATGTGTGTGCATGCATGTGTGTGTGTGTGTTTGTGTGTGTGCACATGTGCATGCCATACAGTTATATAATAACTACCTCAGTGTCCTTGTCTGCTAATTCTAACTCCTGTCAGTTCTGGGTCTTTTTTGATTAATTCTCTCTCTCTCTCTCTCTCTCTCTCTCTCTCTCTCTCACTCTCTCTCACACACACACACACACACACCCCACCCTCACCTAATTATAGGCTCAAAGTGGTGGATGTCTGAATAAGTTTTCAAACTTGAAAGAAGTAAAACTCTTTTTTTTTAATAATAGCTTACTAGGGAGCCCAGTGTAAATAGATGAGGAAAACTGCCATGTTTGAAGCAGGATTGTGCTGTTCAGTGTTCCATATATATGACTAAAAGCATAGTTTTGAAAACTAATGATATAAAATATTCAAATAATTTATATATTCTCAAAGATGATGCTTTGGGAACTGAATATTGGCCATTGTCCCGATACATAAAAATCTGTATATGGCAAAAAAATTGCCATTAAATAAGAGGGATGGATGAAAAAGGTGAAGGGGAATCTAGTCAATGATATTGTGTTAAGTTTGTACAGTGACAGATGATTACTAGACTTAGTGGGGTGATCACATAGTAAGGTACAAAAATGTCGAATCACTCACTATATTGTACATCTGAAACCTATAATATAATATTGTGTACCAACTTGCAATCTTAAATAAATAAATAAAACCAAAATATCTGGTGGAGAAAAAGGATTCTGTAGTCATATGCCACTTTAACAACATGGATACTTTCATTACTGTGTGTATATCATGAAGTGCACTTACACAAACCTAGCTGGTATAGCCTACCACACACCTAGGCTATAGCCTATTGCTCCTAGGCTACAAGCCTATACAGCATGTTATTGTATTGAATACTGTAGGAAATTATAACACAATTAAGCATTTAGGTATCTAAACCTAGAAACGGTACAGTAAAAATACTGTATAAAAGATAAAAAATGGCACACCTGTGTAGGGCACTTGCAGGACTGGAAGTTGCTCTGGGTGAGTCACTGAGTGGTGAGTGAATGTGAAGGACATCACACTGCTGCAGACTTTATAAACACTGTACACTTAGGCTATACTAAATTTATAAAAGAACATGAGATTAAATCAAGCACAAGAGAAAATGATGCAGTCAAGAGATGCAGTAAACACGAGGCGTATGAGGCTACTGCTGGTATAATGTGGCATACTATTTTACAGCAAACTTTTAATAAGTAGAGCACACTCTAAAATCACAATAAAAATATAGTAAGTAAAGAACAGTTATCAAGTATTATGTACTGTACATAATTGCATGTGCTATACTTTTATACAACTGGCAACTCAGTATGTTTGTTTACACCAGCATCACCACAAATATGTGAGTACTTGTGCTACAACGTTATGATGTTTTAGATGTCGCTAGGCGATAGGAATTTTTTTCAGATCAGTTATAACAAGTGACCTCCATCATGTGTGTTCTTTACTGACCTAAGCATTGTTATGCAGTGTATGATTGTATATAAGAATAAAAGTGAAAGTTATTCAACTATTAAATAGCATACAGAAAGTAAAAAGACTACCAGTTTCAGAAAGATATTTTAATGTTATTATAGCAAAATGTTGGAAAACTACTTATCTCACATTAGAGTGATGGTATAGTAAAGTAAAAATTAAAATCATGAAAACAAACAAAAGAAATATTAATTTAAAACAAAGTACTGTGAGCTTCAAAATTTCAAGGGAACACAATATGTGAAAATGAAAGTTGTTATGTTAAAGTGTTTTTTTTTTTTTAATTTTGTGGCACAAACATTTTACTAATTAATCACCATTCTTAAGCAGTGATACATATTCAACAAAACATTGGCGAAAACTTGCATTTAATTTTAGTAATCATTAACCATGCTTTTTCCCCTTCAATTTTCTCCTTTACCTACTTCATTTTATAAATTTTTAAATCACAAAATTAGAACAGAACTGTAGACACAATCCAAAAAAAATCTGATTTATTTGGGAATAAATTGCTAATCTGGTCTGTCTTTATTGTCTAATACCTTCATTGAACATTTCCTTCAAACAGGGACATTGTCTTAAACAATCAAACAGAGCAATCAAACAGAGCAGTCAAAATCAGGAAATTAACACTGATACATTACTTCCTTCCAATCCTCAGTCCACATTCAAGTTTTGCAGTTGTCCCATTAATGTTTGTTACAGCAAAACACATTATTTTGAATCACATGTTCTGTTTAGAAATTGTCTTCTTAGTCTCCTTTTATCTGAAGCAGTGACTCAGTTTTTCTTTGACTGTCATGACCTGACACTTCTGAAAATTACAGGCAATTTATCTTGTAAGATGTCCCTCAGTTTGAGTTTGTTTGATGTTTCCTTGTGGTTAGATTAATTGTATGTATTGACAGGAACATCACAGAAATTACATTCTTTTTTTTCTCATTGTATCATCATTTTGATTTTCAGACTATCTTATATATATGGCCAGTGGGAGCCCCTTCAGGTTGTTTTTTATGTCTCTTTGGCATCTTCCTATTGTTATTTGAACAACTTCTTTATATTCTGATAAAATAACAACAGTAACAAAAACCCATAAAAACAAAAAGTTTTACACTCATCTTGTACTTTCCTTGCTCCCAATCTGGAACTAGATATTTTTAGCACTGTGGGTCCTTTCAGTGGTTCATGATATTTAGAAACTTGTCTGCAATGCCATGCCAGGTTGTCCTTCTGAATTACCTCCTTACCCCATTCATGCCCTCATAAACTTCTTGCTCACCATACTCAGTCCTCACTATGTTGGCTGTCTACCCCTGATTCTCACTGGGCTCTGACTCTCCTGGCCAGGTTATTCTCTGGATGGCTTTCTTACCGTTCTCATGCTCCTTAGGTTCTGCTCTCTAGCAGTGAGCAACCCCTACTTCTAGATACCTTCCTTGCCTTGTTTGGGTTCAGGTTCCCCTTACCAGGCAGCCCCTACCAGGCTCCCCTTGCCAAGCATCTCACATGGGTGTTGTCCTTTCATTGCTCAGGCTCTGATACTCCATGCCAGGATGCCTTCCTGTAACCGTGCCCTCCTTATTCCACTCTGAACCCCCACAGCTCCTCCCCTTCTCCATATTTAGTCTATCACATATTATCAAGGACTTTAGTACTCAGTTGTTCTGAGAAGGGGAAAAAGAAGAGGGACGCGAATGGCTTTTAAGTGGTCTCTAACATTACTTTCACATTTTTTTCCAATTGTATTTTAAATTATGAATAAAAATCACATCCAAATTTTCATCTCTTTTTTTTTGCCATGTGTGTTTTTCATTTCTTGAGGCAAATTTAAACAACTTTCTTAACAGTCCTGTAATTGTGATAAGAAAGCAGGTTTTCTGACTCTTGACTGATTATAAATTTAGGATATGTCCATCCAGAGAGAGTAAATATATATATATTTCTATTTACTATATTTTTTCATATCACTTTACATTAACTTTTAGGATTCATATAATACCCTATGTAACCAAATGTTCTCATTTTGATTGTTATTTAGAGAGCTCAAGCTGCACTGCAGGCTGTCAGTGCTGTCCAGTCGGGAAGTCTGGCCCTTCCCGGAGCTCCTACCAATGAAGGCACAGTCCTCCCTGGGCAGAGCCCTGTGCTCCGAATAATCATTGAAAATCTTTTTTATCCTGTTACTCTGGAAGTTCTTCATCAGGTAAGGAGGAACACTCAAAGGAAAGCAGAGTCAAGTGTAACTAACCTCTGTAACTTTAGATGTTTTATATCTTTAGTTTTATAGGTTGTTGATTTTGGTTAATTGATTTGTTTAAACTTTTTTAAAAAAATCTTCGTCCTGTTTGAGTCAAGAAGTAGTATCAATTAGAGATAATACTTGACAGTCTTTTTCTAATGTAAATACTTGATTTTAAAAGGTGTGTAAGACATTCTTTTTTTTTTACTAAGCATGAAAATGAATAAAGTATAGACTCCTGTAAAAAGCACTGGTAGTAGTTATTCCTGAGGAAGTAACATCAATGTAGAAAACAACTAATTTATTGAATCTTTTTTACATTTCAGTACTTTTATTTTAAAAACTCTGACAAGAAGGTATACAATAACTTTATGTGTAACATAGTTGTATCATTTTAAATACCGACTACTGCCCAGCGTGGCTTTCATTGACTACTGTCTTAATAAAAGGCATCCTACCAAATTGTGGCTTACTGTGAATATATAGAATTTAAGGACTGGAAGTTCACCTAGTTGAATAACTTTATAGTGAATAAAACCGAAACTCAGATAATTAATGCATTGATTTTTGGAAAGAGTAATTGAAGAGCTAATTAGAACTCAAGCCTCCTAATGTGAAGTCCAGTGTGTTCTTTTTGTATCGTTGTTATATTTTTAACTAATACTCCACATATGCATACCTTCAAAATGTAACATAACAGTTATTTAGTAACCTGTATACATAAACATTTGACATCTAGCTCAAAAACTCAGTTTTTGTCCTCTTTAGCTACATATTGATTCCATTTCATTATACTTGTCAGTATATATATTAAAATATTAAAACACTAAAACATTTCCTCATTTTCATATTTATATTTAAATATGTATTGCCAGCATAAATACCAGGCCAATCCAGAATTATTTAACTGTTTTCATAACCTTTGTATTTGTACTACTAAGTGAGTTTAGTCAAGGTCAATGTTTCCTATCCTGTTGTCTCCCTAGGAGCAGTAACATACTTTCTTCCTTGCCCAAAAGATCACGGAGTCCTTTGGGTAAAGAGTAATTTTGAGAATCCTCAGTAGTAACCATCAGGGTAGGACTCTCAGCTTTTCAGTTACAGTGCTCCCTGGTTTAATGCTCCTTCCCATTGCCGTTGGAATCAAACCAGACTCCTTACCAAGGCTCTCAAGGCCCCCTTGTGCAGACTTCTCTCCATTCTTTTAACCTCATTTTCTATTACTCTGCTTATTTAGCACCCTGACTTTTGTGGCCCTTTGACCTTCTCCTCTTCCCTCCAGCTTATTCCTGTCTTAGTCCATTTCTGTCTTCTATTTCTTAAGCTTGGAATATTCTTCACTGATAGTCACTTAGTTGAATTATACGTTATTCTGTTTTTTAGTTTATCATTCACCTCCTCAGAGGGTCTCTCTCTAATTACGTTAACTAAGCCCTATTCTCCTGGCATGCTGTCCCATTAGCCAACGAAAGTTTAGTATATCATAGAGATTAAGGATATAGGACTTAGAGCTGGTTTGATTCTTGGTTTTACCATTTATTTCCTCTCTAACCCTGGGCAAGTTACTTACCCCATCTCTGTCTTTCACATATTTATATAATGGGGATGAATGAAGATGGTCTCTATTTTATACCTTCATCGTGAGGATTCATTATTTAATGCATTTAAAGTGCCTAGAACAGTACCTAGTTAAGTGTTCAGGAAATTTTAACTGTAATTATCAGATGCTAGTAAATTACACTGTAAGAAACTGATTCTTGCTTTTGTAGTCTCGTGGGCAAGATATAATTTTATAAGTAATAGCGTAAAATGCAGTGAATACTGAGATGAGGAAATACATGCAAGTGTGGAGTTGCTTGCACACTTAATTAGAGGATTATTTTACACCCTTAGCTGAGGATTTGGCATTAGCTAAACTGCTCTCTAACATCTATAGGAGCTAATTTTTTTTCTTTAGCTCATTATAAGGGGATTGAGAGTCACTAAGATGGGAATGGTGCTATTTCAAATAAGGGAAGTTAGGTGTTTCCAATGTGATGACATTTGAGCAGAGGCTTGAAAGATGTTAAAGTATAAGTTATGTGTGTTTGTAGCAGAATAGTGACCCAGTCAGAACAGGAAGTATAAAGTCTTTAAAATAGAAGTGTGCTTAATGTGTTCACGTATCAGAAATAAGGCTTTGTATGTCATTGGAGTATAAAAAGTAGGAAAGACATAAATGGTAGGGTCAAAGTAGGGTTAGGAGCCAGGTGATGTAAAGTTTTTATAATCTTTAACACTGAGTAAGATGGGGAAGCCATTGGAGGATTTTGAGAAGGGTGAGATGATAGATTTATGTTTTAACAGAATTACTCTTGTTGCTGTGTTAAGAAACTGTGGGCATAAATAAAGTCTTCTGTCATAGTCTGTATGAGATATCGTTGTGACGTGGGTGAGGAGATGGGCACTAGAAGTGGTGATTATGGATATATTTGGAAGGATTTGCTGATGGGTTGAATAGATGTGGGTTTTGAAGAGAAAGAGAGTAACCAAGAGTGTCTTTCAGATTTTGGTTGTGAGCCTCTAGTAAAATAGAGCTATCTTACACTAAAATAGTAAAGACTGGGGGCAAAGAAAGATTTGAATCAGCAGTGTGTTTTGGATATGTTTAAGTTAGATATACCTATATGACATCCAAATAGGAAATGTTGAATAGACATTTGGGAAATAATTCTAAATTTGGTATGGAAGTTCTGGGTTGGAGATTTGGTAATTATCAACATATGGGTGGTAATTTAAAGCCATCAGATTGGATAGCATCACCTAGAGATATTTGTAGATAAAGAAGGCATTCTTTGACTGATCATTATGTGAACTCAGCCTTTCATACTAAAACGTTTCTTTGTGCACTGAAGGAGTAGTTCAGAGCAGTATTATGTAATCCATTACTTGCAGGTATTGTTGTACATAGGGGTATTTTATGAATGTCCTGTAGATGAATCTCTTCAGGACAAAGGACTGATCTTTTTGAATTGCAGAATAAAGATATGTAACTTGTAAAGGTCAATTATTATGGTATTAAATAAAAGAATCAGTACTAGTAATATAAAATTCTGATTCTTAAGTCTTACTGTTTAGTTGGCTACAAAAACTATTATAAATAAGTTGTGCCCAATGTGCTTGATATTTTTAAAAGTTGAAATATGAATATGTTTTTTACAAGTGACTACTACTGAATTTCAGTTTCTGTCAAGTTCTACTTTTATAAAAATCTCTCTTAAGATTAATTTTATCAGAATTGCATGTGTTTTTTCTGGTAAAATTAAAGTTTCAAAAGATTATAATGCACAGGAGACATCAGGAGTTGAGTCTGTGTCTTTATGTTTGTGACAGCAAAAGACTCACATTAGGGATATAGAGTCAAAGACCTTATAAACAGTAAAAATAAATTTGTATATATTAAAATTCCCGAATGTTAATTTTTTGAAACCAAATCTGTTTAAAATTTAGCATTCTGATAATTATAAAAAAAATGTTAAAAATCACGCTTTAAGCATTTCTGGATTCCTTGATGTTGGTGTTCATTATAGTTGATTCAAAAATTTCAGATTGATTTTTATAGCTAATTCCAGGAAACTCTAGACAGCTGTCCCTGGTTAGCCAGTTCAGTCAGTTTACATTGTCTTAGCACTTTGAGATAAAGATTACGCAGCCAAACACAGCTGTCAGTAAAGATGTCCACCAGGTTGTTGTTCAAGTTAAATCAGAGAAAGAATCTAAGCATTAACAAAGTATGAAGGCTAAGTGGAAATTAACTATGTCCTATAGCAGAATTTGGTATAAAATTATTCTAAATTTTATAGCAAATTATATGTTCTCATTTCATTAGATATTTTATATCAAGGATGTTTAATCATTTAAAAATCACATGTTACCATATTTCTTTAATTATGTCTCAGAGTATTCAAGAAGTAGAAATTATTAAGACAAGGCATATAATTTCAAGGAATTTTTTAATTAAAGGGGACAGATATGTAAAATGTATAATACAGTATAAGTAAAACAACAAGATAAATATTTATATGAGGTGAAGAAGGAGGATAATATTTGGGAAAGAGAACTAACTATTGAGATTTGGGGAAAGCTGAGAATTTTTTGGTGATATTAACTTCTATCCCTAAACTGAGTTTTGAAAAAGATAAATGAAAATTTACTAGGTTTTGAGCATAGAGTTCCAGGTAAAGGGAAAAGCCACATGTTGTATAGGGTTAGAAGTTTGAAACCACCTGTATTTGGAGAACTGTAGACAACTACATATTGTTGATGAAACAGTGTGATATAAAAGTGTCAGAATATGAGGTTGAAGAGGTACACCAAGGTGAGACTGTATATGTCATACTAAAGACCTTAAATTTTAGCAAGTAGTGAATGAGGAGGAAGTGAGGAATTTTAAATAAGGAAAAATATGATCTTGTACTCTAGAATATTACCTGTGAAGGAGGGAGGTTTGGCAGTTATTATATGTTTTTTTATATATTTTTAAGTCAATTGTTACTTATTTATCAGGTGGAGAAAGCACTCAGTTGTATAATATATGTTGATTTGTGTGTGTTTTTATGCAACACCACAGTATCACCAAAAATGAAAATTAAGAAAATATAAGACCTTTTCTCAAGAATGCTTACACTTATATCTTGAAGAAAGATATAACATAAAATTCAAATTTGATAGCTGAGAAGGTAAATTTGTTATTCTTTAATGAATTCTTAAGAATATTATCTAGGTCAAAAGGATACAACTGAGAAAATACTGGTGCCAGGACAAATTTTCATTAAAAGAACAAAACAAAAAGTTTCCTAATATTGTTCAGTTCAAAACACAGTTAAATGAGGGATTAAGGTCCCAAAGTTCTAAACTCTGACATGCAATAATGAAATTAACTTAGTTTTTAAAAAGTTTCTAATTCAATAAAGAACTCTCAGGCTCTCTAATTTTAAGGAATGGGATTTTCTACTGAGCTCTTCTAAGACAAATTGGTTCTACAAATCTTGCAGAATGATATTGTTTCCTATAAGATATGTTTGACTCTAATTATGTGTTAAAGAATATCTTGTCAGAAGTGAATATTTGGACTTTAGGATACTTTAATTTTGGGGAGTGGTAAAACATACATAAATGAATCTTATCATTTTAATTATATTAAGTGTACAATTTAGTGGCATTAAGTGCATTTACGTTGTTTTATAACCACCAAATATATATCTCGACGTTTTTTTATTTTCCCAAACTGTAACTCCTGTACCCATTAAACAATAACTCCTTATTCTCTCAGCCCCTAGCAACCACCATCTACTGTCTCTCTGAATTTGACTACTACTCTAGGTTCCTCATACAAGTAGAATCATGTTTCATTTGTCCTTTTGTGACTTGCTTATTTCACATAACATTATCTCTTCAAGGTACATCCATGATATAGCATGTGCCAGAATTTTCTTTCTTTTGTATATATACACCACATTTTGTTCATCCATTCATCTTTGGGTGGACACTTGGGTTTTTTGACTATTTTAAATAATGCTGCTATGAACATGAGGTACAAATATATCTTTGAGTCCCTCCTTTCAATTCCTTTGGGTATATACTCAGAAGTGGAATTGTTGGATCATATGCTAATTTTATTTTCCATAGCAGCTGTACCATTTTACATTCCTGTCAGCAGTGCACAAGGGCTTCATTTTCTCCACATAATCCCCAACACTTGATATTTTCTGTTTTTCATTTGTTTGTTTTGATAATAAGCTATCCTAATGGGTTTGAAGTGATATTTTGTAGTTTTTATTTGCACTTAATGAATGATTAGTTATGTTAAGCATCTTTGCATATTCTTATTGGCTATTTGTTTTTTTGGAGAAATGTCTATTCAAGTTTTTGCTCATTTTTAAATTGGGTTTTTGGTATCATTGAATTGTACGAGTTTTTTATATATTCAGGATACTAACCTCTTATCAGGTATGTGATTTGCAAATATTGTTTCCCATTTAGTAGGTTACCTTTTCACTGTTGGTAGTGTTTTTTGATAAACAAAAGTTTTTAATTTTAATATAGTCAACGTTACCTGTTTTTTCTTTTGTTGCCTATGTTTTAGGATAGTCATTCTTGATCATTTCTGGTTATTAAAAAGCAGGATCATTTGCCTATTAAGGACTTTCAGACATAATATTTGATAATCTTATCAGCATAGTAAGAATACTTATTTTTTTGTTCTTAGAAGCAGAAGGACAGAGAGTCAGAGGAGACAAGTAACAATTAGGAGGGTTGTTTCATAAACTATATAAATGTCTAACCAATGTACTGTATACTTGAAACTAATAAAATTTAATATGCACACACATACATTAATGAAAAAAAAAGATGCAAATTTAAAATGAGATTTCAGAGGAAAACAAAATGCATTGTAGTAACCCTAGCCGCGAAACTTGTGGTGCTGAAGAAGTATTTATTAAGAGTATTGATAACCAAGAATCTATCAAGAAACCTTCCTGGCACTCTGTTTATTCCCCTCCACCAAAGACACTTCAGAGGGCCTTTACTTGACCACTGTTGCACCTTCTAAACTTGCATTCCCATTTACCCTCACCTCTTTTCGTTTTGTTTGTTTGTTTAAATTCACAACATATTTTACAACAAAACATAGTTGGGTTTTGGTTTTTTTTGTTTGTTTTTTTTGTTTTGTTTTGTTTTTTTTTGCTTTTTTATATTGTCTGTCTTTCCTCATAAGAGCAGAGGGTCTTGTCTCTGTTCACTGCTGACTTCCCAGTGCTTAGAACAGTGCTCTGGATATTTGATGAATGAATAGAGAAATCTCTGTTAAACATTTTGTAGTTTCTCTGTCTATAAAATTTCAAGAAGGAGATGCTGTTTCTCAGGATGAAATAGTCTATCCATATGACTTTTCTACTTCCCTTCATATACTTTATAACCCCATTATCTTATAACATTAAGTAATCCTATGATAGCCTCCTGTTTTAGGATTATGCCATTTATGACATGTTATAAAATAGGTTAAATATTTGATTGCCTATTGGGGTAGGCACTGCTTTAAGACATGTATGGGTATTGAAACTTTATCTTAGGCTTGATTTAAGTCATTTTGGAACCAATAGTTTTTATAGAGGAAATTATTTTCATTTGAAAATGGGGATCATGAATAAAGTTGCATTTATAAAGATGTTAGCTTAATTTTTTCATTAGATTTAACCTAATGTAAACTTTTTTTCAGATATTTTCTAAATTTGGCACAGTCTTGAAAATTATCACCTTTACAAAGAATAATCAGTTTCAAGCCTTGCTTCAGTATGCTGACCCATTGAATGCACAATATGCCAAAATGGTAATTATCTTTTTTTTTTAATTGTTAATCAGTCACTTCAGTGATACCGAAGGAAGCCATCGTGTCTTCTCCCTTGCTCCAGTTTACCATATTTTTGTAATTGTACTAAATATACATATTATAAATTTATCATTTTTAAATATACTATATCATAAATCTTTTCTTCACATGAAATGGTTTCAAATCGCCTGTTATTTCTCATATCTCTGGGACTCATTTTTGTTTGCCATATTTAATGTCTAGAATTGAGCACACAGTACTTCTGATATAATATCTGAACTGATAAAGTAGAATTATCTTTGCCCTTGTGCCTTTAATAACTTCTATTAAATTAGCCACAGATTGATTTTACTGTTTTTACAATCATACTCACTATTAAATCTTATTGAGGTCCGAATTGGTGAAGACATTAAATCTTAGGAAATATGCTGCTGTCAGTTTATAGTTTGTTTTTTTTTAGTATATGAGTGCTTGGCTTTTGACAAGATATAAAACCTCACATTAAGTTTAGTTATATTTGACCCATTTCCTATTGAGATCTCTTTCTAACCCGAATTCTGTCTTGTGTCGCTGTTTGAATTATTTCTAATTTTTTTTTTAAAGCTAGGGACTAAGGTTTGTAGTACTTTTGTGTACCACATAGTGTTTGGCTGCTGCGTAGGACCGTAGCCTTTATATATGCTGCATCCTCTACCTGTGTGTATTACTTTGTACCTTTATGATGGCATACTGATCAATAACCATTATAAATTAGGAATTTTTGTGTATTTGTATATTTTTTGTTTTATTTTTATGTGTCTTGGTTTCTGGTATCTATTTTTATAACAGCATTTATGGAAGTTGTAAGTGGCTACGAATATCTTTTAGTTAAGTTTTTTTTATTGTGAAGATCATTTGTCTTTTATCAGAACTGATTCCATATTTCCCTCAGCTTATTATTCAAAGTATTAAAAAAATTTACAGGAGAAAAAAAGTGGTAGATAATATTTCATATGTTGTTGTCCTGACAAGAAGTACCATTTTCAAAGGCTTTATTTCATCTAAACTTATATAAACTATATTAAAAAAAATTAAGATGAAATGTGAAATTAAAATATCTTTAAACATTTTCTGTGGACAAAATAAAATAATAGCACAATATACAGGAATGTATAATAGTTTTCGAAGCTTTTACCTTTTTCCTCTTTGCTTTGATCTTACCAGAGACAACATAGGGATGATTATTCTTATTTTCAGATGAAAAAACTGAGTTAGAAATTTTCTTTTTCTCTCTTAGGCGCACATAGTAACAGGGTTAAAATTAAACAAAGGTCTTTGGCTTTTATTCCAGTGCTCTCTGCTTTATACCTGTGTCAAAGTAGAGGCTACTTGATTTATCAGTGTTGTTGTCTTGCAAAACATCAGTCCCTTTCTTACATGCTTTAGGCTCTGGATGGCCAGAATATCTATAATGCATGCTGCACTCTGCGTATTGACTTCTCCAAGCTCACCAGCCTTAATGTGAAATATAATAATGACAAAAGCAGAGACTTCACTCGCTTAGACCTTCCTACTGGTGATGGCCATCCATCCCTTGAACCCCCTATGGCTGCTGCTTTTGGTGAGTAGTTCTGTTTTGGGTCACAAAGCAAGTGTTCTGAACTTGTTAATTTCATTTGTTAATCCATGTTATATCAGTTAGGCTTTTTCTTCTTCGAATCTCAGGATTTCTAAAGGGAAGCAAGAATCATAGAACAAAATCATAGAACAAAATTAATTAAATCTTAGTAGATTCTATTAGTTGGCAAAACAGATATCTTAAAAGTTACAAATTTATTTTCTAACATTAATATTACTCATTTTTTATAATCCATACAACCATTTGCTTCAAATGATAGTATTTTAATTAACATTGGTTTAAATATGTTGGTTTATAGCCAACAGAATATTGGCATAAGTGCTCTTGAGAGAAATACTTTTCCATTTTTAAATAGTGATATTTAAAACAAGGGCCTAAATTGGTATGTTCTTTGTTTATTCAAAGAAGAGGGTTTGTTTTATTTGTTTTGTTTTTTTTAAACATCAGAATGTCCATCTTTACCTTAATTTTGTGGGAAGTTGCATTTTTGCATTAATAAAAATGCAGTCTTCTGAATTGTCTTTGCAAATATCGCTTTGAAGAGCTTTTTATTTAAAAATAGTTCTCAATATAGTTATACTTTTTGAATAAACATGTATGTGAAGGAAAAAGCAGTGGATGGCCCATTTGAATATATCATTAGGTTAATGTATGCTACATTTTGGTTTTGCAACTGTCGAAAGTGTGGTTTGTATTAAAAGTATTAAATTTTATTACCTTTCGTGATTTCTTTTTCTTTTCCAAATGACAACTTAAAGTGGTATTTAGTCCATCTTCATTTTATGTGTAAGAAGAAAGAATCCTTAGCTAATTTTTGTCCAGAATTTTTTAGGAAATAGTTTGTAACTTTATTTTAAAGTAACAGCTTGTTATTTGTAACTGAAAAAGTCAAGTTCAGTTCACATTCCTAAAATTGTTAAAGTTTCTGTTTTGGTCTTACCAAAGTTTTGTTTCTTATATTTGCTACCAGCCCCTTCTTAGGTGTCCTGATTTTGCAGAGCTATAGGTCTTTCTAAATACTATTTCTATAACACATGATAGAAATTGAGACTTGTTCACATTTGCCAAAACTTGGCAGTCAAATGCAGAGCTGCACTTATTCCAATAATTGAATACTGTTGATGTAATCGATATTCTGCATAGTGAGAGGACATATTAAAAATACAATTGAGAATTTTGGTTTCTGAATATAAGATGTCAAAATGTTAACATCCTTTTTCATTGTATTAATAAAGCCTTAGTCATTGCAAAGTAATGTGTACATCCTAAGATAAGTCATTTCATCAGAGAACAAAACTTTTTGTGTATTGTGTGAAAGTTTACTTTGCCTCTCACTAATTAATATCTGACAGTTTACTATTCTCTCTTTTTTTCTCTTGGCTTCTGAGACACCATACTCTTCTAACTTAATTTCCTACTTGGTTGGTTTTGTCTCCCTTTTAAAGGTTTCCATTTAAAGTTCCCAGCATTAAGTTTAAACATTCTGTGTCTGTTTTTAGTGATATATATTATACTTACAGAAAAGCTTGTAAAACATGTTGTAAAATATTTTTAATACTCATGTAATTACCACCTAGGTTAAGAAGTAAAATATTTGCACACTACAGAAGAAGCACTCTTTGTATCCCTCTCATTGATTGTGCTCTTGCTCTCCCAAAGATAATCATAGTCTCAAATTCAATGATAATTATTCTTTTGCTTTTCAGCTTTTTCTTTCGTTATTTTTTTTACCACTCATGCAGCCATAAGTGCTAATTTAAAAAATTTTCTTCCTATATTTAGAACTTTATGTAAATGGAATCATGCTGTTTATTTTCTTTTCTGACTTGTGATTCATTCATATTCATATATGTGGCTGTTGCTTATTCATTCTTGGTATGGCCAAGTGGATGGATTCCTATTGTGTGAATATACTACAGTTTATCCATTCTACTATTGATAAACATTTTGGGTTATTTTAGTTTGAGGCCATTATGAACAATGCTGCTATGAAATTTTCCTGATTACCAATGAGGTTGAACATATTTTTATTTGTTTATTGGCCATTCATTCTCTTTTATGAATTTTCTGTTCAAAACTTTTGCTTATTTTTCTGTTTGGTTTCTTGCTTTTTCTTATTTATTTCTAGTTCTTTATTTAGCCCAGACACTAGTCCTTCGTTAGTTATATATGTTGATTGTATGTGTTTCTCTTGTTTTTAGCTTCATGATATTTTTGTGTAGTCAAATTCCTTTATATTTGTGATTTTGTGTCTTGTTTAAACACAAAATCACAAATATAAAGGAATTTGACTACACAAATTTGTTACCCCCAGCATCATAAAAATATATACTTATATTCTAAAGTTTATAGTACTTTAGTAATTTTGTTTTGAAATAATTTAAGTTGCAAGAATAGTAAAAATTTTTTTCTTTTCTATATCTTTCATTCATATTCCCCAGTTATTAACATCAGGCCACATTTACTTTATTGTGTGTGTGTGTGTGTGTGTGTTTACCCCTGAATCACTAGAGAGTAAATTGCAGACAAGATGCCCATTACTTCGAAATACTCATTGTATATTTTCTAAGAACATTCTTACCTAAACACAGTTCAGTTATCAAAATCAGTAAATTAACATTCATATAATACTGTTATCTAATCCATAGATCTTTTTAAATTTCACCAGTTATGAAAATAATGTTCTTTATAGGAGAATTTTTTTCTGGTAAAGATCCAAACCAGTATGAGGCTAATTTATTTGTCATGTCTCTTTAGAGTTCTTTCATTTGAAACATTTCTTCATTCTTTGTCTTTCATGACCTTTGCATTTCTTTAAGAGTTCAGGTGTAGTATAGAATGTCTCAGTATGAGTGTCTGGTTTTTTGGCTGAAATAATATTGTGTCTTTTCATAGTTTATTACATCAGGAGACATATTATGCCAGTTTATCCCATTCCTGGTGATGCTAACTTTAATCACATGGGGGAGGAAGAATCTTTCAGCTGGTCTAATGATTAAATCTGCACAAGAAAGATTAACAAGAAAATAACCGAATTTAATTATATACGTACACATGGGAACCCCACATATGTGTGAAATCAGAGAACCACATCCCCCCAAATACATGAGAAATTCAAAGACAAAGGGAAAACAAAGTATGTATGACATTCTGAGCTAAGGACAAGGTGAGGTGCCTTGGAGCTTCAGAGGGGAGGAAAGTGATTGCAGGATGATAAGAAGAGCAGATGTTCAGTGATTAGTAGTTTTCCCTGCCAAATAGATAGATCATAAAAGTTATTGCTGGTGATAAATCTTATCATGGGCAAAACCTCTAATTTAAATTCTTCTAGATAGTTAAATGGGGGCAGAAATTTCTTTTAAGCCTGCAGGGTCTCAGATGGCTTTAGATCAAATATATCTGGATACCAGAGAGACACACCTTTAGGTGATTTATTCTGAACCCCCTACAATCACTTATTAAAGTGGTTTCTGCCAAGTTTCTTCCAGTAAAGTTATGTTTTTCTCTTTGTAATAAATTTTTAGGGAAATGGGTTGGGAGTATGTAAATATCCTGTCACTTACTACTTTTCACTCTTTAGTTTTAGCTAGTTTTAGCATTCATTGCTGAAATTAGTTGTTACTATGATGGTTGCCATATTGGAGATTTGCCAGTTCCATCATTTCTTCTACATTTATCAGCTGGGATTTTATTATAAAGGACTTTTTCTTACCACCACTTCATTTATTATTTTGGATAAATTTGACATATAGCTGTAAATTTAGGGTATGTAATATGTTATTTTGATAATTTATATATTATGATAGCTGATGTAGTCATTTATCACATTACATAATTATAATATTGCTGTCATTTTACTGTACTGCATACATTAGATCTCTATGGCTTATTTTCTACTTGTTTTATTTTTTTATGTCCATATAAATTCTCATTTTATTCTATGGGTTATAATTTATTAGAAACATTTTTCATCTCACGCTCAAACTGTCCCAGGTTTGGCCAGTAGGAGCTCTTACGCACTGGTTTCTGTGGCCTTTTGAAATGTCTCTATCATCATTTGAGTACTGCCTTGCTTTCTGGCAGAAGGTATTTCAGATTTTCTTTACCATCCCTGCTTCAGCACTGCAGAACAAGCCCTGGTTCTTTTTAGTGGGTAATGGTATTTGGAAGTCAGTATCTGGGCATTAGATGTGCTTATTGCTAACAGGAGATCATTGCTTGTAGTCAGTTTAAATAGACACGACTAGGATAGATATATATGTATGTGTATTTCATAAATGTATATTCCTCTGTGTATTTGTTTAAAAGCCACAAATTTTAACTGATACCACCAATTCCAGTCCAGTACCTTTTTCATATTGGTAACTTCATTCTTCAAGAATGAGAAATCTATTTTCCATTAGCCTCAACATATTTACTCAATTTCTATAATACACAAAAGTGGTTTCAGATTTTTTAACACTTATCATTAAAACTTGATCTTAATATTTGCTTTAATAGTTTCTAGGCATTGTTTTATTCATCTGTTTATTTGTCTTTCTTTTTCTCATGACCACGAATCTCGGTATCTGATTCTTCAAGAGTATTTCGGCAATTCTTGAATATTTACACATGAACTTTAGGATTAGGTTGTCAAATCTTGAAAAAAAAAAAAAACCTAATGGGGTTTTGATTGGATTAAATTGGCTTTATGAATCACTTAGAAGATGATTGACATCTTTACAATAGAGTCATCCAGTCTTTGAACATGGTACATCTCCATTCATTTGGGTGGTCCATAATGTCTTTCAGTAAAGTTTGGTAACTTCTCAATAAAGGTTTGCATGTTTTGTTAAATTCATTCTGAAGAATCATACCTTTAAGATTCTAATTGTGGAACTACTATTCATGATCTGTGCAACCTTGGGCAAATTGCTTAACTGCTCTGCACTTTTGCTTCTTTATATGTGTAATGAGCATAATAGTATTTAACTGGTAGGGTTGTGATGAACATAAATGTTCTAATGTACATAAATAGTATAATGCATGTCAAAAGTGCAATGTAAATTTTAACTGTCATTGTTATTTTGTTTTCTCACTGTTGCTAATGTAGAAATGTAGTGTTTCTTGATTTCATATTCAGAATCCTTGATAAACTACATATTTCTTTTTCTAAAACTCTTAATTTCTTTTTCTTTAGTAAGATGCACTGAACTTCTAAAATGTACATAGAAATGAGAAAAAGTATCTAGAATATTAAAAATAATTTAAAAAAATTTTAATTGCAAGGTTTACTATAAAGCTGCAGTAATCAAGCCGGTTTGGTAGTGTTGAAAGGATAGATACATAGATTAATGAAGTAGAATAGAGAGTCTAGAAGTAGACCCACACATAAGTAGTCAGTTGATTTTCAACACAATAGCCAATGTAAAATTCAGTAGGGAAAGGGAAGTCTTTAAACAAGTAGGGAAGGTGGATATTTATATTGGGGAAAAAAGTAAAGATTGATCTGTATCTCACACCATATTGACTGGTTAACTTAGAATGGATCTTAGATGTCTATGTAAAACTTAAACCTGTAAAATTTCTAGAAGAAAATGTAGGAGAAAATCTTTGCAACCTGATGATATGAAAAAGTTTTTTAGGATACAAAAGGCACAACCCACAAAAGGAAATAATTTATGTATCATGCACCAAACTTTAAAAGTTTTACTGCTTGAAAGATACCATCAAGAAAAAGCATGCTATAGACAAAGAACTCAATAATAAACCAATAAAAAATGGACAAAAGTTACTTTATAAAAGATGTTGTATGACCGGCAATAAGCACATGGAAAGGTGCTCAAAATCTCTTAAGTTATTGGGAAAATGGAAATTAAAATCACAGCGTTACTACATGCTCATTAGAATAGCTGAACTTAAAAAGCCTTACTGTACCAAGGATGTGGAACATCTTTCACTAGCATACCGTGTTGGTGACAATATAAAATTTAGGTACAACCACTTTGGGAAAGAGTTTGGCAGTTTCTTTAAAAGTTATGTGCACACCTGCAATACGACTTGGTCATTCTACCTGGTCTTTTACCCAAGAGAACAAAACCTTATGTTCACATAAATACTTGTACACAAATGTACATAGTATCTTATTTGTAATGACAAAAATCTAGACATTCTATTATAGGTGGATGGATAAGAAAAATGTAGTTCATCCATGTGATAAAATACTACTCAGCAATAAATAGGAATAAATTAATAGGACAACAGGATTATCCTGAATGAAATAAGCTAGACCAAAACATTATGAATGAAAGAAACCAGATAAAAAATGTATGATTCTGCTTATATATAATTCTGTTAAATGTAAACTAATCTATAGTGACAGAAAGCAGGTCAGTAGTTGCCCAGAGACAGTTTGGAGAGAGATGGGTTGCATAGGGACACAAGGAAATTTTTGAGATGATGAAAATATTTGTTTTTTTTTTGATTGTGATGATAGTTTCACATGTTTTAGATATACATCAAAACTCTTCATAGTACCTTTTATATGTTATAGTTTATTGTATATATATTAAAAAAAAAAATAAGTCATCTTTTCCACCTAACACTGATAACCCTCCAAAGGGTCTCATTTTCTTTCAAAGTAAATGACCACATCCTTATATTGAATTACCAGATCCTATACTATCTACTCGAGTTTTACTTTTTAATATATCACCTATAATGCTCCCTCCTTGCTACTTTTGCACGCCAAACTAACATCCCTCCTATTTCTAGAACGTGTTAGGTATGTTCCACTTCCAGATTGTTCCACCAGTTATTCCTTCTGCCTGGATTGTTTTTTTCCATATACCCTCAGATTTTGTTCATGCTGCTGCCTTTGACCTATGCAAGCCAGACTTTCTTCAGTATCCTGATTCTTCTGTTCTTTTTTTTTTAAATAGTGTTTATCTGTGCAGTTAACTTATTTACCATGTTTATTGTTTATTCTGTTTTCATCACTAGAAATAAGTTTACTGGGTAGGTTTTTAACTTTGCTGATTGATGTTTGTGCCTGACACAAAATAGGCACTTAAAAAATATTTGTTGAATTACTGTTTATATATTATTTTGCTTTGTGAAGTTTAGCACTGTTTTATATTTTCATATAGGATTTTTAAATTTTATAATTATTTTACCAAATCTAAAGTTGATAGTGTATTCTTTCCTTATACAACACAAGAACTTGAGGATACTTTAACTCCTTTTTCCTTCTTTTACCGCCTCCACACTGATATCATTATGTTTTAAAATTTATTTTATTTTAACTTGGAAATTTGTTGTTATCGCTTTATTCAATCAATATTTAGATTAAACCATATATAACTCTTTAGACTTTTCAACTCTTATTTCCATCTGGGATCACTTACCTTCTAAAGAACATCCTTTAGTGTTCACTTAGGGAAGTTCACGGTAACATATTCGAAGGTGTTATTTGTTTAAAAAATGTCTTTATCTTGTCAGTTTTAAAAGACATTTTTACTTAATTTGGAGTTCTAGGTTGACAGGTATTTTCCTTATAATAAGAAATCATTCCACAATATTTTGGTTTTCTTTGTTGCTCATAGAAAATCAGTCGGCATCCCAACTATGGTTCTTTTCCCTCTGGCTGTTCCTTAGATGTTTTCTTCATCTTTGATGTTTTGTAGTTTCAGTATGATTTGTTCTTATTGGAGCTCATTTGGCTTCTTGATTTGGTGAATTGTCTTTTTTGTTGTTGTTTTGGGGGAGGGGTTCTAGAAATTATCTTTTCTTATTTTACCTTTCCCCTTATTTCTTTGATTAAAACTTTTAAACCCTCTTATTCTTTTGTGAGTGTCTCAGACTTCATATTTTCTAATTCTTAATTGTTTTGCATTTCTAAAAATTTTATTTTGTTCTTTATTTTAAAAAGTATCTCCTGTCCTACATATATTTCTTGGCATGTCTTTATTTCTTCAGACATGCTGTTTAAATCTTCATCTGATAATATTTGTGGTTGTCTTTCTGCGATAGGTATTTTCTTTCTTTACTTTTTTTTTGATGAGTTAGCATTTTACTTGGAGAATTAATCGTGAGAGTTCTTGAGAGTTAGGATCAAGGTGATATGTTCCTTCAGAGAGAATTTGCTTCTTTGCAACATTAAAAGGTCTGTGTTTGGGACCATTTCTATGTGATGCTACAACTTTATTTTCCTTCAGACGCCTAAGAAATGTGAATTTGGACTGCAAAACTGCATGAGAGCTTGCTTTTAGGTAGAATTTTTCAGGAATGTTTTTGTTCCTTCTCTGCTAGACATGTAGGTGACTTTCCTTGTGGTCTTCTGAGGATAGGAGAAATGGGTAAGTAGGGTGGGTTATTTTTGGCTTACACTTCTAGATTCATGTTGTAGTTAATGTTGTGAAGCTGTCCTATTGATGACTTTCCTTGGGTTAACCCTGGAATTTCTAACTTTTCTACTACCCCTTGGGACTGACAAGACCAAAGCTCAGCTTCACAGTTAGATTTTTGACCTGGTTATTTCTTACCATACTGTTAGCTGTTAGATTTATCGAAGGTCTTTTTACTCTTTCATTAGACATTTTCTACAGTAAGATTGGTCTATATATAATTTGCTACTATGTTCACATTTTTAAAAATAATTATAGTTATGCTATATTTTTCACACACTCTAATATTTTAAATGGTTCTATTTTGTCTAGTGACTCATTATAATTTATTTAATCTTCTCCAGCTTTGACATTAAGCTTATTTCTTTTGGTTTTTGCTATTATAAATAACACTGATTAACTGATTTTATAAGTAAAAATGTTATCTATTAATTTATACTTTCTTAGTTGCTATTATGTGGGTACATTTTCCAAATGTAAATATCTATTCTTAGCATTCAGATCTTAAACCCTTTTCCTAAAGGTTTATATAAACTTTTCATAAAAAAACTACCCCATTGTCTAACAGGTTACTTTGCTAAAATGTTTCTGTTTCTGCCTTTTTGAGGAACATAAATTTATTAAAACTTGATTTTTTTAAATTAAAATTTGATTATTTTATCAAATTTTAACAATTGTTCTTATTAATCATTGTTTTCTACTTGGAAACTGTTATTTAAAATTTGGCTCTGGTAATTGTTTGCCACTTCTAATTATCACTGTTGAATGGTCTGTGATAGTTATCTCATTTCCCTCAAACCTACTGCCTCATATCCCTCTCCATAGCCATCCATATTAGTCTCTTCGTTGTGTTTAAAAAGTACTTCCTTTTCCCTCCTCTCAAATCTCAGTGGTTTACAGAAATTAACATTTATTTCTCTCACAGCACTGACAACTTAGAAAGCTGTGAATCTGCTTTTGCAACCTTAATTCGTATGTCTTTGTGACCTAGGGCCTGGGCTGAAGATATTACTCCATTGGAGACATGACATTCTTAAAAATGAGCTGGTGTAAACTGATAATGCCTTTGAAAGTTTCTATATAGAGGCAACATATCTGTGTATTCCTGACATAATCAAATGCAGGGGGAATTGCATAGAAATTATGTTTCTCCAATAGGAGGAACTGCAGGTCACATGGCTATCCAGAGATACATGGAAGGGGCAAGTGAATACTTGGCAACAATATTCTACCGTATCTCTGTGTTTAACTTCCAAGTGTAAAGTTTTATAATTACTCATATCCATGTTGAAACTTCTTTGTTGTCTTCCTTTATAAATAAAGTTATTTCTGTTATAGAAATGAATCATTTTACCTGTGGTGTTCCGTCTATTTGAATGTAGTTTAACACAGATTCTTGTCTGCTTTGTTCAGAGCTTCCTCAGCACTAGAAGAATGCTTGGTTCATAATATGTTTTCAATGAATATGTGTTTCTCTTCTTAGTTCAGCAGTTATTCTGTCAGTTTTTTGTTTGTTTTTCCTCATTCTTCTTGCTAGCTCTATCCCTGAAGTCTTAACGACTATATTTTCTTGAATTATTTTAATAAATCACAGCTATATATTTTAAAATTTCTGTTAGGTAATTCTCTTTATGAAGAGAGTAAACTTAGGAGCTTTAATTTCTCTGGAAAATACAGCCTACATACTTCTTCCTATAAATAAGCTCATCACCCTGTCACTAAAAAAAAACAAAAACAAAACCCTATCCCTTGACTCTTACAGTCTGACTTCTCACTATTGCTCTAAAACTATTTTTTACTGTTTGCACTTCTCATTCTCTTTGACCTGTTACCCCAACCTCTGTTCCTCTAAATCCTGAAGAACTAGAATTCACGTTTTTTTTTCTATTTCTAAGGCTGTTCTCTTCTCTATTTTCCTTAGAATGTTCCTCTTCCTTCCTCTACTGCTTGTGTCCTAATACTCCTAGGTTTTATTTTTAGTTCTCTTGTTGTCATATGCCCTTTTGAGTGGAGCTCTCATTCATTTGGCTTTCATATTTGTTTCTACATAGATGGTTTACAAATCTGTTTTGTAACAGTTATTCTGAGTTTGCCCCCTTATTGTCATTTGTGGACATTTCCATTTGAATGCCTTACTATTACCTCCACCTTGACATGTCCAAAACCAAATTGTTTTCCTGTTAGTACTGATTCCTCCCTTGAAACTAACTCCTGTTTTTGTTGATGGTGCATAGTTACCAGGCTTCTAAAAGGAAAGGGAAGAATGCCAGCATTTGTTTAGCATCTAGTACACACTAAACACTGCTTTTCAATTCCATGTTGTTTAGCTCAAGTTTTACTTCCCAAGAAACCTACAATCACAGTGAATTCTCTGTGATCCCTTTAGACTACTTGAAGTACATTTGTATTTAGACCACTAGATCCTCAGCATGTGAATCTCCTCTAATTCATACTTTGTAAACCTCTCAAAGGCAAGGATTTTAATTTTATATTCTTTTTTATCAGCACAGTACCTGCTAGATACATTACAATTTAATAAGTATTTGATTTTCACGTAGAAATAATGCTCTAAATAAGGGCAAGAATTTCAACCTAAATAACAACTGAATAACAAACTAATTAATCAAAACTAAATAACAAGTAAGCTATACTCACTCTTGAACCTTGAACCTAATTGAAAGGGTACTTATCCTCTGGAAGTGGTATACTTATTAAGGATCATCTGTTGAACAATTTTTACTTAACAGAATCTCTTTATCAATAATATATCCTCATGTAGCCATTTTATTTGCTTTCATAACCATTTATAGACAGTAAATTTATTTTAGCTTTGCTTTCCCCATTAGGTGCACCAGGTATAATTTCCTCACCATATGCAGGGGCTGCCGGATTTGCCCCAGCCATTGGATTTCCTCAAGCTACAGGTGACTCTTTTAAAGTTGAATTTGAAATGCTTTTTTATGATGCTCTATATTTCCTAGGAACTTATCAAGATGAAAACTGTTAACCGTATTGGAAGGATTTACAAAATAAGTATTGTGTTTTTCAACCATGGAAGTGGCTCATTGTATAATAATAGCTTCCTTGTATTTACAAATAATTCTATAAAATCTATTTCTGTTGGTAATAATATTTATATAGCACTTTACAAGGTTACAAAATACTTTTCCCATACATAATGTCATACATTCTGCATGTATACAATTCACCTGTTTTAGGTTTACAACTCAGTGATGTTTAGCAAATGTAGAGTTGTGTAGCCATTACCACAGCCCAGTTTAAGAACGTGCTGTATCTATTTTTATTTTTATTTTTTTAGTTTTTTTTTTTGTGTGTGTGTGTGTTAATTTGTAACTTCTTCTCAAGGACTTTTTAAAAATATGTCTCAAATTTTCTGGTAGAAGACAGTATGAAAATTATCTTTATAAAAATGTGCTGGGACATATCTGTTTCAAGAAAGAGGAAGTACTTGTAGTTGATAGACCCACTGAGAAGCCTAATGGCTTTTTAAGACCAATGAATTCAGTCACTCTGCAAAATACTATATAAATAATAGAATACTGAGTATAATGTCAAAGAATAAGGAACTTCCGGACGGATGCTGTTGGGTGGAAAACTGGCCTTGATATCCTTATGGTGGTTTTGACACATTTTCTTATATGTTTTTGCTTTTTTCTTCAGTTATTTACTTAAGTTATATCAAGTATTATAATTCCCCAGATGACTAGACTATGAAATGCTTTTGATGTTCTTAAAAGGTCTATCAGTCCCAGCTGTTCCTGGAGCTCTTGGTCCTCTCGCAATCACCTCCTCTGCTGTCACTGGAAGGATGGCCATTCCTGGGGCTAGTGGTATACCAGGGAATTCTGTTCTGCTTGTCACCAATCTCAATCCTGATGTGAGTTGAAGAGCATTATAAATAAATAAGTCTTTCAGGAGGAGGTCTGTATAGTCAGTTCTGATCGATCTAGAATTATAATCAAATAACAATGTTTAAGGATTTTTATTAAAATGTATCACTAATGTATATAGAGGAAGCATATAAAATAACCACTTTAAACAAAGTCAACTGTCGTTATTACAAGTAAACTTATGTAACATTTTTATTTAAATTAGACACTTATATTTTGTGTTATTCTTTTCAGCTTATCACACCACATGGGCTTTTTATTCTATTTGGTAAGTTATTTTTAATATCTGTGATGTGGATTGAACACATTTCATTATTCAGTAATATTTATTGACTATCTCTATGTGCCAAGTAGTGTGTTTGATATTGAAGTTAGAGTACCAAATAAGATTTAGTAATTACAACACAATAAAATTTTATAAAAAAGGAAAGAAATAGTGATCACGATGGAAGCCTGACCTGGCTGAGGGAATTGAAGATGATGTACTAAGAGAAAGGAAAGTTAAGCTGACTTGTGAAAAATGAGTAAGCGTTAGCCAGGCAGAAAAGGGAGGGCACATGTTCTTTCACAGATAACAGCAGTGAGAGAGAGCTTCTGGAACATGGAAGTGAAGGAAGCCCAATGGGGAGTGTCAGGGAAAGACATGTTGAAGCTGCACAGATGGTTAGGGATAGGGACAACGTCTTGCAGAGCTTTGTAAGCTAAATAGTGGAGCTTGGCTTTAACCTAGGAACAGTGGGAAACCATTGAATAGTTTTAAGCAGAAGAGAGGCATAACAAGATTCAGGTTTTACAAATAAATCTCCAAATTTTGTAATGGTGGTGTTCTCTGTTAAAAAAGAAATCTAGTGCATACTCCTAATTTATATATGATTAATTATTCATAAACTTCATCCATCTTTTACTATATTCATTATATGTAGTATAATATGTAGAAATATATGAGCAATGAAACAAGCAATATTTATTTTAAAGATTTTTATTAAACTCATAAAAACCCAATATGTAGTGAGAAATGTAATTTAATATGCTATTATTTTCAGAATCTTTTTTATTTTGTTTCAGTAGTCCAAGGTCTGATTCTAAAATCACTTTATTTTAGTACTTAATCTTAATGGTTGTCATAAATGAAAAAGATAACTCATAAACATATGCACTATAAATGGAAATGTTCATTGTTGCTGTACCAAATTAATTATGATACTAATTTTTCAGTCTAATCCACTAATTTTTGGTGTACTTAGAAAAGTTCTGTTTTTCCTCTTGTTAGATTAGTTGATCTTAAATACTGTAGCATTAGAGTACTTTTAACAAATGGAGTTAAAACTCACTTTCACGTGGAAGAATTTTTAGTATGGAAAACTGTTTCAGATTTTTTGAGTGGGTAATAGGTTTTTTTAAACAGCATATTTGAAGTATAATTTATAGCCACACAGCTTACCTGCTTTAGGTGTACAACACCATGATTGTTAGTACATTTATAGTGCTGTGCAACCATTATTAATTACTGAAGTTCAATTTTTTTTTTAGGCAAGGCAACCCTTGGTTGACCTCACAGATTGTAAGGACCTTGTCAGTTTACAATCCCTTATTTTTTTATTTTTTATTTTTGTCTACAGCACCTGGTCTTCCTAGGTGGTCTCCCATCCAAGTACTAACCAGGCCCGACCCTGCTTAGCTTCTGAGATCAGACAGGATCAGGCTTGTTCAGGGTAGCATGGCCATAGACCTGAAGTCCAGTTTTAGAACATTTCCGTCACCCCACAGATATCCTCCATGCTCATTTTCAGTAACCATAAAATTTGGTAATTTCTGTAATTTTCAGTAATAAAATCATGTATTAATGATACATTTTCAAGTATTTTTCATAGCCAAAGCACATTTCTTTCTAAAAGTAGTTAATTTCTCATTTATTTTAAAAAATATCACCCTCAGCTTGAACAAATTATGTTATTTTTTAAATAATACCTATTTTAACCATTTGTCGTTTCTGAAAAGGACAGCAAATTTGGAATACTTGTCATTTTCTTTTATATTTTGAAAGTACCATTCATCTCTAAGTTCATTTGCTCTTAGGTGCTTGCCCACAAGATAAGGAGTACTCTTTGAGTGCTTTGAAGATTTTCATAGTTATTCTCTTATCGTATTACAAAGTATGATAATGATGCTACTACTTAAGGGTCTTATTTTTGTAATATTGGTGATATCCTGTAGCAAAAAAATGCAATAGTGCAATATATTTTAATATACTGAATGAAAAAAAGTAAGAGAACGCCCTTGATACTGTAGACACTTCTGCCTATAATTTTATATATTAAAATGAGTAAAAGTGTTTTATATTGGTTTTATATAAACAAATCAGTGCAAATAAGAGTTTGATTGTTTTCCTCTCATACCCCAGTGAATCACTTTGCCTGGCCTTGAGAGATAGGACCCATTATCAAGAACACTAATGTAGAAAAATTGGATGGATGATATCAATTAGGAGGCTGACGTGATAGTCTGGGTGTAAAAGTGATGATAGTTTTGATAGTTAATGAGGTTGAGAAGTGGACAAATGTGAGAGATATTTAGGCCATAGAATCAATGGGTGCTGGTGATTGACTGGGTGTATGAATTTAAGGAAAGAAATTCAAAAGATGAATCCCAGGTCTCTGACTGGAACAAGTATGTTGATGATGATAACATTTGTCAACAGAGTTTATGAACACTGGATGTGGAAACAGGAAAGGGGAGATCTGGAACATAGAAAGAGATAAGTGTTTGGGAGCATATGTATGAGTTGCCTAGGGAATATATATAATATGAGAAAAGAAACTTTCTTTAAATGTATTAGTTGAATATCATGTAGTCAGGCATTAAAAACTTTTGTTTTGTCTTTTTAATTAGGAGTGTATGGTGATGTACATCGAGTGAAGATTATGTTTAATAAGAAAGAAAATGCCTTGGTTCAGATGGCAGATGCAAATCAAGCTCAGCTAGGTACTAATGGCTGTTAGTACTAATAATAACCACCTCCCCTTTTTGTGTATGAATTTTTCTATAAAATAAACTTACAGGTAGTAGGAATATACTTTTACTAAAGAGTAACTCTTTATGCTAAGGTCTTCATATTATTTGGACCTGCTTATATTTAAAGATTAAAGGCATTTAATATTCTTTGAAGTCTGAAATTGATTTATCTACTTGAACATATTATTCCTATTTAGAGCTTTGACTCACTTATTCTGTTTTATTTTATTGTTTTCCTTCTAAATTAAGGTTTCTAGAATTGTTGCATGGTGTAAAAGTTTGGGCAAACTTCATAATGATGGCACAAGAAAGTGTCATTCCACAGCCTCATTGTTCTTTGTTATAATGGCTTGTTAAAATGTTACTACTCAGATTCTTTAAAAAAAATACTTTGCTTGAGATTAATTTATTCAATATTCAATAACCAATAACCATTTCCTATGCACTTGTTATATGTTCCAGGCAGTCTGGAGCTTCCTAGCACTATGCTAGGAAGATAGTTGGGTTTTTTTTTCTGTTGTTGTTCTTGTTCTTGTTTTTGTTTTTATTTTATTTATTTATTATTTATTTTGATTTCTTGTCTTCCACTATGGTAAAATAAATCATTTAATACATTTCCATATATGAGAGTTTTTTAATTTAAAACCATTTTAACCCTTAAATTGACAATATAATTTTAAAATGACTAAAAATGATTTATAATTTTACAGAGATTTTACAAATTTTACAGAGATTCTGTCTTACCACCCAAACTGTCCTTTTTCTCTTTCTGTGTACCAGCAATGAACCATCTGAGCGGTCAGAGGCTTTATGGAAAAGTGCTTCGTGCTACACTGTCCAAACATCAAGCAGTTCAGCTTCCTCGAGAGGGACAAGAAGACCAAGGTCTGACTAAGGATTTTAGCAATAGTCCTTTGCATCGCTTTAAAAAGCCTGGCTCTAAAAACTTCCAGAATATTTTTCCACCGTCAGCCACTCTGCATCTTTCCAACATACCGTATGTACCTAATTAGTTATGTTCATTTAGGTGATTAATAATTTACAGTATATGTTTTAGGAGAGGTAAAAACTCTGAAATTATTCTGATGTAGCAGTTGTCCTAATGACTGATTATATCTTAAGGTTATATTTCTAGCCATACACTGCAAAGTAAAAGATAGCAATATTTAAATATTTAAAATATTTAAATATTTAAATATTTTCTTTTAAAGTAGAAAATTAGCAACTAGTTACCTTTCAGTTATAAAAGGACATAAAAATAAGGGTATGAGAAATATTTCATTGATACATGCTTGTTCATTCCTTTGTATAGAGGTAAAGACTCAAGTAATTTATATATGGATTGGAAAGTTGTAGATGAAAAAATAAAGAATATTCTTTTTTTTAACCAAATTCTTAGATAAATTATTTGATTTTGCTATGCTGGTTACTTAAGAGTCTTTACCTCTATACAAAGGGATGAACAAGTATGTATCAATGGAATATTTCTGCATACCCTTATTTTTATGTCCTTTTATAATAGCTAAAAATGATTTTTTTTATGTGTGACCACTCTACATTAACCAGTGTTGTTGCAGATTTGTTCTGTAGTCATCTTCTAACTCCAGGAATAGCAGACTAAAGAGCATGGGCCAAAACCATTTGTTTTTATATGGCCCATGAAGTAAGATTGATTTTTACATTTTCAAATAGTTGAGGAAAAGCAAAAGAAAAGTATTTTGTAGTTTGAGAAAATTATACAAAATTCAAGTTTCACTATCCATAAATAAAGTTTCATTGAACACAACCTTATTCATTTAAGCTACAGCAGCAGTAACTGTTGTGGTTATCAAGACCTAAGATATTTACTGTGTGGCTCATGTTAGAAAACATCTGGAAACCTCTGTTCTAATTCTTGAAATCCTTGAGCTACAAAGAATGCAATTTTGTATAAATCTAATACATGAAGGAAGATAAGCTTTGAAAAGGGAAGGGTAAAAGCTCTGGGGTATAGTTGTATGCTTGTGTATGTATGGTAATCTAAAGACTGAGGGAATGGAGAATGGAAAAGTTCTGGAATATAACTGAGAATGAGAGTAGGAGATGAATAGTTATAAAAAAATAATTACTCAGAATAGCATTAAATACTCAGGCTCCCAGCTAGGCTTCATTTAGACTACATGGAGAGACCTTGAATCTGAATTGAGTAATGGCTTAAACCTCATGCCAGCTAGGAAACTGGAGAAGCTACTTAAGGAAAACTAGATTATGTGGATCTAGAAATTTAGCAGCTCATCACTATGGAGTCAGGGGCAGCAGCATATTTAGATAGTAAGGCAGGCTTCCTGCCATTGTTACCTTGTAAATAGAATACATTGTCCAGGAGCTGGTCCCATGTTACGACATACATAGGACATATAGGTAGAAGAGAGAAAGAATATTTTTTGAACCAAGTCCTGGGCACTATGGTTACCTCATTTAATCTCCATATTAAACATTTTTTAATTGTGATAACAATATATGCAACATAAAAATTTACTAATTTAACCATTTTTGAGTGTGTAGTTCAGCATACATTCCCATTATGTAGCCATCACCTTTGCCCATCAGTAGATCTTTATCATCATCCTGAACTAAAACTCTAGACACATGAAACAGTAACTTCATTTCCCTTTAACCCCAGTCCCTGATAACCACTACAGCTGTCACCTCTTATCAATGGGGGATGTGTTTCAATACCCCAGTGAATGCCTTGAAATTACAGTTAGTACTGAACGTTATGTCTAGTATGTTTTTCCTATACATACATAATACCTGTTATAAAGTTTAAGTTATAAATTAGGCACAGTAAGAGATTAACAACAATATAATTAAGTAGAACAATTATAATAATATACTTAATAAAAGTTATGTGAGTGTGGTCTCTTATTAAGTTAAGAACTTTTACCTTTTCAGTTTAAGGAAGCACTTTTTAGCTTTTCTTTGGCATATCCAAATTGCCAATATTATTGCTCTTGTGCTTTGGGGTCATCATTAAGTAAAATAAGAGCATAAGCACTGGACTACTGCAGCAGTCCATTAGAGCACTGAGAAGGTTACTAATGACAGGCTGGTAATGCATACAGTGTGGATATGCTAGACAAAGGAGTGATTTAAGTCCCTGGCTCAATGGAGCAGGATAACAGGAGATTTCATCATGATACTCAGAATGGCACTCAATTTAAGACTTATTCGTTGTTTATTTCTGGAATTTCTCATTTAATATTTTCAATCTGCAAGTGGCTGAAACCACAGAAAGTGAAATTGCGGATGGGGGGGACTACTGTATTCTACTTTTTGTCTCTATCAGTTTATCATAATAACCTTTGAAGTAAGGTTACTTCCTCAAAGTGGCATATAAAGTAAATGAGAAATAGAATGTGAATGTAGATCTGTCTCCTTTCAGAGTCAGCTATTGTTCTGCTGTCCTTGCTGGCAGTTATGACATGAGGATGAGTCTATACTCAGTCACTTGACTCTCTTGTAATAAAACACTGTATTAATTATTGACTACTACATAACAGATTGCCCCAAAACTTAACACGATAGTAAATGGTTATTCTCATACTTTCACTGAGTCAAGAATCCAGAAAGACGCTTACCTGGGTATTTTTGGCCAGGAGTTTCTCATAAGTTTGCATATGAAGGCTTAACTGGGGGCTGCAGGATCCACTCCCAAAGTGGCTCACATGTCTGCTTGTTAACACAAGGGCCTCAGTTGCTTGCCACAAGGACCTCTCCATATGGCTGCTTAAGTGTCCTCATCATATGGTTTCCTCCAAAACTTATGATTCAAGAGATGATAAGATGGGAACTGCCAGTGTCTCTAAGCTTCAGATGTTGTTATTTCTACAATACTCTTATAGGTTACGGAGGACATTCCTATTTAGTATAGCAGAGGTGTATTAAAAGGCATGAATAACGAGGAAGCAAGAGAGGTCATCTTAGAGCTTAGGTGCTCCATACACATATGTGTAATTACCCTGAAAACAGTTAAAAATGTAGAACTCTAGATTGTAGTAGAAAAGTCAGAACTAGGGAGGTAGCTTTGTAAGTACTAGAGTTAAATACTGAAGCCAATGGTATGGATAATAATCTCTTTGAAAGAATAACTATGGAAAGACTTTCTTGAGCTTTATATATCTGCCCACATCTTTTACAAAATATCTGAGGCAAAAGTTTATTGTTTGAGGACATGTATGTGTCAACCTCAAAAATCTTTCAGGACAGTTCCAAATCATGCCTTCTTTGCATGGCTTTATCCTCTAAAATGTCAGATACTGTGGAGACTTGACTGTTGCAAGTTAATCTTTGCTTCCTTAGGGCTAAAGTAGTTGGTTGACTCTGTGATGTTTTCACAGCCCTTCTGTTACAATGGATGATCTGAAGAACCTTTTCACAGAAGCTGGATGTTCAGTGAAGGCTTTTAAATTCTTTCAGTAAGTCTATGCTTTCAAGAAATACATTAACCTTGTTTAATATGTTACGCAAATATTTAAGTCGTTCAATAAAGTCTTCTAGGGTTGGGGAGGAAATTTATAGGAAAAAATTAATTGATACACTTTTTATATTTATGCCATTTTCAGGAAAGATCGCAAAATGGCCCTTATTCAGTTGGGATCTGTGGAAGAAGCAATCCAGGCTCTCATTGAGCTTCATAATCATGACCTTGGAGAAAATCACCACCTCAGAGTTTCCTTCTCAAAATCTACAATCTGACTCTTCTGTGAATTTTTCTCCTAAGACTGGACCATAATTTCAGTATAATGTTCAGACATGGACTGAAGCAGCTCAAGACCAATTCTGCCTCTTTTACAAAAATGATTCTGAGTTTGATATTTAAGTATATTAAAAAAATTAAGGGATGTTCTTTTTTCTCCCCTGACAATATGTAGCGAAAGGTTTGATTTTCCTTTATACCATTGTTTCTATGAAAATAACCTTTAGGAAAAAAGGTCAGGAAAAAAATTTTTTGTCAGTAATTTAATTCCCCATATTAAATTGCATTTCCAGAGGACAGACTTTTTAGTTTGGATCCAGATCAGCCTTATACATTTCTAAACTCCTTTGTACTTTAAAAATTTAAACATATAAGCTTTTTAAATTACTCAAAACCGTTTTTAAGTTCATGATTCAGAAATTCAACTCCTATAGGAAATTATGTTCACTTATAAATTACATCAATTATTTGGCATATATTGATAGTTATACATAAACAAATTGTGTTGTATTGGAAGCAGATTTAAACTTGCATGTTTTCTTTGAATTTTTTTTTTTTAGTGGAAGACACTCCTTTGAATATTGCATATCTTTAATTTTTTATGACTATTTGGAGAAACAAAGTGTCTTAACTATCCCCAAGGCAATTAAGTGGAATCCAACTAAGATCTATTAAGGTGTCAGAACAATTAATAATTTTATTAGGAAAAATCATGTTTTAAATTTCAAAATGGCACTTATTTGCTGAGTAATATAACATGATCTTGGAAAATTTTAAAAAGGTAATTCTACTTATGAACTACTTTTTTATGATTATTTTCAGAAAAAAGTTTACAGTCTTAAGGAAAATATTCAGGTCTATCATATGGTTTGACAGATTTTTTAAAGTTATTTTTGGTAAGGTCTTCTTTTAGAAAAAAAATCTCAAGGGTTTTTTGTACCACTATAATCTGTAATACTTATTCAGAATTACTGTGTATTTAGTTAATTTCTTATTATGTGCCTTATTACGTGCTTATGATACAATAGGTTAGAGTTTTATCTAAGTATCTTGAAAGCTATATTGTGGGCTTGGTGGTGAGCATTTGTTTTTTCTTTCCCTGTTTTAGTAAGGATTTTAAAGTTTTTTCATTGCAATTTTAAGTGGTTTTCAATAAGTAATAGTTTTTATTCAAATTTATGGTGCTTTAGTGCAGAGATGGGGTGGGGAAGGGTAAATGGTTTGGGGAATAACTCAGTGCACACCTGTTGGCCTCTTCACATTGTGACCAGTAGCAGTCATTGTCAGTTATAGCATACTGTTGGGGGCTATGAAATGTGATCTCAGTTTCTAAATCTTGTCTAATCTTTATCATCAGAAATTGTCTCAGGATTACTTGGTTTTTCTCAGTACTCTAATGAGAACTTGCTTTTCTTTGTTAATGTAACTTCATTACTTAGTGCTCACACATATGGAGTATGAGAAGGTAGGTTCTGTCTCATTCTTTGTCCCTCTTCCTTTTTGGTTGAATGTAAGAAAGAATACATCTTAATATTGCTTCAGTAGTTGTATAATGTAAAATTGTTTCTTTTTAATGAGAAACTGTGCTTTTGTTAATTATTCCTTTAATGCTTGACCAGATTTTTTAAAAACAATTTGTCAAAAGGGATATCTTTGGCCACCCCTTTTACACTTTTCAGATTCTCAGAGTGGCTCATCTCACCTTTTAAAAGAATATCTCAATCTCTTTGCTGTATTTCAGTTATTAATTTGAACATAAGGTTTCTACAAAAGAAATTTCACAAAAAATTAGAGACCACAGAAGATTTTATAGGTTGTTAAAAAAACAGAATCCCCTCAACACTGAGCAACAGTTAGGTGGTAGAAAAGGAAGGAGGACATTAAGTTGAGACCTTTTAAGTGGATCAATTTAGCATTGGTTGAATAGATGGGTATAATCGTTTATCAAGTTTTTATTTTATCACTTATGAAATCTATCTCTAGCAAAACACTTGTGTTAAGGGGGGAGGAAAACATTTATTTGAGAAATCTCCCAAAATATGCTTCTTTTTTCCTTTCATATAGGCACTATGATAATTTTTAGTGGCATGTTAAATTGGATTATTTCATTTACTCTGAGTTAAGAATTATTGTGTAATTTAAAATCATGATTCTCATAACATTCAGTGTAAGTGTAGCAAAAAGTGTAGCAGAAGGGCGATCATAATAGTATTGAATGTAATTTTGAAATAGGGCATGGCCTTTAAATCCGGGAGAGAATATTGGAATCCTTTTCAGGGATTTGTGTGTGTGTGTGTGTGTGCGCGCGCGCGTGCGCGTGTGTGTATAGATAGTACATATATGCACTCTTCTAATGTTGTACATACATATACACATTACATACATTTTAATTTATTGACAAAATCAAATTAAGATTTGGAAAAGTGAGATATTCTTATATAAAATAGTGTGTTTGAAACCATCAATCTGTGTCTTAAATTAGCTGTAGCACATGGTTGTTGACTGTATTGGGCTATTTGCTGTTTGAATTCTAAAGGTCTACAGTCTTTGTGTCGGCATAGTTTCTGTAAAAAGATTTAAAAATATCAGGGTAGTGGAAAAACTAGAGCTTTATGTTTTTGTTTTAGCATGCATTTACTAGATATCTTCTAAGCAATGCTTTTGCTGTTGAGCTGTCATAGTATTCTATTTTTAAGTTTATTTACTTTATTTTAAGGGGTATTGTCATCATTTTTAGAGGTGTCTTGACTTTTACACAAAGTATGCATATTCAGGACTTTAAAAAAATAGCCGTACACTTTTACCCGTAACGATTTATGCCAAAATGTTTTACTTTGAGGTTTAAATAACTTGCGGAGGAGTAGTAACATGTGTTTCGTGTGAGATACAAATAGAAAAATGACCCAGTATCTTAATTGATAACTTACAGGAGACTATCAGAATTACCCGGTAGCTCCTACAGAATGCCATAAATTCTCTAAGACTATTAATAATCATTTATTTGTAGTAGTAATGTTTCCAGTTTTGTTGTTAAAGTTGCAGATCTCTCACAGTCTTTAGAGACATATTTCTGCCTACGTAATTTCTGTGAGAGTGGAGCACTGCTTTCTTTGGCTCCACCTAGGATGGAGATCATTAAGTTCCACGTCAGTTGACTAGAAGTAAACTCTCATGAATATCTATTCAGTTTTGTGTTAAATTGTCAAATTTAATTTAATGACATATTAGGCAGCAAAGTTTAAATATACATTGAGTATATTATCATGTGATTTGTCTTCGGTTCCCCCTAAATATTTTTGGACAAAAGATGACAAGCTCAAAAGTATGTGTTTTCCACCTCAACGAGTCACTTAAAAACTCTGTTTGCCAAACTATTAGTCTATCTTTTAGAAAACCTAATGTGTACTGCTATTTTTAAAACCAAAAAGACAACATGACTATGCGTAAAAGCATTTTTCTTAGTCTTTCCTTTCTCTTAATCTGTTGTTAACAAGAATAGAACTGCCAGACTTAAAATATTCTACTATTGTGCTGAAAGAAATAACAATTTAGATTGCACAAAACTTTTCCTTTGAAGAAAATAAAACAGCCATTTTTTAAAAGAGCTGTGTTGTTATCTACAAGACTATTTGCAGTCTTTTTTCAGAGCAAATTCTAGCAGCTAGTTGTAAATTATTTAAAAAATAGGAAATTATTAAAATTTTAGTTTTAGGGGTTTTATAGAGGGAGAAAAACAAAACGGGACCAAAGTTTATGTGCCTTCTTCAGTAGTCTTAATTGACCTTTTCTTCCTATTCAAGACTAAGATGTAGTATCAGTATTTTGGTTTTTAGGAAATATGTACTATATAGTTTTAAAAGAATGTTATTCCACAGACTATTCACACAAGCAAAGATTGTAACTGTATAAATGAAGTCTCTGTTACATTCTCGCCTTTATCACATAATATTCATTATGTAGCATTGTGAAGGTCCAAGAACAGAGCTGCTCTGAATCTCTGTGATAGTCATTTTTAGTTTTTGTAACCTGGGGCATATGTTCCAGAGAACAGGGATATTTGTCTGGTCCAGTGACCTTGGTGATAATAGTCATGATTGAAAGCTGCTTATGGCAAGCTTAATTCAGCACTGTAAACAGATTTTCGTTCTTACGTTTTTTTCAGTTTTTGAATCTGATGTAGTTGTAATAACGAATTTAAATAGCTATTTTTGATGTCATACTCTGGCCTTTTCCCACTTACTGTTGTTATTCAGATCTTTTTAAAAAATTCATCCATATCCAGATAGTACTGATTTTAAAGATTGCTGACCAAGCAAAGTTTTGCATCAAAATGTCACCTCATTGCTCTGACCAAAGACTGACTTCTGGTTTTAACTCCTTTCTATTAAGCATTTTTTTCCCAAGCTCCTTTCTGAAAGAAGACCTAGTGCAAAGCGGCCTTTACTTTCTATTTCTTATTGGTGAATAGACTACTTAGAGAAAATGGGAGTTTAAATGTGAACTGAATGAACTAGGATAAAAGGTTTTGATGGACATTTTCAGTACTGTATTTAAGAAAAAAAAATAGCACAGTTAGGAGCCTCTGACATTGTCTCATGTTTTACATGGTCTGTTCATTAAATTCCCTTTTTCAGTTCATAAGAATGTTCATCTAACAGAAGAAGATACTGTAAATATTTGTAACAACATTTTTTTTAACCAGGCCAAAAAAGAAAAAAAAAAGGTTTTTGGGAACAACTTAACATATAAAATGATTTTATATAAAACATCAATTGTCTTGTATATTTTGATAAGCAGCAGTACCAGCTTTCATTTGTAACACAGTTTGTGGCATTGGAGAAAAAGGATTCTGATTGTTGAAGTGAATTATGTTATAAATGCAGAGAGAAGATAAAATATTAAAAAACATTTTCTAAATGCGTAGTGCATGGTTAATTTAAGCTTCTGTACACTACAATATATTCCATTTTCATTCAGTTTGTATATTTGCTGACTATTACTTAATATCTCTAATCTCTTTTCCTAACAAGTATAGCATTGTAGCATGCCTTTTAATAAATGTCATGACATCTGTACTCTCTTAAAATTTTTGTGTTCTTGTCCGTACTTTGGGTTTTCCCTTGTCCTTCCTGTAATTCTAATGATGTCATGTTTTTTTTTTTAATTTTCCATAGCCATCCACCTAAACTTGTCATAGAGAATAGTAAGCATATGTTTATACAACATTAAAAAAAAATCCTATGTCTACTAACCACCTCTTTTTAAAGTAAGGAACAAAGTCATTTTGGAGAGAGTAAACTGCTTTTCTAATCTTACATAACTTCTTCTGTGGCACTCCTTTCATATAAGTAAGTACAGGTTGGTGCATGTGCCCTCTCCTTTCTCCTCTCTCCAGCGTGCTTGCATGCGCACACACAGTATATGTGCAATGCCAAATGAGTTGGAACACTTTTTCTAGTTTAGTTCAGTTTTTGGCTTCGTATTCATAAATTCTGAAACATGAGGTGTGATCTCTACCCAAGTTTACGTTCTTTTTAATTAAAGGGTACATATTGCTTTTTCTTAGACAAATATTTCTGGGTTCTTTTAAAGAGTTATTGGATTGTAGGAGTCTAAGAAGTAATTTATTTTAATCTTTTACTCTAAGATCTTTTGGAAGAGAATTTATTTTTAATGGAATAGAAAATTAGGTAAACACTATACTGATCTTTGCTGGCTCCCCTGTAAAATCTATTATCTCCATAAATGTAACCAGATGAAATTTTTTTTTTAATAATTTTTTTTGTCAGGAAAGGATAAAATAATCCTATGGCCAAATGAGGTTTTTATAAACTTACTTGAGCATGAAATGCTCTTAACCATCATTAAGAGCTGCAGTTTTTAGCACAAATGGATCTAAGATCTTGCCTAGTTCAGTTTCCACTTTTTAAAGATAAGCAACACAGAAAAGGAAGTGAGTTGCCCAAAGCCAACAGCCAGTTAATTGCAGAGTCTGGATGAGAAACCAGGCCTCCTTGATGTTATCCATTGCACGCAGGTATTGTGGTTTTGTCCTGCTAAGTGCTGTAAGGGTTATGATCTTGAAGGACTGTACACGAAATTAGGGTCTTATACTTAACCAAAACCAGTTTAAAGACACTGCATAGCATTGGGCTATTTCAACTAACTCTAAAAATGTAGTTACTATTTGTAATAGTTCACTAGGGCTGGCATAACAAAGTATTCCAGACCAGGTAGTTTAAATAACAAGTTTATTTTCTTACAGTTCCAGAGACTAGAAGTCCCAAAATGAGGTGTGAGCAGGATTGATTTCTTTTCAGGACTCCTTCCTTGGCTTATAGATGACCATATTCTCCCCGTCCCCTCACGTAGTCTTTTCTCTGTGTCTGTGTCCTGCTCTTTTTTCTCAGTAACAGTCAAACTGGCTTAGGGCCCACCCATCTGACCTCATATTACCTTAATAACTTCTTTAAAGGCCCCATCCATAAATACAGTCACATTCTGAGACAGTGGGGTTTAGGACTTCAACCTGAGAATTTGGGAACATAATCAGCCCATAGCACTTCAATAAAAATTATTCAACTTACCCAGGACTGATTGTACCAGCAATTAGAAATTCATAATATAGAGGAAATGTCAGCCTAAATCCATAAATAAAATAGTTTTGAACTCTTTTGGTAGGAAGACCCCCAAATGGATCATGAGGCCTCTAGGCGATTCTAGTCAGAATACATAACTAAAACTATCTTACAGCTAATTATGAATGTGTAGGAACACATCTCTTCAATATTATCTACACTCTTAGAAATAAGTCATTTCAAGCAACAATCATTTCTAAGACATGTCATTCCTTGAATAATTGCAAGAATAGTTAAGACACCAAGCTGTGACCAATTTTTAATGCTCAGCATTTGTTGATAATTGAATTGGGATGCTGGATTAGGAATTGAAGTGTTAAATCCACACTATAATCTGTGATTGTGCCTGCGTCAGTGATTTTTTTTCTGTTGTCCTGTTTCAACTTCTGATGGGAATTTGTCACTTTCTTTCAAAACAATTTATGCTGAACTGATAAAATTATAATTTTGTTGGATTTATTGCATTCATAAACTATTGGGTTTGGATGGAGAACTTTCACTTTTGCTAGTATAATTCACTAGGAAAAGTTAATGATACTAATACTTCCCAAAGATTTGTATATTACATTCCTGTGTTCTAAGGATAGGGACAGGGTAATGGGAAAAATACAATGGTTCTGTTGGAATAAATTGCCCTCAGATTAAGTAAGGTATCCCTAAAGTGGTAGAATTATCTGCTAAATCTTTGGTCCTGCAGAACACACATGCTAACCTATTAAGAGATTGGCTTTAACCAAATGAAAGCTGTTATATTAGTTATTAGTAATTAGTTATTTTAATGTTTGACAAAGTATACTTTCAGTAAATAGGTACTATTAAAGAAATTTCATAGCACTATATATAATAGAATACTTTATGCACATGAGCACAATAAAGCTGCATAAAAGCTACACGGAAGACTCACAGATGTGATGTTAAGTGAAGCCATACACGAAAGAATACATAATATATAATTCTATTTACATCAAGTTCAAAAACAGGATAGTGGTTGCCTTTGGGAAGGAGGTAATTGAAGGTATGAGAAGAGATTTCTAATGTGTAGTTAATGTTTTATTTCTTGACCTTTGTGCCAGTTACCCAGGAGTGTTTACTTTCTGATGATTCATTGTGTTTGTACACCCGAGGATTTGTACATTTTTAGTGTGTTATACTTCATTTAAAAGGATTTTGAAAACATTGTTATTGAGCAAGGTGCCGCAGTTCATTCTCCTTCTTGAATTAGCTGATTTATTCTACCCAGTGAGTTACAAAGTACTCCAGATACCATGGACTGAGTTTTACTGTGAAATTCTCCTAGAAATGTATATATTGCATTTCTCTCACTGTGGCATACCTATAAGAAAAATGTTTCCCTGACAAAACATAAAACATACACTGTATGTTCAAGTAAATTCTATATTTTTTAACAGTTTCATATATCAACTAAATTTAAAAGAAGATTTTATTAATACAGTTGATACTTGGACAACACAGGTTTGAACTGCATGGGTCCACTTATGTGGGGGGAGTCAAAGGTGCCACAAACCGTGGTTTGGAAACTGTTTTCACTGTGGTTGGGAATCCATGGGTGGGAAGGCCTGACTATGTGCTGTACTATGCCATCTATGCAGTTTTATATAAGGAAATTTTGCATCTGTGGATTTGGGTATCCATGAGGGGTCTCTGGAATCAATCCATGTGGCTTTCAAAGGATGATGAGTTAAGTTTGGGGGAAATCAAAAGCTATACTCTGGTTTTTGACTCAGGGTTGGTGCCTTCAACCCTGTGTTTTTCACGGGTTAAATTCTGGTTTTTTTTTTTTTTCAGCTAAGCCTAATCTGGTGGACTATTTGATATCTGGCACTTATGTATTTGCATCGAAAAAAGCCAAAAAGACCTACCTAGCTCTCTAGCATCCTAAGAGGAGATTTTATACAAACAGCTTAGCAAAACTTCTTGTCATTAAGATTCTTAAAAATATACACTAATTATTTTAGTGTGATGAACCCAACGTACCTAATACCCATCTGCAACTAATGGCTTGTTTCTTCATCCCACTCCCTGGATTATTTTGAAATAAATCCCACTCATAATTTTATGTACAAACATTTCAGTATGTTCAAGTCCATACATTGCAATGGCTGATAAAGTTTTTTCACATATAGTTTATCTTTCCCTCTTTTATTTCCTCTTCCAACTTATTGATGAAATTGAGCTATTTGCTCTAAAAATTCCCAACAGTCTGGATTTTGCTGATTATGCCCCCATGATATCATTTCCTTAATATGTCTCCCCACCTCAAATTTTCTATAAATTGGGAGGTGCTGCTTTCCTTCCTTGCCTACTTTTTTTGGAGGGAGGGGCAAGAATACTTCATAGATGGCATTGGGCACTTATATAATTTGTCTTTTTGGTAGTAGCTATTGATGATCATTGCTTAAATTCCATTAATTTGGGGGGATTACAAAATGACAAAGTTCTATCTTTTTGCTTTTATTATTTGGATTACTTTTATATAGCACAAAAAACTTCCCTATATTGACTGTTTGATTAAGGTTTATTCTCTATAGAAAAAAATAAATGCTTCATTCTTCCCCCTTTATTTGCTGGTTTTTGCAATAATTACCTTGTTTTCTATCCAAAATTTTGTTTACCTTTTTTTTTAAGCCGATATTTTTATGGAAGATTTCAAACATTTGTTAAAGAAGAAAGACTAATATAATGAAACTTTATGTTCCTGTCATCTAACTTATACAATTCATATTGTGTTTAATCTCTAACCCTACTTTCTCCTTCTACTTAGATTATTAATTAAGATAATTCATTTTGTAAAATAGTATATAGATAACTGATCAGTAAAATTTGTTTATAATATTTTAAAATCTCTGCCTAATTTGTAGTTAGTCATTTTTAATTGCTATTTTTTTCAGTTGTGCCTTTTCTCTCTTTTTCAGCTGTCAGAGAAGCTACTTTCAGAGAAACTGCTTTTCACTTGTTTTGATCCCCCAACTATGTTTGCTTTTTAGTCCATTAGTGTTTTATGTTTCATACTGTCTTTGATTTTGTTTTGTGATTCTTTTGCAAAAGGGTATGTTACTCATAGCTATGTTTTGATTGCTTTATTTAGCCTACGGATTTCTGCTGCATAGCTATCCCCTATGACAAAAACTATAAATATGGGCTTGAGAGTGAAATAAAACTAGGTAGGAGGAAAAAGTTAAACCAAAACAAGGTTTAGGATTGTCCCAATATTCTCTCACCCCCATGTCACTTTTTCTGTGTTTTAGTGTAAGTGGATTTGATGGACAAATCTGTTTGCGTTTGCTGGAGGTCCAAAGTTGTAAAAGTTACTCTAGCCATGCCAGCAAGGACCGTAATAAAGGTGTAAAGAGCTGGAATGTCCTTCCTTGCAGCACTATGCTAGCTTACAAACTAGTTCTAAAGAATTTACCGGATTCATTGTTATGTTTTTAAACATCTCTCAATATGGTCCAAGAACTGTGGCTCTTAGCCTCAGATTTTCTAGAACAGGCATAGTATCTTTGTATTTTCAGATCATGATTATAGTTGTTTTTTTTTCTTTTTTCAAAAAATACAGTTTTTAGAGCTATAGAATTACTTGTTAGCTGTGTGCTTGGCATATAACACTTTTAGACTAATCCAAATTCTTACAATTAAAGGCAAGATTGCAGGGTTCTAATGATAACCATAACCCCTGCCCACTAAGTAGAGTCTTGAGTTAAGAAATAAAGCACTCATGTAGAGACCAACATACAGTACATTATCTGTTGAATGAATAAAGATTCACCATTTCCTTGCAGCTGGTAGGAGCTTCTGGTGAAATTAGGCCCAGTTGTTTCCCTTGATAGTCCCCATCCCCCACCCCTGAAGTGAAACTACCAAGACCATTATAGATAGATACATCCCTGGTGGTTCTGGTGACTTTGTGGGCAGCAAACCGGTTGTTACAGACCAACATCTTTTATAAACCAAGCTGCCAACTGATCAGTGGAACACACAAAACTGAGTGAGTGCTCACAGAAGTAATTTAAGATTCTGTCTCAGTCTACCAAAACAGCTACTTTCCACTCTACTTTAGGGCTTTGGGAATTTGGTGACAAATTCCAATGGCACAACTATCTTTTAGAGTGTATGTATTTGAGGTCCCTACTCTTACTGAACTATTGCCTATGATCTATACATTTTGGAGGTAGCCAAAACTTTTTCCATGATGTCCCCCAAAATCACAGATTCCCCAGACACGGTCAAGCCTAAAGAAGCCAAAATATATCCCTTGCATGATATGTTAGTTTGCTAGAGCCGCCATAACAAAGTACCACATACTGGGTGCCTTAAACAACAGAAATGTATTTCCTCCAATTCTGAAAGATGGATGTCCAAGATCAAGGTGTCAGCATGTTTGTTTTCTTCTCCCTTTGACTTGTAGATAACTGCCTTCTGTGTCCTCACATAGTTTCCTGAGTGTGTGTCCTAATCTTTTCTTAGAAAGAGACCAGTCATGTTGGATTAGGGCCTACCATCTGACCTCATTTTACCGTAATTCTCTCTTTAGAGGACCTGTCTCCAAATACAGAAAACCAGTTATTCCTTCAACTAAGCCAGGAATTTGAATTAAATAGGGTGCTGCAGCATGGTGGAACCTCTGAAGACAGCTATTCCTTATTCTTCTACCAGTGCCTTCATTCTCAGCACTATTTTTTTTTCCATTTTGAGCAGTTTTTCTCAACTCTTCTTTATTCTCCTTTAATAAACTTATAATTCTCATCATTACACCCATCCTAGGGTCATTAAAGGTTTATAATAATGTTAACATCCTGGCTAAAAACAAAGCAATGACAATTTTTGAGAACAAAGGTATTTTGGTCTTTAAAAAAAAATCCATGTTTTCAGCCTTATTAAGGGAGTATCATGAGCACTGAATGTACCAGCTTGCCATCATAAGCCTTATGCAGTGTGGAAGACAGCATTTTTAAAGCCAAGCCTGCAGCTTCTTGGTTTACAGAACCAGAGGTGCAGACAAATCAGCTTAGCAAATGGACATTTGATGGAAATTATAGCATATATAATTGGTTCTCTTCTTTGTAATAGGGAATTTCTTCGTCTCTAAATTATCCAGTGTACTTTTCTAAATGTTTCCTTATGCAACTTTCTCAAAGTAGTGTCACTTAAACCCTTCTTGAGTTTTTTTTGTTTGGTTTGGTTTGGTTTTTGTTATTCTGGCAAAGACTGAATATTAGGAAGGAAGAATTTTCACCCCCCAGGGTTTCAGAGAGGAAATTTAGGTCTACCCTTGACATAAGAAACAGCCTGAATTTATCCTGCAGCTGGACTAAATGATGTTGGAATTTGTTTTTCTTGGAAACCAATCTCAAAGTCTGCCCTTTAGAGCATCATCAAGATGAGAAAATGAGAAGAGATTTTAATATCAACTTGAAGAATCTAGAAATGGATTTTTGTTACAATTACTTAAAGGACAAACAAGGTTGGTATTTGAGCCTTTATATTTCAGATTTCATTGTCTTCAGGGCTTCAATTCTACATCCCAAAGAAAACAAGCTCAATTACAAGTTAGCCTTTTTTGAAAATTTCAGAAAGGTTAGCCTCTCCCCAAAGTAGGGTAATAGTTTCTACAGTTAGCTAAGTGAATATTTCTTTGGCCACCCACAGACTTCAGAATGGAACTGAAGAAATTTGTACAAATGTGGCATCGGCATTCAGATATTCACAAAAACAGGCAAATAAATCCAGTTGTTTTCTACTTGCTAGTTGCCTTGATGGCCTGCAATCCTCTGCCACCTACCTGGGACTCTAAGACTCACTGCAGCCACACCAGTTCTTTGTCCTATTTCCCTCTTTTCTGCCTGTGTGCTCAGGTTCTCATCTCCATCCTACCTCCCCAGAGATCTCATTCTGTCCACGAACCACCATCTCCATCCATGGTCTATTCTCCTGCTACATCTGCCTCGTGTGCACTAAGATTTTCCTATCAGCCTTTTAAATGGGCTCAAGTTGCTCCAGTCTTTAAAAAAGGAATAAAATGCCTAATACTTCTTTGCCTCCCTTTCTGTTTCTTCACCTTCACAGCCAAACTTCCAAACAGAACTTTCTCTGCTTGTTTCAACTTCCTATACCCATCAAAGCCACCTCCTTTCTGCCACATTGTAGGAACTCAAAATCAGAACTTGCTTTAGAATAAAAACTACACTCCCCTTAAGACAGAGCACATTTACTTTCTGTTTGCAAAGAAAATTGTAGCACAGATGGTACCAAACACGCAATACACATAACACCCTTTGGCTAACGAATGTGTGCTGTGCCACCTTGGCGCTACAGCTTGTTCTGAATGCTTTCTCATTCCATATTCTCCACATGCCTAACAGCCTAGAATGTCACACTTGAATCTCTGTAATTTGTATTAAGAAAATGAGTTTTTAAAATTAAAAAAAAACCATTTTCTATATTTTCATCTTTCTGAGATTTTGATATGCACCCTTCCCACCTCTTGGTGAAGAATCACTATCTAGAGAGTCAGCATTTAGGGAAGTGACGATTTCTTCTTGTTTCTAAATAGACTGTGGACCCGGACTTTCAGCATCAGGAACAAGACATCCCAGGAAGTACCGGTGATTAGAATGCAAACACGGCCTTGCAATTAGGGCCTCTGAATGTCAGGAGACCTTTCTTCTTAGAGTGGAAATGTCATTGTCGTGTTCTTCTTTTAATTTGTGACTAAGAATGAATGTCATCACCCAGAATCTCTTACTCTTATGATTACCAGCCACTATATAAATAACACAGCTACATATAATTTTATTTCCCAAGACTGTAGACGTATTTAAAGGGAGACAATCCTTCATTTAAAAAATAACAAAGATAAAGCCTGGAAAGGTGACGTCCTTGCTGAGACTGAGGTGAATTTGAAGCTAATTCCTGGCTGTAAGCTCAGGAAATTGTTAGCCATTCATTCATTCAGCACGTACTAAAGTACTCATTTGAGGTCCTGTGGTAAATAAGACAAATCTGTGCCCTGGTTGGAGGGAGCAAGAGAATTAAACAAGCATTTTTATAGCACTGTAAGAGAGGGCTTTATAAAACACCAGAGAAACACAACGAAAGAAGGAGCAAGAGTGAAGTGTGGGTGGAGTCTTGGATGATGTAATAGTTAGGACAGTCTAGGTGATGTTGTAACAGGTAAACCCTAAAAATTCAGAGTTTCCAACAATGAATAAAAGTTTATTTATATGGGCTGGGCAACTCTTCTCCATCCTGTAGCTATATTGTCTGAAACAGATGGCCTCCAAAGTCTCCTCAGCAGGAAAAGAGCAATGAGTATTAAATCCTAGTTATTAAATGCCTTGTCTGAGAAGTGACTCATAGAATGCTTATATTATGAAATGTGATTGAATGGGGCATGCTTATACTGAAACAACATTTGTTATTTATCTGGAATTCAAATTTAATTAGCCATCTCATTCATATATATATATATGTATATACATATATATATATATATATTTTTTTTTTTAATTTGCTGAATCTGGCAATAGTTAAGGAAAAGTTAGCTGACATTTCATGTAGGGTTGTCACACCCAGCAGCAAAGATGGATGGGCCCTGAGCATTGGCCTCACATTTCGAGCTGCACAGCCACCACAGACACCGCTAGCTCTTGCTGGCATATAGACTGGGCCACGGTGGGCAGAGCAGAGCGCAGGTGGCGGCCAGAAGACACAGCTGATAGAAGAAACACAAGGCTGCTGATGTGAGCAGAAGAATGTCTCTGCTGACAGTCCTCTTCCCAAAGCCAGAGCCTCCCAGCCACCTGGCCTGGAAGTTCACAAGGGCTTCTAGGGTCAGAGCTGTTCCCACCTGGTCAGTTGCAGAAGGGGAGGGGAGTCCTGCTAGGCATTGTGTCCAGATGTCCTAGTGGCTACCCAGCCTGAAGCAGGGCACAGAGGGCAGTGTGTTACTATTCTGGGACTGTGCCCTCCATACAAACTGCCATCAGAGGCACAGGGGTCCATGTCCCAAGCTCCAGCATCCAAGATCAGCCCTCACTGTAGCAGAACCTGGGCACGTGGCAGAGCACACTCTGGCAGGCCTGCCTCTATATTTGCAGAACTTGGGGCAAGAGTAAACATATTTCATGTCGAAAAATACACTTTCCTATGTATAAAATTAAAAAATGTGCAAAGCTCTGACTTTCATATGGCTAAAAGTTGATAAACTATTAAAAATGATTGAATTTACTTATTATTGCACATGTCTGGGTGTTCTGCTGGGAAGCTAGTGCTGTTTGGATGAGTAATTAAAGACATAATTCATAAGATATACATCATAAATTTAGGGTTTTTGTATTTCAGAAAAATTATGTTGACATTAAAGATTTTCACATAATTTGCTCTCTTTTGGCAGTAATCATCCAAAGCAAAGGTTGGCAAACATTTTTTTAAAAAGGACCAGGTAGTAAAAATTTTAGGTTTTTGGGGGTCATATGTTTTTTGAGAAAACTCCTCTGACACTGTAACATGAAAACAGTCATAAAAAACATATAAACGTTGAGCAGCATATCTGTGTCCCAATAAAACTTTATAATACAAAAAACAGGTTTTGGGCCAGATTTCATCCTGCAGGATTAAAAATAAAGTGTAATTGTGTTACAGGTTACAAAATTTGAATATATTTTACCAGAAACAGCAAAAAAATAAAAATAAAAATTATTTAAATACATTTTCGACAAGTTGTCTTCTAAAATATTCAAAATCCTATGTTAAAATTAAGAATTAAATACAAATTATGATTAGTTAATATCAACATTTTGAGTCAAAATTGTTTTAATAAAACAGTTTTTAATTTTGTAAAGATCTGATTTAATCTTAGTAGATATTTTTATGAAAAACAAATCCATTCATGATAGTGACCTTTACAGTTCACTTTGTTGCCAACATTAAGAACTGGTATCAGGCTTCATCTGTATTATATCTAGACCTATATATTCACAAATTTAAAAGTTATATGAATTGTTAATGTTGCAAATGTTCCTCAAGCTCCATGAGCAATTGTTTCAAAAACTGGAGATTTGTGAGTACCTCTAGAGCCATGAATCAGAAAGAATATGAAGAAACAGAAAATGGACACTTAGCACTCCTGGAAAGTGGCTCTTCATCATGTGAGAATCTGTAACTTTTATGCCATTACAGAGAAGGGGTTTGATGTTAATTAATCAGTCTTCTCTTTCTTTTTCTTTTGTGTACTTTCACTTCCCAATCCTCCTTACTTTTGGAAGCATCCACCTCTGTGGTCAGCAATGACACAATGAGAAACTTCCTGGGCATTTGGAAGCTACCACCTCTTGTTTCAAGTAGTGAGGCGAGAGATGTGGAGAAACATCTCCTGTGTCTGGATGGGGTTGTCCATGGTGTGGATGTATAGAGTGATGGGTTGCTTATGTCCATGCTAAAAGTAGAATTCTGAGTAACAAGGTACTTGTGTGGTTTTTAATAATTTAACTTTTATTTTTATGCCAAATCTTTCTTTTTTATAATTTTTCTGCATTAAAATGTTCCACTTTCCCAGGCAGCTGCTGAAGATGGCAGATCCTGGTACTTGACGGCCCAGGCCATCACCTTGGGCACCTGGAGACCCTTCATTGCCAAGCAGGTACCTCTGGGTCTGGAGATGGTGATCATTCACTGTGAGGACATCAACATTTCTGGCAATTTCTACAGTAACAAGTTAAAGCACATTGACCTTCCTCTGCGAGCGGATGTCCATCAACGAAGCCAACTTCTGAGACCCCAGCCTCATCTTTCGGATGGTGTGCATTAGGCTGCCCCCAAGACCAAGTGAGGCTAGGCTGCTCTGAACAGATGAGGCATTTGATGGGACCTTGCCACCCTGGGACAAGCAAAAGCAGAGGTGGTTCCTGCTGCCCTCCAGATTGTGCTTCTCAAGCCTGTGTGGAAGTCTGTCTACACAGGGTCCTGGCCTTTAGGGTCCTGCACTTGAGTTATACAAAATTTGAATGTATTACAAGGGTTTACTTTTAGAACCTGCAGGAAAATTTACACTTGACTCGACACTAGTCAGACTATTTTCAGAGTACTGTATTCAACTTGTGGCATAAATAAACTCTTAAAAAAAAAGAGTTTAAAACAACAACAACACAAAAAAGAGTTACCCAGAATGATGAGCCACTCAAAGCCATGTCCTCAAATGTCATATGGAGAGCAGGTCCAGGTCAAATAAGTCATGATTTGTGATAATGCATATTAGTTAAATCGAGAAGGGACGGATTCTGAATAGCCAGGATGCTCACGAGCCTTAGTCGCACCTGCTGGTTTTGCTGCCTAGCATTTTTACCCTTTTGATAAAATATTACCCTGTATTTCTACTGAGAACCATCCTCCCCAGCTCAGTTCTTGGGGTTTGGGTGAGGCTGATTCCACATTGAGGGTGAGCCCTCGTGGTTCTAGGCTGTTTATTGATCCTATTATCCAGTAGAATGATATGGTTAGTTTAGCTATGGTCACTTGTCCCCAGGGATAAATAGGCTCAAGACTTCCCTGTCCCTCTTGGGGAAGAGAAGCTTTCTCTGTCCACTGGATTTGAAGCAGAGAGGCTATAAAACTGCTACTGCAGCATCCATCTTATAATTGTGAGGGGAAAACTTAAGAACGAAGCAAGCAGAGCTAAGAGGAAGGAACTGGATTCCAGAGGCACTGTTTGTGTTTGGTTAAGTCACACCTTAAGTCAGATCTGTCAGGGAGCCTTGCAAGTTATAAGAGCCAATGCATTCCAGTTTTGCTTTCAACATTTTGGATCATTTTGAGTCACTTGAACCAAAAGCCTCCTAAGTAATACACAGCAGGGCTATGAAGGAGAGGAGTTTTGATAGCAGCTGGTGAGTTGGTAATATACAGAACTAGCCTGTTTGGGCAGAGGCAAGTGGCTTGATTTAGATGATGTGTGACAACCTGTGTTTTATGACCATTTAAGGTTTGTGGCCTGTGAATTCAATATTGTAGCTAATGTTGGTGAATTGTTTTTAAGAAGTAACTACCATAATGCAAAAGAATAATTTGATTCAAAAATTACTCGTGAGTACTTAGGGTTTATTCCACAAACCTGCCAGAGAAAATCAAAGCATAAAAAATCTTTTGAACTGGCTAATACGTGCTTCCTTTTCCATTACCACTTTGGCACAGATTCAAAGTCTCTCATTCGTATCCATTTTAAACCAACTGTGTAAGCAAGTTGGTACAATATAGGGCATCATCAGAGTCCTGGAAACAGTCAGTGTGAGAGACAGTCATCTGGGGACATATCATCTAGGAACTACCAGCCCTTGAATGAACAGGAAATGAGATATGTAGGGAGATGACTAACCTGAAGATTTTCTACACCAGCGTGCTTTAAGGATGTGCAGCTGAGTTGAATATTAACACCCACTGGCAACCTAGGATTGACAGTGACTGACTCCATTCCCTTGTTCCTTCCCAAAACATGTAGAACACTTACTAGGTACCAGGAATTTTGCTAGATAGCTGGTTAATATGGCATTGCTGTGACCTTGAGCAATTTATAGTCCAACGAGAAAGACAAGTTAAATGCTAAAAGTGGATTGTAGGGGACTATGGAAGTAAAAATGTACATTTAATATTTGTGTATTTCACTGTATGTAAATTATACTTTGATTTTTTTTTTAAATGGGAAGAAAAAAAGAATCACTTGAAAACAGTACTGGAAATCTAGGTAAGGTATTGTAAGAACACCAAAATAGAGAAGATTTGTGAAAAATATAAAGCAGAGGTGATCAAATTAAGGGAAAAAGAAAATATCCAATGCACCTACAACCCCCTGAAAGCAGAAGGAGATCTCCAAAAAAGTGAACTTTATAATTACAACTTCAGAATAATCTCAAGTTCAGAGACAAGAGGGACAAGGAGAAGGAAGTGGTATGATGGCGAGCTGGCAAAAAATTCACAAGCTGCAAATATCTGCACCCATTTTCTGCTTTAGAAATGGCTAGTTCTGATTTTTTTCCCCTGAGCGAAAATTTTAAGTAAAGCTACTGTTTACCAAATAAGATGAGAGTCATAATACAAGAGGCTCCCAGAGGAGGTACTGGGGCCATAGAAAGTAGCCGCTGCCCAGTTTCCCAGTCCCACCTCCAAAGTGGAGCTAGGACGACTGCAAACAAATCTGCATTTACTCCTAAGAAAGTAGAGATTCTCACCTGGGCTAGGGAAATATATCCAAACTACTAATTCAAAACATAAGAGTTTTATCTAAAATATAAGAAAAGACCATCAAAAATCATGAAACAACTGAAAGAAATCAGCAGAAGAGTTATCAAACTCTGTAAATAAATGAACAAACCCCTGATGAAACAGTTAATTGGGAAAGAAAATAATATTAAAATATTATAGTTGGAATACTTGGAAGAATTTAAAAAGTTCTCATCTACAGAAATTAAAAGCATTCTATACAAAGAATTGGAGTTCTTGGAAATTAAAAGCATGATTGCTGAAATAAATATTTCAACAGATGAACTGAAGGTCAGAATAGGTATGGCTGAAGATTAAATTAGTGAACAGGAAGATTGAGTTAGGAGAATCAGTGAATAAAGGCAGAGGAGATGAAGAGAATAAGATTAATATGAGTTGTGGCTGCTAGCTTTTAGGAATTGTCTACTATAAATTCCAGAAGGATAAATAGAAAGAATTGAGAACATGAAATGATCAAAGAATCAAAAGAAACAAAATTTTTGCTGAAGAAAGACTCAAATATACAAATTAAGAGGGCCCAATGAGTGCTGGGCAAGAATAATGAAAAGCTACATTCTCATGAAATTCCTGAATTCCAAAGATAAGGAGAAAATCTCAAAATGGCTTGGGGTAAGGTTCATGGGAGATACACCACCTAGAAGGAATTTTTTTAGGCGAGGCAACCCTTGGTTGACCTCACAGATTGCAAGGACCTTGTCAGTTTACAATCCCTTATTTTTTTATTTTTTATTTTTTATGCTACAGCACCTGGTCTTATGGTCTCCCATCCAAGTACAAACCAGTACAACCCTGCTTAGCTTCTGAGATCAGACAGGATCAAGCTTGTTCAGGGTGGCATGGTCAAATTAGCCTGTGGTTCTCATTGGCAGCAGTAGTGCTAGAGGAGAAAATTCTGAGGGAAAACTATTTTAAATCCAGAATTCTAGACCTCATTAATGTATCATTTAATTATTTTGAATTTAGAATTCTATCCTGTTAACCTATCATTATGAGAGCAAAATCAAGTATATTTGGACATGCAAACATTCAGAGAGTTTACCATCCATAAATTCTTTCTAAAAGAGATTCTCTAACATGTACCAGAAGATTGAGAAGGAGGAGGAAGCAGAAAGAGGAAGATAAAGGACACAGACAAAAAAACAGTGGTAAGCAAATCAGTAAAACCTGTAACTAAGTCCATTGCAAAATAATTGAATAAGGTCTATTTTGAAGATTTCACTATTTGCCAAGGTCAGTGACATGGGTCTTCACTGTCAACCGGTATTCATTCAGGAAGGTCGAGCTCGACTTTCTAGCTGTTGTGGGCTTCCTCTGCAGTTGTGTCGGTCATTGCTGGCTGTGCCCTACTTCTCCTCAGGGCTGTGTGTGGCTGCAAGGGTCCTCGAGCTGATCCTGGGTCCGGAAATGACTGTCAGCAAAGCTTCCTTTCAGAGTTTGTAGAACAAACAGACCAACAGCTGAGACTTCCTCAAGTGAGGCAGGTGACTGTCTGCGTGTGTACGTGTGTGAGTGACAGATTGGGTGACAGAGTCCCAGTTTCACTTGGTGTTGCCCCCCACCACCTGAGATCAGGGGGAGGACAGGTGAATATTATGGCAGCTGTTCCTTGAACTAGAGTGTGTTGAGGTGTCTGAAGTTTGCTCCTGCAGCTTATGTTGGTTGGATTACTGGGTGTCTGAGTGCAATCAGAGTTCACTTACCAGTGCAAAGTAAGGGGGGGGGATGGCATTACTGTGAAAATGGGGAGGGCTAGGGGACTTTCCTGCTCTACTGAGCTGTCACTTCCCATCCATGTTTGTTTTGCTTTTCTGAGAATACTGGGGTTTGGGGTGGGCTAAATGTCAGAGAGCACTGGTTCTAGTATAGCTGTGTCCAGTGTCCAGGAGTGTATTTGCTACCCAAGTTCCCCAAACTAACTCCCAGAAGGGTGGTGTGTGTGTGTGTGTGTGTGTGTGTGTGTGTGTGTGTGTGTGTGTGTGTGTGTATGTTTGGGGAGAGGGAGAGAGAGGCCTGTTGGAAAAGGCAGAGTAATCCTACAGTTTTTCACATGGCAACAAAGTGAGAATCACTGAGCGTCCAAGAATGCAGTCTCCCCTTGCTTGACAATTATCAATCAGCAGGGCATTTCTCTATCGAGCCAGGTCCCTGTGTCAGTTTTAAGATCAAGACTCCATTCTGAGAGGGTCAATGCTATCCTTTCATGTCATGTCAGCAAGGCATAGATGTGTGTGAATGTGCAGTGAGATATTAGAGAGACTCACTTTTATGTGTCAAACACAGTTTTTCGATCAACGTCGTTTAAAGGCTTCGGACATTTAAATCATCTCTGTTACTGCCAACGTCAAGCAATGAGTTCAACACCAGAGTATATCAAACTCATTACAGTTAGCTAGTCAAACCATCTCTGAAATAACCACATACAAGCAGTTTATTTACAATTTGCAAGCCTGCTAGTGATATTCTCGAGCCAGCCTTTGGGAAAAGCTGTACATCATTTCTGGTCAGGAGTGTGATGACCAAGCAAGGGATTTTTGCAGGAAAGTTTTAGGATATTTGGTATCCAGCCCCCCTGTTCCCTTTTCCTTCTGGCCTTATACCCAGATGGGAACCCACTGGGCAAACACCAAACTTCACATTGTAAGCAGACATAGCGAAGGGCAGCCTGGGGAAAAACCCTAGAGATACTGGGCTAGTGCTCGCCTTCCATTTGCCTGTCCTCCTCGTTCTCACCCCTGGCTACCCCACAGTCCACTGGGGGTTCTCTTAGAATCCTATCCACTTATGTCCTGGGTTGGGGGATGGGGCTTTCCAAGGGAACTTTCCTGTAATTCTGATTTGCCAGGATCCAAATTGAAAGTCCTAGATGTTAGTGTGGTAAAATAAAAATAAAAATGGTACCTAATATTTTGTCATTGATTTTTTATTTTTTACTATTTAACCATTTTTAACCCATTTCCCATTTGTCACAAGAATACATGCCAGTGGCATTTACCTCAAAATAACTACAGATCACAGTCCTAACCTTACCCCCAAAGTTCACCATGAAATATCATGCTTTTATTATTATTTTTGCATTGCTCTAGTATGTCAATAGTCTTTGGAAACTAATGACATCATTCTATTTATAGCATTCTGTTTTTAGTAGTGGTATTTACATTTACAAAATATAGTAATTCCCAATTGCTGAAAATGTCAAATCCTAGAAAATGTAGCATTCCTATGCGTGACGTTTACATCATTCACGAGCAGTTGTTAGCCAAAAATTCATTTGATGAATCCGATTTACTTATACATTTCAGGATTAGAGACAAGTTCTGTTTAGAAATAACTCCAAGAACAGTTTTTATATTTTATTTTTGCATTGAAAGCCAGTCAGATTTGCTTCAGCCTCAAAGAGCAAGTTTATGTAAAACTAAATTAACACTGGCGCTAGCTGCCCTTTTTTTCCTAAATGGGAAATGCGTTAAATGTACAGTTCAGTGGTATTAAGTACATTCACACTTCTTTGCAGGCATCAACATCATCTGTCCATAGAATTCTTTTTATCTTGGAAAACTGAACCGCTCTACCCATTAAACACTAACTGCCCACTCCCCTCACCCTCCAGGCCCTGGCAACCACCTTTTTACTCTGTTTATGGATTTGACTATCTAAAAGCCTCATATGAGTAGAATAATATAATATTTGTTCCTTTTATTACTTCACTCTGGCATAGTTCACTCAGCGTAACACCCTCAAGTTTCATCCACAGTATAGGATGTGTCAGAATTTACTTCTTGTTTAAGGCTGAATAATATTCTATTGTATAAATATACCACATTTGTTTATCCATTCATCCTTTGATGGGTATTTTGGCTATTGTGAATAATGCTGGTGTGAACATAGGTATACAAATATATCTTTGTTGTGATTGAATGTTTTGATTGTGTAGCAAGATGCATAAGATAGACTTCGATATTTATTAACCTTTGATAACTAGAGAAAGGAACACATTGAGCAGCTCTGTTGATTACACTTGCTCAAGGTCCTTTAAGATCACTTCAGATATTTGTCAGTTATCTCAATATTTTAGGTGGGATTTAAATAATTTGTCTAAACACATAAAGGCCCTCAGATGACTGAATTATTTTTTAAAAAAACTTAAAAAAAAAAGTTAAAAATAATTTCTTAAAAGTGTGGAATTAATAGTTTTTCTAGAGGGCCAGAAAACTGGTAATCCTGAAGCTTGAAGAAGGAGCTGGTTGTAGTAAACGGTATGTATGCAGATAAGCAAAATAAAATGCTGAGTTGGTAAAATGTGTACTTTGCATTTTTCAACATCTATATAGTGGTTCTGAATTAAATTTTAAAATATAAAATCTGCACCTTACATTAATATGTACAAAAATAACTTGAAATGTGCATATAATTTTTAAAAATTTTAAACACATATATTTTTATATTTCCTCCTACCTTCCATCTCTTTTGGCAGATATTTTTTGTGGAGGACATGTGGCAAATCTAACTCATGCATTTCTCATAGATATCTAGTGCATTGATGTCACCCTTTCCTGTTTACAAGCACTGTTGCATACTTAATTCTGAGTGTGTGTGTGTGTGTGTGTGTGTGTGTGTGTGTGTGTGTGTCTGTCTGTCTTTGGTCATTTTACTGGGGTTTGAGAAGGAGGGGAGAGAGAACTTTCAGGGTTACAATGCCATCCTGAAACCAAAGCCTAAATTTTATTTGATGAAGTCATTAAAATCTAGATGTCATGGAAAAAGAGAGCTTTCTTTAAATTCTCTTTCAGGGGATGTTAGTCTATCGACCAAGATCTTAAAAAAAAAAACAAAAAACACTTTTCTTAAGCTAAATATTTTCTTAGCAATAATCCCACTGCTCCAAATCTAATACTGGTTCAATATTCTCTTTTAATATTCTAATGACAAATACTCATAAGGAGACACTTTTTCATTCCAGATTCCATGAACTTATCCATTGGATAAGAAGTAATTTTTTAAAATTTTTGTTTGAAAGCAAAAATGAGCCAATAAAAAGAAATGATGAAAGTCATACAATCTAATGTGGAATTTAAGAGTAACATGAATTGTGCTAACATAAAATTTTCAAAATGTTAAAAATATTATTCATGCAAATATAAAATATTTAAGATTTTATTCAACTAATTACTTCATGAGGGACTCAGTACAATGTTTACTTCAAAGAAGAAACTAGTAAGATATTAAGTTTCAAAGGAAAATTTGAATATTTTCAGTCAGGAATGATAAAACAAATTTGCTAATAGATGCAAAACTGGTTAATTGGTTAACATCATATAGGACAAAATCTAATTAGGTTTATCTACTTTTACCTTGCAGAAATCACTTATATCTCAACTGGAAAAAATTAATTTGCACTGCTATGACAGAAATTTTTTGCATTATCATCAATTTTCTGCAAATTAACTTCTACTTCTACAGAATTATAAAATAGCCTAGTCAATAGAAAGTCCATTAAAGGTTTACAACCCTATAGAATCAGATAGTCTCCAGAACACTACTAGACAACCCACTATCAGCACTCCACTGAAAAGACACCCAATAATCTCGTTTGCCCATTTCCGAGTTGTGGACAATTCTTGCTAACATCAGCAATTTAAAAAATATATACACACACAGGTACATACACAAATTTATTTGTTTATTTGTTTGTTTGTTTATTCTGCAGGGGGGCATGGCAAAAATGGAGAGGTATAGGTTGGTTTAAAAATGTCTTAAATGAATGTACTTTTGTTGAAATGATAACATGATTTCAAAGTTCATGGAAAGCCAAGTTTAACAAAATTTTGTCTAAATAACAAGAGATAGGCTACAATACTTGCACTGTCCATCTCCTACCCTCAAAGCAGGCTCTTTCTTATCTTTGTTGAACAAAAAAATAATAATAATTAGCAAGAAGGCCTGCTGCAAAAGAGGTTAGGAAGTTTATTTTTAACTACTTTTTAAGGCTGCATAACAAGTTTAGCCCTCATGTGGGAGTATTCATGGGTGGTTCAGATTTAGATAAGGCTCATGGTAGAGAGAGAAAGCAAGTGAGGATATGGGCGAAGTAGTGGAGGCCCTGCTCTCCGACCACCCCACGGACATCACAAGCTCAGAGCCTCCAAATAGGAACTTATTTCTTCTGCCCCTGCAGCCTCTCCCTGCCCCAACTTGTAACAACTCCCTTTGGGTCTCTATCTCGGTGACTCCCACCACTAGAAACTCAGTTGCCCAAACCAGAAATTTAGGTGACATCTGTTTTTTCTCTTCCCTCCTCCTCCATTCTACTGGGCATAAAACCCAGTGAATTCCACCCAGTACCACTCTCCTTTGCCAGTTCTCTCTGCACTCATTGCAAATTCCCTGCTCCTAGACATGTCTTTTCTTGCCTGGGTACCCGAAAGAGCTCCAGGCTGGTTTCCCTGCCTCCCTAGCCCCAACCCCAATCTCGCAGACTCTGGGAGGCTTTTCCGATGATGTCCCTCTCCTTAAAACTCCGTTACAGCCTCACAGCAGCCCCCTTTACTTGGTTTATGAGGTCTTATTTCTCTCTGCATCTCAGCGCCTTTCTCTAACCACCTGTCCCCATTCGAAGGCGGTCCTCCCCCCCCCCCGCCGCCCATTTCTAGAATGCACTCTCTCATCACTGTCTCTTTGCGTATGCCTTTCTCATCTGCCTAGATTCCTCTCCCGCGTCCTTTTCATCCTCAGGGGCGTAGTTTATTTACTTTCTCAGAGCGACAGGAACTCCTGCCAGCCCTCCACCCCCACCCCCCCACCGCATCTCTGTCGCCCTTTAAGGTATTGCCACCTGGTCAAGTCTGTCGCCCCGAAATGGCCTGGACCGGCTCCAGCCCCCTTACCCCGGCTCTCTTTCACCACCTGGAAGATTCCCGTTCTTTCCGCGCCTCAGCACACTTCTTAGGGGTGCCTCTGGGAGTCCCGGACCTGCTCGGGTCCCGCGTTCGTTTCACACGCTTAGGGCACAGTGGATATTCCCTTCTAGTACAGTCGGGGACCCTCCATGTAGCTGTGTCCTTATCTGCCGGGGGACTGTCCCCCCCTTCCAGAACGTAGGTACCGAGAGCCGGACCCTGTCTGTCTGCCCGCGGGAGGTCCCCAGTGCCCACCGCGCGCCCGGCAGGTGCACGAATGCGCGAAGGGGCGACTGAATGAATGAATGAATGAGTGAAGGGGCGACGGACTGAATGAATGAATGAGTGAAGGGGCGACGGACTGAATGAATGAGTGAAGGGGCGACGGACTGAATGAATGAATGAGTGAAGGGGCGACGGACTGAATGAATGAATGAGTGAAGGGGCGACGGACTGAATGAATGAATGCGCGAAGGGGCGACTGAATGAATGAATGAATGAGTGAAGGGGCGACGGACTGACTGAATGAATGAATGAGCGTGTGCCGGGAGCGCAGGCCCAGCCCCGCCGCCAGCCCGGGACCCCGCGCGGCTCCGGAAGCGGCCGGGCCGGCCCCCTCCCCGCGGGCCCCGCCGCCTTATCTGGGCGCCGCGGGGCGGCGGGCGGAGTCGCGGGCTGGCCGGGAGGACGCGGCGGCGGCGGCGGCATGGGCCCAGGGCCCCGGGGCGCGGGGCGCCCGCCCCGCCACCTGCTGCCGCTGCTGCTGCTGCTCGGCCTGGCGCGCGGCGCCCCCGCGGCGCCGGGCGCGGACGGTGAGTGCGCGCGGGCGGCGGCCCCGCGCCGGGGCCGGGCAGGTGCGGCCGCTCTGGCCGGGGCGGGCAGGTGCGCGGGGGAGCGGGAGGGCGGGGCTCGCGGCGGCGGCAGCAGCGGCGGCAGCAGCAGGAGGGGCTCCCCGCTCCGGGCCTTCGCGTCCCCGCCCCGGGGCCGCCGGGGAGACCGGTTTCGAGGTGGCCTCGCTGGCGCCCCGGGGACCCGCGGCCGGGCGGGGGCGGGGGCGGGCGACGCCGCCGGGAGAGCCGCGCCCGGCGTGGGAGGGCGTGGGCGGGCGTTGCGGCTGCACCGTCACGCTTCCGGCGCTGCTGTGGCTTTTTTGCACGACCCATGCTAGACCTGATGCAATTTTCTTTATCCCTTTTGATTTTTTTTTTTTTCGACTTGATGAACAGCTAGATGCTGATCGGGTGGGGAGAGAGGGGAAGGAAGTTGCAGGAATAAGGCGTTCGTTCATGTATTCATTCATTCGTTCGACAGATGGGTCTTGTTCTCTCTGCAGGGTTCGAGGGCTTGGGGCTGGCCCCCATTGAGTTCGTATTTTGGAGGAGACAGACAAGCAAATAATCCATTTCCAGGCAACTGGTGTAGGGATCCCCCTCCGCCCCATTTTCTGTAAAACACAGTATTGAATATGGTAGGAGTTACACATAGTGTTACACATAGACCTGTAAGGGAGGTGGCATTTACCCAAATAACTGTAACAGAAGGCAGAGTGCCGTCAGTACTTTGGGAAGGTGCGGGTGCTCAGAGGAGGGAAAGATTACTTTAGCTAGGGGAATCTGGTGACGTCGTGGATGAGGGGACCCTTGAACTAGACAATCAAGGATTGGTAATATTTGGATATGGGAAGATGACAAAAAGGCATCCCAGTTCATAGCAGAGGCTCAGTCAGCTCTTCACAAATATGTATACAATGAATGAATTCCAAATGGAGGGGCTGGAACAGGAGGCACACCAAGGCACAGAAACAGCGGACCTGTAGTTCACATTGACTGGTACATGTGGGATGGGTGGGAAATGGGAGTGGAGAAGTAGATTGGATTTCACTAGAAGGCAGAGTTGCCTTAACTGGCACACCAAGGCCTTTAGATTTAGCTATTCCTGGGCAGTGGGAAGCCACTGGAAGTCATTATAGGTTTTCGTAGAGACTGATATAAAAAGTTGATATAACAAAACACTTCAACTTCCATAATAAAACCAATCATTAATTCTGACATGTTAGGGAACTTCCATGTAAGGAGATATGAGGGGTACTTTGCGGCTCAGACTCCTGTCCCCGCAAATTCTCTTCATGTTGGAACTTTTACCAGCACTGGTGAGCATTTCTCTTCGAGGCTCACCCTTCTGGAGTGGCTGTTTCTGCACATCACAGGCTGTGGTAGGCTCTCTGGCTTCTTTCCCTAACTTGGTCTCACATGGCAGTGTGTGTAAAAGCTTGTATATGTTTGGAGCCTATTTCAGAATCTTTGTGTTAAGATTCTCTAGCCTAGGAAATTGTCCAATGTGGTCAGTTTGAATTGCTGGGCTAAGACAGTTGAGCATGGTAACTCCCTCAGATTATCTATCTGAAACTAGTTAAAAGTTGGGATGAATGTGGGAAAGCGGAAGTCAGGGTTGTCTGGTAGAACCTTTTCTCGCTATGTAGACATTCTCTCTTTATTTACAGCCTCGGAGAATCGGGCTTTACTAAGGGTAGGTTTCCTTACAGTGGATGGTGTGGGGAATGACTGGAGGCTTAGCGCCATTGAGGAAGTTGTTACAATAGCTGGCTTAGAAGTTTCAAGGGCTGACTCCACAGTGTGACAGCAGAAGAGGCCTGAATAGAGATGATAAGGGGGGAAGTGGAACTGGGAGAACTTAATAACAGACATTAAGGGCCAAGGGAACAGAAGAGGAAAGATGACCCTAAGCTCTGGGGACTGGGTGACTTACATGTTTGGTTCTATAGGAGTACCAAGCAGATTTGGGAAGAAAGACAATGTTTTGAAAATCCTGTATTTGAGGTGATGTTAGGGCTTTCAGAGAAATGAAATCAGTAGGAAGTTAACACTGTGGACAATAGGTATGTGCAAATGATGTAGACCTGATGGTCACTTAAAGCCTGTGGTTAATAACAGTAAGAGGACCAAGGACAGATTCTTGGGGAAGACCAAGTTTAGATGGTAGTTTCAGATAGAGGAGAAAGAGCATCAGCCACGAAGGTAGGAGGAAGACTGGGTTTGAACAGCAAGGAAACCAGGGAGGAGAAGCCAAGGGGGTGGAGGTTGAAGAAAAGGCTTTGGATTGGTGACTCAGGTGAGTGGTGAGCCAGTACCAGCAGAGCAGTGAGGGTGGGAGTCAGATGCAGGGGGCTCTAGCGAGTGCAGAGACCATGGCTGCACAGTATGATACTCTTTAAAGAAGAAGCAACTAGAACTTAGCCAGTGGATCTGACCAAGTCAGTGCAAGAATTTTTTTAGAGGTAGTGGTGGTAAAGCAGACTCAGCACATTTTTTTTTTTTAGACTCAGGGGCATTATTCAGTAGAGGGAGAAATTGAAAATGCGAAAAGAAGTGAGATGTTTAATGGAGCAGGTCAAAATGTAGAGTTGGTCAACAAGTGGGAAAGGTTAGTCTCTGGAAGGAGATGGAAGGAGAAGAATGGAGAAGAACCACCCCCTCATCCCCACCTCCAGCTATTTACCTGGTGAGTGGTTTTTGTATTTCCAAACCAGCCCAGTTGTCCTCCCTCCTGGCAAGCCCCATGGAACTCTCCAGTCCCCTTCGCAGCACCAGCAATAGGTACCATGCCCTGCATCTCTACCATACTTGTATGGGACACATGCACTTATTGACATACACACTTTATACACTTATACCACACTGCAGCGTAATCATTCACTGGACTAAGAGTAAGGACCGTGGCCTGTGTTAGGAATCTGGCATGAAAATGAAGACCACCCAAATGAGAACAGGCAAAGGTGATCTAGTCAGAGCTTACTATAGCAAGAGAGTTAGCCATCATCACTTAATGTTTGTCAGAGACTCAAAGGCAGGCGGTGCAGTGTAAAAGCTTTATAGCAGAACAGAGCGGAAGGCTTCAGGTGTGCCCTGGTTGGAGGATGTTGGCATGAGGAAGCTGGAGGTTGCTTACTCATAGAGGGCATCCTGTGTGATTGGTTAGGGGAGTGTATTTGGCTTCCTCTGATTGGTCCTAAGTTGGAAAGCTGGTGGGTGGGAGAGCAATAATCAGGGAAGCTGGCCGTTATTAAGTCCTGACCATTTGGGACTGATTGCTACAGAGGCTGTGGTTTGACTTCGTGGACTGATTGCTATAGCTTGTGGGTCAGACTTCTGTTTTTATGTATGGTCCGTTTGTATATTCAGCCTCTCACCAGTAACATGTGTCAAATTACATTTAATTGTTATCAAAGCTGTTTCAGGGAGAAGAGAGTGGGGGAGCCCAGGTTGGATGGCCTGAGTGTAGGGAAGTGACAGGCGTAGTTGGTAGAGCCGGAGGGTGTCTTGGTGGGTGGGTAGGGTGCCAAGGCTGAGGGGAATGGAGAGGTTAGGAATGGGGAGGAGGGGTAGAACCAGTCAGTCCTGTTTCCTAGCTTTTCTCTGGCGTTGCTCTGAGTCTGGGAGTGGCTGGGGGACTTGCAGGCTCAGGCCTGGCTGGCGTTTGGAAGGTGGAGGAGGATGGGCAGAGGCTTTGAGAATCTTGCTGGAGCCCTGGTGGAAAGGCTTGGGGAGGTGGTTCTGTATAAAGCACACCGGACTTCACTAATCATGTATCTCAGAGGCTTGGCTTTCACTGTGGCATCATGAGTCACAGCAGCATGTTCACCCTTCAGAGAGGGGAAGAGGAGGAAAAAGGACGAATGGTGGCAGTGAGTTGTTTTGGAGGTTATTCAAAGTAAGGGAGCAGGATTAAAGCCAATGAAGAGCCCCGCTGTGGGCTGGCCCTGGGTACATCCTCGGCCTTCTGGTGAAATCCAAAAGTGGGTTTGGATGGTCTCTGCTGCCTGAGGTAGCAAGTGGCCTAATAGCCCCAACTCTACAGAGGAGACAGGGTGCATGAACTGCCAGATTTAAAAAAAAAAAAAAAGTGTGCATCCTGCCAAGAATGTGAGACAGCCTGTTAGTGGGTGACATGCAGGACATGAAGCTAGGGTGTGGCTTGCATGAAGGGCTACTTCACTCAAAACTTGAAAGCTTTGAAATCGGGTTGGTTCCTGGTCCAAGGCCAGGGGCGGGGGCCCCACTGCAAGCTGGCTTTAGTCAGACAAGAAAGTGGACAGAAGAGGGCAAAAAGGCAAAAAGAAGCTGAGGGCCCTATAACCTCTTACAGGAGGGAATGTTACTGGTTCTTGATGAGAAACTTCAGTCCTACGTTGGGTGGGAAGGGAAATATAAGATGGTTCACATCACCCTGCAGGGATTAAACTGCTTGAAAGAGTAAAGTGCTCCCTGTCGTGGAGGATTTTAACGCAGAAGCTATGTTTCAGCTTGTTTCTGTCATGGGTATTGGCGAGTATATGAGGTTTCTTGGGTTCCTTCTCTTTCTGGAATTTGATGCAGTCTCAAGAGCAAGGCAGTTTTACATAGCATCATAGAGTACGCGTTCTCTTCCCGAGTTTGGAGCCCCCTTCGCTTATTTCTTCAGGTTATTTGATCTGTTTGCACATTTTCTCCACAAGTTTGAGAGACGGAACCTCATGAAGGTTATGGATTTGTTGGTCGAAGCGTGAATGGCTAGGGAGTAGATTCAAATTCAGGCCCTTCATTTGTGCTTTTAAACGACCTTCTCTTGGCAGTGGACAACATCCTTTCATTGTATTGTCAAAGTCCACCGGCTGTTATTTCAGAAGTGCCCTTCAGTTGTTGCTTGTGTATAGGAATTAGGAGCAAGAGGAGCTTGCTCAGGCTGGCGGCTGCCAGTCCATCTGGGGTGCGGGTTTACTTCATGTGCAGTGGGGGGAGGCAGGGGTGAGCAGCACTGAGAATCTGAGGACACTGAGCTTCCAACCTCCGAGTCAGGTATCAACCAGGAGGCTGGCAGGATGTGGGGAAGGCAGGGAGCGATTATGTGAAATAAGATATTATGGTTCCTAGAATGTCAGCCCCAAGAACAGGTAGGTCTGTCCACACAAAAATATTGCTTTGGGTTTTGGGGGCTTTTGCATCAGTGTAGTTCTCTTCACTAGAATAATTGGGAGTCAGCTATCTGTCGGTGACTTCTTTTACTCATTAACAAAGAGTTGTTGAATGGTTGGTATAATGTCTAACATGTCCTTTACCTGTATTAACTCATTTGCTCTGATTCTCACATCAACCATGTGAGGTAATTTTATTATTATCCTCATATTACAGGTTTACAGGAAACTGAGGCACAGGGATTATTGAAGATTACACAGCTAGCAAATGGCAGGGCCAGGGCTGTAGCCCAAGCAATCTCTTTCTTGACCCTGCTCTTAACCGCGATGACAAATACCAGGCACTGCATTTTGCATAACTTATTTCCAACAATAACAATATCTACGGAAACATAAATATTCATGTAAATTGTCTCTTTGTCTAGTGCTTTAGAGCTCATACCGCATTTCTATTTCTCATTGAATTCTTACAACATGATCTTTATCTCACAGACTGAAATTGGAGGACTGACAGTTTAATTTGCGTAAGATCACAGAACCAGGGAGCAGGGGAGAAGACTCCAGCCTAGGTCTCATTGCTGGATGTGGCTAAAACTAGCTTAGTCTCTGCAGCGTGGAAAAGGGAAGTGAATCTGGAGTGGCAGCCCTAGTTGGGGAAATAATAGTAGTAGTGGTAGTAGTAGTGGTGGTGGTGGTGGTGGTAGTAGTAGTAGTAGTAGTAGTAGTAGTAGTAGTAGTCGTCAGGCTTTTCCTCCTTCTAGATTTTAGAATCCCCACTCTCCTGTTTTCTGCCAGTAATTCCAGGCATCCCTGGGTTGGGGATGGGGGGCGGGTCCCTCACATCTGCAGCAGTTCTTTCAGTTACAACATGGCAGATGACAGAACCAAAGTCATCCTTGACATGAGTGTGAAGCTACCCCTGACGCAACTCCTCCTCCGGTTATATCCCAGAGAGTTCCTCTCCCTGGGTATTCTCTCTGTCACATTGGTCCCAATGCTGTGCCATATATGCATCATTCCGGACTTGGTGAGAGGCTTCTTCAGTATATTGCCTTTTCCTTCCCCAGGACTGACCCAAGTCCTTGAGATTGAGTTAGACTTGCAGTGCAGCTCAGAGTGTGGTCCATCTGGGAGCTTATTAGAGATGCAGATCTCAGACCACACCTCACACGTGCTGGATCAGAATCTCTGGGAATTGTGTTTTAACAAGCTCTTCAGGCAGGGTGACCAACTGTCTTTCTTAATTTTTACCAAACTGGAGGGTTTCTCAAGACATGGGACTTTTAGTATTAAAACTGGGAGATATTGGTTACTTTCTCTGCAGGTGATTCTTAACTGAGTTGGGGGCTGTTGGGCAATGGACATTTGTGTGGTCAGAAGCAGTACCCGCTTCTCCCCACCAGTTGTCTTTGGATTGGAGTTGTACTCTCTGCCCCTTCCTTTAGGACAAGTTGGGGTTCCCCCACACAGGGCTATTTGGTCCCTCAAACATTTAGAATTCTGAGGGGAGCACTACAAGGCCCTGCAGACTAGGCTAATCATGGCTACATGAGAAGATTCAGCTGAGAGCCCCTCTTTCTCTGAAAACCACTTTCTCTTCTGAGGGGTCTGGACTGGCACTAGACTGGCATACATCTGTCTTTTCTGCTGGTACAGGGAACAAACATTTTCTGAGCTAAACATACCAGCTACTGTCCTTGGGGGTACACTTAGGTGAAATTATTCTTAAAGGGGCCATAAAACAGGTATCCTAAGGATGGAGTGTCAGAACATAGAGGGAAAGGGCATCTGGGGACATTTAGCTCCTGCTTCTCACCTGTGGTCCACCTGGGAGCTCATTAGAAATGCAACACCTAGGGCCCCACCCCACACCAACTGAATCAGAGCCTGAAGTTCAGCAAGGTCCTCAGGTAATTTGAATGCATTATAAAATGTGAGAAGCCCAAAGCCTTTGTTTTACAGATGAAAAACTGAGACACAGAGAGGTTAAGTGATTTGCTAAATATCGCACAATGAATCAACTCAGATTTAGGATCTGGTCGGACTTTCAAGCCCAGTGCTTTCCCTCTGAATGTGACTGCCTTCCTACAAACTGTATTTTGTCTGTCTGGTTCTATTTATTGAATGAATTTGAACTTAATTCAATTCATTAAGAAAATACCTGTTAATTCTGTGTTTCACTAATTCAGATGGGACTTCCTCTAATTAATCTGAGTAAGTGGCTGCCCCTTTTTTCTTTCTTTTAAAGTATAAAAACATGTAAAACTCACATTTTTTTGGAGTTGATAAATTTTTATATCTGGTATTAAACATTTCTATTTTGATATTCTCTTTGTCTTAAGCATTATTTGGGTGAGTGTTCTATAAGTTACCAAGTAGGTTTTCTTTCAAAGATTCTAGTCTTATGTTTTATTTTGTAGTTCTACTACATTATTACATGGTAGTCAGGTAGTAAGTATGACTTGTACAATTTCTACTTTTTTGAAATTTGTTGTATTTTTCTTAATGGTCTGGGTATAATAAATTTCATAAATATATTCCACAGTTAATTTGGTATTACTTAGTGATAATTAGTGGTCTGCCTCATTTCTGTTATCTTTTTTAAAAAAGAAAGCAAACATGATTACAAAAATTTAGAAATCTCCCTTTCTCATTTGGTTTCATGCTTAGAGTTGCCTTAGGGCTAAGACTTTATTACCTGGGTAGAAATGGAGCCAAGACTGAGATGAAATTCCATCCTGAAAGGTTCTCCTTACTGGGTCACTCCTGAAATTACAGACACTGAGAATGCAACACAATATCCCACTAGTCTCTGGTAGAAATTCTTGTTTGATCTTGGGTTATATATCCCCATCTGGTAGATTTGGATGTTTCAAGAGTTTTAGCCCCAAACATTTTTGCCACTTATCTAAGTAACAGATCTGGTCACCCTGCTGGGACCTGGCTGTTAATCTTACTGACATTTTAATCCCATTCACTTTTTCCTTAAAAAAAAAAATGAATAGCATAATAGAAAGATAAGTTCTCCCCTTCATTTGCTTTTTGAGTTGTAGTAAGTAGCATTGCAGTTTCCTTTATCCAGTTGGTCAATAAAAATATATTGAATGTTTTTACTGTACAAATAATGACATATGCGCGAATTACATAATCTCTGTCCTTGAGAAGCTCATTCATAATACCAAGTTGGGAAGGCAGAGCTGGAATAGACTATAATGACAGATTAGTATGGTCGATACGGGAATGTACAAGTGTTAGGGGAGCACAGAGGAAGATACATTTAATTTTCTTCAAGAATGGAGGAATGGGGAAGACCTCAGGGAGAATGTGATGTTTAAGTCAGGTCTTGGAGTAGGAATAGATGCTAGCTGGACAGAGAAGGAGGGATAGGCCTTCAAGTTGAAGGGAACATCATGATTATGGTGTGAAGTATGACAGGGCATGGCATATATGAAAAAGAGTAGTGGGTCTTCTGACCAGAGACTACTGGATGTGGTTCTGGTTTGGGAACAGGGAAACTGGAGGAGTTAGCCTGGATTCAGACGGTTAAGACCACTGATTGACAGGTTGAGGAATTTGCACTTTACCCAGCGGCAGTGAGTACTCATGGAAAGTTTTAAGGATGGGGTCAGATCCTTTTTAATTTGGTATTCACATTTTGGTTTTCTATTATAAATATTTACTACCCAAAATATGATTTGTCTAGAGTGGGTGACTGAATTTTTCTTTTCTTGAAATATATACCTTAGACATCTGTGCCACTTGCCATGAACATGCCACCTGCAAGCAAAGAGAAGGGAAGAAGATGTGTATTTGCAAATATGGATTTGTGGGCAATGGGAGAACTCACTGTACTGGTAAGTCCTGGAGTAAGTTGAAAAGTTGAACCAAGAAAGAAGATTCTCTGATGTCAAAGAATTGATATCCTTGGGAGGAAAATATTGTTATTTTGTTCACATGTTTTTATTACAAGAAGTTTTGTCAGTTATAATAAGTCTTTGTTTTAGTGGTTGGATATATTTTTTCTCTAGCGTTTCCAGAGAAAGATCCCTCCTGTTAGAGGTCATTGAACTTGAATCTCTGGAAATTCTCTGGCCTAACACAAATTTGAAATCTGTTTCAAGTCTTGAGTTTAACTTAACAACTCAAATGAATATTACATTTCTTAATTTCTCTGGTTGTTTTGATATAAAACTATTTGTGTTGGTACCATGAGAAAAAGAAAAACACAGTTAATTGTCTATTAGAGTTTTTGGCTAATTAATGAAATAGTGTTGCGTTGAGTCTCATGTCTACAGAATCCATCCTCCAATTTTTTTTTTTGTACTTGGATGGCTTAAAAGAGTACCATGATCTTTAGGCTAGGCTAGAAGCATCTGAGATTGATTATGCTTTGCCTCATAGCATCCATAATGCCATGAAAGTCAGACAATATTCAGGTTTAAGCCCAATTTGGAGAGAGGGAGAGTTGCACAGCAACTTTGTAATAGTGAGTGTTACTTGGTATAAGCACAGTTTTCTCCCAGAAACCTTGCTAGTGCAGTAAAATATTGATAGTTTTGCCTTGAGGTTGTAGATTTGTGGATTGATGATGTAGACAACTTTGTTGTGATTATCCTTTTTTCTCCCTAAAACAACAACAACTCCTCCTCCTCCTTCTCCTCCTATTACTGCTGCTACTGCTGCTGCTACTACTACTCCTACTACTCAGTTTTGAGTTCAAAAAGTTATATTCTACTTCATAAGTACAAGCTTTCACAATCACACACCATTGCAGATTCCTGCAGGCTGGAGTCGTGCCTTCTTTGACAGCCTCTCTCTTTGATTCTGCCCGCTGAAAATTGTGGCTGCCCTGCAATCTTAGGTTCCCGAGGGCATTTCTCCCACCCCCTCCATCCCTACAAGGGGCTTGGAAACCAAGTTGTAGTTGAAGAGTGTGAATAATCTTTTTCTGCTCCCGCCCCTGCTGAGGTCTTTCTCCTTGGATGCCTCCCGCCCTCCGGATTCCCTCCTTGACTTCTGAACAATAGAAACTTCTCCATGGAAGGAGGGGACTTTATTAATTTAGGTGGTGCTTGCTCTCAAACACTAGACACTGCATAGCCCAGTATCCGGCCAGCTAAAAAACCATGCCACACATTACAGGTGAGGTTATGCATGTGCCAGAGGGGCTGTAACGTATTATGCCAGGAAACTTAAGAATTCCAGAATCTCCTGCAAACCCAAATATCCCTTCTGGTGAAGTCTGCATGGGAGAAATGCCTCAGAAACAATGGCAGGAAAGGCAAAGGACAGGAATATCTCGTTTTATGGGCAGCTGGGCTTGTGTCTGAAACCCCAGTGCTGGGTAAGCTGGCCTGGACACTTGGCTTGGCTATAGCTTGAGGGCCTGTTCTGTTTAAGTGCTCATGCAGATCTTACCACAGACAGTTTTAATGATGAATCATGCTCCAGGTTCAATTAAATTTTAACAGGGGTAATACAAGAAAAATGAAAACTAAAATAAAACAACACCAGAGGTTTTTTTTTTTTTTGGGGGGGGTGTGGTGGTGATACTTTGGAGTTGGCAGGAAATGAATGCAATTGTGAGTGGCCGTTGAACTGCTTTGAGGAAACCACTGATGTAATAACACAGTAACTAACAAACAAACAGGAAAACTCCAGTTCACAAGTTGATTAGCCCCTCTCCACTTACTCCCCAACTCCCCCCTACGCAAAGAAACAAACCACCACCTGAATAGATGAGCTCTAAAAGGATGCATATGAAATTGGTCACAGGAGTTTCTTCTGATGGTAGAGGCTAGGCAGTGTCAGAAAACTCTGGTCTGAGGGCCAAATTTGGCTGCTGCCTGTTTTTGTAGAGTTTTATTAGAACACAGCCTTGTGCATTTGTTTACCGATGGTCTGTGGCTGCTTTAGACCCCAAAAGCGTGGCTGAGCAGTTGGAACCAGAGACCCGTGACTGGCCTTTTACATTTATAGCAAAAGGCTGCTGACCCCTGGGCTAGAGGACAGAGACAGTAGGGAGCTTTACTTTCATTTTGCATCTATGTCAAATTATGGAATTAAAAATACTCAGGGCAGGCTTTGACGACTCATCAAGACTCCCATCCTCACTCGGGCTCCGCCTCACTGGTGACTAATGTTATTCACATGGGTCATTGACGATTAACAGGAGCTGTTCCTGCCACAGTATTAGCCTTGTTCCCAGATGAGGCTTAAGCACTAATTCTATTGCGTTTCCTGGTAACTCAGAAGTAACAGATTTTCCAGTTAATCACTGGATGTAAAATCATCTTACTCTGGCTTTCATGAAAAAGCAAGAATGGCTGAGCTGAAGAAGTGGGATTCTGCTTTGTTTCCCCAGGCATGTGATGTGATCTTTTCCAGTGTGGAAAAGTGCAACAATAATCCCTTTCTCCCAATCTTCAGATAAAAGAGATTGCCGGATTGAGATTTTGAATTTCTCTTGTGGTTTTGTACACGCCTGGTGCATGACTGCGAGGGGCCCATGTCCTGCCCTTTAGTCTGAGAAGCACAGTGACAGGAAAAGGGGCTGGGGAAATATGTCATCAAGCTGTTGTCACAGAATATCGATTCCCAAATCCATAGCACAGGAGAAGGGTGTGGGGTGTGAAACATGGTATGGACTGATAGCCCTTCCTATGTGTTGTCTCAATATACCAACAGATAAAAACGAGTGCCAGTTTGGGGCCACCGTGGTCTGTGGGAACCACACATCTTGTCACAACACACTCGGAGGCTTTTATTGCATTTGCCTGGAAGGATATCGAGCCACCAACAACAACAAGACGTTCATTCCCAACGATGGCACCTTTTGCACAGGTACTCAGGAAAGGGGCCACAGTGATGGCAGCTCAGTGAGGGCCGTGCAAGATCTGGAGTGTGGGGGAGGAAGGGCACAGGACTGTGGTGTGAGGGAAGGACTCTCCTGTAAGAATATCTGTAAGGGAGATTCAGACACGGACTGGGTATTAGTTAATATTAAGGAATTGTTGTTAATTTATGTGATGAGATAACAGTATTGTATGTAGGATGCTATTATTTTTTTAATAATATTTTTTATTTTCAGCTATAGTTGGCATGCAATATTACATTAGTTTCAGTTGTATAACAGTGATTAGACACCTAGATAACTCACAAAGTGATCAACCCAATAAATCTAGTATCCATCTGACACTATACATAGTTATTGAAATATTATAGACTACATTCTTTACACTATATATTACATAGGATACTATTCTTATTTTGGGAGATGCATGCTGAGGTACCGAGGGCTGTTGTTATTGAAGTATCTAGTGTTATTACATCAGTAAGTTACTTTAAATGGAAAAATGTGAACAACTGTTGAATCTTGAGTGGGTCTATGAGAGTTCGCTGTAATGTTCTTTTTCTTGTTCTGTGTATTTGAACATTTTTATAACAAACTACAAGGCAGAACTCTCAGAGATGGTGTGCCATCTGCAGGTTCCTGTAACACCGAGGTAGGGTGTTCTTGGGGTGACTCTGACACTCACCAGTTCTGTGGACACTACCTACAAAGGGCCAGGGGGTGGACACCACGATGTTGGCTCCTGGGAGATCAGAATGTGGCGCTGTTAGGGATGTGGGCTCACCTCCCACAGGAATACGCTGAGTGAGGGTGCAACTTTTTAGACCTCACTAGCTTTGACGGTCAGATTTCTGGGTATATGTTGGTTGAATGCAAGGGGTGGGCAAAGCCTTCCTAAGTTCTAGTGGCCGCTGTATTATCTGAACTCTACTTACAAAGTGCCATGATAATAGAGCTCTTTGATTCTCTAAGAAAATCTTTGAACAGTAATGAAGAGCAAAGGCAGGAAAACACTGCTGATTCTCAGATGGTTTTCCATAGACTTCATGACTCTGCTTAAAAGCTGCACTGTTTAAAGGTTTTCAGGGAAAATAAAAGGAGAACATGGTTTATTTTCTTACCGTCCAAGAACTGCAGATTCTGATGCTCTGATCCACTTTCCCTCTTGATCTGTACCAGGCAAAGATCCCTCAAAGGGTACATTTGATTTATTCTTGGCATGGACGAGCACAGTACTTCAGAGCAGACGTTTTATAATATCCTGTTGTTTTAGGTAGCAAATTACTTGCTACATGATTGCAGAAGTGCAGTGTTGCAGAGTGAAATGAGGTGTGTTTTTAAAAAAAGATACCAGTTAAAAAAGAGAAACAAGATGATGATCTGGTGTTCAGTTCGTTCAATACATACTTCTCATGCTCTTCTATGTGCCAAGACTGTGCTAGTGGGAGGTGATGCAGACAGCTAATTTCAGAATAAGGTGTTAGTGACAGGTAAGCAAAGGGCACTTGCTAGAATCCAGAATCCACAGGGACACTTATCTTGCATGTGGGAAAGGGGGTGGGGAGCCTTGTAGAGGACATGATACCTGAAATTATGTTTTCAAGGCTGCGGGAGTTTGCCACGAAACACTTTTATAACTATCACTATAGTTCCCAAGGATGCATTCGACTTTTTTAAAATGTAAGGAGAAGAAGAAGAAGAAGAAAGAAAAATTTTATGAAAGGGTTAAGTGGATATCAGCTTAATAAGAACCAATCTTCCTGGAACAAAAGCCTGATCTAGGCTCTGCTTCTGTTTCTCTTACTTCTTATAATTATTTAGGGACCTTTCCTTTTAAAAAGAAATTGAGATATAATTCACATATCATAAAATGTACTCTTTGGAAGCATACAATTCAGTGGTTTTTAGTATATTCTATTTACAAAGTGGTGCAACAGTCACCACTATCTAATTTTATACCATCTCCATCCCCCCCATCCAACAAAAGAAGCCCCAAATTCATTGGCAGCATCTCGTGACTTTTCTTTTGTAAAAGCTGATGGGTGACTTTTCTTGACAATACTGAGTTTCTTTCAGAATTATAATTGCTGTAGAAATATCAGTGGACTTTAGCTGGGACAGAGGCTTAGCAAGTTTTGGAGTCTCAGCAGTTAGCCAGTGTTTGCCTGGAACCACAGGATGTGAATCATAGTTCTTGAATCATAGGGAATTCTGCGACCAGGGGTTTCTCATAGTTTGCAGGGTTCAAGCCAAGTTCAGGGACTGGTTGGGGCTTTTGGGATGCCAACAAGACTAGATGAAGAAGGAATATAGATGTTCTAGTGTAGGGGTTCTAGTTCTGGAGAACCTGCAGATGTTCTGGCCCCCAGGGCTGCCCCTGAAGGACTCCTGGGGATCACGGAAATGTTGCCATGAGCCACAATCCAGAGGAAGAATCTCTGTGGCACTTCCAGTGTGAGACAGGTTTGACTTGGGTGGGCTGAGAATAAGTGGAGGGAAATTAGACTGCTATGGGAATAAGGCCTGGGGCCATGATCTTTCTAACAACGTGACTCCAGATAATCATGGTCTTAGCAATACCTGCCGAAAACGGCAAAGTTCCTTTTTTATGACTTGGCATTCCCCAATCTTTGGGAATCCATCTTGACACTGATGGCAGCAGCAACCTTTTTTTCCTAAGATCATTTCCTGCAATATCAGAGGCTGGGGACATTTCTTCCAGAGAAATGTAATAGTACTTCAGCTTTGGCTGAGAAATGGGGGAAAGGGAGCAGGGTAGGGGTGGGGGATGTGTGGGGGGAAAGAACCCGGAGGGTTCAATTCCTGGAACCTCTTGCTCAAAGGTCTCTCTACGCCATAGGTCTGCCCGTGGTAAAGTAAGCACCTTCATTCCTGACCTAAATCCCTACTGCTCCCATCACCAGTGTTGTCTGTTGGTTTCTCTCCTAAGTCAGGAGCCTTGTTCTCCAAGTGAGCTGTTGCCCACAAGCTTCTCAGCAGAACTGCTGTGTCAGATCCTGGAGCAGCCTGCTGTGACCTCAGGCACAAATGCACAGCCCCACCGAGATCCTGCTTGCTCTGTGTGGGGTGTTACTCAGGAGGATTGCAGCTGTCCTGAGGTGTCTCCCAGGATACTCTTCAAATAGAACTTTGCTCCCAAAGCCCAGTTCTTTGTTTTGGCTGGATTTATTCCTAAAGAGTCATGTTTTGCCACCCTAAAAGAAGGAAGAATCAAGGAAAGATTAACCCAAGGAAAAGTGCCCCTTCCCTGGGGTAGAGGTATTGCTCCCTATTACCCAGAGCGGCCTAGTAACCGTTGGCTTGCCTATTTTCCCCATGGAATCCCCCTGATTCTTGCTTAGGTCTCTTAACTGTGGTAGGTGATGGCTTCAGGCCTCCACTACCACCCCAACTCCTAGGAAAGAGAGGCCAAAGATTCTGCATCAAAAGATGGTTAAACCAGAGCTTCACCCACCAAATGGTCCTTGACAAAGGCACCATTGCCCTGCTTTGGGAGTGAGGGGGCATGCCTGAGTTCCCCCTGCTGGTCGACATCGCCCACACTTTACTCTTGCCTCTTACTTGCTCAGGCCTCAGGATATGGATATACCAGGTTTTTTCTCAAGGCTCTGTTGGGAAGAACAAAATATGTAGAGTTCTTCTGACTCACTAATTTAAAGTCTTGGGAGGAGTGATAGGGATAGGAGCTGGGCTTAAGTTTATCTTTGAACTATCTATAAATGAAATATCTATAAAGTAGGTTTTCCTAAGCAAACTATCAATATTTACAAGATCGTGAAGGAAATATTTAGTTCTTTGAGTTCAGGCTTTTTGGTCATCTCTGAGAGTGACCTCGAAAATGGTTCTCAATTTATTCAGCTACTGCTTGAACAAGTTATATGTCAAAAAGGATGAACGGTTACCTTAGGATGGCGCTGTGGGATAGAGTAGGGACAAATGGGTCATTTAGTTTTAATGTGTGTAATGATCCATGATGGTTCTTCCCACAAGGGCACAGAAGAATAAGCTAATATTTTTTCCTTCATGAGAAGGAATATAGCTTTGTTTTTTCCACATATTAAAGAAACACAAAGTCATGTGGAAAGGTTAAGCAATTATGGAAAAGTGTAAAGGAGAAAGAACAAAAAATCACCTAACATGAACCCAGGAGCAACAGTAATTTGTATTTTGGTAAATCTCAAGATGCCTGTAGGCATATGTACTGTAACTATAATTTTAGGTTAATAACATGTATTTCACTTCAATAACACATGATGTTATTTTCTCCATATCAAACTCCACGAAATAAGGGAAGACTAAATTTACTTCCCAACACATGATCTTTCATTTCAATAAAAATGACCCAAGAGAATGAGAATATATGTGTATGAAAGACTTGTACATGAATATTTAAAATAGCCCAAACTGGGAACAGCCTAAATGTCCATCAACAGGATGATGGATAAACAAATTGAGATGCATTACTAGAGTGGAATATTACTCAGCACAGCATTGAGGAATCTCAGAATCACTGTGCTGAGCAAAAGATGCCATACACAGAAAACTATATTATTAAAGATTCCGTCTATATAAAGTAAGGCAAAACTAATTTATAGTGATAGAAGTAAAAACATGGTTGCTTCTTAGTGGGTGGGGATGGACTAGAGGCCTGAGGAAGTTTTCTAGGTGATGGGAATACTCCCTGTCTTGTTTTGAATGATGGCTACATGGTTGTAGGAGATTTTCAAAACTCAGGACCTGAACCTTTAAGATTAGTACATTTTATTGTATGTAAATTATAACACACTTAAAGAGTAATAGAGATAGATATCCAACACCTTTTAAATTAACTACAGAAAATTCATTATATGACTGTACTATGTTACTTAACTGGTTCCCCCTCCCCTCCCATTGTGGGTTTTTTTTTGTTGTTTTTTTCTATTATAAGAAATGCTATAATGAACATTCTTATACTTACATCCTTACAAATAATTTTCTCCTTGTTATAAATTCTGGAAATGGTTTCTGTGTCAAAGATAAACATTTTAAATTTTGATACATAGTGCCAGGGTCTTCAAGAAAGTTCATACCAGTATTCCCTCTGACTGCTCATTTCATGAAAGTGTTCAATTCTTTAATTCCTTGCCAACACTAGATAATATTAATAAACGATGTGAAGTTAACAGTCTTGATTTTAAATTGGTGTGTGTTTTCCTTTAACGTGGCTTCATAAGACGTAGGCTTCCTAGCTGAATTTGGCATTTAAAGAGGAAAGATGGTAGGAAAAAATAATTACTTTCTAAGTTGTAAGGAAGTAAATTTTATCTCATCATATTTCACAGAGGTGGTAAGAACAAGATCTTAGGTGGAAATATGGAGAAAAATAGGCTTCGAGAGCTTCTTCATGAACTTTAAAGTTCTTGAATGCCTTTTTTTTCATTGGGTCCCTTCTAAAAGTCTTTAGATTTTAAAGACTTCTCGAGACAAGGGCCTGTGTTTAATGTGTTTAATCACAGACTAGCTTCTGTTTAAACTTTTGCTCCTTTGGCACTCCTGTTCCAGCTAAGGGTCCTCCAGATGGATTTTCTGCTTCTGTCTCGGAGCATGCAAATCCAGTGGAACAAGCCATGTGGCCACTCCCCAGGCCCTGGCCAAGAAACCCAGAGAACATTGCTCATGGTCATGCTTGGGCTCAGGTGTAGGTCATGAAGGATGAACTGTGCTCCAGAGATATTTGAGTCAGTAGAGAGGCAAGACTCATTCACGTACTAGCTGACGTGTCTTGAGGACTTGTCACCCTGCCAGGCACTGTGCTAAGTGCTGTCCACCGATTTTATTTAATCTCCACAAAAAAATCCTACTATGATTAGTTTCATTTTGTAGAAGTGGTTTAGAAAGGTCAAGGAACAGACACTAGTACACCTAGTAAGTAGCAGAATCAGCTCTTTAACCTAGGTTTTTTTTTTTTGACTTTGAAACTCATGCTATTAGTTGAAATGGCTGCATAGAGAGTGTCAGGACCTTGGGCCCAGGTCAGTGTCCTGCTCAGTTTTGCTACTTTCCAGCAAGAAATTGTTCTGGCTGTGGATAAAGTTAAATAACCCCATATATAGAATCCCTTGTATAGAGTTCTATATATAGAATAGAGTAGAAGGAGATTGTCCCTCTTGATTAGTTAAATATGTTAATAAGGTTGCCTAGAACTTTTTTTTTTTTGCAAGCAAACACGTTAAACCTTGGAGAACCCATGAAATTTACCACTACATGGAAAAATTATTCTGAGGAGCTTAACAGGTTTATTCAAACTGGACTCTAGAACAGATTAGACAAGGGGATAGTGTGTGAGCACAAGAGGGAACAGGGGGTTAAAAGTCAAAATCATGTCGTAATCATCTCAGTTATACAAGACAGATATATCTAGACTTCATTAAGGCGATTGATGATATCATTGACAGTCCCCGTGGGTAGAGAATTATTGATTGGATGCTGGCACAATTAGATTGTAATGTGAGGGACGGTGTGGCAGAGGGGCAGAGAATGTGGTCTCTGGAGCCAGATATATGGCTTCCAGTCCTGGCTTCCCACGACTTACTTAGCCACAATGCTTCAGTTACTTCATCTGTAAAACAAGGACGATAATAACATCTGCCTCATGGGGTTATTGTGAGGATTAAATAAAATAGAAAGAATCCGTAGTAAATAATGAAGTATTTACGACAGCGCTTGGCATGTGCCAGACGATGTGTAGGAACTGTTAATAGCTGTCATTATAACAATTATGGTTATTAGTTTGTTGAATGACTACACAAAGCAAGCTGATCGATCACTGTAGTGACTCATACAGAGCCGATCAGTGTCTAGAAACTCCAAGTCTTTTCCAAATCCCTGCTGTAGGCCATGTTTTTGCCCTATAGCTATGTGTACTGATTATTTTTAGAACTCTACCGTAAAAACCATTGATTCCCACTTAACTGTCTTCTGAGGAGTTTGGAACAGGTGGACAGGCTGAAAAATGATTTCTGTGTCGAAGCTATACATACACATTTTACAAATCCCTCAATGGAATAAAAAAATCTTGATATGCTAAACGATGGATCCAATCTAGAAACACATGTTGTATTCTGCAGTGGTGAAATCATCTCTAAAGTTTGTACTACCTTGAGATTGAATTTATTTTGCGTTATTTTTAATGCTTTCTTAACAATGGCCTAAAGCACCATGATTTTATTATCAACAATTGTTTAACCCTAAGTTTTGCTAGTTTCATTTCTCAGCACTCTTGGTTGTGTTTTATTTTGTCTTTCCCTTTGTTGACAGTATTTATTCTGACGTTTATCACTGGCTTCCGTAGATTCTCAAAATCTTTTTCAGAAAAGAAATGTCAGTGGTATAATTCCTGAGATCATTCGTGTTCTAAAAGGTCATTTCTTTGTTTAAATACAGCACGATGTTTTGTTCTCTTTTCCTTCGAACTCTATAAATGCTACTCAACTGCTGTCTAGTATTTAGTGTTTCAGACAAGAAGTCCTAGGTCAGATAGGTTCTCTTTTCCTCGCAGGTTTTCATTCCTTTCTCACAGGAAGTTTATAAATGTTTTCCTTACGCATGAAATTCAGAATGATTTTTCATGTTTCAACATTCATACTCTCAGTCATAAAGGCTATGCAGGTTTGAACATATCAGCTGAGGGATATTTTTCTTTTGGCATAAATTCTTACATGTTTACTCCATTCTCTTCTGTGATTCCTCTTAAATGAATACTGATGGTTGCCAAGGAGGATGGGAGTGGAGGATGGGTGAAAAGCAAAAGATACAGAATAGTATATAAAGTATAATCTAAAAAAAATTAAGTGGATATTCAATATTTTGGATTGGTCCTCATATCATTTTTGTCCTATAGTCTATCTCATATAATTCCTATTTCTATGTGTTTTGGGAGAATTCCTCAAGTTGGAATTTGCAAATTTATTTTTCAGCATCAACTGACCTATTATTATTCAATGCCTTTATTGAGTTTTTATTTTTGACATTCATATTTTGTTTTTAATTTCCAAGACCACATCATTTCTTAGAAGCTCCACTCTTTTTTTTATTGATGCAGTATCTTCTTAATCTCATTTGGACTTCTGCATCTCTTTCTATATTAAGAGGGTCTTGATTATCTATCACTATATAACTCCTCCCGCCCCATTTATTGACTTAAAACAACAATTTATGATTTCTCACAATTCCATGAGTAGGTGGTTTTGTCCCTGTGTGGATATATCCCACTAGACTGGTAGGTAGAAGAAGATCTCTCTCACATTCTAGGGCCTTGATGTTGATTATCAGTCAGGGCGCCTGACTTTCTTGTCACATGATATCTCATCTTTTAGGGCCCTTGTGAGTGGTCTCTCTCTCCCAAGTACACAGTAGCCTACAGCACAGCCACTGGATTTCAAGACAGGGAAAGAGGAAGCTGCCAGGTGTCTTCAAGGTTGGGGTCAGAACAGGTACAATGTTACTTCTGCCCCATTCTGTTGGCCAAAGCAAGTCCCAAGGCCAGCGCATGGGGAGGGGAAGTGGATTCCAGTCTTGAAAGGAGGATTGGCATGCGGAAAGGGAGAGGAAGGTTTATTGCTAGCCATCTTTGTAAAAAATCTCCCACAAAGAGCTCCTCAGAGTTCGCTGCACTGAAGGTGTACATTAATCACAATTCATAGCTTATGTGGGCTCTTTCGGCAGCAATTACTGATTCCCAAACAGTGATCAATGAGTGATGAGGTGTTCATTGATCCAAGACCAAAAAACAAACAGACAAAAAGGAGAATATAGTGCATTTCAATAAAATTACATTAAACAAATTTAAAAGGATTCTGAGATTATTTTCTTCCTTCTTATGAAATTAGTAGGTTTTCATGTGTGTATTGGGCGGGGGGAGATTTATATGGCAAAATAGAATATTGGCTACATCGTATAAGTCCTTCCAAAATTACTGGTCTTTGAAATCCCAAAGTCTGGAAACAACCAGACTTTCTTTAGTCAGGCTGCTGCTTCCTGTCTACTGTCCCCCTGATGGTTCTTGCACAAGTCCTGGGAAAAGTCCCATTTCACTTAAGGTACTTTTTTTACTCCCTGTGAAAGTAGTGTGTGTGGCTCTGATGGAATTTCTAAAGTTTTCAGTTTTGTACTTTAGGCCCGTTCAGGGGGCTAAAACTGCTAACTGGCGGAAAGGTTTCTTCTCCAGCCTCTGCGTTACTGAATTTTTTTTTTTTTTACCTCTGTACCTGATGCTTTTCATAATCCTCAGTCAAGGGGAAAAGTCTGCTAAGAAGCATGTCTTATCCTTCATGAAGACTATTTTAAACCCCTGTAATCTTGGTAAAGTTAGTGAGAATCCCCTTTACTACCTGTCCTATTATCCTGTGTTCATTTTTGAAAGTATTTTTTACTCTGTTCTCAATTGTTTTGTATTTAAAGTTCTTCAGATATTTTAGTATGAGGTAATGGGCATCCTTATTTTACGGTAATTAAAATTTTTTTTTTTGCATACTTTTCTGGGTTTTGTTTGGTGTCATTTTGTTTGGTGTCAAAGAGTTGACGATAGTTTGTTTTTATAAATCTCCAGAACACATGTGCAACTATTTATTAAATTTACAATGTGAAAGAAATATAAAAACCCTTAAAGAGTAAAGTAAAAATCATTATACAATTGCAAACAAATGCATTTATTCATAAGTGTAGATTGGGAATGTGAGAAATGGCTGTCACAATGTTCTCCCCTCCTTTTTCTGTTTTTCTCTCCCTCTTGTATTTGGGATGGGTCTTAAGACATAGATGAGTGTGAGGTTTCCGGCCTGTGCAGGCAAGGAGGACGATGTGTGAACACTTACGGGAGCTTTGAATGCTACTGTATGGATGGATACATGCCAAAGAGTGGGCCTGAGCCTTTCCACCCAACCAGAGATGCCACGTCATGTACAGGTGGGTTTCTGCCACAGAATGCAGAATCGGAAGGTGCATTTCTGTTGGTGGTGACTTTCTGTTGCTCTGAGCCCGAGTCTGTGTCTGTGGGTCTCCGCTGGGGATGTGAATAGAAGTTATCTATTCCTTTGCACATTTGTACAACCTATGAAATAAAGCAAATAATATAACCAAGATAGGAGGGGCAATATTAAAAAGCTAAAATTAGCAAACTTCAGGGATTTTTAGCAGTTAATAAATATTCTGATGTTAACCTTTATGTTAGCTAGTAAACACAGCTGACCTGGTTAGGACCAATATCTCAAAAGTGACCTTGAAAATTATAAAGGCATATATATCTTGAAGTCTTTTGCAATTAAGATTTTCCACTTCATTGGACTAGGCTTCTCTTTAGGTAGCATTGCCAAATTCTTTCAGCTTTGTGCATTTATACATGCTATTACTTATGGAAGGTCAGAAGACTGAATAGAAATGTGCCCAGAAGTCATATGGAAATGAACCAGCCTATTTAAAATATGGCTGGGGTATGTGTGATGGGAGGGAAGAGGAATGGGATATAGGTAGAGAGTATGAATTTTGAAAATTCACATTCACATATTAATGCATTTGACATTAATTTATTTTCAGAAATAGACTGTGGCACCCCTCCTGAGGTCCCAGATGGCTATATCATAGGAAATTATACCTCTAGGCTTGGTGGTCAGGTTCATTATGCTTGCAGAGAAGGATTTTTCAGTGGCCCAGAAGATGCAATTTCAAGCTGCACAGCCTTGGGCACATGGGAGTCCCCCAAATTAAATTGCCAAGGTGAGTTTTCAAAAAATTCAGGTTCACAGCTTATACCATGTTAAGATTGTTTTCATATTTCTCTCTTAAATAGTTTTTTCTGGGATGATGAATGAATTAAATAAACCTAGTAAATTCCTGTTGCTGTTTCTAATAGGTTTTCAGTTGATCGTCTTGGTATTTTCAGGAATAGTATCTATCTTAATGGTAATGCCATCTTTTATTTTTCTACATTTATAAAAGTTGTGTTTTTCTCTTGATTGATCACTCGACTAGTGTTTTCAGAACAAAAATTTAAATAGTAGTGTTGACTTTGAATATTCTTTTCTTGTACCTAAGTTTAATGGCATTGGTTTTAGTATTTCATTATTCATTCATGATCTTGGCTTTCTTATATTCTTATGTACACTGAAATAGCATTATGTGCCCAGTGCTATTCTAAGCACTTTACATATACATCAACTCATTTAATTATTACAGTATCCCCATGAGTATGTACGATTATCACATTTTACAGATGAGAAAACTGAGGCATGAAGTAATTAATTTGTTCAAGGTCACACAAATAGTGGTGGAGGTGAAAACTGAACCCAGGAGTTCTGGTTTCAGAGGTCTTATTCTTAATCATGCTGGTACAGTGCTTCTGTTTTTGTGATGATGTTGACTTTTGGATTGTTTTCTACTTTTGGCCTTCTTTTCATCTATTACCATTTCACTAGTTTTTGGCTCTATATGCATACTCTTAAGAAAGCATCTATATATTCCCACTTTACTAGAATTTTTTTTAAAAATCAGAAATGAGTTATTTTTTACATGTCTTTTAGGCATGTGTTAAGGTGATCATACATGTTTTTCTTTTTTTAAGCAGTGATATGGTAGGTTATATTATTGGATTTCTTGATAATGATTAATACTAATTTCTGGAATGGGTTTTCTAAGTTTTTGGTGTTTTATTTTTTAACTTAGATTATATTTGCTAAATTTTACTTAGAATTCTTGCATTGATATTCATTAATGAGATTGGTCTATTTCCTTTCCCTGTGCCATCTTTTTGGGTTTGGTAGCAATGTTATTCTGAATTTTAAAAGAAGAATGTAAAAGTATTTCTTTCTCTTTTCTCTGGTATGCTATAAATTGAATTTTAAAAGACTTGGGAGATTCCACTTAGAAAACTATCTGGATGTGGCACTTTTGGAGAGGTAGATAAAAATTTTTTTAAAAATTCTATACTTAATGGTTTAAGTTTTTATCCTTTTTGTTACTTTACATGTTCCTAGAAAATCATCTATTCTTTGGATTTTCAAATTTATCTGTAGAGAGAAGTATAAAGCACTCACACATTTAATTTTTTTTTGCAGTTATAGTTGTTTTTAATTGTTTATAATAGTGAAATATTAAAAACAATTCCAAATGTCTCTCTATCGGAGATCAGTTAAATAAATCATGGTATATACATAAAATATGTAGCCAATAAAAATTATGTTGGAAAAGAATATTTATTGACATAGGTATTAACAGTATATTACTAAAATGCAAACTGTATGAATACTATCTTATTTTAAAAATAATTTCTATGTATATATATGCTTACGAAAAAGTTCTGAAGGCTATCCATCAAAATGTTAACAATGATAAATCCCACTAAGGGGGTCCTGGATGACTTTTATATTTTACATACGTTCTGTATTGAAGAAATTTTTAACATGTTAGACAAAGTAACAAAGCCATTTCCATTTTGGGAAAAGGGGGAAAAACAGTTTTCACTGAATTTATTGCATAATTAAGCAACCTCGGTGATGTGCTTGGCTGAGTTAATCTTTTTGCTATTCTGATTTGCGATTTCAGGCTCTAAACACATTTTAATAGTTAATTATCATCCTGGGGGTTAAGAAATTCTAAAGGTATATTTTAGTTATAACATTATCTTTCAATGGATCAATTAAAATGCAGAACTTAGATTAAAATATGCCATAATGCATATCAAAGAACTCCCTAAGGATTTATATGGAAAATTCCATATAAAACTTTGAAAATTGATTTTTATCTGGATTATTGGACTGAGAATGGAGAAAGTGAGAGAGTGCTTGTTATAATCCCCAAAGAAATATTATTTAGAAGATCTTTACTTCTTTTTTCCCTTCTCTAATAACCACTCTCTCTGCTTGCTGACACCTTCCTCTGCCTCCTCTGTGTCACCACATGGCCACTGGCTTCTCAAGGCTGTGCCTGCTCCTTTCTAAGCACACCCCTTTTTATTTATTGTTCTGTTTTCTCGGGGGCTCCAGAATCTGGGCCGTGGGCCGGCAGGCACTGTATTTTTAGCTCAGAGTTATGAAGGCTCAGGAATTGGGAATTCCACTAAGTACACAAGCAAACTGTGAACTTGGATGCTGCAGGGGAGCAGGTACTTGTGAAGGGAGCAGCTTCTGTGACCGACAGCAGACTTCCCTGTCAGAGAAGGTACAGTTGGTGGATCCTATTGTTTTCGTTCTCCCAATCACTGTGTCCCCAGTGGCTCTGCTGCCTTGGAGCGGGGCCTGTAACATAGGTCCCCCATCCAAGTAGGCCTCATCAGTAGGAGTGAGGATGAAAGGCCTCTGTGGTCCCTCTTCCGATGTAGGTAGGAATTTACAGAAATGTCAGTCGCATATCTCCATCAACTCTCTGGAAAAGATAGAATCTCTACCTTGTATTTCCTATTATTTTGTTTATTATTATTATATTAATTTTCAGAAAAGATGCAAGTTAGAAGTATCAGCTTAAAGAACTTAAAAGGAGCAAGGTAAGGGAATCATTTTAATCGTGGTATCATCAACAACAAATCCAGAGTCCAGGTCTGAGGCTGTACCTGACAGATCCTGTGACTGAGAAAGCCCAGAGCCTGGGAGGAGAGAAGAGACAGGTACACCACTGTTATATGAGAGCGAGCTCCTAAGTTCATATGAGACGAATGGGTAAAGACTAAGGGAGTTCCAATAAGAAAATGGGGAAATGGGGTGGTTACCTAGAAGAGGGGACATTTGTGCTCTTCCCTTTGAGGAGTTTGCCTCCTGTATAAGAGTCCAGTGAGGAGTGGTTTGAAGTATGGGCACATCAGTAGGAGGGTTCTGGAAACATTTATCTTTCAGATTTGCTGCTCTGCTTTATGGGGCCTTATTTTCCTTTCAAGCTGGGTGTTCTCACCGACAGTATGTCAGGTAATGAACGGTCCCTGTAAGAATCCACTTTAACACTTGTGTCCTCTAGCCCACTCCCCACATAGCATCAGGAATGAATCTCTTAAAACATAAATTGGATTGTCCTCTCTCCTTGCTTAAAACTCTTCTGAGAACATTGAAATGGCTACTGCATTTAGAATAAAATCCAAGCTCTAACTATGGCCTTTGAAGCCAACAGGGGTTTGGCCTTTTGGGCTTCTGCACAGTTACGTCTCCCATCATTCTCTCCCAAACAATATGTCAAGCTCTTATTGGCTTCAAAGCTTTTGCACATGCTTTCCTCTCTACTTGAAGTACTCACAACCTGCTTGAATTATTTTATTGTGGTAAAATACACATAAAATTTTAACCATTTATAAGTGTACAATTCAGTGTTGTACATTCACAGTATTGTACAAACATTACCGGTGTCCATTTCAGAATGTTTTAATCATCCCAAACAGAAAATCTAACCATTAAACAGTAACTCCCCATTTCTGTCTCCCTTTAGCTCCTTGGTAGCCTCTATTCTACTTCCTGTCTCTGTGAATTTGTGTTCCAAGTACTTCATATTTGACCATACAATGTTTGCCTTTTTATGCCCGGCTTATTTGACTTAGCATAATGTTTTCAAGGTTCGTATATGTTGTAGCATATATCAGAAGTTGATTCCATTTTCAGGCTGGATGATATTCTATTGTGAGTATAGACCACATTTTGTTTATTCATTCATCTGTTGCTAGAGTCTCCCTGCTCTTTGCATTCTTCTCCTCTTTCAATTTTCAGCTTAAATGTCATCTCTGACGTTCTTTTTCTTAGTACCCAAAGTATCAGTAAGTATATTATTTATAATTATTTTCCTGTTTTATATCATTCTCCCCTACTGGACTGTAAACCTGGGAATTCAGTGACCATGTTGTCTCCTTTAGCATGACCTGACACAGTGCTTGACATACCTAAGAACTATGGGTGCCTCTGAATCATCCCCAAAAGCTGGCACAGAAAAAGGCAGGCATCACGGAAGTGGCTTCTGGACTACTGTCACTGCTGGTTTTCTGGCTGAGCCTTGCTGGAACCCTGGCCTCTTCTTTCGTTTCACTCCTCATGTCTCATGTCCTTTCCTGATTCCACATCTTCTTACTTTGTCTTCTGGACCTTCATGCTTCCTTCTCACTTGGCATGGCATCTCTGTGCTTTGACAGACCAGGATCAGGGCCTCGGGGCTGACTCCTGGTTTCCCCCATATCCAAGTACACGGCCCTCACAGATGTGCATCCCAGCACTGGGCTGATTGCAGAGGTAGAATTCCTTCTTTGAGTCAGTTAACAAGGTTGGGACATGGTTTCCCAAGGTTACTAATAGCAGAGCCTGATTCTCTAGAGGTGTCCAGCGCTTTAAGGTCTACAAGATTTCCATACACAGTGTTTCATTTGTCTTTAGAAAAGCCTTCTTAGGTGGTTAATACGTTGGTATCATTCCCTACTTCACAAATATTCTATTTACAACTAACAATGGATATTATTTCCCATTAAGAACCAGAGCAAGGAAATGACTTACCTTATGTCATTAGCTCGTATATCAAGATGAGAACCCAAAACTTTTCTAGAAGTCAAATTCCATGCAGAAGTAGCCCCAGTGAGCCCTGGAGATGGAGGGAAAAGATGAAAAGCTGGGGGGTCCTGGAAGGAGGAGGATGCTGGGGCAGATGTGGCTTCCTATGTAGCATGGTCTGGGACCCACCCGGAATGATGTTTGTTGTTGCCAAGTCAGCTTCTTCGTTTGACATTTTCTTAGTAGAGCCCAATGTCATCTCTATAGGGAGGGTTTGAAAAGGTCTTGAAATCAGTTGGAACACAAATTAGGGCATTCAGGGGAGGGGTGGCTGATAAATTTCATTGCATTGCTGTCTCTGAATTTTTAGTAGTGGTTTGGAGAGGATTCTGATCGTATCTGGACTTAGCAGGAAAGAGTGCTGTGATTGACTCATGGTGTCCACCATGGGTGAGGCGGAATGGAGTGGCAGATCGTTATCTTGTGTTTATTACCTGTTCCAAGTGATAGGAGGAGGTTTTACTCATTTGAAATAGATTTTCTGGTACCCTACTTTTACTGATCTTTTAAAATATTTGAAAACACACACACAAAAACCTGTATCAACTTACTTGCCGCATGCAACAAATCTCTTGATTCTTGTTTTGCCAAGTAAATGCCATTAAAATGTGTCATTTACAAAGGGCTGGAATCATTGAGTATGCAAAATGAATAATGATATTGGTTATAAAACTCAGAATGGTGAAGTATGTGCTTTAGGATGAGAAAGACTTGTGTGAAACTTGTCTGAGCCACTTACTAGTTATGTAACCACCTGTAAACTTCTCAATTTCAGGTTCCTTCCATAGAAGGGAATAAAATTGTTTTCATCTCATGGGTTATTATGAAGGTTTAATTGAGATAATGATATGAAGTGTGTGGCACTGTGCCTGATGCAGAGTAGCTGCTGAATAATGCTAGTGGTGTTAACAAGAGAGCCATGATCTAGTGGGGAGTGGCAGGTAATGTTTCTGTCAAAAATTTAAGATCTTTATGAAACTTGCGACCATAAAGTGGGAAGATTTAAAATTCTTCATTTTTCACTTTATTGGTTTTCCATTCAAATAGTCTACTTATAACTAGAACATTAAAATGAAGAAGTTTAATGTTTTTTTTAAAGAGAAGATTCATATAATATCAAAAACCATTATCACCTCTAAAAGTACAAGATATGCTGATAAACTTTTTTTCTTCCTAGCACTCATGCTCTTACCTACCCTATCACCTCTGCAGTTTCTGAAGTGTTTCGATTCTAGCTGTTTCCGTACTAGATATTATTTGTTGACAATAAACGTTACGTGTAATGGAAATTTTTCTTTTTTTTTCTCTAAATGAGCTTTCTTTATGAATACTAGCTGAAGAAAATGTTTTGTTACTCAAGGCTAAAGTTCGTGGAAGACCTTAGAATACAAAGTACATCAAAAAGTAAGTTTTTTCTTTTTATTGCCTTAAGGCAAGTAGACTTTTTGGTACTAATGAGCTCATTAGCTTAGTTTCAGTAGTTAATAAGCCACCCTTGAGAATGTGCTTCTGAGAATGTGCTTCATGGCATACTATAACCCTCCTACCTCTTTTGATGGTTACAATGACATTTTTAAAATTCAAGTTGTCATATTAAGATGTTAGATTCCAACCCCCAACACTGATGATATATGAATTCAGTGTCTAAGTGATCCCCGAATGTGGGTCAAATATTTAGCTAAATTCAGAACATGCCATAAAATACATGAATCTTTGTCATAAAGTTACAATCTCACCCCATTCCTTAGGCCATATTTCTTACATATTAACATGAAGATTTCTTCTCCTTCCAGGACCGCCCAGGCTTTTAAGCTTTACATATAAATCATGAAGATTAATGTTCATAATAATAATAATTACATCATTACAAAGGATATTTTAAAATATCAGATATAGACACAGCCCACAAAGAGCTTGCTGTTAAGGGGAGATGAGAACATTTCTACAAACGAAACAAATGAAGAATTAACTGATCCAGAAGACGAATATAGTAAACGGTATAGTATAGTATAGTATAGTATAGTATAGTATAGTATAGTATAGTATAGTATAGTATAGTATAGTATGGTATCAGTTCCCTGGACTATTTGGACTATTGCAGCCTACCACATTGTACTGATTTCCAAACGACACACAAACCTTCTGATTTGAGAAGGCTGGAGACATTCCTATTGTTGGGTGGAGATGAAAACTGACTTTAATGCAATTGTCTTCAGTTTTCATACTTGTTTTTGCTCTTTTGCCAGGGCTTTCCATCTAGTAGTTAATTTTTCTGGGAAGTGCTTTTTTTTTTTTTTTGTCAATATCAATATGTAGAATAGATCTATCATTCATTCTCCGATGGGTGGCAAAATGCCTGCCTCAATTTATAGACATTATTGGTCATTTTTTTTCTTTCTCAGCTTGATATTTATTGGTCTCTAAAAGAGTCTGAGATAAGCCTTATAATACTATGTTATTTCTGTCATCAATCACATTATTGAGTTGATGTTTATAATAAATGAACATCAGCCAATGTAGATGACATTGGTAATGTAGTCAGTCGTGGATTTGATGCATATGTTGCCTATACCTTTCATCAAACAAATTTCCTTTTGGAATATTTTCTTAGGTAGAATATTAAAGCTACCAGTGTGGATAAACATTTTTACCTTCAAGATATGAAATAAAATTACAACAAAATGTGGTCCTTGAAACTAGCAAGCACATTTTCCCCACAGGGAGTCCTGTTTTGAAGTTGATTATTTGAATAAAATAACAGATAATAGGGTAGTAAGAAAAAATAGCCAGCCATGTTCATAATTAGTGGACTGTATTCCTGATGCAGATCCAAACGTTGTTACTTAATAATGTAATTAGCCAGAGAAATGTGTGCTTTAATGAATACCCCTATGCATATGCAGTGCAAAATTTGTGCTGCTTATTTTTTTCTTTCCTTTGGATATAAACTGTTTTTAAATGGTTTATTTCCCTGTGATAGTGAGAGCTTTGGGGTTTTTCATGTAGAACTACATTTTTATTACCTATGATAAGCTCTATTGGATTGATTTTTGAGTATTTCTTAATAGGAGCCACCTGTTTTCTGGGGTCTAACTTGGTCTGAGTAGAAGTGACAATGGCTGCCATCTCTCGTAAGCATGGCAGGAATGTCTGAGGCAGGGTTATGTTCCAGGCCAGACCTCCATATCATGGGGTTAAACATCTGTACCAGGAAACCATCAGGAAGTCACACAGCTGCAGGGGAAGTCTACTCTCAGCAACTCTCTTGCTTTGAGAAAGTTCTTGGGGACAAAATTGGACAGAGGCAGTTGTCACTGAACCCTTGCAGACAGATCTGAATGTTCCTTCATGCAGCCTTCTCTCCTGTGGTATTAGCTAACCTGTAAGGCCAGTCCCAGTCAGGCCCCTTCATTGCGAGGCTGCTCATACTTAATGGCTCTGCACTTTGAGGTTGCACAAACCATAGTTCCCATACTGGCTCTATCTTTTACTAGTGGTATGACTTTGGATGTGACTTAAGCTCTCGGAACCTTCATTTTCACATCTGTAAGCAACATGAGAAAAAACCATCTACCTTGCAGGATTTTCTGTGAGGAATAAATAAGATAGTGTGTATCTAAGAGTCCCAGTGTTTAGGATTTCGATGAATGCTATTATGATTAAAATTACTGAGATCTGAATAACTTTCCCAGAATTCCCTGGTACAAGACTGATATTAGTTTCTGTGGGTCTTTTTCTTAGCTTTCATCTACTTGGTGTTTGGTAGGTGTGAGTTACCTCTGTTGGATAACAAATATAGAGGTAATATCTTCTGTCCTGTTATTGTATTTACAATTTCCTGATGTCTGTTTTCTTCCTTGGGGCTGTTATTATATCAAAGTAACATTTATTGCATCCTGAACAGTGATAAGGTAGTAGCAAGCTGCCAATAAACAACTTGAGTATTTACTATGTAAAATATACTATTATTAAGTAGGGTGTGAGAGATTATAAGATAAAGATTCTGTCCTTTATGAACTCTTCATATATTTGGAAAGATAATATATTTATACAAAGACACTAAACCCTCAAGCAGGTAATAAGGTCTAATGAATAGAATAGATAATTATTCTTAATTCTTTCTCTTCTCTCACTCTCACATGCCGTTTATCACCAAGAACACAGTTCTGCTTCCAGAACACATCTCAGATTCATCCTCTTTCCATCTCCACCTCACCTCTCAAGTACATCCAAGGACGCATCATCTCTCTGTCAGATTACTGCTATAGACCCTAACTGACCTCTCTTCTTTTACTACTGTTCTTCTCCCATCCATTCTCTACTCAATAGTCAAATGGTATTTTAAAAACCTAAATCATATTACATCATTCCTTTGCTTAGAACCCTCTATGGGCATTCAACTACTCTTAAAATTCAAGCTCTTTCCTAAGGTTTACAAGGCCCCATGTGATTTGGCCTTGCTTTTCTCTCCACCCTTATCTCATGCCACTCTCCTTCTTGCTTACTGTGCTCTAACCAACAGGCTGCTTTCACCTTTCTGGAACACACCAAGTTTTTTAACATCAGGGTCTTCACATTGGCTATTTTTGTTTGATTGAAATGTTTTCCTGCTGGTTCTAAACATGACTGGCTCATCTTCATACTTCAGGTCCTTAACTCCTCAGAGAAATCAGTCCATTCCTGACACTTCATTTAAAAAGTCATTCCCATCCTATCATATTATCTTTCCTCTTACATAACATCTTACACAGTCTGTAATTGTCCTGTTGATTTTGTTTTTGTCTGTTTCTTCTCTCCCTAAGTTGTATGAGGGCGGTGATCTTGTCCATTTTGTTCATTGCAGTAGTGACCAGCATAGTGTCTGGTGTGTTCTAGGTTCTTAATAAATATATTAATAAATGAATAAATGAATATGGGCCACAAAAGTTAGAGGAAGAAGGGATCCCTCTGTTAGTCACGAAGCAGATTAGTCATTGGGAAGGATTTTGCTAGGTATGAGGGAGAAAGAATGTACCTGGAAGAGAAAGAGTATGAGCAAGAAAAAGATGAGAGGAACAGGTACTGTAGGATTTCAGAGACAGAGCAGATCTTGAGAGGCAGTGGGTATAGGAGAAGGAATATAGTACATGTGGATTCAACTCCGGACCATCACATAACCAGTGTGACTTTGGATGTGTTATTTATGTTGAGCCATTTCACCTGTAAAACAAGGAAAATAATCCCTAGCATGAAAGGTTATTGTGAGTAATAATGGTTTATACTCAGTGCCGTACTGGGGGATGTATGTGATGATAAATAGTAGCCATTCTTACCAGTATTTACTTTATAAATTCTCAAATTTGGAGCTTTGTAGAAATTTGGATGTCAAGAACTTAACTCAGTTCTACTAATTCTAAAGAGTTAACTCTGGGTGTGAATAGGGGGTGTGAGACTCTAGCATGTATGCTTATCACAAGCTCCCCAAGTCATTCAGGTGTACAGTTATTGTTTAGAACCATGTGTTTAATTCAAGCCATCCTGGAATCCTTGCCAAGGGACTGTCCAATTTGAAAAGCTCTGTGTTAGGAACTCAGAGTTTTAGGTCCAGGTTGCTTACCACTGGACATCTACCTGAGTCTCCGAACCTTAGTCTCTAGAGACCAAGCTACTGATCTCTCATCAAACCCCAAATTATTAGTTTTGAAATTAATTTTTAAAAATCTTGTTGTCCCAGCTAAAGCCACCATGCCTTCCATTGTCCAAGATAGAAGCCAATTTAGTTATTTTCTGTACTCTTATCCTTTTAGTACCTGTGCTTCTCCCTTATTCCTACTATCTTTCTCTGGATTCCCTCCCGAACTGCTCCAATGTGATATTTAGAATTCCAGCTTCAAGGTTTATAAACCTATTTGAACCTATACCCTCAATCTCTTCACTGATGCTCCCTCTATTTCCTGCTGTAACTGAACCCTGGCTAAAACTAGAAGATGTTTTAGATGTCAACAATGACTGGGCAGTCTTATGAAACATTAACCACCTGTTCAGTTGTTTGCTCATTTACACACAAATATACTCCTCTCTTGAAATGTTTGGGGCCAGTCAATGTCTAAAGGTTTGATGCTGGGAAAACATGATGAGGGCCAAGGAGTCTTGTTTCTGGTAAACATATATGAAAAGGGAACAAATTCCTGTGCGCAAACATGGGACTTAAGAGGTAGACATGGTTGGAGGATTTATGAAATGACCACTTCGTTCTGGTCTCATAACTGCTAATGATCTGAATTTGCACTGACCAGAGACTGACTTAAAAATCTCGAAGCCAAGCAATGGGTCAGATAGGTTGAGCTGTTTTATCAAGGGTCGTAACAATAATAGTGACAACAGATGAAACCCTGTTCTGGGAGGCCTCCCTCAGGTAAATAGCTGGGATTCTGCAACAGACCAAGCATCCAACATGGGATGGAGGAGAGTGCAATTCCATTAAATCCACCAATTCTGTATTGGAGGCTCATTTAAGAGAAGCCACCTATTTCTAAGGCCAAGAATGGTTGACAAGGAGTTTAGAATACATCACACCACTTTCTCTATTTGGAATGCTTTATCACAATAAATGGAGTTATGTTTTAGAAGCCTGGATGTCAGGAGTGCTTAATTTTCTTGGCTTTCTACAGATTGGGGAGAAAAATATAAATTAGAATGAATACCAAATGTCACATATTTTTTCTTTCTGTATTTAGGCATGACTGGGAGTATTGGTTACATTTAGAATGATTATGACCACCTTATTTTATATTTATTATACTTTCTTAAATAAAATTGTATCTATGAGCTCCCCACTAATACATGAGAAATGTAGCTCAGATTTTGTTGCAATAATTTGGAATTTTATTTTGAAATTATTAATATTATTACATTGTTAGCTATAAATTTTTTTTCCAGGAAAGTTATACATTGATTTTTTTAAAACTGTAAAATATCTGAAAATGACTTTCTTTGAAATAGCATTTGGCTGGGTCAAAAAAGGTAATGTCATAATTCTTTTACTTCAGATAGTTCTCTGTAAATATTCTAGAGTCTTTTAAGTAGTCAGATTTGCAAATAAGAAATTTCATATCAATTTTATAATTCCAGTTTTGTCTGCCTCTATGCAACTGATTTTTTCTTTGAAAGGTGCATGTAAATTAAATGTTTCGACTATAAATACCTTCCTCACTAATTTGCTTTTAAAAAGTTCAGAGATTTTGTAGATTTCATTTAATATTCATTTGGCAAAAAAACTATAAGTTCATTATCATCTACTCAGCAGTTAATGATCTGAAGATATATAGGTAAAGGTTACCAGAAAATCTTAATATTTAAAAGAACCCTGAGATAGATTATTTCTTTGATCAAGGAATTCTTTATGATATAAATAATCTCACAATTAGAATATTTTTTATGTGTAAGTGTTTGGAAATTTCATTGAAATCAGACATACCTATTTACTCTATTTCTGAACATTCTTATTTTATATCCCTGCAGTTGGATTGTTGGCTGGGGTCAGTGTTTTCTCTTTTCCCATATGAGCGGACTAGATGTTTATTTCCACAGGACGAATTATAGGGATAGAAGCCGGGCAGGAGTGGGGTTGGTGGTGGGGGAAGGCATAACTCATGCTGTGCTTCTGCCCATTGCAGAGATCGACTGCGGCCGCCCTCCAGAAGTGCCACACGCGGTCCTGCAGGGGAATCACAGCTCCAGCCTGGGCAGCGAGGCTCACTATGTGTGTCAAGAGGGCTTCGAGAGCCGTGAAGGAAAGATCACTTCCATCTGCACGGAGAAAGGCACCTGGAGAGCAAGTACTTTGACATGCACAGGTATAGACTCCGTTCTTTGGAGCAGATGGCCAGTGGGAGCACGGGACCTAACACCCTTCAGTTCCTGCATCACTCTATGTACTGCGCCTGGCTGTGCCATTTGCCTGGGTGGGCACCTGGCTTTAAGTTTGTCAGCTAAATCCTGAAGATTTAGAGGATGGATTAGGAAAATAAGTTAGATAGAAAATGTTATGCATCCATCTTTGGAAAGTCACTTTTTCAATTTATTTTATTTTATTTTTTTGAAAGTCACTTTAAATCACAGTGATTCCTGTCTCCTCTGCTTGGCTGGCTGAGGAATTTTTCTTCATGAACCATTTTCTCAGGGGCCATACTTAAAAGTCCTAACTTATCACATGTTGACAGCTTTTCAGAGGAGGTATAATAAAAAAGAGGTTTTTAATGTTTAATTTTTAATTCTCGTAAAAATAAACACAACATCAAATTTACCATCTTAACCATTTTTAAGTGTTAAGTATATTCACGTTGTTGTGCAATTATTCTGCAGCATTTTTTCATCTTCTGAAACTGAAACTCCATGTACATTAAACAGTAACTACCCCTCCTCCCAGCCCCTGGCATCACTATTATACTTTCTATTTCTGTGAGTTTGACTAATTGCTTCATGTAAACAGAATCATGTAATATTTGTTCTTCTGTGATTGGTTTATTTCACTTAGCATAATGTACTCCAGGTTCATTCATGTTGTTGTAAATGGCGGGATTGCTGTCTTTTTAAAGGTTGAATGATCTTACATTTATGAATATACTACATTTAGTTTATCCATTCATCCACTGATAGATACTTTTTTTTTGCTCCTACCTTTTGGCTGTTGTGAATAATGCTGCTATGAGCATGGGTATATAGATACCTCTTTGAGACCTTGCTATCAATTCTTTTGGATGTATACCTTAAAACGAAATTATTGCTGAAAAAGAGGTTTGGGACAACAGTTCAAATTTTAACAGTGCCATGTATTAAGCTGTGTGTCATCAGGTAAGGCATTATTCTTTCTAAGCCTCAGTTTCCTCATCTATAAAAGTGGGGAAATAAAGTCTGCTTTCTCTACATTAAAGAGTTGTTGAGAGGGAATCGAATGAGATAGTTTATGGGGAGCATTTTGAAAAGTTCAAAGCACTGAGCACATGTTAGGTCTTTGACTGAAATTGTTAGCCTTGCTTAAAGATCGCCATATGCTTTATTTTACACCGGTGCCTCCAAGGAACAAGGTGGGAAAAGGCAGTGATTCTTAACATTTGTGATGTTTGGTCCAAGGGACGTTGGTCCTTGATTATGAAGACAATCTCTGAAGAGTGAAATCTTAAAATTGCTTCAGTCTGGGTCGCCAGTTTGACTTGCAGCAGAATTGCGATAGAATGCCTTGGGTCTTGCCAGTCAAAGTTTTCCATAGGAAAGTCTAGCCAGAGCAAGCAAAACATGTGGACTGCTGCTAATGATTTGTCCATTGAGCAATGGTTCATAACCATTTGGGGATATAAATTTGATGAAATTTATCAATTCATTCAATGGATATCTAGTATACACTATGTATGAGGTACTTTGCTAGATGCTACCTTCTTAGAACTTACAGGGCAATTTGAAAACAGACTAGTCTCTAAAGGCACACACACATACACATATAATGTTTTACAAATACATGGTATTCATGACCTCTGGAAGTCTTTGGGTAAAGCATTCCTGGAGAAGATGGAGAACTCACCTTCATGGCTGAGGCACTGTCTGTGCAATGCAGTTCCCACATTCAGTCATCTCTAGCACAAATGAAGGGACATGTAGGCGAAGGACTGCAATCATAGAAACAGCGAAGGGTAGATGTGGACAATAACCCAGAGATCTCTAGAGAGGTCTCATTGACTTGCCCAGTTTGGACGGAGAAGCAAAGGAAAACCTTTAACTGACACCGTGGACTCTAGGCTTCCAGTCTTAATAATCAGGGAAATTGTGAAGAGCTAATGCCTTACTGGACCAGAATGATAGCCAGTCCAACCTATTGTTGCATCTCTAACAGCACTTCTACGAATTATTTGGAGAAAGTGAGGCAGCTGCCTCATGAGTTGCAGAATTCAACATTTGGGAATGTGTTTCTTACCCAGAGGTATCTATGAAATCCTTGGTCAGAGAGCTGAGCATAGCTTCTAGACCCAGCCATTTGCTTCATTGCTCACACTGTTCTGCCTCCACCATTCAGGATTCAGTGGGGGCATAAAGATTAGTCACTATATGAAAAACCAGTGGATCTGCATGGGGCATAGTAAGGTATTAATTAGCTGATGCTTGTAGAGCGCTTTGAAGAACAAACACGTTATGTAACTGCTAATTATAATTACCGTCCTCAGCCTGCCACCTTTCACAGAGATTGTGGCTCCAGCTGCAGCTGTTTCCATGGGTTTATGCAAGCTTTGATTTAAGGAGAGAAAAGGCATTCTCTGTGAGAGCTGTTATCTTTCTGTGAGGAGGCCTCTATGCCCTCAATCAAGATTGGCAGCTAAATTCAATTTCCACAGATAAAGGGGGTGATTTACATGCTGATTAATTCATGGTGTATTGCACATGATCACCAGGTGGGTAGGTCAGAGAGGCTTCTGGAATTGTAGTGAGAGACACTGATTACCATGGCTCTCACCCTTCTTCCTTCTTTTCTCTGTTTTCATCCATTTCTTCATGCCTCCCCTCCTGTCTCATCTCCCTCTGTGTATTTTGTATTTAACTTCCTCAGTGTTCACTTTTGAGTTTTTTCCCATCTTATACTTTTCTGCCTAACCTCTGAATTCTTTCTGCCTCTGTTCTGTTGTTATTCCATTGACCCATCTTCTTATACTTGCATGTTTAGTTCTGAATTGGGTGGAATAATTTATCTTCATTTTACTTGTGTTGTTTTTAGTTAAAAATGTTTTCAGAGCGCCTGTTTCTTTGGATTAGTAGCATGCATCTGTATGTGTTTTTAATGGAGTGTGAACTCAAGCAAGGTGGTGGGGCTCTTTTTTTTTTTTTTTTTTTTAAAGACCAGTTTGGACTGGAAACTCCAGACAGCTGAGAATTAGGCAACCACTTTAGTGTCTGGAAAAACCCCAGATGGAAGCTTGCTGTTTAGTGAGTTAGTTTACCTCAAGATCAAAGAGGTTGATTGATTCTTGATAAGATTGTCCCTGGCTTTCATTCTGCACAGGTCATTTGACTTTTTTTTGTTTAGATCCCGAGTTAATAATTATAAGGTTGATGCTCACTCTGTCTACGCTCTTAAAATTTTAACATCTTTATTGGAACATGACTGTTTATCAGCTGGGAACCTTTCTGAGCCCCCTAACCTGACTCAGGCACTGAGTCCAGGCCTCCTGGTACCCTCTGCCTCTTCTGTTTTTTGTTGACCCTCCCCTTTAGCTCAGTGAGTGTTCACTTGCAGCTCTAAGTATTTCAGATGGAAAAGAAAGGTCAGCTGGGATACATGATGGACACATTTACATAAATAGCCACGTGTCTGGGATTTGTTTTAATATGTACATAATGTTTGGACTGCGAAGCATTATAGCTACTGTTGATTGCACACCAACTTACACACCCAGAGCTCTGCTAGAGGCCTTAATGCTTGATTTTATTTCATCCTTGGAAAAACTCAGTGAAGTTAAGCTTTATTTTCATTTCGTAGGTGAGTAACCTGAGACTCAAGAAAGTTAAACAACTTTCACAGGGTCATTTAGTAACTAGTAAATGGCAGAGTCAGGATTTGAACTCAAGTCTGTTAGCCCCTAAAGCCCACGATCTCTCTCCTATGCTAGTGTTTTCCAAACTTGAATTATTTGTATACAAACCTCACAATGTTTGCCATAACAAAAGTATTATTAGCTTAATAAGTTTCTTAAAACAATTTACTTAAAACAAGTTTATAATTTCAATTTATTAGTCAAGGACACTTTGTAATACATATGATACCATGTATTTGATGAACTAGGTGTTTTTTTCTAATATACACAAAAATCAATGCAAAGCAAACATATAAAAATTTATTTAAGTACCACAAGAAATTATCCTAATATTATATAATGTATTCTAGAAATCACTTCTCTAAGCCATGCTACTTCTACCTATTTTATGTGCTTCTAAAGACTTTAAAAAGAAAAAGAAAAAGGAAACAACATAATTCTTATCATCGAATTTATTCAAAAATGCATTTATTCAAAGTAGTCACCTCATAAAGCCAGACATGCATTCTAATGATGCTGCCATTATCAAAATCTGTCTGTTGTGTAATCTTTGTTTGGGAATTGACTTTGGAGGTAGTTTATGAGTCATATTAGAGGATCAGTCATATTACTTTTTAAATGAGTTATTGTTTTTGACTACAAATGACAATCTGTTCAGGTCACCTGAATTTATTCTGTATGACCTTTCACTATTTCCAAAAATAAAGAAAAAGGATATAAAATTGGAAACCAAGAGAGTACACTAGAGCAGTCCCTGCCTACGAGACTGCTGAAAAAGTAATCTGTGCTGGCTCTTTTCCCCACCCCGTCCCCATCCTATTCTCTTCTCAGCCATCTGAACAAGAATCAGACATCCAATACCCCCACTTCACTATAGATAGTTCTGTCACCAAGGTCACTAACATCCACCCAAATGCCAAGTGCATATTCTAGTTTCAGTCCTCATTCCTCTTCTACAACATTTAGCATTGTTGATCATCTGTCTATCCATCCATTCATTCAACCAATCAACCAAATAATAAATATTTAAAAAATATATGTCCAAGGCACTGGATTAGGTTCTGGGGATAAAGATAAACCCGGCTTTACATTTTAGAGCTTACATTTTAGAGAGATAGAAATTACATAACTAATTACAAAATTATTTAGTTATAAATGTGATAAGTAACCCAGAGAAATTCTGGATTCTAATAGAATACTAAAATATATAACTTTATACACACATACACACATACACGCACACACACATTTATGTACACACACACATAGACATATCATGCACAGAATCTAAAACAAAGCAAGGCAAATGTGCTTGATTACCCACTGAGGCTTTGGTTCCCCAAGTCCAATGTAGAGTTCAATTGGATGCTGTGGGGCTTCCTTTTTGTTTCAAGCCAGAGATGCCTAAGTGTCCTACAACTGGACAAGCCAAAGGCCCACTGTCCCTACCTCTACCCAAAAGCAAACCTCAGATCTCATCATGGCACTGTGGATACTCTATTAGAGGAGAAAGAGCCATATGAAAGAAGAGAGAGAGATGGAGCTTGCCCCTGGTGCCTTCATCTGCTCCAGGCCCTTCTTAGGTAGGATGTGAGGAGGTTGTGGAGGAAAGGAAAGGAGATAACTTTTGAGGAAGCTGATACTTCTGATCTTTTCTTTCCTTGACGTCCTAGGCACCACACTCTCTCGCTCAGCCAGCCTCCCACCTCTCTTCTGCATTGCTCTTTCTCCACTGGTTTCCCTTTGGGTTTCATTGTTTACCAGTGTTTCCCAGTTCTGTCATTGGGCCACTCTCATGTCCTACCTGAATGTTTCTCCTACACCCCTGGCTTCAGCTGCCATCCACACGTTGATGATTTTCAGGTCTATTTCTTCACCCGCATAGTCTGTAGATAATCATATTTAGCAGGTTCTAAACATAGTTCATTAGTCTCTTTCTCACAAACCCAGGCTGCTTCCTCCTATATTTATTATGAAAATAGTAAAAGGCAGTCCATTCAGACTCTCAAGTTCAAAGACTGGCAGTAAATGTAGGTGCCTTGCTCTGCCTTATCTCTCACCTTCTACTGTTCTCCTTCATAACTGTCTCATGATTTTAAATACAGTACCCTGATTTCATATTTTCACCTTTTTACTGAATAACTGGTTCAATGCAAAGGCTCTCGGCTTTGGAGTCTGACAGATCTAGATTTGTATCCTGACTTGACTGCTTACTGGCTATTTGCTCTTTGGCAGGTTACTTAACTTCTCTAAGCCTCAGTTCTATAAAATGGACCACAGTAGTACCAAGCTCATGGGGTTACTTTGAAGGTTAAATAAATGATACATTTGAAGTATCATACATACTCTCTCTGGTCCATAGTAATAATTCAATAAATGTTCACCCGTTATCGAATTTCTCATTGATTCATATGACTGCTGTGAAGATGAGATCGAGTCTGTAAAGATTTATCAGTTTTACATATTGAACTCTTTATCAAGGTCTTTTTCCAGTGTGAGCCTGTCCTTCCTCTGCAACCTCACTTCCCATCTTTCCTCTTCCTCAGTCATGTGACATTTCTCTCTCAGCGCTCTGAACATGCCTCACGCTTTTACAGTTGTAGGTATTAGACCTGCTGGTCTGTCTGCTTAGCTGTCTTTCCCATTCTTCAGCCATTCATCCATTAAGACCATGCCCTCATGAAGCTGGCTTTCCAAGGTCCTTTAGTGATAGTTAATGACTTCTTTCTCTATATTTGTGTGTAGCTTTGTTCTAATACTTTTTGAGTTGTAACTTACCTGCTTTTATGTTTGCTTCCTTGATGAGATAACATTAGAGAGAAGGACTTATGCTCTGATCACCATCATAGCCCAGTTCCTGACAGGGGAGGATGCCTGGCATTCAGCAGTCGTTCAGTCAATGGTGAATAGAGAGCTCTGCAGTCAGTTCCAGAGAGAAGTTCCAGAAATGTTTTCCCATATTGGTATTAGAATTAGGGCATAGCCTCCCAAGCCATCTCTTAAAAGGGTAACAACATCAGTGTGGATGTTTAACATTTGAAATGTTTATGAAGAAGTCTTGACAGCTGATTTATAGATACCTGTAAGGAAAATCAACCCAATTTTGTTAATTGCTCCTTGGGATGAAATATCTGACACCCTATAATCAGATCTGGGTCCCATCTGTGCAGAGAGCATGGCACAGGCTGGAGGCAGATGGCATTTTTGAGATGTCATTTGCATTTGTCATAGTGAATGAGCAAAAAGGAAGGACAAGAAAGGAAACTTTCATGTCTTCTTTCTAATCTCTGCTCGGGTGGCCAAGGGGTCCCAAGTGAGAAGGAAATTTGCTTTACTGGCAGCTCAGAGGAGGTGAGGGGTGGGAGGGTTCCATTTCCTTCTGGACCAGGAGGTGAGTTAGTCAGAGGGATGTGTGAATGAGCAGAGGAGTCCACAGCTTAAGGGTTTTGAGGGGCAGTGGAGAGGGAAGGGGCCAGGGATATTTGGGGCTCGTGTAAGTTGATAAAACCCTGGTGCCAACATCATCTTTATGCTACTCAAGTGGATGAACCAATAGGATCTTTATATCTCTTAGGGTACCTATGTTCGCAACTGGAGTATTTATTTGATTTCAAGTTCTCTGTGCCCTGGGAAAAGTTGACATGGAGACTCAGGAATGCTTTAGACAGCCCTAGGTTATTCTCTAGTGTCTCTCCATGAATTTGCCTGTTTTCCTCTCTACTTCCATTTATTCTCACTTATTGATAGCTGACCTGGACTTACCCAAGACTAGGTAATGTGGGACATACAATCTCTGTAATCCTGCTGGTGGGATGATTTAGTCAAGATGTAAAATCGTCCAAGAAATTAGTAGACTACAGTTTATCCAAGGGTGCCATTGGTTCTGAGTAGAGGAGAAATGAGTGAACCCTACAGGTGCCTAATGGACAGGCTCCCTCTCCCACTTGGAGGCTGAGAAGAGATTTACTAGAAGGGAGGAAATGGAGCTGAGTTGAGGAGAGCCATTTTCTGAGGTGGAGAATTAATCTTTCCCACCCTTTTTGATGGGAGCTTTCCTTTGAGTTTTCCAGAAAATGGAGTCTGAGGCAGAGGGCTTGTGTTTATCATACGATAGAGAATGATGTCCTGGGAAGCAGGGGGGAGGTTAAGGAGAGTAAAGCAGGGGAGGAAGAAGAACCAATATCAGGATTCGTGTTGCACTGGGTCCACTAGGTGCACGTGATTCCTCCATCTGTGAGCAGCACCGAGAGGTCTTTGCAGGTCTGCCCTTCAGAGGGCAGAGGGATAGGGGGAATATTTATCCACTGTCTCCTGTCCTCTTGGGCTGTTAATTCGCCTGCACTTCCAGGTTGCATGTGCCTAGATGTGGGTGCTCCATCTAGCAGGGAAGCCCCAATATGGGAGACAAGACACAGTCATATTGTCAACATCCATGGAGGGCTGGAAAGGGACAGATGAAGCTGAGAGGCTCTAAAGACTCCATAAGGAATGTTTGATTCAATGGGAAAGCCTGAATTTGGGCAATGGGATACTCCTGTTTGGTGAAATGTGGTGTCGCTCTTCCTGGGATGATAGTATGGGAGCTTCTATCTACAGGGAATTTTATTATTTTGATGCTATTGTGAATAAAATTGTTTTCTTAATTTCATTTTTGGGCTGTTCCTTGCTAATTTACAAGAATACTATTGATTCTTAGACATTGACCTTGTACCTTACAACCTTGCTGAACTCCTTTCTTAGCTCTGGTTATTCTTATGTGTGAATTTCTTAGGATTTTTTTTTTATAGGCAAGATCATGTCATTTGCAAATATAATTTTATTTATCTGTAGGGAATAGATAAAAAGCTAGATTCTTGCCCTCTTCCTAGGCAGTTAAGTGGGTCCACTGGAAACTGTTTCCTCAGGGAACCAGGACCCCAATATGGCCTCCCAGGCTGCCGATTTCATTACATGAAATACATGCTGAATATTTCAAAGAAGCAGAACAATTCAAAGAAATCAGTGGCTTTTTGATAGATCAGGATTAAGTAGTTTCAGTTCAAAGACTCCCAAAAGTATCCAGGGACCCAGTGGAGAATTTGTTTAGTTTACCCTAAGCCACTTCTAAGGAACAGTTTTTTAGATGATGCATGTCATTTCCCTCTTGGGGACAGCAGTGACCTGAAAATAAGCATGCTCCATCAGCTGGGTGGGAGGAAGAAGCCAGAAGCAGATCTTACCTGTGCAGCTCCAGGGAAGAGTCAGGGCACAGCTGCGGGTCTCTTTCCATCTGGCAGTAGTAGAACGCCAGTGGCATCCAGTGGCCTCTCGGGCCAATCACAGGTTGGAATTCTTACCCATACTCGAGCAAGAATCTTTCCTTTTCCTCCAAGTCAGGTCATGTGCCATTCATGATGAGGATAAATTGTGATGAAGATAAATTGGGTGATTGGCCTGATTCAGTTTTTGAATCAAAGCATGAATGGTCCCCATTAGGAGTTTTCCAAAAGCCCGTTGATACATTTTGTGAGTGGACTCTCTCCTTTTCTATTTTAGAGATAATTACAGAAATTAATGATGTCTCAGTGTTTGATAACACCTGCATGAGGTGGCAAGTAAACCCAGGAAGAATAAACACCCAGATCGTTTATATGGTAAGTAAGTGATCTACCTTTTTCTGCTAGGGCAGAGATGGTAACCCATGGGAATACGAGCTGGAGGGACTTGCTTCTGGAATAGCATCTCGGTCTAATTACTTTCCAATCCCATCATCTTTTTAAAAAGTGAACAGACTTTTTAAGATATCTGGATTATTTTATTTCACATTTTGTGTTTAATATATTTGCCATTTGACAAGGTGTATGTGTGGGGATATATTTATATTTGGTATCATCATTATCGCTTGTTTCCAGGCACTTGTATCTCACTCCTCCAGAGTAAGCCTAGAAGTGTCTGCTGACTTGGTGACAGGATGCAGCGAGTGCTTCTTAGGTTGTGGCTGCTTCCATTGATCGCTGGTCATTTGTATTCAGGGTAGCACTCCCTAAGGGACTTCTCATTTTATATCACTTCTTAGGGTTTATTGATTACTGGCCTGATCAGACTTCATCATCAGATACCTATAGCAGAGGTTTACCTTATTTATCTCCCCTGGATGAGCAGTGCAGTGTCAAAGGGAATGGTAGGAGAATAGGATCTAGCATGATAAAGTCTCTGTTGTTTTAACTGGAGTTCTGGTGTGTTCTCTTGTCTTTTTCCCTCACAAAGGTATACATAAAAGGACACCGGGCAGACCCTGTGGAATCAGTTCATGAGGAAATAGTCAATCTGACCACTGATAGCAGGACCCCAGAAGTGTGCCTAGATCTGTACCCAGGCACCAACTACACCGTGAGCATTTCCACTGCCCCTCCCAGACGCTCTGTGCCAGCCATCATTGGGTTCCAGACAGCTGGTAGGTGGAGGTGAAGTCTCATTTCCTCCTACGAGACACTAAGCACAGGATGTGGGGGAAACGTGCTTCAGAATCAGCTGACAACAGAGTTCTCAGCTGCTTTCTGAGATGTTTGTCTCTCAGCTGTGGCCTCTGGTTGCAGTGGAGGGTGATAACAAGGCATGTTAGATGATGATGCAGTCAATGCTCAACTATCCAAGGCAATAAAGGGTAGCCACAAGGCTTGTCTTTGGTAGGGAACGCATAAGTCGTTTCTTACTCTTGCCTATGAGAGAGGAGAAGCCAGGGATGCCAATACATCAGCTTTACATCTAGGATAGGAACGACCCCAGGATTAATTGAGGCCGGGTGATCAAGTAAACAGCAGGCAACTGGATAGGAGGAGGCAGTCCTAGGATGAAGGAGGGTAAATGTTGGGTGAAAAGAAAAGATGACAGGTAGGAGCTTCGTGAAGTAGTAGTAAACCTCATTGCGAATAGTTGTGACATGGAATTTTATAACATTGTGACAATTATAACATTTCAAATAATTCTGGTTATAGGGTATTAGGGCTAATTAAATATCAGCAAAACCCTGAGAAGCCATTGGGGTCATTTTTTATTTGTGGGGAGTTGAGGTAGTTCTCAATTAGCCGTTTGATATCTCGCTCAAGAAAATGTACTCCAACCTTCAGTTATTGCTGCCACTAGGAATGGGAAGTAATATGGATTTGGTAGAAATAATTGAAAAAACTGCCAATCTTAATATAAAGCCAACTAGGAGATTACACAAAGTAGGTCTCTGGGTGCTTGTATATAAATAAAACAAAATGATTTCTACGTAAATAATATGAAAGGAAAGATATTATAAAATTAATATGGTAACTAATTAGAGAAGTTTGTATGAAATTAATAATAAACTGCTATGAATTTATTGAGAATATGTCTTCTTTAAAAGATCATCCCAGGATTTCAGACTCATCTGTCACTATTCAGTTTGTTGTTCAGTGTCAGCTGTTTTTACTAGTATCTGATTACTTCTTCAAGTTAATTTCCACTGGGAAGACATGGACTTTGGGGTCAGACAGACCTGGTTTTGCATCTTAACTTGGCCTTGAAGAATTGGGTGACCATGGCTGATATTTTTAATGTCTCCAGACTGCGTTCCTCTTTCTGAAATTTTAAGTGGAATTGGATTAAATCTGCACATTAATCTAGAAGAAACAAAGAAGGAACCAGTAATTTCACTTTGGGGTATTTAACTGAAGAAACCCAAAACACTAAGTGGAAAAGACATGCATCCATATGTTCTTTGCACCATTATTTACAATAGCCAAGATGTGGAAGCAACCTGTGTGCATAATGGATAATGGATAAAGAAGAGGTGGTACATAAAAACAATGGAATATTACTAGGTCATAAAATAGAATGAAATCCTGCCATCTGCAGCAACATGGATGGGTGGACCTAGAGGTTATTATGTTAAGTGAAATAAGTTAGAGAGGAAAAGACAAATACTGTAAGATTTCACTTATATGTGGACTCTAAAAACAAAATAATTGAACAAACAAAACAGAAACAGATTCCTAGATTCATAGATACAGAGAACAAACTGAAAGTTGCCATATGGGAGTGGATTGAGGGGGCTGGATGGAAAAAGGGCGGGATTAAGAAGTACAAATTCGTAGTTAGAAAATAGTCATGGGGATGTAAAGTACAGCAGACGTAACATAGTCGATAATATTGTAATAACTATGTATGGTGTCAGATGGGTACTAGATTTATCAAGGTAATTATTCTATACGTTATGTAAGTGTCTAACCACTATGCTGTACACCTGAGACTATTATAATATTGTACATCATCTGTAATAGGAAAAATAAAGCAGAGTGTTTGCTTAGTTAGAGTTAAATCTAGTCTTAAGGCAGCTCTATAATTAGGGACTTCCAGGACTTCTGGGAAGTTTTTTTTTTCCTTACTTGGATTGCCATTTTTCTCAATTTCCCTTAGAAATTCTAATTGTTTGTTTCACACATTTTGATATCATGATATTTATGTTCATAACTGTTATCTTAATGATAAATTCTAATTTGCACTAGTAAAAAATTATTTACTTTTTTAAAATATTGTTTGCCTTGCCTTATACTTTGATTAGTAATATTGGTTTTCTTGATTTCTTTGTGCTTTTGTCTGCACAGTATGCCTTCACCCACTTTTGTTCTTAAAAGCTATCTGGATAATATTGTTATAGATGTACTGTAGGAGACTGCATATGTAGAGAAAACTTTTTGAGAAAATTTTTTTGAGTAGATAAGTTAAGCAACTTTCATTAATGTTGTTTGTGATACAGTTTTCCTTTCTTCTATCATCTGATTTTTCTCTTTTTTAGCTACTTTGCTATATCCATTATTTTCTTTTTGCTATACAGATTTTCTATTTCGGACAAGTATAGATTTTACTTTTAATCTGCATTACATATTTAAAAAACCCAAAAACCTACCATGGACTTTCAAACTCTAGAATTTTGAGAAAAATAATTTCCATTAAGTCAAAAAAACAAAGAAAAAAATCTATTTTAGTGTTTATTTTTCTAATTACCAGTGTTGACTTCTCCCTGAATAAGATTTGGGAGTTAGTGTTCTTTATTTCCTTCTAGCTTCTCTTACATTATTATTTTAACATGGCATTTTATTGCCAGATTCTTATCTTTAATTACTTTTAACATGTTTTACATCTTTAAATAATTTATTTTTATATTGATTTATAGCAATATTTATAACAATTACTTAAGTGGGTGTTTTAATAGTTTCAGTGCTTACTGCCAGTCCTTTCACACAAAAGTTTCTCTATTTTTTCCCCATATTTTTATTTATCTCTCTGCACAATGATTTCCATCTTCTCCTCACTAAAGAATGGGGTACTTTCTGAGCCCATGATGATCTGAGAACATCTTTTTGTTGCCTTCACAAGTGAATGAGAGCTTGACTGAAGATAAAATTCTTGGGCCATAACCTTTGTTGTCAGAATTCTGGAGGTGTTTCACATTGGCTTTGGGAATTTAAAGTTGTAAAAGAAGAATTTGAAAGTGTGATTTAAAAAAAATCTTATGTAGATAATCTGATTTTTCAGCTTGGATATCATAGAGGCTTTCTTTACATGTGAAATTCAGGACTTTAATCACTATTCATGCACATGGTAAATGTTTTTTAACCACCTACTGTGTGTTTGACTTTGTTTTAGGTATTGAGAGTTCAACAGTGAATGAGACAGAAATCCCTTCTCTGGTGAAACTTCAGTCCTGGGTGGTATAAGTGTTAATTTCTTTTTTACTAAATTTTCCTAGTGCCCTGTGGGTTTTCAGATCTTCAGAATTTGGTCTATTTACACATTATGAACATTTTCTTTCATTAATTTTCGTATTATTATTTGTTTTCTTCATCATTTTTTTTTTTTTTTTGGCTCTTCAGATACTCCTATGTGGAGTTTATCTGTCTGCCTTGGTCTTTCATTTTCTCCTGTTTTATATCCATGTCTTCTTCCTCTGCCTTCTGGGAGTATGTGGCAGATTTGTTTTTCTGTATGCATTTATGCATGTATGCATTGTCATTTATGATCTTTATTATTTCTAATGTACTTTATTTTCTTTTTAATAATTTAAAAAGTTTTTAAATTATTGTTGGCATACAATATTATATTAGTTTCTGGTGTGCAACATAGTGCTTAGACATTTATATAACTTAAAAAAATGATCACCCTGATAAATCTAGTAACCATCTGACACCATACATAGTTATTACAATATTATTGACTAGATTCCTTATGCTATACTGTACATCTCCATGACTATTTTGTAACTATGACTGTTTTGTAACTATCAATTTATACTTCTTAATCTTTTTTCCTTTCACTCCCAACCCCCCTCCCATCTGGCTCTAATGTACTAATTCTGTTGTTACACTTTCATTTCCTTTGTTTCTTTGTCTGATATAGTTCCCTTTTTATTTCTATCTCTCTCAACCAATGTCCTCTCTGCTATTACATTCACTTATCTCATCCTTTATCTGTTTGACTTCATCGTTAAAAATTGTTGCTGGAAGTATAAAACAAATATTGCCTAATTTTATCATTACTTTGCTCATTTGTTTCCCCAAAAGTATGTTCATTCTTTGCCTCCTAAGCATAATCTCTTTCTTTTTCTTTGTAGAGTCATTTCATAGGCTCCCCACCCCCTACATCCTTTTCTAGATTACCTATCCTTGGAAGATAAAACTTTTCTCTAAGTGTGATATTTCTCTCATAATGAAATGGATGGCATTCTCTTTGATCTTACTTTTTTATTGAATAATATGCTAATCCCAGATCTCATCGTGAAGAATTTACTGCTGGTTAGATGATCGGGTGTCCTTTGGGGGAGCAGCTGTGAGAAGTGCACTGCCCTGAGCTTTGTTTCTGACACTTTGCTATCTTGATTGGTGAAGTTGTAGCTCTTGGGCCAGCTCAGCATTGCTTGGTTTTGTTATGATGTTATACCCTATGGAGGCAAGAAAGAACCAAGTCCTTCCTTCTGCAAACCCAGGTCCCTAGGATTCCCCTTAGAAGATTTCCAGCATGCTAAAGAGGGGGTATTACTACTACTACTACTACTACCACTACTACTGCTAGTAGTAGCAGCAGCAGCAGCAGCAGCAGCACATATAATTTTTTACTCTGGTCGCCTATCAGATTGCCTGATGAAATAAAGAAAGGAAGACAGATGTCCAAGCTTTACTTTAAATCTTCTGTGTCTGGGTAATTCTGATGTGCAGTTAGGATCAGGAACCAGTGGGATAAATGGCTGCAGAAGGGGTATTCATCACTTATTTGTCCTGTGGCCTGTTTTTGCTTCTAGCCCCCGTCTCTGTGGACCCCAGTTCTCCTCCTGTTCCACCCTTTGAGACTTTGAGACTATGCTCCTTTTGTTTGGAAGGCATGTTGCACAGTAGCTCTCAATGTCTTTCTTTCATCAGCTCTCTTCCACACTGTGCTAAGCAGAAATGTCTTCATGTTTCTGTCTTGTGTATGACAACCAACCCTGATGCAAATTTTGACCCATTTTTACTATTCTTAGTCACTTCTTTCTGGTTTGGGAGTGGGAAGTGGGAGCCAGATGCCTTTGTTCACATTGCCATCTTCCCTTGAATTCCAACTGTAATGGCTACAAGTGGGAAAATTATATTGAGATGAGAGCTACGCAGATAGAAGTTCTGCTTTATATTCTGTTTGTGTATAGACAGATACTGTGTGTGGTATTTCTTAATACATATATTTGGTGTGTCTCAAAATCATTTGCATACATATGGCAATTTTTGTTTCTGATGTCCTTATGAAATCTTTAAAATAAAAGTTGTGAAGATAAAGGAGGACACATGTGATAGGTCTTCAAATTCACTCTCATAACCATATTTTTACATTTCCTATTATAACCAAGAATATTCTCTTCAAGCTAATTGCCTTGTACTGCATACTTCAGTTATATTTTAAATTTTGTGGACACCTCTGTTTTGAATAAAATGATTTGTAATCATTATTACTTCTTAGGTAGCAGAGATTTCATGGAAGAAATATACATAAAAGGTAGTTATGTAGAAACTTTTCTCTGATAGGCATTTAAACTTTTTCTCATTTGTAGAAAGCATGCAGGCTTGTTAAAAAATTTGCTTTTCCTTGAAAATCAGTAGTGGTACTCCTGGGCTGTCAGTGAGTTCTTTATTCATTACTAACAAACCTCTTCTTTTGATTACATTAAGAAAATAGAACATTGGAGGAATGAATTAGACTACAGGAGGCATGAAATTACTTTTTTTTCTGTACAGTGGTTGAAATAAATCTGTTTCTGATTGTTTTACTGCTTTAATACTCATCTGTGTAGCTCTTCAAATACTGTCTGGTGTGAGAATAAACATCTTTCCTGATCATCTACTTTCTGGTCATCTCCTAAATAGGAAACACTTACTCCAAGAGTTCTATTCCATGGCCTTTGCCTTTATTCACCTTTTTCCTTATTCTCAGATTTCCTGGCTATTGAAATGTTTACCTGAATGGCATTTTACTTTTGGACTATCCAAGAGATAGGATTAACTTTCTAAAAAAAAAATTCCAGTTTTATTAGTTGATAGCAATTTTAAAATATACATTACTTCATTGGATTCTTTCAACAGCTTATGATGTAAGAAAAGCAATTTGGATTACTTGATATTACAAATTGGGAAACTGAGGTTCAGAGGGGTTAAGTGACTTAGCCAAGGTCATGTAATTAAGAAGTCATAGAGCCGGGACTTGAAGCCAATTGTAATGCTCTTGCTGTTAAATACCCTGTTGGCCCTCTTCAGATGTCAAAGTTTCAACTCTAATTAGCCATGATAATGTTTTCCTAAGATGATACAACCTTTCTGTGTTCTCTTTTATTTTTTAGAAGATGATCTCTTAGAAGATGATGGAATTTTCAATATCTCAGTATTTAATGAAACTTGTTTGAAATTGAACAGGCATTCTAGGAAAGTTGGATCAGAACAAATATACCAAGTGAGAAGATCTCTTATATTATCTGTTAAAGAATTGTGTAACTTAAAAATTTAGGTGCTCCCCAAAGTTTTCAAAGTACTTAAAAACACTAATGAAATGAACTTCTAAATAGTTTGATTTTTGTTTCTAGAGATGGATGTGAAATGTGGGATGGATAAAAGTGAAAGACTAAATTGATGAAAGACATTATAGTTAGTGACTGGCTAAAATTTTCCTGTCTGGTATTTTACATGTATTATATTTTATTTTAGTGCATTTAATAATTGTAGTTTATTTTGTTATTAATTCACACTTAGATGTAGAATTTTAAGAAACTCATTGAGTGGCTGTTCGTCTTCATTTAACTTGAATTTTTGAACATCACAAATCTCAAGAAAAATTATAAGTACATTCAGGCAGAAACTGAGATTTGTTATTTTTGTGTTATATTTTCAGAGCCTAGCAAATCATTTGGCAGAGAGTAGACTACATAAGTATTAAATTAAAATTAATTAATCATTTACCAAAAGTATATCACGTATTAGGGTCTGGAAGTTCTGATTCAGACTAACATTAATATACAAGTAAATAGACAATTACAATATGGTATAATGAGTGCTTTGATAAAAAAGTTAATAAATGGAATAGGATATCTGTGTGTGTGTGTGTGTGTGTGTGTGTGTGTGTGTGTGTGTGTGTGTGTGTGTGTTCTGGTTCAATTTTTTTTAACAAAAAGTAAAAACAGTGCTGAGTCATAGGGAATGAATAGGAATTATCCAGATAAAAGAGATGGGGTGAGGGTGAAGAAAGACACAGTGGGCAAGTAGAGTAATGAACTGGATAATAGAGAATGTGGCTCTTTTGGGGAGCATAGAAAGTAAGAGAAAATAGAAAGAGGCAAAAATATAAGCAGAGGCCAGATCATAAAAAGCCCTGTATCCTTTGCTTTTGTGTTTTGATGTCTGTGGGGAGGCATTGAAAGACTTTATGCAGGTGAATGAAATATTCAAATTTTCGTATTAGAAGGAACACTGGACCTAGAAACATATCCAAGTACCCAAATAATTTAATAGAAGAAAAATGATTTTCAAATAAGTACAGAAATTAATGGTTCTGAGACAATTGGTTAACTACTTGGTTAAGAAAATAAATAATTTTACACTCCTACACTAAAATGATTAAAAAGTTAAATTGAAAAATATTGCTACTGTTAATATCTTAGACACAGAATAATTTAAGTAACACGTGGAACACTCATAAATCCAGAAAAAAGTGAACATTCAAAGGTAATTTACAAAGGAGACTATACACATTGCTAAAACATTATGCTTGAAGCACATAATGTCTCACTAGTAGTCAAAAAAATTAAACAGTGTGATATCATGATTCTTCTTGGGGATTGGAAAGTCTTGGTGGAGGAGTTCTGATGATGACACAGTCTCGGATGTGGCTGTGGATATGAGTTATGAACATGGAGAGGAAAAAATTCATAGCGTTGAACTCAAGAAACTCTGAGGCCAGGTTTTGACAGCTTATGTATAAGGAGCTTTATGTTACTTAAGAGAATGCTAGGAATTAAGAGAGAGAGGAATCTCCCCATGAGCCCTGTGTCAGGGTCTTGGATGAGTGGAAGAATGACAGTGATGAGGAAGAATAGGGGATGGGATAGCCAGCAACAAGATCATCAGAGGAAACACTAAACACATGGGCGTCCCGCTAAAGCACACAGATTGATCAAGGGCTGATCATATGACTTCTGGGACCACCACATATATTTTCCTTTATAGGTCCCTACGTTATACCTGCAACTTGAATTGGCAGTAGATAGAGTATGATTGGGTTAACAGCATGTGTGAGGATTCCATGAGAGCTCAACTAGAAAGAAGCAAGTGAAGTTCCATTGCACAGTTGCTTTGAATGCATAATTTGGAGCAGTTCTCATAAAGTTTAAAAACTCTGTTCCATGAGGCTTATCTATGGATTCCTTAGGATTGAAAAGAAATGAAAAAGATTTTTCCCAGTACTTCCAGTGCAATCTCCTTTACTGGGTGGGCATCAAAGGATTACCTTAGATGAGCCTGACATTTTGTTTATCTGAGATGAATTTATACGTTTTAAGCTTAGCTCTGTAACTGTTTCAGGGGGAAGTCGAATAGGATTGGGAGGGTAACTTCATAAAGCCTTTCCCCAGTTCAAACTGCTATTGTAGTAAAAATAATTATAAGTGACTGAAGATAAATAGAAGGGACCTTTTTGCTCTATCATTATTTTGCTTATAGCCTAGATATCTGCAAGGCAGCAGAAAATTTAATGCGACACTTTCTTTTAATCTCACAACAGTTTAGGGTTCTGGGTCGAAGGTGGTATCTGAATGATTTTTATCATGCAACATCATTTAACTTCACAACGTGGGAACAAGCTTCCATAGTGTGTCTAGATCTGTACCCAGCAACTGAATACACAGTGAACATCTCCCGACTGGGATCTCCTGAGCAGCACTCGGTGCAAATAAGGATAACAACTGCACCAGCAGGTAGGCTTAGTAATATTTGGTAAAGATTACCAAACATTTAGCAGGTAGGTGTGCATGTCTTTCTGTTTTGTATCTCAGGATAAGTGAAGTATGTGAATTGTACAATGTGGGATGCTAATCTGGGAATTAAGAGACTTGGGTTCTAGTTCTAACAAGCTACTAACTTTGTCTAGGGTTCAGGGTGCCTGAATCTTACCACCTATCCCCTTCCTCACAGAGGCTCTGGCTCATAGAAGGTACAGACTAGGAATGGACTGGTGGTGATGGACTGAGAATACTGTAAGGCCTCCTGTCTCTCACCCCAAATTTAAGACAGCTGAGCCCTAAGGATAGTCATTATGGACAACTGGAACCAACTTTCAGAGGATCAGAAATGTGCAAGTGGGATTTGAACTCAGGCAGTCTGGCTCTGGGCCCCTCATTCTTAATCAGTGCATCTATTGCTTCTTACTAAATATTTAGTTATTAAAAAGAGAAAACAAAATTATATTTCCAGAACCTAGTGCCTCATCAGTCCAGGTCCACCTTGCTCTTGTCAAATGCCTTAGATATATGTCTTTATTTCTTGCCTACTGCCTATTGTGTGTCAAGCAGGTGCTGATGATGTAGCAGCCATAAAACAGTCCTAGCTGTCATGGAGTTGGACCCAGGGGGTTGGTAGGAAGAGAGAGAAACAATCAAGGAAATACATCATATGTTAGATGGGGCTTAGTGTTAAGATGAATAAAGCAAGGCAAGGGAGTGACGACTGATGGTCAGGAAAGGCCTTTATTATAAAGTGACATTTAAGCATAGATCTGAAGGAAGTGAGAGAGCAAGCCAAGCACAGGCGGACGACCAGGCAACAAAGTCTCGAGACAGGCATGTCCTTGGCATGTTTTAGGGACATCGACAAAGCCAGCATGGTTGGAGCAGAGTGAGTTGGAGAAAGTGGTAGATGAGGTCTAAATTCTAGCTTGAGTATAATCAGGGGTCATGGTATCAGGTTCAGAAAGTAAATCCACTGTTACCTTCTTTGCACTGTGGACCCCAAATAACCACTAGTAAGAAGAATCTAGCATGTGATATTTCAGCTTCTATAGGTTACAAAGCAGTCTTGAGCCCACCACCTTTGAATTTAAACCTAATTTAGAAAATAACCTCTTCTCATGAGGTTACTTGAATTCAATCTGACACTCGGCTTCCCATACATTTTGGAGGGAGAGAAGTTCTCTTTGCTTGAAAATGTTAGAACTTTGTAGTGGTGGCTCCAGGTCTTTCTTGGTGCCCATCCCAAGTATTGAGAACCTTGTCATTTTCCTTTCTCCTTTGAGCCCTGTTTCTACCTATCCTCTACCACTGCTGAAGATCTTTTTCTTTCACAAATGAGCCTCCTTTCTTTGTGAGCTGGGTAACCCACAATATAGTAGTAGGAACAGTAGGAAACCCTTCAAGGGAAATGCATTGTCTTGCATGCCTCCTCACTGTCCAATCTTCTGCTCTTTCCTCTGAGTTTCTCTGTTCCTGGAAAGATCCCAGAAATTATTTAACTCTGACCTCCTTTGGCTCTTATTATTGAATGCCTTGCCTATCAATCCTGCTTCCTGGTTAGGAGGTTTCACATCTGTCTTCCCTGAAGAATTACTCTCTGCTGATCATTGAGCTGCTGTTGAGTTTCTGGACCTTGTGCTTTCACTGGTCTAATGAGGTCCAGGAAGTGCTTTAGGTTAGTGGTTTTTTCACCCAAGTCCCACCTTTCTTTAGAACTAAATTTCTAAGACTTGAACCGTCTGTGCTGCTTTGATGGGGACTGACTGAAGCATTCCTTCCTGCCACCAGTTCCTTTTCTGCATTGGAGAGATAAGGCTTCAGGGTTCCAGTTCCCACTGAGTTATCCTACTGTTCGTGCAGGCCCAGCTGAGTTTTCAGCTAGTAAACTTTCATTCCAGTTGTTTCTGTTCCTTCTTTATTCTCAGATAGGGCTAATACAGTCTGCTCAATTTTAGTACTGTCCTCTCCTATATTTCGTTTTTGTTTTTACACTTAAATTTTTGTTCTCTCACCATATTACATACAAACTTTGCTTTCACAATAGTTGATTTGTAGCCTTTTTTTCCCCCCTCCTGACAATATTTACTTTGCAAAGCCAACTGTCTATTTAGACTGTTTCTATTTGGGGGTTTTAAAACCATATCATTTATGAATAAGGGAATGTTTGTTTTTCTGTCCTCTTTGGCAAAAGATTACATTCATTTAGTTACATCTAAAATAGTGTTGGTAAGTTAAAAAAAATCAAAAGAAGGGGAGACAGAACATTCTCCCCTCTATGCCCTGGTAGAATACCATAACTGTTAAGGTGGTTTATTTTGCAGGTTTCCTAACAGCATGTATCGTATGAGATCTATGGCAACCTTATAAAACTTCTCCATAAACTGATTCCTGTTCACAGAATCGAGTCCAAACAAAATATAATAAGGATCATAAGAACTTAACATTCATTCTGATATTTTCCCCCCAAATGATAAATATTATAACAGTATTCTGTGGTGGAAGAATTGTGTCTGAAGTCAGCCTGTTTCTCTTATAAAACCATTAGCCTGAAAAAACTCATACTTGCAGTTGGTCAGGCCAGAAATTGGCATATATTTTACATGGAATATCCAATTATTTGTAAAATATGCCCTAAACGGGGAGAGTAACTCATTTTATTTTAAATAAGATAATGACATTGGAGATTCAGCTAGATAGGACCATACCCCTGGGGTAAATAAAGATGAATAAGACTTAGAATTGGAGCCCTTCACTAAATGAGTGATAAATGGCGTGGAGCCAATAGGTTCCTCTCATTTTTTTCAGGATTACCATATTCAGATCATGTGTACAGAAAAAGAGGCTCCAAGACTGCTGTCTCCTAGGCTGAAATCTGATAAAAGATCACTTCCTTCTTAGACTAAACTATTATTATGATGCAAGGGAAAGCTAACTTTAAGGGTTGTTTTTCTGTTTCTTTTTTAACTTTTTAATTTGATATAATTTCAAATTTCTCTTTTGCCTGTTCTCTTTCTCTTGTTCCCAGTCTGCATTTTCCCCTCTCTTCTTGAAATAAATCCCACTTGGTCATGCTATATTATTATGTTATTAGACTCTGTTCTTTGATATTTTCTTTAGTATTTTTATGCCAATATTCATAATTATATTGGTTTTTGGTTTTCTCTCTTTCTTTATACCACCTTTATCAAGTTTAGGCATTAGTATTTTTCTTGCTTCAGAAAAAAGAATTTACAAGGTTTCCTGCATTATTATGGCCTTCATTATTTGGAAAGTTTCCTTTATCTTATAATTTATGTAGCAGATTATCTGGACTCCCACAGCTTGGTAGAATTCTCCTGTGAAACAGTCAGAGCATAAAGATATTCTGTGGCAGTTCATTGATAAATTTCTCATTTTTCCCCTAGATATTGGTCTGTTTAAGCTTTTTATGTCCATTGGGGTCACGTTTAGTAAAGTGTATTAGGAATTACCCATTTCATTTATGTTTTTGAAATTATGGGCATAGAGATCTGCAAAGTACTTTCATTTAACTTTTTAATTTTCTTTTGTTTCAATGACTATTTCTCCCTTTATTTGTATTTTCTCTCTTTTTTCTAGATTAGATTAGCTAGCATTTTGTCTATTTTATTAATATTTTCAAAGAGCCAAAGTTTTGTTTAATTAATTAGATCTACTATTTTTTTTTCCTCTACATCAGGAATTAGCAAACTATGTCTTACGAGTCAAATCTGGCCTGTTGCCTATTTTTATAATAAAGTTTTATGGACCACAGCCAAGCCACTCATTTACATAGTATTTGTGGCTGCTTTTGTGCTACAGCCTCAGATTTGAGTAGTTGTGACAGTCTGACCTAGATAGCCTAAAGTATTTACTGCCTGATTTTCTACAGAAGATAATTTGCTGACCCCTGTTCTGCATCATTAATTCCTGCTTTCATATTTATTATATCCTTTCTTATGCTTTTCTTTTTGCTTTTTAACGGTAGTTGCATTTTATTTTATCAAATTGTGAATGGCAGCTTTTTGCATTAAAAAGTGTCTTCATATTTAACACTTTTTGACTTCAGTTCTACCAATATCAGGTTGCAACCCCTACTTTCTTACATGTTCCATTTGTCTTCTCTACTAATGTCCATCACTTTATCTTCAGCTGTTATGAATCACTTTATTTTAGGTCTCCTAGATATAGTTGGATCTTGCATTATGAGACAAATTGAATATCTTTTATTTTTTAATAGGAAAGTTAAATTCACTTATAGTTATTGATAAGACTGATATGTTTGGACTCAAATCTATCCTATTATTTTATGTTGTATTTTCTGTATTTCTCTGTACGATGTAATGATTTTTCTTTTTTGCTGCTTTAAATATATATTTACATACATTTATTTATTTTTAAGAAGGTTTATATGTATTTTTTTTCTAATGGTTGCCTTTACAGCTTTTTAAAGTAATCTACATCCAGTTTTCTTATATAACTTTTCACCATCTGATTTGTCAGTTTTTTAATGGCCCACTTTTATCTTTCATTTATTGACTATATGACATTCAAAGTAATCTATTCTGTTTTCTTTTTTCTCTACGCCTTCTCTTCCTAATTTTTCATTTGCCATATTTTTATTTTATCAGAACATATAGCATTTACATTTTATTCTCAAACCATGGCCCACCCTTTATTTTTGTCTTAGGTCTACAGTTTAATGAATTAGCTGGTCACTATCAGTGTTTTTGCTGAAGTTTCCCTAGTTACCTCTTGGATGAAGCTCATCATCTAGTAGATTCCTCAAGAGTACAGTGTTCCCTGAGTTCTTTCATGTTTAAAACTTCTCTATTGCCTTGATACTTGAAAGATCGCTTGGCTGGATATAAAAATCTTCATGCTTTCTTAATTTGAGTTTCATTAACATTCAGGTTTTTTGTTGCCTTTCTCTCTATTTAGCTTTGAGAAGTCTGATTCATCCTCATTCTTTTGCCTTTGAATCTTATTTGTTTAGTTCTTTGGGTGGAGACATTGAGGATTTTTCTTTATCTTTAAAGTCTAGTAGTTTTACTTGGGTAAGTCTCAAGGTTGATTGTCCTGGGTAAGCTTTCTCAATTATCTGGTGGGCCTTTTCAGTATTTATATATTTAATTTTTGTACAGTAAATGTTAATTGTGTTTCAATGTGTTTCTTCTTTAGAGACTTCAGTTGTACATGTGTTAGATCTTTGCCTATATTCTGTTTTGACCACTTTATTTTTTTATTCTTCTTTTACTAATCTCATTTTAATTTATTTTAGTTGTTTCCTATATTTTTTAAATCTCCTTATTAAATTTTAATTCTAACCTATCCTTCTTTGGGCACCATGATATTTTGACTTTATTTCTGATATGGATTTGTCTTTTCCTTTTGTTTCTTTCCTAAATTCAGTCATTTTTATTCTTTTTTCTCTCTGCTTTTTGTCCATTTTTGTTCTTAGGGTTTTAAAAAAATTTTTTAATTTTAATTTTAATTTTTAAAAATATTTTAGTTAAGTTTATTGGGGTAACATTGGTTAATACAATTACATAATTTTTATGTGTACATTATCATTTGACATCAGTATATACTATTGTGTGTTTAGTACCCAAAGTCCAGTTTCCTTCACCTACCATATATTTGATCCCCTTTACTCACTTCACCCTCCCCCTAAACCCTATATTTGACCCACTTTACCCCGTCTACCTCAAGTAACCAGTAGTCTATAGTCCCCTGGTAACCACTAGCCTATAGTTCATGTCCATGAATCTCTATTTGTTTGTCCTACTCATCACATATAAGTGATGGCTTATTTCACTTAGCATGATTAACTTGAGGTTCATCTATGTTATCGCAAATGGCAGTATTTCATCTCTTCTTATGACTGAGTAATATTCCATTGAATATATGTACCACAGCTTCTTTAGTGAATCATCTATCGTAGGACACTTTGGTTGCTTCCATGTCCTGGCCACCATGGATAACGCTGCTATGAACATTGGTGTGCAAATATCTTTTCGAATATGGATTTTCAAGTCTTTGGGTAAATACCCAGAAGAGGGATTGCTAGATCATATGGTAGATCAATTCTTAGTTTTCTGAGGAACTTTTATACTGTTTTCCATAGTGGCTGTACCAATTTGCAGTCCCATCAGCAGTGTGTAAGAGTTCCTTTTTCTCTGCATCCTCTCCAACATTTGTTACTACTTGTCCTGTTGATTGATTATAGCTATTTGAACAGGTGTGAGATAGTATCTCATTGTGGTTTTTGATTTGCATTTCCCTAATAACTAGCAATGTTGAGCATCTTTTCATATATTCATTGGCCATTTTTATGTCCTCTAGGGAGAAGTGTCTGTTCAGGTCCTCTGCCTATTTTTTGATTGGATCATTTGTTTTTTGTTGTTATTGAGTCATATGAATTCTTTGTATATTTTGGATATTAGGCCTTTATCAGAGGTATTGCTCGCAAATATATTTTCTCATTCAAATGGTTCTCTCTACCTTGTTGACAATTTCTTTTGCTGAGGAGAGCTTTTTAGTTTGATGTAGTCCCATTCATTTATTTTGGCTTTTACTTCCCTTGCTTTTGAGGTCAAATTTATAAAATCCTCTTTAAGTCCAAGGTCCTTGAGTTTAGTTCCTATGTTTTCTTCTATCCATTTTATTGTTTCAGTTTTTATATTTGGGTCCTTAATTCATTTTGAGTTAATTTTGGTGTGTGGTGATAGACAAGTCTAGTTTCATTCTTTTGCAGGTGGCTTTCCAGTTTTCCCAGCACCATTTACTGAAGAGGCTTTCCTTTCTTCACTGTATGTTTTTAGCTTTTTTGTTGAAAATTATTTGCCCATATAAATAGGAGTTTACTTCTGGACTCTCAGTTCTGTTCCACTGGTCAGTGTGTCTGTTTTGCTGCCAGTACCATGCTGTTTTGATTACTGTTGCTTTGTAGTATAATTTGAATTCAGGCAGAGTGATGCCTCCAGCCTCATTCTTTTTTCTCATGATGGCATTGGCAATTCAGGATCTTTTGTGTTTCCATAAAATCTGATGATTTTTTGTTATATTTCTTTAAAAAATATCAATGAGATTTTGATGGGGATTGCATTAAATCTGTACAATGCTTTAGGTAATATGGTCATTTTAACTATGTTGATTCTTCCAATCCAAAAACACAGAATATCTTTCCATTTCTTTGTATCTTCTTCGATTTCTTTTAATAGGGTCTTTTAGTTTTTATTATATGGGTCTTTCACTTGTTTCATTAAATTTATTCCTTAGTATTTTATTCTTTTTGCTGCAGTTGCAAAAGGAATTATTTTTTTCACTTCATTGTTAGAGTATAGGAATGCTATGGATTTTTGAACATTGATCCAGAGACTTTATTGTATTTGCTTATTGTTTCTAGTAGTGTTTTTGTAGAGTCTTTAGAGTTTTCTATATAGAGAATCATGTCATCCACAAATAGTGACAGTTTGACTTCTTCGTTTCCTATTTGGATGCCTTTTATATCTTTCTCTTGCCTGATTGCACTTGCTAGGACCTCCAAAGTTATATTGAATAACAGTGGTGATAGTGGACAGCCTTGCCTTGTTTCTGGTTTTTAGTTTTTCACCATTAAGTATAATATTGGCTGAGGTTTGTCATATATGGCCTTTAATATGTTAAGGTACTTTCCTTCTATACCGATTTTGTTAAGTGTTTTGATCATAAATGGATGCTGTATTTTGTCAAAGGCTTTTTCTGCATCTGTTGATATGATCATATGATTCTCATTTTTTAATTTGTTTATGTGATGTAGCACATAAATTGATTTGTGTATGTCGAACCATCCCTGTGTCCCTGAGATGAACCCACTTGATCGTGGTGTATAATCTTTTTTATATGTTGCTGTATTTGGTTCACAAGTACCTTATTTAGGATTTTTGCATCTGTGTTCGTGATAGACATTGGTCTGTAGGGTTTTTTTTGTATTATCTTTCCTAGGTTTTAGTATCAAAGTGATATTGGCCTCATAAAATGTGTTGAGAAATATTGCCTCCTCTTCAATTTTTTGGAAGAGTTTGCAGAGAATAGGTATTGTATCTTCTTTGAATGTTTGGTAGAATTCACTGGTGAAGCCATCTGGTCCTGGACTTTTACTTTTTGGTAGGTTTTAGATTATTGTTTCAATTTCCATACTGCTGATTGCTCTATTTAGATTTTTTCAGTTCCTCTTGATTCAGTCTAGGAAGTCGTATTTTCCTTCAGTACTGGTTCATTTCTTGTAGGTTATTAAATTTGGTGTTATATACTTTTTCATAGTATTCTTGTATGATCCTTGGTATTTCTGTGATGTCAGTTTTAATTTCCCCTCTTTCATTCCTGATTTTGTTTATTTGTGTCCTTTCTCTTTTTTCTTTAGTGAGTCTAGCCAGGGGTTGGTCAATTTTATTAACCTTCTCAAAGAATCAGCTCTTCATTGCATTTATTTTTTCTGTCTTTTGTTTGTTTGTTTGTTTTCAGTTTCATTTATTTCTGCTCTAATTTTGATTATTTCTTTTCTTCTGCTGACGTGAGGCTTCACTTGTTCTTCCTTTTCTAGTTTTTTATGATGAAGCATTAGGTTGTTTATTTGGACTCATTCTTGTTTTTGGAGATAGGCCTCTAATGATATGAACTTTCCTCTATGACCACTTTTGCCATGTCCCAAAAGTTTTGATATGTTGTACTATCATTATCATTTGTTTCTATGTATCTCTTAATCTCTCTGTTTATTTATTTTCTGACCCAGTTATTCTTCATTAGTGTGTTGTTTAATTTTTATATATTTGTGGTTCTTCCTGATTTCTTTCTGTAGTTGATTTCTAGTTTTAAAGCATTATGATCAGAGAATATGGTTGGTATGATTTCAACCCTCTTACATTTGTTGAGGCTATCTCTGTGTCCCAGTATGTGGTTGATTCTTGAGAATGTTCCATGTGCACTAAAGAAGAATGTATAAGCAGCTGTTTTGGGGTGGAAGGCTCTTTATATGTCAATTTTGTCTAGTTGGTCTAATGTGTCATTTAAGGATGTTATTTTCTTATTGATTTTCTGTTTAGATGATCTATTCATATTTAAGAGTGGGGTTTTTAGATCCCCTACTATGATAGTGTTTTGGTCTGTTTCTCCTTTTAATTCTGTTAGTAATTGCTTTACATATTTCATGGCTCTGGGATTGGGGACATAGATATTAATAAGTGTTATGTCTTCTTGGTGCATGATTCCCTTTCTCATTATGAAGTGTCTTTTAGTATCTTTCTTTGCCTTTTTTTTTATTTTGAAGTCTATTTTGTCTGATATTGGTGCTGTTACTCCCACTTTTCTTTGAGTGCCATTTGCTTGAAATATCATTTTCCACCCTTTCACTTTGAGTCTGTATTTGTCTTTGGAGCTGAAATGTGTCTTCTGGACGCAGCATATGGTTAGGTTTTGTTTTTTGATCCATTCTGCAACTCTGTGCCTTTTTATTGGTGAGTTCAGTCCATTTACAATTAGGTTGATTATTGAAATATGAGGTCTTCTTATAGCCATTTTATGTTTTGCTTTCTGGTAGCTCGGTGTTTCCATTGTTTCCTTGTCCTCATGTTTCTGTTTTCTTTATTTTGGTTGACTATTGTGGATTTTGCCTCTGATTCTTCTTGTTTTATGTTATATACTTCAGTTCTGACTCTATGGTGTGTGGTTACCATTACAAATATGAAAAAGATAGTTATTTATATACAGTTGTCCATTTTCTTCTGTGTGTGCCTTATCTCCTTTCCCCTTTGCAAGTTTGGATCTTTGAATCCCCCACTTTTCAGTCATTGTTATCTCAATTTGTTCTTATATATGCTGAAATTCATTACTATCTTTTTATAACAATTCTCTTCTTATTATTTAAGCTTATAATGCCCTATTCTTAGTAAGGGTTGCACTCTTCTGCTTCTTTTTGCCTAATAGTCACTTTACTCCTAATTATGGTTTTTGTTTTTTTTTTGTCATTTTGTTTTAGATGAAATGACCCTTTCAGTATTTCCTGTAGTGCAGGCCATGTAGTGGAGAATTCTCTCAATTTTTATATGTCTGGAAAAGTCTTAATTTCTCCTTCATATCTAAAAGAGAGTTGGTAGTTACTTTCGCTTAATAGTTTAAATATTTGATTTCATTCCTTTTCAGCTTGTAAGGTTTACACTGAGAAGTCCAAGGATAATCTAATGGGTTTATCTTTATAAATTACCATTTTTTTCTCCCTGGCTGCTTTGAGAATTCTGTCTTCATAGTTGATTTTTGATAATTTTAATACAATGCGTCTTGGTGAAGGCCTTTTTGGGTTGAAATATTTGGGTGTTCTGTTGACTTTTTTAATTCCAAGCTCCAGCTCATTCCTTAGATTTACGAAATTCTCCTCAACTATTTGTCTGAAAATACTTTCTAATCTCTGTTCGTTTTCCTTGCCTTCAATAATGACCATTATTCTTATGTTTCTTCTCCTGATGGTATCAGCTAGTTCTTGAATTTCTCTTTTATTATTTTTCATTCTTCGATTTCTCTCTTCTTTCTCCTGATTTATTTCCAGATTTCTGTCTTCAGTATCACTGATCCTTTCCTCTATTTTCCAAGCTTGCTATTTCATTTTTCAACTCTCGCAGTGTGTTCTTCATCTCCAGAAGTTCTCTTTGGTTCTTTTTGAGAGTTTTGATCTCCTTTTTCTGCTCATCTAGTGGTTTTTCCAATTCCTGAAATTGTGGATTTGAGTTGTTTTGAATCTCATTGAGTTTTTTTCAGAAGTACCATCCTGAATTCTCTGTCATTTAAGTTGCATATTTCTATGTCTGTAAGCTTATTTTCTGGAGATTTTATCTTTTTTTCTGAGATGCCTTGTCACCTTGGTTGTTCATGGTGTTTAATAGACCATTTCTCTGCCTGGGCATTAATGGAAGTGTATTCTGCTTTAGAAAGAAGGTTTATTATATAAAGGTCTCTCTTTAGTCCATTGCAAAGAAGGCGCTTTTCTTTTGGTTTCCAGTAGGAGGCGTCTAAGGCTCTTAGATCCCTGCTTTATATAAAGTCTTAATTTTGCTTTGCAAAATTTCTTATAAATATTTATTCATGCTTGCTACCCTCAGTTTCAGTCCCTGTCAGTGTCAGCGACAGATTCGGCAGCATTTGCTCAGATTCCCCTCAGAGGTATGGGGGAGGGCCCTCTGGGTTAGGGTTGGGGGCCGTGGCTCAGCCTCTGTTTTGCAACTGCAGCCAGTAAAAATCAGCTGTTGTTCCTCTGCGGTCCCATCTCGCTTCTCTGTTTTCTGCCCTGATGACTGAGCCCTGCAGCCAACCAGCCACAGGGAGCTCACAGCTATCCCAGGCAGGAATGTCCAGGGAACTCACAGCACAAACTCACCTCTCCTCCCCCCTCCCTCCTGCAGGGAGCTCCAGAAGATTTGAGAGGCCATTTCCTATTTGTCCCTGTTCACCACCTGACACCCAGGGTTCTGACCTTTGGTAGCTCCCATGCACAGATCCCACACTTAGACGTGCTTGTGTGCAGTATGGGTGTTTTTTGTTGAGTTTCAGATGTTCAGCTTATTGTTGTTTCAAAGGGAGAGATCTGGGGGACTCTCTCACTCCACCATGTTTCTAACATTCCTCTTCTTAGTGTTTGAATTTCTGACTCAAGGTGTTTTCTTCATACCCCCAAGTGCTTATTTGAGGATATTTATTTCAGTTTATTGGGTTACATTTTTTTTAGTTTGTGGGTTTCCTAAAAAATGTGTTTTTCTCAAGTGAAATGTTTTGATTATAATTGTCCTTTTATTAAAATGTCTATTAATTCCATAGACAGAATTAGTAGTTTAGGAGGGTTAATGAAATTTCTAAATTAAGAGTGCCCTCTTCTGTCATCGAATTGCAGTTCTTTAAAAAATATGTTTTGTTTTGTTTTGTTTTGGTGAGGGTAGGGATGAATTGTGTATTCTTCTGTTTTGGGGTTCTCTTTTGTCTTGTGGGATCTAGCATTTCCCCCTTGCTTCTTTTCCCTGTTACCACTTCATCTCCCAAGGACACCAGTTTCTTCCTTTTAATCCTCTTCTTTCCCAGAAGCAGTGACTTTCTCATACCACTACTTGAAATCTCACAGGCTTTTCATCGTTTGCTCATCACCAGTACTCTGATATCCTAGGTATCTTTTTAGCACTTTCACACATAAGGTAGAATTTATCTTTCTGGGAGTGAATCTAGCTTACCCAAGTACGCTTTGTTTCACTCAGCTCTTCTAGAACCTTCTCACTCGCTATAGAGAGTTGTGGGAGATTGAGAGATAACTTTGCTGGAATTTGGTATTTATCATTTCTATTATAAAGTAATTTAAAGTGAGTAGTATTCTCTGTCTTCCAGTTATGATGACAATATTGGTTTTATATTGTTTTATTTGCTCATCTTGTGAAGCTGAAGACTACTTTGGAGACTATGTGGAGAGATTTAGATTTAAGAGGCCACCATTATTCTTGAACAAATTGTAACTCTTATCTATAATAAACTCTTAAGTGCTAACTTTTCCACCTCTGTATCTTTGCTCATGCTATTTCTTTCTATATTCTATTTGTTCCTTCTTTCATTATCTCCCCAGCCAAAAGTATTTCCTTCTTTCTGAAATCCCATGCTCTATTTCAGAAGAAAGGATAGGTAAGAGTTTGGCAAAGTTATTGTCGAGTCATGGTATCTAAATTCAAATCTCTGATCTGTTGCATACTGTCTTTGTGCCTTTGGGTAAGTCACTTAACATCTGTGCAGTAAGTTGCCTGAACTATAAGAATGGGAATACCAATATCTACATCATGAGTTTGCTGTGAGACTAAATGGGTTATGAAAACCAGCACAACACCTGACACACAATAAACATCTATCAAATGTTAACTATTACTTAAGTTTACCTTATGACATTTATCATTTGCTCACTTGTGTTTTTGATATCCTGAAACAGGGTGTGAATCTTCTTCTATGTGAAGTACATATTAAGGGCAGAGACTATATCTTATTCAGAGCACCTTTATTTCACTGGGTCAATATGGTATCAGTTACCTAGCTTTCCCCTTATTGCTGATTGTTCACATTTAAATGACCAGGAGTGCTGTGCCTGCCACTGTCCTGAACACTAGGAGTACAAGGATAAGTGAGAAATAGTCTCTCCCCTCCAGGGCCTCTCAGTTAATGTAATTGAGGCATGTTCAACGTACTGTGGGAGCACAGAGGAAGTAATGATTGGTTTTGCACAGCGTTGCTCACCCACATTAATGAAGCAGAAACCAAGTTTCAAACAATTTGGTGAAAGAGGAGCCAAATTTTCTCTTCTCTGAGACATTCATGCAGGTTTGGATTTTTAACTTAAAGATTTTAGGTTAGAGTAGCCTTCTGGGTTGGGGAAAGGAGAGACTGAGAAGGCAGAGTGACCACTAAAAATGATCCAGAGAAAGAATATTTGTGTGAGAGACAAGGCAAAGAATCAGAGAGCAGGGTAGGAAGTGACTCAGGACCAGCTGTCCTTTATTGGGACCCTTTTCTTGTCAGTGGCTTACAAAACAATTCTGAAGGAAATAGAGCACATTTTTAAGAAACTGCCACACCCAAACTCTAGAAGGCCAATACAGATATTAATAACTTTTAATTAAAAAATGATTGGGAACTGTCATTACTGAATATGAAGACATTTTATGTGTCAATCAGTTTTGCTTATTTTTTTGTTTTTATGTTATATGATAAAATATTAATGTCTCCATAGGTCTGAAAAAACTCTTTCAACCAGTATGAGATAAGAAAATAATCATGACACAGTTTACTTGGCAGGGTTTTTTTCTGTCTTAATTAGACAAAATAATGGTATGTCTTACAAGAATGGCATCTTAGGTTTAATGAAATACTTATCTTTGCATACTTGGGAAGGATATTTCTGCAGAATTGAGTCTTAAGAATGGAATTGCTAAAATAAAGGACCTTATACATTTCCTTCCGTAAAGATTGTGCAGGCATACCTCAGAGATATCATGGGTTTGTTCCAGACCAGCACAATAAAGCGAATATTGCAATATATTGTCACACGAATTCTTTGGGTTTCCTGTGCATCTAAAAGTTATGTTTACACTATACTGTAGTCTAAGTGTGTAATAGCATATATATCTAAAAAAACAAAGTACATACCTTAATGATATACTTCGTTGCTAAAAAATGCTTGCCATCATCTGTGACTTCAGCAAGTCATAATCTTTTTGCTGGTGGAGGGTCTTACCTTCATTTGTAAAAAGAATGTAATATTTATGGAGTGCAATAAAGGGAAGTATAATAAAGTGAAACATGCTTGTATCAGTTTACACACACATCTGTTTCTCACTACCTTTGCTAACATTGGATATTATAATTTTTTAATGTTTGAGAGCCTAGTAAGTGAAAATAATATTTTATTTTATTTTATTATTTTATTTTAATTTGTACCTCTGATTATTTAACGACCTGTTACAGTTCTTCTATGAATTACTTTTTCTATTTATTTGATCTTTTTTGTATATTGGTGGTGGTATTTTTCTTTATGATAAGTACTCTTTAGATATGAAGGCCATCAACTTTTTCAAATATGTTACAATTTTTTCAATTTGTTCGTCTTTTATAATTGAATTGTTATATATCTTTTTCCATAAAGAAAGATTTCATTTAGTAAAATTAAAAAATATTTTCTAGTTCTCTTATAATTTCTTTCCTAGGCAAGATTATAGAACTAATTTTCTGTGTTCTTTTCTAGTGTGTTTTTTTAATTTAAAAATGTAATACAGCTGGAATCATTTTTGCCTGTTAGGTCAAGATGGGAATCTAATATGAGTTTATCTCTATGGATAACTGTTTCCCAACTCAATTTATTTCCCACTGATTTGAAATTCCACTGTTGTATAAATTCCCATGCATAGATGGAGTTGTTTCTGGGTTTTACTCTGTTCCATTGATCTATTTGTTTATTCCTTTGCTGGTAACAAACTTTAATTAATCTAGCATCCTCAGTGGGGGTGATATCATCCACAAAAAGGCAAAAATTCATTCTTGAGGGCCAAAAACTATTATTTTATATATATATATATATGAAGCATAAACACATAGTACATAAGAAACACAATTTAAAATATTTTCCCCCTAATCTCTCAACCTCTATAAAAATTTAATACCACAGATATGCTGTTTAAAAAGACTCCTTGTGGGGCTATAATGAAAAAAGATTGTGGAACACTGTTACAGCTTCATAATAGGCATCGGTACCTGATTATGTCCTCTTTCAATAATTTTGTTTCAGTTTTTTCCCTCGCTATTCTCATTTATTTTCCCAAAGGAATTTAGCAGTAATTGCTGTCTCTCGATTGAGTGGGCCAAGCTGATTCCTGAGCCTTGTGTCTGAACCCCCCTTCCACTCCTGGTGGCTTGCTGACTCATGTCCTTCAGGTCCCAGTTCACATATCACCTCCACAGAGGGCCTTCTTTGACCATCCTTACTGTCCTCATATGATGCTTTTCTTCATAGTCCTTACCAGTGTACAAATTATAGTTTTAGTTAATTGTTTTTGTTCCTTTTCTGCCTTTCTCACTAAAATGAATTCCATTAGGTGCAGGGACTTAGTTTGCTCACCACTTTATTTTTTAGCCTTTAAAGCCTGCTGGCACATGGTAAGAGCTTTCTCAATATTCATCAAATGGGTGTGTAAACTCATCATATTCCAAGAGGGTCCATTGGAATTGTCATTGGAGGTACATTCCATTTATAGATTAACTGGAGAAATGGCATCTTTTCAGTTTTCAGTCTTTCCATTCAAGGATGTGGCATCTCTCTCTTTATTGTTTTTTTTTTTTTTTTTAATGTCCTTCAGAAAATTTTTAAGAAGTCTTATGTAAGTCTTGGACATCTCTAGTTAGATTTATTTCTAGGTATTTGAAGGTTGGTCATGGTCTTTTTTTCAATTGTGTTTTATTTTTTAATTAATTAATTAATTTTTATGGTGACATTGGTTAATGAAATCCAATAGGTTTCAGCTGTACACTTTAACAGTAAGGTGTATATATGTTTACATTGTGTGTTCATCTCCCATAGTTAGATTTCTTCCTGTCACCACATATCTGACCCTCTTTACTCCATCTACCTCTCCCCTCCCTCATCTCCACTACCCTCTGGTAACCACTAGTCTATTGTCCATGATCATGAGTCTCTGTTTGTTTGTCCTGTCCATTTGTTGCTTTTAGGTTTATACCCCACATATAAGTGATATCATGTGGTTTTCAACTTTTTCTGCCTGGCTTATTTCATTTAGCATGATTATCTCGAGGTCTATCCATTTTATCACAAAGCTCACTGAAATGGCTCTTTTCTTGTGAATAAGGATCTTTTAATTTTTAATTGTCTTTTTATTGTCATTTTAATTTCCCATTGCTGGTATGACAAATTACTGCAAATTTCGTAACTTAAAACAACACAGATTTGCTCTCTTATAGTTATGGAGGTCAGAAGTTTGAATCAATATCACTGGGTTAAAATCAAGGTGTCAGCAGGTCTGTGTTTATTCTGGGGCTCAAGGGGAGAATCCATTTCTTTGTCTTTTCCTGCCTACACTCCTTGGCTCATGGTCCCATTCTTCATCTTTAAAGCTCATCAGTTTAATCTCTACTTTCATCCTTAAATCTCTCTCTTGTCTCTCTTTTATGAGGACCCTTGCTACTACATCGGGCCCATCTGGATAATCTTCCTATTTAATCGCATTTGTAAAGTCCTTCTGCCATATAAGGTAACATGGTCACAGATTTCAGGCACTTGAGGATGGACATCCTTAGGGGGGTACATTATTCAGCCTATCATACTTGTTCTTGCAGGTATATAGAAAATCATCAGTTTTTCTATGTTCTTGTATTTGGGTGTACCTTGCTCAACTCCTATTTGTATTTGTTTTTCTATTTTCAAGCAATTTCATGTTTGTTTTTCTGTTGATTCTTTTGGATTTCCCGGCAGTTACATCATTTGTTCCCTTTCTTCCTGGTATTTATAGGTTATTTTTTTCTTGTCTCTTTCAGTATTACCTAGAATCTTCTCACTAATGCTAAATAATAGCTATGAGACTGTGTATCCCAGTATTTTTCTTAACTTACCTAGAAATTGCTTCATTGTTTTATGGAGTACATTTTATGAATATGGTGGTTTCTGATAAACCTCTTTTAAATTAAGGAATTTCTATCAAGTTGTATCCTTTTTATTACTAAGATTTTTAGTCAGGAATATGTAATTAATGTATTAATTATTGTTATAATAAAATTAACCATACTTTTTTTCTTTTTAATCTACTAATAGCTTTCTCAGTATTGATCATCTCTGTGTTCCTGGAACAAATCATAGTGGTCACAGTGTGTTGCTCTTTGAATGTACTGCTGACTTCTATTTGCTAAGATTTTATTTCGTATTTTTGTATTGATAAATGTGTTTGGCATAGTGCATTTAGTGATTGATTGTGCCATCCTTGTACATTTTGGGCATGCGTATTAGGTAGTCATATCGGATGAGCTGGAAAGCTTTCTACCTTTTCTGTGGTCGGTAACTGTTTAAATAGTATTGAAGTTATTTGATTTTTGTGAGTTTTGTCAGTGTGAAGTTTCTTGGACCACTACTATTTATCTCTAAAACCCTATCCATACCCAGTAGTGAAGGTGCATTATCCTGAACCATCTATACTTTCTTACCTATTCTGTTTTACAACATTTGGAGTATAGTATGTGACCTGTGGAACAGGTTTTCACTCGGCCGAGCTGCCCAATCCATAAAGAACATGTCATGTCATCCAATGTGGCTTCATTTGTAGGAACCTGTCAGTCCAGGGGCTTACATAATAAAGGCTCAGCTCCAAAGAGACGTGTGTGTGTGTGTGTGTGTGTGTGTGTGTGTGGTGTGTGTGTGTGTGTACTTTGGGAGTTGTCTTCATAACTTATTAATCATCATAGTGTTCCAATGAAACTTCTTAGCAAATCTGCTCTATTATTTCCAGGTTAGGGAAATTACACCTACCAGATCTGAACTAACTTTTGGACTGATTACCATGAAATTGAGCAGAGGCCAGCAAGTGCTTTGATCACAAGAGGAAACACAAACCCAGAGGGACCCCTCTGCTTTTCCATCATGAAAAGCCTGACTGCTTGAGATAGGCTTTTTCAGTCCTCAAAGAACAATTCTCAATTCTGTGCTGAAATGCTGCTTTCAGCTCAGAATTTCAAACTCATGCTTATTTGTATAAATGAGGTTACCCAAGGCCAGGACTATGAATTGCAGTTTTTAACTTAGTAAACCAAAGGAGTTTGCATTGAATAGATTTAAATAATTTTTAAGAGGGATCCTCTGATTTGGTATCTTGTGATCTTAAATCTTTCATCAAGAGTGAGTTTACATAAATGTAAAAGTGGTGTTTCTTGGACTGCTACTGCTAAGTTCTAAATTAAAATACCACTGCAATCATCCTATGTAAATGCTTATCCTCGGGAAATGTTTTAATTAGGCCCTATTTTTGTATAGGGTATCAACTGATTTCTCATTCTTCTCTTCTTACAGCAAAACAGATTATTGGTAACATTTCAATATTTAATGAAACCTGCGTGAGATGGAGAAGAATGAAGACAGCTGATGTAGAGATGTATTTAGTAAGTTTCTGAAAGTTACTCTATTTATGGGTGTTGGTCTTGTGTGGGAGATTTAAAAAATATCAACAAACCTAAAAATCTACTCATATAGCTGCCATTATCAATAGAAGACTCACAGTAACAGTTGTAATCAGAAGCAAGAAAACAGGCACTTCTGCTGCATATTTGAAGACAGAGACTTTGGGGGTTAATGAGATGCCAAGAGAGTTTTTTCATGCACACAGGCTGGTGCAGAGCTGATATTCAGGCAGGATCCATCGAGGAATCCAATGGCTTTTGCATGTGTGTGTCTCTCCACAACCAGAGACTCTGAGTAGGCTCTGAATGCCTTGCCTGGAGGGTCCAGGAGAACTTTTGAAGTTAGATGTGGTTGTCAGGGGATGAGTTGCTACCAGAGGAATTAAGTGGGAAGAAGTGTGTGTCTATCGTATATATGAGAACAAGAAGGAGGAAGTTGCCAGTTTTGGGCCCTTGGCTTTTAGTACATTTTTATTTTAAAATGTATTTATTATAATGATAACATTGTAACTATGATGCCAATGGTATTACAACTCTAATATGTCCCCACTGTTGTCATTTCACTTTTTGAAGGAAATTTAAAGTCAAGAACAAGAGAGGCCACAAGAAAGGTAAAGATCTAGGCATTCAGAGCCTTTTAAGCCAGAGAGTCACCTAGTGCGCTTTTCTGTGTTGTAGTTCCACATTCAGGGCCTGAGATGGTATCAGAAGGAATTTTCCCAGGAAATGATCTTCAATATCACCACCAGCAGCCAGGCACCTGAGATGTGCTTGGACCTGCGTCCGGGCACCAACTACAGTGTCAGCGTCCAGGCTTTGTCTGTTGCACTTCCCGTGGTCATCTCCCTGACAACCCAGATAACAGGTAAATCTTGAATAAAAGCATTTGAATGAACAAAGTCAGCACAGCACTGTAGGTAGGCCTGGGTAAAGAGGAACACTGCTCCTTCTTATTACTATACAATGAACTGTAAGAGAGAGAGGAGGAAGGACATGGAATTGGAGAGGAATGCTAAGGGGCCTGCCACTGTTTTATTATGCCTTATTTCTTACAAAGATATCTGAAACAAAATGTTAACATTGATTAAACCTGGGTAATGCACACCTGAGTGTTGGTTATATTCCTTCTAGACATTTGAAATATTTAAAATATTTCATACTTAAAAAGGATTCTTCCTATTACTGTTTCTTTCTCAGCATCATATTTAACTGTGATTTTGTTGCAAGTGCCTTAAGAATACTTTTCTCTCCAAGAAACGATTAGCAGTTCCACACTCCTCCCCAACAAATTCACTTTCCCCTTATTTTCTTATCTCTCCTCAAATCTGTGATACCTCTCCCCGCACACACTCTGAGCTAATACTCAGAACTTTAGCTTCTTGTTTCTTATTTCACTGAGAAATTAGAAGTAATCAGCTGAGGACTTGCCATTCCCAAATCTCCCTTTGCTGCATGAATGCAGAACTGTACATTTTGTCTTCTCTCTTGTCCCCATTCCTAAAGCGATACCCTACCCCCACCAAACTGATGCACGGGACCCCACCCCTTCTTGCTTTACCATCACTTCTCTACAATGTAGTCCCCACACTGCACAAGCATGTTGTAATTTCCTTTTTTAATGCAAGCAAGACAAAAAAGTAAACACACTTCCTTTAATCCCGTATTCTCTGCGACTACTTTGTCTTCTGTCAGCCACACTTTTACAGCAAAACTCCTTGAAAGCAGTGTCTGTTGCATAGGCTCCACATCCCTACCTCCTGTTCTCCCTTTGCATCATTCCAACCGGGAAGCATTTGTCTCCACTGCTTTACTGAAAGGATCTCCATCTTGCAAAACCCACTGGCCAGTTTCTTTCTTAATCTGATTTTCTCTACAGCATTTGACATTCCCTCCTTCTTAGGATGCCTCTTCTCGTGGCTTTTGGTTCCTCCTACCTTGTTGGCTGTTCTTTCTCAATCTTCTTTGCTGGCTCTATCTACTTTTATTGGTGCACCGCCCCCCGCCCCCATGATCCCCCTTCCTTTTTCTTCATTATCTACCCTATCTGTCTAGCTGATCTCTACTGATCTCATAGTTATAAATATTGCCTGTATGTTGAGGATTCTCTAATATGTATCCTAGTCCCTATTTCTCCTTTCCATCCTACCCTTGTACATCTATCCCACTCTTCAACATATCTCATTGAATATCTAAAAGGCAAATCCAAGAGAATTTTGGTTTCTTACCTCTTCCCTCACCCCTAGATCCACCTCCCACCCAGGATTCTCTTTCTCAGTTATTGGCATTCCTGCCAATTGCTTAGGCCAAAAGAGTCACAATTGATTTCATCCCTCCCATTGATTTCTAATCTATCAAGCCTCATTGGCTTATTTCTGAAATGTATTTTGAATTCAACCACTTCTCCACATTTTTGCTTTCACTATTCTAGCAACCTAATACAAGCCAGCAACCTCTGCTTGGACTCCTGCAGTAGTTTTCTAACTGGTTTCTCTGCTTTTACAGTTACCTCTCAAGCCTCCCTGCCCCCAGTCTTAATTTCCATCACAGTAAGAGCCATCTTTTAAAAATTTATATGAGAACATGTCATCCCCAGCTCCAAACTATCCAGTGAGTTTCTGTTAGTGTTAGAATAGGATTCAAGTCTGCTTATTCTGGTTGTGGTTCCATAGTGTAGCAGTTAACACATCTGCTTTACTCACAGAATGTCCTGGGTTCATGTCCCAGTGAAGCCATAGTCCATGGTCCATGGCCATGCCACCCTGAACAAGCCCAATGTCTGATCTCGTGAAGCTAAGCAGGGTCAGGCATGGTTAGTATTTGGATGGGAGACCACCTAGGAAGACTAGGTGCTATAGGCATAAATAATCATTAAAAAAAAAAAAAAAAAAGAAACTGCTTACTCTTCCCGGACACTCTCTCCACCTTGCTTCTTTACATTATAATCATTATATAAAATGATTATAATGTAAATCTGCTAAAATATCACCACCTTAGAGAGGCTCTCCCACCCACCCATCCTTTCATAAATAACCTCGCCATATCCACCCCATCACTCTTTATCCTCTTACCCTGTTTGAACTGCTTCATAGAACATGTTTTCAGAAATTATATTTTTAAATTGTTTATTTTCTGCCTCCTAAAATAGGACCTCTTTAAAGGCAGAGATTTTGATCTGTGTGTTCTACCTTTATCCCCAACATGTAAGGGTAGTGCTAGCACATAGCACAACAAAGAAATATTTTTGTAGCAAATGGATATGAGGGCCAACCCAGAAATAGCCACTGAGTGGTTTTGGTCTTGAGTAGGTGCCTGGTTAGTTAAGAAAGGCTTTAGACCAAAAAGAATTTACCCCATTTGGAGATGGAAAGACAAATAATGTTCATTCAATTTGGGCATTCCTTTCCGTGTGACTTATTAAAATGAATAGTTATCCAGTCTCCTATTCTTTGGTCCTCGTTATGTTTGGATGGTTTGCATTGCTAATTTAAATGAGGATTTCATACTTTTTGAGTTGGGGGAAGGGAGTTTCATCTTGATGAGACACTTATTTCTATTTTGTTTTATAGGTTAGATGTAGTTCTAGTAGCTCGGGCATCCTGTCTGCGAGTGTAGCCATCAGGGGTCACTGTTGAGCTGTTTAAGTTCCCTGTGTCCATGACTGCATGTTTTCTAACTCTACCCCACTTTAAAAAATTTGCAAGTTTTAAAAAGTGTGAAAATTCAAGTTAATATCTTAAGAAAGTGTTTTTAAAAAAACCCTCAAAGAACCCTCCTTTTAAGGGAGAAAAAAGGGAACCTTGTATGTCAATGTGAAGAGGTACACCTGGCTGCCTATGATTTATTTTAGTAAGACCATGAACTTTTGAATTTACCAGAAATGTCAGGCAAAGCATTTGGGTCTGAAAAATACAGCAGGTGATTTCTCAGAAGAAAAGTGAACGAATGTCCTTTCTGAGTGTCTTACGTTAAATCTTACTAATGGATGAAAACAGGCGCTTTAAATATGTTGCTGACCTCAGAGGCGAGAGTAAGTTCTAGGAATGTTGAAGGACAGAGGCAAGTGTTGCAGTGAAAGTGGAAGAGGATGCTGGTGAGAGGGTGGGTGAGGTGGAAACACTGTCACCATGCTGCCGGGCTTCCTCAGGGAGAGCATTGACCCCAGCCCTTTAGAGTAGCCCCACCACTTATACCTCCTCAAATCAGGGTGAAGAACAAACTTCCACCCTTGGTAGAGACCCAGAGAGTCAGAAGACTTGCACACGTTGGTTATGCCATTTTCAATCCAAGTCAAAAAACTTGTAGGCAAAAGTTTCTTCTCAGAGGAAGAGAAAACCAGAGAGGAAAAAATGGGGAGGGAGAGAGAGAAAGCAAATACATGCATCAAAGTAAAGATAAACCACTTGTGCTAAACCACATGGTGATCATATGAGGTTGAGCATTTATTATGGAACCAAGAATTCTCGAGAAAAGTGTAGGAAAGATGTAAACAAAATCATTCCTCCCCAAGTCTACCTTTGGTACTAAGGCTGGTAACTTACATGGGAAACTTCTCGTCTCTACCTACGTACGTAATGAGAAAAAGAGAAGGTACCTTTTGAGACGTTCAGGAAAGCAACTGAAAACACAGGTGTGCTCCAAGTATTGTCAGGCTGTCCCTTTAACAGAGGGGTCCAGTCAGGATAGCTCTTGATTCCCCCGTAGGACTAGGGGCCACCACCCGCCTCTGACACTTTCTCTCTTATCTCTCTTACTACGAGATGTCCTCAGGGAGGACCGTGCAGGACTAAGTCTCTTGAGCTCTTCTGCTATGGACTTCTCTTCCATGGTTGGCTACCCAAAAACCATCCAAGGACAGCACACTCCTGTGTCCTCAGTGAGACCCCTATGTCCTCAGGCTGGTTCCAGGGGACCTCGCTATTGCTTCTGCTCCCCTGAGCTCCTAGGGGCAGAATCTGCCCCTGAGTTAGGAGAGGGACTGGCTTTCATCCCAGCTGTTTTCCTCTTCGTCCAGACTCCCCCAATCTTGTGGACACAGATTCTTTGACATTTAGAGACCTAATGTTAGGTCAGGCCAGGAAGGACACACACATGCCTTTCCATATCCCCATGGGCCACCTATTCCTCTCATCCATAGAAATCTCCCAACTACTTTCTAGCTTCAAACTGAATCTCAACCCCTTCCCCCCTAGCAAATGGCAATATGGGCCTGAGTGCCTCCCAGCTGCTTCACTGAAAGCATCCACATCCCAATTTAAGCCCTGCTGAGACAAGATGATACACCACAGAAGAAAACAGGCTGGATGTGTAATTCTCTTGTGTTAATAATTAAATGTGAGGGGGAAAGTTTATATCAGAAGAATATGTGTCTATGTGAAGAGGTTGTTTAAGATGTGGCTTTGTTTCAGAAAAACTCTGAGCTTTTGAATTTGACTGGAAATGTCAGGCAAGGGATTTAGGCCTGGAAAAGGTAGCAGCTGATTTCCCAGAAGAAAAGTGACTGGAATTTCCCTTCTGAGTGTCTTACATTAAACTAAATCTTACTAATGGGACCAGGAATCCGGAACCAGGGTTTCTGCGTGCTGTGGGCCTGGGGGAGGGGCATGCTGCAACTTAAGAATTTAATTCAGCAAATATTTGAATAGTGATGTACAAAGAGCTGTGCTAAATGAAGGGTATGTAAAAATGAAAGGAAGATTGTCCCTTCTTTCTGGAAGGCCAAGTCTCATAACTTTATTATAGATAGGGGAGATGTAGCTAGCCTCATGGAAGCTGATGACTTATGGTGTAAGCTACCAGTCTTTCTATTGTCATTAATTTCAATCAATCCTGCCATGAGTGGGTGGCGTGATTTCTCTGGGGAGGTGCCAAGAATCAGAAAAGAATCATTATAATGTCTTTTTTTTTTCTGTATCTTTATTTCTGTATGTTAATTCCTTGCATTTAGTTGAAGTTTATAAAGTTGCAACTTTCGTTTAGTTTTAGTGCAAATAAAATTTTCTTCTATTTTGGTTGTTTTTCATTTTGGTGGGTTTTAGAAAAAATTTTAGCACATTTGCATTCACATTACCTCCTTTAGCTTATTGATTTTAATACTTTGCCTACATTAATGATATTAACCTTCTGTTATACTTATCACAACCCCAAGGTTATTTACTCTTTAATTTTCTTTTCAATATTCTTTTTGACATTTAGACAGCTTAAATTTTCATGTAATCAATTGTATTGATTTTTTAAATAATTTCTGCCTCTGGTCATGCCAAGAAGAGCCTTTCCCATTCCAAAATCAGATTAACTTTTACTCTCTAATATTTTCTTATGTTTCTTAATAGTTTTGCTTTTTGCATTTAAAGTCAGAATGATCTGGAATTTGTTTGGATGTCATGGTAATATATTTTTTTCCCCAAATGAAAAGCAGTTTTCCATCAGCTTCGGAAAGACCATTCATGCTCCACACTATATTCTTGTACCTTACTATTACAATTATTGTAGTTTTATAATATATTTAATAGTTTGCAGGACGAGTTCTCCTTCGTTGCTTTTCTCCATACTCTTCAAATTTTTCTCACATGGCAGCTCCCATATTTTCCTTTATCAGTTGCTTCAATTAGAGAATGGGTAGTGTTGATACTGGTGGTGAGGTAGTGAGGGTCTCATTTCTGAGTCTCCCTTCATCTCACATACCCAGAGTTGAAGAACCACACTCTTCAGCCCAGACAGGACCTGTTCCTTGCCTTGGTTCTGTTCCGTTTAAACCAGCCATGAGGCTAATGGGAAGGAGGGCAGCTCTGCCAGGGACAGCAGTTCCGGGGATGAGAAACAGCGCCTTGGAAAATATGGCTAGAAGTTAAGGTTATTTAAATGTGGCTAAGAAACATCCTGATGACAGTTCAGGCTTTGCACTGAAAAGGTCAAGCAAGCTGTTTAAAATATGAGGTAGGAAAGGCCTTAAGCAAGCCCAGCAGAAAATAGTCTGGAAGTCACATGCTGATTGAATCAGATGGGTGGTAGTGGCACATGTAGAGCTGCAGCAGAAAGGGCAGTGTGACAGGAACAAGCAGGGGATGGACGGCTTCCTGCTTGTTCTGTGGTTCTGCTTCTCCGACCTGAGTGAGCACTTTGTTCTGCTGTTACTTGAGGGTGATGAGGAACCCAGTGGTTTTAAAAGGCTAGCCAAGAGATTAGAGGAACTAGACTAAAGGAATTATTAATCTCAGAGAAGAGCAAACAGAGGAATAATTTAAAAGACCCTGAGAAGGGTTCTCACACAGAAAGAGTGAACAGTTAGTTCTCCCTCTGGGCTGAAAACAGGAAATGTGTGATCAAAACTACCTACTGTGACAACAAAACACCACAAATGAAAGGGCATTTCAATGGTAGCAGGAAGGGCAGAAGGCAGAAATTCTCAGACCGGAAGGAACACATCCCCTTGGGGTACATAGTAGGAGCTTTTCAAACTACACCGCCCTGTCCCCATCTCTGCTGCAGGAACCTAGGCCCTCTTCCTTGGCCTGTCAGTTAGGGAATCTCTTTCTGGACACTTTGGAAACAGCGTAAATCCTTAACACTTTTGTGTGAGGCCTTGCCTGTCAGCAAGGGCTGCTCTGGTGATCTTCTAGGGTCCCTGGCAATCCCACAGGTTTAATATATACTCTGTGTAACCATAACTAGCTAAGATTGGAAGGCATTCTAGATTTACCACTGTTTAACAAAAGCTTAAGGGACTCTCATCCTTCCACTTGGTCTTAGATGCCTAGATTTCCTGGCAGTCTGCTCGGGGCCCTCATCTTTTTTCAGATGCATTTATACTGACCCCTGGGTAACCATGGACTCTCCTACTGATGACTGAATTAATTATCACCACCAGTTTTCTTCCAACCTCTGTGATGCAGGACTAGGCAAATTCTTCTGAGTGTGTGATGGGGTGATGGAGTCTCAAGTTCTGCACAAGGTGGAATGAGAGAGAGAGAGAGAAAGAGAGAGAGAGAGAGAGAGAGAGAGAGAGGGAGGGAGGGAGGAAGAAAGTGTGTGTGTGTGTGTGTGTGTGTGTGTGTGTGTGTGTGTGTGTGAGTGAGTTTGTTCTTGGCTGAGTGCATAAAGAATTCAAACACATGCCAGAGTTAGAGTCAAAAGGAAGGTTTATTAGAGAAGGGGTAATGCGCCATAAACAGAGCATGGCCTCTTTTCAGAGGCAGAGAGTGAGAGAGCCTAAGAGAGACTGAGAGCGACAGATAGAGACAGTGACAGTCAGAGGGCCTGAGTAAAAGACACTGAGAGGGACCCCAAGTGTTCGGGGAAGTCAGTTTGTTCATTCTTTAGTTCCAGTGAGTTAAAGTTTAAAGACTGTTTACTGGTTTCCTACAATGATACGGACAGACAGTGAGAAAGGATATGCGTATGTAGCATGAAAGGCCTGCTGGCAATTCCCAGCCTGTGATCCATGGGTTCTCCATGTTTTTAGCCATAGGGAATAAATGATTCTATTTTAATGACTGTTTTCCTGTTTTCCCTTCAGGGGATGGGGAAATGGGTTGTTAGCAATCCCACTAGAAATCTTCCTTTGTTCTGCAGGTTTCCTTGTGGTCTGGCTGCAGGGCTCATCAGCACATTGCAGTCTCTGAATGTAGGCTGATTTAACAGTGTCTGTCCTCTTGCCTCCTCCCTACATTATCTGGACCTGCATTTCTAACTGCCTGCTTGGACAATTCCACAAGCACTTTGACCTTCCCAGGTCTGGAAGTGGGCACTTCTGAACCAGCCCCACCTCTCCCACCCCTGCACCCAACACACACACCTTGATGAAGGACATCACCACTAACCCAGTCCTCAAAACAAAAGCCCAGGTTCCTCCCCCTTCCTTATCTTACACCACATTTTGTTCCATCTCCCCGTGAGTGTCTCTTGCATCTCCACTCTCAGCTCCTGTCACCTGCTTCAGACCTCAGGCACTTACCTAGATTTAGGATGACCTTTACTTGTACTATTTTCCAGTTCATCCTCCAATGAGCTGTATTTCTAAAATATACATCTGAAGAATATTTAAATGACTTTTTCTTATTTCTAGGACCTCAGATCTGACCTCTACCCAAACCTCTCACCTTCTGGCCTACCTCTACCCAGGCTTTCAGCCATACTGAACTACCTGTGGTTCTGTCTGTGGCCACTCCCTCCTCTCTCATCTCTGGCTTCTGCATATTACCTGTTTCTGTTATTTGGTAGGCTCACCATCCTGCCCTCGGCCAGGTGTTCTCCCTCTGCACTCCCACAACTTCCTATAACGTTATCATAGTTCTCAGCATCACAAGTTTACAAAACTGTCTCCATTTATAGACTTCGAGTTCCTGGAAAGCAGAAACCATGACGTCTATGGCTGTTTCTCCCAGCCTCACATGGTGCCTGGAGCATAGAGGTGGCTGATAAATGCGTCCTGAATGGCCATGTATAAATAACTGATTTAATACATATTTAATTGAGCTTTACAAACTATCTAGGAAGATCTAAGTTTTTATTTATTATCATTTAGATTGAGAATCTCTACCCCAAAGCTATTTTCTAATTGGATGATTAAGTCTTGACTGTCTGTTTTGGCCTTCTAGCCCTTGATTTCACGGTGGCAGAGTTCAGGACCAGGGTTGGGGGCATTCATAGTTTACGCTCTTCCTCACTTCCTCCATCCTTCCCTCCTATAAATCTCATCTACTTGATAGCACTGTTGAGAAGGTTAGATAAGATAAAACATACAGGGCACATCTAGTGCATTTGGTTTGTGCTCAATGCACCCAGTCAATGCACCCAGGCTACGTTACCCACCACGGCATTAAAATTTTCCTTTTGATGGCCCCATGAATGCCACTTTTTCATGCTTCTACTTGTTCTAATCGTACCCTTTTCTTTTTCTTTTTCATGTGTTTTCAGAGCCTCCCCTTCCAGAAGTAGACTTTTTCACAGTGCATGGAAGGCCTTTACCACGCCTGAAACTGAGAGCGGCTAAGGAGAAAAATGGACCTATCAGGTCAGTAGCAGCCCCTTACCCATATTGCCCAATGATCTTGGAAATTGGGGTGGCTGCCCTTGAATGGCTGGGTCAGTGCAGTCAGAGCCCCTTTTCTTGTTTCCTTGGCCACAGACTGGGCCTTTAATCCCAACCAGTACCCTCCCAAACAAGTAGTGAGACTTATAAAGGGCCAGAGACAAGTATTTGGGCAGCTTAGTTTAAGAAATTCCTTTGGTCATTGGACGAGCATCAGTTGGGTGTCCATGACATGTCAGGCATTATCCTTTGCATTCACATCTCCATGTATATGTTAGTGATGATGGATCAGTGGCATTGATCCATTTATCAAAAACAGAATATATTTTCCTTGACTTAAGGATGACCTTTGGGTGTGTGTAGGCTTCTCATTGGATAATTTTTTAAATTCATTCGTGTATTACATTATGAGCAAGACACTGCATAGTTAAAAAATGCTTCTGGGATTCCAGAGACTAGTAGGATGGCATTAGCGTGTCTCAGTTGAAGGACTGTATTATGTTCAATGAAGCATTTTAGTTGCAATTGTCATGGGAGGATTAGGAAAGCAGAATTGTTCCCCTTTTTAAGGAGGAAGGTAGAGATTCTCCTGGAGAGATGAGCAATTTGCTCATCTTGCTAACAGAACCTTGCCACCATTGATGTAACCTACACGACATGGCCTTATGCCTCTCTTAACCTGTCAGTCTAATGACCCTTAAATACAGTCAAGGTATAAATAAATGTTAGATATCATCATAAAAAAAAGAACATCTGGAAATATCTGTGTGTGCATATATAATGAAACTTAGGCTTTTTCTGTCTTTCCATTAGTTTAAGTTCAGAAAACTGAACTTAAAGATCTTTCCAGGAATGAATATTGCCTAAATTGTTATGTTTCTTGATTCCTGACAAGTGACTGGAGGGCATTGTAATTCTGTTGCTATAAAGAAAATAAGTTGTGATATCACTGCCTCAGAGAATTTGCAAGAGCAAATGTGACATTTGGACCAAATAATTACGTAAGGCAAGAAGAAGAGCCAAATGACAGCCTATCCTTGTGGCTTGTGCAGGCCAGTGCTTCCAAAACAGGAAGTGGAGATCTGTGAGTCATTCAAGGGAGGGTGGTGGTAAGGACGAGGGGAGGAGTTCTTTTCCAACAGTGATGTTCCAAACAGCTACAACTGCTTCTCTGACATCATCGGATTAATTACCAGCAGGCAAGTGGGGTGATTTCCTCGGCCTGACTGCTGTACCTAATTTGAGCTGGGTGTAGCAGCTTTGCCAGTGTGTGACAGGCATGAACCTGCTTTGTGCATTGTGACTTGGGGCACATGGTGGAGCAGGGGCTCTCAGATCAAGGCTTTCTTCCTCAGCTTGGTGATCTTGGGTGGACTCTTTCAATGGTGGCATCTCCCACCCTTGCCAGATACAGGAATCACCTGGGCTGCTTTATCAGCAAGACAAACTCTCAGACTCAACTGCTGGAGATTTCAATTCAGTAGGTCCGGGCTGGGGGCTAGAACTGTGTATAATAATCAAGCAATTTAGGTGATTACAGTCTTGCTAACCTGGGAGACTGCTTTCTGTCACGTGAATGGTGCCTCTAGTGGGCGATGTACAGAACTAAATAGTTAGGTGAGCCTTGAACTTGGAAGGATAAGAAGGGTTTGGAGATGTGCTTATGGAAGGATGAGAAGGGTTTGGAGATGTGCTTATGGACATAAGGATGAAGCTGTTGCAATATTTACTTACCTGCGGTCACGATTCATGGAGATACGTTAAAGTTCCCAGGGAAGTTTGTTGCTACAACTGTTCCTTTGTAGGCAATAGGTGCTTAGTAAATGTTTACTGGCAGTGGCAACAATAGTTCATTGCCCTGCAGGCTTTACTTTCTCCCTTTTGTGGAAAGCCCTTTGCTGACAGTGATCACAGACTTTGTGGAAATCAGGACACTGAGGACACCTAAGATGTTTGGGATGGAGACTTTCTAAATCCTGCCTGTACTTGGTGGTGAGGAGAGGGCTCCCTTTTTGTAACCTAGTGATTTATAGGAAGCAGGAGATGGGGCATTAGGTTTGTGGAACAGGAAGTGTATATTTACTGGTAAAATAGAATTACGTGGCCTAATGAGTTGGAAATCACCCTAATCATATTTGGTGCTGATGAATTTCCTCTTTACTGAACTTTTAATTCAAGTAACATTGGTGGGGGTCAGTCACAGCCAAAGGCCTGTGTAAGGATTTACAAAGATACAAGAGTTAATCATTCAAACATCTGCTACTGAGCCTGAAAGAGAAAGCAGATGTTCAAACACTTACTACACCAGAGGTAGGAGATATGCACTGAGTAGATGGTAATTAAAAGGAAGATATGGTTAATTCTCAGTGAAATTTATTCTTAGACTTCCTTTCATTGATAGGTTTTCTATCTGGGATAAATAATAACAAAACCCATGACAAAATGACAGCTGATTGCTGATATGTTTCCATGTCCACAGTTAGGAAACAGTTTCACAGTGTATAAGTAATCTTTTGCCTGTCTGGCTAATTCAGGATATTGCCAGACTAGATTAAGTCATGGTGACTTTGGACTCCTTGCTTCTCAGTGATTTTACGTGAACTTTGGTATCAGTACATGAACTGTAGGGATCACATGAGTTCCATGTGAGGTTACCATGTGATTTCCTGGAGCCTCTTTGCAGACTTAGTCTATTAACTCTTGCAGGCAAGCAGCTTCCACACAACTGCTAAACCCTTTTCCACAGCTGGGCTTTATTTTCCCACATGAAAATCACTGATTAGATTGACTTAATGACATGTATGCCCAGGGAAATGATGAATGTAACAATTTCTCCCAGATAAAGAGGATGTCTTCGGCATCTGCCGGCAGTCAGAACACGAAGAGACCCACCCCTCTGGCCAATGTCATCTGGCTTTAACACTTTAGGTTAAAACTGGAGTCGCTTTACTGTTGGAGCTGTCAGACTAAATCTCGCATGGGTGAGGACTTTTTTTTTTGTACAATGTTGTATCTCCAGTGCCTAGGAAGGTGCTTATCTCATAGCAAATGCTCAATAAATATGTATAAATGAATGAATGAATCCCTTAAGCAAGAGTCTGATAGACATTTTCTCTTTCCTTCCAGTTCATACCAGGTGTTAGTGGTTCCCCTGGCCCTCCAAAGCACATTTTCTTGTGATTCTGAAGGGACTACCTCATTCTTTAGCAACACTTCTGATGCCGATGGATATGTGGCTGCAGAACTACTGGCCAAAGATGTTCCCGATGATGGTATGGAGATAACTGTTGGAGACAGGCTGTATTACGGCAAATACTACAATGCACCCTTGAAAATAGGAAAAGATTATTGCATTATATTACGAATCACAAGTGAATGGAATAAGGTATATTTCTTTAAAAGCGCTTATGAACTATTTTCTTCTTCCCATGAAATTTGAATGTTTGAATATTTGTTTCCAAATATTTGAGATGGACACTGCATATAATAATTATAAGAATGTGTTGAATATTTTGCCTTTAGAAAAGACAGGCGAAACCTTAATGGAAGTTGATAGTCTGGACTTCCTGGGGGACCTGGTTTTGGTTCCCCTCTTAAGCTTCACAAATGTCCTCATTCTTCTGCAATACTGAAGCCTGAGTTGGAGAGGAACATCTCTGTCACTTCCCTGTATGCCTGCTGGGCTGCTGCCTCCCCCTCATTCTCCTGGAAGCAGGAGGGAAAGGCAGATGAAGCTCAGCACTTCCCTATTTTTTGCTTCCATCACTTCCTTAGCTATGGCATAGGCTCTGCTTTCCTCTCCCCTGTTTTTAGAAAGGCTATGTTCTTTCAGGGGACTTAGAGCTGAATATCCATTACATAAAATGTAAATTTAATGAGCTGGACAAGGAGAATAGCAAGAGCCAGATCAGTCAGTCAGGGATGGAAGAACCATTGTGATGGTTGCCCTAGGCGAACTCTGTGACTTGGGTGTGTAAATTCGTGTGGGTTGGTAATTGAAACTGGAAAAATTATATTAATATTCATAGAAACATCCCTCGACTGACGACTTTGAGCCATTTTGAGGGAAAGGTTGGACACATATTTAAAACTGAGACACTCTATTAAATTCTGTGTAAGACACGACTCTAATGTGCCGTTATCATGCTTGATATAAAATCAATAGGTATTTTTAAGAATATGTCTAGTAGCAAAGAGGTCTGGTAGTGTTTCATGACAATAATGTAGGAATTAATAATTGGAAGGTTAAAACCCAGAATGTATTGCCTTGAACTTGTTCAGAAGGTATTTATGGCTTAGACAAGGCCTTCTTGTGGGAAAATTACCTGGAGATCCTGGTTTGGCATTTCTAGCCATAGACACAGCACTGGCCATACAAAATGAGTACAGTTTAGAGATTGGTCAGGGAGCTGCTGCTGTTCCAGATTGAAACTTTGGTCTGGAAGAGTGTATTAGTCAGATTGGACTGCTGTTACAAAATACCATAGATTGGGTGGTTTAAACAAGAAGTATTTATTTCTCACAGTTCTGGAGATAGGGAAGTCTGAGATTAAGGTGCAGGAGATTTGGGGGGTCCTCCTCCTGGCGTGCGGACAGCAGCCTCCTTGCTGCGTCCTCACATGGTGGGGAGTGAGTGAGCTCTGGTCAGTCTTCCTCATCTCATGTGGATGCCAATCCCATCACAGAGGCCCCACCCTCATGACCTCACCTAAACCTAATTACTTCCCAAAGACCCGACCTTCAAATACCATCATGTTTGCGGTCAGAGCTTCAACATATGAATTTTGGGGGGATGTAAACAGTCAGTCCATAACAGAGGGAAGGAAGCAAGAGATCAGGGTAAGAATTCTAGCTCATAAGAAACTTTCTCGAGATGTCATCGTTACCCATTTTTCCTACAGCTGAGCAGAACATGTGCCCGTTCTCTGGGATGCTAAAGGAGACGAAGCGGCTTTGAAAAAAATAATTGTATTTGGACTTGCACATTTAAATTGCAATTACTTCCCCCGTGGGTTTCAAATATATTAGTGTTATAGTCACATTAAAGTCAGCATTTATTTATTTATTTATTTATTTATTTATTCATTTATTTATTTATCTTTTCTAAATAGCTTTATTGAGATACAGTTTATATACCATATAATTGACTCATTGAAAGTGTGCAATTCTGTGATTTGTAGTGTGTTCACAACGTTTTACAACCATTACCGCCATCTAATTCCAGAATATTATAGTAGTGATTTATTTTTAATTGCAGTAAAATCTACATAACAAAATGTATCATCTTAACAATTTTTTAAGTGTACAATTTAGTAGTATCAAATATGTTTACATTATCATGCAGCAAATCTCCAGAGCACTCTTCGTCTTGCAAAACTGAAATTCTTTAGCCATTAAACAGCAACTCCCCAATCCTCCCCTTCCATGGCCCCTGGAAATTACCCTTCTATTTTATATCTCTATGAATTTGACTCCTCTAGGTACCTCATATAAGTTGAACTATACAGTATTTGTCTTTTTTCGATTGCCATATTTCACTTAGCATAACATCCTCAAGGATTTTCCATAACATGTGTGTCAGAATTTCCTTCCTTTTGAAGGCTGAATGATATTCTGTTGTACGTATGTACCGCATTTTTTTTTCCATTCATCTGCGAGTGGACAGTTGGGTTGCTTCCATCTATGGGTGTATAGATCTGCCTTTAAGTTCCTGCTTTCAACTTTTTGGAGTTTATACCCAGAAAATGGAACTACTGGATCATATGGTAATTCTATTTCTAAATTTTTAAGGAGTTGCCATAGTATTTTCTACAGTAGCTGTACCATTTTACATTCTCACCAATAGAGCACAAGGCTTTCATTTTCTCCACATTCTTTCTATCACTTGCTTTTTTCTGTTTTGATGATGGCCGTCCTAGTAGATGTGAGGTGGTATCTCATTGTGGTTTGGTTTGTGTTTTCCTAATGATTTGTGATGTTGAGCATTTTTTCATATGCTTTTGACAGATTGTGTATCCTCTTTGAAGAAAAATTTATTCAAGTTGTTTGCCCATTTTTAAATTGAATTATTTATTTCTTTGAGTTTTAGGAGTTCTTTAGATAGTCTGGCTATTAATCCCTTATGAGACAGATGATTCACAAATATTTTCCTTCCATTCTGTAGGTTGGCTTTTTACTCTGTTGATAGTGTCCTTTGGGGCACAGAAATTCTTAATTTTACTGAAGTCCAATTTGTCTATTTTTTTCGTTTGTTGCCTGTGCCTTTGGTGTCGTATCCAAGAAATCATTGCCAAATCCAATTTTATGAGACTTTTCTTCTGAGAGTTTTAGGTCTTATATTTAGTTTTGATCCATTTAATTTTTGTATTTGGTGTTAGGTAGGGGTCCCACTTCATATACATACATACATACATACATATTATATATATATATATATATATATATATATATACACACACACACACACACACACACACACACACACACACACAATGTATAATGTTTTTGCATGGATATTTAGTTTTCTCAGCACCATTTGTTGAAAAGATTTTCTTTCCCTATTGAATGCCCTTGGCACCTCTGTCAAAATCATTTTACCATATATGGAAAGGTTTATTTCTGGGCTCTCTATTCTGTTCTATAGTTCTGTATGTCTGCCTTTATTCCAGTACTACACTGTCTTGATTAATAGCTTTGTAAGTAAAATTTGAAATCAAGGAGTGTGAGTTTTCCAATCCCCCATTTTGTTTTTCCTCTGTGTATCTGTCCCAATAAATAGCATCACCATGCTCCCAATTGCTAAGAGAGAACTCTAGGGAAAATTTTTATCTTCTCTCTTTTTATTATCTTCTTGTCTAGTTTACCATCAAACTGTATCAATTCTCTCACCTTAATGTTGTTTAAAATCATCCTTTTCTCTTTTTCATTAGTACTGTTAAGCCTTTGACATCTCTTGTCTGAATATCAATTTTTGAACTCATTTTCCTACCTCTTATCTGCCTGTTTCCTTCCTCCATATTATTACCAAAATGAGTTTTATAAAATACATATCTCATCAAAGCACTTCATTTTAATGAGCTCCCTTCTTCACCTGGCCCTGCCAATTTCTCTCCTTTAATACACTCAGTTCCCTAGTAACAGCCTTGCTATTTGAGGTCTTTTTTTCAGTTCTCCAATGCCTTGAAACATGTCCTTCACTGGTTACTCTTGCATATTATCTTTTCTTAGATAGACTTGATGCCCTTAGCATCAGACAAAATTCAGTCACATTCAAAACCTTATGCCCATTTTAAGCTTTTTCCCAGAATTTTTTCAGTGGAAATATATTATTTTCAGTTTTTAATAAAATAAAAACCAGAATGCTCAAGGTTGTCACTTGAAAGAATCTCCACTGAAGTTGGAGGGATCTTTCTCAAACTCCTGCTATTCAGTTTCTTCTAGAGAATATTTTGATGAATTTTTTGTAGACAGTAATCTCAGCATTCCTGACAGACAAATATGCATAAACAACAGTAGGGGAGAACAGAAGGTATTTTATTCCAGTGAGTTTCTGAGTCTCTTCTACCATGGATGAGCTTTCATACTTTTTTTTTTTTTGCTTTCTCCCTTGTTCTTGGGTACATTTTGGGTAACTGAGGTTGCTAGGTAAGTATCATCTAGATAGGTGAAGCATTATTATACACCAGGACTTCACATAGCCTTGTCTGTCACATGAATCACAACTTTTTCCTGAACCTGGATGTGACCTCAGAACTTTTTCAACATCGTTCTCTAGGCAGTCAATGCCAATTGCTCAGAGGTGACAAGGGAATGAATCTTATTGCCATTCCTATTGTTTACCCACAGTGTGTGGTTTCCAAGACCTATGGAAAGCTGTAGAAGTGATCCCTGGGGTCACTCATGTTCCTGCTATCCATGTCAGTCCGTTGAACACTTGGTGATCATATGGCTAAGTTGTAATATATTAGAGCTAGATGAGACTTCAAAGATCTTGTAGTCCAAGTTAAGAGATAAAGTCCTGAAACTTGGAGGGCTAAAATGTGCTATTTAAACTGACACCATGTGCCACTTAGTTAAATGTATTACTGTGTTTTCCTTCGCAGGTGAGAAGATGCTCCTGTGCAGTTTGGGCACAGGTGAAAGGTAAGACCATTTTCTGTCTAAGAAAGCTGTCCTTATCTCTATGTCCAATCTGCAGCATCAAGTGTATATTAATGAGATTTCTTCTGAAATTGTCACAAGTGACAGAAGCCCATCTCATAGTAGCTTCAGCAAGTACCCACAACTGAAAGGGATGGGGGAAGGGAGCTCATGGCATCTGAACAAGAGCAGCATTCCATGAGTGGGACTTTCTCTTTCTATCTGTGTCTTATCTCTGCTCCATTTCTAAGTGTGAGTTGGCCTCATTTTCTTTGACTGTCAGCCATGTGGTGAGGAGGGCTGGGCACCAGCAGCCCCAGCTTAGCAACTTCAGTGAGAACAGAAAGTTTTTCAATTCAGGGAAAGAGTCTTTTCTCCTAGGCTATGTGACTATTCATTGGATACATCACTGTTAATAGGAGACAGTGTGTTATGATCAGCTTACTTTGGGTTTTGGACTTACTCATATGGCTGATTGGGGGCAGACAACCATTACCAAGGTTGCATTGAGAGGGGCATGATCCCCATCAGGGACAAAGGCAGAGAAAAACATGTTGGCAGACCAACAGAAAGATCTACAAAAGTCTACCACTTTCAACCATTTGACTGCTTTGTATGTGCACACACATATACATATACTATTAGGAAAGATGCCCTCTATTAAGAAAGTGAAATTGTTCTCAGTACAACCAAAAATGGAACCCTCATGGAAGATAACTCAAAGGTAGGCCTGTTACTGCCTTTTGCTCCAAGACCAAGATTCCTGAGCATGGTTTGTTCTTCTTGATCAAATCCAGATGTTTTTTTCTCATGGTTTGTTTAGAAATCATGACTAAAAGCCATTCTCAAACCACAATGTATAATGTGAAAAGAAAAACAAAAGTACTTTCATTTAGAAAAGAGGAAAAGATAAACTACTGCGCAGTGGTTAGGGGCCATAATGATGACCACATCCTGCTGGACAGTAAAAGCAAGCATCTCCGGTCTTGGCAGCAGAATGTGTCACTTGATCAGTCAGTTGGGTCATCTCAGTCTTTTCTTGGGTCACCTAACGGGAAAGTACCCTTGTCCATTTCCTCGAAGCTATATCTAAGAGATGCAGTGGGCAGGGGCTCTGTTGAGTGCTGTACAGTTTAAACCTGCTTCCCACAAACCGTCATCCAGGGGAATTGCCTTACAGATTGAGCAATGACAGGTCCTTGATCACCAGCTGGGATTTCCCTGGCAGTACATTTCTTTAAACCAACAGGCAGCTAGCCAGTGGATTTGATTCCTAGGAATTCCATTAGTGTGTAGCCAATGCCAGAAATCTTGTCAAGTTTATGACCTTTGAATCTGGACCTTTTCTTTGTGGTTTGTGAGTCTTAGCAACAACTTGAGGAATTCTGCCCTTAGCCCACAGTATCAGTTTAACCCTTTACATCCTGTTGCTTACTCTGGAGCAGCATAAAACAATAGGCTGGGGTGGTGAAGAAGAGCTGATATAACCCTGCTTCCAGGAGGATTCCAGTGGATGGCACTTTACAATGTGGTGTTTGTTACCCTGTCAGTAGAGGGTACTTAGAAGGAAATGTTTGGGAGGGTCCTGGGGAATTAGGCTTCCTTCATTAGTCCGCTTGTGCCCTAATCTCATTTCCCATCTTTTTATTTCCACTCACACCAACTTCAACAAGCACAGAGGACTTGATTTTTCCCTTGGGCAAGACGTAATACCTGATCGCTGTCCATCTTGGATTATGGATTGCCAGGCAGTGACCTCTCTCACAATCTCCAGCATTATTGCTTTACTGAGATGTGACTAGCGTGACATTGTATAAGTTTAAGGTGTACAACCGGATGATTTGATATTCCTATATATTGAGAAATGATTACCACAATGAGGTTAGTTAATACCTCCATCATCTCACATAATTATTATATATATGTATTTTTTTCATGTGAGAACATTTGAGATCTACTCTCCTAGCAACTTTTCAGTTTATAATACAGTAACATTAACTATAGTCAGCATGTTGTGCCTTAGATCCCCAGAATTTAGAACAATATCTCCCCATTTCCTCTGCCCACCCCACCCTCCACCAGCCCCTGGCAACTACCATTCTATTCTCTATTTTGATTAGTTCAGTTTTTTTTTTTTTTTTAGATTTCACATGTAAGTGAGATCATATAGTTTTTGTCTTTCTTTGATTCGTTTCACTTAACAAAGATGTGTGCTATGACATTTCTGTGAGCAGGTAGGCTAAGCTCCCTTTATGGGAGTTTGATGAAACCCACAAGAAACAACCACACATTCCAACATTTGGAGATTTTCCTGCCAATTCATTCCCTCCAGCTCTAAGGGTGGGAATGGAATTCTCACAAGGAAAAGAGGTGCTTTTATCAGAAGAATGGAGATGTGCAAGTATACCAGACAGGCCCAGAAGCAATAGCCTCTGGAATTTACCGCTTTCAGTAACTGTTTGGGAAGGTTGGCAAACACTCAGACTGGATAGAAGAAATGGCCAAAGGCCCAGTTGCATTCTACTGTGATTAAGTTAAACATGAAGGATTTTACTTTGGAAATATCTAAGCAACTTTTGGCAGTGCCTTTTCCCCCCTCTCAAATCAAGAACTAACATTGAAAGAAAGCTTGAACCTTTGAATTCAAACTACTGGAGAGCTCTGGGGATAGTAGAAAACTCCCGGTTACATTGAGAGTCTGAAGGTGATTCTAGCATATGTTTATCTATGTACATAATTTACATAGATAAATGTAAATTTGTCTGTGTTGTGCACTAACCTCTGGCAGTCTCCTTTTGTAAAAAGGAGAGATTGTTCCAGTTTGCTCAAGCCAAGCAACAGCTTATTCTTGCCTTTGCCCAGTCAGTCATAAATGATGCTATTTGCCTTTTCTACATTGCCCCTAAAAGAGCTTCATGGTAGTTACAAGGGAACCAGAAGTTGTTTGGATGGGAAATGCAGAGGCCTGGGCTTCCTTGCCCGAGTTCTGCTACTAATCGGCCTAATGTCTTTGAAATTATATTTAACTTGGCTGATTCTCAATAACCTCTGTCTGAGACCTCTTCAATGACTTCTAGCCACAAAGTACGATGAGTCTGTGATTTCTTGAGTCACAAAGTGAGGTCACTTGATCTATTCGAGATGATAAACTGTAATCAGGGAACATTCCTCAGTCATAGGCAGAAACCTCTGAGTCATTGGTGACCACTCCTCTTTCTCTTTCAGCCCACATTTTGCACCTCAGGCATGCCTCTCTCATTTTCATTTGCATGTTTACTTCCTGAGCATAGGTCTTTTTATCTGTAGCATGGTCGACTGGCAAAGCCTTCTACCTAGCTCATCTCCCATTACAGGTGTTCAGGGTTTCCCTCTCCACTCCGGTCTGCACTCCACTGACTGACTCATACTTCTGAACTGCAGTGCTGATTTTAGTATTTCCCCTGACAGTTCTTCCATAGTTCACCATTACTTTTTAGTCTGCTTTCTAAGGCACAGCCTTCTAATCGCACCTCTCGCTCTTCTCCATGCAAAGTGCTGTGCCAGCTCTTTGCTGGATATGGCCCTTGCCTTCTCTCCTTAACATCTTCACCTATACAATTACATGCTTGCTTCCACCTGGACTGCCCTATAACCTCCCAGTTATCTCTGTTTATTACAATCCCACCTGTTCTTCAAGATTACAGTTAAGTGCCGTCTCCACCCTGAAGCTTTTAAAATTTCCTCAGTGGGACAGGATCTTTCTCTCTCTCTATTTCTCTCTCTCTCTCCCTTGTCTTTTGCCATATTTTAGGGCAATTGGTGTACTTGTCTTTTCTTACCAGATTTCATACCCTTAAGGGAGAGGATTTGAGGAGCTGGAGCAGTGTCCATCACATATTAAATACTTGATCAGAATTTATGGGATTGGGTTGAATGATTATTAGGGAACCAGAAGTATAATTTGATGAAAAATAAAGCATAGTAGATGCAATACTTATCAAATTAAAAGAGCCAGAGATGATTTATATCAAGATATATCTAGTGTATACATATATGTATATGTATGCTGTGCATACACACACTCATTTTCAACCTTCATAATTCAATAAGTGGAGGTCTAAGATGGCCTCACAAATTCCTGGCCCCCAGTGTACACTCACCTTCTCTTAGTTATTAATTCAAAGGCTATTCTAGGCGTTGCTGTGAACAGATTTGAAGATGTAAGTAAGGTCCCAAATAGGGAGATTAACTCCATGGACCTGTCCTAATCCCATGGGGCCTTTAAATCTGAGTTTAGACATCAGAGACAGAGAAAACTGGAGGTTCAAAGGGAGAGATAGATTTATCATAAGGGTTTCTCCTGCTTGTTTTGAAGACAAGGAGTACCACATGACAGAAATGTGGGTGGCCTGTAGGAGCTCAGCAGCCTGACAGCCAGTAAAATATGGGGGCCTCAGTCCTACAACTGCAAGGAACTGAATTTAGCTCATGACATGAATGAGCTAGGAAGCAAATTCTTTCCCAGAGCCTCCACAAAGAAATGTAGCCCACCTCAATTTCAGCCTTATAAGACCCTGAGCAGAGCACTGGTCACAATGTGCCTGAACTTCTGACCCACAGAACTGTAAGCTAACAAATGGGCGCTAGCTGCTAAGTTTATGGTGATTTGTTAAACTGCACTAGAAAATAAATCCAACAATGTTACTGATTCATCAGACTTTATTTATCTCTAAATTAACTTTCTACTTTGGTTTCCTTTGCCACCTCCTACTCTGCAGGGAATTCAAGTGAAGAGACAGTAGAATAACAGAGAAAAATTTCACACACTAAGTGGAAGTCACAGTGCTAATTATTTGTAGCTTGTAAAGAACAGAATTGTTGCTTTCCGGAAATGGCTCTGCTCATGTAAATTCACGCAAAAATGTCCACAGCCATAGGAAGTCTTCAAGCTGTCACAAAGTCTAAGAGTAGGAATAGGGCCTTTCTAACGTGTTCTTCAGTATCTGTGATGTTGCTATTCATGAAGGGATGGAGATAAGCCCAGGGATGCTCTGTCACTCTGCCTGAGCACTGTACATCTTCAGGGAGCCACCCCAAAGAACATGGTGGAAGCAGTCTAATGAATTTACTTTTTCCAAGAATGAGTCACTGAGAATATGAGATATAACATGATTCACTCACCTGGGTTTCTAAAAGAGTATTCTATAAGTGATTCAGAAAAAACATAAGTGTGATTTTATGGCATGGGACTAGGAAAGAGTGGATAACCAGAGGATAGCAAAGCTCTAAAAAATGTAATTCAAATTAGCCAGTTGTAAGTTTTCTCAGTAAGGAGTTAATGAGAGAAGTCCCTGAAAAAACCCATGTGGCCACACAATGAAACTCTCAATTGGATTGACTCAGATTTTCAGAGAGAATGTAGACAAAGAGACATATAACCAGGAACTGTTCTATCAGCAAGAATCATGTCTGGAGCCAATCCCCACATCGTGTTACACATAATCAATAAAGGTGATTTTCTAATACTTACGTATAGAATAAGGAGGAGTTGGGCCCACTGCTTTGGGTGAACGGTATCCTACTGGTAGATGGATGGTCAAGAGAAGGTTAGACTCTCTGTCTCCTACTTTACTTTTGTACTGTTGGCTTGTAAGGGGATATTTAAAAGCAAGGGAAAAGCTAAATGCTCCGTATCAGTTAGTCTTCTGAACTGGATGAAGCACATCCTAGGAGGTTCATACAATTTGCAAAAGAGATGGATAAACAACTACTGGTGATCTTGATGAAGAAGAGAAAAGTGAGAAGATGGGGGATGAACAAAGAACATGGAACTTCATACAAGGGAGATAGGCTTTGCAAAGCATAGATGCTGAGAACTTGAAGTAAACAACAGGCAAGATCTTCGAGAGGGGTCCCTGTGTCTACCTGGTAGAAGAAGCAATAGTTCCCAGCAGTCAGCATGGATGCCGTGAGCAGTTTAGTTCCCTTTTCTTATTGCACAGTCACTAATCAATCAGGGAAACAGGGCAGGCATAATGTATTTTGACTTTGGCCCACACTTAATAATGTGTTAATGTGGGGAAATGATGGCCATGTATGAGCCTAGAAACTGGTAGAATGACTATGCAAAGTGTGCTTATTAATGAGTCCATGCCAAATCCAGGAGTATGCATGACATGGGTCATTGTCGACAGTCATCTTCAGTTCCACATTTTAATCAATCAATAATTAAAAATAGAGGATGAAACTGTAGAGGAAGAAATATAGAGAAAATATTGATGACCAAAGTTTGGAGGAATGCTGGGTAGATAGATTGAAACAAGCAGTTGCACTGGCTTCTTTCCACCTTCTCCAATACTGTGTTTCCTCTAAAACAAACAAACAAATAAAAAACAAACAAACAAAAATACCTAGTGACGTTAGTGCACAAAAATGGCATCTCAATGTTTTAATTCATATTTTTATTACTTGTAAAAGAGCAGTTGATCAAAGATTTGTCAATCATCTGTATTCGTATTTTATGTGTGACTTACCTTTTTATAGAATTTTTTCTTTTCCCCACTGAAATATTTGTCTTTTCTTTATTAATTTGTAACACTCATTATATGTTAACCCCTTGCTTCTTCATTATTGTCAGTATTTTAGCCAGTTTCCCATTTGCTCTTTAAATTCAGTAGTTTTGGTATCCAGAATTATGGTCACATCTCTTCTCTGATTTCAAAGTTTCTTGCTTTAATAAGTCTGCTTAGAAAATTCTTACCAGCTGTGTGTGGCCACACTACCCTGAATATGCCCGATCCCATCTAATCTCAGAAGCTAAGCAGGGTCAGGCCTCGTTAGTACTTGGGTGGGGGACCACCTAGGAGGACCAGGTACTATAGGTGTTAAAAAAAGAAGAAAGAAAAAAGAAAAGTCTTACCTACTTTAATATTGGATAAATTTTCACTTACATTTTGTTTTAATCCTTTTAGGTTTCAATTTAAATCTTTAATCCATCTGGATTTTATTTTGGTATATAGTATAAGCTCTAGTGATCAAAATTACTCTAAATTATTAAGCAATTTTCTCAACACTAGTTGTGAATAATGTTATTATTTCCTCAATGATGTGAAACAGTACTGAAACAATAACTAACAATAGCTAACATTTGCTCATTGCTGACTCTGTGCCAGACACTTCTAACATGTCTTAACTGATTTATTTCTCACAATAACCCTAAAGTGGATACTGTTATTATCATTCCTATGTTATGATGTCATCCTGCAGTGAGGATACCGAGGCTGAATAATTTGCCCAAAGTTACATAGGTAGGGAGTGGTGGTGACCCGACACGGACTTGGACAACCTGACTCCAGTAGTCAAACTTTGAAATTATTTGATATACTTGAGTTTGTTTCTAGGCTTTTTATTTCGTTCCAGCGTATTCACCCTTATGTTTTAATGTGTAGTAATTCAAATCACGCTACTATCTTTTTTCTTTTCTATTTTCCACACTTCCTCCTTCCATTTTATTGTATGGCTTCTTAAAATGTCAAGGCATTTTTCTTCTGAATGCTAAAAGTAGCCAAATATATAAGCCAAGTTTTTCCAGAAAGTCTCTTGACAACACTTTCTTAGATAAAGGGACTTGCAGGTGTGTTCTGTGGCTGCTTTTGCTGGTGCCAGCTACCCCGGAGAGCCCCCCAGTAGGACCACACCGCTCTTAATCTGGTTGTAGAGATCTGAGCGGTGACAGTGACAGAAAGATTTTAAGGTTGTGCTGTCCAGTATGGTAGCCACTAGCCACATGTGGCTTCTGGGCATTTGACATCTGTATTTGAAATTGGGCTTTTGAAATAGTATGACTGAAAAACTGAATTTTAATTTTAATTTTAATTAATTTAGATTTAAATAGTCATATTTCAGGTAGTGGCTACCATATTGGACAGTATGGATTAGATAACGAAAAAGTTAAGTAGCTTGAACTATTCTCAAATGTGCCTTGGTCACTGCCAGAGAAACAAGTCATCTGTTTGGAGGGTCTCAAATCCAGGGGCTATTTTTCTTCTCAAGCTGCTCCCCGCCATTACAATAACAAATCTTTGCTTTTGCTGTTTTCACCTCTTTCAAGGCTGTGCTGGGTTTCCCCAGGGGCAGACTAAGCACGTACTTGGGGCATCGGTAAAAGGAGGGTACAGAAATAATTTGATTTTTCAACAGTGACAACCACAGCAAATTATTTGTCCAAGTTTAGACTTAGTTGCACTTCCTTACGTTTATTCCATGGTTTAGTGGTATTTTTACTTTTAATTCTATGCATAGTCAACACTCAAGATCTTTTCACTCTCTGGTGGCACCATTGCATACAGACTTTTGCTCTTCCAAAGAGGAGCTTGAGCTACTACAGGTCTGAGACCCCATCATCATCAGCCTGTGCTGGAGAGGTCTGGGTTTGCACCTCTGACTTCTGAGGTGAGGGAATGTGGTCTGCTTGGCTGCAGATGGAGCTGGACTTAGTCTGCTCTGGGAAAGCTTGGTGCTGGGGTCAAAGAAAAGGGAGTTCTGGGGCCGGAGAGTTTGGTTTTGGATCCTGGCTCTGTCATTAACTAGCTGGTGACCTTGGGCAAGTTGCTTAACCATTTCATGCCTCAGTTTCCTATCTGTGAAAGGAGAATAGTAATAATAGTGTTTGGTATACTGCTACCTAGTAAGTGCTAAATAAGCATTTGCAGATTAAAATGACAGCGTCAGTTTATAACATGATGCTCTAATTCAGTCACTTAGCCTAAATGTGCAACTCAAATGTGGGCATTTTCCAGTTTATACCCAGGGGTCTCCGGGAGTTGGCATGTGATGCATCCTAAGTAGAAGGTACATATGTCATGCAAAGAGCTTTTACATCATTTTTTTTCCTTTTATCCTCATGGCAACCTACTGAGCTGAGCAGGGAGGTGCCACCCTCATTGACGTATAGGGAAAATGACAGATGACTCTATCCAACAAAGGATTTGTTTGCTGTATTTGACTACTGGAGCTATCATTTTGGTTGCAAAAATCCAAATGATGTCAGATGGACTTCCTCGGTGCACAGGAAAACTGCCCATGAAAGTCTATCAAGTGTAATTGACTTGGGAGAGGACCAGCAAAAACAATACAGTATGCTGCACTTGTATACTGTACAAGATCAGCTTTTTCATCCCTTGTAACTTGAATGTGTCCTGGTCTTATACTTCCTTTTTAGAAATACCATGGATCTGTGTCTTCCTGAGGCCTTACAACCTCAGGACCATTTTAGGGCACAGGAGGCTCTCTGTACATTCTCTGGCTGGTTTGTTAAATGGGGCCAAGCTCTGGGTTAAAACAGTATGTACCCCCTGGGAAGGCCATGATTCCATGTGCTACAAGTTCAGTGTGTGGTTTTTGTCCTGCAGATTTGTCACTCACGCTGCAGCAGATGGTGGGCGCTGGGCTGGTCTCCATGGCTGTTGTGATTGTTCTCGCATTCCTCTCTTTCTTAGCAGTGTGGTATGTGAGACTGTTATTTTTGAGAAATAAGTGGAATGGTGGGGCGGGGGGAGGATGGGACTGGAGTCCTGAAGAACAGCTGGGATCGAGGAGGGTCAAGGAATGTGGGTGGAATTTGTCCTGGGCCCAGCAGATGCTCGGCGGCAGGCAGAGGGCATGAGTAATTCTGCACCTCAGGGTGGAGGTGGGTGGGAGGCCCACCTGCCCCAGGAGAAGAGCAGGATCGGTGATGGCTGCTGCCCTGTTCACACACAGAGTGGTGGCTGAGCTTCCATGCTGCTTCCCATGAGTATGTGTGGGCTGCTCACAGGGACACACCATGGGAAAATCAAAGTATGTCAATGGACTCTCTTTTCCTTCTCCACGTCTAGATTGCAGATGAGCGCTACATGGGAGAAATGTTGGGACAGATGTTATGACAGCTCCTCGGGTGCCTGCACAGAGGCCCATGTGGCTTCCATCCACATGTATGTGGGGCCTGCAAACTTTCTTCATCCCCAGCTTGGTCCCGTTTCTGGATCCAAGATGGTGACTATCACTGTGGAATTCTCCAAAAGGTGGAAACTCAGGAATTGCTGACATCTTCCCTGATACACAATCAGTTTTCTATGAGCTTGAGACCCTTCATATACAACATAATATTGGCCACAGGCTACAGGTTACGTGGGCTGAGCCCGTATTTTCCCCTGAGTGATGCCCTAGAATCAGCTCCTCTAGGTATTAATCACTGAGCGTCTATGTATCTTCCTAAATAGCATCTCTGTTAATTAATTCAGAGTCTATTCTTTTACAATAAGCAGTGAGATGGGCTTAAATTTGGGCTAACAAATAAAAATACAAGCTTGAAAAAAATAAATTTGGGCTAAAATTTGACTTTATGAAAGAAGTCATTGGAAAGAATAGAGAACACTGACGTAGGCAAACTTGTCAGACACTTTAGAAGCAGCCCTTTTCCTGTAATTAATTGACATCTAATTAGAAAGTATGCTAGCCTGGCCATTTCAATAAGTTTCCTGCAAAGTCTGATACAGTTCCATTTGTCTTATATGTATTTAAAAGCCATAAGTCTTTATTCCAGTCAAAATATTCTGTGAATTTAGACAGTTCTTCTCTTGCATATGAATGTTTATAGCAGTCTTATTAATATTTTTTATTACTGAGGATCTCATAAAAATGCTCTGTGCTTACCTTTAGATTCAGTGACCATGTAGTAACAATGGGTTGAAACAATATCAAGCCCATGGCCAGAGTCCACGTGTTTGCAGGAAAGGAGGGCAATGTAGGTGGCATGATCATCCCTTTTATTTACACATTAGATGTGAACAGTCCTGAGCCTACTGTCAATATGCTGAATTTACAGATGGAGTGTAGTAGATTTGACTTTAAAGCCTGAATGAGTGTTCTTTAACTTTCCTCCCTAACCATTATCAGGCAGTATGAGGAATAATTGTCCTTTATCCTTTGTCCTTTGCAACTTAGACTACCACGTAGGATCAGCACTTAGACCCCATCCTGCTCTCATCTCAGGCAAATTACACAGTAAAGCTCTCAATAGGCTAATACAAAAAGCTTTCTAGTTTTCATCTATATGTGCAATTCAAGCTTACACTATTTTCACAGCTCTTCAATTAAACTTGGAATTATTACAAATTACTATCATTAGTATAAGGTAGAGTTTCTGATGAGTAAGGGTTTTCCTCAAACCCTCTTCTATCCAAAGAGAAAATCTGAGCCTCTCCTGCTTATTATTTTTTATCATTCTGTAAACAATTTATGTTTCTATAGCTGACCCCTCCATTTCTAGCTCTAGAATTAACTGCCAAGGAAGCTACCATTGTCCACATGGGAAGTTAGCATAATGGTCATAGAAAAGAAGAAACCTCACTTGCTTAATATCAAAGTTTCTGGTTAAAATCACTGACTAAATATTAAGTAAAATATTAAGTAAAGTGTACTTCTGAGGATGGTGCGGAAATGTAAAACAGTCCAGGAAAGAGTACTAAGATAGCAAAAATTTGGACTTTGAAACTCCCTCTGAATGTTTCAAATAATGCCAAGTTCCTCATTGTTAATCCTTAACAGAAACAGCTGCTGAGCATTTGCAAACAGGATGTGCCATTTTCCTGTGGTTTTTTTTCTAATAGTTTTCTCATAAACATGAAGATAGCTTTAAGTTTTCTAAATTCACCTGTAGCTTCACCACAATACTGTCCTTCCCCCCACCCCCAAGTGGATTAAGCTGCAGGGCATCTCAGGAGACGGATAGTGGGTCTTCCTGGGAGAATGTGGGGTCTTTCTGTGGAAAGACTGGTCAGGTGGCACCCAGAGTTGGATTTTGAGTGCCAGTAAGTAAAGCCAAACCCCTAAGGAGGGGATGGAGGAAAGAAGGGTCTTCTCTATTAGCTGTCCTGGGGACAGTGTGTTGAGGTGAGCACCAAGGTCCAGTCTTGGCCTGGCTTCCAGGCTAGGAATCAAAATCGGAGGGTTGCCCAGATATGGAGCAGATTGTTCCCTGGCTGGAGGGTGTGTGTGTGTGTGTGTGTGTGCGCTCGTGCACGTGCATGTGCGTGTGTGCACGTGCACACACATACACAATTTTTCTTTATCTCCACCATACTTTTTGTTTACGTGCATTCTTTCATTCTTTCATGTCCTCATGGCAGTTCTGTGTGGGGAGGGATTATTGTTTCCCCCCTTTGAGATTGGAGAAATGGGTTCAGAAACCTCCGCGGCTTGACTTGTGGGGCCAAATCTTCTGACTGCAAATCTAATCTTCATTCTTGGGATTTGATAGGCCTTCAGCTCATCTTCGGACAGTGCTTTTGGTTCTCGGGGGAGTAAGGCCTTTATATATCTAAACTACATCTCTGTAAATTTATATCATCTATATCTGTATATGTATAGATATTTAACCAGCACCTTTACTATTATAGCACATATGTCTTTTTACACCTATCTTTTCACTATAAGGTGCTCTCCTGCCCCCACCCCATCACAGCTAGAAGGAGCCAAACAGATGGCAGTTAATTAAGGGAAAAAGGTAATAGTCCACCTATGAGTTAACACCTGAACCTACAGCTGGCCACTTGAAATAAGACCAGAGCAGAAGTAGTTATTTTGAAAATCCACATTAGCTTGGAATAAAATTAATATTTAAATTAATTTTAAAGGAAGTAAATAAGAATTTTCAATGCCCCATTTTTATTGCTCATCTCACATTCTGATTTTTTAAACCTTCTATTTTTCCATTCTGTTCATCTAAGAGGAAACCAATAGCAGTAGTAGGCACTCTAATAATGTTTCAAGTACCTTTTGCCTACCCCAGTCATTGTTGATTAAATAGGAAGTGCCTGATTTTGAAGAGGAAAGATGTGGCTTTTTCTTTGCCCGGGTTTGTGGGTGGGTGATACAATGAAGCAAATCAATTACAAAAGGAATGTATGCTCATTGTTTCAGAGGCAGGGGCGGGGGTGGGAGAGAGAAGAGAATGAATAAATCCTTTGGTGGTGGTGGTGGACTGTGTGTGTGTATGTGTGTGTGTGTGCATGCACGTCCAAGTGTATGCATACCCATACTTTTCTGGCACACTTTTTTTTTTTTTTTACCTAAATGACATCAAACTATACATGTAGTTTTGTAACAGGTTTCTTTCATTTATCAGCATATCTTAAACACATTTTCCTGTTAATCATGGTTGCATTGAAAATTTGTACCATAATTTATTTAATCAGTACCCTATTGTGCATTTAGAGTGTTTCCAGATGTTTACTATTCTTACACAAGTTTGCATAATTGTATGCAGTTATCACTTAGGCTTAATTCCTAAAACTAAAATTTCTTTCATTTTTAGAATGAAAACCACTATATACATTTCATATTTCCTACACTTTGTCAGATAAATCTTACAGGAAGTTTATAGCAAGCAGTTCATACTCTCACCAGCAGAAGGCCTCAACACCATTGGGCATTTTTGTTACCTTTAACCTTGATTAATTTGGTAGGTGAAAAGTTATGTTTCAGTGTTTTATTTGCATTTTCTTGACTATTTTGCATGTTGATTGGGCATTTGTAATTCTGTCCTGGTGAATTGCCTTTTCTCTCAGTACTTAGCTTGTCTCTTATTGATTTGAAAAAGCTCTTTGTATCAGTAATTTTCTTAGCTGTCAGATATTTTGTAAACAAATTTTCTAGTTTATCATTTCCCTTGATCTTGTTTGTATCATACATTGCCACACAAAAATTTTAAATCTGTATAGTCAAATTTATTAGTCTATGTATTCTGCCTTTAAGAAGAACTTCTAATCTCACTGTAATATAATTCATCAGTTTTAAAAAACATTTAAATATTTCATCTATATGACATTTATTTTATCATAAGGGTGAGGTTGGAGAAGATTTTTTTATTATTGCTAAATCAGTTAACCAGTTGTCCTACTAATATTCATTGACTGTTATTTTTTCCCTTAGCGATTTGAATCAAATACTGAATCATATATACTAAAGTCTATTTATGAACTTTCTCTTTTCTATTGATCTATTTCTGTGCCAGTATCACCTGCTGTAACTGTAAAATAGGTTTTTTTTTATACCAAGTAAAAGTAAATTACCATTTTTTCAGTTAATTCTGAGTTTCCTCAGCTTTCATATATTTATTCATGTATACATATTTATTATACATAACTAAATAATTATTTTGCCAAATTCCCCCCCAAAAATCTTGATATTTTTCTTGGGAATGTGTCAAATAAAGAGTGTTCCTATCCCAAAATATGATATGTCTCTCCATTTAATTTTGTGTGTCTGTCTAAGGTATTCAAGTTACAAGGTAGTTTTCAAGTTACAAGTTAGTTCATGCTTGCTTTTCGTTGTTTGTGTAGAAATTTTATATTTTGATATATTTTGTTTTATATTTTGTTATCTTGATTCACTACCTCAGCTCCTGCCCCTGAAAACGCACTCCATGCTTTTCAGTCTACCTTTGGCGGGGTGAGGTGGGGTGGGGGGGGAGGTAGGGGGCATGGAATCACATCAAGATGACTCCTCTAGCACAGTTATTTTCCAGTATAAGTTTAACCTCTTTTTTTGAGGCCGTGGGGTAACAGCTATTCAAGAACTGTTATTGAGAGTACAAAATTGTACAAGATCTGTGTTGTTGTCTAAATGCCTTTGTTCAAACCAGCAGTCCCACTTCTGGGACCTATCCTGTGTATTCACCTGCACATGTTCAAAATGACTCATCTATAGGGTTATGCATTATGACATAGTTTATAACACCAAAAGCTTAGAAACAACTCAAATCCTCTCAGGAGGAAACTGGTGAAATGAACTATGACACTTCCATGTACACAATGGAATACCCATAGTCGTAAAGAAAGAATGAGGAAGAACTTTAGATGCTGATATGGAGAGCTCTCTAAGATGTACTGTTTTAACAAGAAAAGCAAGGTGGAGAATAGTGCATATGTGATGCTATCTTTTGTGTAAGAAAGAGGGATAATGAAAATATTCATTTTACATAAACACTGGAAAAATAACAATGAGTTAATGAAAATGATTATAAACGGAGCAAGGGAGCCAAGAAGGGGTAGATGTAGACAGGATGAGAGTGAGTCCTTTTGAGTGTTTATTTTCTTATTTTGAATTTAAACATGTAAGTATATTATTATTCGAAAGCATAAAAACTATGGGAGGTGAACACACAGTGCAAATATATATATACCTTACTGTTAAAAAAAATAAAATTTCATAGGGAAAAGAAAGTGTTCCGTTTAGTATTCTATTATACATACGTCAAATGAAAATTTAATGGGTACCAACTACCTGGCTTTCTTCTCAATTGAAACTCAAGACACTTAAGATTTGGATAAGGTTGATTTAATTCTCCATTACAACATTTGCAGAGCATCTAGCACTGTTTTTTAAGATTTCTGAAAATTCCATGAGGGGGAAGAGGTGGATGTGTTACATTCCCATGACCAACTTTAGGGCCTTGTTTCTGCTTCCCGTGAATTAGTTCAGTGCATGGATCATGTCATCCTCCTGTGTGGGTCCCTGTTCCACCTGCACTGACCCACTTGTGGTGCTCAGTCCCTTTCCATGATTTCCACTCAAAATCTTACTGCAGACTTGGGCATTTAGATAATGTGAATGGAGAGTATATTTATTTCCTATCGGTGCTGTAACAAACTGCCACAAACTTTGTAGCCTACAACCACACGCATTTATTATTTTACAATTCTGGAAGTCAGAAGTCTGTCATGACTCTCGTGGGCTAAAAGTCCAGGTATTGGCAGAACTGTGTTCCTTTTGGAAGCTCAGCTGGAAGAATCTATTTCTTTGCTTCTTCTCAAGGCTGTCTACATTCCTTAGCTGTGGCCTTTCTCCCATCTTCAAAGATAACAGTGTGGCATCTTCAAATCTCTCCCTGACTGACCCCTGTGACCTTCCTTCTTTCACTTTTAAGGATCATTGTGATTACATGTGGCGTACCTGGAAAATCCAGGATGACCACCAGCCTATTTCAAGATTCTTAACTTAATCACACTACAAAATGTGATTTTGCCATGGAAGGAAGGTAACCTATTCTCAGGTGCTGGGATTGGTATGTAGACATCTTTGGTGACCATTATTCTACCTGCTATTATATTTTATCCCTATGCACGTCAGTTATCCCTGTTTTTCAAAGTTCTCCTCTGTCCCCATTTTTATTCATTATCAAATCCCTTAAATTCTTGAAATACAAGACAATTTAGTCGATTGATTAATTATTTTGTCAGTCCATGCCCTACACACTCACATTTACCCAAATAGTTTACCAAAGTGTTTTTTAAAACAGAAATAGTTTCCTCTTTAAGAATTCTTTTGTTAGTTGTTAAATTTTATATTTTTGACTTTACTTCTGAAAATTTCCCAATATTCCTGATTACTGAGGGCATTCTTCCTGTTGCAAAGTGCCAATTCAGATTTCTTTAAAAATTTTTTGTGAATCTTTGGTAATGTAATTTTGGGGGACAGCTAGGAATTAGGAAGTAAAATATTTTCAAGAGAATTATAGCAGACTATGCTCATAGACATATATTAATTTTCTATTGTTGTGTAAGAGAAATTGACACAAACTTAGGGGCTGAAAACAGTGCATATTTATTAGGCCTTCATTTCTACAGGTCGGGAATCCAGGTTTAGTTTAGTTGGATTCTCTGCTCAGAGGATCATAAGTTTGCACTTGAGATGTTGGCCAGGTTGCCTTTTTATCTAGAGGCTCGACTGGGAAAAATTTCTCTTCCATGCTTATTCAGATTGTTGGAAGAATTCATTTCCACGTGGTTGTATGACCGAGGGTCCCAACTTTTTGCTGGCTTTCAGCTGGAGGTTGTCTTCAGGTTCAAGAAATTTGGAAACTTAATTATATCTGCAAAATCCCTTCACCTTTGTCATAGTCTATTGGTTAGAAAAGTGCCACACTCTGGCAGAAAGGTTTATACAGGCTCTGAACACCAGGGGGTAGGGATTGTGAGAATCTCCTTAAAATTGTGCCTACCACAAGTTACTAAATGATAAACTCAATGATAATCTTTAAACTCCACCACAATATTTCCTGGGTCCTTCTGACAGGGCTGACTTTATAGCAAAGCCAAGGGCATAATTCTATTCTCTCCAGGGAGAGGTGCCAAGGCTGCCAAGGTTGTGGAAATGGCCAATGGCCCAGCGATTTTAGGAAGGCAGCTGGGCCTGTCAGGCTTTCTCACCTTTGACTGAATGCATCCACTTAAGTGAGTCACAGACACTTGAGGAAGTAAAGGGCACCATTTCTGTGTCCATGGGCCTTTGTCCCCTCTCCCAACCTTTGGTTCAGCAGGATTCAGGATGTGTACATTCGGCCCACAAAAGACTATCTCTGTCAAACTCAAGAGAACCTAGTGGGTTCTGTCCTATAGTCCCTGGGAGTGGCCATCCTGAATCTTAGTGGGCTGGGTAGGATTCAAGGCTTCCAGAAGATGGTGAGGGCTCCAGGGATCAGAGCTGGACAGCACAAAGGTCCCCTGGACCCTCCCTAGCCAAGGACTTGGCAGTAGCTCTGAGGGGCTAAGGGGAAAGTACTTACAGCTCTGAGCTGAATGTGATGACTCTCCTCTGTCTAAGGTGCCATCCAGTGAAGAGCGAACCCAAGAAACCAGAAGAGGGCTCAGTTCAAAGAGCCAGAAGGAACTCGGGTTGCCTTGGGATGATTGCTGTGGCTTGGGATCTCACAGAGATGAACACCAGATGACTTCACGGTTTACAGGGGCTTTGCTGTGCTGGTGATAATCAGGGACAGCCGTGAGGCTCTCCACTGTGATGCCTTCTGGCTTAAAAAAGGCAGTGCCCAGGAAAGGGGAATTGTTATCACAGAGCCTAGGAAGTGGCAGCGGCTGGGCAGAACAAGACTGTGTCCTGGTCCTGGCCATATAAATGTCCACACTGTGTGTAGCCCGGTAAGGGAGATGGTGCATGGGGCTGTCAGGCTTGAAGACTCCAGGCAGCTGAGTTTGACTACCTGCATTCATGAACATTCTTACTGGATTTCTTGTGGAAACTTAATACGCAGCCATCCAATCCAATACCAGTCTGAGTTTGCTGCATCTGAAAAGTTCACTGGGTTAGGTGAAAATGAAAGGAACACCACAAAGGCTAGAGGATCAGCCCCACTACTGACCTCATGAGACTATATTTCTTAGTCTCCAGTGGTAACACATCTCTTGTGTCAGCCACTTTCCTCCATTTTCCCTCATTTCAACAGCTATCCTTCTGGCTTCCTCTCCCTCAACCTGCAGGCCACCACTGCAGACCCCTGTGGACCTCTGTGGAGAGGCCACTCACATGGGATTGGAGCTGGATGCAACACTGAAACCAACATCGATGACACCACCGGAAGAGCGTGTGAGTCTTAGTGAGAGCCAAGCACAGAAAGACCATGGCTTGTCACTGGATGAGACCGAAGAAACAGAGACCCACTTCTGGAGGGAAGGAGGCAGTCTGTCTTCCTGGAGGGACACACAATACTGAACAACCTTGAGGCGTTGACTGTGTGTGTTGGAGGCTGAGTGTATGCCTTGGAAGGCTGCCCATGTGCCTTAGAGAGAGAACTGTGTTTACACATGGCCTGGGACTGTGATCTGTACTGAGTGTACTGCTCATGTAGCTTTCTAAGTTTGACAAGCCAGGTCATCAGCCTCAGCCTCTGCCTCTGCTTCTGCAAGTGAGTTGCCATCTGGCCCCTCATTGCCCACCCAGCTTTTGTCAGCTTGGTCACTGGGGTCATTGCCCTTACCCTCTGGAACTTCATCAGTTTCCCAAGAACATATGGTTCATACCACATCTAGTCTGCTGCTGTGCATTAGCCTGCATTTTTGGATGAAGTTTCCAAACTGACTTACCTTTTTGCTATGACTTCTACTTTGCATAATTGCTTGCTTGGTCAACTATCGCACTAAATTCTGATAAACTGAAAGGAAAATAACTTGTTTAAACTGAGCAACAGGAAAAAGAACCTATTTTGAGCAGATACTTTCTAAGCGAAATGAGAGCCTGAGACCCTAGTCCAAAAGAGAAGATGCCCAGCAATACTGAACTTCCAAGCATTTCAACTGAGAAGCTTCAGAATTCTCTGATTTCAGTGAATTCCCATCCAATTATGAGGTGGCATCTCAAGCACCCAATTCTGAGGGTGATGATAGGTCACTTGAGTAATGTATATTTATTTTTATAAGCTTTATAGTGAATCATCATGGTGAAATAAAAGCTTTTTATAAAGCCATCCATAACACAAAGGGATGGGATTTGATGCACATTAAAAAAAAATCATAGCTAAAGTTAGTCCCAGTTATATTATATTTTAGAAATGCTCCACACTCAAAACTTATGCCACATACTCTAAGCCTAAAGATTGTCGATTGTTATTTTTAAAATTATTTTCAGGTAAAATGTTGCTGAATCACCAGTTTGTTTGTTTGTTTTTTAAGCTACTAGTTTCCTGAATATCATTCTTGAATTAGTTTGGAATTACTCTGGGTCCACCCCTGAGCCCATCTTTAGAGCCTGTCTGTCATTTGGGGAAGTGCAATATTAGCTGTCCTCTCTAAGTATAAAGCATTGGTAGCAATTTCAAATTAGTGGGGATGACTGTAAACTTGATTGCAATAAATATGGTCAATAAAGAGTTAGTGGACCTACTACATAAAAGTCCTACATATCATAAAGAAAAGCTCCAAGATCCTCTTGCAAGGGGGAGAAAAGCATCAGACAGTTCACAAGTCTGCTGATATTTTTTTCTGGAAGTCATACCTGCATTTTAATTTTCTCACACCAGCAAAAATGAAACAACCAATGTTCTCCACGAGAACATCAGAGTAAGAAGCCAGATGGACATCAGACGGCTGATCAAAATGTTCACTATCAAAAGGCTAGGACTGATTTTCATCCTGGCTCACACAGCATGTATCTTCAACCTTTCTACTCTTGGTTAATATTTTTTTCTTTTCTTGCTGAATACTATTCTTTTTCTCATTGACGGTTTCCAATTGATCGTTTCTCTCTGAGTCATATTTCTTAAACCCAAAGGAGAACTTGATGTATGTCCTCTGTTTTGAATTGTTCTCAGGAAGCTTCCCAATTCCGTTTCAGAAGAATGAGACTGAAAGTGTTAAGCTCAGCCCCATCTGTTGTTAATGTGACATTCATTATGCATGAATGGAACTCTTGCTGGACTGATGTCATTTGCTTTCATTTTGCTGGACTGATGTCATTTGCTTTCATTTGGACCCCAAATTTGCCCTGTGATTGAGAAATCAGTCCAGCCTTCGTTTTGCAACACCCAGCAAATATCTTACAGAGCACCATCCAGTAATGGGGTTTTCTACACTGCACAGTAGTTCAGAGTGACAAGCATAACAACAGAGAGCAGGAGTGTGGGAGGTTCCTCAGCTGGATTTGAGCTGGACTTCGAAGGATTAGTAGGGTTTTTTCAGACAGAGAACACTAAAAGGGTAGTTCCAGTAATGGGGGCGGGGGCGTAAAAATGTGAACAAAGGCATGAAATTTCAAAAAGAGAGATATTAAAGAGCACAATAGAGGGACAGAGAAGAAGGTCCAATGTAAAGGAAACATTACCAAAGTAAAAATGAAGGAGTCCCTGGTGCATTAGATTGGGTGGGCATTAAAAGGTACAGGAAGGTAGGCCTGGGAAGATTCGCTTATTAAGCCTTTTAAAATAACATTTAGAAAAAAGAGAACATTTGCTAGACAAATTGTGACTCTAATGAGTACTTTTTTTCTGAAACATACTACATTTTCATCTACATTATGTTTCTCCTTCTAAGTAGTTACTTTGAAAGGCTGAACACTGACTTCAGTGATGGTTGTGAGTGTTAAAAAACATCTTTAGAAATCCCTTTTGGGAGCACCCTTTGGAATGTGTTTTTGAGCTATGAAAGGACACCAATTAGTCTTATTACCACAGTTTTTTTTCTGTCTCTGTCTCTATGTATGGCGAAAACATTATATATGCATGTAAAATACATATCATTAAAACTTTGCTAGTTGGACTTCTTTTTTATAAACTGAAGCTTGTGACAAATGGCTTTTTCCTATTTCCAAAAATCAGATACAACCTGAAAAGGATTTCACTTGTGGACTAAGAATACCAAAAAACTGTGCTGCAGGTTCTGATGGCAATCTCCAAAGAGGGATTCCAACAATATTTTGAGCAGCTCAGCACTGGAGTCAGTGTTGGCCTCTGTAGGTGACTGTTGACACAGGGACCATGTTTCTTTAATATTATATGCAACCTGGGGGAAATTTGTCATCGTGGTTGATCAAGTGATTATATGAAGTTTATGGTCCACAGTGGTCTCCAGTGAAGTCACTCATGATTAGAGTTCCTCTCTAAATCACCCATGAAGATCCAGGAGAGGGAAGGAGACTTCCTAATGCCATTGAAGGCTAAGACAGACAGCCTAAAGGCAGAATCTGAGGACGACTAGACTGCTGTTCATGGCAGACTCTGACTTTGTTTCACAAAGATAGAGCTTTTCTGTAAAGGGAGAAAAGGCCTTTCCTATGACCTGAACCAGGAAATAGGCAGCTGTGCTTCTCTATGAACTGATTCCACTTGGGGGCAGGCAGAACTGCCCCCTCCACAATGACCTTCATGGGCAATGTTGTGGATCCAAGAAGGATGCAAATACAAAGCTTAGAAACAACTGAGCAGTATACTGGGAAGGCACACGCTACAAGCATGCAGTTGTGATTCTCAAGAAATTGCCCAAGGCGTGTGTATGTGTGTGTGTGTGTGTGTGTGTGTGTGTGTGTTTGTGTGTGTGAAGGGCACTGAGAGGCACTGAGAGAGGATCCTTGTAGGAGCGAGTGATAAAAACTGACATTGGTCCCACCTCCTTCCTTCACTCAGAATATGGGGGAATGAGTCAGTAGGGATGAGAAAAAACTTTATCAGGTGAGGAACCTATACTTTTTACCTGGAAAGAGAAATGATTTATTTTTGATAACAACACAGCTCTTTATATTAGAGTAGTATCAGGCTGTCATTTCTATTTCACGTGGATCTCCACATTTGTCCTTTGTCTTTCACCTTTATCTATAGGACTTTTGTTTGTTTTTGTCATTGGAAAGTGTTATTACATAGCTGAGATTATTGATCTCTTGTCTGAGATCACTGGTTTCCATGACATGTTCAGAAGGACTTTCCACTCAAAATTATACAAATATATCTGTCCATTCTTCCTTCTAGTTCTTTTGCAAGTTTAGTTTTTACTTTAAAAAATTTGTTGTATTGAGAATTTATTTTATGTAATAAACGAAACAAGAACCCACATTTTATTTAAAACGTTTCACATCAACCTGCATTTTTCTTTCATCCTATTTATCACAGCTATAAAGACACAATTATTTATGTGATTATCTTTACCCAATCACTATTGATTTAAAATATTACCTTTTTAATCAGACAATTGAAATACTTTTTAAAATGCTCCCTCCTACAAATATCATGTTGGGATTTTGATCAGAAATAGAATGGTTGTCTAGAATATTTTGGAAGATTATTTATGTTTACACTGTTTTTTGTCCACTTCCAGGGTATGCCTTTTCACTTAGTCACATATTACTTTATATTCCTTGGTTTGTTTTTTTTTATAATTCAAATTTATTTGTATAAGTTTGTTTTTATAATTTTACAAGTGGATTGATTTTGAATTATATTTATAATACATCATAAGACTTTTCATTTTGAGAATTAATATTATACCATGAAAACATTTTGAACTCTTTTTTACTCTTTTACTTTTCAATAATTTCCTGCTGAATCTTAGATTTTCTATTATCTGCAAATAATGAAAATTCTCTCTTCTTCATTCCAATATTTAAACATCTATTTTGTTCTCATTTTTAATTGCAATGCTTATCACATAAAAGCAATGCCATTAGAAAAATTATAAGTGCTTAATTACTAAGCATGATATTGGCTTTTGGTTTAAGATGCATGTCAATATTAAGAAAATTATTCACCTAATTCCATTTAAGAAAGAGCATTTATCAGGAATGGAAACTAAATTTTACGAACTGTTTTGTTGATATCTACTATAGGATCATATGCTTTCCCCCCCTTTGATCAACATTAATATAGATTTCCTAATATTTAGCCACTTTTACATTCTTGGAACATGCAGTCATAGTGTTCCAACACATGACTATCTTGTATTGCTATTTAAATCTGCTGCTATATTCTATTTGCTAATACTTTACTTAGAAGGCTTTAAAAATCAATTTTAATGTCTCTTTTTTTCCTCTTGTGCATTTCCGAGGTATGTTGGTATTTGTTAATTTTCAAGAATTTCTTCTTTCTCTGACCTAGAACATTTTAAATAATGTATGAATACTCTATCTCTTTCCATCTAGTTTTTCCAATTGTGTTAGCATGGGATTGTTCAATGTTCTTTGTGATTGTGAAGTTTTGCTTCTAGACACTGCCCAAATCTGATAGGAAACAATGACAGAGAAGAAATGGTATGCTTGGTAGGGCAATATCTCTTGCAACATGCCCTCCCTTAGCAATCAATGATGGGTCAATGGGAGTTAGCCAAATCTATAATTATCGTGTAGAGATTCTAGTGACTTCAGATACTAAATTATTAGACAAGAATATAAAATAACTATACATAGAATATTTATGGAAATAAAGATGGGAATTTAAAAATTAGTAAATAATCAGATTATTTACTGTGACTGGGAAGATTTAAAAATAAACAAATTTAAACATCTCTTAGATATATTTTTAAGTAAAAAATCAATTGATAATAACATATCTAGTATGCGAAATTTTGTGTAAGAAAAAGAGAAAAATAAGAATACATATATGCTTTTGCCTACATAAAGTCACACTGGAAGCATACACAAGAAACTAATTGAAGTAATTACCTCTAAGGGAGAGGATAGACATGAAGAAGGAACTTCTCAATTTATACTTTTTAATATCATTTTGATTTTGAATCACATGGATTTATTGTCTGTTCAAAAATAAAACTGAAAAAGAATTAGAATTTTTAGAGATAAAACATGTAACTATTTTTTAAAAAATCCTTTTTCAGTGGATGTTTTACATAGAATATTAAATACATCTGAAGAGAGAATTGGCAAACCAGAAACAAGGATTTAAAGAAATTACCCAGATGAAGCACAGACAGAAAAGGATGTGTAGAATATAAAAGAGAGTTTGAGATATGGAGGATAGAATGCGAAAGGCTGAAATCATATAGTGAGAATGTCAGAAGAGAGAATAGGAAGAATGGAGGAGAGGCAATATTTGAAAACACTGAGATTTAGATGTTTATAAAGTCCTAGGTATGTCTCTACTGGCATATGAGTGAGTTTTTTAAATGAAGTAATGATGGAAGTCCTTGTATTTAGGAATGTAAAAAAGAAAAAGCCATGGATTGATGGGGTATGGGGCAGAAAGAAAGATTGTGAAAATGGAACTGAAATAATGAATGTCCCAGAGGGCAGTACCTGGTGACATGGAAGACGGGAATGTGTGAGCTTCCAAAGAGTTTTTGTAATGGGAATGGGGGCTGTAGCAGAGAGCAAGGAGAAAGAAGCATGAGCCAATATGCTGATGGGAGATGATTATGTCTCTAAGGGAATATGGAAAGTTTAAAAATAAGCCAATAGTCTGTACTCTGTTTACTCATTATATTTTCAGCTTTTCACTGGGAATAGGGCATGTAAGAGTAAATGAGAGAGAGGAGCACTACTTCAGAAGGAGAGTGGTCCCAGCTGAGGGATCAGAATCAAGAATTGAGATTCAGAAGAATGTGTCTCTAAATAAAACCATGTGTCTTTTATAAATGCCAAAACATTTTAGCTATTTTTATATGAGTCTTATATATCAGATAATGACAGATAGGGACATTTCTCTGTGTCTCATAGGCAGTTTATAAATAGAACATAGTTAGAGGCATGATTACCAACTGTTGAATGCTGACCCTGTGCTATGCACTTTGTAAACAACCTATGTCGTAGGTATCTACTTATCACCATCATAATTATCATCCCTATTTTAAAGATGATGAAACTGAGTTGTAGAGTGGTTAAATCATTATCCAAGTTCAACTACCAGGACCTAGCAGAGTTATTTGTAACCCAGCACTTCATACTCTAAATCTTGAGCTTGGCAATTTTTTGTGTGTATATAAAGTTACATAAACGCAGAAATTCATCTCATTATTAGAGAACTCTGTAGATGATGAATTCAACTTCCTGTTCTCTAGGTAAGAAGAGGTCACGAAGAGACTGACCCCTGGGAATAAAAATCAAACACTAGTAAATATTTCTTTTTGCTTCTTACATTTCAGGGAGACACCCTGGTGTTCTATTTTTCAGATTTTAATATGATTCATTTTGCTTCCTGGTATAATATTTTCAGTTTTGCAAACTTTGATTTTAGGGTGTGTGTGAATATGTGTTTGTTCTAGGTGCTTGTATGTCAGTATGAAGTACAGTTAATTTTTAAATGCCTCTTAGTTGGTTTTAATAATTCCAGCTACTGAGTGAGCTGACAAAGAAATAAGTTAGCCTCCTAGGAAACTACTGAGTGAATGACTTCTTTCTTACTTTTAGTAATTAAGTTCTCACATTCAACTCCATATCTAAAGTAACTTCTCTTTTATTTCCTATGTAATTTAACTTATTTTTTTTCCCTGCGCAGTAACAAAAGCAACCATTATGCAAACACTCCTGCTGATTCTTGCCCACGTTAGACACACCTTGGGAAACACCCCAAATCCAGGTATCAATAGCATCTTCTTTGAAGGCTATCCTAAGTAAACCAGCTTACAGAGAACATATTCTGTCATATGAAGGCATCTCTGTCGTCCGTCTCTAATACTTCTTCACACTAGGCTCACATGTCCCAGTTTCAGAAAACAGTGTTACATTGTCAGCTGATTCAGAAGCTCCAGATCAGTGGTTCTCAACCTCTGCTGCACACTGGATTCTGGGAAGCTTTAAAAAAATACTGATGCTCAGGTCTCACATGACTCAATTAGTCTAGAGGGTGATCTAGGAGTTGAGATATTTTTAAAAGCTTCTTAGGAAATTCCAAGATGCAGCCAGGTTTGGAAACCACTGCCCTATAGTCCTAAGGATGCTGGTTTAATCACTTTCCTGTTTGGAATAAAAGAATAAAAGGGGACAGGCAAAAATGCTAGATAAAACCACTGCTACTACCTTGATTATCAGGAATCAGAGGCCCTGTGATGCCTTGGAATCTAGTACCTTCCATTTGTCTCCTCCCTCAGTGTCTGTCCTCAGGATCCTACTCGACAGAGACAAAATTAACTTCATCGTTTTCACCAATAGGAAAGATGTAGTCGATTTTATTTATTCTTTTAATATAGTGTTTAATGTTGAATCGAGGTTACAGCAAACCTTGATGGCAGCATATGTATGTGGAGCCTGCAACTAAGTAACAGCATTTTATGAGAATCACATTATTTCGGTTCTTTTGGGAAGAAGTTTACAGACGTTTATAGCACTTTGGTAGATGTGTATCCTCAGTTGTCAGTCTCTGTCCACTGACTCCTTCATTTTGGGCCACGAGTGTGCGAATCTTCCCTGGGCTCTAAAACATTTTCCTTTTCCCTGCTTCCCACTCAGCCTATCAGACCACCTTCTTCCATCCTCTCACTGCCAAATTCTTCAAGAGCACAATCTATACTTCTCACTCATTCCTGACAATGGCTAAATCCAGCTTCCATCTCTATTATATCTCCACAGAAACTGTACTCACAAAAGTGATCAATGGTTTTTGGACCCAAATCCAAATCCAATAGCTTCTCACTTTGCATTTTGTTTCACTTGTAGTTATTTACCACTTCAAATTCTATGAAGCAATGATAATAAAAACAATATGGACTTGACATAAGAATAGATACATAGAACAGAGAAACACATTGGGTCCAGAAATAACCTTGGGTGAATGTGGATAATTAATATAGGATAAAGGTGGACTTTAAATTAAAAGGAGAAAGAATCCATCCTTTTAATTAGTAGTGCTGGCCTCGCATCAGGAAGATAATGAAGTTGGACGTCCTGACACATCACATATAAAAAGTATAGAGCAGATGGATTAAAGATTTAAATGTGAAAAAAGAAGAAAATTTAGGAGAGTATATGCATAAATTTGGATAAGGGGAGAATTCTTAAGCAAATCAGGAAACCTAGAATTGATGAAGGGAAACAAAGATATCGTTAGCCACACTAAAATATTTTGTATATTGAAAAATACCAAAATCAAAGTCAAAAGACAAATGATAGATTGGAAAAAATATTAATGATACATATAATAGAGATCTAATACCCTAATATGCAAGGAGATTTTATAATTTGAGGGGGGAAAAACCCAAGAAGTCAATATTTAAATTGACAAAGGACGCAAATAGTCAATTTATAGAAAAGGAAATACAACTGGCCAATAAATGTGGAAGACAGTAATACAAATGAAAGCAATTACGAGATATTATTTTTCACTTAGAATAGCAAAACGTAAAAGAGGACTGGATTTAGGACTATGAATTGTTGTCATCTTTAAGAACGCAATCCAGCTGCATCCATCAAAACTAAAAACATATTTACCCCGGCCTTGAAATCTCACACTTGGTAATGCACCTCTCAGAAATAAGGACATTGGTATGTAAGTGTACATGTCCGAGGATATTTGTTTCAGCTTTGCTTGTCTTTCACATCAGAAAAAAGAGGCATGGGGTCTGTGGCTTAGACTTGGGGTCTGAGCCCAGAAGCCAAACTTAGAGACAAGGTACTCTTCTGAACTGATCCTCATCATTTATTTTTAGTTCTTTGCCTCACTTCTTTTCCTCTTATTGTATGTTTGATTTGTCACATAATGATGGAGCTATTTTAAAACATCTCATTTTTATTATATTTTTGTTAGTTTTTAGCAGTTTTTACTTTTCTATATTGGTGTCATGTTATTTGATACATAAAAGACAATGGCTATTACATATCAATTATAAATTATGTGCCTCATTTCAATTTTGTTCTTTTTCTTGAATCTCTGCTTTATCTAAAATAATTAGTCTTCACTTTCATTTAGTTTGCATTTTCCTCATGTTTCTTTGTGCACTATTTTACTATTCTAAGTCATTTTAATGTTTTTCAAGATTTGGGATCTCACAGATCACATTTTAAATTTTACTCATGGTTTCCTCTAAGATTATTTAAAGCATACTTTAAATTATAATTCTCTATTTGTCAAGGATGGGATTTAAGTAGAGGAATTTGCTTTTCTTACTGAATATGAGGAATCTAGAAAACATCTGCCTCCATTCTTGACAGAGCACTTGAAACACTAATTCTGGGTGTGTCCTGTATGCAGCAGTGGTGGTCTTTGGGTTTATAAGATGCAGGTGTTTGATATTAACATATGAGATGAAAAGAAACAGGAAATTAGGATATTTAGCCTCATGCTTTCTCCCCTCAGGGAGAATGGGACAATTCATATTCCTGGCTTATACTAAATGCTCAATAAATGTTAGCTGCTATTATTATTTTTTTACCATCACCATCATCATTATAATCACCATCGTTGTTGTTGTCATTGTCATCATCACCATCATCCAAGAAAGGGGACTGATGAACTTTCAGGATCATTTCTGCCAGAGCTGGACAAAGTAGCATAACAGTGATTGCCCTCTTCTCCCTTAGAACTTTCTGCTCACAGTTTTCCCACAGACCAAACCCGTGCTAGCCCATAATAAGATAATCTCAGAGCTATTAATGAAGAATAAACTTACTATCACAGAGCAGAAACTGCGACTTTCTTAGTTGACTCATTCCTCCTATATAATATAAAGGGCAAGCCCTTAGTAGCTCCAGAAAGGAATTCCACACAGAACTCGTTTCCTTAAAAAGGCCCTCTACCCACTTCCTTTTACAGCCCTCTCTGAAGACCCCATAGTTCCTAGTTCCCACTTCAGTTTTCTTGGAAAACTCTACCTCATTCCTGCAGAAATAGAAGTCACAGCCCCTAGGACCTTCAAAATGCAACTTTAACACCACCTGGGTGCTAGTGCAGGCATCCTCTGCTCACGTTTTACCAGCTTCAAAGGGAGGAGGGAGTGAGGGGGTAAGGTCTATCAATGCTGTAGATGGTGAGACAGAGGATGCTATTCTAGTCAATTAGGCTGAAGTCAAGTAGGTCTGCTAGGGGAGTTTCTGGGCAAGCTTTTACTTTTCTGATAAAGGGTGCAATAGGGGCTGTTGCTCTACTTTCCCCCTCCTCCTGTCTGAAAGCAGATGTGTATAGCCATCTTGAATCATTTTGTCAAATCAAAAATAAATAAATAAATAAATAAATAAATAAATAAATAAAGTCATTTAAGTCAGGGAGCTTTACACAGCTCCGTGAAATGATAAGGCTATTTTATAGAATATCCTTTCTTTAGAGCTGTGGGGAAAATTCAGCAAATACTGCCTGCATTCCTGAGAATGCATTTTATTTATTTATCCATATAATAAGGTTTCGTTGAGTCTTTCTTGTATATGTGTTGACATAAAAAAATGATCTCATTGTCAAAGGTTGATGGGTACACAGATAAGGAACAAAAACCCAATGTTTCCACCTGAAATGGTTTCCACCTGAGAGAATAATGTTCAAAGTCTGGGCAATAGACACCTGCCTCCTGTGAACTCTTTACAAGATGAATTTCCCAGGCTCAAGTATCTGCCCCCTCCCTATACTCCGAGGATGGCTTTTCCTATCTCAAATTTCCTTGTGTAGAGAATATTCTCTTCCAGGAAACCTGGTCATTCTACTGGGGAGCAGGTGGCTGCAGGAACCATGCTATTACCACAGAGGCCCAAGATCGGCCAAGGGTATGATGACATGAAGAAGAGGCACTGTTGAGTGTGTGCTTTGAAAAGGCCTCTTTGGGCTGAGGAATTGGAGACAGCACCATGACTGAAGTGGCATTGGACCTTGGATTCTTGGAATTTTGGCTGACATTTCACAGAGCTTAAGCAATTCACCCAAAGCAGAGATAAAACAGGCTTTTACGGGCAACGTGGAAATTAGCTGGGAGTTCTTCATACCACAGATATGCTAGGAGTCCTTCTGGAGAGGCAGCTGGTAGTGACCAATGGTCCAAATAATTAGCAAAGTTGCTTATAAACCAAGACAATCAATCACCTAGCTTCCTGGGGAAGGCTGAATTGAATACTTTCCCTCTTTGTTACCAAAACGCTGACTCTCCTTTCAGAGATTTCCTGAGGATACCCAATCCTAGTACCCACCAAGGTGTGGAGCCTGATCTCTTAAGCTTAGAACGTTGAGGCACGAACTTGCTCCTAGGCTGGAAAGCCTAAGACAATTTAGTGAGCGGGACAATTCAGTGAAATATTTGTCTTTGTTTACTTTGCACATTTCTCAGCATTCCAGCATTCCAGCATAGCCAAGTCTGTGTTTCCTTGCTGCAGAGCCTAAAGAAGAAGCAGTCTATAGGACACCTTCCTTCCTGATTTCTCCCACTTCATCTTGGGGTGTTTGAGCATACCGTGATAGGGAAGGGAGCTGTAGAGTGACTTTGAGGGATAGAGTCCCTAGTAGTGAAAGAATGAAGATTTTCCCCCAAGAGAAGGCATGGATGTCTGTAGTTTTTGTAAGTAATGGGGCTGTGTGGCCCATCCTCCACAGGACCTCAGGTAGGTGACAAGCCATCTGGAAGTCACAATTCTACATTAAATCTAGGAAAGTTTTCTTGGACTCTGAGTACTGGAGTCCCAGCCCTGGCAAAGGTTTCTTTGGGACAACAGTGCCACCCAACCTTAAGGATCTATGTAAGCTTAGCCTACAGGCATTTTGGTGGAAATTAGGTCGATAAAGAGTTGGCCCATAAGTCAAATCTGGCCCACCATCTGCTTCTGTATGACCTATCACCTAAAAATAGTTCTTACATTTTTAAACGTTTGAAAACAATCAAAACAAGGATAATATTTTATGGTAGGTGAAAATGATATGAAATTCAAATTTCAGTGTCCAAAGTCGTTTGTTTACTTGTTATCTACAGTTGCTTTCAAGCAACAATGGCAGAGTTGAGTAGTTGTGAAAGAGACCCATTTGGCCCTCAAAGCCTGAAATATTTACTACTTGATCCTTCACAGAAAAAGCTGGCTGGTCCCTAATGCTCACCAATGATCTGAGATGCCTCCTGAGTGTTTTGTTTCACATCACGACTCCTGATCATTAGCTCTAGAAGTTGGGATGGGAATGGGAGGTGGGAAAAGAAGAGGACCCTTTCGATCTCTGGAATTTTCTTGCCAAGTGAATGGAATGGGGTCCCAGAGTCACACCTACCTTAATTTTACACAAACAAAGCAATGTGCTCTCTTTTTCACTTTCAGAATTCATTCCTGTCGTGCTTTAACTTACAGGCCATCCTGATAAAGACTTTCTGTTTGACCATCATGGCTTTGTTTGATCCTGCTTTGAAAGTAACAACTGCTTTGAAAGTACCTCCATCTCCGGGTATCCAAATGCTGCAATTAAGTCCCAACCTAAATGTTCGCCCTCCTCTCCAACCCTGGAAGTCTGTCTTTGTTTTGTCAACTTGCAAGTCCACGCAACAAGATTTTTCAGAACAAAGTTGCTTTCAGATATCGTGGGTAGTTTTCCTGAGCTGGTTGAACCATTTCTCCCAATTTAAAAAGTTTAGATGTGATTTTTTTTTTCGTTCTCTAAATCCCCACTGGACTCTAACAATCACATTCTGGTAATCTGTATGCATTTCTTGTGAGTTTTTTGAGGTCAGGGACTGAATCTTAGGCAGCTAAGCATACAGGACAAGAATCAACACAATGCCAGGTTCAAATTCTGACTCTGCCATGAACTTATCATTAACGTCTTTGGGACTCGGTTTCATTGTCTGAAAAAAATCCAGTAATACTCTCTGTGTCCCCAGAGATGTAAGCATTTAATGAGATAGTGCCCTGGAAGTGCTTTTTGGGAATCATTTGCTTCAGTACCTTTTCGCATTCCAACCCAGAGCCTGGAGTGTGGGAGGCACACAAAACTCAAGTCTGTGGCAGTCACACTGGGGAGAGATGAGGCTCTGGCTTCGGAAACAAGCACTTGACCCTGAGGTTTTCTTCTTCTCCTGAGGATTCTGACTAGTCCTGGGTACCAGTAACATTCTCTTGACCCACACCCCAGTCCTCATATTCACAGCATAGTCACATGACCGTTGCTCTGCTGGGAACACCCAAGAAGAGAGGAGGGGAGAGTCTAAATTGAATCAGGCTGGACTGCAGATGCCAGGGTGAGTGGAGGCCTGGGGAGGCTTCAAGAAGAGGGGCATGAGCAGAGCTCATGAATGCTTCAGCTGTCACTGCAGGCTGATGTGCAGCCCACCCCTCAACACTCTCCATTCTTGGGAACCGGGTCACCAGTGCCATGGCCAATGATGTGACTTTGCAAGAGGAGATGTGACGATTCCCTCTCTGCTCTCACTTGGCCCTGGCTTTTGTGTAATTTCATGGGAAATGGAGCCAACTATCCTGGAGAGGCCAAACAAATCTCAGGATGTACATCCGGCAGACAGGATAATTAATGATTCAAAACCCTCCAGATTTATTTATTTTAAAAGCCAAGATATTGTTTGTATTTCTTCCTGTGAAACATGCTCTATGTACTTACTCTGATCATTTCTTTTGTCTGCTTCGTTGGTCCCCATCTCAGAGCCTGCTCCCCCTGGGGGACACGGCCTCTGTTAGGGATGATAGGAATCAGTTTGGGAGACAGGAACCCTGTGTTTTGGCTCTTACTCTAATCCATCTTCTCCACTCATTACTGACCCTTTACACAAACAGAGGCTTTGTCCGCCTCTCAGACAGCTGTGTAGGATTCCCTGAGGGAGGTGTGTTGACAGGAGTCAGCTGTCTCTGCACAGATTACTTGTCTAAGACCACTTATGAGTAGTCATTTGATGTGAAGCCAGGCCATTTGGGGAGGAGCTTTCTACCTGCCATTTTTTGGCCCCACCCCCATCACTACCAAGGGTTTCCCTGCTTCCAGATATGTTTGACAGATGGTGCATCTAGTGCTCTTCTCTCGAGACTCTCAAGGCTGCGGCAGATGCACTCTCAGAGCAGCTTCATCCTGGTTCCATCCTCTGCCTTCTGAAACACCACAATATGTGGTTATTCTTTCTCCTGAAGATTAAATCTCTCCTTGATGGGAGACTCCATAACAGCATTAAACCATACTCATTTCTCCCACACCCAAAACCCCAAACAAAACCCCTAAATATCTCTCCTCAGACCCCCAGCTCTTCTTCAGATGCAACCTCCTTTCTTGTCTTTTCCTTTACAACAAAACTTCTTGATAATATTAATTACCCTCTAAGTCTCCACCCTCTCGACTCCATTCCACCTGCAACTCAAAGCAGTCTGATTTCTAATTCAGGTGTCTCACTACCAGAACTGCCCCCATGAAGCCTGCATATTCAACCCTCGGTTTATTTGATCTGTGTGGACTCCTCTCTTCTTGAAACGTGCTTTCGTCTGCTTTCTGTGCCATCTCACAATCCCAGGATTTTCTCTTAAGACTCTGACCACTTTTTCTTAGTCTCCTTTTTCAGTGATGCCTCTCTTTAGTTTCTTCTGTTGGGAGTTCCTCTGTGCTCTGTCCTAGGCCCATCTTCTACTCACTCAAGAAATTATATCTACTTCTTTGACTGTACATACCAGCAGAGAGCTTAATTCTTACAGCAGAAGGGCTCCACCAACAGTCCTGGATCTGCTGGCTTAGATGTGTAAAGTCAGATACGTGGGCTAGACTGCAAAGAGGCCAGTGGACCTGTGGAGACTTGATGGGCCTGGGGTCCCAGGTCAGGACCACTAGGTCAGATGAATTAGCCTTAGTTCTTAAAGATATATTATCTGTATGGTTCATTTTGTACGAAACATCAAGAACAGGCAAACCTGTAGAGACAGAAAGCAGATTAGTGGCTGCCAGAGTCTAGAGGGGAGGGAGAACAAGGAGTGACTACTTAATGGGTATGAGGTTTCCTTTGGGGGTGATTTTCTTCAAGTAGATAGAGGTGATGATTGTACAACATTGTGAACATGCTAAGTGTCACTAATGATAGAAAAAAAAATCTGGAATTCACCCCAGAAGTGGAGCCACCACTGCTGAACCAAGCTACCTAGACCAAGGATGAATTCAAGGTCAGCTGTGACAAGTAGCTAAGGAACTCTAAACTGAAAATGACTCTTCCCATCAAAATGATTGAAAACCATGCCTTCCCCTAAGATAGGATACAGGATGTGCTATTCCACAAGGTAACTAGAGGATTTCAAAACTATTTGAAGTAACAATGCACTATAGGAGTATGATAGGATAGTAGAGTACAGATTTAAAGTTGAATGATACACTTTTTTTTTTTTTCTTTCAAATCTATATTTCTGTGACTATAATGAAGTCAGATTGGATGGTTTGGTAAAAAGCATTCTGGTACCTGAACTGAGGCTGAACAAGGAGGCTAATTTGAAATATTTCAAGCCTTGAGCTAGCAGGACCCCATAACCATTTAGAGAAGTGTAGAATTACCCCTGACAAGTGAAGTGAGTAAACACTACCCTGTAATGGTCCTTTATTATTGTCTTCATGGACATAGGTCTCACAATGACCCTATGAGGGGACACAGTGGAACCAGGGTTTGAACAAAGTGTGTCTACCTTTAAAGTCTGCTAAATCCTAATGAGCCTGTGAGCTTATGTAAGCCCTTGAGAGAGGGATCGGCTGGGGGAAAATGCTGCTGGTGCCTCAGGTTCTGCTTGTGTTGCTGAGCCAGCATCCATGACTGTATATATCTCTTACTGTGCCTGTAGTATAGTGTGGCCACAGGCAACATGGGCTACATACTTATTTTGGCTACAACCTTGACATTTTCTCTATCCTGCTGATAACAAAATGTGAGAAAACCATACTACAGAGAGAAACTTCTAGAGGTTGCTTGCTTGTCACTTTTCTCTTCATGTTCACCCTCCCTACTTCATTTCCTGAGTTGTAAACAGGCAGGATGAGAGCTGGTGACTGACAACATGATAACCAGAGAACTCTCTTGCACTCAGCATATCCTGTTATTATGAATCTCAAGTCCTGCTTTGGCATCTATTGTCCTATTTTCTCTCTCTTTTTGTGGTCTGTGGTTAGGGAAGTGATTGGATTTACGGAGACTAATATTTATATTTTTCACCATGGGATTCTGCGTGATGTACTCAGAAGATCATGAAACTTGGAACCAACACTAGGTTTAAATTCCTGTTCTAATATTGAACAGCAGTTTTCTATTTTACCTAGAAATAAATAAAAATATTGAACTCCAAGTCATTTTTGAGGGCTACATGAGATCATGGAAAAGGACCCAGCTCTTTTCTTGACTTTTATTAGGCATTCAAGAAATTATATTTCTTCCCCTTCCCTACCTCCTCTCGCCTTTCAACCTACCTTCAGCTGTTATAAAAATTAGGATTTTTATATAAAATATAGAAGTTTATTCTACTAATTAAAAAAAAAGCAAAACTTACCCACACAATTATCTCCTTATTTCAGATTCCACTAACAACTTCAAAGCAACATCTGTCTACAGGCTAGGGGTGGCCACAAAACTATAGTCCAAATATACAGAGAAATTAGAAAGACCACATAAACAGCTATTGTTTTCACTTTTATATATCACATGTGAGTGAAATCATATGGTTCTTGACATTTTTTGTCTATTTTGCTTAGCGTGATAATGTCAAGATCTGTCCATGTTGTTGTAGATGGCAGTATTTCATCTTTTCTTATGGCTAAATAATATTATATATATATATATATATATATATATATATATATATATATATGTATATATATATAAAATTTTTTCTTTATCCAATCATCTATAAAACTGAAAGCAAAAAACAAACAAGACAAACAAAAAGTCATGGATGCAGACAACAGCTTAGTGGTTACTGGAGGCAAAGGAGAAAGTGGGGAGATAGATCAGGGTAAAGGGGGACAAATATATGGTGATGGAAGGAAATTTAACTTTGGGTGGTGAACATATAATGCAATATACATGTGATGTATTACCGAATTGTACACTTGAAACCTATATAATTTTATTAACAAATGTCACCCCAATAAATTTAATGATAATAATAAAAATAAAAGCTAGTGCTTTCAAACTTACATATTCTTCTGGGTGCGGAACATGTTTCAGTTTCTCTGCTGAAACTTTATAACTCAGAGGGGGCAAAATTAGTTCAAACCTTAATATTTAGAGAGAAAAGCCAAATCCTTTTGGGTATCTCCATATGTAGTTGAGGTAGGAGCAATAAATGAGCATGACTGTGTGGTTGTCTCCACACTGTTCCAGATTTTGCTGCACTGGGCCTGTACTCCTTGAATATGGCTGTTACCATCTTCCAGCTATTACTGGGTGGAAACCTGCCAAGAGCATTTCTGGCGACATTCCTGCATAACCTACAAACTCTTTTTTTGGTACAGGCTCTGTTATGACATGGACCTGAGCAAAGATGGGGGGTTCAGAGTTATTTCTTCTTATTGCAATCAGTATGATTGAGCATATATCCTTGCCCTGTTTACTGGAGAAACAGACTGATTAACTGGCAAGAATGGTGAAACATGAAACTTACTCTATCATTAGAAAACGATCAGTTCTAACCACAAAAATAGTGAAAGTCAATTTGAAAGCATGCAGTGTGGTTGAAAGCAGAATATAATAATATCAGTCAAAGATTATTGAGCACTTGCACAGTGTGTTTTATTTAATTTTCATAATGAGCCCTATAAACTGGGTGTTAATTTTTTCTCCATGTTCATGGATGGGGCAGCTGAGCCTTCAAAGGCTAAAATAACTCACTCACAGTCACACAGTCAGCATTGGAGCTGGAATTGAAATCCAGGCAGTCGAATTCTAATATTCACTTTCTTAACCCCTAAGCAGTGCTTTGGAGTCCTCCATGCCTATTGTTAACTCTTCCGAAGCCTGGTTGAGTTCATAGTATCACCTCCCAACTGGTCACCCAAACTCAGGAGCCATCCATTCTTCCCTAGGCCGTCTCCATTTCTCTCACATCCACATTTTAGCATGTTTACTGAGCCTGTGCCACGTGCCAGGTAGTGTGCTTATAATGAGAAACAAGGCAGAAGATTCCTACCCTAGTTAAGCCAATTTTCTCTGCGGTTTTAAAATTTGGAACCAGACAGAGGAAATATCAGTTTTCCTCTGGTAGTGAAATAAGAGAGATGCCAGGCTGGGGAGCCCTTTGCAGCCACGTTTTCTGCTGTGTGAATCTCTTTACCTGTTTCACCCAGCCCCACAATGCCACTCCCATCTGGTGATCATTACTTTGTTCTTTATGAGTCTGTTTCTGTTTTGTTTCCTCATTGATTTAGTTCTTTAGATTCTGCATATAAGTGAAATGACATTGAATTTGCTTCTTATTTTGGGCCTTTTAGGGAGTTAAACATTTTTCTCTATTATTAGAAAATTCTACGCCCTTCTTAGGATAGATAAATTCCTGAAAGTAACTTTTCTGGGCAAAATAAATGCATTTTAAAGACTTTTAAACTGTCAAGTTTCTTTAGAAAATGTATGCCAATTTACATTCTCATTCTTGATGAATGAGAGCAATTTCTCATATGATCAATGGCATTAGAAATTATAATTATTTTGCATTTTGTCAATCTAATAAACAAAATGGTATTCTCTTATTTTAATTTGCATTTCTTTGATAATGCTAAAATTGATTTTTTTCTCCCAAGTTAATGGCATTAATCAATTAACTTTATAAAATGTTTGTATTGGTTCTTTATCCATTTTTCTGTTAGAATTTTTATCTTTAATTGTAAGGAATCTTTATATATTTTCAAAAAAGATTTGGTGTTTGAAAAAATATTTTTATTACAAATACTTTTTTTGTTTCATGCTTACCTTTTATTTATTCTTTGTTTTTGCTTTATTGTTGTTGCTTTACAGAAATGTTTAATGTAATCTTTAGCCTTATTAATCTTTTTCTTTGAGGTTTCTGATTTTTGTGTTATGCTTCTAAAGCCTCCTCATGTTCCAAGATTACATGAATATTCACCTATATAATCTACTATGATTTATATTTTTATATTTATAAAGTCTATATTTTAAGACATATAATAAGTCTATAGACTTATTATTATAAGTCTATATTTTTATCTGAATGCATTTTGATGTAAAGTAAGAGTCAATTCCCCCACCAAATGGTTAGCCAGTTTATAGTTTTCCCCAAATGATTAATGATATCATTTGTGGAATAATACCTTCTTTCAGTGATATGAAATGCACCTTTATCATGAACTTAAGCACATTGTACTACCATCTGTTTGAGAAATTTCCACCTCTAAGTGCAGCTTCTGATCTTGCTACTCATGACATCAGACTCAAGCCTTCTTTGCATTTCTCTCCATAGAATATCCATTCCACAAAGCACTAATGATCAATGTTAATTTCACTAAATATTTGCTAGGAGAGACAGAGGAGTGGATTTCCATCACTTACCAGTATACAGACAAATCAAAAAGCCCCCACTCCTACTCGGGCTGAGCTGCTGCCTGATGGCCTCATCTGCTCTACACTTTCCCACATGGGTCTGAGTCCTGACAGGGTTTTCAAGTATTTGTTCCTTAATTAAAGGTCGATTCTCCAGATCTATATCCCCACCCATCTTCTCGCCCAGGAGTGTTGGTCATCAAGAAATCTGGGTGCCTGAGGGGAGTAGACAGGGTCTCATGTTGCCCTTATTTACATCTTTGTGGCATTACTGATCTCTGGAAGTATGCTCTCCAACTTGGCTGGGACAACTGGACCTTCTGACTTGTCAGGTCTTCAACTCACAGTAGTCCCTGGGCAGCTCCAGGTGTATCTAGATAGACAAAAGAAGACTGACAGATGAGGGGTGAGTATTGTATTTGAAAGCTGAACATTATGTGTTGTCCTATCTCACCCCCAGAAAAGCAGTGAGATCCCTCTCTCTGCACTGCTCTAGTATTAAGTTTTGCTCTTTACAAAAACACTTCTGCATGTGTTACCTTATTTCCTTATAATAATTCTGTGAAGTAATTGGCAATTATCTCCAATTTACAGAAAAGGTAAAATCAGAAGTTTATACAACTAAAACTTAGAAAAGATGGGACTAGTTCAGAAATTTAACTGATTAGCATGGTGCAAGGTTGTTTAACTTTTTCCATGGAACATTCACTATCTTCTCTCCACCCATTTCATCCTACCCTCCACTCCCATTCACTTTCTTCTATAACAAAGTCTTCAGTTCACTATTTTCCAGGTCAAACACTGGGCTTTATGCCTTCTCATCTCCACATTCTCCAAGCTTTTTCTCAGGCTTTCTTCAGGGCTAAAAGTGGGGCTGCAATTTAGCTTGAATAAAGACAAGGTCAAAACTACTTGGGAGGAATGGGCATTGTGCCCTGAGGATTGCAGGGTAACCTGAACTTGTTGCATTTTTAGATAGAGAAAGGGGTCAGACAGCCATGCCACACCTAAAGTGTAGGCCAATGGCCTTGTTCTAAGGGAATTTTCCGCTTCAGGGCTGCTGAAAGGAGGAGTGAAGCTTTAGGGGTGTGATGGAGGTAAAAGGGTGTGCTAGGGAGCTTGGCAGAGGCAAGGATTATATATTTCACTGAGATCTTTATATTCATTAGCACACAATAGTTTATGGCCTTTGTTAATGATTTCTAAATCTTCATGTTGGTAATTAAATCCTTTTTAAACTCAGAATAAATGTAATTATTTGTGTTGCCTTATTTTTTTAATAACTAGAGTTGTCAGAAATGTGTTTCTTTGTTTTTATGTTTTCCCAAAGAAGCAGTTCTTGGATTTATTTATCTGTTTAACCCCATTTTGTTTCCTAATTAATTAGTTATCACCTTTATCTTTATTATTGTGGTCATCCAGATTCTTTTAGGGTAGATTTTGTTTAAATCTCTGTCTTAAATGTCAACATATATTGTTATTCTTTGGTAATAAAAACATTATTAAATGGCAGCATCTTAGTTTTTATAAGTTCTATGTTTAAATAGTTTGCAATAATATTTTAATGTCTTGGAGTAGGCAGAAGTCTTTTCTAGTTTCCAATGGATAGATATTAAAAATCAAAATGGAATATCGATGGCACATGTCAGTAATTTCTATGCCTGGGAATGCAGAAGTGCATAAATTATCCTCATCCAGCAACTCTATACTCCTTAGAGATTCCTCCAAATAAGAAACACTAATTAAATGGGAATCAAAGTACCATTTTATGACTAGCTCAGCCAGTCTCTAATAATACTCAGTGAGACGCTCTGGAGGAGTTAGAATGGAGCACAAAACTCTAGGTCAGCAGAGGCCCTGCTCTAAATCTTGGGACCAAGTAGTCAGGCATCATGTTGCAAGAGCTGGCTGGGCTCTAAGAGGTGCCCTGATTACTACTAGCAGGGCATCAGAGGTCCCCAGACACGCTGACCCAGAGAAGAACAAGGAAACAAGAAGGGGAAGTGAGCAGCTGCTGTAAACCACCTGGCTTGGGTGAAGAGTGTGAGACAGGAAGGGAGTGGACAGAGAAGCATGTGGCATGGGGAAAAGCAGCTAAAATTCCCTTCCTATACAGTAGGAGTTTTATTTTTAAGTCATCATTTCGTCATTAATGTCTACTTACACTTCGTACTCAGAGAATATGGTCAGAAAAAGTTCTGTGTGTCAGAATTTGAACTTTTTTTGCTAGGCACTTTCTCTGTGTGACTGTGTTTTGGACATTTAAAAATAAGCTATTTTATACATATTAAATATATGTAATAATTCAAGCATATATGTATTACCCAACAATTTAATAAATTTGTTTATTGTCAATTTAGTTGGTGTTAGACTAGTAGGAATGGTTACAAACATATTATTACAATTGTGTATTTAGAAAATTAGGTAAATAAGGGTAAAAGGGATCAAATATATGGTGACAGAAGGAGATTTGACTTGGGGAGGTGAACATACAATATAATACACAGATGATGTGTCATAGAATTCTACACTTGCAAACTATATAATTTTATTAACTAATGTCACCCAATTAATTAAATTAAAAAAGAAAATTAGAACATGATAAGCTTTAATGTTTCTTCACTGCTTCCTTTATTTTTTATTTCTATGAAATGATTTTCTTTGTCCCATTGAAGACTTAAGCCTTGAATTCCACTTTTCTGCTATGAATGTTGCCAGGCCTGTTTGTGTTTGCCTGATGTATCTTTGCCCACATTTTATTTTAAACTTTTCTGGGTATTTTGTACCCATCTGAAATTTTTGTGTTACTTTCATCATTTGTTTTATATTTTTTGTTTTTGAAAATATTTCTTTCTATTTCCATTCTTTTCTTTTCTTCCCCTTTCCTCTCTCCTTTATCTCCCCTCCTTCCCCATTCCTCTTCTTTCCTGCTTCCTCCTCTTCCACCCTTCTCTATCTTTTCATTCATTTGTTTTTAAGTCTATTTTTAATTAAATATTTTTTTTTGGGGGGTGGTATTGGTTAACAAAATTCAGTAAGCTTCAGGTGTACATTTTAACAGTAAGGCATATATATATTGCATTGTGTGTTCCCCTCCCATGGTTAGATTTATTTCTGTCACCACATATTTGACCCCTTTTACCCCTTTTACGATAGACGACTGGCTAAAGAAGCTGTGGTACATATATACAATGGAATATTACTCAGCCATAAGAAGAGATGAAATACTGCCATTTGCAACAACATGAATGGACTTTGAGATAATCATGCTAAGCGAAATAAGCCAGACAGAAAAAATTGTAAGCCACATGATGTCACTTATGTATGAAATATAAACCTAAAAGCAATTAACAGTCAGGACAAACAAACAGAGACTCATGGACATGAACAATAGATTAGTGGTTACGAAGAGTTGTGGGGAGAGTATTTATGTGAACATGTTTTCATTTCCTTTGGGTAGAATCTGAGGAGTTAAATGCATGGTAAGATTTATGGTAAGTTTCTGTTTGACTTTTATTTTGTTTACAAAAATACAAGTAGATCAATTATTCATTCTGATCAGAAATGACTGGCCTTCCTATTTCTCTTCATTCTCTTTATTTTCCAAATTGGGAAAGGTATCTTTTATGTAATTGAATATAACCATATAAAGTTGTTGCTTTAATTCAGACTCTTTAAAATGTGGGACTCCAGTGTTCATAGTTTTAATTGAGATATAATTCATATAACATAAAATTCACCATTTTAAAGTATACAACTCTGTAGTTTTTAGTACATTCACTATAGTGAGCAACCATTACCCTACCTAATTCTAGAATACTTCCATCATCCCAAAAAGAGACCCCATATTTATTAGCAGTCCCAATTCGTCCCTCCCCCACCCCCTGAAAACCACTAATCTATTTTCTGTTTGTGTAGATTTGCCTATTTTGGAAATTTCATAATTAGAGAAACGTACAATATGTGACCTTTTGTGGCTTCTTTCACCTAGCAAAATATGTTGTTTGACTTCTTAAAAAACAGCCTATACCAATTTGCAGTCTCATCAGCACTATATGAGGATTCTAATTTTTTTTTTAAGTATTTCAATGATTACCATTTTGTTATTGTGAAATGAAACAGAAGAGTTGCACTTGACTCACCAGTGAACACTTCCCTCTGACTTGTGTCAATATGGCAGGAGCATGAACAAAGAGCTGGGTGCAGGAGACATCTTGACCCCATATAGATAGTGACTTGTTTTGGGCTTTCTAGAGAGGCAGAAACACTGTGGTCTCGTTTCTTTCTGGAGCATCCTTGTGCCTTTAGAAAAGCTTTTCAGCTAGAGCTGCTTCCTATATTCCAGGTCTGTACTAAAATGGGAAAAGAAATGGGGCACTGGCTGATTTCGGAAATTGAAAAGGCAATAGGAAGTGACATCAAACACTGTCCAGATGTCTTTCTCTTTCTTTTTTTTTTCTTTCAAGTTTGCAAAAGCGATTTTTGTGATTTATTTGATTATATGAGCTAGTCTGAAAAGAGAAAACTTTCAATTCTGATAACTGCAACTCACGCTGCTCTGTGGCTGTGTTCTGTGTACATCTCAGGAGAGCTGAGGAAGCATGCTGCTGCAGGAAGAACAGTGAGGCAGTGGCCAGAGCTGGTTTGGAGGCTGGCTTTGTTAGGCACTTTGGGAAGTTACCTCACTCAATGTCATTGCTACTAAAATTGTTGATAACAGGTGTTAGGACAACAAATATAACATGGCAGAGGGAGGAAGTGTATTAAACTATGGTTAAAGAAAAACAGGAAAACAAACAAATATTAGGTCAAAATTTATTTCTTGAGTCTTCTGTTTTGGGCCCAAGAGCACAGACGGGATGATGGGTTTCCTTACAGGTCAAAAGAACAAATATTCTTTGATTTTTCCAAAAACTTACATTTCCTTCTTGGCTGAATTTTTGCAAAACCAATTCACACACATTCAAGGATATTGTTACTGTATTTTTGCATCAGAGACACTCTGTGCAAAAAAAAAAAATAACTTTTGAAATTACTAAGAAATGGGGAAAATATATGAGTAATTAATAAAGCACATTAAATGAACTTTATAACTTTACAACTATATATAAAGATATAAGTATATACAAAAGTACACATATGTATGTAAATAGCATTAAATGACAAAACTAAAGCATTTTAGTAATAAGTTTGATGTCCTTTATTCAAGGGACAAATAGGCAAGGGTTCCAGTGTTGGCATGGAACTTAGGCTCTTTTCCTGACATAGATCTCTTGACATACCCTCTTGACTCTCAAATTAATTTTTCTTTCCTCAGTTTCTAGGTTGTAAAGTTTGGGAGCTGGCCTCCTGCTGACATTTGCCTCACTTTAATAGCCTTTTATAAAATCGGTCATTATGCGAACAGCTAGTCCATCTCCTAACCCATAATCCTATGTCAGGTCCCAGATACCTAAAAGAGAAAATAGATCTCTGATCCCACAGAATCTAAATCTCAATCTGGATTCTGTGGGATCAGTTCATCATTTCAGGTCCTCTCTAGTTTCCTGGGATCAGTTCATCATTTCAGTTCCTCTCTAGTTTCCTGAGACAGCCTTCTCTACACTACTGGTGCCAAGTTTCACTTAACTTTTGCATGGTTATAATACAAAAAGATGGACAATAACAAGTGCTGGCAAGGGTGTAGAGAAACTGAAACACGTGTGTATTGCCGGTAGGAATGTAAAATGGCACAGCCACTTTGGCACATGGTTTGGCAGTTTCTCACAATGTTTAACGTAGAATTACCATGTAACCCGTGGTAGACAAGACCACGAAGTCCCCAAAGGAGGACACATTCTCATTCCCAGAATCTATGAATACCTTACCTGGCAAAAGGGACTTCACAGATATTATTAAATATTTGAGATGAGGAGATTATTCTGGATCATCTAGGTGGACCCAGTGTGATTACAAGAGCCATGAACTAAGGAATGTGGGCAGCTGGAAAATGCAAGAAATGCATTATCCCCTCGAGTCCCCAGAAAAAAAACGAAGCTCCTGACACCTTGATTTTAGCTCATTAGAACCATTTTGACTTCTGACCTCCAGAACTTTAAGATAAATTTGTGTTGTTGTCAGACACTGGGTTTGTGGTAATTTGTTATAGGAGCAATAGGGAAATAAGATGCCCAGTAATTTCACTCTAAGAGGAATGAAAGATATGTCTACACAAAAACATGCATACAAAAGTTTATAGCAGCCCTGTTCATAGTAGCTGAAAAGAGGAAGAGAATGGGGAGTCACTGAAAATAAGCACAAAGTTTCTTTTTGAGGTGATGTAAGTATTCTAAAGTTAGATTGTGGTGATGGTTGCACAACTCTGTAAATTTTATAGCATGTAAATTATACCTCCACAAGCTTGTGAATTACATATTTTATTTTTTTAATTATTTTTCATTAAGTTTATTGGGGTAACATTGGTTAATACAATTATATAATTTTCAGGTGTACATTATAATTTGACATCTGTGTATTCTATTGTGTGTTTACCACCCAAAATCCAGTTTCCTTCAGTGAATTACATATTTGAAAAAAAGTCCTATGCCATGTGATTTCACCCATATGTGGAATCTCAAAAACAAAATAAATGGAGAAACAAACAGAAACAAACTCATAGATACAGAGAATATTTTGATGGTTGCCAGACGGGAGGGGGATTGGAGGACTGTGTGAAAAAGGGCAAGGAATTAAGAAGTACAGAGTGGTAGTTACAAAACAGTCATAGGGATGTAAAGCACAGCAAGGGCATATAGTCAATAATATTGTAATAACTATGTATGGTGTCAGGTGGGTGTTAGACTTACTGTAGTGATCACTTCATAAGGTATATAATGTCAATTCACTATGTTGTACACTTGAAACTAATATAATGTAGGTCAACTGTAATTTTAAAATGTTTATTTTTAAAAAATAGTAAAATAAAAAAAAAAATTCTAAAAACGTCCCGTAAACAGCATTCCTTTGATCCTTAAAGGTAATGCATACTTCTACTCTTCAATAGTTTTTTGAGGGAACTAAAGGACTTTGTCCTGATCTTTGCCTCATGGAGGTCTCACTTAACTCTCCCAGCAAGAATTTCAAGCAATCTGGTACTGACCTCCTCCTCAGCGACCTTACTGTGGAGAGGAGTTTATTAATGAATTTGCATACCTGGTGTTTCAAGGAAGACATTGCTAAGGAGAGAAAGAAAGAAAAACTAAAACATGAAGAGGATGTGGAATAGAGTGAAATGTCTGCTGTTGCTTGGGCAAGATATGATGGTGATCCTCAGCCTTTTATTTAGAATAAGGAATTAAATGAAAATTATTGGGAACCAGTCTTTTTATTTGAAAAAGAAGGGTTAGTAAATCACAATAGTGGATTTCTGTCTTTGGTTAAATCTTCCTCAGAGAAATCAACATAATCAGAGTAATATTTGTGTGTGCATGAATGCACTCACATGCCTACTTGTACTGGTCAAAAAGAAAATGAACTATGCTTGGCCTTGGCTGAAATAATATGTTTTTGATCAAAGTCTCTCTTTGATGTACACTGAATATCTTTTAAAGAATGTGTTGAAATTGGAGGATTGGCTAGAAGCCTCAAGATGGGAAGTTATTGCTTTTAGGCCTTTATACTTCAAAGGTGACCCTAGGCTTGAAAATCATAAATTCTAAATTCAAAATGTAAAAAAAAAGAATTATTTATGCATTAGAGGAAATAAACTCTCTCATATTTCCCAAGATTGGTTTGAATCAGTAGTCTGTCATAAAATGATTTGCTTGAATAATTTACTTACTGATGATGTTATTGTAAAATAGATTTAACCCAAGTCAGCTTTGGACATCAGGGGCTTTATGTAAAACTTGATTTATAGGTATAACCCTCCTTTTGTAATCTTTTATGCCTTTCCATAGGGGAGAGAACTGCGCTTGCAACATGTATGCTGTATGTAAGTAGGTGGTAGATGAATCTGTATGAGCCAAGATTGTCTGTGAATAGGAAGTAAAGGCTGTCTCTTTTCTGAGCCTTACTATATAGGAAACTTCATAGTTGAATGCTGAGTAGAACTGAACCCACAACCGTTTTCTCAAACAGCCTGGGTCTTGCCATGAGTCCTCTTTGCCCAGCATGGAGCTACCCAGAAGCTGTATCAGGCCCTGCTTCCCTGCATATCCACCCTAGACAGGCCTGGGATTAGTTCACCAGGAATGGGCTCCACTTTAAGGGCCAGAGAACAGCTCTAGGACTCTGGCAGGAAGCTGCTTTCTGCAACGACTCCTCTCCATGGGTACTGGGGGCAGATGCTGTGGCTCTTCCTCTAATGTAGCTTTCTGTGGAATGAAATGTAGAGTGGTCTAACATGCTGTCACCTGCTTGGGTCATCTTGCTCTGACTGATGGCGTCCATCCTCCATGAAAGCCTTGGACTTCCAACTCCTTAGTTTGACCAGTAAGTCCTAGCTGACAATGTATATGAAATCAAAGATGTTGGAGAAGAATACAAAAAGGATGAGAGCATGTTGGTCCCACGCAGAAATTTATGGGGAGCAAAGAGGTGTTATGGGCAGCCTTAATCTTCCCTCATCCCCTTAAGAATGCAATTATTCTCTCTTGGATGGTGAGGGACCCCCCTTTCTTAGCAAGTATGTTATTAATTCACAGACTCATTTTTAAGGTAATAATACAGGTTTCTTAAACCTTCTTGGCCAGGCTTTTCCCGTTGTGACTTTGCTTCCAGGAGGCAGGGCCACCCGTTCTCTAGCCTGGTTCTACGCAGTGACCAGACTTACAGGTCTTCCTTCAGACAACGGGCAGAGTGTGTCACCCCAGCTCCAAGCAACCTGTCTTTCTGGCCTCAGGCAGCCTCCTCACAACCATCCAACTCACCAACTAAACCTATACTTCTCCATTCTTCCATGAGAAAGTGAATTACTTTCCCTGAATACAGCTCTCTACTTCTGTTGGGATTAAATCCTAAATATTTGAATAGCTAAGAAATTTTCAATAATTAATGTTCAGAGCTAACAGTTATTGAGCTCTTACTGTGAGGAGTGACTCATTTCACCCTAACAACAATGACACAACCATATTTCATTGATTCTAAGATATGAACTATTTTTCATATTTTAACATCTTTAAAACCCAATGCATCTTATATTACATGGATCAAAAAAAAGCAGTTCTGTGGAAAGTAACCTCATAAGGTGATCTGTTCATAAATTCCTAACTAGGCAGGTCTTGGTGGGTAGTTATGCCTTGGGCATATAACTGCTTTAGTAAAAATTTCTCTTTGCCTTAAGCAAGCCCCACCTATTGATTCTGTGCACCAAGGTTAACACACCTTGTAAATAAATGTAACCACCCTCAAGAGAGCACATATTATTAACTGTTCTGTAATCCGATCCCTGCTTTGCTTTCTCCCACCTCCATGTAATCTTAATTATCTTCCTTCTTTAATTTCAAATGCATGAAAGAAGCTGCAAAATTGTTATTCTCCAGAGCATTTGAGATCTTGCTCCCCTGCATATGTCATCAGTTTGGCTCAAATTAACTCATATAAACATACTCTACAGGTTTGATTGTTTCTTAAGTCAACAAATACTTAAGACATTTGATTTAATTGACAGTATATTTATTTTCCCATTGTATTTTCACTTTCATGCTGTTTTAAATTAGATTCAAAAAGCTCAATATGCTACCTTTGTGAATCCAGTTTGGAAACTGCTAAATTAGAGAAGTTCTGATGTCTCATTTATATTGTTAAGGCCTCAGTAGGGATAAACATTTACTGTAAGACTGTGTTCCTGCTTTGTTCTTCCTATGAAGAACACTGGACTTTTCCTTTGGTGGGGGAGCAAAATTCTCTTGCAAACCTCATTTTTCTATCAACAACTAATGGATGGGGTGGGCAGTTAATTTTACAGATGGTGTAACAGAAAAAGAAAAGATTCTCAAGAAGCATTTGTTTATAAGTTTTATGAACTGTCTTTTGGCAGTCTTAATTTTAAAGGCTCTCTCCCACATAATCTTCTTGGAAATTTTAAATTAAATCTTTCCTAATACAATAGAGATTGGGCTTCTTTTGAAAAATTTTTTTAGCCAGTGGACTATGCTTCTTTGAAGATGATTTCATACCTACTTGGGTTTGGGGTTTATAAATGTTGGTGTGTTTTCTCAGAACTCCTGCCATGGGGATATTAGGCAGAATGAGGCCTTGCAGAGCTCCAGGTAATGCAGGCAGCGAAAGTGAATGGAAAACCGAGAGTGGTGGACAATGCCCAAGAGACTGTCATAGGCTCCACCCAATGCCCATGTGACCGTCATAGGCTCCACCCTCAAATGATAGGGCCCACATGACTCTTCTGCAAGCCTGCAGCACCTCTGCCTGAAAAAGGAATTTCTGTGGGAAGGGGGTTTTAGTGGGTGGTGCTTACTGTCTTTTGTTTTGAGAGGCAATGTAGCAGAGAGGTTAAATCACCAACTTTAGAACCAGACTTTCTGGGCTTAGAGTCTGGCTTTGTCCCTACCTAGTTGCGTGAACTTAGGCTGGTTATTTAATGTCTCTGTGCCAGAAGGCTGCACTTTGTGGTCTATTTTGCAAGGTCCTGCTATGTTCCAGTATCCCTGAATAGCTTCCCCTGCCATCTCATCTGTGTCTGGCATTTTTGTCATTAGCATTATTCTTGTTTTTGAGATACTTCCTAGGGAAGAAGAAACCGTTACCACCCATTACTTGATTGGCACAGCAGTCTGCAGGGAGCTGGGCCAAGCTCTGTGTGAATTGAGGAACTTTGCTCTTGTGGTTTCTTCTCTGTGTTTAGCTACACTGGGATACCTGCCTCCCCTGATGCCCTAGAATCTTCTGTTATCATGGAAGCTGCTCCTGCTCACTGTTGATCTGCAGCAGCAGCAGAGACAACGCAAACGTAGTGAGTCCACAAGTCCCACAGCCCTCCCTGGCCTCCTGGCCTCACTCCTCCATGTAAGAGGGTGGGACAGTTTCCTCTCCAGCTTTTCTTGGATAGTATACCCCCTTTTAAGGAAATGGAATAGTGAGTTTCCCACTAGAAACTTTCTTCCATTAGGCTCTTTTATATCCATATGCTCAGACCAGACATCTCAGCATAATTCCTGATTCCTCCCTTGTTCTCTTATTGTTTACATACAGCCCATCAGCAAGGTTTGTCAGGTCCATCTTCATAAGGCATCTCAAACCACACCAGACACATTTTACTTCTGTAACTGGAAAAGAACATTAGCCCGTGTGTGTGCGCAAGCATGTGCAAACACAGAGAGCAGTGTGTTTATTGGCAGCTCTTCTATTTAAAATGGCTAGAGAACATAGGAAGTGGAAGTTATGGGTTTCATGGGGTGGGAACAAGAGTTTAGGTCGCAAAATTTAAAAAAAGGATGAAAAAAGCTGAATTTTAAAATATACTGTATTTTCCACTCCTACTCTTTCACAGTAAAAACGCTTCTGAGAATTGCCACGTATAATCTGAGCATCCATGAACCTCAGTTTTAGATCAAAAGATCTGGCACAGTCAAACCAGACTTCCTATGGGCCCCTAAGCAGGAGGACAGAGTTTTGCCAGGTGGTGTTAATCCCAGGTTTCTCGGGCGGAGGAGAGGCATAGGTGGAACAGAAGCCAGTGGGGAGCAGCAGACTAATGAGTGGTGAGAGCTTGTTCCTTGGGTCTGTAGGTCAAGGGTTGGCCTTCTTCAGGGCCAGAACCCTTTCAGTCAAGGTCCAGGAGGGTCCCTTTCCAAGGAAGAAGGTGTGGGCAGAGGAGATACAGGGTGGAGGAGAGGAATTCATTACTGCCACAAGACCATGAGCCCTTGTGAGCTGATCAGAGGCTGGCTCATGTGAACATCTTCTGCATCAGCTGGGACTGGCGGGACTAGAGAGCTGCCTCGAGTTCCACACAGATGGTGGTTTTCTATCCATAGAGAGGACTCACTAACAGACCCGTAAGGAAACCCTCATACAGATCTGCCCTTCTTCCTCAATCCCTCAGCTTTAGAAGATGATAGGGAAATGGTGGTAAGGATGTAGGGCTTTTCTGAACTCATGAAAACAGAGTGGAAGTGTGGTTACCGCAGGATGTGTGTGGTGGGGCGCGGGGATTGGAGACGTATTTTTAAGGTACAAACTTGCAACTCATAGACAAGTAAGTCCTAGAGATCTAATGCACAGATTAGTGATTATAGTCAACAAGACTGTATTATAAATTTCAAAGTTTTTAAGAAAAATAAAATAAAATAATAAAACAAAACAAAACAAAACAAAATAAAATAAAATAAAATAAAATAAAAAATAAAATAAAATAGAATAAAATAAAATAAAATAGGATTTTAGGATGTAAGGCTCTTGAGTTTCATTTCTTGGGTCCAAATTCTAGCTCTACCACTCATTGGCTGGTGACTTTGGGTAAATTATGTAACCTGAGTCTATTTTTTCATTTGAAAGATGAAGGAAATAATATTACATGCCTTGTATAATTTTTATGAGCATCAAAAGCGATAATGAAGATAAAGAGTTTGGTATAATACCGGGTCAAACAAAATACTCAATAAATTTTAGCCACAATTGCCGCCTCCACAAGGAAGTGAGTGTGACAGAGCATCTGATGCTGTGGAGCCTGAGTTACAAATGAGAGGAAGGAGCCCAAAGGTGGTGCAATGGTACATACGATAGCAAAGGACCTTCCCTGATGCCCCACACCCCCAGTATGACATCATTGTGATGGTGGGAAATTACACCCCAGGGTTAGGCAGAAGAGGAAGCATCTCAGATGCTTAAATTTTTCAGACTCTCTCCCCAGCCAGCCTTCAGGGCACCCCAGGTTTGCTGTGCACCAGAAATGTGGAGGCACAAACTTTCAGAAAAATCATAGTGCAGGAAAACCAACCTCAGGAAGTTGATAGAGGTTGATTAAAATTAACTTTCGCCCAAAGAGAGAGACATGTGGCCAGAAGGAAAAGAAGTAGCAATTTGCTGTCCAGTGCTTGGGTCCTGGTTCTTTCATCTGGGCTCCCACTGCCCAAAAGGGTTCATGGCTCATCTCTGGGGGACAAACAGGCTGGACTAGAGCACCTGCTGTGTACCAGAAGAAAATAAAGGATCCATATCTGGGCCCACACAGAGGGAAGGAAGCAGCTTCTTCATCAATCTGGGGCTTCATGGGCCTGAGCCACCACAGTTGCCCATCTAGCAGAGAAAGTAAGCAGGAAGAGAAATTAAACAGAGAAGTAGAAGAGGAAGGTCATGCACTATGGTTGGTCATGCTGAAGCTTTGACATCATCAAGGCTAACAACTAGCTGCATTTATGAGGCATCTACCTTTTGATAACCTCAGTCGACCACATCCCCTGACACACCCAAAAATGGGGTGAAGGCCTTGCCTCAGGTCATAACCAAGTCAAGATTAAGATCTGTGGAGCAGTCCTTCACCAGTGATGCCCACAGGAGGAAAACCCCAGCAGGCTTCTCTCCTTCTTGGCCCTCTGCCTTTGATGGCTTTTTAATCCCCCAACTGGCTCCCTAAGCTTTCTGTTCTTCCTATGCTGTGGGTGGAATGTAAAGAGAAATCTCCCCAGCTCCCTCCTCCAGAAGGCCAGCACACAGACTCTCTTCCCTTTTAATGATTTTATCACTGCTCACGAAAGAGAAATAGGCAGGATCACAAAACCAACATATCTAGGAGAGTGGTATACAGTTTTTATCACTCTAGTCCTTGATCCACGTTTGTCAATTTCTTTACTCATTTTTCCATTCATTCATTTATCCATTCAATGAGTATTTATTGAAGATCTGTTGTGTACCAGGAAGTGACCTAGGCAGTGGGGAGACAACAGTGAACAAATCAGACACACATATGTCCCTGTTCCCATGGAGTTTCTGGCTTCCCTGAGACAATCAGGAAAGCCTATAGATTTGTGCCCTCTGATGTCCAAGTCCCATTGAGGAGCCACTTGAGAGTATTGCTTCTCAGAGCCTGTAGTCTGCACAGAGGCAGGACTAGACAGTCTGAAGTGTTGACCTGGAGCACCTCTGAGCAGTGCAACCATGGGTGGGCTGGTCCTAGTGGAGGAGGGAAGCCAGACCCATACTAGTCTTTGGAGCAAGAAAAACACCAAAAAGACTGAGGTCATCTGGAGGATGCTTGCCCTTCAAAGCATAAAACCCAATGAACAGATACTCTACTTTGTCTTTTTTTCCAAGAGAAGACAGAAATCCAGATTATAATATGAAATCTCTAAATTTTACAATGTTGACAATAAATACAAAATCTAAAACAAACAAGCAATCCTTCCCTGGGACTTCTATTACACAAATCAAATAAAATACATCTGAGTGCTGCCCATTCATCACTCTGCCTTGCACCACCAGCTCAGCAGTATCAGAACTAAATTCAGAGGCCTTGAAACTGCTTCCCCAAACATGTTAACTCCCTCCACAGAGATAGAAATACCTTTAGGCATCACGTGAGCATGGCTTTTACTAAAACTAAAGTAGCTTCGAAATTCTATTATCTACTGACTTAGGGAGAGGGAGGACTGGGAGGGGGAAGGAAGAAGAGGAAAGCACTAGGGGAAGGGAAGGGCGCTGCTGTGCTGTGGACCTGACTATGCTATAGATATTTTATCTCATTTAATCTTCACAGCTCCTGGTGTAGGTACTTTTCCCCGGTTTCTAGAAAAGAAACCTTTCCTAAGGTCAGGACCAGAGCTTATTGGAAGGACCCCGTGCTCTTTCTAGTATATTCTGTGGCGCTGACTAGAGGGACATCTGGGCCTGTGGCCTCAGGGGAGCTGACACAGCCAAGCTCTTGCTCAGGCTTCACTGGATTCACTCAATGCTGCAGCACGAAAGCACACACCGAACCGAAGACCATGCACCTGGGGCCGAAGGGATGGAAAGGGCAGAGGGACTTCTCATAGTCCCTGCAGCATCCTTGCGTCACTCACAAGCATCCCTCACACGTACCTATCACATACTTCTTTCTGCTCAGAACTGTTCCTAGAAAACTGAGAGAATGTAGAAGTAACTGACAACCTAATTTCTCCCTACAAAGAGCTTTCAGCCTAACAAGGGAAACCCACGACCTCCAGAGGACATTGGGTTGAGGATGTATCTAAAATAACTTGTTTCTAAGTGCAAGATGAGGTGGCTCAGATGTGTTCTCCTGTGAAGACAATTGGAATACTGTTCATTAATAAAAAGGGACAAAGTATATACACGCTACATGATGAACCTTGAAGATATTATGCTAAATGAAAGACATCAGAAACAAAAGATCGCATACTGAATGATTCCATCTATATGAAATGTCCAGAAAAGGCCAATTCATAGATACAGAAAGCAGATTACTGATTGCCTGGGGTTGGGAGTAGGAATGGGGTTTAAGGGTAACTGGGCATGAGAGATCTTATTGGGGTGATGACAGTATTTAAAATTGAATTGTGGTGCTGGTTATACAAAATTACTAGTGAATTTTAGGGCAGAGATACCTGCATTGGGGAAGGCACACACACACTCACACATAGACACACATATGTGTGCCTTAGGGAAGCCAGAAGCACAGCTAGAACCTTTACACATGGCCAAAGGAGAAATTAGCTCGAGCAGAGATAGGATCTGTTTCCTAGAGCTGCTACTTTCTCATCAGACTTGACTGGACGATTGGTTAGTTCATAGCCCCAAAGTCACAAAATTGGTTCAGAGTGAAGAAGTCAGAAGTAGGTTGGTGAGTTTGGTGATAGTCTCTGTGATTACAGGCAGTACTTGGCAGGAAGGAAGCAGGCCCAACCTCAGACTACATGTATCAGACTACAGCTCTCCCTGGGCATGCAAACTCACTGTTGGTGATGCTGTTAATAGAGCAGAGTTGGGAGTTTACTGTTTTCACAATAATAGCTCAGTGAAGAAGGCAGAGGTGACCCTGGGAATAAAAGAGTTAAATCTTTCCTCGCAAAAGAAACCCAAAGGATGGGTGGTAGCAGTAAGAGTGGTGAAAAAAGGTAGAATTCCAGATGTTTTTAGCCTTCATGTATTCTCTAGCTATGTGACCTTATGTCACACAAAATGAAAATGTCTCTTAACCTCTCTGTGCCTCGGTTCACTCATCTGTAAAATAGTGGTGATCTAACCCATCCTAGAGGATTAATAAAAAGATTAAACGATATCCTTCTGTGTTAGGCACTGATGAGACATTGGCAAATGCATAAACAAATAACACAATCTCATAGAGATAAGTACTCTGAAAAAAGTAAAACTAATGGAATACAGAGTAACTGCAGGGGTGGGGCAGGGTGGGGCAGGGGATGGGTGCAAAGTTAGAGAAGGCTTTTCTGAGAAAAGAGCATTACAGCAGAAACTCAAATAATGAGAAGGAGCCAACTGTGCAAACATCTGGGAGGAATATTCCAGACAGAGAGAAGAGCCAGGATAAAGACACTAACATGAGAATGAATTTGGTCAGAGCCAGGACAAGGATGGGGGGGCGGGGCACAGAGTGGGGAGGGAAGGGCAGGGAGAGGGAGAAGGGTGGGAGGGTCATGGAGAGGGGTGGTGATGAAGCACTTCTATCAGGGTATAGACCCAGTGCAGGATTAGAGCCTATCTTTACTTAGAATTTTTACATTTTGTTTATCATGGACTTTTTGGGGCATCATTTTATATTTTTAATTGAGATATAATTGACATTTAACATTTTATTAATTTCGAGTATTCAACATAATGATGACCTGATGTTTACATATTGTGAAATGATCACTAGGTCAGTCTAGTTAACATCCATCACCATAGAGAGTTACACAGATTTTTTTTCCAAGTTTGACTTTTTAAAAGTATTGCATAGTACCGATTACGATTACTAATGTGAAAATAAAACGACAACAACAGAATTCAACTGAGTAAACTTGAAGATCTAATTGACTTTAATTTAGCAATTCGTGAATTGGTCAGTGTCCCATCTAGCAATTAGAAAGGTGTTTCAAAGAGTTGTACAAAATGGAAGGTTTTTATAGGCAGAAAGAAGGTGAGAATGAGAAGTTAAAAGCATGGATTATTTCAGGCAAAGTCCCCTTTCCTTAGAGAGAAGGCAGGGGGTCTTATTAGGAAGGCTTTTATAGGAACTGGAAGCGAGTGGGGCAAGGAAAGAAAAAGGATTATGTGTGTGAATGTCAGATCTCTAACCAGGTCTCATCTGCTGGCTCTTGCAAGGTCGCGGGCCTCTCTGATACCATTAGGAGAAAAGCTTTCCACCCCCTGTTCTGCCAATGCTTCAGGAGGACCAGCCTGAGGTATTCACAAATTGTGGTCCCGACAGGTAGCTTTGCTTTTACAAGTTTACAGAGCCTTCCATTGTGACTTAGGCCACATCTTGCTGGCCAGTTGCCTCTCATCTAATTTATTTTCCTTTCATAGGGATTGAAGAGAAGCAGCTTTCTTCCTTCCTAATCTGCAGAAACTTTCAGGGCTTCTTAATGAAAAAAAAAAAAAAACCACCCAGTGACCTGCTGAGACATCTTACCCTTCTTCAGTCCCTCCCTTCCTTCCTCTCATTTAACAGACATATTTTTTTAATGCTATATACATATCACTCTACTGGGGATATGGGGAAGAACAAGACAGAAATGGCTCCTCTCATCCCAAGCTCTCAATCTACTTGGGGAAACAAAAAGCAAATACAGTATAGTTGCTATGATGAGGGAGACATGGGGTGCTGTAAATGTCCGTATGTCGGAGAGGGAAAATCTAGAGCCTCTCTTTCTTTTAAAACATGGGAATGAGACTTAGAGAAGGAAAGAGTAGTATCCTCAGTCAAGGTATGTGACATAAAAGCAGAAGAGTTTATTGGGAAGTGTTCAGCAGATGGCAGTCTGGACAACACTGGAGGCAAAGGCTGCCTCTGCCTTTCTCAAGCACCTGGTCCATGTGTGGGGCTCACTCTTACTCTACTACCCCTGAGCTGGCCATTCTGCACGAGACAGAATCCGAGACCCGACTGGGACTTTAATGAGCCTTCTTACTTTTTTTTCTCCCCATACTTCCTATTCTAACTCGACACTTCTGTGTAATGCTTAGTCTGCACAACATTGGTTTTTCTAGTGGTTGTTCCATTTCCACATGGAGACCAGAAGTCTGTGATGGGTGCTAAAAGCAAGGAGCATGTCCATATTAAGCCATAAAATAATCTCTTAAACACCTCAATCAAGCCATTCCCATTTGCAACTTGCCCTCGCCTCTTAAGGATAGCTTTCACAGGTTTCTAGAAAGACCTGAGATATTTTGTCATTTCTGCTTCAGTTAGTTATATTTCTGGGCTTATTCCATAAACACTGCAAATACATAAATAAGTGACTAGCAACTGGTCCTTCCCACAACCTTATCGTTAGTGGTCTAATCGTAAGCAGTCCCCCTCCTCCAAAGCAGTTGATAACAGGGTTTTCAGCATGTGCTCAGGCCTGTAGGTCTAGAAAAAGGTATGAACTAAGAAAAGATAAAGGATTTTCTTCTCCTGTACCCTGAAGACGGACACGCCTGCCAAGAGAAAGAGGCCAAGAAATGTACTCTCCTGTGGCAATGTTACTTAAAGTTTCCCAGAACCTTTCTGACCTAGAATAAGCTCTTTCCTTCCTTAAATTGTTTAGTCCTGGGTGAAAGTCAAGCACAGGTGTCTGGCTAGTGGCTTGGAAACCATGGAGATTTGGAAATACAGGAAGAATTCTAATTTTAGAAAGACTTTTGGTTTTCTTATTGCTTCGGGGTTCATGAGGTGGTCCGGTGTTGGCTTAATCCTGCGTTGCTAGTGATGTACAAGTAAAGAGCACCTTTTGCTTCTCTGGGTTTGAGGGACCAACCAAACAGACATAGAGGTTAGAGTTCAGCCAGGCTGTACAGAGTCTTCTCTCACTCTAACCAAGGAAACATAAAAATTCCATTCTGTTGTGACAGCTTGAGCAATGAACATTCCCAGGGGCAAAAATCTAAATGCAACCTGTACCTGCCGACAGTGGTTCCCAAAAGGAAGAAACCTGGGAATGTTGAACCTCTTAATAAACAACTCGTGTGAAGAGTTTTGTTCCTAAGAAATCAACATTTAATATATCATTTTGGTAAAATAAAATATCTCATTTAAGTAGTGGTTATTAATCCTGACTGCATAACAGACTCATGTAGGAGACTTGGGAAAATGCCAATGTCTGGGTCTCATTCCAGAGATGATGACTTAAATGCTCAGGGGTGGGAACCAGGCATCAGTATTTTTTAAAGCTTCCCCCCTCCCCCATCTCCTGGATGTCTAATGTGCAGCCAGTGCTGAGGACACAGTCCTAAGGGGACTGTAGCCATCTGTTTCCCACCTCAGGTGGATACTCTCACTCAGCAAAGAAAAATGAGAAAGCCACATCAGGGGCACTAGATCAAACCAGCTCACCAATCCACAGCAGACAGGTAGGTGGTTCAGTTAGCCCAATATCCAATGTCAACCACAGCCCTGCATGACTTCCACGTTGGTGTTCCACCCAAAGTGCTTTCTCCAAGTGGTTAGATGGAATAGCCCACATTTTCCTGCCTATTCCACATTTTTATTATCAATTAATACCAGTATAATTGGGACTTATCTGAAACCTCTATTCTAGTTCATTATTTACCTCTTCCTACATCAGTATTATATAGTTTTAATTAATAGGGTTATTATTTCTAATTTTTAACAGTTTCCCCTGATTACAAAAGTAATAAAAGTGAAGTATTCCCCAGAAATAGCCATAGTTAATGAATAAAGTAACTAATATTTAGTAAACAGTTGCCTTTGGTCAACCTCTGTTCCATGTAGCAAGCTTGTTTCATCTTCACAGCCCTACGAGTTAGGTACCTTATTAGCCCACTTAACAGCAAAGGAAACTGAGGCATGGAGAGATGAAATATCTTGTTTACACAGTTTATAAATAGTAGAACAAGAATCTGACACATGTGATGTGACTCTAAACACTTATCAGGCTGTATATTATGCCTCCCAAATTATTCAATCTCTCTCTCTCTTAATCTCTCTATATTATATAATTATTATAAATTTTATTATGTGAATAAATTTATACACATATAAATAGAACAAATTTATATAAATAAGTAAAATAAGTATATATTATAACATACAATGTATTATATGTAATATATTATTTTTTAAGGAACTATTTTACATACTATTTATGGAGCTTATTTTCCCACTCCTCAATAATGTACTTTGGGCACTTTCAAAAGGAATATATAGAGAACTACCCCTGATCTTGGTAGGAGGCAGGTTAGTGGTCATGTCCTCAGGCTCTTAGAATGAGACTAAATGGATTCAAGTATCGGCTCCATCATGTCCTAGCTCTCTGACCTTGGGAAAATTAATTAACCTTCCCTAAATCAGTTTCCTCAATTTAAAAAATGGAAATAATGATGATATTAACTTACATATTTTAATATTTAGTATATTATAAGTGCTTGCTTATAATTTATGAATTGGGTAACCTTGAGCAAGATAAGTTCTCTTGCCTCAGTTCTTTCTTCTGTAAAATGGATAATCATGGAACCCAGCTCATAGGGTTGTTGTGAAGATGGAATGAGTTGCTACAAAGAATAGTGCTTGACACAGGGTAAGTACTTACTAAGTACTAGTTCTAAGAATTAAAGCAGGTGAAGTCTAGGTTAGCAGGGGTCTAGCATTTTTTAAAAAAATATTTTATGTTTAATTAGTCTCATTCTTATTGAGTCAACAGTCTTAGGATTTTATCTATTTTATGCAGACTTTTAAACTTTGAGTAGCTTTAATTTTTCTGATCCTATAAATTTTTTTTATCATTGCTAATTATACAAATTTGTATTCTCTCTGTCTCTTCCTCAACCAGGCTTTCTACTTTTGAGAATCACGCTATAATAAGTATCTTTCTTCAGATGTGCTGAGAAAAAAAATATGTAGATAAGTCCTGGTTTAAAAATGTCCAATCTTATATTTATTAAATCTTCTGTATTGATATTTTTTTAAGTCTGTATGATCTAAAAGTTTCTAAGAAGGAAGTGTTAAAACTTCTTCCAGAAAACAATTGTTTTATCCGTTTTTTCCCTAGTTCTATCAGTTGTGGCTTTATATATTTTAAAGCTAAAAAGCTATAGATATTATGAATATATGTATTCATATGTACATATATTCATAATTATTATGTCTTTTTGGTTCTCTATACTTGTATAATTATATGACATCATTATTTTTTCCTTAGTTTTTTTGGGGGGAAGGATAGGATAAAAAGTTTAAAATCTATATTGCCTACATTAAACAGGTACTCCAGCTTTCTTTTGGCTTTATTATCTGATGTGCTCCTCCTTGTTACCTTATTTTCAGTTTCATTTATACCTTTTAATAATATCCATGTCTTCTCCCCAAATCAATCAGGTATCTTAGCACAATTTCACATCCCCATGGTCCAGCCATCTCTCCCATTATCCTGATATTCTTTAGTTTTAGTTATGCATTGTCATAGACATACTTTCTGCTTTTTTTTAATTTTCATTATTTATTTAGGCAGTAATAAAGTTAAAATTATTTACTTACCTTATTTCTCATATGGCATTGCTTCTTCCTCATAACATCTGCTGTTCCTTTCACACTATCACATTTCTAATTCCTCCCCTGTGTTTCCAAGGACATCTATAATGCTTAACTTGATATTCATGTTGCTGGTCCTTTAATTCTGCTTCCTCTGATGCTGGCTTTTCAGTTTGTCATCTTCATAGTGTCTTTGGTTCTCAGATGTCTTTTTATTTTTTTCTTGTAAGCTAATATTCCCTTGTGTCTGAATGCCACCCTGGCTGATCATGTGTCTGCAGGGAGAGATAAAAGTCTGAACATCTCCAGATGGGTGGGGTGGGGGAGCCTCTGGCAGGCTCAATCATGCCATGTTAGCATGATCCTCCAGTACCCCAGGCAATCTCACTCCTCGGGCGATTTGTAAACCCCTTTTTTAGGCATGAGTCTTTTGCAGGGCTGGTGTCCTAGGTTGTAATTTCCTAGTCACATATGTGGAGGGAAGCAAGGTAATGATCAGAGGCCACCTGCCCACTTCGTCATATCAGAAGATGCCATGGAGGACAGAAGAGTCCTCTCCACTCGACCTTATGCAGGCATTTCCATGGTTCTGCTATTCACCCAGGGAGGGCAATGTTGGGGGCAGGAAATGGCTGGAGGAGAATGGGGTTCCTCAGTCATTCCCTTGCCCTGTGTCTCCTGACACTGAAATGGGAGGCTGCAGAGTGCAGAAAAGTTCTGATACGGGAGCCAGGCTGCTTAAGTTTCAATCCTAGCTCAGCCCTTACCAGCTCTATGATCTTAAGCCTGACATTTGTCTTTCCCCTGCCCCAATTTGCTCATCTGTATAATGGGAACAATTCTACTCATAGAATTATTCAGGGGATTAAATGAGATAATACATATATGAGACTTAGTTTAGCAGCATGCCTGGCAAACAATAAACACTTTATATTTGTATTATTTTCATTACTATTAGGCTTCCAAAGCCCATTTCCCTCCCTCACCAAGACTCAACAACTTTATATCTCTCCAAGGGCGTCTCGCCATTTTCCTTTAGGTTCTAGAATTCATCAACAACTCTTTCACATTTCTGTTGCATCTTTAGGGAAAAGAACAAGCAGCTCTTGCTAAGTAAACTCGTTATCTTGATCAGAATCTGAATCTCTAATTATCCATTAATGACTTCCTTTGAAAAATTAGGTTATGCTCTATGTATTTATCCCATCACCCTGCACAACAAGCCTTTAGCAGGCTGTTCCAGGTTCCTGTTTATCATCCTAAAGGTACAATTTTTATACTATGTTGCTTTTTCTATAAAAATAATTTATTCTTTCTTGTTTTGTTAAGTCAACTTTATTGAAGAATATTTGCATAGGATGAAATGCACCCATTTTAAATGTATAATTTAATGAATGTTGCTACATATGCAAACCCATATAACCCCCACCACAATCAAGATATGGAACACTCATTATCCCAAATAGTTCCTTTCCGTTTCTAGTCAACTCCCACTCACCCCCCACCAGCCCAAGGCACTACCATCTGCTTTTCTGTATATTAGATTTGTCTTTTCTAGAGTGTCATGTGAATAGAATTATAGTATATTTAGTCTTTTGTGTCTGGCTTCTTTAGTTCAACATTTTAAGCTTTTAAGATTCATTCATTTTGTTGCTGATGTCAACAGTTTGCTCCCTTTTAATGCTGGATAGTATAGATAGATCACAACTTATTTATCCATTGACACTTGATGAATATTTAGATTTTTTTCAATTTTTGGCTATTATGAGTAAAGTGGTTTGAACATTTATGTACATACCATTGTGGGAATATGTTTTTCTTGGGTAAATAATGATTATTTACTGAAATTGCTACATGATATTATAAGCATATACTTAACTTTATAGGGAGCCACCAAACTGTTTTCTGAGTGGCTGTAGCTTTTTACATTCTTACCATTAATGTATGAGAGTTTCTGGTTTTCTATATTCTAACAGTTGGTATTGCCCATCATTTTTATTTCAGCCATCCTAATAGGTGTGTGATAGTACGTTATTATAGTTTAAATTTTTATTTCCCTGGTGACTAATGATGTTGGACATCTTTTCATGTGCTTAATGGCTACTTATATATATTCTTTGCAAGGTGTTTGTCAAAAGCTTTTGCATATTTTAAAAGTTGAGTTGCTGTCTCATTATTGAGCTATAAGAGTTCTTTAGATATTTTGGTTATAAATTCTTTGTCAAATATACATATTGTGAATATTTTCTCTCTAGCCATTGCTTTCTTAGTAACATATTTGAAGAGTAAAAGTTTTAAATTTTGATATAGATCAATGAACTTTTTGGGTGTGTGGTTTATGCTTTCTGTGTCTTATCTAAGAAACTTTTGTCTAGGCTAAGGTTGCAAAATTTTTCTGCTATATTTTCTTTTATAAGATTTATAGTATTGGCTTTTACATTTATAATTTGGTTCTTACATTAAATGTATGATCCATTTTGGGTTAATTTTTATGAATAGTGTAAGATAAAGATTGATGATATATAGTGTGAGGTAAGGAATTTCACCGGCACAATTTATCAGAAAGACTATTCTTTCCTTATTTGAATTACCTTGGAACCTTTATCAAAAATCAGTCTACTATATATATAAAGTTCTATTTCTGGACTCTCTTTTGTATTCCATTTATTTATTATTATTTGTATTTGAAGATAATGATGATGAAATTGTCTGGGCAGCTGTAGTTTCTTTTAGAAGTTGTTAAAAATCCTACAGCTGTGAGAAGCTTCATGGGTTTGAGACCTTGTCTTTTTTGCTGGGGGAACAGTGGGGTGAGTCCCCAAATTTCTGTTTGATTCCCAAATTTGGAAAAAGGCAGCCATTTCAGTGGACAGCTGGTTAGGGCGATGCTAGTGGGGATTTTGTTTTGTATTTAGCACATAGTCCCCGCTCCCCAGTCCCTGTTGCCATCCCTCCTTTCCCTCCCCCCATAGTTACCTAACCAAGGGCACAACTAGCTCAGTGACTGGCCAGGTCAGGGCTAGAGTTGTGTGGCCTCCCAGGGCCATTACCCTCTAGGTTTTTCATTGACAAGCAAACAATTTTCCCTCAGGGTTTTTCCCTCTCTTCCCTGAAACAAAACCTCTTTCCACAATAGCCTCTCACTTGGGAGCTGGAGGGGCGGCTCCCAAGGGAAAACAACCCACCTGTGTTGGGTAGTAATAGTGGGACCTTAAGAATTTTGCTCCCTACTAATAACAGCAATGCTCACCATCTTCAGTGTTAATGCTTCAACTCCCAGTACCAATTCTCAATTTGGTACAAATGGAATCATAGTCAATTTTTTAAGTATGTATAAGATTGGAGCCTTCTCTATATTGGGGTATTTTTCTTTATTTGAATGTATAGACTGGAAGGGATCTTACAAACATGTTTCTAAGCTACCCCTTTTCCTAGAAGTGTGATATATTTTTAATTTATTTCTTAACATTCTTGAACATTTTATTTTTATTGTGATCTACAGCCATGCCACATGAACGTCCCCGATATCGTCTATTTTTATTGTGATCTTAGGTCAGCTGAGATCATTACCTGAGCATTGTTGTTTTTTACTTCCAACTGGCATGCTTTCTTTAATCTCATATTCGATGGGAAGCCCAAAGTCCTTTCCAACATGTTTGCAGATTCTTGGGAGGTTTATTGACTCCTGGTCATTTCTGACTCTGAGTTAATGTTCTAGCTCCGTAAGCACTCTTGATCTCGCTTACGTCTCACCTCCTGAAACTGTTTTCTCTTCTCTGTTTCATAACTCAGCTCCTGTTCTATGAATCCTTGCCTGGTAACTGCCCCCCGAAAACTTCCTACAGGCGTGTGTGTGTGTGTGTGTGTGTGTGTGTGTGTGTGTGTGTGTGGTGAGTTTGAATGAAAGTTTGAGGTGATGGTGATGGTGAGGGTGGAAATTATATAGTCAACTCCTTGCTTCTGAAGGATTTGAGTAATTTACAAAATAATGTTGAAAAAATTGGCTAGCCATTTGGAAAAAAAAATAAAATTCTTAATGAATTTTTGAAAATTAGATAGAATAAAGGAAGAAAGAAAGCTAAAATACACACTAACCAACACATCTCTGTGTATGGTCACAGATTTACCTCTGAGCTGTCAATAATGCAACTCACACAGGTACCTCTGGCTTGTTACAGTTCACCATGTCCATGAGATAAAAGCCCACATCAGTGGTTAAGAGGTACACACCTAGTGTTGATAGTGGTATCAGTTAAGAATTTTCCACGTGTCTTCACAAGGTGACATTGCAAGCATTCTTATAATTCAAACTATGGCTAGTTCTATAATGGCTGTTTTTCTACTAGTCCTCAGTATCATAGGAAGCACAAGCAAAGGCAATTTTATAGGGACAGGATCAAACTGTACTCTCCAGTTTGTCACACATCTTGCTTGACCTGCTTTACTTGTTTACATACCTGTCCTTTGTGGATATTTAAATTTGCAACCCCTGTGTAAATAGAGCGTGGATAGAGGTGGGACTTATGGAGTGAGGCCCTCTTCTTCCTTCCCTCCCTGACCCATGCTTTGAACAAAGGGAGTGGTGTCTATGACCAACTGTGGAAAAACTCAATATTATCCATCTAGTAGTTTGGTCTGGGGGCAAGCATACAACCGGCATTCACTGAGCTCAGTGCCCAGCCAAAGTCATTAAATACAGTATTTCATTTAGTCTTCACAATGACCCACAAGGTATGGATGATTATAATCCTTTCTTCACTAACATATACTAAGCATTTACGTGAGTCGGTTATGTTAAAAGCATTTTATTTATTATTCTAATTAAGCATTACGACACCTTGTGAGGTAGATTCTACTATAGTCACCTTATTTATAAGTGGGCAATTGAGCCTGAAAGAGATTTAAGAAGTTGGTTAAATCTCTCAGTTAACAGAGGTGGAGGTAGGGTTTGAACCAATGCTGTCTGGCTCTAAACCAATGTTCTCTTAATCACTACACATTTGTAAACAAAAATCTGGAGATACTGTTTTAAAGAAATTTAAAGAGAGTTTATTCAGGTAATGATTTGCAAACTGGAAAATGCAGTTTTTGGAATGAACTAAGAGTACATTCCAAAATGAAGGGGATAGGCCAGGGCTTATAAAGTTGAAAGTTGTAAGGAGCTATTGATCAAAGAAATGGGTTGCTAGGGGAAACAAGACCATAAACTTACATAATTTGTTTCCTGATTGGTGGGGGCAACTGGACTTTGAACGGTTGGCTGACTCAATGATCAAGCAAGTGGGATTGTGAGGTGAGAACAAAGGGTAATATATGATTAAGTGTTTATCAAGTCCTATCAGCCCAGGCCTGTATGACAAAAAGGCCGTCTTTGATCACACAATCATAGCACAGGGAGTGTAATTCAACAATGATGTAAGGAGTACAATTTATCAAATAGTACAAGTCAGCACAAGGGGCCCAAAAAGGCAACCTTATGTTCTTCAAGCAGCTTCAGATCTCAAGCTACAAAAAAGGCAAAATTTGGGTGGCAAGTTATAACATTAAAGTTCTTATAAGTTCTCACATCGTATAAGGAAGCTCGGCATCAAATTCTAGGAGGCTACTTGCCACATGAGTGATTCTGACAAAGCTCCTCTTGTCTCTGAGCCTAATTTCCCTCCATGGAGAAAGAGGGGCTTCACTTAGGTGCCCTCCAAGTGCCTACTAGCTTAGTCATACCAGGGGTGGGCTCACACCATTATTTTGGTGAAGAGTCTGGATGGAAGGCTTCACCAACAGATAGGGCTTTGGCTTCAGCACCATAATTGGCGTTGGCTTCTCTGGAGTGTAGAAGTTGTTGCCAGAGAAAATATGGCACCTTCTCCACCAGATCCACCCAGGAGGATGACCCACTCAGGGCCAGGCTCTGCTGCAAGATCTCGGAGTGCTTTTAGAACCCTAACTTCTTCCTCTTCCCTTCCCACCCCTACTTTTACCTCTATTCTTTCTCCTTTGCTGTCTTCTCATCATTGTCCTACTCCAGTGACAGTTGATGCCAAAAGATCGACAACTCTGTTTCCAAATCAGTCAGATATGTCCCAGGCCCAACTGCAACTCCAGGTAATAGGACCAGGAAATCCATGACAGGTAGGTCTCCTACTAAACGGTCATTTTCTGATGCTACCTTCCATCCAAGACCTGACCACAGTGAAGATTATTGTCATCCCCACTTTCCTGATGCTTCACAGCTTTGCACAAGTCAGTCAACTTTATTCAGCTACCTTTTTCTAAAACCCACTTTCTAAACAGTACCACATGGCAGGCTTTCCTTGAAAAAAGGGTTATAGTTGATTTTCTTCAAGGTTTTTCCACACCATCAGCTCTCCAACCTGCAACTTCTCTCCAATGCATGCCAAAAAACTATCTGGAATGATAATAGAATTAGGGAACTGTAGCTGATGTTCTCTACATTCAGAGATCTGTATGTGGCATTTTAAGACAAGAGAAATTCCAAAGATGAGGCGAGAAGAGTGATGAATGTTCATTTCCAGCCCAGGCCAGGGGTGATGGCCAAGGAGTGAGATACTTTAGAAGCTAACAGGACAGAAGTCAACTTTGCAGGGGCCACCTTGATAGACCCTTTCAGTGTTCATATGAGAAACTGAGGCCCAAAGAAGAGAAGGGACCTATGAATCAGGAATGACCCTATGTTCTGAAATGTTATTTCAAGGTCATTCCCACTGAAGCCCTCATTGAATTTGAGAGCTGCCTTCCAACTATACAACCTCTCTCCAGTTACACAGCTTAGAAAATGCCAGTGTCTGGTGGATCTGGGTAAATGTTTTGTTTCCAGCCATGATCTCTGGGGTATGCATAGGCAGAGCCTTTCAGAGCCCAAGTTACCCTTTCTTTACTTGCCTCTTTTAATTCAGAATTTTTGTTAAAAAAAAAAATTGAGATAGATCAAAAGTTAGATGACAACCTATACAACTCAGTTAAATTATTCAACACTAACTTTTTATTTTTTTAAAGTTTGTGACTTTACTCCCTGCTCACCAAATTTTCAGAATTTCTATTGACTACAGACAAAATGCTAAATCCTTTGCTGATTTTACAACCCTCCAAGGTCTGACTCCACCTACATTTCTAGTCTTATCTTTTGCTCTTCCACCCACTATGCTATCTATGTCCAAGCTGAACTTCATTCTTCTCCATTGATACACCCAGTCTTATCACCCCTCTAAACTTTTTGCTCACAAGATAGCCTCCTCTACCTGAAATGTCACCCACCTCCTTCCTTACATCTCTAATTAATTCATACTTTTCAAGGCATAGCTTAGAAGTTCCTCCTCTTTGAGATCTCTCTCCAAATTGGAAGTGACCTCTTGTCTACTACTGAGCTCCCATTGTATCTTATCAATTCTTTTCTTAAAGTCTGTACCACTTCTTATCTCACAGCATAGCTATCTAGTAGTCTCCCACCTGGACTGTGAACTATGAGGTGGGACTCCTGTCACATGAAGCATCTTTGATTTCCCACAGCACCTGGAACATATTAATATTACTGAATAATGAACTAAAGGTACCTGAGTACAGAGCATAAGAAATAAACTGAGAGAACATCATTCTGGAGACTCTGAGGCATAAAACTTAAGCATGGAACATGGAGACAGAAGAGAACAGAGCTACGCAAGAGAATGTGTATGGTGGTGTAGAAATCAATTACTTTAGTGTAGAGACTCAGGTAAGGATAAAAAGGAAGAAAGAAAGAAAAACTATGGTTGTGGGAAAGAATTGCAGGCTGCCCATCCAGTTGAAGGGAAAGAAAGGGCAAGACATAGAAGACATAAACTCTCCACTCTCCCCTGAAATTCTCATTCATCTAAGACTCAAGTATGTGGCAAAGTCCTTGCTTTGCTGTTGATTTCACAGAGGTGGAGAGGAGAGGAGCAGTTACAGAAGCAAGCAGGGAGGAAATAATACTGATAAAAGTTGGATATATGCGAATCACAAGACCATACACTAATGGGATAATTACCTCTGGGGAATTAGAAAACAAAAGTGCACTTTTACTGTAATAAGTTAAGGTTGTTTTCCTCTGAAAGAAGTAGCACTCATTTTGAAATGGAAATGCAGGAAATGCAGCGGATCTTGGGATTGAGATGATGTGAAACTTCTGCTCTCAGGAGCTTGGGCACTAAACTGTGAGAAAGGTAGTTCCGGGTGGAATGAGTGGTCAGGTTTGGAAAGTCACCTGGACCCAACACTCTAGCGCTATGAAGACATTTTGAGAAAAAGAAGCTGTGTGTGCATGTGTCACCTGAAGACAGAGCTGTGTACCTGGAGAGCACCTGCATTGGATGTGACTACAACTGAGCATAACACTGTAGAAGGGGCATATTATCTTCCGTTCTGCCTCCTGAGAAAATACTGTCAGGCTATGGCGACAAAACATGTCTTGATAGCCAAAGCACTTTCTTCAGTGGTCAAGGTCTTCTGGTTTCCAGAATACCATATTTTGGTAAAATTGGTATCTAAGTCACCATTGAGTTTTTGGAAATGAATTAGAAGAGCACAGAACTGCTGACATAGCAACTATTGAACTTTCCAGAATCTGTAGTGGAAGATGGGAGGGAGAAGGAGGCCTGAAATTGGTTATTGTATGATTTTTCTACAGCTGCCGTAACAAATTTGCCACAAAGTTGGTAGCTTAAAAACACAAAGTGGTTATCTTAGATTTCTGGAGGTCAGAAATCTAAAATGGGTCTCACTGCGCTAAAACCAGAGGGTGGGCAGGCTCTTACTCTTGATGAGGCTAGAGAAGAGAGCCTGTCTTCTTGCCTTTTTCAGTTTATATGGGCCACCTGAATTCCTTGGCTCATAGTCTCATATTCCATCTTCAGAGCCAGCAATGTAGCATCTTTAAATCTTTTTTCCACTCTCTTCCACATTTAAAGGACATTGGGCTCCTCTGGATAACCCAGGATAATCTCGTTTTAGGATTTGCTGTTTAGTGTTTTGTATGCAACCTCAATTCTTCCTTGACACATAATATAACAAATTCACACATAACACAGTATATCCCCCATAATTAAGGCATTATGGTGTGGACATCTTTGGGGGGGAGCCTTATTCTGGCTATCACAGCTAACGAACAAAGGTGGTCTGTCATAGAGACATAGAAAAAGGGTCCTTATCTTTATTTTCCTTTCTATCATTCTCGTTAAGTAAAAAATCTTCAGACTCAAAAGATAAAAATAAACACAAGTTGGAATCAAAGCTCAAGATGGTTTGAGTGGCAGTATGAGCTCTAGGCTCCCAGATGAAAATGAAATTCAGCCTAAGATACTGAGAATTTGTGAATGAGATTTCCAAAATGCCTATGAAGAATTTTGGGGAATTATGGTGAATAGTAAGCATGTTAGAAGACTAGAAATGGGCAGAATGGTGTACTAATTTTTAAAGGAGAGAAGATAGATTGATTCCCTCAAGTAGAGATGAATGAATTCAACATTGCTTCTGGAAATTATTTTGAAATGTGGAAAAGAATTATGTAACAGCATGGGTTCACTGAGAACAAATCATGTCAGACAAGTCTTATTTCCTCCATTGGCATGGTTTCTCCATGGTAAGTCTAGAGGGGAGATCCACATTGTGCATCACCAGACTATAAATACCTCATGGAGATTTCATAAGCCAAAAACCATACGTGGTTCATTTGCACATTATCAGTAGTGTGATGGAGTTGGCTCACATTGGCTCACAGCCCTGATTGTGTACATCTCTTCCCAACTCCATGTTCAGTGACACCACGTTGGTAGATTGAAATCTGCTATTTTTGGAAGTCGTTACACTGCAGAAATCAGCAAACACTACAAACGTGGGATTTTTTTTCTTTTCTTTCTTTCTTTTCCTGGGCAATCAGTTGTTAAACATTTACCAGCACAGCACTGCCTGTACTCTAAGTATCTAGTGTGGTGCCAAGATACAGCAGGTGCTCGATAACTGTTGTCTGAAGAAATAAATAACTTGAATAAAAAACTCAACAGTCATCTACACTATGATTGAGGTAAAAAAAAAAAAAGACACCTTATCTGAACGCCAGTGCAATAAATGTGAAATGAGACAGAGGGAGAAAGAGAGAGAGAGAAAAGGAAAAGGGAGAGAGAGAGAGAGAGAGAGAGAGAGAGAGAGAGAGAGAGAAAGGAAAGATGGAAAGAAAAGGAAGGAAGGAAGGAAGGAAGGAAGGAAGGAAGGAAGGAAGGAAGGAAGGAAGGAAGAAGGAAGGGAGAGAGGAAGGGAAGAAGAAAGAGAGAAAAACAGACAAAAGAAAAAAATCAATTCAATTTGGAGAGAATTTTCAAAGAGTAGAATAAAGAGCTCTGTCTCTTGCCCTATGAGTCTTGAATAATCTTTGTACCAACATGAGAAAATAGATATGTTATGTGACACAAAGAAGTGTTCGTCATCTGGAATGATGAGCTGAGCCTAGCTAAATGTAATTTCAAAGGGACAAATGGAAAGTCTTGTTCTTAGATTAAGTGAGAACTAAAATCATAAAAAAAAAATATCATGCAAGTACAGGATGAAGTAGGAGTGGGAGAACATAGCTTAGTAGTGTGAAATATGAAGTTTCATTTCTTCAAGCTGATCAGATGATGACTTAAGCCCTGTGCCCAGATCCAGCCGCTACACAGTTGAGCATTCAGAGAAGAGTGACTAGCGTGACAAGAGATACAAAACTTGTCATGTAAGGCATAAAGAAGAAATCTGGAGGTTTATATTGGAGAAGGAAGGACTCAAAAGAATATGAGGTTGACACCAAATATCTGGATGACTATTACATAGACAGGGCACAACTCCAAGGGGGAACAATTGAACAGTGACACCTGGAGCTGCACAACCAGAAGCACTCATTACTCCTGCGTGTAGACAGGAGTTCCTACTCCAAAAGGCAGGAGCTCCTGAAAGTTGTGTTTCAGCTCAATTTTAGCAAGAACCTCGGTACTCTTCAGGAGGATTTTCTCTTGCCTTGGATAGATTCAAAGAAGAGGCTGGATGGCCATATGTGCAATCAGGAATTCTGGCAACAGAAAAGCAAAAGGAGGTTTTATTTGGATGACCTCTAACATTTTTCCAACTCTGAGATTCATGAATCTCAGGGATGGGAACTGCTAATTACTGAGCTGCCACTCATACTAGGCATTGTGTTAAGTACTTTATATAATTTAACCTTCAAAACCACCCTACAAAGTGGATACTATTATCCTTAATTTATAGGTGAAGAAATTGAGACTCAGGAGATTATTTGTCTATAGTCATCCAATTATTAAGTAGCTTAGCCAGGATTTAAACCTGGGAGTACATCGCTTGATTCTTCCTGGATCACTGGGGATTGGGAGGAAAGCTAACCAACCACTCCACCCACTCCAGGACTATTGGGTAGCAGGGTGACTGGTATCAATACCAATATGATAATCAGGGGATGTGTGGGAAGAATCTCACTGGAAAGAACATGGAACAACCGTAGTTGTGGGTGTTATTGACAAGCCATAAAAAATGTGATGGACATATTTTATAGGTAAGATTTCATAACTTGCCATAGTTGACTTTGCTGAACCAAATTTTTACTTAGCTCCCTCCTTTGTGCTGTCATCATAAATTCACAATGCCCTGAAGAAAATTAAGATGCTTAGAGAAACACAGCCCCTGACTGAATCTCCCTGTTTGGATTAAAGAATGTGAGTCAGGAGTCCCATTATCTTGCTTCTTCATCTAAGATACTAAAACTCAGGTCTTTTTATTTTTTTTAACTTAATTTTATTTTATTTTAGTGTCAGGTGTACAGCACAATGGTTATACATTTATATAACTTATGACATGATCCCCTCAATTACTCTAGCCCCTCTTGGCACTATACATAGACATTAAAATATTATTGACTGTATTCCCTATGTTGTACTCCACATCCCCATGATTGTTTTGTAGGTACTAATTAGTACGTCTTAATCCCTTCACCATTTTCACCCAGCCCCTCAACCCCCCTCTCATCTGGCAACACCAGTTTGTTCTCTGTATCTGTAAGTTTGTTTTCATTTTATTTGTTCATTCATTTTGTTCCTTACATTCTACATGTACATGAAATCTGATGGTATTTATCTTCCTCTGTCTGAATTATAATATCCTCTAGGTCCATCCAGTCCATTGCAAATGGTAAGATTTCATTTTTTATGACTGAGTAATATTCCATTGCATATATGTACCATAATTTCTTTATCCAATTGCCTCTTGATGGGCACTTAGGTTGCTTCCATATCTTGACTATTGTAAACAGTGCTGCTGTGAACATAGGGGTGAATAAATCTTTTTGAATTAGTGTTTTGGTTTTATTTGGATAAATACCCAGAAGTGCAATTGCTAATTCATAAGATAGTTCTTATTTATTTATTTGTTTGTTTGTTTGTTTGTTTGTTTTGAGAAACCTCCAAACTGTTCCATAGTGGCTGTACCAATTTGCAATCCACCAATAGTGTATGAGGGTTTCCTTTTCTCCACATCCTCACAAACACTTGTTGATTTTGATTTATTGATGATAGCCATTCTGACAAGTGTCAGGTAAAATCTCATTGTGGTTTTAACTTGTATTTCTCTGATGATTAATAACCTTGAGCATCTTTTTATGTCTATTGGACATCTTTATGTCCTCTTTGGAGAAATACCTATTCATGGCTTCTGCTCATTTTTAATTTATTGTTCGCTTTTTTGGTGTTGAGTTGTATGGGTGAAATTCAGGTCTTGATGGTGGTTCTGAGAGCTCATCATCAGCCCCAGGATTGTTTGCATGGAGCCCCAGACTGACTGGAGCAAGTTCCTGGGAGCTACCAAGTAGCTGACAGATGAGGAAGTGTGATCTTTGACTCATTCATTCATTACTCAACTAATCAGCACTACAGCACTTGGGTGTTCACTTTGCGTCAGCACATGCCAGAGCCACACCTCTCCATTGCTGCAATAGCTTGCCTGGCTGGCTTTGAAGCATCAGAAGATGTTTGTTGATTTGGAAGAATCCATGCCTTTTCTATTATCTAATGAGCTATGTCAAGCCTACCATTCCTATTTGCTAGCAATTCTTCAGTGTGAGAATTTGGTTGTGGGCTGTGGTTATGTCTTGGGCAATGACTTCAAATTCCTCTGGAGCCACCCCTGTTGATATGACTTGTCCTTGGGTTTAAAGTCTGCTTACTATCAGAAGTCATACACCTGTTCTTGCAATGAGCACAGCTAAAATTATAGTCAGAGATTCACATCTCATCCTCTTTCTTAGGCTCTCAAAGTCACAATTTACTTTTGGGTGCTTTTTTTCTGCCTGAATTAGCTCCCTGCCATCCATGCACTCTAGACCCTATCATTATTCTGTCACTTAGCTGCTACTCTAAAGCTTTGCCATACTTTGATCCAGTTCCTCCATCTTTTCTTCTGCAGTCCACATCTCTACCTATAAAATGCTCTTTCCCTTGACCTCACACTCTCTGCTCATTCATAGCTTCAGCTCCTTTCTTCTTACCACCTGTTCTCTGTCATTTGCTCCTCTTATTAATTGCTCAATGTCTCATATTAAAAAATCTTCAAGAGACAGACTCTGATTGGTTCACTTAGTCACTGGAGTGCCTACTGCTCAATTTATAGACCAAGATATAGTCTGGCTATTCTTGCATGAGATGCCCATTCAGTTATGGCCAGTCTAGAGGATCAAAGATATCAGCATGGGACCTAAGAAGAGAAAGCCTTAAAAGAGAGTCATGAGTATGAAATTGAGGTCTTTAAGACTTCAGAACAATCAGGTTAACCATCTTGGTTTAAATCCTAACTCCACAACTTCCTATATGACCTTGACAGGTAAGCCTGTCAGGTATGTGGGCATTTGTTGTACCTGATCTCTGAGGTTCTTCATAGCCCTGGAAATCTAACTTGGTGATTCCACCAGATCTCAATAGCACATCTGCTATTCCAGGCTACTCATCCTGTCTCCTGTATGATTGCCACATTTATATAGTATTCTAGATAAGACAACAAAGACCACTGTCTCTCTTTCCTCATCATAATGGATTTTATTATTGTATCAACTGGTAGTCTTTAATAGACTCAGGTGTTGCCATGTGGGAGGCAGAGAGTTGAGAGGATGGAATGCTTGCTCCTCTTTCTTTACACTGTCATGGAGAAGGGGAAAAGTATGGGCAGACACGCTCTACTCCTGTATCCTTCACGAAGTGCTCCCCAAGAGGGTGAGAGTGACTGACTGGAAGAACAAGAATGAGAAAGCTCTCTTTTGGATCAGATTACTCTCAGAAAACTCAAGATATCGGCTCCTCTATGCAGTAAACTTACCAGAACATGCCCTGCCCCGCGGAGAGGAATACAATTGGAGGGGGGAGGGCGGATATATAGTAGAAAGTCAGTTTATGGTCTCTTTAATCAGCCACAAAGCTAGCATTTTGATCTTGCTATGTTTAACTCCTATGACTATATCTCCATCACTTTGGAAGTTGGCTTAAGAGAGTGAAGTATGGTTAATTAGCACCATATCCTAATTAACCATTCCTGGGCTTGCATACTTGAAAAAGGATGTCACTCCAGCTCTGTGTACAGGATAGGGTGGTCTGCCTTAAAGGTCCCAAAGCAACCTGAGCAAAGGTCACTTGGTAGGGATACTGGCCTCCTGCCAGGGAGTCCCAGGCCCATGACTCGATCAGGAAAGATGCACCATTTCTCATTTTCCTCTGTTGCTCAGTGAAATGCAAAATGTACTAATTTACTAAATTCGGATTTGAGGATTTGAACGCAAACCTCAGCTCTGTTAGTTCCCAGTTGCATGAGTCTACCTCTGAGTCTCAGTGTCTCTGTTTTTAAAATGGACCTAACAACACTGACCACAGAGAGTCCTTGTGAAGGTTTCGTCAGTGAGAAAATAAATGGGAACCACGTTTTTAAACTCTACAGATAAAAATGGTTGCCATCAATTCTGCCAAGAATGAACACATTGTACCTACCTGCCTCTCCTTACTTTTCCTGCTAGGTCCCAGTGGTCCTTGGCTGGAAGTCAAAAAAATGCAGTAATTCTCTCCATGACTGTAGCATTGCTAAGTGTTCCACGAGCCCCTTGATGCGAGAAAAAGGAGAACTGGGCCTTAACCTGGCTAACAGGGGTTAAATTTGCCTAGCAGGTGGGAACTCTGAAAACAGTGAAGAGTATACTGGAGAGAATCTTTGGTTGATCTTATCATCTGTAAAAGAAATATAGTCAAACTTGAATCCACACCAAGAAGATACTGTCATGTGACATCTTGATTGATTTGAATTTGATATTTTCAGTCAAATACCATAAAAATGATTAGTAGTGACTTTTAATATATTAAAAATTGTGAACAGAGAGCCATGTGAGTTCTTTGCCAACAATCAAACCAGGAATGAGACTGTTATCCACCTCTACTACCCCTGATCTAAGTCCAAGGCTCAGTGTCCACATAGATGGTCTCTTCATCGGCCTTGTCTTGGCCTCAATTGGAACCTGTCCAAGTTCCTCCTTACTAAAGCTTCCCTACCATTGTCAGTTTGATTTTCCTGAAGCACCACTACGATTATATCAGTTCCCTGCTCAGAAACCTGTACTAGTTGCATAATCACACTTTCTAGATTTGCCTTCCATTCCTTCTTTTTATGTGCCCTTCAACTCTTTCAAATGGGAATTGTATCTGTATGGATCAGTCAGAGTAACCAGGTGCAAGCAGTGGAAACCGTCTCTGGATATTGGGTGATTTGCAGACTAATTGACAAAACCAGAGAATCAACCACTGCCTTACATTTCTAGGATCCCGAAGCCATGTCACAGAACAGGCTTTATAGGAAAAACACTTTAGTTGTTTTCCCTGAGCACTAACCAAATCTGTGGTTTTTCCTACTTCCACTTCTGTGTCAGAACTTTGATTTTCTTGCAACCACTACTGCTGCCAGTATCTGACATCTCTTCACCAAGAATTAGGTTCTGAGGGCTTTGAAAGCCAGATACTTCTTCTACCTTATTGATAGAAATAATTATATGTACATGCAGTACTGCTTCTTGATATTGCTCACTTCAAAATCAGCATCTCCATGGAAAAGCCTTATCAATGGAATCTGGATTACATGGTTATGCCACAGTTGACAGGAAAGCTAACAAAGGGAGTTTCCTTAGCTTTTACTTTAGGAGTCAGGTTAGGGAGTGGTGAGACTTTCAGGTAGTAAATTCCTGAAACACAGTAAGGGTGGTTGAAAATTGCTGGGCAGCCAGAAAATGTGACACCTATCTACATATACTCAACCTGATTTGCCTAATATTAACATATAGCCTTCTCTTTTTTCCTTTTAATATTATTATTTTTTAATACTTTTTAATTTTTTATTACATTTGGCATACAATATTATATTAGTTTCAGGTGTACAACATAGTGATTACATATTTATATAACTTACAAGGCGACCATCCCAATTAATCTAGTAATCATCTGACACTGTGTATAGTTATTACAATATTATTAACCATGTTCGTCATGCTATACTTCACATCCCCATGACCAGTTTGTAACTATCAATTTGTACTTCTTAATCTCATCCTTCTTTTCACTCCCCAAACCTCCTCCCATCTGGCAATCATCAACATTTTCTCTGTATCTATGAAGGTTTTTTTCCTGTTTTGTTTATTTTGTGCTTTAGATTCCACACATAAGTGAAATCATATGGCCTTTGTCTTTCTCTGTCTAACTTCACACAGCATAATACCCTCTAGGTCCATATTGTTGCAGATAACATATAGTCTTCTGCATATTTAAGCTTACCAATAACAACTTTCCCACTTGAGATAATACATCTATCCCCCCACCCCCTACCCCGCCCAATGAAAACAGGCTTATCTTCTGTCTAAAAAGAAGACAAATCAAGGTCTCATCAGTCAGGGCATTCAGCCTTAGGAGCAGGATTTCTGAGTGATGTACATTCTTTCTCTAGTTCCATCTGGATTCTATCTTTATATTGTAAAGGTAACCATCATCACCACAAACCGCCAGTTAAATTACTAAGGGGCTAGCAAAGAGGGAAAAGGTACAATTAATTATGACATAGCAAGGAAAAAATACAAGTGCATATTATAGCCTTTCCACCCCCATTAAGTGGTCAGAGCTGGAATTTATGTCTTCTTTCCTCCACCATTCATTCCATGCTCCTTTGCCCTCAGTTAGTATGTTGTTGACTGGATGATTCTATGCCTGCTTTTTAAGTTGACTGGATGATTCTATGCCTAACAAAGAAGTACTGGAACATTATGAATGTTGTGTGTGTGTGTGTGTGTGTGTGTGTGTTCTTTCCCCGGCTCCTGACACAGAGTGCCTAACACCCTTGTAAACTTCTGAGTGGGCTCCTGGAAGGCTCCTGCATGGGGGCTGGTCACCACAAAGATTAAGTCAAGGTTAGAAGCTTTGAATTTTCAGCCCCACTTCCATTCTCCAGAGAGGGGAAGAGGGCTGGAAATGGAGTTAGTAACTGACCATGCCTACGTGACGAAGCTTCCATAAAATCCCAATAATATGAGGTTTGGAGAGCTTCCAGGTTGGTGAACACATCCACGTACCAGGAAGGTGACTCACACCAACTGCAAGAGGACAGAAGCTCCTGAGTTGGGACCCTCCCAGACCTTGCCTTATGTATCTCTTTATCTGGCTGTTCATCTCTACCCGTTATCATATTCTTTAACACTGGTAAACCAAAATAAAGTGTTTTCCCCGAGTTCTGTGAGCTACCCTAGCATATTAATTTAATTAAACCTGGGCAGGAGTGGGGGGTGGGGAGGTTGTGGGAACTTCAGATTTATAGCCTATCTGTCAGAATCACAGGTGACAACCTGGGCTTGTGTTTGGCATCTGAAGTGGAGTGGGATTAGTCTTGTAGGACTGAACCCTTAACCCATGGGATCTGACACTATTTTCAGGTAGGCAGTGTCAGAATCGAATTAAGTTAAATTGTTGTATGCCCAGCTGGTGTCTCAGAGGATTGCCTGCTGAGAGAAACCTTCACATTTCTGATATTGGAAGTGTTGTGGATGTGAAAAGAGAAATACACAGGAGAGAAAACTGTTTTGTTTTTCCTCACAGAAGTATTAGGTTTATCCTGAGTTTCAGACATTTCTCTTTCCTGCCTCCGTTGTTTAACAGCAACCCTACTTCTCTTTGATAATCAGTATAAACTTTTCTAGTCAACACCAAAACCCCCTTTTGCCTGTTCTTCAAATGACATGATGAGTCCAAAATGACCAAATGACTGTTTCAGCTTTTATTTCAGTGTCATTATTTTTGTGTTCCTGGTAGAAACAACCTTCTAAACAAGCAGAGCTCATAGCTGTAGAAATGAGCATCAGAATTTTTCTAAGTGGGTCAACAGATGTAATAGTGCAAAATGACTCACCCACCATTTCATTTTTATTTCTTGCTTTCTGTCCTGCTCAATCTTGAAAGTATTGTATAGGTCATGCAGTAAAAAGGTCAAAACAGCATGCTAACATTTGGTATACAGTGCCTCCAAAATCTAAAAATGTCTCTCAAGGAACACGCTTCTTTCTTACTGGTAAAAGTTGCACCTACTTCTTCCTTTGACCGTGATATCCAACTCCCTGGACTATATGAGGGATTGATATATTAACGGGGTGGCAGCCCTTATGTTTTCATGGTACACCTCTCTCACTTTATACACATATGTGTCTCTCCCAAGATAGCTAAAGCACCTGCTGCATCCTGACCTCCAAGTCCTGTTAATGTGATGTCATCAGCATAGTGGGCCAACATCACGTCTGTGGAATAGGACAAAAGAATGGTAGCAAAGGGCAAAGTTGGTGTAATGCCAAGGCAAAACAGTGAAGGTGGACAGCTCTGCCTGCCAGGTGAAAGCAAATTGCAACTAATACTTTCTCCTTATTTGAATGGACGAAAAACAGTTACTACATTCATAGACGAACACTAGATGTTAGGAACTGTGATTTGCTTCAGTAAAAAACACACACACACACACATCTAGAAAAGCAGATACAATTTGAGTTACTACCTAGTGAAGCCTATAATAATCCACTATGTACTTTTGAGAACTGACAGCTACATAGGCAAAACAGGTATGTTAAAAAGAGATATGAAGGGAATCTTACCCCTGCAACTTTCAATTCTTTTTTTGATTGCACACACATTTCTGAGAATCTCCAGGAATGTGGCATTGCTTTTGGCTTACTCTCATGGTAGGGAGGGGATGCTCTAGAGCTTTGCTGTTCAATACCATAGTCACTAACCACATGTGGCTACAGAGCAGCTGAAATGTAGTTACTCTGATAAGGTGTTCTCCATAGACTGAATATGCACCATATTTTGAAGACTTAGTACAGAAATAAAAATATTAATGTTATATATTGATTAGATATTGAAATGATTCTATTTTGGATATATTTCATTAAACAAAATATACTATTAAAACTAATTTCAACTGCTTTTTTTTACCTTTAAAAATAAGGCCACTAAAAATTTTTAAATTACATTCTTGGCTTACATTATATTTTTATTGAACAGTACTGTTTGAAGGTTGAATTTCCTTTTCCTAGTGTAATAGTTGTCATGAATGTGGCTGGGAAGCAAATTTGCAAATCATGCCAATTGCTGAATTCATCTATTCCAGCTATAGCCTCAACCACAAGATAGGTTTAGCCTCGTAGGGCCCAACGTGAGGCTGATTAGAATTAAAGCATTTATAATGTGATCATCATAGGCTGCTACTGACTGGTAAATTTATAGTAACATTCTTGTTCCCCATTATTTAAAAGCCAAAGGTTTGGATATTTTCCATCCAAGTCTATGTTTACCTTGTTAAATAGCTGTCTCTTTGGAGAAAACAAGGAGGAAGAGGCTCAGTATAAACCTGTCACGTTATCACAGAATCTTTTGTCAAGGTTGTGCACCTTTCTTTTAAGGGGCTCAGAGTTTGGAAATAAACCAGACCTTGGAATTGAGTCAGGAAGTGGGATTCTGTATTGTAGTGGCTCAAGTAAGGTCTCTTTCTACCCAACTCATTTTTTTTTTTTTTTGGTTCCATGAACAGGTAAAACCTTGTGGTAGGCTACCTATCTGCTTCACTTCTAGATCTTCTGATTAATTAGAGACCATCAACATTAGACTATTCAGATCACCACTATAGTACCTTTGCCAGTTACAATAATTATAGACACCATGCCTCTAATGGTTAAGTGTGGTGCTTGGACTTTCTCTAGAACCCTACCCCATCTCATCACCCTTGTCGGAATCAGAGAGACTATTTTACATGGGCAGTTCCTCCCTTCTGCATCTTTGGTCTACATGTGATTTACAAAGATTCTGGCTTTCCTCAAACCAAGATATTTCTCAACGGTTTGATGATATAAGTATACTCTTGATCTTTAATGGGAACTGTGCTGAATCACACGTAATAAATCTGCTCCAAAATCCCTGACTTCCTCAGCTTTTCTATTCCTTTCTCTCCATTATACCCAGGAATTTCTGACTTCTTAACCTCCTTTGGTGGTCGATTTTTGAGTCAGTTTCCAGTCAGCCAGTTGAGATAAACAATTAGACTCACTTCCAGCTGCTGGAGCTAGGATTTTCACCCAAAATTTCTGGAGAAAACAAAAAATAAAAAAGCACTATACTGAAAAATATAGCCTAATCTTATTTATATGCTTCTTTTCTTGTCAAGCCCTTAATCCCACACACATTCTATACAGTTTTTCTGACAAAATTAGCAAAAACTTAATAGTTATTTGACATCTTATCTTTATTCATGGTTCTGGGCCCCTGGGAACATGCTAGGACACAATTCTGTTTGTAGTAAGTTTGAAGACAATCAGAGATGATAAGGATGAGGCAAGAAAAAAATTGGCTACCTCTTGCAAGGTAACTCCCTACAGAAGATTATGGGTGAGGAAGAAATTTTCTCTACCCTCAAGGTTCTTTTGGCTGGTCTAATAATCAAATAGAAAGACAAATCAGCAAGAGAAAAATGACCAAATTTAATTACATACATATGTATGGGAACACTGCATACATGAGAGGTTTTAAGACAGGAAAAATGACATTCTGAGCTAAGGTTCACCTTGGGGCTTCAGCAAGAAGGAAGGTCATTGCAGGATGATAAGAAGAGCATATGTTCAGTAAATGAAGTTCGCCTTGCCCTACAGATAGGTCAAAAAGTTTACTTCTGATAATCTCTTATAATGGGCAAGGCTTCTAATTCAAATTCTTTTTGATAGTTAAGTGGGGGAGAGGGGACAGAAGTTTCTCTTCAGCCTGCAAGATCTTGGTTGCCTTTAGCTCAAAACAATCCACATACCATAGAGGCATGTCTTGGGGTGACTTGCTCTGAACCCCTACAAGATCATATGGGCTCCCCAGTGGAGAGGAGTAAGAGTAGCTGCATCTGCTGGCAGAAAGTTCAGTGGGATTTGGAATACTCTGAATTACATGAATCACATAAATCCCCCCTATCAAATCAATTTTTCGGGGCCTACTTCTTTCTGGTCAATGTCATAACTTTTGCAACAGACCTGATAAAGCTATAAATTCAACTAAAGTTTTAATTTAACATGCTGCAGAGTCAAAGTTTAAATATAAGTAGCAGCAGGAAAAGTGAAACTAGTCAGCATGTCCAAGAGTGAGTAGGAGATGGAACAAAAAGGTAACGTCAGTAGTACTGAAAGCCAGTCACACTCAGGATTGTAGTGATATCCTGGAGAGGCCAGGTAAAATAAAGGTAGGAAGTCAGATGTAGTCAGCTGTAATTCTGACATGACTTTTTCTTGGGTGTCAACCTCCTAGGACCTCCTAGGGAGATCACACCCTAATAAAGGCCAACTTAGGGTTGATCTGGAACAAGGAAGGATTCCTACTGTAAAAAGTGAGCAGTTTGTAAGTGGCACATTCCCCTCTGACCTGCATAAAGGGAAAAAAAAGTTTCTAGCCACACTTATAGTGGCGGGGATGGTTCCACAAATAAACAGAATTCCTCATTAGAATTAGAACAACTTTCCTGTTGGTTTCTCTACCTTCAAGTTCATTATCATTACAAACTCATTTGTCTCCACATAGCATCTAGAGAAATCTAACACAAAGCCTTCAGGATAAAGCCTAAATTCTTCATCCAGAATTTCAAGGCTCAGCACACTCTGGCCCTGCAAACCTCTCCATCTTCATCTCAGTGTCCCCACCTACATCCCTACTCCTGTTCTCAACTCTACAGTTTTCCAGTGACCCTGAACTTCTTACAGGACTCTAACAGAGTGGGAGAAATATTCTTTAAAATAAGTGCGCAGGCTTCTAATGAGGGTGGATTCTATAAAAGGAAACACCATAATCACAAGCTTTCCACTAGTCTTCTTTATTACTAGGAGACAAATTTTTCCTTTTGTTCAGCTGAGCCCCTTGATGGGTTTTGGATCTGCAGGGGTGAGCCTAGAGCTAAGTTTGCAATCTGGTTAATTGGCCCTGTGTAAAGAGTGAGACGAAGGGGTAGAAACCAGAAAAGGGTGAGGAGTTGAGAAGGTAGAGAAAGGAGACAGCTAGGTTGGAGAAAGGGGAGAAAGATGGGGGTAGGGAGAGGGGAAGAGAGAGAGAGAGAGAGAGAGAGAGAGAGAGAGAGAAACAGACAGACAGACAGACAGACAGACAAAGACAGAGAGAGACAGAAGGGGTATTACTGCCAGTAGTAAATCCTGTGTGAAAGAACGTACTTTTCATATCTAAGAGGCAATTTTCAGTTGTTTGTTGTGCACTGTGTAGTGGCATTGCAGGCCACCCCCCAAGACTCCTAAACCTCCACAAAACTGGAAACCACAGTCACTTGCCCTTTTTCTGTCACATCTCCTCCAACCCTAGGTTTTGAGGTAACTCAGATTTTAGCCAAGGCTATTGAAATTTCCCCTTATCTGATTCAAAAATTATTATTTTACATCACACTAGCATCATTCATTTAGGTCATGTCTAATAAATACAAGATTCATTATTCACACTGTTTTCTTGTATTCTTTGTTTTCTCTTATGCAGAGATTCTTGTTTGGAGTTATTTTTTGGGGTGGTATACTTTCTGAGGTCCTATATGTCCAAAAATGCTTTCTCTTTGCCCTCCTATAAGAATGTTTTGATTGGATATAAGCTTTTGAGATCATTATCCATCCCCCCTCCCAACAGCCTGTAACTATCATTCCTTTATCTCCCAAGAGCCTCCAGTAGTTCTGGTAGTCCATTGATGACCTGACTTTCCTTCCTTTGTCAATAAGTTGTTCCTTCTGGCTGATGAGCATTAAATTGATTCTTGAAGGTCAAAAATTTCACTAGGACACTATTTGTGTGAGCATGTGTCTTTTCATTACATCCACCTGAGACTAGGGAGTCTTTTACATGAAAACCGTTATCTTTCTCCTTTCTCCTTCTGGAACTGCTATTATTGGACTATTAAGTTGCTACCTAATTGGTCCTCTTTGTCTTGTTTTGCTCTGGATTATTGGGACATCCCCACACCCTCAAACACTAATTTGGTTTTCAAAAGTAATCTTCCTCTTTAATTTCTATGTTGAATTTCTAAACTTAGAAGTCATGCTTTTTAATCCCATAATTTCATTTTTTATGCTCTAATTCAATCTTCTTAAAAGTTCTCATTATGCTTTAATTGAATTTTTCTTCTGTGTCTCCCATTAATTCTGCCTCAATTTATCCATATATTCTGGTCATTCTGTTTGGTCTATTTCCTAAAAATGACATGTTTCCTTTGTTTGTAATAACTTAGGCCTGATAGTTTGGCAAGTGAGCTGTTAAAATTCTTCAAGCAGTGGTGGGCGGACTGACTGCTACTGTAATATGGGTGGGCTAGGAAGCAGGGACTTTCTACTGAGGCTTTTGTAGGTAGGTCTCTGTTCTTAGGTGCAAGAAAGCTAAACATCTTTCTAGTGCTGCCAGCATCAGTGAAATCATGTCAGATTCCCCAGAGAAGGTCACAGTAAGGACAATAAGGCAGCCAGATTTGAACCCTCATTCCTATGTCTGGATTCTTCATTTGGTGGCTGAATTTTCCCGGGTAGGAGGGACTGCAATCTGAAGTGACCATACAGGTTGTCCCTTTCCTAGAATTCCCTAAGGATGGGCAGTGCAGCATGGGTGGCCCAAATTAGTGGGGACTCTGAGGACAGAGACTGCTTCCTACATTCACCTGGCAGTTTTGGTTCAGTCTCATTGGATAGCAACTTCCTTAGGCTAATGCATGGAAACAAAGTAAAAATTTGAAGTTCCAGTTATGCTGGTGAGAAATTTTTAAATTGCTTAAAAAAAAAGCAAACTTTCTGTTACCATTCCAAAAAAGTGTTTCTCTGCCTCTCTTTCCCCTGTTACCACACATCTCATTGGCCAGTCTATCTTTGTTCTTCCATATGGCCTGCTTTGCAGACTCCTGTGTGTTGTGTCGCAACCTGTGGTGATTGCTTTTATACTAGGCCACTATTTAGTTCCTGTTTAAAATTCCAGTGTATGGATGGGGGAGGAGTACCCTCATACCACCAAGCAGTGCTCAAGATACAAGCTGGTTGTCCAAGAATTCTGATACTATCTACCTGTAAATACCTTCAAATCCCACAGGTTAAGGGCTCAGTCCTGCAAGACTGCCCCCTCCCTTTCATTTCAGATGCCAATCATAAGTCCAGGCTGTCATCTATGCTTCTGACTGACTGCCTACAGATTAAAGGTTCTCATATCCCTTCCTTTGGTTCAATTAGTTGGCTGGAGCAGCTCACAAAACCCAGAGATATATTCTAATTTACTAGGTTACCAGCTTATTATAAAAGGATATATATAACTCAGAAATAGGCAGATGAAAGAGATGCACAGGGCAAGGTGTGAGGAAAGGGGCACCAAGCTTCCATTCCCTTTCTAAAGATGCCACTCTCCCCAAATCTCCATGTGTTCCTCAACCTGGAAGCTCTCTGAACCTGTCCTTATGGGTTTTCATGGAGGCTTCATTACACAGGCATGATTGATTAAATCATTGGCCATTTTGGTGGTTGATTCAACCTCCTACTCTTCTTTGGTCCCAGAGCTGGGTGGTGGGGGAGCATTGTGAAATTGAAAGCTCCAAGCTTCCAATCACAGGGTCTGTTCTCCTGGTAATTAGCCCCCATCTTAGGCGCTTTCTGAAAGTCACCTCATTAACATAACAAAAGACACCTTTACATATCTCATTGCTTAGGAAATACTAAGGATTTTACGAGCTCTGTGCCAGAAACCAAATACATAGATCACAATATCACAGCCACCTCACCTAGAAATCAAAAAATGAGGCCCTAAGGCCCGAGCCTCAACCCTCTTGCCCCCAAGTCCTTCACTTTACTATCCTTGACTTGTGTAAAATACATCCCTGGTGATATGTCTTCACTGTAATGTTCCTCAAAGTAGACTAGAAAGGACCTACATCAGAATCTTAGGAAAGCTTATAAAGGTTTAGAATTCTTTGCTTTATCACATGGGGCACTGCAATTGGCACTTACAATAATTCTTATTCATACTACAGTTTGGGAACCATAGAAGATACTAAGCCATGTGGAAGAAAGTTCCCTTTCAGATGACCAGTTCCCTCGGTCTCCCATGCTCACTGCTCTCAGTGCCAAGAGTCGTGGAACACCTCAGAAACTGTCTTTGAATTATACAGAACCAGTTGTCCATTAAAAGAATAATAGCTGGACGTGTTCCACCCAGGGAAAATTCTTTGAATATTGCCCATGCATCTCATTCCACATATATACATGTTCAGTGCTCTGCTGTGAACACCAGGTTCTCCCAGCCTTCAGATTTTGTGGGTTATTCTTGCACGATATTCAGTGCAGGCCTGGCAATGCAGTCTTGCAACTGCCTGCCAAGCCTTGCAACTCAGTCCATTGGCTCTAAAATTCTGGATGGTATTATATGGGCTACAATAGCACTGTTTATAACAGTCCAAATAAATCAGATTGATGTTCTACTTGAACACTAGAATATTTACTCTGAAACACTGAGGGCTGAGGGTCAGTTGCCCTAGAAAATATGCCACCCTCTCCATCAGATTGTGAACAATTCTTTTCCTCAGGACTTGAAGGAAGAAGAGCGACTTTGTTCATGGGGTAACCAAGCTTTCATTAGTGACCTAGCACTTGAGAGCCTTATTAGAGTAATACAAAGCTTTTATTGAGAATGTGGCTTTCATATTCATTTTCTCCTTTAATTCTCATACTGACCCCATCCACTGAGGCACAGAGAGGTCCAGGAAGGCAATGTAGATGCTGGAAAGTGCACCCAAGCAGTCTGCACTCCTGACCAATATGTGATTAGCTATAGGCATAACATTAGTGATAAGGGCATGCTTATCTTTGTTTGTTCATTAATTCATTCAACTAGAGTGGACTTTGTGTCGGGTCCTAAGCGAGGTGCTTAGAGCACAAAGTCAAATGTTAATGACCTCCCTGCCCTTGACATTTTCAATTTAATAATGAACAACTAAAAGGGCAATTAAAGTAATATTAAGGGCTAAGGTGTAACTGAGGGGTGAGGCTATGCAGGCACACACATGGGAGTACATAGTCTAAGAAGATAAATCACAGAGGACTTGGCATCTGGCTTGAGTCCTGAGGGCAAGATGGGGTTAGTGAGAGGAAATGAGGGAACCAGTAGAGGAAGCAACATGTACAAAGGCCCAGAGCAGAAAAGGGCAGATGTCAGGAACACTGCAGAACGTTTATTTGAGCAGAGTTTATGCGAGTGGGGAAGGGTGGTGGTGAGACATGAGGCTGAAGAGGTTGGCAGGGACTTAACCCAAACAGCTTCTCTGCAATGAGAAAAGCCTGGGTTTCATCCTGAAGGTAAGTAACATCAAGCCATTTTGTGCTAAAAGAGAAAGGGAAATAACATTTGGGAAAACTGATCTTTGATCTGGACACTTACGTGGGCCATTGAGTTAGTTGCACAAATGCCAATTATTTCCATGCCTACTTCATCTCGTCTTGGGAAACATTATCCTAAATACAAAGATTTTAGCAGTGTTCTGTTTGTAATATAAGTTGTTTTATATAGTTAAAAAGAAAAGCGATATAGAAAGAGCAATAAGAAAACATTAAAACCCTCATTTAAATAAGATTAATAAATAGAAGAAGTTCCAATGGCTAAAAATCATACATACAAAAATATTCAATCTTACCAGTCACTACAAATATCAAAATATTTAGACAATAAGGTGCAATATTTTCATTTGTCAAATTTAGAAAGATCTAGAAAATAGCAATTCTGAGTTCTAGCAAGGATGCCAAATAATGAGCAGCTACACACTTCCTCTCCGAAAGCATTGCAGTAATGTGTCAGAACACTGAAAATAATATATTAACAGTAATTTTTACTTTTCCTTATTTAAAAATTGAGATGTTACATACCATAAAATTCACCTTTCGAGATATACAATTCAGTGGTTTTTAGTTATGTTCGAGGTTGTGCAATCATCACCTCTAACTGCAAAACATTTCATCACTCCAAAAAGAAACACTGCGTCTGTTAGGAGGCACTCCCCATTTCTCCTGCCCTCCAATCACTTGCAACCACTAATCTACTTCCTGTCTCCATGGATTTCCCTATTCCAGACACGTCATACAAATAGAATCATATATTACGTGGCCTTTTGTATCTGGCTTCTTTTACTTAGCATGTTTTCAAGGTTGTATCGTGGCATGTACCAATCTTCATTCCATTTTTAGTACTGAATAATATTCCATTGTATGAATATACAATTATACATATTTTGTTTATTCATTAACTGATAGACATTTGAGCTGTTTTTCATTTTTTTTTACTATTATGAATAAGGATGCTATAAACATTCATGTTACAAGTTTTTGTGTGAACATGTTTCTTGTTTTCAGTTCTCTTGGGTGTATACCTAGAAGTGCTTTTATTAATTTACATTTCAAGCCTTCTATAGTAAATATATAGTTTTTATGATTTGAAAAGCAATGTGTTGCCTTAAAAAAATAAAACACAAGAACCAACAGGCTTGTAGAGTACTTATGAGAGTATTGGTGAGAGGATTTGCCATAGCCACTTCTGATTCCTTCCAATAACCATTGGCTTCTTAAAGTAAACAAAGAAGCAAAAATCAGAACTAGAAGATTCCAGAAAAGTGAAACAAAAATTTCATATTTTACTCATATGCAGATAAATGCTTTTGTTAAGCAGAAGTAGGAATTGAAATAGCAAATGCATTGCTAACACAATGAGCAGGTGAAAAGTGTTACAAGATATTTGAACCTGAATTAATGAGTTTCTCCTAGACTATCAATAAAATATATTTACTGACTGACTACTAAGTGAAAATCCTGGAGGGCAGGGAGGGGTGAAAAGAGAAAAAGGCACAAAAATGACTATGAAGCCATGCCAAGTTCAAGCCCTTAAAAACTGAGAATAACTTGCAGACCTGACGTAGAATACCTGACAAAATGAAGCAGACGATAATGTAAGCACACAGAGCTTTGGAGAAATTCTGGAATGTGAGTTCAGGGTTAAAAGACAGAGGATCCCAATGGGCCGAGAAAATGAAGATAGAGGAAAAGACAGGAAATTTCAGGGCAGGGAAACAGCATGAAAACAAGGAAGCTCTAGTTCAGTTTGGAGAACAGTGGTCTGGTGACAATGAGACACAGGGTGGGGGTAGGGTGGGGGAACAGAATTTTTAATAAGGAAGGACCACCTTCCACTGGGCTTTGAGTAATGCTGAGGAATATGGGGTCAGAAAGAGATGCCAAAGCAGAAGTTAAGCTCTAGGTCAATATAGAAACAAAGCAGGAACTAAAGTAAGCAAAATAAAAACAAAATGAAAGATGCAGACTATGGGCAGGGCTGCAGAGCCCCAAACTCTGCACTGGACCCCGATCATGGGGTAGGGAGATTGGTCTAGGAAAAAGGTCATAGGACTGGAAGATTTGGATGGACGATTACCCTTCATCATCTCTTTCTGACTTGAATTCTTGAGAAATTCGTACAGCGTTCATGAAGAAGCTGTATTACTCGCCTGCTGCTGCTTCACCTATCATCTCAGACAATTCACAACGGACTGCTATCCAACAACACTGGCGACACTGCAGGGAGCATAAGGAGCTGTCCTGGTGTTGGTCAACCATGAGGAAGACGATAGAAGTTCCAGGGCTGATGACAAGTGTTAAGGACACGAAGTAAAAATGAGGTGTCAGTGGGAGGTGTGGAGGCAGCCGGGGAAGGCCTTACAGAATACATCCACTCCTGGAAAAAAATGGCACCTTTAAATTGCTTAGATAATTATAAATCCATGCTATTAGCATGTTTGTCTTGATGACTGATAGTCTAAACAGCATAACCACATGAAACCATTCCACAGACACCCACGATCTCTGCCAATCCCTCCCAGGACTGGGGAGGGGCCATGCCAAAGTTTTGCATACACTGATTCTTAGGCAACTAGTTCCTTAAGAAAATGTTAAAGAATGTATTTTTGTTTTTAAAAAATGTGGAGGTAGTGGTTTTAAACTATCTTGCAGATATTAGTATTTTTTTGGCAAATGACTCAATTAAAAGCATATCCTTGCAGCTCTGCGGGGATCTTACTAGCTCACCATTTCACAAGGTTCATTTTCTTGCCAATAAAATGAAATTAATGTAGTCAAACTGTAGCTTGAAATGAGTAATTTAGATGATACATCCCTAATAAACTTTAGAAGGAAACATCTGAACTGTTATTTTCATCTACGTGAACATAGTCTTTTTCTGTATCAAATGATGTGTATAAAGCATTTTATCTTAAACTAGCTTTATAATAATTTATATTCTTGTTCTGCAGGTTTGAATCTGGTTCTCTAAGGCAACTTTTAAGACTTGGAATATAGATGCTTATTAAAAATAAGGATTTAAACATTTTTAGGGTTTATATACCAAGTTTTAAAACTGTTGCAGGCAGAACTTTAAACAAGACCTAGTGGAGTAATGTACAAACTGGGAACTGATCCACAAAGGAGCCACTCGCAGCTCAGCCAGCAACAGTCTAACCCTTGTGATCATAACTTTCCCAGTGGCTGTCTCAGCTTCTTTAAAATAAGGCGAGGGCTCTTTGAAGCTTGCCTAGCTATAAAATTCTAAGACTTACCCTCAACTTTTTGTTGATCATTTCTTAAACTTCAGAGTTAATTACAAACTCGGAAGAATGAGCTTCTTCACTGGGCCAAGAAGCCAGACCACTGTTAAGAGTCTCCCCACCCTCGCCTTTCCCTGGGACTGGCTCTCCACTTGGGAGTATTCTTCTCTCACAGGCTGGTGGCGAAACAGGCCTGGGAATGCTTCTCGCCTGGGAGGAGTCCGCCCTGGACAGTGTGTAGGGTGTGGCTCAGTCTAACCCCCATTTAGGCCTCCAGCAACAGGTCTACATGGCTGAATTCAGGCTGTGAGCCCAGATGAGAGGGGGACCAAAGGGACAAATGGGAGTTTTCTAAATGCTATTATGGGCCAGTGCTTCTCAGGGCTGTCTGCACAGTAAAACAAAGAGCAGGTTCCACCCCAGAATAATTAAACCAGAATCTCTTTAGGCAAGGCCCAGACATCTATATTTTAAAAAATGTTCTCCAGGTGATTCTAACATGCAACCAACATTGAAAAGCCCGACTTTAAGTCATAAGTCTGCCTGTGGCACAGATAAAAGCAAGATTTCAAAATTAACACTTAACAGAATTTTTCTAATAATTCTGATGCAAATGGTGGAACATGTTAAGATTATAAAAATGTAAAACAAAAGGAAACAAAAATACATCACTGTTAATGTTTTGATTGTATTCAAATTTTTATTCTTTGAACAAAACACTTAAGACAATGATTTTAAATAATAAAACATGGTACATTCTATACACTTTTTAAAGACAGTTTATTAAATTGAGACTCCTACAGTTCTGTTGTGAAAAAAAGTTCTTCAACATTTACATCATTTCTTACCATTTTATCATCACTCTAAACTTGCTAGACAAAGAATCACTCTTTCTGCTTAAGTGAAGCTTCACTTTAAAGAAATTCTCCACTACCACATAGGGACATACAGACAGAACAGTCATTTTTTTATATTTACAAAACATAAAGGAAGTCTGTCCAGCCATTTTGGTTTTGTTGTTCCTTTGCCCATACTGAGATCAGCAAAGAGCTAAGTAATAAGCAAGATTTCACTTCAGCAGCGCAAAGGATGGCATCAACCAAACTTCATTAAACAAACCAACAAAAAATTACAAACATGGTCAGCAAAATTCAACTTGCGTAATAGTGATTGAAAAACATAAACAGAGTGGGTCACAACTAGACTGGTTTTCACTGTGCAACTTTCCTCAGGAAACAACACTACCCATTTATTTCACATAGAAAGGAATATGCATCAAAGCCTTTGTTCATGAAGATGCCCTTCAAACAAATTCATCATAAGGCAAAAAAGAAAAAAAGAATGCAGCAGTTTGGCCCAGAGAAAAGCTATTGTATGTAATGTGTATACAAAGTATATACACATGTATAGATATATTACCATTTAAACCATATGTATAGTCATTAGACAAAAGAATTGGCTCAGTGAAGTGAAAAAGTGTTCATTTTCTATAAACATGTAGTTATTGCTAAGATGCTACACATTATGGTTTGACATGGAAACTACAGTAACTCAGAATTTAAAGCTGCCATATTGCCAGTGTCAGCCCTGCAGCAGGCGTTCATATGGACAACATGCCATCCAATCCTATAGAAAAAGCAAAACTTCCACTACAAACAAAAGAAGAAAAAGAAAGGCTTATGCACTGTCCCTTACCTATTTGCCTATTTTTTAAAACAAAAACAAGTCCAGTTCACCACAAGTTAAGCACAACCTGACAAGCAAGTTCAGCGGCATGATGGAAAGAGGAGAGCGAAATACAGCATGCATTTACAACTAGCATGGATCTAGTCTATTTTGTCGTACAAACTGGAATACAAAAATCCAATTTAAATAAGACTAGACTAACTGTAACAGTAAAAAAAAAAACCACACACAGTAGACTTAGTTTGATACTGATTAATTTTAAGAGTTAAATTCATCCTGTCCCCTCTTAATACTCTACTGCAATTTATTTATTGATGGCTAGAATATTTACTTACTTTAAAAAGATATTAAATACCTGTATCATGAAATTACATTCTTTTTAACAATAAGACATACTGTGTAAGAAAATAGCTCATGATTGAAATGTGTCTGAAATGCATTTCTCCTTGCAACTATCAAAACATCCACTTACACTAAAACAAACACCCCTACCCCCCACCCCCCCAAAAAAAAAGTTAAGGAAAGATGGGGGCAGTCAGGTGAGGAGCAGGGAAGGAAAGGTTTAACCAGCACAGTGATTAACAATGGTTCAAGACAGAACCAACAAGAGTTGGTCAAAAAGATGCCTTCAATACACGGCTACAATTAAAAAACAAACTCAACCACTTTTGGTTCATTGCAGTGAGACCAAAAAAATATCTCTCACAGATTCATAGAAATACTAGACTCCAGCTCTTTTATTATTATTGTTGTTACAGTTTTTCTGTTTGTTTTTGCAAGGCCTAGCTACCTTATTACAATTTACATCTGCTCTGCAACAACTACAAGAGGTAGGCATAAAGCATGAAAAAGTTTCTCAGTTAGTACCTTGCTGTGGATTGTTCACTGTTCATCACTATTCCCTTTAGGCAGGTATAGTGATTACCTTCCCCTCTCCTAAACCCCCAAACAAAGCTGCTGCCATCCCATAAATGTTCTAAAAGAGTGTACTCACAAATAAGAAACTTTCTCTACTGAAGGATACTGTCAGTGTTTGTTGCAGAGCGCTCAAATATGTATATATATATATACACACACAAACACATATATATATTTATTTAAAAAAAATAAACAACAACAAAAACCAAACCCAGGTTCCTAGAACCGATTCTCTTGATTCTCTACTTCCACAAAATAAAGTATACCATTTGGCCAAGACTACAGATGTGTTGGTTTTTTTTCCCACAGATGCAAATGTCATGCAAAATAAATTAAAGAACAGATACCAAAACATACACGTGATAAAACTACTGAAGGTAGATCTTTAAAAGCATTTATATAAACATAATTTATAATACTTCTCTTTTTTCCTTTATGTACAGTCACAAAGCTGTAGTTATACATCTAGGATTTCCTCTGCTGTTCCTCCACAGCGCAATCTGTAGCGACCAGTTCTCCAGCTTATAGTAGGGTCCCATAATGCCGACAAAAAAATGTATATTGTCATGGATTCACGGATGAACCAAGCTACTGCATAATCAAGTTTTGAAAAACACAGTGTGCCACCCTAGGAATTAAAAAAAAATTGATTTACTGTCAGACAAAAGACACAGTTAAAAAATTAAATTCTTTGAATTCACTCATTTAACTACACTACATAAAATTAAGTCTGTTCTTTTAGATAATTCAATTGTCATGCTATATTGGTTAAGAAAATGTTTATTATGAGTAGATGAGAAGTATTAAAAAACTGCTATCTTAATATAGTCTGAATTGTTGGAGTTTAATAAAAGTGATTGTATAACCAACTGAAAGTTGAAAATCAAGTTAAGTTTTGTGTCCACATTCCACTAAAGAAATGAACGTTTAAATCTGATGTTAACCTTCAATGGGAAGCTGAAGAATGGCTCAGATAGATTTTCTTCCACTTTTTCTAAGTTAAAAAGTTTTAGTTCCACCAAATGATTGCTAACCTCTTCATGCCTATCCACGTACCTGGACACCCCTGAGTTGAATGTAGTCGAATATAAACCATGCCAGGCAATGACACATGAAAAACACCATAATATCCCATCTGAATACATGGTGGGCTGCCCATCCAATAATTAAACTGGCAACGAAGCATTCTGAAATGGGCTCACAAATTATTGTAGCAGGAAGCATGTTGATCCGTAATTTGGTCCACCTTAAAAAAAAATTTTTCTTTAAATGATAGTTATAAGACTGGTTATAAGACTAAACGATCAACTCTTTACCCTGCAATATAAAGGCTCACCTCTTTAAAGAATATTTAATGAATCTCTCTTCTATTTTTATTTATTACATCAAGGAAAAAAGTCTATAAATTCATTTGTATGGTCTATACTCTGATGAGTAAAGATTATAAAATTCAAAGTGTAGAAAGTGAGAAAATAGAGATGAACAGGTAAAAGAATCCAAATTTTAATATCTCTTTTTTGAATGTTTTCAGTGTTACACAATGAAAAAAAAATATTTTGACATTAAATTTACTTTAATAAAGAAGCTAAATTTTTCTTCTGGAACAAAACCAAAATATGACTTTTAGATTTTTTTTTTTAAACCAAGTAAGATCATGTAAAAATTACTCCCCTTCCCTCTTCCTTGAACAAAGTATAAAAAGAAGAAAGCCAGCTGATTCACCTGATCATTCTGGATTGAAACTGAGAAATTGAATATGAGCCAGAGTTTTGCATTGCAACTTGAGTGGACATCGCAAACCTCCAACCTCTGAAAATTAAGACAATTAAAAATGAGCTATGATGATGAACACGTGCATACGTGACTCATTATGCATTTACTCATCACTGTAAAGAGGGATCAGAGCAAGCCTAGTCCTCAGGATTAGCACCCTGCTTAGGGCACATCATAATTATGGATGTTTTAGCAATTACGCAAGCCAGTGATAGTACCATCTAAGAGCTGGAAGGAACCACAATCCCTCAGTTCACAGTTTAAGAAACTTAAAAAACAGACATTCTGAAAGTTCTACGTGGAACGGACTCTGTATTTAATAGTTCAGTCTCTGTCCCTACTAACCAAAAGGGAGTAGGAGGGCGATGTGTGTGTACAGTCAACAAAAAGTAGCATGACATATCTCATGTGAAACGCTATGAAGCCATAAACCACACTGAACCCCCTAAGAGAATTTTTTAAAACCAACTTAAAGTTTTAAAATCACATCTAAATTATCACAGAAAATTATCACAAAGGTGAATCCCCTTTAAATCAGTCATGTGAACCATTAGATGGCTTCTTAGCAAAGTATCGAATAATCTGAGAAATTTCAAAATTTAAAATCAGATTCTTTAAACTTTCACCTACTGGCTTATGACTACACTGATACTTTTAATTCTTCTAAAACACAGAAATTTACATCCATAATAATGAAAATTCACAATTACAGAGATGCTTCCTTTCAATCACTTCAAACCACATTACTCTGAAGAAAGCAGAATAAGAACATTTACATGCTTCATTAGTCTAACATGTCTATAAATAATTAATGGAAATTTCTTTCTAAAAATATTAACCTATTCTGTATTCACCAACAAATACAATAAACCAAGATAAGTTAGGTACAAAAAAATACTATAGCCTAATGTAATTTAGTTTTCTTACCGGTCAGCTATTGCTTTGGCCATAAAGTAATCTTCAGCGATGTATTGAGCAAAAGCTATAAGCCCTCCTGCTTGATCTAACACATCCTTTCTCATTAAACAAGACATTCCTGTCACACATTTGAAACCAGTTACATTGGCAGAGATATAGGACCTTGGATGAGAAGTTCCAAAGTAAACCTGCCAAAGACAAAAACAAAAATCCAAAAACCTATGTATACAGTTAGAATTTTATGTTAAAAGTATAGTGTTTATACACTCATTCCTAATGAATTTTCCTTAAATATGAATGAGTGTCTTATTATTCTTACATAAACTACTTGAAAAAAAATTGGTACAAAATAGTGTTTACACATAGTACACAGTCATTTTCTTATTTGGTTGAATACTCTTATTATTACTTCTATTCTCAAATAAATATTATCTCCCCTAAAACAGCAAGATTCAAAGATTAATCCAAATAATACTTAATTTGGATAAAAAATAAGGTAAAAATATCACTGTCATAAAAAATATTAATAAATATTTAATGTCCTTCTAGAATGTTCATGTAACCACACACACACATCTACACATATTGGTGTATGTATGCATATATGTGCGTATGTATGTATGCATGGGCAAACACACATGCTTACATACACAAACACTGCTTACAGTTCGATCAACCTTTAGGACAATCATATTTCTTAATCCATTTCTTGTAACCTTTCATAGCTTGCTGCTTCTTGTCCTCAAGACACTGAGCTGAACTTCTAATTTCTCTCATTTTATTTTTCAATGTATTTTTCATAAAGAGGGCAGACACTAAAATTCTATCTCCCATTCTACTGTCCTTTCCCTCAATATGTTCTGAAATCATGACATATGCAGCTGCTAAATTAATGGTAAAAGAAGATGACCATCACCCTAATTATTAGACATAAAATTTTATTTATCATTTGCATCTTAGATATGTTGCCTCTTCTAATTAGCTTGAAATATAGAGGGCAATGATTTTTCTCAATGGCAGAAGTTACACACACAGCATGGAACATGAGAATCATCAGAACTAAGGATATGATTCTTGCCACCTACCCTATTTATCCTCTGGACTGTAATGAAGCCCTTTGTGGTACTGAATGGAACCAAACTTCTAAGGCCAGAAGCACACACTTAATTTCCTTAAGCAGTTGTTAAGCAAGGTTTTTAGGAAGAAAGTAAGACTAGGGACTTGGCGGGGCAACCAAGGTTTCTGCATAGAATGGGATAATCCCTCTGGCCTATTTCCATTCATTCTGTGGCAGATTAAACCTAACCTAAGGGAATGGGTATCATCTGGGAGATGTTTTTCATTAGCATATAAAGCAACATGAATATTTCTAAAACAAAAATGCAAAGTGGGGTATAAGAATATAAAGTTTTTTATTTTAATGTAACTACCCAGGGTTTCTTTTCAAAAACTAAAATTCAATTAGCAGACAATTGGTCCTGTCCAAAATGTCATCCCGACTCTCACAATAGTATCAGGCTTCTGGAAGATGATGAACGTGATAACAAGAATATCATTTATGACCATCACACTTACTTGTTCCAATGTGGCAGCAAAGCCTTGTCTGTCTGCTACATAAGGCAGGCCATGAACCAGGCCTACTTTCTCTGTCATTTGGTTAACCATGTCAGTGAGCGTGTCTGGAATTACTACAGTAAAAAAGACAAAAAGGTGGCATGGGAAAGAGAATAATTTCTTTTTAGTAAAGTGCCCACTAATGTAAAATGTGTTTTGTGAGTTATTAAATGATTAAGAAAAGCAAATTTTTTTTATACTGGGATCTAATAAAATGAATCTCAATCACCCTTCTGAGTAGAATACAAAATTTCAAAAAAGCATAGTCTATGATAAGCTAATTTACTCTATACATAATTTTCAGGTCAGTATATACCTAATCTGTATCAGAGACGGGATACCCTTGAAATGTTATTCTCTCCATTTTAGAACCTCCAAACCGGAATAATGGACAATGTGTGCTGGTCAGAAAGCTACAGGAGCCGAGGTCAAAGGACCTCAGTTCTTATGCTGGCTCCTCTATTCTTCAACCATATGAAGTGAGCCTCCACTTTCTTGGACAGTTTGAGATATCCTATCTTATAAAACTGGGAATGGGAATCAAATGATATACTTGACAGTCATTCAGTGCACTAAGAACTTAATAACTATTTGACAGTAAATAATTTAAGATAGCCAATGTGAAGAATGAACATAATCTCTGACCATGAATTGACAGATTTGTAAAGATCCTGACAGACTGATCAGGAGTGTCACACCTCTATTAATTTTCAAATTTGCATTTTAGGCTAATAAAAAAATTTAAATCATTACCCCATCTTCAAACAACAAACATATCATTTTATATGACTTCCCTGTTACTTCCTTCAAGTCTATAAGAACTAAATTTACTGTATAAAAGTGTATTTGGACCTTAAATACACATATTCTAGGGCAGTAGTTGTCAACTGGCACCTAATATTTAGAGACATTTCTGGTTGTCACAACTAAGAAAGGGATGCCACTGGCATCTAGTGGGTAGAGGCCAGGGACAGTGCTAAACATTCTGCAGACTGCCTCAATGACAAAGATATCCAGTAGTGTTGAGATTTAGAAACCTGGTATAATTGGAATATAACAGAATATTACAGAACACTAATATTATTTTAAGTATAAACATTTAAAAATGCAAATTATAATTTCAGTACATAAAAGATTTCCTGTTAAAACCATCTAAGTAAAAAGCCATGAAAGTGATCTAGTAAAATACTCATCTGTTAATTTCTGTCCCTTTGTGTGAGACAGTATATTATGCATGCCACCAGCAGATTAAAGTAAAAGGTAAGTGTCAAATGAACAAGGCAAAATTTACACCTATAAAAAACTCATAGAATGTTTAAAAGATCATGACTATACTTCTTAAATGGTTGAAATTTTCTCTTCAAAACGAAAATGTTTTTATATATGTAACATTCCAGGTTAGCATAAAAAAAGCCAAAATCTTAGTATAACTTGACATATAACCATGAAACAATAATGGAATGAATTTATTAGGCAAACAAAAATTTATTTTCAGAAAAACTTATTTTCAGATTGCTTTTGGCATTTTTTCATCAAATGAATATTTTATAAAATAAATAAGAAAACCTTACCTCTTATTCCACTATCACAAATCCAGATAAGATCATACTTTGCAACTTCATATCCTGGCATTAGATTATTAATTTTAGGATTAATGCCAACTTTTTTGCCACCTAAAAATTTAAAGGTACAGCAGTGAAAAATTCATGCAACACTGAAAATATTTTTACTTCTCTCTACCGTGTATCTATCTAGACATGGTAGAGAGAAGTGAAAAGTATTTGCATATTTAATAAATTAAATGAACATACTTTAGAATTATATTTTACATTCCTTATTATTCATATTTATAAAAAATTGTTCATTCTCAAAAAACATTACATTACTTATCTTTGAAAATGTATTAGTTTGTTTTCTTATTCTTAAATTCTTGTATTAAAGGTTAATATGAATCACTATATTAAAGTCTGTAGGATAAGCCTATAAGCTTTTAGATAAATATTTTTTGCAATAAAAGTAAATTCTATCACTCACAATTACAGTCAATGAGATACAAAAAAGGCCACACAGTGAAATATAAATAAATATAATTTGGGGTAATGTTTTTTTGTTATTTTGTTAATTCTAGATATGAAAAAAAAACTTTATTTTTATAACTTAAGTTTTCTCCTAAGGATATAAACACCTTGCACTACTCCAATAAACATGCATAAAGCAAGCATGCCAATAACTTCAGTGGGTGGCTAACACTCTATAGTTTAATGCCAAGATTACCGAAAGCTAATACTGCTAATGCAGAACAGTTATTGTAGAACTTGTTCCTTACCTATAAACAATCTGGCATCAACATTTGGGTATTTTCCAAGAAGTTTCTTACATACATCAATGGCTGGATCATCATGATCTTGCACACAAAGGAGTACTTCATACTAGACAAAGAATATATTTTATGTAAATTAACCCCTTTTCCAAAAAGAAGCACTTATTAATATTTACTGATTAATCAAAAGCATTAAGAAAAACAAGCAATTGTACACAATTTAAAAGTTGAGAGAGTATTCATAACGGATGCAAACACTTAGGATATTTAGTGTTGGCTTTAACTGAGAGCGGCTTCTCCAGAACAGGCACCTGTTTGCTAGCAGGAGAGATGATGAAGAGATGGGCGCACCCACAGCTGAAGTCTTGCCATCCCCAGAGAAGCAGACCTAGTAGTTAAATGGGATCTCAAGCTTCTCTCCAATGCCCTGCATTGCTGAAGATTTACTAAAAGCACACAGGGTACCAAGCAGTGTAACAGCAACATAGAAAGCAAACAAAATAAACACACTCTCCATTCTCGCATTTTGTTTCTGAATGTAATATTATTTCATAAAAGTCCTATAAATTACATATTACATCCCATTATGATAAATTTAAAGGGCTTTTCCAAACTCTTCACATGAAAAGGATAAAGCGATATTAGGCTTTTGTTGTATAATAATTTTTGAAATAAAATAGAATTTGATTCAAAATGTATAACTCTGAAAAACATGCTTAGCCTTTTAATTATGAAAATGCTCAGGGTTTTATTTTGCCCAGTGCTGTTTACTCTTTGATAGTAAATTAAGGAAGTCATTTCTTAGCACTTAACTGGCTGTGTCAAAGCTACACTGGGACATTTATTTTAAAAAGAGAACACCGGGCCCCAGTCTTAGCCTTTTGAATCAGAATCTTTAGGGTGATTTTGAGATTTAACAAGATTTATCAAACCAGATTTACAAAACCAGATCTAAGTTATCATTTAGTAAACTATTAAATTTTTAAAAAGTATTTCCTTTCACATACAAAGGCTACTCTAGTATTTTGTGAGATATGCATTCTAAGTAGTGCTTTTTTTCAAACGCGGTAATAAATTCATGCTGACTCAATGGCAAATTTCAAATTTCCTGATAATCTTCTTTCTAAAGCAGATTGAACATTTTTAAGCAAGGAAGGGAAGTTAAATGTCTATGCAAAAATAACAAAGTTATATGTTCTAAAACATAAAGAGAGCTGAGGACACAACTTTTTAAGTGTCTAACAAAGGGACTAACTCAGGTAAAGGGAAGGCTAATTTATTTACTTCCACTGGTAAGTATACACAAGTAAAAAGTGGAAATAAAATGTTTACAGTGCCTTTGAGCACAATAATTAATTACTGTTTGCCTCATATATGGTATATCTCAGCAAAAACTGGCAATATAGAAATTAGTGACTGAGCACAAAAGAGCCAGGACTAAGGTCCATGAAGAAGGTAATAAAGTTAAAACTTTTTTTCCAAGTGAAGAAAATGTTTTCTCAATAATTAAATAGAAGAGAAAACATTGTATACTTTCCTCCTCCTTTCTACCTATTATATGTTCTATCCATTATCTATTTTTAACAATGACTGACCAAAGTGCCATTCAAAGAGGTACTGAAACTAACTTTACAGCTACCTCATTTCCAGAGATGAGATAAAACCCTGAGAAGGGGAAGGGCACCACTCTTGCCAGACCCCTGAAATTTCCCAGAGTTGACTCGAAGTCCCAGTAAGTATAAGCCGACCTCCCAGTTTACCTGACTCAAAACAGCAGTAGTAACTGTTAGCTTCCCTACTATAATGAGCTGCTCAGCCAGACCTGCTCTAAAGTGCTCCTTGTTTTATCGAACATAACAGTTTCTTTAATCTTTTTATAATTTATGCTGCTTCAGGCATGAGTGAATATAGTGAAAAAAATGTTTATAAGCAATACAATCCCATAAAATATAATTATAAAGCTAATCTTAACCTTTTTCCCCAGCAGAAGAAAACTTTGTAAAATAGAGTACTAGAAATTTACTCAATAGGAAGGAAAAAAGCTATACTAGGTTATAATAAAAAAATTTTTTGAGAAGTACATGGTGTTAATATTAGGGACATTATAATTTACTTTTATAATTAGAAAATACAATTGTGAGCTAAAAAATCTAAAAACAATCTCTTGCATATACTGCTCCTTGTTTTATAAAAAGTATTAAAACAGCTTTTTCAACCAATTTAAATGCCTTGATGACATAATTTAAATGGAAAAAGAACTAAGTGAAAACTAGAGCTCTTGAGATAATCCCAAATTGTAAACCTTCATTCAGAAGAAGAAATCAATGATTGATTCATCTTAAACGTTCATAATTAATGGCTACGTATGGTCCTAGAGTTATTTTTTCAAAACTTTCTACAAATAAAGCCTACACTAACTTCTGCAACCATTTAAATTCCATGGCTATCATAAAAGCTGCAACATAAAAATTCCATAACTAGGTTTTAAGAGCAGTTGAGTGGGAAAAGGGGGAAAGGACAGAATAATGGGTAAAAAACTGAAATGTGAGATTATGTTTCACAAGAATAAATGCATATGATTCTAAGCTATGCTCTGAGATTTACTTATAATAAGTGAAAATATTCTTGGATTCATAAAATTCTCCTCCGCATCTATTTATATACTGGGGCTAACTGAAATGGGGCCCATTATATATATATAATACATGTTATATATAATACACACACACACACACACACACACAATGATGGGGCTTGAAAAATTTCCATTTTTCTCATTGCACAGCCTTTTTTACAATTAATTGTATTTACATGATTCTTCCTGAATTATAAAAGGCCATCCTTTGCATTTTTAATTTGAAAAAAAATCAAGTACAGCTCAGCCATAAAATAAGATGAAACACTGCCATTTGTGACAACAGTAGCGTGTTAAATAAAATAAGTCAGATAGAAAAGGATAAGAACTATGCTTTCACTCATTTGTGGGATATAAAACAAAAAGCAACAGACAAACAAACTCACAGACACAGACAATAGTATGGTGGTTACCAGAGGGGAACAGGGCTGGTGGAGGATGAAGAAGGTAAAGGGGGTCAGAAATATGGTGATGGAAGGAGACTAGATTTTGGGTGATGAGCACACAGTGGAATACACAGATGATATATTATAGAATTATACACCTGAAACTTACATAACATTATTACCCAAATATATTTAATGTTACCCCAATATATTTAATTTAAAAATTAAATTAAAAATTTTAAATCAGGTACATATCTTATTCTTTTAAGTTACATATTATCAGATAGATTAATACATGCATGTAATTCAGCTCTCTAAAATTATTCACTTTATATCAACACACACAAACTAGAATATAATTTTTTGCTTCAAATTAGCTTCAAACACTTAGACTCCAAAACTCTGAAAGTGATAATATAACAACACTACTAAAAAATAACTGAATGATATTCATGTCTACATACTTAATAAGAGCTGGATTAAGGCTATCACATCTGTCTTCGCTATTCTTTTCACTGGTGCTACTGAGAAAAATAAGGGCTAAAAGAAAAAAGAGCATAAAACTGTTCATCATGAGACGTGTGGTGTGTATATTTCACTTTCCTTCTAACTACTTGGGCAACACTGTCCTAAAGAAATGAGAGAGAAAGAGTCTCCAAGTGGCAAAAACTATTAAAAACTGAGGCCAGAAGGGTAAAAATTGAGACAAGTGAATAGAGACCACAAAGGAAAAACTGAACTGGACTGAAAATCAAGCAGGTAGAAATTTAAAGACACATAGGTGGTTAGAAAAGGAATTTACACCCCTTCTTCAACCCCATTTCTGTGACTACTGCTACAACAACATACATTTTATGAGGGTGAAATAATAAACTTTTAATACCTTCACTTTAAACACTGTCAAAATACCTCTTTAAGTATTTACCATAAGGGGGAAAAAACAAAAACAAAAACATGGTCTAGCCCATTTCTGGGAGGACAACGCTGTACTCACTTTGGGATAATCCAACTCAAAGAATGTTTCCAAGTTGTTGATGAGGTTAGGGTCCACCCCTTTCAGTGGTTTCAGAAGAGACACACCTGGGAGCTTGCTATATGGCTGTTTGTCTGTTGCCTTCTTGTTGAGGTGTAACCGGCTAAAAAGCAAATGATATATACATTATTTCTGGAGAATATATTAGTGCCAAATCTATATATAGTATGTACAGAGTTGTCAATAAATTGCTAAGTTGTAAGTTAAAATATTTCTTAATTGATATCTTTCTAAAGGGGATCTGAAAACGAAGAAAAGCAGAACCAAGTAAGGTTCAAGTTTAGGAAAACCAGAAGCAAGCAGAAGGAATATTCCAGTGAAGGCCAGACTAAAGACTATTGTCTACTGCTATCCCCTTGGTGCCTTGAACTATGCTGGGCATAGAACAGACATTCAATAAATACCTGGTGAAAAAATGAAAGATAGTGTTAGAGCCCACACATGAACTATCCTTCCTCCCAACCTGCCATCAAACTGGCCAAAGAACTATAAAAACGGTGGGGGAAGCAGGAGAAAATCCCTATCTGCACTAGAAAAATATGGAAGAATAACCAGAAAAATCTGAGAAATTTCCTTTACAAATGGCCCAAATAACACATAACTGAAAGAAGAACAAAGCCACTTGCATGGAAAGCAAGAAAAAAGGATAACCAGTAGAACTCCCACTATTCACAAGTTCCAAATGGCAGGGTGGAATGGGGGAAGCTGAACGTAAGAAAAAAGAAATCTCAACGATGATAAAATTGTCTATGAATGACACTGGAAAATATACCAGTGCCAGCAACTCACAGACAAGTTTGCCAAGGTTCTCAGTGCTGGTCCACGCCAACAGTGCTGCAAGGACAGGGCTTAAGAGGGAAGTCCTGCCAATGAGGGAAGAGAGAATGTACCCAGTTAATGTCAGGCTGCTGACACCATAAAGAGATGAGATGCCTTCAGCAGAGTAGTGAAGTTTCTAAAGGAAATCACCAAAGGTTTCCTTCCCCTTTCTCGAAAACGTCTCCAAGCACTCAACAGAAGCCAGAACAACCATGGAACAACTGGAAGATATCTTAGGACACACGTTCTTCCACATTTCAACACATCTGAACTCAATGACATCTTACCATTGCTGGTAGCCAGATGGCAGTCCTGACTTAGCAGCATGAAAACCAACCAATGAGACCTTCTAGACGATGAAGAAAACACCAGCATCAATACACTATTCATCTATGAATGACTTCTGAAGTACACCAGTACTATCACCCAGAGCAGTCAGCCACAGGCTCACTCCCAGCTAATTAAGGCAGAGAAGTACAACAGTAAACAACGTTTCAGGGAAAGAAAACAGGTTACCCACAATAGAAAAAATTTTAGACCAACAAGAAATTAAAAAGACAGTGTATCAATTTCCAATCAACATGCCAAAAGCCAGAAAACAACGGAGCACCATCTACAGCAGAGCTCCTCATTGTGGTCCAGTCCACAAGGTGCTTTATTCTTATCAGTGGTGAGAAGAAACTGAGAGACACCACTGCGAAGTTTTAATAGCCATTTAATGTTGCCATGACATCTGGGGGCATGTGACCAGTAATTTATTTTTATTGTAGTTTACAGACTGGAAAATTTTAAAGGACTGATCTTTTGTCACAGATAGGTTTGAACACACTGATCTACAGAGTTTATCTAGAGGGCTGGACAGAGATTAAACCATGATCTAAAATTTATATAACCACAAAAATGACCACTATTCCATTTCTAACAAAAGAGTAGACTAGATGTCTAGGGAAACCCACCAAATACAGTACATCAAGAATATATACTTGATTGAACAGGTAATATAACCACATGATTCACATCATAAAATGTATTAAGATGTTCTTTAAAATATTGTCTCCCTATCTCCCTGTCCCCCCATTCTGCCTCATTCCTGTCACCACCTCCCCAGCATTAATAGTGTCTTACCTACCCTTCTGGAGATTTTTTTAAATGCATATATACAAACCAAAACATATACATATATATAAATCTTTACATAATGTTTATTTTATCCCCTCCTTTTTAATACAAGTGCATTAAAAGCATGTTCTTAAATACACAATTGAACTGTTAGGAAAATAAACAAAAGCCTTTAGGACAGAAATGAGAAATCTCTGAGTGATTGAGAGAATGAGTGAGTGATTGAGTGCTGGAGATGAGACATTGGTTGCCCTGGGGCCATCTGTTGGCCCTGATGACCTAGAGACGGTTACAAACCTGAGACAAGAGTCACAGAAAATCTGTTCATGGAACTTTTTATAAATATGGAATCACTGAAGAACAAAGTAGGAAATCCTGGTCCACAGAGGGAAGATGGGGATGCTGCCTAGCTCGGATTCATTGTGAATAAAGTGAAATAAAAGGAAAAATTCTCCCTGGAGAACGCCTGGGTTTGGAACCCAGAAAGCAAACTACCTGTGTTGGTTGAACAAATCTCAAGAGTTGGAATGACAGAGACCATCATATGTGGCCACGAATATATGAGAAGAACAACACAATGTCTAGAAATGAAAATTATGATCACCGACATTATAAACTCAATATAGACAGGTAAAACAGAAGGTTCGGTATACACAGTTTAAGAGAGAACTGGAGAAGTGGGACCAGATTTGAAGAAATTATCCAGAATGCAGCCCAAAGAGGAGGAGAGGCAAAGACACGGAAATCATAAAAGAGTTTGAGACATGGAGGACAGAATAAAAAGCCTAAAGTCCCAGGAATTTTTATTTCTTGGCCCTGTTGTGTGTGATTACTAAGTGCTATTAAACTCTATCAAAACATGCACGTGAGGCGATGACCCACCAGAGAAGCCTGGCTCACAGACACACTGCATTTGGCAAGGCTTTAGATTAAAAACAAGGATAATTTAAACAGTGCTAAATGGACAGGTGCTGGTCTCATTTCTCCCTTCTTCCACCTCTTCATTAAGAGGTTTTACTTTAAATGCTAATACAGCGATGCCACCCTATGCTTTTAAGAGCTTTTCACATCAAGAATGCAGTACTTTATCAAAGACTTCAAAACTCATTGTGACTCGTCAACAACAATGATGCCCTCTCCAGGTTCATGGTGAAGAGAATTGATCACAGTACCCCTTACTGGTAGTTCAAAAGTGGCCTCAGTGGCAGAGTCCTCCAAGTGGCCTGGTTTTATGAGTGGCTCTGACAGAGTCCTACAAGGTTTGCTGGTTTCAAGCCATGGTTTCTGCATTACCTAGACAGTGTGAACTTGAGCTTACTGCACCCACACTTTGCACAGGATTTCTGGTGGGTGCCCATTTCTACCCGTAGCCTGGACTACGTGTTTTGCTTTCTTTCAGGATCCTGGGTAAAGAAGTTTCTCAGTTTCAGGTTCTATACTGAGAATCCAGTTCAAACTTCCTATCAAGCATTTGGCTTACAGCCCTGACCTTTTGGGGGAAGGGGGACGGGGAGAGCAACTTCAATAACGGATGCATTACATACATATAGTAAAGTTACATATGAGTATACAGCTCAACGAATTCTCTCAAAAGTGCAACATCCATGTAACCAGTACCCAGATGAAGAAACAAGAGTGTCACCAGAACCCAAGGACCCCTTCCTGTCCCCTTCTACCTACTCCCTTCAAGGGTAACCACTACCCTAACTTCTAACACCACAGACTAATTTTGCCAGTTTTAAAATTTTATCTAAATGGAATCCTGAAGGATGTACTCCTTGGTGCCTGGTTTCTTTTACTTCACATCATGTTTGTGAGATTCATCTTGGTGGCTACCCTGAGTTATAGTTCATTCACTCTCATTACAGCAGAGCATTCCTTGTACTAACAGACCACACTATCTCCTTTCTGTTGATAGACATTTGGGTTGTTTCCAGGGTTTAGCCACTACAAAGAGTTTGTAGTCTTGTCTCTGTCTTTATGTAAATATCAAAAAAAAAAAAAACCAAAAAAACAAACCCTGGCATCCCCCTTCCCATCCCATAGGACTGCAACTTTTGGACAAGATGAAGAGACAGAAACTAGATTTACTCCCACACCTGAAACGATTTTTAAAAATCATACATACACATGCATATGCCTTACCATTGAATTGCATGCCTGAAACTTACTGGATTTCATTAACCAATATCACCATAATAAAAAATAAGAAGAAATATAGAAAATGATGTTTTTTAAGATACTGGACATCAGGTGAAGAGGTACGGTGATTCCTGAGACTTGGAAAAGAAATGAGGTGAGCCTTTCAACTGCCCCAGGTTACTGCTTTGAGACAACTTCCAGACCATAGCAGAGAAGAGAAACCCAAGCAGAACCCGGTAGGATCTCTTCTGAATTAAAGAGATGGAGTTGACAGTCCAGAAATATAAAAATATCAGGCACCTAGCAAAAGTAAAATGGGGAATGTCTGGCACCTAATAAAAAATCACCAGGCAGGCAAAGAACCGGGACAATATAACCAATAATGTGTGTGTGGCGGGGGGTGGGGGGGGGGAGGGGGATCAATAATAAGAAAGTAACCAAGAACTATCACTAGGATTGACAGCAGATTAGCCTAACTTTGCACTCCGCTTCATTTCTGGGACCTAGAGATCTTTCTTATTTTTAGGCACGTGTGTGTGTGTGTGTGTGTGTGTGTGTGTGTGTGTGTAACCATTAGAGCATTTCCATGTGTTTAGACTAGGAGAAGTGATTCTCACATGTGCACAGGCCACCTCTAGTTCAGCAGCAACTTCTGTACAAGTCTCTGTAAACACATTGTGATAGACTATAACATAAAACTATGTTTAGACCACTTTGTGAGTGAAGAAATTGAAGACTCTAACTTCTCCTGAGAGATGGTCCTTTAAGACTTTCATACTCTAAGTATAGTCCACTGACCAGGAGCACTGCCATCGACTGAAAGCTTGCTAGAAATTCAGAATCTGTATTTTAATAAGATCTCCAGGTGATTCATAGGCACATTCAAGCTTGAGAATCACTGCTTTAAGACTCTCCTGGGCTCTAAACTCTTCCGTGACTTCACTGACAAGGCTAAAAAAGCTGTACTTCATCCGATAGGCAAGAGATAACCATGAAATAAGATAAGGAAGGAACAACGATCATTTCTGTATTCACAGAAATTAAGAAAATAAAGCAGAAGCAAGGGAGATGGAAGGCAAAAGAAAATATTATAAAAGCCCCAAAGAAAAAGACAGGTGCACAAATAAAGAGCAGAAAGTAGCAAAGGAAATGAATAGAGAAAGTAAGAATTCAGAATTCATGGGGCTTGGCTGGTGAGCAATGAGGAAGGTAGAGAATGAGAAGTGCACATGGATGACTCCCAGGTTTCGGTAAAGAAAACCAGTGGTGTCATTCATAAAATCTGGGCACAAGAGATGGGAGAGAGCGATGAGCACTGTTTCAAACACACTAATTTTAAAGTTACTCTTAAGACCATGAGTGGACACTATTGTTTTTCAACATTTAGTATACAAAACATCCACAGGTGGAATCCAAAATTTAATGAACCAGTTGCAGAGCCTATGAATGTGTATTTTTATAAACATCCCAAAATGATTCTGGTGCAGTGAATCACACTTGAAGACACACTACAGTAGACTATAATTTCCCAGGGCCCAGCAAAATAATGGTACATAATATGTTCCTAATTTTTTAAAAATGCTGAGTAAATGAAGAGTAAATAAATAGTTAGACAGAGTTTAGAAGGTATGGTTAGTCTAGAGATAAATATACGGGAGCCATCCACAGTTTAATACATAATCTCTCCCAGAGAGAACATGCCATCAGCAGGTGACCACAAATCAATATAACTAATATAACAGAACCAGTAATGCACTAACAGTGAGTGAGTGACAGAGAAGTAGAAGAAAAAAAAAAGGCCAGGAAGAAAGTAAAGTCGCAGAAAGGCTTATTTGGCTAGGCTGCTTTCCTTTTGAAAGGGTTCAAGAAAGGACAACATTGAATGTTGTGAAGAGGTCAAGACAGAGATGTCCACTAGACTGTGTCCTTGGTGATATCAAGAGCACTCTGGGCAGGGGTATACAGATTTTTTAAAAAGGTTAAAAGGTACATGAATGGGAGGTGAGATGTGATAACAGTGAATAAACAAACACTAGTTCTTCCTGAAACCTGCTGGTGAGTAAAAGGACCAAAGACTAACTAGATGAAGAAGGGCTTTTCAGTTTACTTTTTAATGATTTTTTATTTTTAATACTTGAGTATACATTGTAAGGAGAAAGAACTTGTGAAAGGGTAAAGAGAAAATAAAAAGTAATTAATAACATATTAGGATCCACCATGTAAAGTAGGAATTACGGTAATCTGACAATCGTGAGGGTTTAGAAGAGGGTCTGCCAGTAATGGGTGACAGAGCTAAATACAGAAACAAAGTACTGCCAGATAGCACTGTGGGCTTAGCTGAGATCTGAGACCATGAATGTGAAGCAGTACTAATCCACATGGCTGTGTGATTACCCTCTACAGGACTTTGTAAATTGAGAAGCTATAAATTATGATGGGTTCAGGGTAACAGGGCAGACTGATATGAGGGAAGGCCAGGGGCAAGATAATGAAGTGATGAACTGTGAGTTCTGGGTTAGAGGGAGAAATGGAGCCAAGAGGTAGAAAGCAGAAGTCACAACTGTGGATAAATGCCACAGGGAAGTTGTTCTCAACTTTGCACATGAAAATCACTTGGGGAGTTAAAAAAATAATAAAATCCAGATGCCCAGACCACTTAAGTCGAAATCTCCAGGGCTGAGACCCAGGCAGCTGTCTTTTTTTAAAAAAATCCCTCTCAGTAATTCCAAAGTACAAAGTTGAAAATATTGGCCCTAAGAAGACTAGATTACTGTAAGAAGAGGACTGAGGTGGAAACTCTTAGAAACATCAGCAGCTTTGGGATGGCTTGAAACCAGAAGCCTGTGAAGGAGCTAAACAAGTGGTGTGAGAATGTGGAAGAGTAAATAAGTAGGGCTCTCTCCATAGTAATCAAAATGTTGCTAATGATCGGTAATTTAAGATTCACAGCAACTGGAAAAATTCCCATATGGATACCCTATTCCTATGGATTACTACCGGGATTATTTTGAGGTTATCATTGGCAGTATATAGCATGCTGGTTTAAGAGCCTGGGCCAGAGGTAGACTATCTGGATTTCTATATCAGCTTCACAGCTGTGTTATCCTCAGCCGAGTTACTTCTTTACCTAAAGTCTGTCTTTTTTTTTTTTTTTAAGTGTGGATAATAGTACCTACATTATAAAGTAGTTGTGAGAAATAGATGACATTCAGCCACAAAGTAACATTCAATAATAGCTATTATTGGTAATTTTAAAAACTCAGTTAATTTTAAGGACATTTCCCACCAAATATAACTTCTCTGAATTACCATAGTTCTGATAAGAGATTTAGAGATGTTGAACATTGATGACACTCATACACCAAAATGGAAGAACTAGAAATCCATACATTTAAAAATTCATATATATTTAAATATTAGGCGATCATGTTGGTTTTTCACACACACACACAAAAGAACCAATTCTCATGTATTAAGAAAATCTAAAGGGGGAAAATGGAATCATCAAAAGCCCCAAATCACAGTAAAAATGGTCAAAATATGATATAAAATACATTTAATGCAAAGTTTAAATTATATCCAATATTTAGGATAAAATTATTTTCAAAGTTAAAATCCCACCCAATATTTAGGAACCAATTTAAAGTTCTACAGACATCATCCGAAGTGTAAAAACAATGCAAGTATAACCATGAAGAATATTAAATATCACAAATTATTACCCACCGAAAATGACCTGTTACTGTTTTTTAGTTGAGCTCCTCTTTTAAACTATGAGAGGAGTTCTCAGTTGGGCAGAGCCACCACATAATCCTGGCTTCTATTAATTCCTCTATTTTCAGAGCCTGATTCAAAATGTTAGATTCTGTAGCCACTTGGGCCACCTGGAGTGAAAGGTTGCCACCCTCATAGAGAGGAAGGTAAGATAATTTTCACAGGTCAATGTACAAAGTAACTACTAGTTATTATGTAATCCAAAGAATACCACATTTTAGAATGAAGATGCTTTGAGTGACTCTAGGAAAGACTTTATTCTGTTTTGTTAACCATTAAATCACCACACCCAGCACAGTCCCCAGAGCAAAGATGACAAAGTGGCCTTCCCAGGCCACTCTTGTCAGAGGGAAGGCCCTGCCCCACAACTCCAACACCTGGAGCTCTCAATCAATGGCAGCACATCCCAGGCATCAGGACCAGCAGAGCCATAATTTGTAATTTTAATATTTTTAGTTCTCTCCCCACCTAACATGTGCATCCATTTGATCTCCAGGAATTTGATTTTGTTACATTTTCAGGAAAACTTTGGGTATAAAAGGAACGGACCTCCTATATGGGACCTCCTATATGGCTAGTCAATGGTTTTGATTTGCTCCAGTTTTAAAAAATAAAACAATCCCAAAATGTAAGTAAGATAGAAAACAGTCAAATTTCAATATGGTGTCCTTTTCCTGAGGAATTATTTCTAAATTAAACTCTAAATTAGGAGCTAGAGTCACTCTGTGGAAAAACACAAATCTCATCCATATAATTAAGGCATGTCGCCCCCATGCACAGGGAGGGGGAGGTGATAACAGCGCGCTGCTGCAGGGTTGTCCCTGCCAGCAGAAGTGACAGGGAGCAGGACTGCATCTGGGGTGCCTTCTCAGAGTAATAAGTCCAAAAGGTCACAAGGGATGAATCACAGGCAAAAGAGAGAAGCTTGAGGGTCCTGTCTTCTGTTGTGACCTTGAATAACATCTATTCGGGAAACATTTCAAAGACCTCCAAGTGATGGTAAGAAACACCCAGGGCTTCTGCTGTACTTCACAGCTGCTTCAGCTTGATGAATCCTAACTGCCTCTCTGCATAAGGGTTTTCAACTTTTGAACTGATGGCGTGGTCTTATTTTTCTTAGCTGGTTTTTTATTGCCTAACATATCAATCTCTAAAATTCTTAGTCGTCTTCATCAGTTCAGTTTATCATTTATCCTTCTCCACCCTGCCCCAAACTCATTCACTCAGTTTATTTAATGGCTTATACCATTTTAAAATGTATTCTATTTGAGTTTTGAGCAGGAGGGAAGCCTGGTATGAAGAGAAAGTCCATAGAGGGAGGTGGGCTGTGCTCTTTCCATTTACTCAGAGGAGCAGCAACCTACTACCATGCTGCTCCTCCCAGAAGTGAGGCACAAGAATCTCCCTCACGGCTTCTGAGGGAGAATATGGATTCCTTGAGGTCGAAGTTCACCTTGCTAACAGCCCCAGACTGTGCTGCTGTCTTTATATTTCTTCTGAGTGATTCAGCTGAAGCAATTTATCTGACTCCAGGAATTTCTCTCTGCTGCATGCCGCCAAGATTGTTAGTATTTCATGTAAAGGAGGCTGACTGCTATATCACCAGTTCCCCTACCTCCTATAGTCCATGCCAGCAATTTCCAATGATTAAAGGCTTCATTTGTTGTTACTTATGACTGTGCCCTTGGAGACTGTAACTGTGTGTTTATGATCACTCACTGTGTGTCAAGTTATTTCACACAGTACTTATCTTTTCAAAAATGGTATTTCACCAAGAGGGGCTTCATCAGCACCACAAAGCACCTGGACTCTGCACATACAAGATGCCACAGAGAGCACACAATAATCAACAGTGAGTTAAATTTATTGGAAAATGCAAACTATTTCCACTGGACATAGTTTAGTATAGACTTATATACCACACAATATAAAAGATTCCATCACCATAGAAAACAAATAGATCTTTACTACTTTTGCTCCTTCCCCTCAAAAAACACCCCAACTCACCAATTCTTAGGTGATAATAGTTAGACCTGGTGTATGGAAAATAGAGTGTGGTATTTTGCTACTAGCAATTAAGAAGGCATCCAGATGATGTGGTCTTAGTAGATAAAACACAAAAATACAGGAGACCCTCAAATGTACCATAAAGTCAAAATCCACTCTTTTAAAATCAAAACGAAACTAATGAGACTGTCCTGATTCTCTTCTACACAATTCCTCAAAGCTATTCTTCAAAAACTGAACATGTTTAAATTAAACTATTTTGTGCATAAAATTAAATTCTGTGGATGGAGGAAAAGTTGGGGGAACTTGTTATGATTTGCATGTCAACTAACTCAGGACAGCATGGGACTCTGCATCCCCCAAAGCACAGATCCAAGTGTAAAGATTATGAATAGCAAGAAAGGCATTACCTCTGGAAAATGTTGGGGGAGAAGGACTCACATTTGTAGGTAAACATGTTATTGATAGAGCTGCTTCTATTTCAACCAGCAATTAGAAACAGTGAGAAAAAAAAGATTACCTTTGGTCCAACAAAGTTCATTAAAGTCCACAGCTCTTGAAAGCATCCCAAATTCTGGCCATCTACCTCAAATCACAATGGCCAAATGATAATGAATTAATGAATGAGCTAAAATCCACCATTACTACTGGAAAAACTTCAAAGATCATTTATTCGACAAATAATAATTATCTAGTAGACACTGGAGAACAGTAAATAAGACAATATCCCTACTCTAAAAAGCTTACAACCTAATTGGAAAAAGTGAAAACTGAATACACATCTACAATTTAGATGGGTAAAATCAAGGTATTCTGAAAGGACATAAGAGGGGACGCTTACCCCGGTAAGGAGCTAAAGTCTAAAATTACTTGACCAAGTCGTAGTTAAACAAAAAGGAGGAAAGGGAAGGAGAGTAGGAGGGAGGGAGGGAAAAGAAAAAAAGAAAGAAGAGAGAATTCTAAAGAAAGTACACTGCATTGTCAAAGGAATACCAGTAATTCAATGTTGCTGAAGATACAGATACAAGGGATGGCTCTTGAAGAACTATACAGATGTTGTTAGGGAGTCTGAATTTTACCCTGAAGTCAGTGGGGAACCATGGTAAGATTTTAAGCACATGATTTAAGATTAGAGCTCCAGTAGGATAAGGCTAGAGTAAGAGAAATAAAGTACAAAGGGAACAAGGCTGTAGGTAGAGATACCAGAGAGAAGAGATAGTTTCAATAATCTAGGGTAGAGATAAAGTATAAGAAATTATGTAGAAAAAGGAAAGGGATGATGAATCAACAACTGTCACTGAATATTAACACTGAATTACAATTTTCATTTTGCTTTTTAAAGCTATCACATTATAGTCCAATTCAGTATCTTCTCAGGCTCAGGTTACAAGGGCTTAATCGCCCCATTCATGCACCAAAAGGTGGTCCTGGCAGCAATGACCCACACTGATCAACATTTGAGCAAAGTCCAAGTGTATCCTCAGAATCAAAGAAAAGAAGCTCTCAATTTACATTCCACTAAGGCTCAGAACACCAATGTATTAATGAATTTAAGGCAAAAACCATGCTATCTAAAAATGATATTCAAAATTTATAATTAACTTCTGACAGGTAGTTTATCAGTTATGTTTGTATACGAGTGTTTAAATTCCATTCAAAAGCTATGCAGCAGGTATAAAAGTTGTTATACTAGAAAAGTCAGAAAAAGCAGAATTAACTTGAAAAAAAAAATCTCTGGGAAAAGGATCTCTGCTTTACAAGAGAGCAGTTAATATTTACAGATGCAAGATGTATTTCCATACAGGCCTGGTACTCCCAGTCAATTAGAGAAAAGACAGAGCCTAATACTAAACATTAGGACATTATGTACAAAAGGGGGAATTACAGTAATCTGAAAAGGAGAAAAATGGGGAAGAGAAGAGAAAAAAAATTGAGATGGAGGAGAAAAAAGCGGGGTGTTGTGTTTAGATTCTCTTATCATCTAGCAATATGGCTCTTAAAGGCTAAAAACGGGAAGAAAACAACTGGTTCCAGGCTCTGATATGATGTCACTGCAGCCCCCCCCCCCCGCTATGAAAACACACGAGCTCTCAAAAAAGAAAAACTCATAAAGATCTCTTAACCAACTCTGCCTACTGAGGCTATAATTATTAGTTATTTTTAGGAAACAGAAATCTGGGGAACAAGAGCCTTGCATTTCAAATGCTCTAATCTGAATATTACCTTTAACATTATAGGCAGAAATCTTACAAATGTCTACCATCTAAAATGTGTAATGAAATGACTAAGCATCAAGTTCAATATTAAAATTGGAAAGGTGTGCTCACTTAGGATGCATATATACTAAAATTGGAAAGGAGCAAAGCAGCATGTAGAGATAACAGCGAATATAGTTTCAAAATATTGAAAATAATCTTTTAGTTTATAAATTACCTCATTTAAATAAAATTCCAGGCTTATATCAATTATAAGACATTTGTGATATCAGAACAAATAATTTCATGGGATACGAATTGTTCATTGGATTAATCATATTCAGCTCCATTTTTAAATACAGGCCAATACTCAGCTCTTGATCTATTTATTTTTTAGGCGAGGCAACCCTTGGTTGACCTCACAGATTACAAGGACCTTGTCATCTGACAATCCCTTATTTTTTAATTTTTTTTCACATACAGCACCTGGTCTTCCTTGGTGGTCTCCCATCCAAGTACTAACAAGGCCCAACCCTGCTTAGCTTCTGAGATCACATGGGACCGGGCTTATTCAGGGTAGCATGGCCACAGACTCTTCATCTCATTTTAAGAAGATATAATACAATAGAGCATTGAATCTAAATTAACTACATACCCTTATACACTGCATTTAATTTTTAAAATATAATCAATTGTTTTCTTTAATGTTATTTAAGTTTGTCTCAGCAATTTACTACAATATTTTCATGACTTAAACATTTTTTTTTTTTTAACAATTAGGAGCCCATAGATTCTGCATCTGAAAACCAGACATGGAGCCATCTGAGTTTTTGAAAAGAGGCTCCATTTCCATGAGTTACAAAAAAAGAGAGTGCTGATACCTGTTTATTTCAACTTATTTATATTTTACCTTATTTCAAGAGAATTTTAGAGGACACAGAACATGTGTTCAGAAAATATATTCTTCAATAAAATACAGAATGCTTAGCACAGTATTTTAACCAAAATGTTGTTGCCAACGTTCTTTAACTTTGCTTGTCAAAATGTTGAGATATCAAATTTGCAATTTTACTAAAGAGTAGAAAGAGAGAGAAAAAAACTTAGTTCTCTGCTTAAAAATAACTCAAATTAACTTTGGAAGTATCTTTCCTTCAGTAAGAAAAGAAGCGAATCAAACATGTAAATAATTTTGAAGGTGAGACCAGAAGAAAGAAACTTACTTCTTTGGGGTATTAGAAAATAAATACAAAGTCTCTAGAGTATTTCAACTTAGCTAAATGTTCGTATTATTCTCAAAAACAAGAAGTATTTTAAGAAAACTGCTGTTTAGCACAAAGTAAATTACTTAAAATGATTCAGGAGCTGTCTCAAGTCTAAACACTCCCTGATGGTTACTCAGAGTATCTGGCTACATCATCAGTGTTAATTTTAATTAAAGAAGTGTGACCTCATCATTATGTATATATAAAATAGACAAAAACGAATATTTCATGGTCCTATGCTGAAAGAAGTCAATTTTCTCCAAATTGAGCCACACATTTAACAATTCCAGTTTAAAAAAGAAGATTCTAAAAGTTCACCTTTCAGTAAAAATGTGTAAAAAGCCAAAAAAAGTTTGCAGATGAATAATGAGGGGCTTGCCTCACCGGTAATAAAACTTCTAATTAGAACACTGGAAGTCTGGTACAAGAATACATCGGTGAAAGAGCACTGGGAGCCTTGAAACAAAACCAACAACTATACAGAAAAATTTAGTCTATAATAAATACAGCACTTCAAAACTGTGAAATAATTAAATAACCAATCAACAAATGATACTGGAAAAAGTGTCTAAATATTTAAGTGAAGCTAAAATGAGGTCTTTAGATCTCATTATAGAACAAAATGAAATCTTGAGTACATTAAAGAGTAAAATGTAAAAAAAGAAAAAAATGAAACTAAGAAAATTCAAAATACTAAAAACACAAATGGGAAAAAATATTTCACACAAAATCTTTATATCAAAAAGATCAATGCAGCAACAGATTACAACACAAGCAAAGGAGTATAAATATGTAATTTATAACTAAATGTAATTTACATATAAATGTGTTCAATGGAACTAGTAATTAGAGCAAAAAACAAAACAAAACAAAACAAAACTGTAAAAAGCCTGATACTTAGTAAGGAGAAAATGGGGACCATCATACAGGGTTACTAGCTAGGGCTATGAACAGATACAACTTTGCTATAGAGCAATATGTATCAAAGTTTAAAATGTGCACCACTTCCTGCAGAATAACAACCCAGAAATGTAAACTAAGGAGGTCATTTCTCAAAAATGTATGCAAATGAATTCATCGGTATTGTCTGTAATCTTGAAACAACCAATCTGAGAACAACCTAAATACCATCAAAACCAACAAATATTTATTAGTATGTCACATCTGAAAATGCCATGCATCTATTAAAAATGGTGCAGAGATCATACAATTATTAACATGAAAAAAAATAGCCACAACTTGTTACATGGAAGCTCCATGTGAGCAGAGGCCCTGAATGTCTTGTTCTTCAATCTTATTTCCAGCACCTAGAACAGTGCCTTGTACAAAAAAGCGTCCCAAAAGCATGTATTAAATAGATAAATTTCAAAAGCAGGTTACAGAACAATCATAATGAAGTCCCTTTCTCCTTTCTTCTCTTCCTCCACCCATCCCCTTTATCTTAACACACAGAAATATGATAGGAAGGAGTGTCACAAAAAGTTGACTCGGTAATGGTTAACAAAGTTTTGGTGTGTGTGTAACGTTCTTCTTGACTCCTCTCCATATTAACTAAATTCCTTATATAGAAAGCACTTCTTATTTTATGATTGGAAAAAGTAATAAAATTGTATTTTAAGCATTCATATATTTAAAATGAACTCCAGAATGTTCAGTGACCACAGCTCACAAACTCTAAAAACTAAGACCAACAATATTCAAGTGGCATGTTTCATCTTCAAAGAAGTATCAGTGTGTCTTGTAGTGTAGCATCCCTCTCCAGTACCAGGAAATGCCACACTACAATAAAACGCAGCATTTTCAAAAGGAAAAGCAAACTTTTTCTGTAGTAACAACTGAAAAAACTAAAAATAATCCCTTAAAGCCCTCCCCTCTTCTCTACTAACATATACCCTATTCTAGTGGATGGTAAAAAACACCCCTGTACAATCATCCCTTTTTAGTCTAAAAAAACCGTGAATGTACAACAGTCCCAGGCTCTACGCATGTCATTCATTTCTTTAGAAAGGCTGATTTTAGTTTAACGACATTTAAACAACTCACATCAAAACTAGCCACATACTCCGTGTTATTATACATCCCATCACCCTGTTTTATCTTATTCATGGACTTTATCACAATTGGAAATAACTTTATTCGGATTTTTACTATCTGTCTCTTCCTTCTGGAACATAAGCTCTATGAGGACAGAAATTCTGTCCTGCTCACCATGTCTCCAGTGAATGTGGCACCTAGTAGGCCTCAAGAAGTATTTGTTAAATTAATAATGAAAGGGGGGGACGACACACAAATCTAAACAAGACAACAAATAAGAAATTGGAGGTGGGGGGAGGAAAAAAACATACTGAAATGTACAAGCTGACACAACTCTAGGCTATAACGCCAGCTCAGAGGTTTAGTGGCTCTTTTTCAAGGTGGACAGGTGCTTCACACCTATCTAAGGGCACAGAGCTCTTCTAAGAAGAATACACAAAGGTTTCTAGGTGGCTGTGTCCGCCTCCAATAAAAGTGGAAACGGTCACTATACAATAACAGAAATGTGGCCCAGGTCAAGAGGAAATAAAAAATACACCATACATTTGGCTAGGCTGAAAAATCACACAAACCAAGCGAGCAACCTTCTGCGCGACATGTAGGAAGAACGTAGTCTCCTTTCCCCGGCTATGCAGTCGCCTGAAGCACAGCAAACGCCACCACCACCACCGACACTCGCCACTTTTCCCTCCCAAGGACCCCCCACCCCAGCTCGTCCAGGGGAACAGCGAGCGAATGGTGGAAACAGCCTGAGAAGGAGCTTTCTCCACCCCCACCCGAATCCAATCCCCTCCGCACCGCAATCCCTCCCACCCCCGCCGGCCCCGGAGGCCCCGACCCTCGCCTCCGGCTCCTTTCAGCTGCTCCTCACTCACGTGTAGATGATGGCCATGAAATGCATCAGCCACAGCACCAAGAAGAGGACGAACCCGAAGACGGCCATTCCCTCCAGGGCCAGGTCCAGCAGCGCCATCCCCCGGCCCGGCCCGGCCCGCTCCGGCCGCCGCGGCGGACAGCGCTCCCGCAGTCGGACAGGGTAGGCGCCCGGCGCGGGGGCGCAGGAGGGGAGAGGGAGGTGGGGAGAGGAAGGGGCGGAGTGGGGTGGGGAGGAAGGGGCGGGCAGGGTCTGCGCGCCCCCGCCCGGGCGCGCACTCGCCCGCGCGCGGTCCCGCCGGGGCGCGCTCGCGGCTGCAGGCGCCGCGGTGGCCGCGCCGGGTGGGTGGTCCGCGCGGCCGTGACTCCGCGCTGCGCCGGGCTCGCCCCTCTGCACCCGCGTCTCCGCCGCCGCCGGACCCCGCGCACCCCGCCGCCGGGCTCCCCGCCGCGCCCTGCTCCGCCGCCGCAGCTCCGCGCACTAATCGAAACCGGCGGCTGGCGCCCCGACTCCCCGGCGCGCCCCGCCCCGCCCCTCCGGCGCCCGCCTCCCCGCGGGGCGGGGCGCGCCGCCCCTCCCCGCCCACCCCGCCGCCGTCGCGCCCGCCGCGTCACCGCGGCCAGCCCCCCCATCCCACCCCCACCCCGCGAGGTCTTCCCGCTGGGCGCTGTGGCCGCGCGCTCCCCGCGCTCTCGTCCCCGGTCGCCTCCCGCCTCGCCGCGTCGGGCCGGGGAACCCCGGGCCACCTGGGATGCAGCCCCAGTGGTGGTGGTGGTGGTGGTGGTGGTGGTGGTGGCGGCGGAGCGTGACCTGGTGTCTGCTTTGGAGGCAGCTTTTTCCCTCCGGCTTTGGGGTTCCACGCGCCCCAGGAAAAGAGCCGGGGCTCCCGGCCGCCGCGATGGAGCTTTCAGCGCTGCGTTCGCCGCTCCGCCGCCCGACGTGGCTCGCGGCGGCGCAGGCCCTGCTGCAGGGCCGCGTTCCTCCGCGCAAGGGTTCCCCATCATCCTCCCCCATCACTGTGGCATCTCGGACCCCAAAGGACCTGGGAGTAAAATTGTCTCCTGCCTCGCAGAGCTCTCAGCATGTTAGAAGTCGCGTTTAACCGCTAAGACATTCTCACCTCAAAACGTAAAGAATCAGTCACTATTGAACTCCCCTACGACTCCTTTATCTAATAGAGGAGCCATATGTGGCTACTGTAATGGGGCTAATACGAATTGAGATGTGCTGTGAGTGTAAACCATACACCAGAGGTCTAAGGCCACCTCATTAATAAATTGTGTGTTGATTACATGTGGAAACAATAGTTTCGAGATGTTGGGTTCAATTAAATGATTCATTTCACTGTTCTGTTGTTTTTAAATGTGGCTTGTTACTAGAAAATTTTAAATTGCACGGGTGGATAATTCTGCTCTAAAAAAAAAGTGACACTTTGGGTAGTAACTTAGTGTTTATCTTAATTTAAAATCAGTCCAGGAAGGTGTTTTAGTACAGCAAATATTTCTGTTTGTTTCTTTAGCCTAGATGAGTTTATATTGTTTCTTGATTGTTTTATGTTTAGACAGTGTTGTTTATTTCAAGTGATTTCCTTTTAAATAATCATGACCGCCCATTAGAGATTTCAGAATTGAATTCAATTTTGAAAAGTTATTTATTTTATCATTGAAATGTATTGTAGTTAATATTGATCGAGTTACTTCAATCTATGATTAATTTGAAGAGGAATTTTCATGAAAAACTAGGCTTTTCTGTTTCTGTAAATATGCTTGCTGCAAAGGCTCACTGTGTGTTAGCAGCTCCCCCACTTTGTAACACTTTGCAGGGGAGGGTAACCCATAGCAACTTCTGCCCTTCTCATCATGTTACCAATGTTACGATTTGGAACCATAGCAACTCTTGCCATTTGTAACAGTCTGAATTCAAATCAACCAATCAGCTTGTGTAAAAATCCTGTATATAAGGAATGTTGCAACTGAGCTAGGAACCCAGATCTTCAGAGCACTAGCTCTTTTGGGGCTGTAGGTAATTAACATGAGCTTTCCAACTCTCCAAATGCTGCTTGGTTTTTCGCTGGTCGGGTTTGGAGTTTTTCCACAACAAATGATAAACTACAATCAGGAAAGTTTAAGTCCATACTGAGAACCAATCTTGGATTCACTGTAACTTTGTTTTATTGGCTTTAAAGTTAGGACGATGCTTGGAAACCAAACTTAGCTTGTGGAAAGTTACTGGTTGATAAAATTATATCAGGATAATATATTAACATATAAAAAATTACAAATAGAAAATTTTAAACATCAGTTATTTCTAAGACATACTTTAAAAAAAATACTTTAACACATTTTAACATTTCTGAAATGGAAATGCAGTTCACAGTTAATGACATCTTACAATTAATTGTTAAGTGCTTTTTAAAAATTGTATATAAAGTCATAAAGCATCTTACAATTAATACCCTCATAGATCTGATGAACTACATCAATTGGTCTCTTAAAGCATTTTGTCATATTCTACATTTCTCCAAAATGTTTTTTGGAATCTTCCAACAAAGGATTTTTTCTGTAGTATCATCAATAACATGGAAAATGAGGCCAAAGAAAGGTGAAGAAGTAGCTATTCTTAACAATGAACAGATTTGCTATAAATTACTATAATCAGTAGATTAAAGATCAGCTATGTTATACTTGAGCCTAGTCAAACTTGGGCTTTCCAAACCTTCATTGCTGATTTTAAAGCAGCAGCTTTAGAATATGTAATCCTAACAGTCTGTAGATGCTATAAAAGCCTAACTTTCTTCCATGTAGCACAGCGGCATAGGAATCTAGCAAAGATCCTGTCCACAAATATCACTTTTGGCAGTTAACATTGTTTTGGTTGTCTGTCTAGAGGGCCTCTCTTTTAGAAAATCAATTCCACCAACTTAAGGGCTTCTTTTTCCAGTGGCATTCCAGTAACATCAGTATATTAAAATTTATGCAGCTTAAGGAGCAATGTTTTAAGAGGCAAATAAATCCAAATTTGACTGTCATTTAATGGCCTTAGATACTTTAGTTTACAAAACCTTAACAAGAAAAGAATCCAAAATGTGTGGTTCAAACCAAGTAGTTGGAACACATGTTTTGATGTGAAACAAACCCAAACCAAATTAATTATAGCAGATTCCAAACTGAAACTGAAATGAAATCTTATTGGTTCTAGTCCCATGTCCAAGAAAAGACAAGAGCAGAGATGTGAGAACACAGGTTCATAAGTTACTTCAGAGAAACAAACTTTGGGAAGTTGATACTCTTAGCTGCATTGTGTCCAAAATGCCAATACTGCATTTAAAAGTTTGATACATTTTTAAAAATTTTAATATTCTCAGTAATCAGGGTTCGTGATTTGGGTTTTGTCTAAGAAAAACGTCTTTGGTGAGATTTCTAGATAAATCAAATTTAAAATGTGACACTGAAAAGCTATGCACGCACACAAAAGAAGACTGAAAGAAATTACATCAAATGATTATGAATGTCTTTGAGGAATTAAATATTTTTAATCTGCCTTTTTATATTGTTAACTTAGTATAATGAGCATTATTATTTTATGATGAAATTTTTTTCTATTTTACAAAAAATTTAATGATGAAACCTATAGAGAAATTTTGCATAATTTATTTTTTAAAATTGTGAGTGGCAGAGTCACTGTGGAAGACAGTTTGGTAATTACTTATAAAACTAAACATACTCTTACCATATGATCCAGGTATCACACTCCTGGATATTACTCAAATGAGTTGAAAACTTATGTCCACACAAATACCTGCATGTTTATAGCTGCTTTATTCAAAAAGCTAAAACTTGGAAGCAACAAAGTTGTTCTTCAGTAGATAAACAAACTGTGGTACGTCCAGACAATGGAACATTCAGCGCTAAGAAAAATGAGCTATCGAGCCATGAAAAGACATGGAAGAAGCTTAAATACATATTAAATGAAAGAAACCAACCTGAAAAACCTACATATTTTATGAGTCTAACTATATGATAGTCTGGAAAAGGCAAAACTGTGGAGACAATAAAAAGATCAGTGGTTTCCAGTAGGGAAAAGAGAGGGGTAAATAAGCAGATTACAGAGGATTTTTAGGGCAGTGAAACTATTCTGTACTGTACTCTAATGGTGGACACATGTATTATACATTTGTCAAAACCCATAGAATGTACAACACCAAGAATGAAAGCTAATGTCAACTATGGACTTTGAGCGATAATGTGTCAATATAAGTTCTTCAACTGTAACAAATGCATCACTCTAGTGCAAGATGTTGATAGTGGGGGAGGCTTTGCATGTGTTGGGACGGGGACTATATAGTAACTTTCTGTTCAAATTGTGCTGTGAACCTACCAACTGCTCTAAAAAGTAAAGTCTATTTAAAAAAAAATTAGTGCTCAGCTAAAAGAAAAGTTATAGGAAATATTATGTGTCTGAATAAGTGAGATAAGCTAGTTTGTCATTAGATCCAAGGGCTTTGCACCTTGTTGGCACTCAAATATATGTTGAATGAGTATTGAGAAAAGTTACTGGAAAAATTGCTCAACTTTCTCCTTTGCAAATACTTTACAATGTCTCTCTCTCTCTCTCTCTCTCTCTCTCTCTCTCTCTCTCTCTCTCTCTCTCTCTCTCTCTGTGTGTGTGTGTGTGTGCGCGCGTGTGGAAAAAGACACATTAACTACTATATCCCCTCTTCTATGTTACAAAATTAGATCACAGAGTTAGAGTGAGAGTAACTACATATCAGTTCACCTAATCACAACCTGGAGACCTCCTGAAAAGCCCATGCTCTACTTGATAGTTAATAGCATATTTTTATGTCAGTATTGGACATAGTTTCCTTCCATCTTTGTCATTTTTATAAAAATCTTTTATATATAAACATTTTAAAGATCACAATTCAGTTCCCTATGGTTAATGTATTATTATTTTTAAAAGGCAGGTATACTGTAAATTATTAGTCCTATGAAAACTTTTTTCTAAAATAAGGTTTAAAAAAAGGGAATTCTCCAGAAATTGGGTAAATTTGAAATTTCAAAAACAAAGTCAAAATTTATCTGAAATTTATGGTGCTAATGCAAAAAGAAGCTATTCTTGTTCTTTTTTTTCCCCCAAGCATGTTTGAAATGAGCTGAAAAATGCCTTATCTACTTACCAGCTCAGATTCTTAACTTATATTGGTTTTGTTACCCATGAAATGGTAACTTTGTAAAAACCCTTCAGATTCTCAGATACTATATTACTGAAAATATATAATTCTTTCTTCAGAAGAAGTTCACAGTTGGCTGTGAATAGTCTTCGAATGCACAAAAATTCTAAGCAAATTATCAATTCAGGGCCTAGTCTGATAAACCACTGGTATAGTGTGTTGGTATGTATGGGTGTGGTCCAGGGGAGTGCCTGGAGTTCACTAGAGTTCATTTCATTCTCAGCTGTCTTGCTAACTCATATCCAAATGACTATTTAAAATGTTTTACCTCATGCTCATTTTTTTTTCAAATTTCACATTTGATTTTGTTTTAGTCCATAGTATGCTAAATTGAAGCACTAATTAATGTTCATTCTTAAAGGAAGCTAAATGGAAAATATTTCCAAATATGTCCCATGTAAATATCAACTATTTTCTTTTTCAAAATGTTTTTGAAATTTTTTCTTTCAATTCATTTTTTTATTAAATTTTATAATGTTAAAAGCTTCACCTAGGCCGTGAGCTTGTGAAAACAAACTTGGTATGTTTATTGAAGAAGTGGGTGGGGAGGAGGGAAGCCTAAGTCTCTATTTATTGAATACATGGACATAAGTTATGTACCAGGCAAAACTGAAAATTTTTAACTTGATTTTCACAAAAGCCATGAAATGTACAATTGGAAGCCAAGAAGATTAAGTTAACTACTCAGGTGACACATCTGATAAGTAAGGGAGCTGGAGTTTGGACCCAGGTCTGTCAGACTCCAAAGCCAATGCTTGTGATATAAGCAAGTACAATATTAAGTTAATTTAAATGATGTGTAGTAAATGATCAACCCTCAAAATTTAGATTGCAAAGTAAATTTGGTTTAGTGTTATTTAGCTTCATAACCAATGTTCTCTATAAGTCTATTTCACCATCTGAGATGTAGGAAAATATATTAAGACTAGATTATATATTTTATGCTATGATAGATACACTGCCAATTTAAACACTTAGCCCTTTCCTTTTACCACATGTTTTACTTTAGTTAAATTTCATGAAATAACTGTCATTTCAGAAATATTCATCTAAAAGAGTAAACAAGTAGAATAATTTTAAAACATGAAAATGCTCATAAAATCTGTTTCTTAATGTATTATTTCATAGTAATAATGACACTATAATTAAAGTATACATTTCACTTTTATTAAGGAACAAAGACTGTTGAGAAAACCTGGATCTCCTGAATTTAGGATCTACACAAAATATTTCTCATCTACAAATATTTTGTTTACAGTGTAGACTATTGGTTCAGCACGTACACTGCAAACATCAGTTGAAATCTCAGTTCTACCATTTACTAGCTATATGACCTATGTTGTGAGGACTAAAGTTAACATATGTAAAACATGTAGAATACTTCTGGGCAAATGTAAATTCTATGAAAGTTTTATTATTATTCATTAATAGAAAGAAGTTATTTATCCAATTTTATTTAGATCACTAACTTGTTTTCCCTATGTCTCCCTTTTCTGTTTTTACCTATTAAAAAATAATGTTAACTATACTTATAAGGATTTTCTAGCAAATCAGCCTCTTGGCAGCATATAACACTCCACAATTTTTATTACACAAACCAGAATATCCTATAGCAATCATCTTCTTTCTAACATAATTAGTTTAGTCAACTAGAAATAAATGCAATTAGATGAGATTGTGTGGAATAGAAAAAGCATAATTAAATAGTAAAGAGCAAACAAAGATACTTTAATTTCATGAGAAAAATAAATTTCAGGCCTTGAAATAAAATATTCTACATTAGTAAAAATTAAAAAGGTATTTAGATACAAATGGGGCCTCTAACATGTAAGAAACAGTGATATTGAATAAGTGCTAATATTATTTTTGGTAATAAATATTTTTTAAATATTCAGAACAAAATGCATCATGATATTAGAACTAACAGAAGGCAAAATTTTCAAAGCTCAGTTTACATGACAATATTATTTTAGCTGAGAATTGGTAAAAAATAATTTTAAAAAATAACATTTGCATGAATACCAAAGTAACAATGAATTGGTGAAGATGAGCCCTCTACTCAGTCTAATAGTTTTATGGTTCAGAAATCATATCAGATTATTTTTAAGCCTTTATTTCATAGTGGGTGTAAATTTGACTTGTTATCTCATGTATGAAGAAGAATGAAACAGTCCATTGTGCAATTCAAGGAAATAGAAACAACTATTGGGGTTTTCTCTATACTAAGCTCATCCCTAAATTCAATTGCCCATTTTAATTATTTTGGGATCATTTGGGTTTGGGAGCCATCATTAATGGTTAGTCATATACAATAGAAAATATTGAGCAGAATTATTTGAATAGACTCTCTAGATGATAAGTCAACAAATAAATGGCTTTTCTATCCAGTTGTTTTTTTTTTTTCCTTTATTCTTCAACAACTATCAGAAGAAATTATATTCCAGGAGCACATAGCCATCATGCTTTGGATACAAAGTTAAAAAATATATAATTCTTTCTTCAGAAGAAGTTCACAGTTGGCTGTGGAAGATAAACACAGAAACGGATCATTGTAAAGCAACGTTATATTCAAGAGGTATGAGGAGAATTGTTTGGGAGTTGAGAATGATTGCTTTTCTTTAGAAAAGTTTAGAAAGACTTCATAGAGAAGTGCTGAGTCCTGAAGAAAGAGTTAGAGGAAAGCATGAAATCTCCTGTGGTTACTTTTAAATCCAAGTATTGTAAACAACTGAATAATCTGTAGGAGCATGTTGGGAGACAGGTAGAAAACAATCTGAGTGGACATAATTTTGGAAACAGTGACCTTTGTTCACTGATAAGTTAATTGATATGTAATTGAAAACCAGTTTTAAGGGAATATGACCATATAAGTAAGTGATTGCCTAAATCAGGGCATTTTTGAGAAAGAGAGACTATTAACAATCAGGCTAGTGATGTCAGAAACATGGTGGTGTGAGAGATCTCCCCTGATCTCTCCCCTTGAAATCACAACAAACTGAACAATAACAATCCAACAGACAACAGATGACACCCAGCCTAGAACATTAATTAACACATCTGAGAGATCTGTGCATCAGAGCATCTGAAGGTGGGCAAATCCAGCAAAAAAAAATGGAGGGGGAAAGGAAGGGGAGAGGGACAGTGCTGGAGACCAATGCTAAAATGCAATCTGGATCCCCCTGTAAAATGTGGGGAGGGGGGGTCAGGTGGCAGTTTCACTCTTTGAAGCCCTGAAGAGTTCTACCTGGGTAATCAGTATATTACACTGAAGCAGAGCCCCATCATCTGAGCAGAGAGCAGGACAGAGACCAAATGTGTAGGGGCAACAGCTGTGCCTCAGCAACAAGTATTGCCAGATAGAAAACTGAGTCACAGAACTGGCACCTACCCCCACCATCCTAGAGTGCACTGTACCCCTGTACCCTCCGAGCGCTAGCAAAGAGCCCCAGAAGAATCTGCAGCAACCAAAACTGAAACACACACTACAGCCAGTCCCAGTGACAAGGGTGGAGATAGAGAAGCAAGGCAGCTGAAGCTTGAGGGCCAGCATTACTGGAGGGAAAATAGCCACGCACACTACTGGCCTCCAATTCACCCACCCCCACCCAGTCAAGCCAATTTGGAAGGAAGCAGTGGAGCATTGCATCTTACTGTTGGGTCAGTATGGGGAACTTCAGGGCCATTTCATAGGCTCAGGGCCCCCATCACCCTTCACATTCTTCCATGGAGATAAAGCCCTGAAACCTAGGTCCTCTGGTCAGAGAAGAGGCACACATCTCCCCAGAGAATAAAGGACATGTTTAACTTCAAAGCAGAGATCTAGGAGTCTTGGGTGCCACCTATTGAAAATTAAAAGAAAAACTTATCAATCTGTTAGAGATCACTATAAATAAATTTTCTTTAAAAAAAATCAAAAAGGATATATTTCCATTAATGCCTAGATAGAGAAATAGTCCATCAAACATCATGAACAACCAAGATGACAAGGCAGCTCAGAAAGAAAATGAAAATCTCCAGAAACTAAGCTTAAAGACACAGAAATATGTGATTTAAATGACAGAAAATTCAAGACTGTACTTCTGAAAAAAACTCAATGAGATGCAAGAAAATTCTGATCAACAGTTCAATAACTTAGAAACAAAATCAACAAACAACAGGAAAACTTTACCAAGACAATTGAAATTCTAAAAAAGAACCAAATAAAACTTCTGGAGATGAAGAATTTATTAAAAGAGATAATGAATAAAATAGCAAGCTTAGGAAAGAGAGCTGATCAGATGGAGGAAGGTATTAGTGATACTGAAGACAGAAATCTGGAAATTATGCAGAAGAAAGAAGAAGAGAGAGACTTGAGAGTGGAAGAGAGAGAGAGAGAGAGAGAGAGAGAGAGAGAGAGAGAGAGAGAGAGAGAGAGAAGGAAGGAAGGAAGGAAGGAAGGAAGGAAGGAAGGAAGGAAGGAAGGAAGGAAGGAAGGAAGGGAAGGAAGGAAGGAAGGAAGGAAGGAAGGAAGGAAGGAAGGAAGGAAGGAAGGAAGGAAGGAGAAGAGAAGAGATAAAAGAAAAGAAGAGGAGAGGAGAGGAGAGGAGAGGAGAGGAGAGGAGAGGAGAGGAGAGGAGAGGAGAGGAGAGGAAACACTCTACAATAGGGATCTCCTTACCCTGGGCCATGGACCAGTACCGGTCTGTGACCTGTTAAGAGTAGAGCCACACAACAGGAGATGAATGGCAGGTGACCAAGCAAAGCTTCATCTGTATTTGCAGCCGCTCCCCAGCACTAGCATCAGTTTCAGCTCTACCTCAGATCATCAGGCATTAGATTCTCAGAGGAGCACTGGTCCCTAGTGCCAAAAGATTGGGATCCCTGCTCTACAAGAACTAACTGGCACCATCAGAAAAAGCAATATAAGAATAATGGGTGTATAAGAAGGAAAAAAAGAGGAAGAAAGGAAGAGAGAGCACATTTAAACAAAAAATTGACAAGAATTTCTCAATTCTACAGAAAGAACTGGATCTTCAAATCCAGTATACAAACAGAACACCTAATTATCTCAATCCAAAAAAAAAAGCCTTCTTCAAGACACATACTAAAATTGTCAAGAATTAATGACAGAGAAAGAATTCTCAAGGCAGCCAGAAAAAAGGTGGTACTCTATAAAGGAAAACCCATTAGATTATCATAGGACTTCTTGGCAGAGAATTTCCAAGCTAGGAGGGAGTGGAACAAAATATTCGAACTACTGAAAGGGAAAAACTACCAGCCAAGAATAAGATATCCAAGAATATCTTATTCAAGAATAAGATATTTAAAATTCTTTTTTAAATATGAAGAAGAAATAAAGTTCTTGGTTACTGTAGATATGTAGTGAGTTTAAAATTAGGAAGTATGAGTGCTCCAACTTTGTTCTTTTTTAAAGATTGGTTTGGTTCTTGTGGGTCTCTTGAGTTTCTATATAAATTTTAGGATCAACTTGTTAATTTCTGTAGAAAAGACAGCTGAGATTTTAATAGGTGCTGCATCCGATCTATAGATGAATTTGGGGAGTATTGTCATCTCAATAATATTGTTTTCTAATCCGTGAACATGGGATGACTTTTATTTAGATCTCCTTTAATATCATCCAACAATGTTTCCTAATTTTCAGTGTATAGGTCTTATATTTTTTCTCTCAAATTTATTCCCAAGTATTCCATTCTCTTTGATGTTATTATAAATAAAATTATTTTCTTAATTTCATTTCTAGTATATAGAAATAAAACTGAATTTTGCATACTTATCATGCATACTAAAGCCTTACTGAACTTTTTAGTTCTACTAGCTTCTTTGTGGATTCATTAAGATTTTCTATATGTAAGTTTATAATCTTTTAATAGAAACAGTTTTAGTTCTTTGTTTTTGATCTGAGTGCCTTTTATTTCTTTTCCTTGCCCCAGCAAGACCCTTCTCTACAATGCAAATAGGGGTGGCAAAATCAGACATTATTGTCTTATTCTTGATTAAAGGGGAAAAAGCCTTCAGTTCATCACCATTATGATGTTAGCTGCGGAGTTTATCAGGGCAAGGGAGTCTTTATATTTCAAGTTTGTTGAATACTTTTATCATGGAAAAGTGGTGAATTTTGTCACATACTTTTTTTGCATCTATTGAGATGATCATGTTGTTTCTGTCCCTTATTCTATTAATACATGTAATACTTTCTGTGATTTTCAGGTGTTAAACCAATCTTGTATTCCTGGAAATAAGTAAACACAATAGTCATATTGTATAATCCTCTTTATATCTTGCTAGATTGTTTGCTAGCATTTTGTTGAAGATTTTTATTCCTGTATTCTTAAGGGTTATTTGTCTGTAATTTTATTTTCTTGCAATATCTTTGGTTTTGGTGTTGGTAAAACTGACATCACAGGATAACAGGGAAATTTCCTCTTCGAAGTTTTGAAGAGTTTTTGAGGGGGTTTTTGTTAATTTCTCTTTAAATGTTTGGTAGAAATCACCAGTGAAGCAATCTGGGTTTGGGCTTTTCTTTGAGGTATGGCTGATTTTTTTTAAATTACTATTTTGATGTCTTGTTATAGATCTATTGACATCTTGTCTTCCTTCTTGAATCAATTCCAGTAGTTTGTATCTTTCTAGGAAATTTTCCATTTCATCTAGGTTTTCTAATATGTTGACAAACAGTTGTTCATATTATTCCCTTATAATTCTTTTTTATTTCTCTAAATTTGTTAGTTAACATCCCCTCTTTCATAGTTGATTTTAGGAATCTGAGTCCTTTTTTATCTTGGTCAGTCTAGCTAAATGTTGTCAATTTTGTTGATCTTTTCAAACCAATTTCTGGTTCCATTGATTTTTCTCTTTTTAAAGTGTCTATTTCATTTATTTCTACTTTAGTTCTTATTGTTTTTCTACTTGTGCTTACATTAGGTTTAGTTTGCTCTTTTTGTTTCAGTTTCTTAAAGTTGAAGTTTAGATTATTGATTTGAGATTTTGTTTTCTTTTTTAATGTAGGTGTTTACAGCTATAAATTTCTTTCTGCATTGCTTTACCTATATCACGTAAGTTTTGATATTTTGTAATTTTGTTTCCATTCACCTTGAAGTATGCAAATAAAGGCCATGAAAGTATCACTAAGCTGTGGTTACCTAGATTCAGCCATTTTTCTTGAATAAAAAGGCTCTACAGATGGTAGGTCTTTGGTTAATTTTCAAAGTTTTAAAAAAGTTAATTTTGACAATTTTTTTACTAGCATTCACATTGCTTTTGGTGTTTTAAAAAGGTAGCATTTAATATTTTTATGTTGACTTTGGATATGTTTCTAATCAGAAGGCTTCAGTGTCATAGAAGCCAAATAAAGAAAGGGGTAAAAGAGAAAAACATGATTAATTATATCAATTTTTGCAGAGGTCCAATAAAATAAATCCTGAGAATTTAACATTAGATTTGACAATAAGAAGGCTATTAGTGATCAGGACAGAGTGGTTTTACCTTTTCTGGAGTGGATATAGATGATATTTTGCGTGCCATAAAGAGGAACAGAGTAACAGAGAAACTGCATGAAGGAAATATGTGGTCAAGGAAGATTTTTTTTTTCTTTTAAGAAATTAGATATTACAGCAAGTTTTTAGACTACTGAAAGTGATCCAGTAAAGAGTAGTGAAAATACAGGAAAGTACTTTAGAGGTGAGTATATGGGATCCAGGTGGCAAATAGCAGGGTTAACCCTAAGCAGTTTGGGTGCCCCAGAAAAAAATGGCACCCAAAATAGAAACAATTAATTTTGAAATATTTTATGTTTAATATTTCTTTAAAGACCAATGTGATCATCATGGGGGAAAGTCTGAAATTTGTTGAACCTCCTTAAATATAGTTCACAGTTTTGTTTTGTTTTTTATTTTGAATTGCATCTGGAAAGGAGAAGGGAACCATCTTTCTAATGTTAAAAACTTTCAAATGTCTTAATCAAATCTTGGGTTCTCCAACTTTGAGACAAGGTATATTATCTACCAGAAATTCTTAGAATACCTGTGACATGGAAAACCTGTTTTAACCAAGTATACAATGGGAATGGTGAGATGTGGACATTAGGAGGCTAAAGTAGAATAAGCATCTTTCAGCTTCATGTCCATCTTTTGGAAATGAAAATATAACACAACTTTATTTTACTCTTTTGGAGAAAGTACCTCCTGTTTAAGTTTCTAGTTATATCTAGACTGACCCATATTAAAGAAACAACAAATAGACTATCATCTTGTCTCTTTGTTTGAAGGGTGCGTTTGGTAAACATTAATAACAACTTAAGGTTTGGAAAATGGAGTTTAAAGATGAAAAGTTTAAAAATTTTATCATAATTTTATGTTTGAAAGTGTGAGCAGATTGGGAAAGCTCAAGATATTGATTTATATTTGAAATGATTGATTTGGATTTTTTCCTTTTGTGGATAAACATAAGGAATGGTACCAAATAAAACACTATCTCAAAGATAAACAAATCTCAATTTATTATAAGCAGAAGCCCCACCCCCCCTCCAAAAAAAAAAAAGCCATCTTGAGAGTGTCTAAAATTCATTCTGAAGCATATAACCTTTTTAAAGGGCTATGGAACATTGTTATGTTTATGGTGGCCCAGAATAAATGCCATTAATATTAATACTCCATAGAAAGTGAAAACAGGTAGTGATTTTTAAAATGAGCTCCAACTCAAGTATACTAGAGAATCTTTATGCTGGTTCTATGTTAATTTTGTGATCACTTTTGAGCTCTGAAATGGAAAAGTCTAAAGAAATATGCTATTCCAATTGGAACTTATTACCAAGTCTTCAGAGCTGTTGGTATCTTTTATCGTGAAAGCAGCATTCAAAATTCACACTAAAAAATAACAGGAATTTTAATAATAATTACAACCTTAGGGCCCCAAACAGTAGATTTCCCAGGAGTGCAGTAATGGGGAATCAGGATTTATCACTAGCATATTACTAGTGATAAATTCTCTAGTACTAGCTCCTTTGTTTTCAACTTTCTCAGAAAACTTTTGTTTCATACTGACGTTGTGCAAGTAATAAAGGAGTTCCAAAATTATAAGTGATGATTTGAAATTAAGTTGCTTCTCACTGGAGCAATTCTATCTGGTATATTCCCAGTGGCAGACTATGCTCTGAAAGGAGAAATGAAAGACTGAAGGCGAGAGAATGTGCACCTCTGAAAGAGGAACAGAGTGACACAGTGACCACCTGGGTTACACATGTTAAATCTGGTTATGTATATGTTATGCCACCTGGTTGTCACTTACAGTCAAAAGGAAAGACATAGGGTATATTGCTTAGACACTGACTAAGTTAACAAAAAACAGTATTTGCTATACTCCAACTGAAGAAGGAACACTCGTGTGCATGTGAGGGGTTTCCTTTCAACATGGGGACAAAATTACATTTTATGATCATACACAAAATACGTAATCTTTAAGTTAGTGAAATTATTTTTCTGATTATAGCAGTGGCATAACTCTTAAAGTTGCTCGTTTCTCTTTTTGCTTCAAATTTTATTGTTTGGTCTCAGCTTAATTATCATCTCAGAGAGGCCTGCTCACACCATCAAGTCCAAACTCACTCTTTTTTCATTTTCTGCCAAGTATTTATTATAACTGATTTTTAAAAAACATCAATTTATCTCTATTTTTGGCCTCCTCCAACTCAGAATGAATGCTATTTTCCACAAATGTAGGAACTTGTCTGTCTGTCTTGTCCACTGCTGTAGCCCCTAAACCTAAAATTGTGCTCAGCCTTCCATAAATATTTATTGACTGAGTAGATGAATGAATTAATAAATGAGCATCAAATGGTAAACTTCCCAGTTTATTATATAAGCCTGATATAATCTTCAGACCAAAATCTAGAGTTAACACATGCAAAAAGAATACTGACTAGACCAAAATTATTATAGATTTGAAAATTATAAACAACAAATATAACCACGAATTAATAAAATTACCCACCATGACCAAGTAGGGTTTCTCTTACCATTTTGGTTCTTATTTTTACTTTTTAAAAATAATCAGAGTAATACAGAAATGTGATTTAAAATTTTTAAAATTGGGCAGAAGCACAGAAAATTAAAAGTGAACTCATTTTATAAATTCTCACTCCTAAATTTTGTTTCGCTCTATATATTTGCTACATTTCTCTTATCCTTTCACTTCCCATCTTTGACCAAACACACCGACATTGCCAAAGTTAATAACATTTTATCCCCTCCATTTACCACAAATAATACTTCTCTGTGCTCTGTGGCAGAAGGGAAGCTTGGTACAGCACAAAATCGGAGTGGTAGACAGTGATCAAATACTAGTACATAAATAATTTTTAGTATAAATTTTAACATAGGTCTGAAAGTTTGAGTCAATGTTGCAATATCCAAAATAGAAATAAAAGACATAATTCTGGAAAGGGGTCAGAGAAATGTTTAATTATTTGTTTAAAATACATGTCAAGGTACAAGTCATATACTTAGTTTAATCATATTTATGTTATCTAAATCTAACTTTATGTTCTGTCTCCTAAGTGTTGATAATGTTGAGTTTAAAATTCCATTTATACTTTCTGGGTTTTTTTTTTCACTTCATTTTGTATTTCAAATTGTTTTTATTGATGTACTTTGTACAATAATATAAAGTATGGAGTTCTAATAATCCTATTTCAATACAAAAATAATATATGCTTTGCTTTTATTATTTAACACTGAATCTTGGAGATATTTTATGTAATTTACTTCAATTTTTAATCAGCTATATTATTATTCGAGTGCATGAGGATTCATTGGTCTCCCACCAATTGAGGGCACATATCATAACTTTGCACCTGGTGGTCTCTTTGCCTGAAATGTTCTTATCTCGGATATCTGCATTGTTGATTCACTTGCTTCAGATTTCTGGTCAAATGTCATTTTTTTACAGATGCATTTCCTGACTACTGACCACTAAGACACTGTGCATGCACACACACACGTGAACGCATAGACTTGCTCGCACAAAACTAGCACTCCTTAGTTTCTTTTTCATACATCAAACATATGCACAGTACAAAAACTTTTATCCAATGTTATCAAGATTATCAGTTGGTTATTTAATCAAACAATAATGCAACAGCAAATTATTAAAATTATATATTTTAAATTTTAACAATTTAATTTTAACTTAAAACCTTCTGGGGGGCATAAGTTTATTAATTAGAGGTTCAAGATGTCTTTCTTGCATAAACTACACAAAAAGCACGTTTCCATCTAGAATAAGACTAATTTTGAAACCATCATTTATGTCTCCATAAGTAAAATGAAGACATTAATCAACTTTGAAGCAATCTCAGCATAAAATCCTGCTTGAGTTTTCAGATTTCTCCCCACAGTTAATTTAATTGATTTTTAAAAAAGAACTTACCTTTATGAAGTCTTTCCAAATCATTTCACATTAATGATGGCTTCCTTTGCACTCAATTTTTAATCGGTTTAAATAACATTTGATTACTTAAATATAATGATAACAACCGTGATTGGTACAAAAAGCCTTAAAATAAACACAACTGACTTTTGGTAAGCCTGAGACTTGTGTTTTACAGAGAGAGTAAAGAGTGCTGATTAACCTTATGAGCCAGCTGAGATGGTTCAAAAAGCATCTATTTCAAGTAGAGGTATGTATTTATGAGTGGATATGCTAGTATATGCAGAAAGTTTCTGGTTGAATATACAAGACATCGCTAACAATATTTAATTCTGAGGAAAATGACGAGGATGATTTGGGAAAGAGAATGACATCTCATTGTGCTGTTTAAATTTTTTTGCCATTTGCATATATTACTTTTTCATTAAAAATTGTTTTAGATATTATCTGTATTTATCACATTTCAGCCTAATTTTTTTTGCTTGTTAGGCATTCCTTCAACATCTTCTGGTGAGAGATCATGAATCTCATGCCCCCATCTCAAGTGAGATCAATCATCGTACCATACCTTATGGACAGTGATTTTTGTAAGAAAAGAGCACATGACCAAAGCTAATTATTACGAGGCCAATCAGGTCTTTCCTGGTATTTTTTCAGTAGCCACACATATCTATGCCTTCAAAATGTATATACAAACATCATTAGAGTATCTTTCTGGTGAAGAAGTTATAAGAAGGAAGTTCTATTTTCACTTAAGATGTCGAAAGCCTCAAGAGACTATTCCTCCCACTCTAACAACAGAAAAAAGTCAGACAATCTACATAATCTTAAATTTTCCTGAGTGCATCACACAGCTGAGCTCATAAGGCAACCAAGTAACTGGATTCCATACACGGACAAGCTACTGCAATGAAAGATGGAACACACAAACTCTTTCACCTGCGGCAGATTATGGGAGAAAAAGGTCACCAAAGTAAAAGCAGACAAGTGTGTTTTAAAGGCCAAGTGTGATCTAGTGTCATTCTGAAATATCTAGGAATCCCAGACATACGAAGAGTTAGCATCTATTAGTAAACGCTTCCATGGCCTCCACTGAGTGCTCACAAGAAAGATTGGGGGCAGAGTGGGAAACTTATGACGGCTTCCCCCCCTTAGTGGTACAGGCATGAAGAAGTATGATCAGCTACTACAGAATCCCACCCAATTTCCCAGACCTTTCTCTCAAAGGAAACAAAAACCTTAAGCCTCTAGGGAAAGCACGGCAAATCTTTCTCCCAGAGCCAGGCAAAATTCTATGATCTGAGGGAGAAGAGTAGAAGCAAGATTAGTTTGCTTCTGGAGTATGGGAAGGAAATGTTCTCTCTAGGACAAAGGCAAAGATGCACTGGAGGAAAGGGTAGGAGCAAATCACCTCTGTTCTTGAAGAAGTATTCTGTACCAATCTTATCAGAAATCTGCTACCTTTAAGGAGTAAGAACTGCTCTCCTGCCCAAGACCAACCACAGATTCAAGTCAGAGTTTAACTGACATGGGAAAACTAGGCAGGAACTTGAAGAATGAGCCAGAATGTGGAAAAATGCCAGCCCGAAGCATAGGAGCCCAGGGCCTGCCTAAAAATGAGGCTGGACCAAAACAACAGAGAAACCCCCTGTTTCTATAAGGCTAGAACCTAGTAACAAGCAATATCTGTCTACTACTAAAGGGGGCAAGAGCGTGGAGAAAGACCTCAGTTGTGGCACATGTATACAGAAACTGCTGAAAGTTTAGCGGAGCAAGAAAACAGATAAATTTTCTAGAACTCCAGGCCTATAAGATGAGGTATCAGCAACCAGCTGCTGGAGGAATATGAAGCCTGTAGTATACTAGAACAACAACAAAACCCAAACCCAGCTCAATTTGTGATGGATTGACTTGATTCCTCTCACTATTAATCTGACAGAAGAGGTATACTTGTCTCTGGCCGTAGATACTATTAACTTGGTCGGTCTCTTCTGTTTTTCTATGCATACGATCTAGCATTCAATTAAAAAATGAGAAGTTCTACAAAAATAAGAAAAAACTCATTGCTCAGAGATAAAGCACTCAACAGAAACAAACAGAAATAACACAAATGTTAAAACCATCAGATAAGGACATTAAAATAATGGTAATTAACATGATAAAGGATCTAGTGAAAACGTGCTCGGCATGTATGAATAGGTGGCAAATTTTGTTCATGCAATAGTCTTTGAGGCTGCTTAGAGAATGACAGACCTTTAAGAGTTAAGAGTTTGCATGCAACTCTGAAAATGAGGTATAGCCACTGAAGGCTTTCAAGAAGGGGGTGATGTGGTCAGCTGTGGGTGTTAGATCCCCTGGCTACAGTTTGAAGAGTAGTCCCAGGAGGGCTTGACTGGAGGCAGGGCCACCACATATGTGACTACTGACGCACACAGGCAAAAGATAATAGTACCATGTATTTGGAGATGTGACAATAGAGATGGAGATAAGCTGAAAAATCTAGAAATATTTAGGAGGTTTAAACAAAATGACTAATTGATTATATGTGGGAGTGAAGGAGTTGGAAGTGTCAGAAATGAGGTCTGAGTTTCTGGATTGAGCAACTAGTGACACTATCACTGACCCCAATTCAAGTCACAACTCTTATAAAGGAGAAGGACACTTCTTACTTCCTAATGCATCTAACCAGCACTGTAAGTTGCAAGTGGCCTAATGATTTTCTAGGTTTTGTGTATAGCTACTTTCTCCTATTCATTCTTGATAGAATGTATAGCCAGCTAGCCCCCTTCAAATGCCCATCACCACTAAAGAAAAGCAGGAGAATTGGGCCCAACTATTTGTGCTTTCACAACATATATGCAATTATTTATGACCAGAAGAGAGTACAAATTAAACATGGGGGAAAAAAATAGAGGAAAAGCAATATAGTAGAGATTAAAAGCATGCCTTTTGGAGTTAGACCGAGTTCAAATCTTGGCTCTACTAGCTATGACATATCAAATTGAGCAAGTTATTAAATGTTTCTTTTATCTAGAAAATATGGATAAAGACTGTTGTGAATACCAAATAAACTAACACAAGTAAAATGCTTAAAACCATGCTTGGCATATAGTAATCACTTAATAAGTGTTATCAATTATTATTCCACTAGACTGTAAGTTCTAAGAAGATAAGAATTTGTCCTTTTATCTTCCTTAAATGAAGCACCAACATCTGTAGTAGGGTGTGATACCTAATAAATAGAGCCATACAATAAATATTTGCTGGCTGAACAAAATCCCTAGGAAGAGAGTTCTAGTTGCTACCTCTACATGCATTCTTCTGTTCTTCCTTAGTAACAGAATCTGGATTTTTGCCTGAGCATATTATAATGTAGAATTATGTTTTCCAGCTTCCCTTGAAGCTACTTTAGGTCAATGAAATGTAACCTGAAAGGTTTTGCAGAGCTTTCATAAAGGCAATATAAAGGAACCTGCCCCATCTATAAGTGGTCCTTTTATGGCCTTTACACCTTTTCTCCTCCTTCTGGCATGCAACTAGGACCAGATGACTGAAGCTGCAGCTGCCATCCTGAACCATGAGGTTACTTGAGGATGGAAACCATATGCTAAGATTGTAGACAGAAATATAGTAGCCTGAGGCCCTTATGTTATCAGAGTGCTACCGAGCCAACCCAAGGATGCCTACCTGCAGACTTCTCTTACATGAGAAATTCATTTTTCTACTTTTGAGTGATTGTTGTTTGGGGACTTTTGGTTCAGGGATCCCCAGTCCATGGCTTGTTAGGAATGGGGCCACACAGCAAGAGGTGAGTGGTGGGCAAACAATTGAAGCTTCATCTGTATTTGTAGCCACTCCCCAGTGCTAGCATCACCACCTCAGCTCCACCTCAGATCATCAGGCATTAGATTCTCATAGGAGCAATGGTCCCTGGTGCCAAAAAGGTTGGGGACTGGTTAAATGCTGCCAAACTAATCCTAATTGATACATCGTCAAATTGATGATTTTAAGGCCAAATATGCAATCTCTGATTCTAGTACAACAATCCTTAACAGCATTATAATAAAATAAAGATTTTTGTATCAGAGATGGAATGGACAAGAATAAAGATACTTCCCATAGCACTTAGGGGTTACCTTTTAAATCCCATACATTATAGGAAGAAGATGATTACTTCACATGATTAGGAAAGGCTGCAGAATAGGATTTTGAAAACCAATTTACAGAAGGTACAGTGATATTTGGTGAAGTGGTTTGAAAAAGCCATTTCACCCTTAAGGCTTTTATATTAATTGAACAGGAGACATGCTTTGTCTATAATAAGAGGAAAAGAAAATCCATATAAAGTATATTGAATACTCATAATGAATTAACTTCTTTCATGTACATAAATTTATTTGAACATATACCTGGGATTCTTTGCTACATTTTCAAATAAAGAAACTGAGGCTATAGATGTTTAATTGGCTTGCCCTTAGTCATAATGTAAGTATGTAGTAGAGATAGTATTTGAATCTGTGTCTCTGTGGCCCCAGAGCTTTTGCCTTTCCCCTTCACCCATATAAACTCAGTCTCAAAAGCCCAAGATCTTTGTTCCTCATCACATGTCTAAAGATGGTTAGCATATTTATTTTCTTTGGCATAACTGCCTTTACTTTTTCCTTTTCTGGCATTTTGAAAACTCGAGGCCCATTGCTTTAAGTCTATATTTTTCACGGGCCTTGTATTCAAACCACAGATTCCTCCTATTCACTAAGTGACAGTGGCTCTTTAATACCTCCCTCAACGACTCCAAATAGCAAAAGCCTGTCTTTCCTGTGCAAATAAAACGAAGGTGACTCAGTTGAGATTGTGAACCTCTCATCAGACCAGCTAGAGAGTGGATGACCTGCCCTGGCCACACCCAGTTCTCCTCTCGAGTTTTTCCTATTTACTAAATATTACCTCCTGTGTTCCACCTTCTGTGCTTCGTATCTGAGTGACTGTCATCATCATTCATCCTGTTGCCTAAACCAGAGCCTCTGAATCATTCATAATTCTTCCCTCCCTCTCATCACCACGTACAGGAAATGCCAAGCCCCCTTTTTCCGTGCTTGTTATGTGTAAATTTAATCTACCCTCTATTTATCATACTGATATTATTGTTAATTTTTCTCCTTGCCTCCAGCCCATTCTATAACTAGGGCGGTCACTTCAAAATGCAAATGCTATTATGTCACTCTTCTTTTATATTTTAATGTGTATTGAGATATAGCTTAATAAAGGTATTGACTTAGTAAAGTGCTCAAAGTGAGGTATAATCTAGTCAAGTGTCCAAAACTTAAATATATGACTTAATATCTTTTTAAATATATATACCGGATCAAGAAACAGAATGTTCTGTCATTCCACAAGACTCCTTCATGACCCCATTTGAGTCATACGCCACCCCCTAGGTAACTACTATTCTGACTTTTGTCACCACAGTTTAGTCTTGCCCACTTTACATACAATTAGTTTATGTGTGTGTTACCTTTTCACTAAATGTCTGTGATATTCATCTAGTATGGGGTATGTTTAAATAGTTCATTCTATGAATAAATCTCATTTTAGTTACCCTTTTTATTATTGATAGATATTGGGTTATTTGTAGGTTTTAGGTATTATGAATAAAGCTGCTATAAATATGTTTGCATATATCTATTGGTTAATACTAGCACTCATTTCTGTTGACAAGTAATCATGAGTGGAATTTCTGGGTAATAGAGCATTAGTAGGTATTGTATATTCCAGAATTCCAGATACTCCACATCATCGTAAATGCTTGGTGTTGTCAATCTTTTCAATTTTAACCATTTCAGTGGCTTTTACAATCTTTCTATGACACCCCACCTAGAAAAAGTCCAAACTGCACATCATGATGGACAGACTCCTTCATAATCTGACTTTTGCTTATCTGTTCAGTTGTATCTCTAATCACTACTCACCTTGAATTTTAAGCTGTAGTCATACTAAACTACTGTGGATCCTTGAGCATTCTTTGTTTGGTAGGTTTTCTTCTGGCCTTTGCACACTCTTCTCTTATGCCTTCTTTTCCTTTGGATAAGTCCTTCTCATCCACCAAGTCTCAGTTTAGACAATCCTTTCTAAACTTACCCAACCTCCAAGATTCAGTTAAATGCCCTTCAGTGTGTCTCCAGGATTCCGTGGACCCACTCTTTTCTTAATATGCACCACATTTATTGCAATTTCCTATCCACATGTCAATTTTTCCTCCAAGCAGGGACTATATATTGTTCATTTTTGTATCCCCAGTACTTAGATTAGTATGGGCACATAATAGGTGTTTAATAATTTTTTGAGTTAATGAACAATTTAATGAATAACAGTAAAAATGGAGTAACTCCAATTATTATTAAAAATTAAATTATTAACATATTTCAAGATTAATATAATGATTTATAAAGTCTCATGCCTTAAGTTGTGTGCTTTTGACAAGTGATAGTGAGGGGAAAACACAGTAAGTACTAAATAATTAATAATTCAATCCATAGAATTAGATAATCTTAAATCTTATCTTATTAAATGCCTCAACTAGTAAGAGGGGATGAGGATTTTTTAAAATACACATGTATCCAAAAAATCAGTTTTTGAAATTTGTGACTAAGGCAGAACATTAGAATCATCTGTAGAGCTTTAAAACAGTTCTGATGTCCAGAGACCCAACTCTAGCATTTATTATTTGAGCCAGAGTTAGTCTTTCTGAGGTTTGCCCACTATAAAACAGAATGGGGCATTAGTCAGAAAGTTTTGGGAAATAAGGAGATTTATTGAAAAGAAACAGGTATAGAAAAGCCAGTAGACTATTATCTTCATGCTTCTTGAGTGCTGTGAAACAGTAGGTCTGTCTTGTTCATACTAAACTATCATTTTCAGTGAGAAACCTCTTTCAATACAGAAAGAAGAGAATCATGTAGAAAGAAGAGAATCAGACATAAGGTAATATTATAAACATTTGTTAGCAAAATACGAAATTTGGCTCTCTGTTTGAAATCTTAAGCTTGGTATAGATTTTAATATCTGAAATGTGAATAACCCCTTGAGATGGGTTAAGTACTAAACTTAAGTATGAGCCTCAGAGAATTGGGCCCCCAGGATTCAGACTGAAGCAATGGTTGGTATCAGTATGGTTTATTCTTTTCCCCAGTGGTCTTTTTAAATAAAAGCGCCCACAGGATTGAACCTTGGTTAACAGATCTGATCTTTACCTAGATTTTATATGTTGCCTCCCTGATTCTTGAGAAAAAAAAAAACTGACTCAAGTATCCTAATTCTACGGTCACCAAGGATGCAGAGCCCTTTGTAGGTTTTTGCACAGTCCGGAAGGCTAACATTTCATAGTCTCTTCTGCATTCTGGGCTTCTGCCCCATTTTCTATTCTGAGTAGGTCAATCTGTACATGAAATTCAGTTCCTCCATTGTTCTCCACACAAAACCTTACTCATACACTTAGATTTTATTTAAGGTCAGGGGCTTATAGTAGAGAGATTACATCATACAAAACTCACTAAATAACTTTTAAAAGCTGCTTTAGACATTCCTGTTTTTGAAAGGTCTTTTTGGTGACCCTCCCCACTTCCTGATTCAGGGGACGCCTTTCCTGGCCCATGCAGATCCCAGGCTCAGATCTTCCCCCACGTTCCTTCTTTTTCCTCTCCTGTCACAATCCCCTATTCTCTCATGTCCTCTTGTCACCCCACCTTCTCCAGATAAACAAATTACTCTTTGGTTAAAGTAGCAAGCTTGGTCCACTTTGCCCAGCTATCAACTAACACATGCTCTTAGGGTCCCATCTCGTGCCCCAAACAGTTTTGAGGCATTTTTCCATCTCTAAGTTTCTTCTCTGAGTAATTTGAGTGTCAGTTGTTAATTTAATATTTTTTTCCATCTTATTACAAACATTTGCCAGGGATAGAGGTGGGCCTGTAACAAACAGGATAGCCTTGCTTTCCTCACCCCATCCAACCTTTCTCTCTCCTCTCATGCATGCTCCACTGTGAACAGTGGAGAAGGGAGAATGAAGGGAAGGGATAGATACAAGAGGACTGTTAAGAGAGGCACTCAGGGGAAGTTAGTGCTGTGGCTTGGGAAAGATACATTTAAAATACAAAAGGAAAGCAGAAATTATATTACTTTTCTTTGCTGCATGTTGCCTCCTATTTATCCCTCTCACACTTTTCTCAAAGCAGTATTTGTGGGTCTGGAATCTTGGATAGGTTCTGGCCTGACCTTTACTTTCATAGAAAGTTTGATCATTTGTTCATTGTGGGTTCTTTGTATTAATTTTTAAATAATAGCTTTATTGCAACATAATTCACATACCATAAAATTCATCCTTTTAAAGTGTACAATTCAGTGGTTTTTCGGTATATTGATGGAGTTGTGAAAACATCACCACTATCTAATTTTGAAATATATTTAACACCCAAAACATTAATTTTTATTTTAAAGATATTACTTTAAATTTATTTATCTTGATTATCAAGTTTTTGGACACCTTCTTAAATTCTGTGCTCAAGAAAAGCACCTCGCCCATCTTACCCTGGTCTTGGCCCTGCTGGGCTCCACTGGCAGATTAAGTTTGCAGTACTTCCTGCTTTGGTGACTCTACTGGACAAAGGTATTTGTCAGCACAGCAAGTAAAGGTAAAAGCATCTGTTGAAGGAAATGGGACTCATAGTCATTGCCTGCCCGCTCTGAGCCATACACTTAATATATGCATACTATTTAATTTCTATAACTAAATACAATGATCAGTATCATACTATTTTACAGATGAGAAAGCTGAGACTCAGAGATGTTAAGAAACTTGCCCAGGGTCACACGGTAAGAGATGGAGCCAATATTTACAGAGAGATTTAATTCTAAATTATAAGTTCTTTCTTGTTGTTTTTCTTTTTGAGCAGTAAGCAAAATAAACTTGAGATCAAAGAAAGCAGGAAGGAGCCCTTTCAGTTCCGCCCTTTGAAGATGACCAAAAAAAGAAGAAAAAATGGTAGTGCCAAAAAAGGCCATGGCCATGTGCAGCCTGTTTGCTGCATCAGCTGTGCCTGGTGCCCACCCAAGGATAAGGCCATTAAGAAGTTCGTCATTCAAAACATAGTAAAGGCCACAACCATGAGGGACATTTCTAAAGCGAGTGTCTTCGATGCCTATGTGCTTCCTAAGCTGTATGTAAAAGTACATTGCTGTGTGAGTTGTGCTGTTCACTGCAAGGTAGTGAGGAATCGCTCTCCCAAAGCCGGGAAGGACCAAACACCTCCACCTTGATTTCAAACCGCAGGGGCTGCCCTGCAACCTCCACCGAAGCCCATGTAAGGATCTAACTCTGAAGAACTATTCTCTGGGGAAAAATAAAATAAAATAAAAATTATACTTAAAAAAAAAAAGAAAGCAGTAAGGAAATGATAGATATATTTAAGGGGTTCAAAAAACTATTTCTCTAAGTTCTCGAACTAAATTTGAGGGCAAAAAGGGTGGGAGATTTTTTATTTCTTCTAAGAAATAGGTTTCCTAGGCATGCAGCTTCATAATTTGAGAAGACCAGAGTCTCTTCCTAGATCAAATATTAATGCATTAAAATGTTTTTTATACCACTTGATAGTTTTAGTCCACTATTATAACTAGTATTTCAAATATTTTATAAAGATGATCTCTCACCTTTCAATTTTTATCAAAACTCAGGTAGTGTTTTACTTTTTCTTCATGTCCCATTTTATGTTGCAGTAGATCTTTTCCTTTTTAAAATGAATTTCAGAAAGAATCCTTATTTAGTTCAGCTGCTATGTTCAAGCTTGTACAGATGAAGCTAAATAAAATATAGACCCACCTACAAAAGGTAGTGTCTTAAATGTGTGGTGGGTCAAGGAACGTCAAGCTGGTAAAATGCATGCTGATCATATTGCCAATTTCATCTCGAGCAGGATTCTTACCCTTTCTGTGTCTTAGATTTCTCTTCTCTAAAATCAGAAAAGACTAGATCAGAGCAGTGTGTCTCAATTATAAGAGGATAAAGTGGCATCTGAGTTACTTAAGGAGCACTGAATCATTCTCCCATCTTCCTTCTCAATCAAAGTCTAAGGCCCTGTTGTATTTACTACCCCTTCTCTATTATCTTGAATGAGGAACATTAGCTAGAGTAACTCTGATCTAACATTCTATGGGTTTGCAAATTTTCAAGACAGAGGTCAACAAAATATTAATACTGTGTATAAACAAAGAGGCTGGTATGTCAGCCTCAGGGATGGGGCTCAGACTCAGGGATACTAAGAGGGTGACCACACAAAAGTCTCAGAGTAGACACGTCTGTGGTGTAAACTTTTCCCCTGAGTTCTAGGAGAGCACTTTGAAGGCCATGCCCAGGGCATAACTGAGGAAGCACTGGGGTGAAATCTCACGGCCCACTCGTCCTTCAGGCATGACTAACCCAAAGGGAGGGGGCTTAATTTCTTTTATTCACAACTTGCTCTGAGCCAGCATTTAGTGTATCTTCCTGGTACCTGGAGACAATGGAAACAGGATAAGCAGGTCAGACAGAAAACTGTGTAATGGTAACCTGCCTTCCTTTTTTGTAGTGTTTTACCATCACCATGGGGCCTGTACCACACACATACTAACCAAATATACATATTTGTCATTAACATGTGCATCGGTCTACCACCAGCCAACACACTAGGGCTCCATCTAGTACACAAATACTCTGTTTTAACTCTCTCTCTCTCTTTCTCTCTCTATCTCTCTCTCATTCTCTTATATCTTATCCAAACAGAACCATATAACCTGTCCATATAAAAACACTTTTCAAAAACATATCCTACCCATAAATAGGCATAGATATCCCAAAGTTACCTCTGAAATTAAACACTCTATTCCATCTGTCTTAACAAACATTTTGTTAATTAAAAAATTTATTATTTAATTAACTCATTCAATAAATATTTATTGAATTCCACTGGGTGCCATGCACTATAGTAGCAATCAGGGAAATAATGGTGAGAATGTCAATCACAATCTCTGTTGCAAAATCTACAATGGCTTCCTGGGGATACGGAAATTGAAATCAGAAGAAATTGGTAATGTGAATTGGCAAAGATATATGATCATTCAATAATTCAGGATCTGTTAGCTATTTCTGCTCTCTTGTTGAAATGGAAACTAGAGAGTAGGAAAGAGTTGCAGAAGCACAAAATCTGACATTAGTTAAGGCCAGGAGATGGCTTTGGTTCCAGATAAAACTGGAGAGATGCAAGTGGACTCCAAGGAGTTTAGATGATAGGCATCTCATGAATGTCTGTGGCAGCCCAGGATGCATGGTTGTCTGTGATACTAGGGTTCCAAGATAAAATATAGTACATTCAAATAAATTTGAATTTTAGCTAAAAAACAAAGCAAAAAAAAGTATATATTATGTAATATTTGGAACATATACTATAAATATTCATTACTTATCTAAAATTTGAATTTAACTGGGCATTCATATTTTTATTTGCTAAATCTGGCAACCTTATATGATGCCAATAATAGGTGAAGAAGACAAGGTTCTCCAATTTGTGTAACTGGCTTTTTCAATTAATTAGCAAATAGAAAGGAAGTAAATGGAGTCAAACTGAAGAAGCCAGAGCCTCAGAGATCTCCATTGGGTAGAAAGAGGCAGAAGGAGGAGGTCAGAAACAGTGGACCGACAAGTGGTAATGAAGCTAAAGCCAACGACCTAGGGCCTGATTCTGGCATGGTGCCTGTGCTATATAGGCTCTACAGTTTGGTTTTATTGCCAAACCAAAATAATTTCAGATTCTTTGTGTATCTTAATTTAACATTTTGGGCAGATAAAAGTGAAGTGAAAAGGAGCCAGAAGGTATGGGGTCTCTTAACTACGCTGACTATGTGCATTTTGGGCTGAGTTATAGTTCACTTTAGGATTAACCTGTGACCTAAAATTTATTCTTTTCTAGTAATCAGGGTAGCTTACATTGTTTACTTGGAAACTCATTTTTATAGCAAAACTTCCCTTTAGAAAACATCAACTCGTCTAAGAAGAAAAGAATGTTTTCCACACCCAAGACTGGCTACGCAATTTATGAAGCTCAGTGTATAATAAAAGTCTTTTTGTTTAAAAATTGGTATGGATTTCAAGGATGCAATAAACTGAGTATGGAGTCCTTCCAAGCGCAGAGACCTGTACAACAGCACAGATCTATGTCCATGAAGCTGACCTTGTCCATACCTTAGTCATAATAGCAAGATAAATTTGTGTACTTGGAGCTAGTGATGATGGTAGAAGAGGTTTGGGCTCATTTTAGAACTCACAGGGGCAAATGGAACAGAGGTATAACAGAGATGGGGGCAGTTGAAGCTATTACTACCTTTCTCTTGAGTTCTCTGGCTTACACCAACCTTGGAACACGTGAATTTATCTAGAAGGTCTTCTTGTTTCTTTCCAAGTTTTTTTGTCATTTTCATCTGACATGGTTTATAGACTCTCTTCTAGTTTTGTTACCTCTCACTGTCCTTCCCTTTCCATCTACCTTACCTGTTCTGCCTTACCACAGAAAACCATGTTTTAGATATGGTATGACAATACACAGCACAGTATGACAATTCCTTCCTTTGATCTGGACCCTACTTTCAATTCAGTCTAACAATGTGTTAGTCTTTTCTACAGCTGCTTCATGCTTTGACTAATATTCTATTAAAACCCTTCAACCTAGTCTGTGGACTAATCCAAGTCAGGACTTGAGTTTCTACAAATTGTGTTAAAATTTAAGACTTCCAGCTTTATATCTTCCTGATTTAAATTTCAGCTTATTGGTTTCATATGAGCATTCCAGCTGATTGAGATCATCATGGAAACTGATTCTGTCTTCTATAGTCTTAGCTACACTTCCTGGCTTTGATTCATCAGCAGATTTGGTAATTCTGCTATCTATGTCTTCATAGTACATCCCTATTTAAAATGCCAAACAGGGCAGGGACAAGGATAGACAGGATCCTCCACAAGAGACTTGCTCCTGAATGACACGGAGAAAATAATCCCATTCCTTTCCGTGTGATTCTGTCAAGCATGGAAGTATGTGAAGAATTGTAAGAGAAATTTATTTGACATTCCTTGAGGAATGAGCAGTCTGGAGAATTATTTCAAATATATTTTTAAGAAAAACTGTTAGAAATCCAAGTCTCATTAGAAAAAAATTTAAATGTCCAAGGAGTTACTGGTAGGCATAAAACGTAAATTAAGAAAGAAAAAAAATAAGGAGACAAGAGAAAAAGAAATGAACAAAGAGGGAGGATGGGGATCAAAAGGAAGGACAGACAGAAGATCAGAGGGAGAGATGGAGAGAGACTTTAGTTATATCAGTCATAAAAGTCATGTGACCTTGTCTTAAGATTTATTACTTCCTGCCTCTGAATGCAAAATGAGGCTAACAGCCAATTCTTAAAGAACTTCTCTTGTGAATATAATAACCGGATTTGTGGGCCACATCAGATAAAAATTAGGATTTCCTAAAGCTAATCCAAAATGACTTGAAATTCTTTAAAGTTTGGATTCTACTTGATACAACCACTCATGCTCCTCTATCTTATGAAATACAAAATTTACATCCTTCTGATTCTAATGAAATATTGCCAGGAAAAACAGCTGAGAACAATTCAGAAATTATTTCCTTGACTTCTATTAATAACCATCACCTTCAGTAAATAGTAAGAGTAACTCTTAAAAGAAAGTTGAAGAGATGAACAACTTCCTTCCAGTGTCCTCTCCCTGTATTTGATACTGTCACTTCTGATTAAATTATATAGAATCAGATTTTATTCTTGTCAGCTTTTAGAAAGCTCTACTAAAGAAGAGGGTTAAAATTAAAGGCTAATTTTATTTTTACTGAAATGCCATCATAAGAATAGGACCCTTCTTTATCCACATTTACACATTATGATCAGCCAAATCTCCCATTTACAATTACAATCACCATGTGCTCTCACTCTTCTGTGTTGTTGTTCATGATGCCTTTTCTGTTCGGAATGCCCTTTTCCCCTTGTCTGCTTGGCAAATTGCTACTAATTCTTTAAAAGATAAGTTCAAGCATCACCTTCCTAGAAATATTTACTGATCACTCAGTTGAGTTAAAGGAAGTAGACATCCTACCTGGGCTTCTGGATTTAGTAACATAATCTCTCTTTTTCCCTGCTGGTTAGAGTATTAAAGTCAGGAATGGATTATTATTCATCACTAAAGCCTCAGCACTTAACATAGGACCTAGCACTTTGTGAGTGCTCAGTAAATGTTTGCATAAAGAGAAGGACCAGAATGAAGACAAGAGAGTAAGGAAGAAAAGGAAGGGGATAGGAATCATAAAATCTCATCCTATCAGGTGGCTTTTATAGTATGGCACCTGAAAAGAGTAGGTGACCTTTAAAAGACTCTTCCAGTCTTATCATTCTAGTCTGTCTTTTTATTTACAGGTTTTTATCTATCCGAGCTCTGAATAATGACCCATGATTCAAAGAGAGGACAGATGACCATTTGGCAGAGCTGTGCTACAGTTATTCAAATACATTGATGAATGTCATCCTGTTAGGAAATCTTCAAATTTCTGATGAACATTTAAGTATGTGTTGTGATATTTATAACCTGTGTGCTATCATGAAAAAAAAGAGGGTGATGATTATGGTAGTTTAAAGTAACATAAGGTAATTTCTAAATATATAATGAGGTAACTGAGACTAACAAAGCAATTATTCATCAGAGAAATAAAGCTCTACTTTATCAGAGGGAATGTGGAATATGATGAACTTCTGAGGAGGAGTTTCAACCAAAAGCCAAAGGTATGCCACTCGAGTTCATTGGCATTTCTTAAACTCTGCCTCTTCCTGATCTAAGTGTAGCATATACTCTCTTAGAAGTTGGTACTCAGAAGAAGAGGTTGGAACATCTGCAGAATGGTGCACTTTGGCTCCCAGAAAAATAGCAAAGTCCTTTTCTAACAAGTGTTTTGAGAACTTTTCTTTTAATAAGTTATCCTTCAAGTATGCACAAGTATAAGAATTCTTAATAAAGGCCCAGAATGACACTCATTTCCTAGACAATCACAAGACTAGAAATTTTTTCTGCATTCCACATCTGGAGATTGAGATGAAATTCAGAGTGATAATATCTGGATTTTCAATACCACTGAAATGAGTTTAAAATAAATGTGCTAATATGACCAAACTTAAAGGCCCTTTGGAGAAAATCACTAGAAAAGGAAATACTCAAGGACATCCTTCACTTTATCCAATTTAATGCGTAGTCACATGCTTTTGATGTGTCAGAGTAAGGAAGAAAGTTGGATATCAAAGACTTATCTCTTTCCTAAAGATACATGTGTGCATCTCCACATCTCCTATTTTACATTTCTACTGGAATGGCCCATCAAACTCTGCATTTTAAAAACTAAAATCCCAATTCCTAATTCCAGTTTCTAAAAATATTTTCCCCTTTTCTGACTTTCTTACTTATATCAGTGGTGCCTCTGAATAAATGCTCGAAGAAGATATTTCTCAAGCAAAGCAATGGTCTAGCAAACCTCTCTGGTGTAGAGCTTCTGAGGTGCAGGTAGAGAGGGAGACATTAATGAAACCAGCTAACTGATGGAGTAAAGTATATGAGGAGGTGAAGAGGGGTAAATTTCAGAGCACAGGTAGCTTTGCCTTTAGATTAGGTTTAGACCAGAGAATTAGCTTTAGACCAGAGGAAGGCAAAAAGGATGTGAACAGATGATGGTAATTTTATGCAATGGAGATGAGGAACAGAGATTTAAGGTATTCTTTAATACTTTTAATTTTCTCTCGAAGGTATTAAATAAGGTCATCTTGTAAGAGTAAAGGGGTATGGTGGGACACATAAAGGATAGAGACTTTGAAGAGAATAGAGAAGTTTGAAATAATTGCTATGAGGAGTAAAAGAAAGAGCTGATCAGCTGCTTTTCCAGGTGGGTTAGATAAAACATGAAGGGACAAAAGAACAGACAGTTTTGTCACACAGTAATTGACCCAAAGAGATAAGAATTTAGATTGGATGGGACAGAGACAAGTAGACAAATAGCAAGAGGGTAGGATACTAGAGTTTAAGATTTGGGAGGTGGAGTAATTTGGGGCAGTTGACAAGATCCAAGATTTGTCTAGAAATGGGGCTGACTAAAGTTGCATGAAGGTCATGGGTTGAGGTCAAGATGACCACAGAGATACTGTGGTCATCATCCATGGTGATTTGGGGACTGGAGGTGGATCAGGTACCAGAGGCAAATGTGAGGGAGGGACCAGGAGGATGGTAGTTTAAGTCAAGGAAGGTAGTTTAAGTCAAGGAAGAAAGCTGTGATATAGCCTAGTGACCTGAAATTTAACAAAGAAAAAGGTTTTACTTGAGAGTGTCAGAGTAATAGTTAATAAATGACAATGGGATGCTTCCATCTCTTCTGGGTCCTATGGTCGAATGCATATGGAAAGGGCAGTAGGGGAAATGGCGTCCTTAGAGGAGAACCTAGGTCATTTATGTCAAGAGGAAGAAGTCAAAGATATATATACATAGGACTTTAGTTATCATGGTCCAGGGGTGGGAGTGAGGGCAAAGTAGAAAGCTGAAAGTGGCAGTAGAATATGTGGACCACTTCCTCCAGGGAACTTTTCCTCCCTGATCCAGTTTTTATTTGTCCATTATTCTTGGCACTTCAAAATATTAATGTCTTCAAGTACAGAAACTGAAGGGCATCCCTCAATATTCAGATTATCTGAGTCATTATAGAATGCTGCCTTCCAGGCAGCCTCCTAGATTCTGATGCAGTTACACACTTCCCTGAGTCCAGACAGTGTGACTATCCCAGCTTTCTTCAGCTGGTCCAGCAAGTTGAGAATGATTAGGAGTGGGTAGTTATTGCGTGCTCTGACTACCAAAAATCCTTAAGCTTTAGTAATCCTAATACATCCTGATTCCTGCTCTTTTTTCCCCCCCATGGCAGGATAAACCGAAAGCCAGAGGAACTCTTACCAACAAATTCTATCCTGTGTAATTTCTAAGGACTCAGGCCTTCAGCACCAAAGGCAAGCATACTCTTAGGATTTAGGCATGAGGTCAGAGCCAAGGGCAGTTCTTTTGCCTTTTCTTCCAAGAAATCTGCTCAATCAGGTACTTCAAGTCCTGATGGAGCCATTTGGTCACTAACACAAGTTGCAGATGTTGTTCACAGCTGCAGACTGAAGCCAAGGCCATGGTCTAGAAGTTCCAGGGCATGGTTGGGTCATGACCATCAAACCAACAATGCAAAGATGGCTGGTGATCATGAATTCACAGCCATGTCTACCTTAATGTGCTTAGGTGTCTAACCTGGCAGAGAGAGGGACTTGAGCTCTCTTTTTACGATCAAGCGGGAGGTCAATAGGCAAAAAACTGCCTTTACATTGAATATCTTCCATCTGCTATCTATCATCTTTCCTTCTAATTAGAATGGAAGTCTTAAGGTAAGGTTTCTAGGACATGGGGCTCAGAGCGAGCAAATCTGTCACGGGAAAAATCTGCTTGCTGACGCGGCCCCTTCAAGAGGCCTCCACCACTGCGCCAGCCTCTGTCTCAGCTGCTCAAGATAGGGTCATCACATATACTCACTCTGTCCCACCCTCTGCCATTGCAGGCTGCTTTCCTGGATTTCTCCCTAGTTGTATGGCCTGTCCATCAAGATCCCAGGTGATTTTTCCTTGCTGCTGCTCCTTGTTTCCATCACAATCCCTACCTGTTTGCCAGAGAGAAGAACAGACCCTCCATCACCCACACTATTTTGGTTCTTCTTCAAAGCTTCTAGCTTTTACTGTAGCATCCTGCACACTCATGTACAAGTGGGAGGTGCAGTGACTTCAACAAGGGCTTAAAGAACAAAAGGAGATGAAGATGAAGTCGGTGCAGTTTTGTTTATTATGCCAATGGCATTTATATCCTTGATTCACTTGGCATGAACTGAATAAGGGGAGAAGACAAGGCTCTGCCCTTTCCAACCATATCTTCCCTCCCAATCTAGATGCAGGCCCTGCAAGGCTACAAACCAGGGTTTGCTGCCAAGTTGCTTTTATGTTTTTATGCTTCTAACCTTCAGAAGCTAAATTAGGTATAACCACAGCCTGAGAGAACAATAAAGACCCAGTTGTCTTATTGTACAGATCAAAAGATTGAAGCCCAAAGAGAGATAAGGACTAATTCGAGAGCAGGCAGAGTTAGGATCAAAGCCATAAGTGATCTTTATTTCAACAAGATTTTTTTTAGGTGACGATTAGATTGGCCCTGAGAAATGAGCCGTTTTTATGCCACATCTCCTTAAATCCTTAGCATTCATGTCTGATTGCATCTTTCTGGGGATTCGCTAGAAATTTTCTGTATGAAAATATCAGTGAGGATGAAGGGAATATATTTACATTCAGAAGAGTGATTTATTTGAGAGATAAACATCAGTAGGAATAATGTGAGGACTGACCGGGTAGAAACCAGAAGACTCATTACAAAGTCTGAATCCCAAGGTAGAGATGTATCAGGAGCTTCAAAACAAAAACAAAAACAAAAACAAACAAACAAAACCCCTGGTCCCAGGCTCTTTCAAAGCAGGGGACCTGCTGTGGATGATGTTGTCCATTCTATACCTTGTAAAGCCTGTGTCTCTCCACACAGCATGTGGTCCCACTCTGGTTTATAACTCCTGACCTTCTGACCTTCCCACAAGAGGACAACAATCAGAGAACACAAATCTACTTCCAACAACATACAGTACTTTTGTGGGAATGAGAAAAAGATGCCTGTCTTCTGCACCCCTAGTCTCATGGCTTAGTGAGCAGAGCCAGATTTTTTCTCTGACTCACCTCTAGCAGGTACTCCTATGCACACCCCAACTTGCACAACCATATTGTGCAGTGGCTCTTTCTGTTCCTCCTTCCAAGAGCCCAGAGACTTGCATCCGTTGTACTTACAACTGCCCACAGAATCTTACCAACTAAATCAGGTGTGGGAATAGGAGAGGATGTTACTAAAGCAGATGCAACTCTGATGGGAATGGCTCGATTTTAATTGCAGTTCATTCCGCTTATTTCTGAGTCAGAGTCTGACAAAAACCCACTTTGCCTCCTGATGCTGGGGTCTTTCAGACTTTCCTAAATTTAAAGCTGGTATATTATTCTTAGCACTTTTGTATTGGTGCAGTGTCTGGTACACATAACTCAAAGGATGTCTGGTGAGTGAATGAAGGAAAAAGGAAAGAAGGAAAAGAGGAAGGAAGGGAGGAACAGAGATGGAGAATCCTCTGTGACAAAGATCATGTCTATGTGATGAAAAATATAGAATTCCAGAATCGGCCTCTGACCACACTGAAGCATGATTAATTGGGCTAAATAGTATGTCTAGGTGACAATGATCTATATATGTCTCTCTCCCTAACCCTAGACTGCAGGCGTGTAATTGCTAGACAATACTTTAGTGGATGTGTTTGGCATCTAAGAGATAAGAACACATCACTTAATAATATGCTTTATTTGCATGAAGCTTTGCTTAACTAGTGAGCACTTATGGCTTCCTGGAAGGTAGGTTCCGCCCTAATGCATGGGGCACTCTCGACCACAGCATCAATCACTGAGTGGAGGGAATTTCTAGGATCAGTACTGCCAGACCTGATGATGAGATATCTGGAAAACCCATTTCAGCAGCAGAATAATATGCTGAGAGAGTACAGAAGAGAGACTCTTTACAGAAAGTTGAAGTCAGGTCAATGGTAGTGCCCTGAGGAAAAAGAGTGATGGCATTGTTGACATGCCATTCGGGAAATCAGAGGGTTGACTCTTGACAAAGCTCTAGTGCTTTGGCTTGTGTGATGACAAAATTGAATTCTTGCTCATCTCATCATTGGCACTATCATAATCATTATCAACAAAAAGACCAATGTCAGTAAATATTTATTGGGTGCCTTCTCTGTAAAATTGTCAATAGGATCTTTTGGCTTAGTTTCTGAAAGCCCTGCTTTTCTTAAAAACCCTTAAAGATAGACTTAAACGTTGGAAATATTATCAATTTAAGATTTAGAGATTAGTCTATGGCCATGCTACCCTGAACAAGCCTGATCTTGTCTGATCTTAGAAGCTAAGCAGAGTTGGGCCTGGTTAGTACTTGGATAGGAGACCGTGTAGGAAGGCCAGGTGCTGTACATGTGAAAAATAAGGGATTGTAAACTGACAAGGTCCTTGCAATCTGTGAGGTCAACCAAGGTCGCCTCGCCGAAAAAAAAAAAATTAGAGATTAAAGCAGGTAAGTTTCCATAGACTCCGTGAATAACAAAGAAAACCTATGCCCGAAATTTAAAAGGTACAGAGAAAAGTAAGTCTCCCAATTCCTATTTTTTATGGGTAATTTTACCTGAGGACAAGAGGAGTGTTCTAGCAGAACAATGAAAACTCTAGTCAAAATTTTTGTGATGATACATATTTTCTGACCAGGTTTCTGCACATTAGGGGATAAAATCCTAATGACTTGTTAACTGCTATCTTCCCTGGCAAGGAAGCAGAAATTTAGATATGCCAATTAAGACAGGAAAGACCCAATACCACTGGCCTCAATGTTAGCTGATGTGAGAATTTGTGGTTGTAATTGACAGTGGGTAAAACCGAAATTCCAGTGTCAAAGGTAATACCAAAAAATACTCAGAAATCTCATGGCAATATGGCTCCTCTCAAGCCACACACCCAGTGGCTCCAGTATATACCCATAATAATGTGTTTGGGCTGCACAGATCCTTCTTAATGGGAAAATGCAGAGGCTCAGGCCCGAAGAGTAAGAGTTCTTTCATGGTACAGCTCCTATATTTAAATTGCATTTTAATTTTGCTTTTACTGAAGTAATTAATGAATATGGAAACATATTGAATAGTTCTACTTATGAAAAGAAACAATAGTCTCCCACACTACCCCCACCTGATTTCCAGTTCTGTTCTTAGGAGGCAGCCTCTTCTAAGAGTTTAGTACTTTTATTACTCCATCATGTTATTTATACATTCTTATATCTCTATTTCTTGATTTATCAGTTATAGGCATTATCTATCAACTCCCATTTATGGAAGTTGAAGATTTGGTTCACCATTCTCTTGGATAATACTATATTATTATTTTTAGTTCTTTTATTGATTGTATGTTTAAACAACATGCTTAAACCTCATTTCTTATTCCATCAACTTTTGACAGGGTCTCTTGACTCCCTACAAGAATTAAGACTGGTAATTCTCATACACTTTCTTCCCCCTTCCATGTGCTACCACTGTCAGCACATTTTAATTTGACTTCATCAAGTTATTGACATACGTTCTGCCTACAACTACAACCAAGATGACTCCTCCTCCTCCTCCTCCTCCTCCTCCTCCTCCTCCTCCTCCTCTTCCTCCTCCTCCTCCTCCTCCTCCTCCTCCTCCTCCTCCTCCTCCTCCTCCTCCTCCTCCTCCTCCTCCTCCTCCTCCTTCTTCTTCTTCTTCTTCTTCTTCTTCTTCTTCGAGGTGAATTTAAAAGTTGCAAACCGATCAACAACATTTACATTAGTATGGTAGTGTCACTATTGTCCAATGCTGGACCAAGTGGCATATTAGGATTACATTTTCTCCTCTATTGTCATGATCATTCAGCTGTTTAAAACAAATTATTCCTAACATCCCAGTCAAATCAAGGCACCTATTTTCTTACACTATCAACCATGTAAAAAGTATGCTGCATTTTAACTTGTTTATTATTTGTCCAAAATCATATTTGTCTTATATTAATATTGCTATCCCATCTTCTACAGGGTTAGTATTTAAATGACCTTATTTCCATCCTTTTTGGGGTAGTTTTTAGAGATGTCTCTCAGACACATAGAGCTACGTTTTTAAAAACCCAATTTCATAATTTTCATATTTATTTAGGTGTTTAATTTATTTATATGTTTTGTAATTTTAACTTAATTCTACCATTTTAATTTATGTTTTACATTTTTTTCCCTATACTTCTTAATTCTCCTGGAATTTCTAATGACTTTTCTTTCTTCTCCATTTATTTGTATTTACATTTTCTTCAAATTTTTCAAGTTGTCAAAAATACTTTCTTTACTATAAGGTTTCCTTTATTTCCGTACACTTTCCTACAAGAGCTCTTAATTTCCAGCTCGTAATTTCTTAATAGTTGCTCTATAGATTTGCTAATTAGCTTCCTCCAGGAAATTTTTTCTGCCACTTCCTTGAGTTAGAGTGGAACACTATTTTCTGAACTTCATGTCACAATTTTCTTGGTCTGTTCTCTAATTTTGTTGGGGTACATCCTCAAGTAAGTTCTAAGAACTGGTGTTTGATAGGTATAAGTTTAGTCTTTCTGTGAAAAGATATGTTTCTTCTCTTAACCTTGATTAATGGTTTGCTTAGTGTTATAGTTTGAAAATAATCTTTTTTCAGTACTTTAGAATTCTGGAAGGATGTTATATGGAGGGAGATGTTTTGGAAGATGTCCCAAGGACATTCAGGATAGGAAATGAGTGAAGAGTTCCTTAAGCCTTTGGAGGTCTTTGCATGTGGTTCAGGTGTCATTAGTGTTATACATTAGAAGGAGTCCAGTCAGGAATGACGAATATCTCTGTGGGAAATGTTCAGGGTTTTGGATGGCCTGGAGAGGTTGGCTACATTTATTTTAAGACAAAGACAAAATGCCTGGAGATGGGCTTCTCTGCCCTGGATTTAAGTGGGTATTCCTGATTAGAACAGTTCACCTCTGAAGTCTGCATTTTGAGGGACCAGCTCTGTATGTGGGGGAGAGGGGAGGGGGAGAGGTCATGATCAAGCTCAGGTGCAGAGCATCTTTCATGCTTCCTCTACCAGACAGTTGCCCAGTCACCACCAGGGCCAGATCACTGAGATATCACAGGGCAGAGAGAGAGAGGAACAGAGAAGTATCTGTACTTTCATTTCCCTTGTTTGTGAGATAAGTTATTAACTACCTGTTGGCCCAGTGCCCACCAGACAGAAACAAAAAGCTGAGCTATTTTATATGACATGAGGTAAATCTCTCGGTCCATCTTAGCTGCTTCACTCTCACTCCCTGAATGTTAGCCTTCATGCTTCTAAAGCACCTTTAAAACCATTTACTCACTTCTACATGATGTCATTGTGGAAGTCACAGTCATTTGTCTCTTCTATGACTAGGATAACCCTATATCAGAGGGACGGAAGTAAAGCTTCCAATAGTACAGGGTGTGGGGAAGGCTTGGAATAGTGGGAGTTTTTCTTGGCTTGAAGATGGCATTACATAACGTGTTCTCTTTTATGATGTGATTTGGATAGAATAGGGGGTATAAATTGCCCATTAGACTAATCAACCCCAAGATATGCTGCATACTTTCCATAATTTTGAGAAAGCCCTGTTTCAAGACTGTTGTAACTTGTTAAGTAGGTATCATGTGGAAGCCTCGTTTGCTTAGTAGACCAGTAATCAATATGCAAGTCCTCAAATACATGTCTAATGGTAATCCAGTTCTTATTACACTGCATTTGGGAATATCCCTGTCAGTAAGCAGTACGAAGCTAATTTTTTGAAGTATATAAGGAGGATGTTCCAATAATAATAAGCAATGTAGTGTCATGATTCACACTTGAGCTGTGAAGTCACATTTTTAGATTCTTCCTAGTTCTGTTACATACTAGCTGTGCAACCTAGAACAAGTTATCTGACTTAACTAACCTTCAGTTTCCTTTTTTGCAAAATGTGACTAATAGTAGTACTTACCTCATAGATTTGTTGTGATGCCTAAATGAGATAATCATGGAAAGTGCTCAGCACAGTGCCAGCATGGAATAAGTATGTAATACAGATTAGCGATTATTAAGAGCTATTAGTTTGGGAGGCCCTCCTAGATCCTTATCATTAACCACTGGAAGATGATACTGGGAGGGTTATCTAATAGTCCAAATAGTGTAAAGGCATTCTCAAAGGCTAAGGTATAACACAAGACCCAGAGAGCCAGGCCATGTTTGTTCATTGCTATAATTATAGGTACTCCAAAGATCCAGCTCCATGAACACATATATTTGGGGGTTGGTCCAGAGGTTGGCCATCAGTGAAACTGTGCAGCCAAGGAAGCTGCAGTAAACTTAAGCCAAGAAGAACTCCCTGTTTCTCACAGAACAGCTTCAAGATTGCCACAGATTTGAGGAGTGCCTTAGTTTTAGGGTGGGAAAAGGCACATAGCAATGTAATGGGAATACATTTCAGAGTCATACATAGTCATGAATGAAGAATCAAAGAATTTTCTCACAGCTCAACTTTAGCTCTGGAGTCCTTATTTCACTGATGATGGGAAACCAAACCCTGTAATCCAAAGTAATCTTGGTAACTTCAAATTTCAATTCAATCTTTTTTATATTAATGGCCTAGTATTTTCTTCCTTTGCCACTTTCTGTCCCTTTTTAGTCTAAGCTTTGGATTATCTAGGCCCTGGGTGGTCTATCATCCTGACTTTGGGGCAGAGGAATATGGTTTGCCATCATCAAACCACCTGCTGGCTTCTGCTGAGAGAAGCAATTCATCTCCCTTGTACTGGTTGCCTATTACCACTATAATTATGGTGAAATGTCTGACTTGTAAAGTCACCAAAACTTCACAAGTCATTCTATAGTCTTCTTGTCCTGACCCCTTCAAATCCTCTGGCTTCGTTTTTAGTCATTTCTATTTTACTGGGGGCATAGGAACTTTTTTCTTCCTTGATTTGAAAAAAATGTGGCAAAGTATACATCACATCAAAACTTCCATTGTAGCCATTTTTAAGTGTACAATTCAGTGGCATTATTGCATTATTGTACAACTGCCTTGATGTGCAACTATCACTGCTACCTACCTCTACAATTTTTTCCTCATCTCAGACTGAAACCCAATACCTATTACACAATAATTCCCTACTCTCTCCACTCCCAAGACCCTGGTAACCACTATTCTACTTTCTATTTATTCGACTATTCAAAATAACTCATATAAGTAAAATCATACAGTATTTGTCCTTTTGCATCTAGCTATTTCACTTAGCATATTGTTTTATGTGTTTATTACTATTTTAGCATGTATCAAAATTTTATTTCTTTTTAAGGCTAAATAATATTCTGTTGTATGTATATACCACATTTATTTATCTATTCATTTGTCAGTAGACATTTGGGTTGTTTTCACCTTTGGCTATTGTAAATAATACTGCAATTAAGATGGTTATATGGTTTGAGTGTGTGGATGAAAAAGGGGTTCTATAGAAAGGAATTTGATCCTAAATTCCTAAATGAGCAGGTCATAGTGGACAGTAACACCCCAGGCCCAAAACTTCTATTAGCAAAAGGCTTATCTGTGCCTTAAACAAGCCTTGTTCATTGTTTCTGTGCATCTAGGTTAACACACCTTAGAAACACTTCTTTTCAGACTCCTTTTAAAGAGTGACCATCCTCAGGAGAGCACACAATCTCATTAACTATCCTGTGAGCTGTTCTCCACCTTGCTTTCACCCACCTTCATGTAATCTTCCTTAAATTTCCTCAATTTCAAATGTATAAAAGGAGCCGCAAATTGTCATTTCTTGGAAGCATTTGTCTCAATCTGTTGAGATTTTGCTTCCAGGCACATTCTCTGTTTGACTCGAATAAGCTCTTATAAAAATTCTCTACAGGTTTGGACATTTCTTATGCCAACAAGTTTCTGCTTTTAATTCTTTTAAGTATATAGCTACAAGTGAAATTACTAGATCATATGTTAATTCTATGTTTAATTTTTTGTGAGGAACTGTCAATTGTGGCAAGGAAACTTTTGAAAGTTCTCTCATACCATGCACAGTGTGCAGGACTCCAAGAAGCCACTCAGGCCCATTTACCTGGTTACCTCTTTTAGCCAATGCACCTCCTCCATTTAGATCCCTCTCCTAGAGACTGAGCCTTCACCACAAGGTGTGCCATTTCACCAGGCAACACTCTGGGGAGCCTGATGATGGTTTTCCTGCTCCGAGAGCTCCCTAAATATCAACAGAATAGCTGATATATTCCTTCAATATCCCGTTTGGAATTCAGCCTGAAAAGTGTAAAGGATAGAAATTAGACCCACGAAGCCAAGTTCTTTTCATGTTCCCTCTAATTTTCTTTCTCCTGCCAAGTCCTGGGAATTTTACTTACTTTTGGCTAGGAAAACTGCTCTTACATCATCTTATATTGTTCCAAAGCCTGATAATTATGGTATAAACTTTATCTTTGGATTTTGACTTTTAATTTTTGAAGCCAAGCTTCTTAACTTAAAAATACTTTTACTTTCAAACAGCCCAACCCTTGCAATTTAAAAGTCTGCTTGTACGCCTAATATCTCTGCTATCAATTTCAAGAGCCTGATTTAGAATTCAAAGCCAAAAATTTGACTTTTTGTTCTTGGCTATATAGTCCTTCCCCTTTAGGGCAGTACCTGTAGAAGCTATTGCTGCCACCCAATAACTTGTTCAAGAAGACTGGGAAGAGGAGAGCTTGTTCAAGAAAGCACAAGGGTCAAAATTTTCAATATCTCAAAATATTTTATAGCTGTTAGCTTGGCCAAAGCAGAGATAATGGATACAAATCTGTTATTTGAAGTTTCTTGGGGGTATAAAACCAGTCAACCAGAGAAGACCTGAGATAGTTTCTCAAAACCAGAGTATAATAGAACATCAGAGAGCTCATGGAGCTGAGAACTCAAAATAACAGGATATTCAAACATCCTGGGAGTATTTGGCATTTTCCCAGGATCATGGAATGATTCTGGGATGATCCTGTGTAAAAACAAGTATTGAGACCTGGTGGTGATTGACTTTGACATAATCTCTGTGAGCTGGATAAATCAAAAGGGCCAGGAACAGGGTAACACATATAGCATGGAAACAAACCACCTTATATCCTAAAGTGTTCCTGATACCCCTATGTATAGAATCTTAGCCTGTAAGTGCCCCCAAAGGGACTCAGCAGGACAATGTACTTTTGATAACCTTATCCTTTTATTAATCTTAAAGTACTTATGACAGATGACATAATTCTCTATATAGAAAACCCTAAAGACTTCATAAGAACACTACTAGAAACAATGAGCAAATACAGTAAAGTCTCTGGATACAAAATCAATGTTCAAAAATCCATAGCTTTCTTATACTCTAATAATGAAGTGTCAGAAAAAGAAGTGAAAAAAAGTAATTTCTTTTGCAATTGCAACAAAAATGATAAAATACCTAAGAATAAATTTAACAAATCATGTGAAGGACCTATATAATGAAAACTACAAGACCTTATTAAAAAATCCATAAGATACGAAGAAATGGAAAGATATTCCATGTTCTTAAACTGGAATAATCAATATAGTTAAAATTACCATGTTACCTAAAGCATTATACAGATTTAATGTAATCCCCATCAAAATCTCATCAGCATTTTTTAAAGAAATATAACAAAAAATCATCAGATTCACATGGAAGCACAAAAGATCCTGAATAGCTAAAGCAATCCTGAGAATAAAGAATGAGCCTGGAGGCATCACTCTGCCTGACTTCAAATTATACTACAAATTATGCAACAGCAACCAAAATGGCATGGTATTGGCAGCAAAACAGACACATGGACCAGTGGAACAGAATCAAGAGTCCAGAAGTACTCATATTTTTATGGGCAAATAATTTTTAACAAAAAAATGCCAAAAATATACAGTGGAGAAAGGAAAGCCTCTTCAATAAATGGTGCTGGGAAAACTGAAAATCCACCTGCAAAAGAATGAAATAGACTGTTGTCTATCTCTACACACCAAAATTAACTCAAAATGGCTTAAGGACCTAACTATAAGACCTGAAAAAATAAAATGCATAGAAGAAAACATAGGAACTAAACTCAAAGACTTTGGGCTTAAATAAGATTTTATGAATTTGACCTCAAAGTCAAGAGAAGTAAGAATAAAAATAAATAAGTTGGACTACATCAAACTATAAAGCTTCTGCTCAGCAAAAGAAACCATCAAGGTAAAGAGACAACAATCCAAATGGAAAAATATATTTGTAAGCAACACCTCCAATAAGGGCCTAATATCCAAAATATACAAAGAACTCATACGACTCAATAACAACAACAACAAAACAATCCAATCAAAAATGGGCAGAGGACCTGTACAAACACTTCTCTATAGAGGACATACATATGGCCAACAAATATATGAAAAGATCCTCAACACCGCTAGCTATTAGGGAAATGCAAATCAAAATCCCAATAAGATACCATCTCACACCTTTTAGAATGGCTATAATCAAAAAGACAAGTAATAACAAATATTGGAAAGGATGTGGAGAAATAGGAACTCTCATATGCAGCTAGTGGAACTGTGAATTGGTATGGCCACTGTGAAAAGCAGTATGGAGGTTCCTCAAAAAACTAAGAATTGACCTATCATATGATCCAGCAATCCCTTTATTGGGTATTTACCCCAAACACTTGAAAACTCATATTCAAAAAGATATTTACACACCAATGTTCATAGCAGCATTATTCACAGTGGCCAGGACATGGAAGCAACCAAAGTGTCCTATGAAAGATGATTGGCTAAAGAAGCTGTAGTACATATATACAATGGAATATTACTCAGGCATAAAAAGACATGAAATAGTGCCATTTGCAACAACATGGATAGACCTTGAAATGATCACAGAAGGGAAATAAGCCATACAGAAAAGGTTGAACATCACATGATATCACATATGTGGGATATAAACCTAAAAGCAACAAATGAACAGGACAAACAAACAGAGACTCATGGACATGAATGATGGACTAGTGGTTACCAGAAGGGAGAGGGGAGGGGGAAAATAAAAAATAAAATGTGTAAAAATTATGTATATATAGTATGAAAAATAAATTTAAAAGATAAATAAATTATGTTTTAGCTCTCAAAAAATTTAAAAAATGACAAAATAAAAGTACTTATGACAGAGAAGTCATTACTTAGGAACACATTTTCTCAATAGATTTTGTGTGTGTGTGTGTGTGTGTGTGTGTGTGTGTGTGTGTGTAAGAGATAAAGATAGATGAGGAGGAAGGGAGGGAAGGAGGAAGGGAGGGGGGAGGAGGAGAGGGAGAGAGAGGGAGAGAGACAGTTTTAAATACAATTTGTTTTATTTGTTTATTATACATACCAAGGATCAACAAGAAAGCCCACTCCAAATCCCACAGGCACTGCTATGGAAAATAACCATAAAATTATTGAAGGTGTAAGGGAGAAAGAAACTTTCCTCTACCTCCAAGATTCTTTCGGCTGGTCTAATAATTAAATAGACATGAGACAGATCAGCAAGAGAAAATGACCAAATTTAATTACATATGTATGTAGAGGAACCCCACATACATAAGAAAAGCAGAGACCCCACATATGTGAAAGGTTTTAAGACAGGAAAATTGAGGTATATATGACATTCTTAGTTAAGGATCACTTTGGGGCTTCAGAGGGGAGGAAGGTCATTGCAGGACAATAAGAAGGGCAGATGTTCAGTAATTAGAAGTTTGTCCTGCCCTATAGATAGGTCACAAATGGTTATCTCTGATAATCACTTATCTGGCAAAGCCCCAAATTCAAATTCTTCTAGGTAGTTAAGGGGGGTAGGGAGAAAAAAGTTTCTTTTGAACCTGCAGGGTCTTGACTGCCTTAGCTCAAAACAATCTGCATACTACAGAGGCACATCTTGGGTGATTCATTCTGAACCTCCACAAAGGTCAACAATCAATTGAACAATGTGTTGTGATTTGAGATTCAGGGTTCATAGAATTCTAGTCTTCATTTTTGCCTTTAACTAGACATGGCTTTGGCTACATCATGTCTCTTTCTGTGTTCATGTTCCTTCCTTCACTTGCAAAATGAGGTTAATTATAAGGATAACCTCCTCTCAAAGTGTTTTGTGGTTGTCGACTATTGTAATGAGCAAGTCTTTAGTACTAAGGATTAGCAGCATCAACCAGCCATACTCTTTGCTGATAATCGTATGGGTGGGAATGGAAATATCACATATCAGTTTTTTTTGCAAAGAAACCAGGTAAGGGTCACTCTCTTTTAACAAATGTCAGTTCAAAAGAAATAAATGTTTCTGGTATAGTGCAGACATTTAGATACCTCTCCATAAATTCCCCTCTTAGAAATAGATACTCTTAAATCTCAGGACCCAGAAAGGAAATGCAAATTAACTTCACCATATTCATAGTAGATATTTAGTCTTTTCTATTCTTGTAATGTCTCCTTTGGCTTTGGCATATCCTACAAGTCTCTTTGTTTCCAAACTTCTCCATGTGTGTAGAAAACAGGCCTCAGAAACATGGACTATTTTTCCCAAGCAGAAAGAGGCACATAATCTTATTGTGCCTTAACACTGGTCACCTAGCACCAATTTGTGGCTCACAGGGTGACCAACACAGAAAAAAGCACCATTCTGTGCCAGCATCCTATTGATATTTGTGCATCCCTGATCTTTTCTATTTCCACAATAACCCTGAGTTATTTTGCACTTAAAGAAAGTTAATATTAGAGCTTAAGAACCTTCTTTCTATGACCACATAGCTATAAAGTGACAGAGCAGGAAGCTCAGGTTTTTCCTGAGATAATACATGAAAAGTGTTCAGAGTAGTCTCTGATTTACAGAAAATCCCATGTTGGCTCTTCTTTAAGTCATTAACTACACCTAAGTGTTTCTCCAAGAATGCCACTTCTCTCTTCTGACAATGATTCCCATGTGCCTGGGACAAAAACAAAGACACTACTTGAAGATGTCTTCATTCCCAGATCCCATTCATAGGAACCTGAGACCAAGTATTTGTCCGATTTATGGGCAAAGACACTGTTTCCCATTTTAAAAGTCAGTTTCCAAAAGTTGTTTGAGAGAACATCTTCCTCTCTTATTCTGCCCTGCCTCTGACCTTTCTGTCTGATGTGAAGTTGCTGACATTTTCTTGAAGTCCCCAGAGGCACATGGCCGACCATCACAGGTTTACCTCTCTCTTTAATCTTATGAAGGCATGACTATGCCTTGTGACATGCATGGTTTATACATCAAAAGCATTCAGCACAGATACATAAATTTATGAATAAGTAAGACTTGTTCTCTCTCTGCTTGAGGGAGAGATGAAAAGCCATGTGAATGCCACATAGCACTTTCGCCACTGTCGGGAAAATTTCCTGGGGCTGAAAGACCAAAGGACGAGACTGAGAACTCTGACATTATGTTAAGAGTTTTTATTAAGGAAACTTACAAAGGAGGTGCAGAGGAAGGTTCTGGATGGCGGCAAGACACCATGGATATCTTCCACGCAGTGTGGCAGATGCTAAGGGTTTATATAGGACAGGGAAGAATGGATGGGGTACTGGAGCATGATCTGCCCAAGACAGGAGAAAACAGCTATCATGCTTGCCCAGGATGGGCATCAGCATGTTCCAGGAACCAGCACAAACCAGCACACTATGGGGAATAGGGGTGAGAACAGTCTCTGAGGGGACTTAGGGAGGCAATCTCTGTCCTGCCCTGGATCTAGCTGGCAGATCTAGCTGCTCTCAGGCAGTAGTCACTTCATGGAATAGTCTTTCCTACACACACACACACACATACACACACACACACACACAAATGATAATTATGTGACACGATAGAGATGTTAACTAACAGTATGGCAAGAGTCATATTGCAATATATAAATGTATCAGATCAACATGTGTACACCTTAAACATACACAATGATATATGCCAATTATTTCTCAATTTAAAAAAAAGAATACTTTATTGATCTACAAGCTACTCTGCATAAAACTTCATTCAATTTCTAATTAACATTCTAACACCATTGACTTGTTATATACCATAATGGAAGCATAAAGTTCCTTCTCTAAAGGAAAACAGGAAATATAGGCTTATCTTTTACATAAATGCTGTTCCTCCCCAGCAGCCATACTGGTAGCTGCTTTGGAGTTCCCCCCCTCTGACTCCCTCCCCACAAACTACACCTGTTTTGATGCTGGGTATAAATAGCTGTTGAAGTTCAAGTATGTAAGAAACTAGTTTTAATGTTTTATTCTAATGTTGAATTCAGCTCAAATTCTAGTGTACAAGAATGAGAAAAAGGTGGCTGGGGATGGATATGAGAGGAGACATTAGGAAACCCTAGGGAAATGAGGAAGGAAAGTGAGAAGGTACAGGCAGAGAGAGAAACTGTCCAGAAGTCCTGTTTCCTCCACTTTGCTAAAGCCTGAAAATGTTTACACAAAATGTGGTTTTATAATTAGGATGACTATACTTGCTGGTTTGCCTGGGATAACCTCAGTTTTTTCCTGTTGCCCTAAAATGCTGATTAATTTGCTTCTTTCATTCTCAAAACTTTCATAATTGAAAAATAAATCATATGGTTACTCCATTTGTAATCTAGTCTCCAAAGTTCCAGTTTTATGTCAATACAGTATTATTTAACTATAAAGGATTATATTTCAGCAAGTCAAGATTTTTATTTATGTCTAACCTTCTTCTCAAAAAGATATATGCAGCAGCCCCATGTTCATTGCAGCATTATATACAATAGCCAAACATGGAAACAACATAAGTGTCCATCAATGAATGAATGGAAAAAGAAACTGTAATGTGTACACACACACACACACACACACACACACACACAATAGAATATCACCCAGCTATAAAATAGAAGGAAATCTTGCCATTTGCAACAACATGGGTGGATTTTGAGGGCATTATGCTAAGTGAAATAAGTTAGACAGAGAGATAAATACTATAAGATCTCACTTATATGTGGAATCTAAAAAAAAAAAAACAACAAAAACAAAACAAACTTGTAGATATAGAGAACGGATTGATGGTTGCCAAAAGCAGGGTTAGGGTGGGGGTGGGGTGAAATGTGTGAAGGATCAAAGGGTACAAACTTACAGTAATAAAATAAATAAGTCATGAGATATAATGTAGAGCATGATGAGTATAGTTAATCATACTGTATTGTATATTTGAAAGTTGGTAAAAGAATAGATCTTAAAAGTTCTCATGACAAGATAAAAATTATAACTATATGTCTATCAACAGGTGAAAACAAATGACAATATATATTTTTATTGAGATATAATTGACATATAACATTGTGTAAGCTTAAGATGTATAATGTGTTAATTTGATATAGTTATATATTGCAACATGATCACCGCCATAGTTTTAGCTATAAACTCCTGTCACATCACATAATTATTATTTCTTTTTTACAGCATTAAGATGTAGTCTCTTAGCAATTTTGTAGTACATAATACAGTATTGTTGACTATAATAATTGTGCTGTGCATTAGAGCCCCAGAATTTATTTATCTACTAGTTGTATTCGTAATAGAGAAAAAAGCAACTATAGTAAATGTTAACTGAATGTACTCATATTTCAAGAATATCCTCATTCTCTTACTTTTGCTGGCCCTCCCCTTGTCTGCCAGTGTTAGCAGATCATGTTATTAGGTTGAATAGATCAAGGATACACGGAGATGGCAATTCTTTCTTATTCGATCTCATGAGGCTACACAAGGAACAGTTACCTAATTAAGAGTGCCTTGAAAGCAATGTTCAGTACATTCACTCCCAAAAAAAAAAAAAAAGTACAGAGAACACAACAGAATGCAAAAATAAAATGGTGAGGAAATTTTATGTGGTTTTGGTTACTATTTTACCCTACCTATTCCAGCAGAAATTTGAGAAAACACACAAATAAAACTATAAATTAAGGAATGAAGACTTGCTAATTAAATTAGAGCACCTAGGCCAAATATAGTTGCTGCAATTGAAATTTCTCTCTGAAATGTTAAGCAGTTAGGTCCTAAAGGAAAACATTATAACTTAGGTAGCCATTAATAGGGAACATCCGTATATATTTCCACATAGAACTTCAGCTAGAATATTCCTGGCCTCTCTCTTCATTCCTCACTTACCCATAGGAAAAGTGGCTTAAATGATTAGTACATTTAGGAGAAGAAATGAGATGTGCATGGTTCAGCAACTTCTAGGCTCTCCACGGAGAAGGTTAACACTAGCCTGCTCTCTACCATATGATAAGAAGCTGTGTCTTCCAAAGAGGCCTGAAGTTATCCAGTTTGCCTGTAACACAATAGGGAAGTTTAATTTTAAGTCGATGTATGAGTAAGTCCAGTCTAGACATACATCAAAATCATGTCCTCCAATATAGCTTTTATTGTACATAATTAGCTAACATTTTTACATCCAGTCTGGTTCTGTGTCTATTTCTCAATTTTTCTGCCAGATTTTATGTGCCAGGCTTCCAGAAAACAGAAACAAATTGACTCTATCTCAAGAGCTCACAGGTTGGTAGGGGAAAAAACAAGTTAACTAAACAATATGATAAGTATTGTAATAGAGGTAAATACAGGGTATTGTGTATGTACACAAGAATAGCATCTTCTTAGCCTCAGGTAAAGAGGATTCAGAGAAGAAGACCCAGATATGATATGAGTTACATCTTCAAAGAGAAGTAGGAGTTTCCTGGATGGAGAAGAAAGAAAGAAAATATTCTAGGCAGGGGTCATCAAACAAAGTGGCAAAATAGGATAATATTTGAAGGAAAATCATATAAAATATTTAAATATTTACTCATTATTTAGCTATAAATTTTGAGAGGCTCAGTCTTAATACACTGAATTATTTTTGCATTCCTAGAATAAAATCTAGTTGATCTTGATACATTTAGCTATTAAAATGCAGTTGCATTCAATTTGCTAACATTATTTAGGATTTTTGCATTTATTTCATTATTAAGATTTGCCTATAATTTTTTCTTTTATTTCTGCTATTACTCACTAATTTGGTTTCATGGTTATGTTAGCCTTGTAGAATGAGTTATAAAGTTTTCCATCATTTTCAATGTTACGTAAACAACATTATCCCTAAAAGTTTTGAAAGACTCCATATTTAAAAGCATCTTAACCTGGTGTCTTTTTAAGAGGTAGAACTTTTAGGAGCATTGCTATTTCTTCTATTGTTGATCAGTTCAAATTTTCTGCCTCTTCTTGTATTATTTCATAACTTATATTTCTTAGATGATATCCTAGTTTGTCTAAATTTTCACTTTATTGACAGCTTAAACTTTGAGTATTCCTATAATTTTTAAACTTCTTGAATATTTACATTCTTCTGTTCTTTTTTCTTTTCTTTTCTTTTCTTTCTTTTTTTCTTTTTTCTTTTTTCTTTTCTTTTCTTTCTTTCTTTTTTTTTTTTTTTTTTTTTTTGCCTTTTCAGCTGTTTTTCTTTCATCAGTTTTGCAAGAGTATTGTTTGTTCTGTTAATATGTTCGAGGGACCAGCTGTTGATTTTACTTATCTTATTTGACCTTTCAAAAGTATCAGACATGCATTTTGTTTCATCTCTTGGCTCTAATTGACACAAAATTCTTAAAAAAGATGCTATGGGAAATGACAGTAATTCATGAGAAAGGGGAGCCCTCTGGAGGCTGAAATTTCAAAGTTTAGTGTTTACTGGGATTGTACTCCATAATCAAAACCAATAAAAATAACAACCAATAAAAAGATAATAGAGAAAACATCCCACTTGTAGTAACAGCATATAAAACAATAAGAAACATGAAATGCATATAATAATAGTGCCTACTGTGTGCTAGATACTGTTTTAATAACTTGACATATACAAATGCATTTAATCTTCATAATAACTCTAGGAGGCACTATCATTATCATCTCCTATTTTACAGAGGGGAAATGAAATACACAAAGGTGAAGGAACAGGTTGTATGGCTAGTAAATGGCATACCTGAATTTGGAATCCAGGCAGTCTGATTCTTACACACGTGCTCTAAAGAACTAATGCTCTATGAAAGCGTTTGCATGTGTGCATACAAATACATAGAAATTGTAAAATTATAAAACTACTGGGAGAAATGAGAGAAGACTTGAGTAAGTGGAAAACCGAATCAAGTTCACTGACTCTGAAGACTCTTTGTTAATATATGTCAATTCTCAAATTATAACTTTTATTCCATCTCAGTCAGAATCCTAGTTTTTTAAAAAGTTGGATCTTGACAAAATATTTCTTATGTTTATTTTTAAGAATAAAAAAATACTAGTAATTTCTCTTTTTAAAAAAGAGCAGTGAATAAATCTGCCACCCAGAAATTAAAATTTCAGTAGTTAAAACAGTATAAGTAAACCAACAAAGACAGCCCAGGAGTAAACTATCAGCGGAACAAATTACAAATCTAGAAAGTTTATGTATTTACATTTATATAAGAATTTAGCATATGGGAGTATATGATAAAGATGTTAAGTTAAAATTAGAAGGAAAAAATCAATAAATAACTCACTAAACTATATTTAAAAACTGTTAAATTATAAACCTATTTCATGTTTCATACACTTACATAAACATGCACCCACACACACATATACACATAATCTCAAAGATTCTAAATGTAAAGGATGACATGATAAAAACAGTATAAGAAAATATATTCGAATATCTGTACAATCTTTGGGATGGAGGTGGCCTTTCTAAACATGAATCTAAAAGCATAAATAGTAAGGAAGAGATGATAAATTTGGCTATAGAAGAAAAAAAATCAAAAAATTATTCTCTCAATTTTCTTCTTTCATACTGACTTTATATAACATATAAAAACTTGTTTGTCAAAGGTGTGTGGCACTGGTGTCTTAAGTGAATACTACAGACTACAATCTAATGTTGCCTAAGATATTTTATCAGAATGGGAGGGTTTGTTTTCCTTCTGCCTAAAGGAACAATAAATACTATGTATGAGGATGAGTCACATCCTAAAATGCTTTTATTCTTGGTGGCCAATATATCTCTCATGACTCTTGACCTGAAACTGTATGTTCTTAACAGACATTTACTCATTTATTCAGCACATATTCAATAACTACCAAGACTAAGGTATAGATCTGGGATACAGTGGGGAACAAAACTCTGAAGTCACAGGTGTAGAAAAAATCCTCACCTGGAGACAGAATTTTTGGAGTAGAGTATAGATCATCTTAGAGCACTTCTGCTCTTTGGCAGGTCACTTTATCTCTCTGAGCCTCAGTTTCTTTATCTGTTAATAAAGTATAATAATACCTTGGAGAATTGCTGTGAAGGTTAGAACCAAACCAACACAGATTTATTGAGCTCCTAATCTTTGCCAGATTCTTAACACATAGGAAAGAGTGTTTGCAAAATTCTACATAAAAATATGTTAGTATCACAGAGCAAGTTCTCTGCTCTATAGGAGGTATGAGTAAGAGGACAAAAAAGCATATGTGTGTGTATATATACGTACATATTGAAAGTGACAAAAGCTCCACCAGAAAAACAAAATAAAGGATCAGAGAAGATTAGGGAATTCAGCTGGGAAGGTATAAAATGTGGTTAGATATTTAGACCTCTAGAAGTATGTGAGAAGGATAACATAGACAGAGAGTATAATATGAGGGGAGGCAAACAGAACAAAAAGCAAAGAGAGTATACAGAGAACAGTACTTTAACAAAGTGTGGGATGGATGAAAGTCAGCAGTAACTGTAAAAAGTTTGGAGCCAAATCACAGAGTCCTGAAGGCCAAAGTAAGGACTTTAAACTTGATTTCTTCAGAAACAAAGAGTTGTGCACAATGTATGAACTTGGGCATATGACTGACTTGGGTTTTAATCTTAGCTCCTCACTTCCTAACAACATAGTATCGAGGAAGTCACTTAGCCTCTCTAAGCCTCATTTCTCATCTATATGATAAATGTACTAAGCATGGTACTTTTAAATACTTGTTGCTTGGTTTGGCATAGTTATTATGTATAGGCATTGGCTGACCACTAAAGGACTTTGGAGAGTATAATGGATATAATTTAAATTCTACAGAACTATGCAGATTTAATTTGAGGCTAGGAGAACAGTTAGGAGAAAATTACAGTAGTCTTGGAGTCCTGGGGATACAGAAAAGTTGAAAATCAGAAGAATCAAAATAAGTTTTAGGAAGAAAAATACATTATAGGGAAGAGAATGAAGATAAACATGAGAAGAAACAACGTATGAACTAAATTACAAGGGTGAGTAAGGATAAGATAAAGAATCCAAGGGGAATAATACTCTTTGCCTTATTTCTTATTTATTTTTTCTGTAATACAGAATGCATTTTTGTAGGCAGCATAAATGATTTGGGAAATAAGGTAGAGCATGAATATTGAAAGAAAACAATGCTGGAGAGAAAGAGGAATACTTATCCACAGAAAGAAGAGAGTAAAAAAAAACAATGTCAAATGAGGCTACATAGACATTTTGAGATAAAAAGTGAAGAAACACAATTTCCCATTCAAGAAGAATGTGATGTCATCTGCAGGGAATGAGGTAGGTTTTGTATATACTGCTAGAAGAATGTGGAGAGTGTGGAAATAATTTAGTCTTTGGTTAGTTTAAATGAGGATTTAATAGCCTTGGGCCTATTAATGTTTTAGGTTGGATAATTTCTTTTTATGGGAGATGGGAGCTTTCCTCCTCATTTTAGGATGATTAGCAGAACCCTGGCCTATACCTATTAGATGCCAGTAGCACCTTTTCCCCAGTTGTGACAATCAAAAATTTCTTCAGGAATACCCAAAATACCCTGGGAGGCAAAATCACCTCCACTTGAGAACCATTGATCTGGGTATTGCATGAAAATGATAAGGGGCCTAACCATATGGACGTAGTCTTGAGACTCTCACGTCTAGAACATTGCTGGCACACAATGACTCTGTCTCTATTGGTATTGAAGGCTTATCTGAAGCTGCATAGCATATATTAATAATAAAACCAATAACCCTGAATTTTATGGTTTTATGATTTTCTTTAAAATAATGAAAAGTCCAGGTGCAGAACAGATAAGAGAAACCAGGAAGCTAGAGGCTAAAAGAGGGGAATTTTTAAAGGAGAAGTTCGCTATTAGTGTCTATTTTTCTTTTTTCTTTTTTTCCTATAAGAGACAACACAAGTTATCTAACCTGATATTAAATTTGTACATATCAAGCATATCGTAGGTGTTCAAAGTTATTGTTTAAATTAATTTATATTCTGAGGTACAAGGTTGGGTCTAAGTTTAAAATATAAAGTGGCAAAAATTGATGTTTATAAAATCTTTTGACTTATGGGAAAAGCTTAACCTTAGCTTTTCATAAAACAATCTTTCCTGCATATCAAATTATTATTAATGTAATTCCTTTCTTCCTAAATTAGCTCAACGTCCTCACTCCTCCATTTAAAAAAAATATAAAACATAAATGCAATCAAGGATGCCTCAAACAATATTAAAACCTTTTTTGGAGAGAAAAAGAGAATGATTTTTCCACCTTTTATAAGGATCGTGTTGGCTACCCTGGATATTTGTGACATTTGTTATAACTTTTTATTGTTTCAATTTACAATTTTAGGCCCTAGGAAGTTATATGTTTTATAAATTGGTTCATTTTCCATTAGGTACATAAGAGTACTGCTACATTTTTTGTGGTTCCAACTGCTAGGTTAACCTGGGGAAAGAAATATCTAAATGAATTATCTAATCAATTATTTTTCTGTATCTCTAGAACTTATTTGTTAAAATAATAAAGCATTACAGTCATGCACTGCTTAACAATGGGGACGCATACTGAGAAATACGTCATTAGGCAATTTCTTCCTGCAAATGTCATAGAGTGTACTTACACAACCCTAGATTATTATAGCCTACTACTCACCTAGGCTATATGGTATAGCTTACTGTTCTTAGGCTACAAGCCTGTATATCATGTTACTATACAAAACAACAGAAGTTTAAATCAAGCACAAGTGAAAATGATGCAATCAAGAGCCACGATTTATATGAGGCTGCTGCCAGATTAAAACAGATTACTATTTTACAGCAAACTTATTTCATAAGTAGGAAGAATATGCTCTACAAAAAGCAATAAAAAGTATAGTAAATACAAAATCAGTAGCAGTCATATATTATCATAATCAAGTATTATGTAATGTACATAATCATATATGCTATACTTTTATATGACTGGTAGCACAGTAAGTTTCTTTACACCAGCATCACCACAAACACGTGAGTAATGCATTGCACTGTGATGCTATGATGGTTATGACATCACTAGGAGATAAGAATTTTTTGGCTCCATTATTATCTTATAGGACCACCATCACATAAGTGGTCCTTCATTGACCAATATGTTATGTGGCACATGACTGTATTTCCTTTTCATACTCTCATAACTCGTGACAATTTCCTTAGGATAAAATTAGTTATTTATATAAACATCTTATTTTCCCTGCCACACTGACAGAGTAGAATCACTTGCTCTCCCCAACTAGCATAGTTCTTTGCACATATTATGTGCTTAAAAATAATCAATGGACAAATCAATGAGTGAACAACTATATCTCACTGGATGGAAGTCAGTGTATTCTAGTTTCACCTATGTAATTTTGGGCAAATTGCTTAACCTCACTGGACCGTCAAATATGAGAGATGTTAAGGCAAGTGCTGCCCAAGGAAATATTAAAAGTGTAGAGTTAGCCCTTCCATTTTTCCCAAGGGAATGGACTCTGGAGCATAACTGTTTATTCTAGCCTCTGGCTTCTTTGGAGGTACAGAGCCAAGTCTAAGCATGGAGATATTTTTTATCCTGGCCAAAAGCTTAGCTTAAGTGAATTTTTCATTGTGTGTAAAAGACCCAATACACATGTGAAGTTATGAAATGGCTCAGAATCAGAAAAATGTTGAGGGACTGAACATGTGGAACAGAGAACAACCATACTGTTTATAAAGGCAAATGTTGCAGAAATAGGCTGTAATGACATCTGGCTTCTTTATTTGAAAAAAGGTAAACTATAAATATAAAATATTAGGTTTCTCTTCTATACTTATGAAAAATTTCCTTACATGCTGATGCTACCACAGCTCTTTTCTAGAATTATTATCTAGTTTAATTAGATCTAATACGTGCACTAAAATGTTTGCTCTCAATCTACTGATGTAAAATAGTCCTTTACTGATCAAAAGATATTATGTGAGGCTACACCCATAAATTAGCAACCACAAGATGAATTACTTATGCAACACATTTGTGCAATATTATTTCATTCCATATATCTAGATTTTCTGCATGATCTGGTTCAGACTGCAATTTTGCAATTCTGTCTCAAGCTAATTATCTACCATATTCATCCCATGCTCACTTTGACTGATGTCTGTGTGTGTGTGTGATAACTCATACACATTAGTGCTCCTGCTAAAACACTAAAAACTGACATGTAATAGACAATGCAAAAGAATTTTGATAGCTATTATTTCAAAATAACCTAATGCCAGATTTTAAGAAGTGAATTAAATATTCATTTCAGAGCCTTCTCTTGATAAGGCATTGTGTTAGTTACAAATTACATAAAGATAATTAACACATGGTTCATAGTCCACAATCTCAAGAAGATTGCATTCTGGTGGGGGAGGCAAACATGAACAAAACAATTATAATGCAAAGCATGAAAACTGTCCAAAATTGGATATTGACAAAAACTGTAAGAGTGCCAACATGGTAACAACTAATTCTATCAGTGGGAGGAGGAAACATCTGAACTGAACCTTACCAAATAAATAGGCTTTAATCATGTGATCAGAACACAAAATAAAACAGCAGTAACAAAGACTTGGAAGTAAAAGGATCTGGGAGATGTTCAGAGGATGGCCAATTGTTCAGGATTTAAAAGTAAATAGGGTTGAGCGAGTAGGTGTTCCATGCTAAGGATTTCATATTTTATCCTGTATGTGATAGAAAGATGAAAGAGTTTGGGCATGAGACTGATAGTCTCAGTTGTTTTAGAAATATCATCCTGGTGACAGCATATAGAATTGTCTGAAGAAATTAAAAAAAAAAAAAAGAGCAACTTCAGACAAGGATTTGTGAGCTTCTTAAAGGCAAAGATTTGTTTTCCTTATTTTTGCACCTTTATTGACTCATATTGTGCCTGGCACAAAGTATGTTCTCAATAAACATTAAACACTATTACTATGGCCTCAGCATAGGAATACACAACATGAGAATACAACAATGAAGCATAACATTACAAGATATTTCCAGAAATGTGTGTAAATGATCTGGATGGCAGAGGGGTTCTCCCGTCCACCCTTCCTTTATGGCCACTCAGCTTAGTTATTACTCAAGTATGTATAAACCTGCTCTATTTCCACCCAGATTCAAAATAATAATGGTGAAAATAATGGTGAATTATAAATGAATGGAAAATGTAGTCATTCTAACATTCTCTTCATATGCATAATTTTAGAAATGATGCAGAAATATTAGCTAAGGAAAAATCGCATGATTTAGATATGGTAAAATTCATTATTGATATATAAAGAAAATTACTTTAAGAAATTTCTAAAAATAAGCAGGGAGAAAATATTTGTAAAACATATGGCAGGTCAAGAGTAAATATTCCTCTTAAAGAGTATATGGGCTAGTTAATTTTACCTGGTTTTGCAATTTTGTCTTATACTTTTTAGCTGCTTAATCTTGGGCAAGATACTTAAGTTCTCAATGTCCCAGTTTTTTCATCTGTAAATTGGGGTTTGGAAGATAGTACTTAGTTTACAAGTAGTTGCAAAGTGTTTAAGATAGTGCTTGGCATATAGTAAATACTCAACAAAAGTTAGCTATTTTTAAATTATGATTCTTAATGTGGCAGAGATTACTATATATTTCACCAAATCTGTTCTCTCCTTATTTTAATAATATAATCTTCAAGTTATAAATATGCACATGACTCTCTAGAATAAATACTGACTTCCTAGACTTTATTACAACTAAGAGTTTACCATGTGACTAGGACCTGGACAATCAGATATAAGCAGAAGTATCATGTGACAGTTTATGGGAACCTTCCTGAAGAGACAACTGGATACTAACCTGTTCTTAAAATTAAACAGTATGAAATTACTAAGGATTGGTGCGGATACAAAGTAATAAGAACTCTCAAATATTGCTAGTAGAAGTGTAAATTTGTACAATACTCTGGGAAACAATTGGGCATAATTGAATAAATGTGAATATAGGCGTATTCAATAAGCCAGAAATTCATGCCTAAATTTGTATTCTAAAGAAACGTATATATGTACTAGAATACGTGTAAAAGGATATTGATAGCAGCTTTATTTGTAATTGTCAAAAATTATAATAATCCACAGGTCCATCAACAATGAATGGATAAATTAAGATATATTTATACGATGATATACTTCTCTGCAAGAAATTAAATTATACACACACACACACACACATACACACACACACACACACACACACATACAACAATGTCCTTGAATAAAAGCAAGGACAAACTAACACAAATAGTATGATTCAAAGACAGGCAAAACTATATCATTTAGAAATGCATGCTTGGGTGAAACTTTTTAAAAAAGCAACACAATGATTACCATCAAGTCAGGATTATAGTAATCTCTAGGTTTAGGGGGAGACTTCCTCTAGAGAGAGTTGTGATTAGAAAGGTAAATAGAACTTCAGAAATTCTTACAATGCTTTGTTTCTTTCAGTGCTTTGTTTCTTGAGTGGAAGTTGCATGGATGTTTCTTTAAAATAACTTTTTAAACTATACATTGTTTTATGTACTTTTTATATGAATATTATATTTTACAATTTTAATAACAGATGTACCAAAAAAACATTGTGCCCTTGTCCTTTTTCCTTCCTTCCTCCATCCTACTGCCTGAAACACAAACACTGTAACCTGAGACCATGATAACAAAAATCACAACATAAAAATACCAGAGTAATGAGCTGGAAGGTAAGTTCCTGAGGACTTTGTGGGGTGTAGCTGCCATATCAGTTCTGAACCTTTTACCTCTGTACTTCATTTACATGAATGAGAAATAAATTTTATATTATTTTGGAATTTTCCATTATATATAGCCAAACCTGATTAGTTCATTCTAATATACCTATACACAAGACCTTCCAAAAGACAACCCATTCAATAGAAAAATTGGCTGATCTCTTACATCCACAAACATACGTTGTACACACAAACACACACATATACATAATTAGGCAATTACTTCATGGAAGAAGAAATCCATAGGGTTCATAAACATTCTAAAAAGTGTGTAATCTCAGCAGTAATCAGCAAAAGGCAAATTAAAACGAGATATTTTTCACGCAGCAGATAAGCAAATACTTTTAAAAGCAATATATTCATTTCTATTGAGTATTCAGGATAATGGTTTCTCTCGGGCCCTGTTAATGTAAATTGCTATAAATTTTGGAAGGTAAACTGACAATATCTATTAAATTTGAAATGCTCTTACCGTTTGAGCCATCAAAGCAACACAGATCTGTACCATAGAAATAAAAGCAAACAATCTGTTAAATCAGTAGTAGAATATTTAAATTATGGCACATTCTTACTATGAAATATTATATAACTGTTAAAAATGATTTTATCTATATGTCTTGATCGAGAAGGTTGTTCTTGATGTGTTGTTTGGTGAGAAAGATAAGTTACCAATTCTTATATAATTTTCCAACCTATTTTGTGTATTCATTTCTATAAAAATTTATGTGAATATGTAAGGTATGAAAAAACACATTCCAAATCAACATCGGTTACCTGGGATTCAGGGTAGTAATAAAGATTACTTTCTCAGTATTCACTTTTAGATGGTTTTACTTGTTAATGATGAGTATAACTATGTGTTACTTTTGTTTTACATGATTTTAAAATGATTTTAATAAAAGATATGCATCCAAGAATGCAGAATAATTAATGCACCTTAATGCCAGATGAATATCTTTGTAACTGATTATTGCCAAACATTAAATTCATATCACTAAAGCAAACTGCACAAACCTGTACAAATAAAGTAGGTAACTTAAGAGAATAATGTGGCTTAACCACTGACATTTCATAATTCATATTTCACTAATAATTAACTTGAAAGGTAACCACATGTTAGTAAAATAAATGCAACCTTCTGAAAAGGAACTTGATGCTAAGCAACGTGATGGAAAGGAAGACAGGAGTTCATAAATACAGAGGAAAGGACAATTCTTTTTGCCTTCTCAGGTAGGTCTACAGATTCCCAGATGAGTGTGTGTGGAGGGGGCTATCAATCAAGGTATACAATCCTGGTGCTACAATTCTAATGTATCTTCTGACCCCTCCTCAAATGTTCTTGCACCATCAAGGTATAGCCTACATGTAGCCACACCTGAGTCACATCTGCCTCCTCTCTTTTGCTTTCCTCGTTCCCTGAATCTGTTGGGTTGCTAAATCGTCTCAGTTTTACCTCTGGAACGCTTCTGTCCTGGCCCTCCCGCTGGCCCTGGGGCGTTGGGCCAGGATTAGTTAATAATACTGGAGCTGCCACTACCAAACCTTTGCCGGGTTTTCCCGACCTTTCCCATCCAGCTCTTTCCAGCTTCTTCCCACCCCCTTTCACTACCATTATGCTCCTGTGCGCGGTGTGATCAAGGTTTTGACTGCCCGCGACGGCCTCGGCGCTAACCAGGACCCACCTCCCGGGCCTCACACGCTTGAGCGCCCCTGGGTGTGGGCAACTACAGACGGAAGAGCCAGGAGCCCAAGGGGTGGGGCAGGGGCGGGGCCTGGCCTGGCTGGCCAATGGGAATGCTGATAGCAGGGGCAGAGGTCACGTGTCCAGCCGGCGGGAATTTTTCCCAGCGGCGACCAGTAGGAGGCGGTTTTCCCTCTGGTAGAAGCTGTGAGGGGCAGGAGGGACGGGACAGGTTCTTGAGCTGAGGGGGACGGAAAGATCAGGGTGTGGCCTAGGGTGGACAGCTCCGAAGCCTCCAGAAAACAGAATTATGTAGCCCTGGGAAGACAAGACCCCCCAAACCAGCGTTCGCCGTGCTTAAGTCGGTGAGAATAGAGGCTGTGAGGGACAGAAGAGCCATGGGACCTCGATCCCACTGTATATATGGAGTTGTATGGCGTCAGCAATCAGAAAATAGGGGAACCTCGCTGCTTCTGCGATGTTAACGTGGTTGAAGTGTCGTTTTCATGCGCAGGAGGAAGGGAGGAGAGCCATCTGAGGCCTTAGGCAGGGGGAAAGAGGTGGGAAGGCAACCTGAAGATTCACACTCACTCGTGTGTGGTCTTAAATAATTTGGAGACTTGTATGCCTTTGTACATATGTACGTTCACCCTCGATATATGTACAATTTTATTTGTCAGTTATACCTCAGTGACACTGAGAGGAAAAAACCATAGGAAACCTTACTTTTCTGCCTTGTGCATCAGTCCCTGACCTAGTTATTCATGTGCCTTTCTTATTTTGGCCCAATAGATACCTAGGTCAGCAGGTAGCACAGGAGAAATAAAATCTTTAAAAACAGGTAAGGAAAAATATTTCAAGAATTGTTGCAAATTTTAAATACCTTTTCTCTAACCGTGATTTTGCTCGTTCCCCCCTTGTCTTTGACTTTAGAAATAAGGCGAATTTCTCTCTCTTCCTATCCATCCACCGCTGTAAGATGGATTCAAATACTTGTAATGCGATGAAATTAAGTTGGCAGATGAAAGAAATTCTATGAATGTATTTAACATGTACCTAATTTAAGTATTATATGTTTAGACGAATTGAAAAGATTAACTTCAGTAGCAGTAATTATTGTTCAAGGTAGTTGAGCATGATAAATACAAAGCTAATAGAAATATTAGGCTTCACGAGAAAGGAAAATTTGAGATACATGCTGACAAACTGAATGGATAAACTAGGTAGAGTTGGTTTTTAACTTTTTGAAATGACTTTTAAAATGAGGCACAATCATAAATTTTTTTCTGAAAGCACAATATCAAGAAATGGAAATTGTAGAAGAAATATTTACTTTAAAGATAAGTGATACATTGTATGGAAAAGGTATGAAAGTATAATGATTGGAAATATATCCAGAAGAGATCACCAGTAAGAAAATGCTACGTCAGCATTGTTTAAGAGTGAAAGAGCGCGCCAACATTATGCATTTCTCACATTTGTTGACACCACAGACTCTAACAGTGTTAAAAATAATTCAGATAACTTACTGAATTTGTTTTCATTGGAAAGCTTATTGTAATATCCAAAATGTTTTGCAATTCATTGATCAAATGCAATAGTTGTGTTCTATGTTAAAAACTTGGTTGTTAGTGTTTTTAATCCAGTACTTGAGTAGTTAAGAAAGTTCACTTGATGATAAGTGAAAATAGGAATAAATTCATAGCCAATTAATGTAGATGATCTTCAAGTCTTCTGGTATAGTACCTTCACTATAGATTAATGAAATAGGTAAACCTCAAACAAATTTAAAGTGATAATGAAACTAAAGCAAGACCATTTGGATTACAATATATATTTCATTCACTAAATGCTTATTGACAAACTACTATGTGAAAACTTCTAGCTTACATTTGAAGTCTAGAAAACTTTTTGACTAATCAAAATGCTAAGAATTATCTGATAACCTGGGCCCTGTTCTAGAGTAACTTTTCTAAACTGTAATTCCTCTGGTTCTCATGCAAATGAAAACCATCTTGGACTCATTTAGCATTCTAAATTTTACTTATTGCTTCTTTCAGTGAATTTGTTGATTTACTAATACTGACCCACTTACCTAGGAATAATATGCCATAGTTGTTTTATTACAAATGAGCTAACAGTTAGGGAATTCTAACTTCAGGTTTTTTATGTTCTAAGTAAGAGAGTAGAATTTCCCAAATCATATTGCTCTACTTCAGCAGTTTTGTTCTTGGCTATTTCATTTCAAGGCTACTTAAGAAATATAGTTATCCTGAGAAAACCGCTCTATCAGTCTTGTGAAGTTCAGCTTCTTTTACAACAAAATGATCACATTAAATATATTTCAGTCCACCAACTAGAAGCTGTGTGTACTAAAGAATATGAAAATATATTAATTTTATATCAACATATAACATTTTTATTTTAGATAAAATCATTAATAAGTTGTTATGTTCATAGTTAATTTTTTTATCATTTGAAGACTTTTAAAATTATTTTTGTTTTTTCAGCTTAAATTTTATTGTGGTAAAATATACATAACATAAAATTCATCGTTTTAACCATTTTAAAGTGTACAATTCAGTGGAATTTAATACATTTACACTGTTGTGCAACCACACATCATTATGTAGTTCTATAAGATGTGCATTGCTCTCAAATGAAATCCTTTGGGAATCCTAAGCAGTTACTTTTCATTCTATACTCCTCCCAGAATCTGGAAAACGCTAATCTTATCTCTCTCGGATCCTTTTTTTTAAATGAATGAAACAAAGTTTTGTGATTAAGAATGATTTTTTTGTTCTTAGCTTTGCTATTTTACCAACATTTAATTTTAATTTTTATACTTACAGATGTTGAAATTGGTACTTTCAAGAAAGAAGATATGTTTTCATCATTCAAGTATTGTGCAATAGACTATTTATATGAGGTAGGTTGTTACTGGATTACCTATTTACTAATTATTGTGATATAAAAAATGTTATTTGAATTTACTATACAAATTCATTTAAAATTGTTTCCTACTTTTAATATACCTTTAAAAATGCCACTTTTGGAAGGAAATTATAGACAGTTTATCATGAAGTTAAAGTGTCAGCAGAAAAAATAATGTAAACTCTTAGAAAGTTTGGGCTGCTTTATGAACAATCTTAAGTAATCTTTATTGACAATATGGGGGAAAAAGCAATTTCAGTTATCTTTTTGATAAAATAACAATAACAGCATGTATTCACCACTTATTATGGCGCAGATACTTTGCTATTTTGCTGGATTATATCACTTGATCATTTGCTCTTTTGATGAGTTATGTCATTTGATTGTCATAACTACTCCTTACAGCAGATACTATTATTACACAGGTTTTACAATTTTACAGGTAGAAAACTGATGTCTAGAGAAGTTAATAGCTTGTACAAAGCTGAGACTCAAGCCAAACACATGGTTAAGAACTAATTGGAGTACTTATACAACAAAGTTCACTGTTCTTATGATCTTAATTGATAAGTTAAATTTTAGTTCTCTTTATAACTTTGACGTCATCTACCAAGAAAAAAAATACTCCAATATCACTGTGTTACATTTTACAGAAAATAAGAAATACATATAGGGATCTTCAGGTTTTATTATTCCCTCATAAATGCGGGAAGCAAATGTATCATTATAATATATTTATAGTAGGGAATCAGAAGTCATTGTTACGCAAATATATTTATGAATATATTGACCACTTGAAAAACTAGTTTGTACTTAAACATCCTCAAACTTTTATCCTTGCCATATTAATCTTAGTTTCTTGCTCATGTACCTCACCCCATGATACAGTACAAAATATTAATCAATGACAAATCTTATAAAAATATAGGATTTTTTAAAATTCATGAAAAGTGTTGAAGAACTACTCAAATAATAGGTAAATCTATTATCAAATGGGGATCTTGCAAAATTAGATCAGTTAACAAACAAGAAGAGAATGGTTTGAATATCAAGGGAGTCAGAGATGCCTTGGGAAATCCTCAAATATTTAATACCTTGGTTAAATCCTCAAATATTTTCTAAAAATAACTTCTTTATGATCAAAGGTGAAGTAATGACTAATATCACACATGTCATTACACCGTTTTGTGAGAAAATTATGACAAAAAGCTATTAATAAACTAATTATAAACAAAATTTTGGTAGGTATAAACAATCAAGCTGTTTTTCCTTCATGTTGTCAACCTTTGATCTTCAGTTTACATCAATTATGTTAACTGATTTTTTTTTGTACCATTTATTCTTGGATAATAAGGACCTCTTATTTACTATGTTATAACTCCTTCAGCAAATATAAAAACTTCTGAAAAATATTTAGAAACTATTATTTATCTAAATACATAAAATAGTGAATTTTGAGGGAAGTCACTGAAGGAAGACTTTATAGAAGAGCTATTGTTTACATGAGTCTTGAAAAATAAATAGGATTTTGATAGCTAGAAAAGAATAGCAGGACATTTTTCAGAGGCACACTATAGACCATACTGCTGATAAAGAAGTGACTGCTAAATGTTAAGTGGGATAGAGAGGAGACAAATCTATTTAAAGAGAACAATTGGTATTAGAGAATAATGGGATATAGAGCTGGAAAGTAAAGGCATAATCAAATTATAGAGAACTTTTATTTATTGAACTGATTAAACATCCTTTTAAAGAAACAGTTTTATTTATTAGATTTTTAAAAATTAGAAACACATTTGATGGTTGTCACAAGTGAAATAATGCAAAGACATAGAAAACAAAAGTTAAAACAACCATTTATACTAAGTGAAAAAAAGCACATTGTGAAATGGTGTATAAATGATGTGATTCCATTTTTTGCCAAATACACACACATTTTAGCCTAACCTAGAAAAAACTCTATAGTAAAATACACTAAACTATTACTGATATTACTAGGGACCTTGACTTTTTCAGAATTGGTTCTGTGTTATTTGGTATTTTATAATGAGCGTATATTACCTTTAAATAAAAATTTAAAAGAATAAAGAATTTCAATATTATGAATATTAATAAATAAATATGTTTAGTCTGTTAAATATGTTAAAAGATTTTATAATCTTTTTGCATAGAATATAGTTAGAAAGAAGTTTTGCAGAGATTCTTTATTTCTTCGAATTCCTTCATGTTTATATCAAGATGGAAATTATCAAGCAGGAGTTGTTGATGATAAATTTAGGAGGCCATGGACAAGAGGTATGTTTTATTTTTATTTCTCAAAAATCCATTTTAAAAAATCAGAGTTTAGCACAGTATTAAGAAAATGCAATGCTTTCTCATTAAATAAAATGTATTGCATTTATTCATTTTTATGACAGAATTGGGGTGACAAAGTAAGGAATTGGAAAGCTTATATTTGATATGAATAGAACAAATAAAAAATATATAGACAATAAAGTCTTGACATAGTCTAACATTTGTAAACATTTATTGTATTATAATAGGATCTCACTCAACTGTAGGAGGGCTGCTGTAAGTTGTAGCGATACACTGAATATAAAGCTATTTTTAAATGTATATGTACAAAATATTATCTTTTGCTTTTATCATGTCATAGACTTAAGAAAGAGGTAGCCCCCACAAACAAGTCAAGTCTGTTAGCAACATTTATTTAGCATGTATTGTGTACCAGTCACTGTTATGGGTGCTGAGGACAATTACTAATAAGACATAGAAATAGTTCCTGCCCTCGGTAGGCTTTCAGACTAGTAAGGAAGATGCAGCAATAAAATCACTAAATATATAAATTAATATCTGGTATTGATAAATCTATAGAGAAGACACAATCATGTAAGGTGTTATGAAATTTCAGGAGTAGGGAGTACAATAGACAGTTTCTGAGAGATATAAGGCTTTGCAGGCCATAATATGGAGTTTGCTTGTTTGTTTACATTATGGCCAATATGGTAGGTCATTGGACAATTTAAAGAAAAGGAGTGACATAATCTATTTATGCTTTAGAAAAAATCATTCTAGTTGTCTGGAGGATGGAAGAGGTAGAAATTGGAAGGCAAGAGCAGAGACAGGAAAGTCAGTCAGGAAGGTATTGTAGTAGTTCCAGATCTAGAATACTAGGTAAATCTACATGCTATATAAAAGATGAGAGTAGCTTGGATTGGGCTTTGAATGATGAAGATGTGAGAAGTGGTTGAAATTAAGGTCCAGCCAACAGTGAGAGGGTTTAAAAAAATAGAATAAAGAATTTCTTCTAAGTTTTAGATCTGAGAAATCGGGTGGATGGCAGTGCTATTTCTTAAGATAGGGAAAGGCTCATGGAGAAGCCAATTTGTGGCTGGAGTCAATAGCCCTGCTTTGCCAGGCTAAAATACCAATTAAGCATCTATGTCAAGAAGGCAATTGGTAATATTAATCTTAAGCACAGCTGAAGTTTCAAGTTGGAGTAATCAACATGTAGATTGCACATAAACTCATAGAACTGGATGAAGTCACTGAGGGCATGAGTATGGATAGAGCAGAGAACCTAGAATGGAGCTTTGGAACACTCCAATAGTTAAAACACTGATATAGAAGGAGGAACCACATGAGAAAACAAGTGAGAGGAAATCCAGATGAGTGGGGTGTTTTAGAATTCTAAAGAAGAAAGTATTTCAAGAAGGAAGAAGTAGTCAGAAGCATTTGTCCTTATTAAAAGGTCAAGTAAGATGAGGATAGTGAGTTGACCATAGTTTGACTAAATGTAAGTCATTGATATTTTGGGGAGTAATAATGAGAGTGATTATTTAAATATTTGGAATCTTTGGAAAAATTACTTTGTGAACAAATAAAGATAATACTATAATGTCAGAGGTAAATATTTAGCTTCATTGTATTAAGAATAAAAGAGAATTCTAAAAGCTCATGTTTACCATTCTCCTTTTTAGTCTCAGCTGTTTCAGTTTGGGGAATGAATGATAGCTCAATCTTGGACCAATGGAAAGCAAGTTTCTTTGTGGAGGATTTCCTTGAGAAGTATGTGTCCTTAACCTCAAATCCTCCTTTATATCTTGGAGATAAACAGTAAGTTCTACAGACAACTAAAGAGAGAATATCCTTTCCTTTATATCTGCACAAATTTTCATCTTTTATCTGAAGAAAAAGCCCTAATCTGACCACAAAGGAGAAGTTAATAGAAGTGATTTACATCCTCTTTTTATCTTGCCCTCAACACATATTAACTTTTCTGTAAGCATTTGTGTTACAAAAACACACAGAAATAAAGTAAATATGTTATTATGCTTTTAGTCAGTAAGTAAACTTTGTGTCTATAGAATGTTCTTCATAGTAAAATCAGCTTTTACCCTGTACTATAAATTCAGATTTAAGGCTGTTTTCTAACATACTTTGTCAAAATGTTATTTATTATTAGTTCAGTCATTCATCAAATATTTACCAGATATTATACTGTGTGCTGGATTCAGGATACAAAAAATGAATAAGACACAATCTCTACTCTTAACACAAGAAAAATGTAAAATATAGATTTATAAATAAATAATTACAATACAATGTGGAAAGTACAGTGACAGAGATAGGAACGCAAAGATAATATAAGGAACATCTGATGTATTCTACATTATTAATATAGATATAAATTAGATATTTCAGTGCAAATGTAAATATTTACTCTGTTGCTTTACTTCATGCAAAGAATGTTGATCAGATGCAGGAAGGATTTACTTATTCACATTTTCAAGTTTTAGTGATTTAAGTTTTTTTGTTGCACTTGAAAGAAACAGCCAGTTTAAATGTGTCTAGACTCTAAATACAGAGAAATCCAATATACCATTTCTGTCATTTAGGAATTTAAAAGTCAAGTTAGGAAGATAATAATTAAACAGAAAAAATTAATGATGTAAGAATTAAATTACAGGATGACCATAAGATCACAAGGCATAAGGCTAATGCAGAGTATCTATTGCATGACTGAACTCTTCATCAGTGAGGAAGCAGAAAGGTATAGTAAAAAGAGCTCTGTACTGTGAATTAAAAGATGTGGATTTCAAGTCTTGATTTGATAAGTCAAGTACTAATTACTTGACAAGTCATTTTATCTCTCTCTTACTTTCTTTATCAGTATAATGATAATGAATCAGTGCTCCTCAAACTTAAAGTACATATGAATCACTGGAAGATCTCATTAAAAATGGAGATTCTGATTAAGGCCGTCAGTAATGGGGCCTGAGATTTACACTTCTAATATGCTCCAAGGTTTGCTGATGCTGCTGCTCCATGAACCTACATTGAGTAGCAAGATGGTCTTTAAGATCTCTTTTCATCTTGTGAGTTAGATTGGTAGGGCTATCTATGCATTTATTAGCTGGAGAGATCAGCTTCATAAAGAAGTAGGAATTGAGCTTGAGCTGGACATTGAAGAGAAGACTAATGAGAGAAAACATTTCAGGCAAGAGAAACAGCATGTCTGAAGGCATAGAGGCAGGACTATGCCAAAAGCACTCAATGGAGGCAGTAATCAGGCTACTTTGTCTCGAACAGAAAATTCCTGTATGAAAGAAATGGGAGGCCTTAAAGGAATGGACACCTGGTCATATCTGATTTTTCGTTCATTTTGCAGTATTAATATATAGTTCATGGCAAAGAAAACATCTGGAATAAGATTTACTTTTCTCTACCTCTCTGTAGCCAAACATAGCCATGTGACTAAGTTCTTCCCAATGTAATATAAGCAAAAGAGGCTTATGAAATTTCTGGTGAATATTCTTAAAAGAAAGTAGCATGGTTTTCTTTTTACTTTTCTCCTTCCTGATGCTGGCATACAGATATAATGATTGGTTCCAGCAACCACCTTGGACTACACTGACAAGAACTAAATCTAGCAGAGGCATAGTGGAACAAAAGGAGCCTCAATTTCTAACAAAATTGTGGAACTGCCTTGCTAGCTTTGAACTAATAACCTCTAGACTTTTTGTTTGTTTAAGCCACTATTAATTTTGTCTCATGTAGTAAAATTTAAATTTTTAATAAACTTTATTTTTTATAGCAAAGTTTGGTTCAGAGCAAAATTGAGCAGAAGGTACAGAAATTTTCCATATTGACATTTAATTCTAAATTATTAAGGAGTTACTACAGTTTTGTTACCTAATGGAACTTAAGAATAAACATTCTGATGATTAGCACTACTTAGATTTCCTAAACTTTGCTTTTCCAAATTCTCTATCTCACCTTTCTTTGTTTCTTGTTCCTATTTTTGTTACTTCTTAATATTGATTCTCAGGCCTCAATGCTTTTACTAATTTGTTGGTATATTTCATTTTAACATGTGGGCATTTTCTGCCGTGTATTCCCAAAAAAACCTCTGTTATACAAAATTGCACACCAAAAGTAACAGGACATACAGAAAAATTAGTTTCTGTAGTCCAAACTATGTGACAGAGCACTACCACAAATAATAACTATTCTAATTTTTAAAAAACCATCAGCATAGATTAAAAGACATTAAATTCCTAACAAATAAATATGTATTAGAGTCATGAAGCTTAGCTTGATGGATAGGCTAAAGGAAGGGTTGAGATTGTTGAACTAGACAAGGCAAAATGCAAAAATATCAGGGAGAATCATGCAATATGCTTCTGGCTTCCAGGACACTGCACATAGCCAAAGAGAGCAAGAGGAAGAATATATAATAATATTAAAATTCTCTATTTTTTCATGGCTTGCAGCACTCAGATGAATGTAGTTGAAAGCAGGATGTTGCACATATATTTCCTGTATGCCTCATAACACCTCTGTGAGCTCAATATTACTATCCCAAAATTATATATGACGATTAAGTAACTAGATCACAGTCATGCAGCTAGTCAATAGTGGAAGCTAGTCTTCAAACCCTCAAACCCTAGTCTGTCTGACTTAAAACCCTATACTTTTTGTTTGGTTTGGTTTATATAACAGCTTTATAGAGATATAATTTATATCCATATAATTCACCCATTTAAAATGTCCAATTCAGTAGTTTTAGTATATTCACAGAGTTGTGCAACCATCACCACAATCAATTTTAGAGCATTTTCATCAACACAAAAAGAATCAATGTTCTTTTGAGTAATACAGACCTGAGTGAGTTGAAATATTTTTTCTTGTACTTTGTATTTTCTTCAAGAGTAAAGGAGAAACTTCAGATATTTTTCTATGAATGATTTTTAAGATAAGGGCATATTTATTTTTTCTCCAATTACACTAGGAAATTATATCAAAATAATTATGAAAATATATCATTTTAAAATGTATTTTTTGAGTAGTGGGGCTATGGGTAATTTTTCTCTATATCTGTTGGAACTTGGTATTAGTTTTTCTACAGTGAACATACATTATTTGTTAATAAAGATGTTTTAAAATAAAACATACATAAAATCAGTAATTCTGTAATGTCATAGAAAAACAGTTACAGGAATGGTGACTCAGATTAACTATGAATTTGAGGAAGTTGTTCCAAGTTCAAATCCAAATTCCCAAAATGAAGTTGAGAAAGCCACCTTACATACTCCTAAGGACTACAATGAAGTTTATACTCCCATCAGTTGTTTAGAAAAATGGCCATTACTTCAAGCAACAAACCAAGGTAAAACATTGATTTCCATTGTGATAAAACATTTCTTTCTAATATACATGTTTTCATTCCTGTGAGTTTTTTGTTTTATTAAATTTAATTTTTAAAATTTTATTACAGATATCTACCTGCAAAATTATAATTCTAAGTTTTGTCACATTAGGAAAATAGTCTCTCTTTTGTATTAATCCCTTTTTTGTGTATTAGGTTGTTTTTGATGTTTAAGTGTGCTGGACCTCAAAATAGCCTCACAGATTTGATCATATTGTGCTCACAGCATATTGCTATAATAATATTAACATCAGTTTACAGATCTGATGACATAGCTTTTTGGTATAACTTTAAATTAATTGATTATCAAGTAATGCTTATATTTTATTTTCCAAAATATCCTAAAGATTTTCAGTTTCATCTAATTTATATCAAACCATAATTCAAAATAGAGATGAAATAACAATAGGTTAGGAAATTCACCCAGTTTTCACAAATTTATCATAACTAATAATTAAAAGTATTTTTATCCAAAATATATTCTGAATCTCTTATTACTAAAAGGTGCCGAATTCTTCCAACCATATCAAACTTGCTGAGGACTGTCTTTCTTGTATGTGTAATAGTTTAGTCCCTTTTTAAATTAAAAATCTTGAGGCTTTATTATACAATTGTTATTATCATTTAAGATGTGCTATAGCTTGAGCCTGAACAATAAATTAGTTCTTTTACTGCTCTTTTTAATGTAGATACATACATTGTATAAGATTTTTAGAGTTTACAAATAAGTGTGTGATGGTATATACATAGTTAAATCCCTCTTATAGTTTTGGAAGAAAGTAAGATAGAGTGATTGCATTAAAGTCCACATTTGAGAGTATGATATAGTAGGAAGAGCCTGAATTTAGAATCAGAAGATTTGATCATAGTCCAAATCTACCCTTAAAAAATAGTACAGTTTGGGGACAGTTATTTAAAATTTCATGGTTTTCCATTTTCTTCTATAATTTATTTAAATTTATTCTTTTAATTTCTTATTAAAAATTGTGGGGATCAAATATATGTACATATAAAGAGATGGTTTGTAAAAAAAAAAATAGGCTACCCAAACATAATTATTATTATTAATTTTGCAAACTAGAAGCTACTATTAGCAAATTTTATAATAGCTATCATCAACTAGGATCAGAATTATCTTTACAAGTCACTGAATGAAAATAAGCTTGAGTTTCCCAAAGAAACAGATTCATAGATACAAAGAACAAACTAAACTGATAGTTGCCAGATTGGTGGGGAGTTGAGAGACTGGGTAAAAAAGGTGAAGGGATTGAGAAGTACAAATTAGCAGTTACAAAAATGTCATGGGGATGTACAGCATAGGGAATATAGTCAATAATATTGTAATAACTATGTATGGTGCCAGGTGGGACTAGATTTATGGGGGAGATTACTTTGTAAGTTATGTAAATGTCTAATCACTATGGTGTACACCCGAAACTAATATGTCAACTATAATTGAAAAATAAAAACAAAACTTTTTAAAATACATATGAATTTTTCATATTTTATATTTATGAGTCCTGTGTCATTAGATTTCCTTCTTTTTTAAGGCAGACCAATATTTCCTTGTGTATATACATATATACCACATTTTCCTTATCCATTGATCTGCCAACAGACACTTAGGTTGTTGTAAATAACACTACAGAGAACAGAAGAGTATAGGTATCTCTGGGATAGTGATTTCGTTGGCCATCTGTTTCTTCCTTTACAACATTTATATCTTTTTTGGTCTCACTATGCCGACTGAGATGTCCAGTACATCGTTCAATAGAAGTAGTAATAATTGCCATATATCTCTTGTTTCTGACAATAAAGGAAAACTTTAGTGTTTCACCAATAAAATGGTGTAAATATCATCTCAATGTTTACTTCATTTTAAATGATAAATCATTTTCAATGTTTATATCATTCTCCATGAATGATATATTAGAAGAATTTACTAGGTTGAGGAAGTTTCCTTTTGTTCTGAGTTTGCTAAGAGTTTTTGATCATGAATGAGGATTGAATTTTATAAATGTTTTTCTATGACTATTAAGATACTTACATTTTAAATATAGATGGTCCCTTTACTAAGATATTATAATCCTATAATCTAAACATAAATCATTTTATATTATGATCCCACTGTATGTGCATTATATTATTTTTAAATGTTACCATTGTCTTGGGAACATTTCACCACATAAGTTTTCTTCAAAAGCATGGCTATTAGTGGCTACAGTTTTAATCTTATTTATCATACATTTCCCAATTTGAGAACACTAATGTTTTTCATTTCAAATGTGCACATAAGTGTATGTTTCCATTTCCAATTATTTTCTTAAAGTGAAACCCTAGAAGTAGAATCATTTGATATAAGTTGTGGTTTTTTTTTAGCTATATATTCGCTAGCATGGTATGAAAATACCCTGTTTATGCCAGCCTTATCATCATTGGGTATATTATTACTGATGTTGTAGTAATATATTTATCCAATGTAATGGACAAAAAAAACTATATTTTTACTTGAATTTTAAGAATTACTGATGCCTAGTAGTCACTTGTATATTTTTATTTTGTGATTCTCTTTCATTCATTTTTTTATTTTTATATTATACCTTTATATATCAGAAATATTGATAACCCTGAATATATTTAATTTGAACTTAATCAGTCCTGTCAATGTTTCCTTTACAGTTTCTTTCATTGCTTTTATACTTAGAAAATTCTTCCTTGACTTAGATAATTATTTATCTATACTTTCTTTTAAGATTTTAGTACATGTTTAAAAAAGAATAAAAAATACTTTTTCCAAATGTTTTAGCAGTCGTTCCAATATCATTTATGGAATAGTCTTTTCTTTTCCCACTGGTTAGAAATGCTGAGTACATCACATAGCAAATCCTTATCCTCATTAGAGTTTGTTTCTGAATTTTCTATTATGTTCTTTGATTTGCCTGTTTTTGTATCAGTATCATACAGTTTTAACTATTGAATATAATTATAACATGTATTATTAGTCTCTTTTTTAATTTGTTTCTTACTTTTATATCTGTAGTCTTCAGATTCACTTTATAATCAGTTTTCTAAGTTCCAAAACAGACCCTTGAGAAATTTAATATTACTGGAGCTTTTAGAATTTTTGCTATAGTCTTTTTAGCTAGGAAAGGGATTATCTTGCCTTTAATTTTTAAAAGATCCTCACTGAAGTTTTATGATTGCCTCCATATATTTTCTGCACATTTCTGTTATATTTCTTCCTCAATATTTGTATATTTGTAGCCATCATGAATGAGTTTTTCTATTAATTTTTGACTAGGTTTTTATGTATATTTGAAAACCATTGATTTTATAATTTCTTACCAGACACCTTAGTGAATCCTTTTATTTGTTATTTAGTTATCTTGTATTTTCTAGGTAGACAAAAATATTTTCTTCGAGGAATAAACCTATTTTCTTTCCTATCAATAGACTTTTTTTTCTGCTCCTTTTCATAGTTAACTAGCCAACATTACTTTCCTCGTGACAGTTTAACACTCCTCTACAATAGAGGAAAAGTCTCTTTATCTGTGTTGATACATATAATAGGAGTAAGCACTCCAGGAAATGGTGTATAACCATAAGAATATAAGGAAGTAGCACCCTTGGTTAAAAAAAAAAACAAAAAACCATTGTATAGGTATGAGGAACATTAATAGTGGTATAATACTGCCCTCTAGCGGCCTTATCTAAAATGGTGGTTAAAAAATGACTATATGAACTTCCAGAAACACCAGGATTAGCTAGCCTTTTGGAAGAGAAGATGGCTAGATGTTTAGAAGTTGAATGTGCAAATGAGAATATAAACAAATGCTGTTTGTGTTTTTACTATTAATATAACTTTATTAATATTTACAAAATGGGTATACAAATGAACCATTCTTAAATTTTCTCAGATAAACCCTGCTTAGATATGGAACATGATGCCTAGCTTTCTTTGGTGTTTCATGGAAAGCTCTGGGCCGCAAGACTGTTAAGAATTTAACGAGTTAACAATCTCTTACAAACCTAGTTTGTATGACAAATTCTCTTTTGATGTTTCGAGTTAGCACCAGGCGAAGGGATGGTCCCTGTCTGCCTGCTTCATATCAATATTTATTAAGCACATGTACACCAGTGATGTAGTTGGTCATGGGGACATCACTCCATGCTATCTCTCTCTCATGACATTCTAAAATTACTTACCTGCAACACCACTGCTTATCACAAGATGCCATTACTCCCCTTCAAGGTGGATTTTGCTTTTGGGAGCTTGGCTTTCCAATTAGTTCTCATCTGAGTTTACATTTTCCTCTTTCTCTTTCCACCCCAGAGCTTTTTGAAGAATGGAGCTAGGATTTATGTTCTCTCCCTTGGCTCAGAAACTGTTAAAATTCTGACACAGTTAAGATACTAGAGTAATACAAACATGGTAGGGTGGGGATAGAGAAGAGAAATTTATTCCAGTAAATTTCTGTTAGCAGTAGTGTTTTCTAATATGTACGATATACTCACACTTCTCAAGTAGACTTTGCTATGTCATTTTCATTGTAACTAATTTAATTGTAATTTGCTATGTAATTTTCATTGTAATTTCATTGTAATTGAATAACTTTAGAATGCTAGAATCAGAGTTGGTCTGACTTGTAGGTTTCGCAGACTATCTCCATTCTCTACATATCAGAGTCTCTAAGTATGAATTAAGAGGCAAAATGATGCAGAGAAGAAAATATTAGAGTCACCAAAAGCCAAATGCTTTTATTTCTTTACAATTTCATGTAAGCTATCCCTGGCTATTTCGAAGCATAAGACTACAAGAGATTTTTCTTCATTGATTAAATTAATTTTGTTGACAAATATATGAGCTATTATAACTCTTTCAGGTTATTGTTTACTACTCAGTGTACTAAACAATGTTAAAATTTGTTGAGCTTTTATCTATGTACCAGTACTATGCTACATGCTTTATATGCACAGTACAAGAAAAAACTAAAGAATTAAAAATGTGTTTGAAACCAACTTTATCTAATGGGTGACTATAGTAACTATCTAGATTCTTTAATATAACTTTTAGATTTTTTTCTTATTCATTTACATTTCTTTTTTTTTTTCAGATTTGTCTATTGATGAAGAAATTGTTTTTGCCTATAAAAGTCAGCTACCAACTTTGCATGCTTTATTGAGCAGGCTAAAACTGTTTTTGGTAAAGGACCCCCTTTTAGATTTCAAAGAACAAGTCTTCACAGAAACTATTTTTCTCAGGTACTTAATTGCCTAATGTCGTAAATATTTTTAAGAGGAGAAAATATTCTTTGTATGCTTACAAGTCTAGATCTTATCAATATTTTATCATTGCTCTATCTCAACTCTAATTTTATTTATTATGTATTTTGAATGGCTAAATTTAGTATGTAACTTGCTATCAGTAAACACTAATATAATGTGGCTTTTTTTTTAAGTGAACGCTTCCCTTTTCAAGGAGATTTGAAAGGTCTTGCAAAAGAAGATTTTTACATGGATAAAGAGAATTTTTGTAAGGAGAAGCTAGAAGATACAACAGATTTAAGTGAAATATTGCTTTTGGTAAGATTTTTATAAAAGTGATAGAGCATACTTAAAATTTTAGTAATATACATTAACAATCTTCTACTGTCAAGTTGAAAAGACTTGATAATGTGTTGTATGTGTATCAGTTAAATCAAATTTACTTCTGAGATAGTGGTTCTAAACCTTGGAATTACTTGGGGAGTTTTAACAAAATACTTAAGCCTCCGTCCTACCTAGATAAATTCTGATTTAATTGATCTGGTGTGAAGTCCACATATAGGGAATTTTAAAACCTCTCCCAATGATTTTAATCATTATACTTGGTATAGGACATTAAGTGGTCATGTTCCAATTTAAAACTTGGAGATTGGAGCTAGAATGTTTGATTTGTGAGTCATAAAACAGATATACAACTTGAACTATATGAGAAATTATCTCATTGAAGAAGTGAGAATAAGGATGGTCTGAGACTGCATTTTAGGTGCTGCCTAAAATGATTAATAAGGAAATCAACGTCTTTGTATGTTAAAGGTCAATCTTCTCAAAAGCAGCCCCACTTTTTTAGCATACAATTCCAATAGCACCCAAAATTGTTTTATGATGTTAATATGTAAAGAATTCTAGCAGTTGAGAGTGCAAATAATTTTTCACAGTTTAACAAGCTCAAAAACTACCCTCATATAGATTAGGTGTCTTTACAAAGTTACTTTAAACATTTTTTAAAACAATTGAAAATGTTATATATTTGGTGCTTTTCTTAAATCATTCTAAGGAGATTATATGTAGATTTCTTGAGTTATTTAAAGGGTTGACTTACAATTAAAAATTCTATCACATGTGGTAAAAATATTAATTCACCTAGTAACATCTTTTCTCCATTCCCTCTTCTTCCTTCCCCAGTTAGCTCTGAGTTAACACAGTCTTCTTGAGGAAAGAAAGAGAAACATTCCGGGAGTGCAGTGACAGTCCATTCCATTCCATCTACCCCTTTTCACTTCTCCCTATTCACCATCTCTCATCTGCTACAGTGATTATTTTTAATTAAGAATTTTTAAAATGTGTTATTAACCCAAAAGAAGATATTTTTGCACTAGGGATATTGTATATCACTAATGTAATCGGTGCCATAAAGAACATCACTCAGAACATTGATTGTAATATAATATATTTTGGGCTGCTACACTTCCATTTTTTTTAATATATGCATAGCATTAAAAATTTTGAGTGTGGGTTTAGCTTAAAATTTTATATACCAGTTAAACAAAGACATCTGTTTCTGAGTTTAGGAATCTTTATTTGGAAAACCTCACTAAAATTGTTTGTTTTACTTATATATTATTTCAGCCATCAACTTTGTCTGGAAATAAATTAATATCTAAAGACCTCAAACAAGTTGATATTCCATCACTTTCAGAGCTGAAGGAATTATTAAACTTAATGCCAGAAATAATAAATTATGTAGATGAAAATGAAAAGCTTTTTCAAAGAGGTGAGAATTAATTTAAAAGATCTATTACTTGTAAAAACTACCTAATGTTTGTTATAAAAATTTTTGTTCGTTAAACTTTTTTCTGAACCTATAGATTTTTAAAAAGTGTTCTACAGGTTGTATGATAAAATCTTAAAATTACTATTGATGAGACTTTCTTCTCATTATCTTTCTCTTTATACACTTACAAGCTTAAAACATCTCTGAAATTAACCATTTCAAAATAATTACACAACTAAAGCTATGACACTTATAACTATACTAATTTTCTAAAGTTGTTTTCTTATATACAATGACAGAGCACTAACAACTTCTATGCTGACTTTAGTTGGGTATGGAAAAGCTCAGAGTAAAGTTATGAGTCATGGAATCAGATTACTGGGAGTAATAATCTAAAATTTAAATGATTTCATCCCAGTTAGATTTAGTAAATCTTGCTGAATTCTTTTTAATGACAATTTGAGCTCAAATATTTACCTACCCTCTCATAAATTTCAGTTGAAATGATCAAAGCTGTATAATATTAGGGAGGAGTGAAGGGGGATTTGTGATATCCACTGAGAACAGACATGCTACTTATCAATAGACCACAGGCTTGAAGGAATTCTTGCAGACAAGACTAAATCAAGGAAATTACTGATCAGCCTAAAAGTCGAAACAAAGGAATGAAAAGCCAACCTGAGTAAGTTAATCAAATTCTTACCAGAACTTGAAAACATACCACAACTTAAATCTATTAATGGAAAAGACAAGTGACCTTACAGGATGACTATGGTCTTTACTAAACTCCCAGCCTTCACTTAGCTTTGATGTATGCTAAGAGTCATTGCCACAGAAGAATGAACAAGATTACAAAAACTTTAATATAAAAGCACTTTGGCTGATAGTAGACTTTCTTCCTTTTCTTTTCAGATCTTACTACCACGCATGGAATAGACATTGAGGCTATACAATGCAGCCCCACAGAGATTTTGGCCATTCAAAGCAAATATGAACCAGAGCACAGTAAACCAGAGCACAGCGAACCAGGTGGAAGTTTTGAATAAATCATTTGAGTTTATCAGCAGTTACATATATAGTGTGTAAAAGTACAATGCATTCACATATAAAGTCTACATATTTAAATTTTTATGTTTAAAATTTGATTATTGCAATCTAAGTTGTCATTTTTTTCTCTTAGCTGTTCCTTTACATTTGTTACCATCATTAACTCATCCTTCGAGGATCAAAACTGAATAATATACAGAGTTACAGAGATTGAGGGGAAAAGTAGATAAAATAGCATTAATATTTAAAATAGAAATCTTATAACTCAGTAAAAAAATATTAAATTTCATCTCAGTATTAGCAATCTTGCTAATCTTGTTACATTTTTGTAAATTTAACTTTGTAATCCCTAAAAGCAATCCTATCATCATTGCTATTATTATAATTCTATCACATTCGGAATCTTGGAATCATCTTTCGTTTCAGTGTGATGGCAAATTGTGATGCTTCTTAACTATGTTGATGGTATGGTTAGTTGATTGCATCTACAATTGGATCAGATTAATTATATATTTGGAAATTTACCTCTTTATTTATGAAAGTGATGAAAACATACTGACCACTTATGAATAAGTGAGAATAAGTTTGTCAAGCCCACCCTATAAATATAGAACTCTGTGCTAGGCCACCTAGACTCCAGACTTATTAAGGTGCAGGGTTATTCACCATTAATATTATTTACTTAACATCACCAATAGTGTGGAGATAAAAATAGTACTATCTTCTAAGTCTTGACAACACCAGTTGTCAGAACTAAAAATGTTATTACACGTAAAGCTCTTAGAATTTATCTCATATAGAAACTCAATAAAACTTATTTAATGGATTTTCTTAAAAATCACCATCACAGTTGAGACACCATGTGATATGTGTATAATTCCTTATTTAGATGCAAATTTAAAACTGTTATTTTTTTATTTCAAATAACCCATTTTTGTCTTGAAAATTTTTGTCGTAACAATGATCAGACATGATAGTTGCTAATAAAAATTTCTAAATTATACTTAATTTTATTCAACATTTATGTAATATTGTAATTTTTAATTTTTATGTATTCTAGAAGAGTTAGAAATGCCATTAACTTACCCACACCTAAAAAATGAATATTCTTCTGTGAACTCATTACGTACAGGACTTCAGACATTTCCATTTTCTCCTGCCTCTAAAATGTAAGTAAAGATTATATATAGACTTCAAATTGCAGTTCAGTCTTTAAATCTCTTCATATAAAGGCAATTTCTAGCATACCTCTGTGAAAAAATCTAAAAAGTAGAACCGTATCTATGTAAGCAACTGGAGGGAATATATGAATATACATGTACATACTTGTTTTTATCTACATAAAATAACTTTAGAAGGGTATAATAAGGAATTAAAGAGCCCTGAACTAGAGCCAGATTGCCTGGCTCAAGCACTACTTAGCTCAGTGACCTTAGTTGCCCAGTGCCTCAGTTTCCTTACCTAGAATATTGGAATAATAACAGTTTATACCTCACAGGATTGTTATGAAGTCTTCTGAAAGATTTGTCACAGCTCTCTGATCAATAATAATCAAGGATCACAGCACAGTGTGGATAGTGGTTGACCAATAGATTTGGCTAGGAGTACCAGGGATCATGTCCTATCTCTAACAGAAGTCATCCACTGACCTTGTTTACCTCTGTTGATGTGGTGTTGTTGGGGGCACCAAGCAGGAGCAGATAAGTAGAAGACAAATTGCCAAACCTTCCAAGAGGAGGAGGAAGTAAGAACTCTGTACTTCAGCTAACACATTTATTAAATAGATAATTTTTAATTTCCTATTGTTTGCAAAAAATACTTAGAAAAATTCTTTTCTTAAAATAATATTATGCAAAATGACTTGATAGTATTAATGTATTAAACTTTAACTTTTTTTTTTTTTTTTAGTAATTTGCTTACTGCTGAAGAATCAGCTAACAGTTACTCTAGGATGTGGCAATTAGAAAGTTGTAGAAGCTTTTTGAACCCATTTTTACTTCCAGGTAAAGATTAAATAATTTTGAATGCTAAATAAAATGTATAGATGAAAATTTACAATCAGTAGAAATGTAATTGTCAGTTTTATTATTTGTATTATCAATACTACTCTCATAAAAAGCACAGTTCCAAAATTAGAATTTCAAAACTTATAATACTAATTTTTGGTTGATGCTTATAATGCAGATAATAATGTTAAGTAGTTGTGCTGCTTCAGTTCCTCTATAAATTATAATAAGGCTCGAGGCTAAAAGTAATAAAGCAGAAAGCCCTGTACCACAATATCTAAGATGATAGTCATCATAAAATTCATCAACTATATCTTTTTATTTATGCTCATTATAATGAATTAGAATTTCTGATTGAATAAATCTTACTTTACTTCTTCAAAATGTTATCAAAGGCACTAATTTCATAAACATTAAGTCAAATAAATGTTCCATCTCCTACTAAATATTAGAATAACTTTATCTTTATGATATTAAACAGATTGATATAAATTTTGTATGTGACTACTATTGCTATAATATTTTGGACTTGTACAAATATTAGCATCTTGAAGATGAAATACCAGATATAACCTCAAGTTTTACTTTTAATTCCTATGTGCGAAAATCTATTTCATATGAAATTTTCAGTGATTCTGTTAATTGCATTTTTTCATCTCTTTTGTCATACTATTTGTTTTTGGGCTTCTTGTTGTTTTTTAAGTGCCAATAACTGAAGAGCCCAATAGTCAATATTCAGTTATAGATTTGAAAAAGATACTTTCTATTGAAGAAGAAAGCCTTGTCATTACTCCTGTAAGCCCAGAGTGGTGGAAACAAGCAGGACTAAATCTGATAGTGACTGACACTTTGGAACATCAGACTACATATCATGATCTGTCTTCTGATGATACTAAATTGGAGAGACTTTTGCCTACAGAAGTGTTTCAATTAGAATGTAAGTATACAATGGTAAATATCGCTTGTGTGAACTTTTTCAGCATGAGGTAATGTTAGATTCTGGTTTTCCACCAAGCGATTGGGAAAATGTAACTAAATTCCGGCATTCTATATTAGCTTTGGCTCTTCTTGAAAAAATAATTTTGACCAGCTAATCCTAAAATCTTTTTCTGTCCTAAAACTCAACAGTCCTAGTTTTAAAATTTCTAGTCATTTTCAATTAAAGTGACTTTGTTTCCTTTTATAAATGATTAATTGCCATGCTTTTGTTTACTCAGCCTAGTCACAAACAAGCACTGTTTCCAGTTATGCAATTTAAGAAAGCAAAAATACCTTTTGAGTATTAATCTTTTGAGTTATTTTGGTTGCTATAAGTGCCGTTACAGTAAAGTGAACATACTTAACCTGAATTATATCTTTTTGAAGTATATATGCATTGTTTTAATTTTATATATATGTATTGTTTTAAAATCAGTTTGTAATAGTTACTAAATAATTTAGATATTAAAGGAGTTGGAAGAGTTTACTTTCAGTGTATTATAGAGTAAATAAATATACTTAAAAATGAATTTTAGAAAGAATTGTGCATGTTGGGAGACTGCTGTAAGGAGATAAGAACTGGAGAAAGACATGTTATCAGCAAGGGAAGACATAGGGCCTTGGATGTGGTAGCAAGAAGAATTAATGACCAGGCTATATCAAGCAAATGCATACAGGTCTATCCAAGGCCTAGATGATTAGCCATAGTAGAAGAAGAATTTTCAAAGAGATTATGTTAGACTGCTGACAAAGAAAAGTGAGGAAGATTTTATGGGGCCTTCAGATATCCAGAATGATGTATTAGATCTATAAATTATGTAAAGTCTTTATTATGATATGTGACTATTTTTAAGTTAAAATAAAACCCATTATTTACCTTAATATCCAATAAAACTATAATCTTAGTTTAATTCTGAAATCGAAAAAGTAATAATAGTATCAGGAGCCCATGGCCAGTTGTCAGGGTAGGGGTGGTTAAATAGAAAATAGTAGAGGAAAATAATCAGGAAAATGAAATAATAAACAGTTCCTATTTACCGGCTAAACATACCAAAATTTCTTCAGAAAATAATTTCTATATAAAATAAAGCAAAATAAAAACAAGTTAACACTAAATTTATTATTAGCAGGCCCTTACTAAAAGAATTTATAAAGGATGTGCTTCAGGAAAGAGAACCCAAAACGAAGGAGATATAAGAAATAATCTTGAGCAAAAAAAAAACTGCACTCAGGTTACTATTCAGCTCACGTATTATTGATCCATATGGTTTTCATTAGTTACCAACACTTAAAATTTACAGGGTTGCACATAAATGATCTGTATTTTGAAGCTGTCTTTAAGATTACAAAAACCACACTCAGATTTTCATATGGCAACAACTGACCAGGGCCAGTAACAGCTTACCAGTTTAGACCACACACCCTCAATTCACCATAGTTTTCAGCACACACAAATTGAGGGCAGGTGTTAGCTGGAGTTAGCATTGCTCTTGCACTTTTGTCTTAGATTTAGTATAGTTAAAAGGAAAGTAGAGTATTCCTTATACCAATATTTCTAATAAAAGATAAAATAAAGACAAAAATTTTTCTAGAGCACACTTTGGAAGAGAAAAATACAAAATTTATTCTTTCAAAGATTAAAGATTTTTTCCTAGTTTTTACTATTATGAATAAAACCACTGTGAATATTCTTGTACAGACCTTATTGTAGACATGCAGTCATTTCTCCTGAGTGACTATCTAGCAGTAGAATTGCTGGGTCTTATGGTAGGTATATGTTTAACTTTATAAGAAATGACTAAATTGTTTTCCAAAGTGGTTGCATCATTGTGCATTCACACCAGCAATGTGTGAGAGTTACAGTTACTTTATTTCTTGCCAACACTTGTTGACAGTCTTAAATTTTAACACTCTAATGAGTGTATTGTGGTATCTCATTGTGCTTTAATTTGTATTTTTCCAATATCTAATGATGACAAGCATCTTTTTACATGCTCATTGGCCATTTGTATGTCTTTAATATATATATATATATGTATGTATGTATGTTTAATGGCTTTACTGAAATATAATTCACATGTCATACAATGCACCCACTTGATGGTTTTGATATATTGAGAGTTGTGTAATCATCACCACAATCAATTTTAGAACATTTATACCATCCCCCCAAAAGAAATCTTGTACCCATGAAGTCACTCTTCATTTTCCCCAGCTATGGAACTACTAATCTGTTCTCTGTCTCTATAGATTGGCCTATTTTGTACATTTCATGTAACTGGAATCACACAGTATGTAGTCTCTTGTGACTGGTTTTTTTCATTTAGCATGTTTTCAAGTTCGTTCATGTTGCAGCATGTATATATATTACATGAAGTATTGTTCAAATATTTTGTCAAATTGTTAATTGGCTTTATTTTTAAATGTTAAGTTATAAGAGTTTTTTATATATTTTGGATACAGACCTTTTTCAAGTATATGTATTGTAAGTATTTTCTTTCAGTTTGTGGCTTGCTTGGTATGTAAGTTTTGTCCCTTAGGGTAACTGTTACCTCCAAGGATATGACTTACAATAAGCCTATTGGCAATAAGGCTTTTCTGGAATTCTTTTTTGCCTAGAAACCTAGCTTTGATAGTAAGAAAAAGATACACTGGGTTTTTATTTTTAAAAAATGGATTTTATTTAGACCAAATATCGATTTTCAAAGCAATAAATGAAGTACTCCTAAGAATCAAATTATATTAATAAGTTATCCTAATACTCTATTAGAACACTTAGTTAGGTATGGAAGTCATTTGGATATTTTTTATTTTTTGTTTTCAGCATGCCTAGACCATACAAGTATTTCCTCACCTATTGAACTTATTAACAAAGAATCTATAAGTGATAACTTATCACTTCCACAAAAAAGTCCATCTCCAATAAAAGAAGTGCCAGACCTGTGTTTTTCTGATGAATATATCTCTCTTAGAAGTCCAACAAAACAAGAAAAACCAAAAATTGATCAAGAACTAGTTTGTAGAATAATACAAAATGAAGAAAATAAAGATTACTTGGAACTTGATTGTACAGTACTATCTACTGAATCATCTCCCTCTTCAAAAATTGAAAAAGCATTTTATGGTAAAAAACAGGAGAGTAATTTGGACCTTTTAAATGACTTTATGATGCTGCGAAATAAACAAACTTACACCTCAAAGACTGAACTCACAGACATCAATGAGAAAGATGGTGGGTAATTTAGTAATATTTTGGCATAGATATGATAGCTTCAAGGACTAAATGTATAATTTATTATAGGAAGTAAAAAAATAAATCTCTTCCAGATAGAATATATTATTTTCCAAAGTCAAAGAAAACATCATTGATTCATGATATTTATTGTGTATGGGGATAGATGTATGTAGATATAGATATAGGTTTTCAAATAAATTAAAAGGTGCATTTGAACTTATAAGAAAAGTCATTATTTGTAAAACTTTTTTCTACAACTTGGCCATACAGAATCATAATATTTTTAACTTTTGTTAATCTGCATTCTTCTTTCTCTTTTAGCCAACATTTCTATCTTAGTATTTTAACTTATATTTAATGTATATTTAAGAACATTTTGCCTAGTTGATTACTTATTACTCTTTTTTATTTTACCAAAGAGTTTCCGTTGTAACTGTTTTATATCCACTGCTTGTAAATATATCAAAGGTAGTGTAATGTGTCATAATAACATTTGCTTCTAGTAAAAAAAAAGAAAATCTGTGTTGTAGAATACGTTTGATACAGGTTACCCAGATGAAATAAGTACAAAAATATTTATATGTGAGAGTTAGAGCATATTTAGGTTTTACTGTTCTATGTACTATTAATGCATACAAGATCTTGCCCCTGAATCAATTATAAAATAAGACAAGAAGTAAAATATATACCAAAATATTACCTCTTTTACTAATAAAGACTAAGTTGGAGAAAGGATCTTAGTTTGAGAGCCAAATGGCTTGCTAACTAAACACCAGAACTAACAGAGTTACCTAGTTCCAGGCAATATCGGACTGGGACAGGATTCCCCATGGTGGTGGGAGGACAGCTGATTAGGAAAGATTCATGACATAAAGAAGAAAGGATATGTGGAAAGTCATAGAGAAATGAAGTAAAGTAGAACAGTACATATTATTTTAGGTGTTGAGAACTGTACTTGTTTAATCCATATAACAATATTCAAAGTAGGTATATTTTTCCATATTTTATATATTAGAAAACCGAGGCTAATGTCAGAACTGAGATTAAAACACTGATCTGATGCCACATCCTTTTCCACATTACCACTCAGCTTCCTACTGTAGCACAGTGCTAGATTCATTGACCTGAATAGTTCAACTTAATACTGATAGGTTTCAAAGAACTTTAACAATGGCGATCACAATAGAAGAAAGCATTTAAGTAAAGCAACATTAAGTTTCTTCTGAATAATGCACATTTTTTTATTATTAGAATTTCAAGATGAAGAAGAACATTCTTTGACTCTTCCAGAAGAAAGTCCTATTGTTTGTACTAATCAAACTCTAGAGCAAATAAATCAAGAAAGGGGAACAGATAATGTCATTGAAATTCAAGCATCAGGTATGCTATATGCTTATAAGATACAGTCAAATCAAGTAAATTTGAAAGTCTTTTCCTGGGTCTCTAGAATATACCTCATTTTCCATGTATTTTTTTCTTACTTTCAAGTTATTTCCACACCTGGAATGCCCTGTTTACCACCTCTTTCCCTCTCCATTGCCCTGCTCCAGTCCACTAAGTGTTGTTTCTTCTTTCATTTAAACTGATGCTTCTCTACATTCATCAGAGAATAGCAAACAATTCAGACGTTTGGCCCAGACTAAAAAGCTATCTGCTGAGGGTTGCTCTCTCTGTTCCCTTACTCATTATTAGGATGATATAAATAAGTTATTATTGATTCCTATACTGATTAAAATTTTTGTTCCACTATAAAGAATATACTTTGGCTCCTAAAGAACAGCTTACTTACAAACATCATGCTCATTATCAAAATCAATAAGAAAAGATGACACTAGTTCTTAAAAATCTTTTCATTCTTTTGGTTCAATTTTATTCATGACCTTTAGATGAATACACAAATCATTAAACATTGATATTCTAGTGAAAACTAGAAACAATTTGTTATTGCTATAAATTCGGCTGGTTTAAGATTGTAAGTTAATAGTCAAAGGAAGAAAAAAAATATGTGATTTTATTTATGCGGTTCTTCATAGTTGCCATGTTGAGTTAGTTATTGAATAAATTCTTTCTAATAAACAAGGTAGCCTTAAAATTATACTAATTGCACAGGGGCTGTGTTTCATTTTTACTAGTTTATTTAGAATAAAAATCCTAAAATAAGTTTCTATACAAACTCATGATTTTTAACTCAATAGAGAATTTAGCTAGAGTTCAGATTTCCATGAAGTAACATGTTTAATTGGTTTGTCAAGAACACACCATCTTTATAAAAATATTGCCTTTCATGCTTTTATTTTTCGCAGATAGCCAGTGCAAAGCATACTGTATCCTAGAAGCAGCAGCTACTCCTATCTTAAAAAAGCTCACATGCTTCTGTACTCTTCCTGTTGCTAATTGGAAATTTGCCACTGTTATTTTTGACCAAACAAGGTTTCTCTTAAAGGAACAAGAAAAAGTAATAAGTGATGCGCTTCACCAAGGTAAGTGTAAATAAAAATCATTATTGAAAAGGCTATAAATTTATGGATTATATATCATATTAGTAAAAATTTAATGTAGAAGATGCATAAATTAGTTATGGATGAAGGCAAAACTGTAATTCAATATATGTCACCCACAGACCAATACTGGAGGATCAGCTAACTAAGGAGAAAAAGTTAAGAAATATTATCTGGCATTGCTTCTAGTGGAGCTCCGTTAACATTTATTACTTGGCAGATTTCTATTATTAGAAACCAAATTAGGCCTACTAATGATAACACTTGAACCACCTAGTTTTCTCCCAAAAAAGAGAGAGGTCAAAAATAGATTAAAGTTGATTCTGGCCAAGATAGAATAACAGGAATTGGGTTTACCCTCCTGCCAGAAATACAGAAAAAAATGACAAAGACAAATAAAAACAGTTTTTAAGAGCCTGGATATCAAGCAATGAAAGACAGTTATTCCTGAGAAAAGGGAAACAAATGGGTTGATCCCTACCATTGCCCTACTTACCACCTTGAAAGAATCACGAGGCCATGGCAGAGATACCAGAAGAAGAGCACAGTGGACAATCTGAGTTAAGGAAACAGAACTGAGAGGCCAGGGAGACCAAAGCAGCTAGAGTTCAAAGGATAGAATATTAGAGAGCAGAGATCTTTACACAGAGTCCTGGAAATCTGTAGAGATTCTCTCTCGAGTATTCAGCCAAGCTGGTCACAGAGTATATATCAGGTTGAGGAACTAACTTGGGTTATGGAAACAAACCCCCTGAAAGGCTTGAAGAAATAGTACTCTGCATTCACACAGGGCAGAGAATAATGCCTGTTCCCACCAGCTAGACTAGAAAAACTCAAAATTTGTGGGGTATTGAGTACAATACTTAGGAAAGTTTTGCCTCACTAGTAGAGAATGGTTATCCCTAAACTTAGCACTGCTCTGGACCTGCCTTACAAGTCATAAAAACAGGACCCAAATGATCAAACTATTTTCAAGGAGCTTAACTGCATCCCAGAATGAAACTTAAGAGGATGTACATGAATACAAATCTAGTACTCAAAAAGGAAAAATTCACAATGTCTGGCATCTAGTCAAAGATTATTACTGAGAGACAGGAAAACACAACCCATAATGAAATAATCAATCAAAAATTCAGAACTGACACAGATGTTAACATCACCAGAGGACATGTAAATTTATTATAAGTGTATCCTATATGTTTAATAATTTAGAGACATGAAGAAGACACAAATCAAACTTCTAGAGACTGCACTATAATGTATGAGATGAAAGATGCCCAGGATGGGGTTAATGACAGATTAAATACTGTAGAAGAAAAGAGTAGTTAACTTGAAGACATAGCAATAGAAACTATCCAAAATTAAACACGAGTAGACAAAAGAATTTTAGAAATAAGAAAGAAAAGAGCATCAATGGGTTACGAAACTTCAAATAGCCTAGAGTACTATTATAGTTCTCAAAGAAAAGGCAAAAAGGGGGTAAACAAAAAATAAAGAAATAATGACTGAAAGAAAGCTTTCCAAATTCCATGAAAACTGCAAACCCACAGACCCAAGAAACTCAATGAACCCTAAGCACAAGAAGCACAATAAAGCTGCACCAAAGCATATAATAATCAAGTTATTCAAAACCAGTAATAAATATAATTTTAAAAGCAACCAGAATGAAAAAAAGATATGTTGAATAAGAGGAACAAAGATAAGGATGTTATCAGTTTTCTTGTCAGAAATAATGCAAGTGAAAATACAGTGGAGTAACATCTTTAGAATACTGAGGGGAAAAAAACTAGTTTTCTACACTAGATAAAACTATATAAAAATAAAGGTGAAATAAAGATGTTTTCAGACATATAAAAACTAAAAGAATTCATCAGCTTCAGACATACACTATAAGAAATATTCTCCTAAGGACAGAAGAAAAATGATATCAAATCTTCTTTCTCTGTTCTGTTCTCTTCCCTTCCAGGTCTTGATTAACTTGTTTCCACAAGTCCTCCCAGGGAATGGACATATACTACCCATAACTGGTTTTCCTGTTGCCTCTTGATTTTCAAAAATTGATTAGATCAGCAATTTCCAAACATTTTAGCAGAAATCTGTTCAAATAAATATATAATGGAATCTCATTGTATCAAACAGAGAAAAATAGAACTTCTCTGGTTAAATTGAGGCAGTAGAGCTAGAATCCTGTCTTCTTGGTTTCACTTTTGCACACACAAAAATTCAATCTATCATCTTCGAAAAGCTCTGGAACTATATGGATACATTAGTTAGACAATTGTGCTGCCCTACATATACAGCTCTTGTTTGAGCCACATCTTTAGACAAATATTCCTGTGTGTCCACCCCCATTTCAAGGTATTGCTTTATGTTATGATCTTCCATCTTTATTTTAATCAATTGGCAATAATGAGTTTAATTTTCTTCTTGCTTCATAACTGAAAATCATTGACCTTTTTTCACACCAAGAGTAAAAATAATTGGATATTCTTTGGAAGTAACAAGAATATGAGCTCTAAGGTTAGCTGTCTGGGTTTGAATGCCACCTCCACCACATATTCACAAATTGACCTGGGATAATTACTTAACCTCATAAAGACTATTTACTCATCCATAGAATAAGGATTATAATAAACTAATAGGATTATTGTTATAGAATCAATGAAATAACCAGCTTACATACAGCCTCGCACCTAGTAAGCACATAGTAATAATTAGCTATTATTATTAAGCATTTGGATATATGTTCTAAAATTCTAATGTATAATGTTTTTAATGTTTTTGCTTACTTAGATACAAATGATGAAAGAGAAACGACTTTCAAGCATGCTGCTCTCTTACACCTTCTGGTGTCGATTAGAGATGTCCTTTTAACATGTAGCTTGGACACAGCATTAGGTTTGTGGGGAAATTTTTAAATTTTCTTTCTATTGAAATAATTCATCTGAAAATACTATTACTTTTCTGATAAAGATGTACCCTATAAGAAACTGTAACTTCTTTTACTTTCACATTAAACATTACACACATTTTGACGTAATTACAATGGGATATATATTTTATTCTGTTTATACTCATTGAAAGAAATTAGCTGTAACAACTATCATTACCTAGAATAATAGATCTAGGTTTCTCTAATGTAGGCCTTAATTATAGAGCCCTAACGGCCTTAACCAGACTTGATGTGCATAATTATTATGATGCACTAATTTTTAATGTAAGATGACATTTTGCCATATATATTTTAGATCTTCATAGAATGTCTCTGGCTTTGAATCTTTGCTAGATGAAATATAACTAAACTATATTTAGTTAGGATCTTCCACAATTTCTTTTTTAGTTGTATGTGTAAATTAGGATATCAACTACTTGAGTAATAAAAATAAGACTATTTTCAATGTGTTGGAAATTTTTAAGATTTTGCAAATTTTTTCTATCAAAATCATTAAAATATCTGTCTTACCACATTACTGTTTCAGGGCCCTATTGCAGGATTATTTAGACTTGTTTAGAAATAGTGTACTTAGGATTATGTTTTATAAATTATAAAATATAAAGTGAAAATAATTTTTCTCTGATCCATGACCCAGATGTATTCTCTTATCTATGACCCAGACAAATATTATTTCTCTAATCCAACTTTTTGATAAATATTGAGTAGCAGTGAAAGTATTATATTAGATTATCTGGCTATGCATTATAACTAAGTTACAGCTAGGCTGAGTATAAAAGCTTATTAAGTAAAGGCAGAACACCAGAATCGAGAATATCTGAGCTTCCAGTGCTGTAGAAAGAATACAGTGGTGACTCACTGCTGCTCAATACTTATCAAAACATTGAATTAGAGAAATAATATTTATGGAGGATTATCTAAAGTACATTCACCTTTAAGTATTCTACAATCTACCCTAGAATTAAGCGAAACCATGGAGAGCTACATACTTGAACCTAATTGTTGCTGCTCCTCCCAGAAATGCATTTAGTAAATCAAACTTTGATGTTACAATTTGGCTACCTTGAAGAATACTATAAAAGTAAAATCCCTGTTGAGAAACTAACTTCTCAAGCCCTGGGTACCAAGGCAGAATGAATAACCTAGCTGCCTCAAACATTTTTAAGGGAGGGCTTTCTCACTCCTCTAAACCCCTCAAAATCAAAGAGCAAGTTAGGTGGTTCTTTCTCTCTCTCTCTATAGTGGCAGAAGAAGAAAGATTCATGTGGGGGTCTAGCTTCGTGTCCTGCTCCCTTCCAGAATTTTGTATTTTCTCCCAGCCTCCAGTTTGCTTCCTCTTCCAAGCTAGCAAACTGGAAGTTTCAAGGTTCAAGGTATAGAGTTTCATTTCTGGACTTTAAATCAGAAATAAATTCGGTAGTGTGTAACAGGTACTGTAGTAGAGATATGTAGTAATGGCACAAAGAACGGAGACTGTTACCCTTAAGCTGAATATTTTAAAAAAATAAATAAGTAGGAGTTTGCCAAGTAAATAAATTATGAAAGGACATTATCGGCAGAATTAAGAGCCAAGAAGAATGACCCAATGAGTGTGCTGCAAACAGTTCCTTGGGGCTAAATTGAAGAGTATAAGGGAGAAAACAGTAAAAGCTAGGCCTTAAGAAGTAAGAAAGGGCCAAATCATGAAGAGCCTTTTAAGCTACATAAAAGAGTTTACACCTTATTCTGTCAATGATAGGAAGCCATTGAAATAGGGATGCTACTGGATTAGGTTTGTCTTTCAGAAGGTTAAGTAATTATAGTGAGGAGAATTAGAGGGAGGTTTGGAGATTAGGAGACAGAAAGAACATAAGTTAATCTCTTAATTGCCCATCAGTCTAGCTGTACTAATACAACATTTGAATTAATATGTGTATAAATATGAAAGATAAAATAAACATTAAATTTTGTCAGTTTATTATTTCATTTCTGCCTAACTGTTCATTGAACACCTGATAAATTACTATGCCAGGTACTTTAGTAATTTAAAAACTCACTGTGCAGCAGAATCACTGGAAGAGCATTTTAAACAGAGAAATCCTGGGACACAATCTAGATTTGCTGAATATGGACCTTCAAGAATGGTCTCAGGATTTTATGTTTAAAAATGCTCTTGGTGATTCTGAATTTTAGTACTGCTGTTATAGCAGCTTTACAAAATTAATTATGCATAAACATTATGGATTATATCCCAGGAGCTTATAAACTAATGAGATTATTAAGTAATATACACAAATAACCAGAAATCACATACAAAAGCAGTATAGATAAAATACCATGAAAATTCCAGTGACGTGGCATTTCCACAGGACTTGAATGAAAGTGTAGGTCCTGGGGTTTAGGAAGAAAGCAATAGCATATAACAAGCCAGAAAGCAGGAAAGCATGGAATATACTCTGAGAATATGTAGAGTATATCCAGGCTATATTGGTGTTATGTAGCTTAAAAAGAGATATTTGGTCATAGTTTTCAGCTTCACTCACTGTTAAGGTTTCTATTAGTCCATATCTTTTATCAAAATCAGGAAAGGATTAAAGGAAATTTTAACTGTCTCTGTTATGACTCTTATTTCCTTTCAGGTTTTTACCATGGAGTTTCTCAAAGAACAAAAAGTCATGTTTTTTTTTCCACTTTTGTTTTTAACAGGATATTTGTCAAATGCAAAAGATGTCTACAAAAGTATTTTAGGCTCTCATTTGAATGATATTTGGAGGCAGCTAGAGATTGTACAGTTCATTAGGGAAAAAAAGCCTGAAACCAACTACAAGATACAAGAATTACAGTGTCAGCTACTAAATTGGATGCAAAGTAAACAACAAATTAAGGTAAATACTGGAATAGAGCATATAATAGTAATTAGCATAAATAAGACTTGGATGTAAGATAAATTTTTGTATTTAACTTTGAAATTATAAAATAGTCTATATTATTTGGTCCTTTGACCATTTTCTTCTTAAGTAAATAAAATCAGACCCAGAGGAAGGATGATCTACATCATTATTCATATGTCTTGAATTTTAAAATACTTTAATTTTTATTATACACAATTTTCCATGGATTGCTCCTCCAAATCTCAAAAATTTTGTCTGGTATTTATAAGTTCATGAGCATATACCTAATAATAGAACTACAATAATTTATTTTTCGATACTGAGCCAGAATCTCATCTTATGTAATTCTACTGAAAAAAAGTACTTAGTTTTTGCCTTGGATTATATTGGAAATTTTTGCCCACCTTACCTCAAGCATATGAAAGTTGCATTAATAAATATTTAAGAGAAAATGCTTTTGACAATCTTTTCAAGCAGAAAAACATTTTAAATGCTTTACATTAAATCTGGTTACAAATTGATCTTCTTTTTCCTCTCTGTCTCTCCTATATTTTTATCCCCAACTCTGTAGTTACTTTGTAAATACAGACAGTAAGAAATGGAAAATTGAAATTGATTGGTTGTCCTCCTCAACTCTCCATCCCCCCCCAAAAAACACAAAAACTGTAAAGGTAAACAGGAAGGTGTAACAGCAAATCATTGTTTTTCTCCAACAAATTCACACTTGCCTGGAATGAATTTAGCACTAAAAGTAAAGGCAAAGACAACTTATGTCTAGATAGAATCACTTATAAGGGAATACTTTAAGAATGCTAAGAATGCCCTACTGTAAAATAGTTTCCTCATTTATATTTGATCTTACCAAATTTTCTTTGTTTTTAAGCATGACAACTTTTACACCACAAATTTTACATTGAATTTCATTGTCATCAGTTTCATGTAACCAGTTAAGTTTGTTATTTTGTTACTGTAGCAAGACTATGGAAAAGAATAATCATTCAGATATACATATATATAAAATTCTTATTTTTTAATCAGGTGCTGATTATAATAAGAATGGACTCAGATGATGAAAAACATTTACTCATTGAAATCCTTAGCAAAATGGAAGGTAGGGAGTTTTAAATTATGCTTCATTTTATAACATGTGCTTGAACATATAAAACTCTTGATCTAACCAAGTTTCCAAATTAAGATAAACTAACATACCATAAAATTCTTCCTTTAAAAGTAAATAACTCAGTGGGATCTAACCAGTTTTTAGACCAATCTGGACCATAAGTCTGTAATATATACTATAATGTACTTAAATGTGAATAAATGTACTTGCATGTATATTATCAACCGACACCTTTTACTGAATACTACTAGTTGCTAAATAATACTGACTACTTACAATAGCTACATGAATAGGTTTTATTAACTCAATTTTTACAAAGAAATTAAAGTTCATAAAAGTGATGCGGCATGTCAAATCTCACAGGTAGTGAGAAGATCAGAATTTGAAACTAGGTCCTTCTTATTGCAGTATCATTCTCAGTTCATTCTTCTACTCACTACTGCCCCCTCAGCCAAATCCTTTCTACCTTGTGTTGTGGAATCCATTGCTTATATGTAAACTTCTTCACCACCTTGTCTTAAATGAAACCCAGTTTTCCCCAAATGATACTGCTTTCACTGTTTTTCTCTCATATAGAAGCTGACAGATTGCTCTCTATAGATATGTAGGTACGTAGGTACATAGATAGGTAAATGAGAGACAGACAGACATACCTCATAGGGATGAGAAGGCTATTTCTTACTTTCTATTACCTTTTTCAAAACATTATTCTTCCTCCATCCTTTGAGGCTGTGCCATATTTTCATATCATTCTCTACCACTCGATCTTACATAATCTAGTAACCACCTGAACGTTCACCATCATCCGTGGACAATTGTGCACTTAACTCATGGTATTCTCTTTACTCCTGCCATTATTCTAGATGTCTTTACTGTGACAGATTGACTGAACACCCAGATCTTATAGTTTCATTGGCCTCCACAACTAAAATGATATTCACTTCTTGGCCATGTCTTCAACCTTGTGATAATATAGAACTGTCCTACCTCTGAATTTTAAATTCTGATTTATTGCTCTCTGTCTGTAGCCATCACTAGCTCTTTGATGATCTTCAGCATCTTAGAGATCTATGATATGTCAATTCCTTTTTTGTCTCATTTTTTTTCCCAGGCTTGGTAATGTGACAATCACTTTAATCAGTCATATCCTTCTATACTACCTTCCATTTAAACCTTGACTCAGGATAACCAAGACATTTAACCTCCCTACTATACCTGAGCTGCTGCACATTATTGGAGGATATTGAATAGATTAGTATCACTACAAACTCATGTTTTCTGAATTTATATGGGCTCTTAATACCTCTACCAATCTTTCTATATGTTCTTATTTCCTATTTCTATCCACCTAATTGCTACAGCACAAACCTGTACCATGCCACCCATCCCCTCATTTTAAGAAGGGCAGTATGTCTTCTAATATTTATTAATGAGTTTCTCTATCAACCTTACCAAACTTACCTTTTAGAATTTATTTAGAATAAATAGAATTTATTAAATAGAATTTATTCTATTCTTTTATTTTTTTCTCCTTTCTCTATGAAGGAGATGAATGTTTTTCCTTCAAAATCCAGTCTTTCACTTGTGCATTGGATCCCATCTCTTCCTGCAGTTCCAAGCACTTTCTTCCATTTTTTTTCCTACCCCAACTTTCCTTCCTAATAACTCTTTCCCTTAATCTGGAAGCTCTTCAGTCTGAAAAATAAAATAAAATACCACCCTCAACCTGTGTCACCCTTTGTTTACTATTTCTCCACCCTTTATAAACTGCATCTTTTGCTATCTCCCAAAATATTTCTTTGCTTTAGCCCTACCAAACTACTTCCTATGTTGTTTCTTATCTCCATGCCTTTACACCTCCTCTTCCTGCTATCATAATGCTCTTCTGCTTCCTTAAGAAGCTAACTCCTACACATCCTTTAAAAATAAGTTAAAACATTTATTCAGGAAGCATTGATTTAAATTATTTTCCTCTGTGAATCAGGGTATTATTGGCATACTTACCATCCTGGACTATAATAAAGGATTCTGATAACTGATTTTTCCTCACTAAACTGTATGCTTCTGGAAGATAAGGACCATGCCCTAATTTGTATTCCCAGCATCCACAAAAATGCCTGGAACATTAAAGTTCCTTAATAAAGATTTATTGAATGAATGAATGAATGTATGAATGAGCTAATAATGAATGCCTCCCTGTATACCTAGTATAGACTAAGACTAGTGAAAAAAATTGAACTGAAATATATACAAATATTGCAACAAATATCTGCTTATTAGTGCAGCTAGTAAAAGTTAATTATTAAATTACAGTAATATAAGAATTGTATTTTAAGCGATTTTGATTTCCTTGTTTGCAGATATTGAATCCATTTTCATGGTAGTGAAGTACATGACACTCCTAAAATAATACATATGAATATAACAATGCAAAATCCTTTCTTGTATTACTCTTTTTTCCAACAGGTTTAACAGTGACTGTCTTACATTCAAACAAAAGAAAAGATTTTCTGGAATCAGAAGGTGTTTTAAATGGGTAAAAATGTATTTCTTTATCTATGTGGAGCAAATATGCCAGTTCTACAGGGAAAGCACCATTTCTCCTAGTATTTAATTTTTAAAAAAGGTTTAATAAAATCTGCAATTAATCAGTCTCTACCCTCTTCATGAAAAAATGTTTTATAAAGAGCACTTGAATTCAGTTTATTGACTTTTGTTATATATAGTTGTTGTACGGAATTTTAGTTTAATCTTTCTTTAACATCCCCAAATCATCATTATTATTGTTATTGTTAGTACAGGATTGCCTATTTAAACTTACTAGTTTTTAGCAGTTTTTTTTGCTCAAGATTGTTTCTTATATCACCTTCCTTTGTTTTGGATTCTCCTTCCTGAAGCACATTCATTATAAATTCTTTTAGTAAGGGCCTGCTAATAATAAATTTAGTGTTGACTTGTTTTTATTTTGCTTTATTTTATGTAGAAATTATTTATTTCTAATATTGAGATCTAAATAATAAAAAAAGAAGAATAGAAGCTCATCAAAGCTAGACATAGATACCTTTTAACTTCTAGCTATCTAGAGCTCTCTGAGTAGAAAGCAGCAGTAGAAAATTTTAATTACAGTTAGTGTGCTATTACATGAAATTTGAAGATGGGAAAGATAAAGTTGTGATATTTAAGAATCAATTTTGTTGTTGTTGTTAAATCACTTATGAAGCCCTCTGAAAAAAAAAATTAACCCATTTCCCAGTTGTCAAGCAATATTTTATTACATAGATTCTCAAAGATTAAAACCTTACATTTGTAAGAAAATGAGATTGATTTATCATGGTGATTTGTCTGTTATTGCCAGGACTCAGGTAATAAAATTAGGGTCCTTTGCATTTGAGGATGTAAAATAGTCACAGTATGACCATCAAAAAAGGAAGGTAAAAAGAGATTAACACAATTGGAGAACAAATCAATAGTAAATACACTAATACTTTTCCACAATAAGAAGGCATAGATTAGAGAAAAATAAAATAAGCTCAAAACAGTTATCTTGTATCATTACTTATACAGAATGCTAAAAGTATAATTCCATTTTCTTGGCTTTCTTTTTATTTCAGTAACAGTTCCTGTGTAGTTGTACCTAATGAATACATCGGAGCAGATTTCCCCTGGAGTAATTTCTCATTTGTCATGGAATACAATTATGTAGAAAACTCTTGGTGGACTAAACACTGTGAAAAGTTGAATATTCCATACATGGCTTTTAAAGTGATTCTTCCAGATACAGTTTTAAATAGTAAGAATATAAATTAAAATTCTTTTTTGTTCTATAGAATGAAAATTTTCTGTTTTCGGTTTCTGATCTATGGAAAGAGAGTAAGCTATGACATTAGAAGACTTGAGTTCAAGCTCTAACCTTCCTTACCACCATCTGTGTGACCTCGAGTAGGTCCTTTAACTATCTCTTACCTCATATTTTTCATTTACAGAATAAGCCTATTGATTATATCTATCTTCATCCCTTTAACTTCTAAATTTTACTTGTAATAGCATGATTTTATTACAATTATATCTAATATTAATTTAATACTTTTATCCAATAGTATTTTACTGAATTTTAGAGAAAAAATATGTAATAGTATGTTCACTGATTCAGAAAACTTAATATGCAACAGAAAATTATGCAAAAATACTTAGAAAAGTGTCTAAAACCACTTTGTATATCCTTTGGTTTCTTTAGTCACTCTACATGACTAAAGTTGTGAATTCTCAGATCCTTTACATTAAAAAGCCTGTAGATTTTTAGTCTCAGCACATCTCTCTTCCAACATTTGCCATAAGTTACTTTCTATCTACTTCAAGTATGAGTGGGAAGTTTGAATTCTGAGATATTTGAACTCAATTCTAAAATACACTATAATTATTACTTTGATATATAAAATTAAATACTACAGTTATTACTTTGATTAAATAATTGAAACACAGGCCCAATAAAAGGTAAAAGGAAGGCATCCTAGTTTATATTTAGAGGTTTCTTCCATACCCCCAAAGATGAACTTAATTTATTCAACCAGTTCCTTATTTGGGGCATTTACAGTACTTCAGCTTTCCACAATTATACTTCAAGGTAAAGTAGTTTTTATATCTTATATATCTTTATATACTTGTTCTAAGAAAGAAGAATTCCAAAAAGTAAAATGAATTGCTGGGTTAAAGGTATACACACCTTTATATATTGCCAAAATATTCTTCCAGAAATACTAATCTTAGAAAATGTGAGAGGACCCTTTTCCCCATATCTTTACAATAAGTAGGTATTATTAGTTTTTTAAATCTTTGACATAATTATAGGCAGAAGGTATTTTATAGTGTTAATTTGCATATCTTTCATAACCCATGTCTTTTCATATGTGCACTGATCTTTTGCAAATATTGTCTATTTATGTCCTTTGTCCATTTATCTATTGAAGTATTTATTCTTTTTCTATTGTTCTATACCATTCCCTATAGCTTATTGTATATAATTTTAAATTTTGATGAGTTTACACAGTAAATATTTAATATAATTAAGTGAATAAAGCAGATTTTAATATTCAGGTAGAATATGATCCTGTTTTTTCTTTTTCTTTTTTGAAGTGAGTGTACATGTGTGCATATAGACAAGCAATTATATAGAAAAAGTCTGAAAGTATGTACTAACCTCTGTTTTTAGTATACAGTAGTTATAGTAAAATCTGTTAACTCAATTTTATTGCTAAGTAATAGGATAACATGGTTTTTATTCTTTAGACCTTTATTCTGATTTCTGATTTTTTACAATGAATATGTTTTATTTTTATACTACTCTTTGAATATACAGCTATTATTCTCATGTTTAGTAAAAAATAAAAAGAGCTAGGGTATGAGAAAAAAGAGAAATATTTATAAGATTTTCTCTTATTTAGGAAGCACCTTGCTGGATAGTTTTGGTGGTTTTCTTTTGGAAATTCAGATTCCATATGTGTTTTTTGCATCTGAAGGACTTCTTAATACTCCACAAATTCTTCAGTTGCTAGAATCCAAGTAAGTTATTGATTTAATAACATTAGCAAAGGTGTTTATGTGTGTGTATGTATATATGTGTGTATACACACACACACACACACACACACACACACAGATTTAACCATCCTAGTGACTCAATATTATGTTGCCTATGTTTCACTATTTCTCTCTGATTAAAGCCTGGAATATATAAACATAAGAATGGTTTTCCAGGAGGGTTATGTCTCTCCCTCTAGTACACCATCATAATTATTGAATGTTATCTTTTTTGGTGATATATATTAATTTTGTGGAGGAAAAAATTTATTTTTGTTTAAATTTTATATTTTAATTGCATTTATTTTGTTACTAGCAAGTAAGAATTTTTATGTGGGTTTTCTGCGAATTTTATGGTCATATCTTTGGGTCATTGATAATACTGAAAATAAGCATTCTTATTTAGAAGACTTTTAAAAATGCCTGGGAAACAGGACTGTAAAGGTCTAAATATAGAGTTTTTAGAACTTTAGTTCTAAGGTCATACCAACACTGAACATTTTTAAATCATATAAAACATTTTATCATAGCACACGAGTTGTCATAGGAATCTTAGACATTAAGCTGTATCACAAAGGAGGATAATTGTGCTATGACCTTACTTAAAATGCAGACTTATTTTTTATACTTTTGATTTTGCATTTAAGTCTGTGGGACATTCACAGAAAACTATGAACCAATAAAGGTAGTTAAAATCTAGGCCAGTGTTAATGAGAAAGAACAGAAAATTCTGATAAATGCAGAATGTTTTAGTCTTATAGCATGTTTTGGTTTCATAAATTATTATTTAAAGAGCTAGAATAAATTGGTCAAGACATTTATAATAGTATTAAGTGCAGTAATATTTAGCAAAATACCTAAGGAGACATACATCTCAATTAATTTGTTGTATATGCTGAGTAAATCATAATTTTATTCTTCAAATTTATAAAGTAGAATAGATTGATGTATGAAAAAGCACAATAGTTCAAATAACTTAATATGCAGGAAGACAATACAGCTTTTCTAAAAGAATTTTTCTTAGCCATTTCATCATATCATCCCAAGTTATTGTATTTTACAGATATAATATCACACTAGTGGAGAGATGCTGCAGTGAGTCATTGAAACTCTTTGGTGGTTCAGAGTATTATGTATTGATGACAATTGATGAACATACTGCTATAATTTTGCAGGTAAAGCTATATAGTAAAAAGTATAAGTCGAACATATTAAAATATATATAACCATGCAATATATTATTAGCTTTGCTGTAGAGAGCTTAACTATAATCTATTAGTGAGTTCTTCCAAAACTTTGCAAATGGGGCACAAGTGCCAAAATTACCACTGTGGAAAATGACTATTACCAAGCTTCCTTGATGCCTTATGATTTTTAACATACTTTAAGAAGACAAAGCAAATATATAATCTTTTAATATTGTATATTGACCTATTTTAAATACATTTATAGAATAATTATAGTATTAAAAAGTTTAAAAACTAAATTCTAGTCACTATGTTTCTTAAAAGGCAGTAGTGTATTAATTCATGACTGGTTATATAAGATTTCCTCTAAAGTAAGTAAGGACTGCCTATAAATAAGCTGGTTTTTAAAAAGAGAAATTATCTTTAAAAAATCCATATAGTTCTTGACTTAATCTACCTGATATGTTTGTTTGATTGGAGTACAGATTACAAAGAAATTATTTAATAGGGTGGGATTGGGGAGCAGAAATCAGTTTCATAGCATGAAGTATAAATTAATGGCAAATATTATGATAAGGTAGAAGTCTGATGAACAAATGTTAACAATATAAGAATTATATGATGGACACACAAAGCTCTCTTGGAGGGGTTCTTAAGAGGTATTGAGTCTTGAATATGTAAGGTTCTTTAAAAAAAAAAAACATTATTTGGGGGAAATGTTGTTTGGGAAAACTGTTTTAACCCATAGTTACATAAATAACTGTTAGAGCAAGACAGTTCCTGAATTATTCACTCTATCAAAAATTAATTGTGTTAAAGGAAAAAGAGAATTCTATACCATTAGATAGAGATGACGTATTATTGAATTGTATACTTAAAAACTGTTCGATATTATTTAACCAATTGTCACCCTAATAATTTTAATTAAAAAAAAGAGGTTTCTAGAAGTTCATTAACTGCTGCTTTCTCATCTTCCTTAAATAAGTATTCAGAGAAAATTATCCCATGAGATCTTAAACATATTTTCTATTGCTTTTAGAAGTAGCCAAATCCCTGTCTACAAAGGACTTTGCTCAAATAGGGGCACACTATAGGCTGCTTTCTTTGTATCTAGGGCTTTGGGACATTTATGAGCCTTTTTTGCTGAAGCTGTCACCAACTGTATTACGTCTAGTGTAGCTTTCCGCCTACTACTTCCAGTGTGATTTTAATTTTTTCATAAAATGGAAGCCCATACCCATGCCTCTTCTCAAGTTATAATTTATATATCATAGATTCTTGAAATATGGTAGTAATAATTCCATAACAACTATTTAACCTAGTGAATCTTTATTTTATTTATTTTCCGGTAGGCCCTAGAAGAACTGAATTGTGAGAAGGCATCAGACAATATCATTATGAGACTGATGGCATTATCATTCCAGTACAGCTATTGTTGGATAATTTTCTATACCAAAAATACTTTAAACTCGGAGTAAGTAAACATTTCTTCAACCAAAGTCACTTTTATATTTTTTAACTTATTCAGTCCTCTTCTGTGAATAGAAGTAGCAATGCAGATTTTCCCCTTGCTCATCTAGTTTTTTATAGTCAATGAGTAACTGGGTCAAGAAAGAAATAAAAAGAGAGATCAAGAGAAACAGGGAAGGTCAGGTAAAGTCAGTGATCCTCAAGGTGGAGGCATGCCTATAGGAAAACAAATCAGAATTTTAGAATTAGTATATTTCCCCTGGACATTCTGTGCAAACCATCTTCCCCTCTCTACCTCACTAAGAATTCCTGCTTTACGTGTCTCACGTCTTATTACTTTTTAATTCCGGACTTGTCTTTTAAAAATTAAGTCACTCTTAAACCACTTGTCTTTAAAATCTTATTAAATACAGCAACTAAATAGCATCTTGCTATACTTTATTTTACTAATGTGTGTCATTGAATAATTACCAAAAAAAGAAAAATACATGCTGAGGCACTGTCCAGTAAGGGGATAGGTTGAATTTCTCTCCTTCCTCTCCCCATTCCCCACTTCAGCATTCCTTAGATTGAACAATTTTATTAAAGAATAGAGGTGGAAACATTTTTCAAAAAGTGTTTAGTAGACAAAAACTATGAGTCTGCCACACTAGTATTATTTTAGCCAGGTTATTCTAATAACATTATGAAATGTGAAAAAATGAATTTTTAATAAGTATAAACAGATATCCAATGAATGGAAGTATAGTAATATAATTCTTTTTAGGTACCATCTTACGGAAAAGACACTTTATCACCTAGCACTGACTTATGCAGCTTTGGTTTCATTTGGGCTTAAATCAGAAGAATTGGATGTAAAGGTATTCTTTTCCAATATGTTTGTTCATAAGTATTTTTCATAAACCAAAATTATACTCAAATCCATATGCCCCGTGAGAAAAAAAGACATTAAATGGGCAAACTAAAAACTCCTTAAAAACCAAATAAAGAATGGTTTTCAAATTAATGAATATTCTTTCCACCTAAACTTCTGTTCTAAAAGCCTTTAGTTTAATGAATTTAAAATCATATTTTAATTACTACTTAAATTTTTTGAAACATAGAAGGATATGAATAAAAATAATTATCCCTTGATTAAAATGCTTACTTATAAAAGATTACTAAGTTTTTTTCTGCTGTAAAATCAATATCTTGTGATTTATGAGTAGACTATTTTTGTAATCTCTTATCAGTCTCCTTTCTTAGTTCTTTTTTTCAATGGTCCTTGCTCTGAAATGTAGACATTCCTCCAATCTGGGAGCTCAGTACTTTTCTGTTATGGCTTTATGTTCTTTATTGATAAACTCAGCCATTCCCACAAATTTAACTTTCATTTCTGAGTATAATCCTTAAAATTTTTTCCTGAGTTTTCTTAAGGTCTGTACCTATATTCTAGCTTTCTACTGGAAATCTCCACATGAATATCCCACAGACGCCTCAGACTCTGCATATCTAAAATACAACTTCTCATCCTCCCCCAAACTTAGTTTATGGTGTTACTATTCTAATCTAATCAATAGCTAAACCCCCCTTTTAACTCTGCAGTGTCTCTAGAATGTGTCTACTTTCTATTCCCATTGCTATTTCCATAAATTCAGGCTTTCATCACCTCTCACTTGGAGTTTTAATGTAGTTTCTTAAGTAATCTCATTTCTACTCTTCCCACTCCAGGGTATAATATACATTAGCACCAATTACTTACATTTCTGAATGACAGCTATGAATATTCACTTCCTAGATTATACACTTCTGAAGGAATGAGAACATATTTATTCATTTTTGTATTCCTGGCACCTGGCAAAGTACAAGTAGGCACAGTGCAAGTGCCAAGAACATACTAGGGTCTTGATAAATATCTGTTGTTGAGTTTAATTTTCTTGCTCAATAGACCTTAGCTTCCTACTTTACTCAAAATAGAGTTTAAACAAAGCTGGATTCAAACTCCTCCACAATTTGACCCCCCGTGATTCATCCTTTTATCATCATTCTACTCACCATTTCCTGAATATGCCCCCACACTACTACCTCTCAGCCACTGCACAAACATGTCATTCTGGCCTGTCTTCCCCCAGGAATACTATCTCAGTCCTCTTACTGCCAGCCTTCATAGTTCTATTTTTTGCCCAATTTATGCACTACCTCCTTTAAGAAAATTTCCCCAATTATACCATGAGGATAAATCTCTCCTCCTCCCATTCTCCCAATAACACGTTATTCCATTTCTTATAGTATGAGGTATTTATTCATACATCTTCTACCCTGAAAGGCCCTTTTTCTTTGTAAATCCTATAGCATCTAACACAGTGCTTGTATGCATCAAAAATATTCAAAAAACATCTACTAAATAGAATTAAATCAAAGCACAACCTGTCAAGAAAATCAACAAATGATTTATTTGAAATTGAATCTAGATGATTTTGGTCCTGTGATACAATACATATTAAACATAGAAATAAAATTTTTAGAAAAGTTATCAAAATAAATGAATGGCTAATGTAAATTTGTCTCATTTATCTATTCAAGTGAAGTTTCACCACTTAATCAGCCTCTTTTCTTCCCAGCTCATGAAAAGCAGTTATTTGTGAAATATGCTTTACAGAATCATTTTATTTCTCTGTACACTGAGTACATGATATCAATGAGTAATATTGTATTCAGGTACAGTGACATGGCTCATAGAGGACATGTTCCAAGGAAGACATTTGTGGATGAAACAGGAGGTACTGCCCAGGGACAATCCATTTCAACCAAAAGTTTGATCTCACCTGAATCAAACTATTCCAAAGATTTTTCAAGTTTTACATAATAATCTAAAAGTTGGTTACTCTTTCCATAGAATTTGAGAAAGATATATATGAATTTACTCTAAATACCCTTATATCACCAGTACTCAATGACATGATTATATTAAAGGGGATTCCTTAGATTTATATCATTTTAGAATATATTGTTTCCTTACCTTACTTAGTAATGTTTTTTGGCCTGTTCAAGTGTATCAGAATGGATTTTTTATTCTCAGGCACCCGAAGAGCCTAGCCACAAAGGAAGTATTAGGAAGTTGAAGTACATTTTCTTAATCTAAAAGAAAATACTAGTAGTGTTATGCTATATTTTATTCTAATTTCAAAAAATATTCTTTGAATTTCTTATGAACTCTCTTTGCAAAAAAAATGCAGATACACATATATGCAAAAATTTGAAAACAATGTTTGGGAATTCCTGAATCTGCCAAAGTCCAGCCATGAGCTAGCTATACTCTAAGAAAGTAATAGTCATTAAACCGTCATAAAATTGTGGCTTTTAAAAGTAAAATTTATATTCAAATAGAAGTGTCAAATATCCTCAAAACACCCAAAACTTGGCAATAAAATAAATTTGTATTCAAATAGTGTATTTCTGTGCAGTCTATATCTATTTAACACAATTGAAAGGAAATACTTCCAGGTATATACTGTTTTATATTTAAAATATAAATATATTTATATTTGAAAGAGAACTATGATAATTATTTTGTGAGTTTTGTGCAGTCCTTTTAAAAATTTTCTACCACTATAGGACAGGATATTCATATTTCTAAGAAATGATTGTTTAGGGTAGTATTTCTCTATCCACATTAAGCTCCTAATCCATGAACTACCTTTCCTTCAACCAAATCTAAAAGAAGATCAATATAGAAATTAAAGAGGAAGAGAAAGACTGGTATTTCAGAAGAGAAAACAGCATTAAGAGAAATATGAGTAACAGACAGGAAGTAGGGGAAATTAAGAAATTAGTTTTTATAGTTTAGTTTAATACAACCCCCGTCCATACACACATTTTTGGCAGGGATATCTCAGCATTAAATAAGGTAAGAGTGAATGAACAATTCTAAAAATACAGAGGAAAGCTACTCTGAATCAAAACCTTATTTTTTTTAATACAGCTTCAAATTCATCTGTAAGTAGCCTTTTTTTTTAACTTTGTTTTTGAAAAATACTACACTATATTTTTCAAGTTCTTATTTTAGTTGAAGACTATTAGGTTTAATGTAGAAAAAGTAAAATATTAAATATTACTAGTGATATCCAAATTGCTTCTTTTCCAATGTAGATGAAATATAACACCAAATATACTTAAAGTATTTTATTAACAAACATCAAATGGAAGTGAAGAAAAACAATTTAATTCCCAAAATTGGAAACTATAGGATATCATACTTAAAGAAGAAAAGAAAATTGCTTATCTTTACAAATAAAATATCCTGGATTTCACGTAAACAAATTAATAAATGATGTCTAAAATAATGCTCAAAGATTAGAATCTGCTGTGCTTTTATTTTTCTTCTAATTATAAACAATTTTTGAATTACATATTTTGTTTTTTAATATTTTCTATAGTCTAACATTAAAAATGTATTTTTTTTAGCTTATAATATCTCCAGGAGTGGAAGAGACTGCACTGGTAATTCGACAAATTGCTGACCACAGTTTAATGACCTCAAAAAGAGATCCTCATGAATGGTTGGATAAATCCTGGCTTGAAGTTTCTCCATCTAAGGTTTGTTTCCTGAATAAATAAATTACATCTTTCAAAGCAAATATAAGTACTTATATTTGAATCCCCTTTCTGGTAGCATGTTTTTGTTCTCTAGTGCTTGCATGAGCATATATAATGATAACCATAATGCACTTTACTTAGATCACTTTCCAGATCTTTTGTATTTGTCAATTTCACATAACTATTTTATTGGGATTTTTTATATTGAACTTTCAAATCTAAGTTATTATAGGGTGATCTACTGATTTTAATGCCTAATATTTTTTAAAACATAACTATTTTTCTAATTCCTAAATGTAAACATTTAAGAATGGTCAATTTGTTAAAAGAATAGCAAAATTTTATTATTCCATGATTTGCCAGTAATTCAATTACATAATTAAAACTAAGAGTAAAGTTGTAATACCTCTAAAGTACCTGTAAGTTTAAATAGTTTATTTTTAGAAATTCCTTTTGTTTGAGCATATTTTCAAGTTCTCATATAAACAAAGTGTTTCTGTTACCTTTATTTTAAAAATATATTCAAATCATGAAGCCACAAAAATGACAAGGCTCTTTATGTACTAATATGGAACAGTTTCCAAGATAGACTGTTAAGTGAAAAATGAAAGTTGTAGCACAGAGCATGCAATATACTACTATTTGTGTAAAACAAGGGGAAATTAATATCTATATGAATTTGCTTATAAATTAATAAAATATCTCTGAAAGGATATTGAGAAATGATAATACTGGTTACCTCCGGAGAGGAGAACTGGGGTAAGGGGGTGGGAAAGAGACTTTTAACCTTTTAGTACCTTGAAAATTTTGAACCATGTGACTATTTTACCCACTTAAAAACTAAAATTACAAAATGAATAAATAAAATGAAATATTTACATAATAATCACAGAACTTTTACATGCCTAAACAGTACATAATACTATTAGCAAGCATGGGTATAATTAACAGTGGTGTGTGTGTGTGTGTGTGTGTGTGTGTGTGTGTGTGTGTGTGTGTGATTTTCTTCCTACCAAGACATATCCATTCTGCTCACATGTGTGTCATTTGATAAGCATCAAAGAGGATGCAAAAAGCCAGTGTAACCCAGGAAAATATGGAATATGGCAATAGTAGAGATGGCTGTTATGTTTCTAGACTTTTATGAGAATGAGATCTCTCTGAAAACATACATTTTTAGACTTCAAGATCAAATCTGGCCAATAAAATTTCTTCCTATACTCTACAACAAGGTTTTCCTGATATCATGACATCTCTTAAATATCATAAACATGGTTTATCTTAATCAAAGGGTGATAATATATGGTCTATGAAGCGATAGCTAAAGAAATCCTGATGTCCTAAACTAAGTCCCTAAAAGATTTCTCTTTAGAAAATCTACCATTAGATAAAATAATTGTCATTTGAAGAATGGATGAGTGAAATTAAACTGAAGTGTACTGAATTTGTACAGTCCTTAATTCTGAGAATGTACAATCTTCATTGCCGAAGAAGTTTCTTTCCCACTTGGCCATACTTTTCCCAGACATCTCAAATTGAGTGTAGATGAAATGACAAAAATTTTAATCTGATAGAATGAGTAGAATAAAATGAGTCACTTTCAAAAGACCACTGGCTTATTATTGCTCCAACTCTTGTCTAGGAAGAAATGTACTTACTTGATTTTCCATGTATTAACCCATTGGTGGCTCAGCTCATGTTAAATAAAGGACCTTCACTACATTGGATATTATTAGCGACTCTTCATGAACTTCAGGAACTCCTACCTGAAGTTCCAGAAAAAGTGCTAAAGGTTAGTTATTTGGGGTCTATATTCTTATATGAGTTTATTTTCTTTCCATTTGAGTATTTATTTTTCCCATAGGGCTTTCAAAATTAAAGTTTCCAAGTATAATTGTTGGGGACTTCACATAGCAAAGAAATAATTTCCTTGAACGAATTTTATATAAAATTCTCATTTGCTGTCGATCATATTGTACATTTTAATGCTCTTATATAGCTAATTCAGTACTGTCAGTTTATCACACATTAAATCATTTTGAAATGTTATTTTGCCCACAAATATTCAATTATACACTCTATTCGTATCGGTTTACACGATCCCTTCCCAACAATTCTGATGCCCTTCATTATAATAATAATTAAAGAGAACTTTAGCCTTATTGGTAAAATTTTAAAATTTTTATCGAGGAAATGGTATTTATGTGACTTAAAATTCTATTTAAGTGATTAGAAAATAGATGCAAATTACAATATGTTTTTAACAGAGCCTAATTATATTTTATTACATGGGTTAATGTAATACCTATGAATGAAATACTTATATTTTGCCTCCTTTCCATGTAGATAAGCATTATTATTTATATTTACTTGAATAATGTTCATATTGTATTTGTATTATATTAATTAATTTTTAAAATTTTTTAGCATTTTTGTGGCACCACTTCCTTATTCAAGATTAGTTCTTCTTCCATAACAAAATCACCTCAAATTTCATCTCTTCGGGAAAATAGGAATCAGATTAGTAACTTTACATCTCAGAGTTCAGCTTCTGACTCTTCAGAGTCTGTTATTCAAGAAAATAATGAATATTACCAGTATTCAGACTTAAGAGAGACAGTGCAAGAAGACACAAACACCACTTCAAATTATAATTCTTCTCTTATGGAACTAAGAGAAATGCCAAGTATTTTACCACCTGTGACTTCTTACAGTCAGACCAGATACTGGAGAGACTACAGTTGTAACCCTAACATGGTACAGAATAATCCTTTCCTGGTTAATACAGAATCAAGAAACTCGGCCAGTAACTCCTTTCTAAACCAGAATGATTCACAGTCAGATGTCTTTTCTTTGGGTCTAACACAAATGAATTGTGAAACCAGAATATCATCAACTGACACTCAGAAGGGTATTGCCCCTAATTTTATATATTATCAGAAAAAGGGAACATATGAAGCAAGAAGACCTATAAATAAAGAGCTATCTGCCCCTATCTTCTCACTAGAAGACTCTCAATCACCTCTTCATTGGAACTTTAAGAAAAATGTATGGGAACAACAGAAACACCCATTCAATTTACAATATAGTGCAGAGCAGACTACATGTGACCAATGGTACTCTCAGAAAGACAATTTGTTCACTAATCAGCAAAAATGTCTATCCGATGATTTAGAAGGCTTCATGTGTGAAAGGTCAAATGTTGGAACTAAAAAGAGTTTCTGGAAAGAATTACCATCTGTTCCCAGTTTGGATTTATTTTGTGCCTCTGATTCTAATGTATATCAAAAAGATTTCTACCAAAGAACTGGAAAATGTTTAGGACAGAAAAGGCACTCTGAATCTTCATCAACCTCAGGAGACAAGAAACCATTAACAGGTAACATGATTCAACAGTTGATAAACTATGCTTAGATGTAATTTAAAAAGATATAACTACCTCCAAATAAAAAAGAAACTTTAATTATTACACTTAAAGATTGTCAATACTTTGGGGTCAAAGAAAACTAAATTCTAATTACAGACTTCTAAGAAAATAAATGCAAAAAAATGTCAAATTCTTGTAGCTTTAAATGAATTAAGCATTCAACTTAAGTTAAAAATAAAAACAAAACAAATCTAAATAAAGCAGAAGGCTAAAATCAATGAAGATTAAACAAAGAAATCAGTAAATTAGAAAATTAACTTATTTGTCAGGCAGGGATATTTAATGGGCTAAAATTTAAGAGCTTATTATACACCAGGTGCCATTCTAGGCCCTTATGCAGATTATTTAATTCTGACAATTCTATTAAATAGATACTGTTATTAGCTCAATTGTACAACTGATGTTTCTGAACATTTAATGATGTCAGTTTTTAAAAGGACAATTTTATTTTCTCGTTTTCAGTAATTATACCTTTCCTTTCTGTGTCATTTCTTATTGCACTGACCAGAGCATATAGAACAAAATGTTAAGTTTTAATGGTCATACAAAGGTGACTTTGCCATGATAGGAAAAAAAGAAAAAAGGGAGAAGCTTAAGCTTCAAAGCTCCTGTTTTGCATAAGCTCTTTGGAGGGAACCAGAAATTCATGTGTATTGTTTCATCTCTCAATTTATATAAGATCCAGGACTCACAAAATTTGGATTTGGTCCCATTTAATTGTCATAATATTTTGTTCCTGATTTTAATGAGAAGTATTCTATCTCTAGTTTTGTAAGAAGTTTTGTGAGGAATTGATTGTAAATTTTATCCAGACTCTTTTTAAGTACCTCTTTGGAGAAAATCAAACATATTTTCTGCATTGACCTATTAATGCCAAGGATTATATTTCCGAGTTTACTAATATTAAACCATTTTTTTCATTTCTATGGTAAACCTAATTGGCTTTGAGGAGTGATTCTTTTAATATGCTGTTAAACATGGTTGCTAATATTTATGATTTTTATATCCACATTCTTCCTGAGATTAATCTATTGTGTTATTTGTGCTCTGTCACATTTTGACATGAAGGTTATTCCAGCTTCATAAATGAATTGATTGAAAATTCCATATTTTTTACACCCTGGAACAAATTAAACATGCCAATTACCTGCAAATATTTTACAATATAACATATTTTGAATTCAAATTGATGCAGCCCTCGAATATGTATCCAAAGCATTGGCGTATATCAAGATAATATCCATTTATCCTATAGGTGTATATTTGTGATCTCTGTGATAAAATTATCTACTACATTGCTTTTTAAATTTCCTTATATAGCGTCCAACTCTTGCAATTATGAGATTATATCCACAGGAATACTAAAATAGTTGTAAATATTTTAACCTTTTTTTACTGATTAACTCAATTAACCTCAGTAAGTATTCAAATCTAGGATATTTTATGTTCTAATGTATATCATATCATGCAAGGTAAGTTCATACATGATCACCACATATCATTCATGTAACAGAGTTCAGGATAAATTCTGTAACATTACAGATATGGATTAAGGAACAGGTTTAATAAGGGAAAACTTAAAAAGAGAAGTCTTTAAAGACAGGGAGGTTTAATTATTTGTGCAAAGCATGAATGTACAAATATGTAAATATAACATTAATTAGTACTAGGCCATTAGGTACAGGTGCATTTATGCTAAAAAATTCAATTTTTAAAGGTCATCATTTTATCCCAGTTTGGAAATTTTTAAATTTTGTAGATAGATAGTGAAGAAACAGGATCCACTGAAAAAGCTGGAAAGAAAATAGCTGCATTTTATTATTATCTGTAATAACATTGTTTTCTTTATTCTCTTTGTAACAGATTTCATGTGCTCACAACTACCACAATGTAAAAAACGACGTCTCATGTATGAAAAAGTCCCTGGGAGAGTTGATGGACAAACTCGTCTGAGGTTTTTCTGAAAAAGAATAGCACTACATACCACATCCCATTGTTTTTGATCATCACCCAGTAACAAAATGATTTACATTCAGTCATACATTAAAGGAAATGCAATTGTTCTGAGATGGTCTTAGTTTTCTATATTAAATTTTTGTAATATATATTCTGTCCTATAGTTTGCATCTTTGTAAGTAAAATATTCTAATTGGCATAATAATTGTCATATCTAAATATCTCCAGATTCACTTAAACACTGCAAGCCTTTTTTTTTTTTTTTAAGAAATAGAAAACCTTATTGTATGTATATAAAAGGGTTATTTAGTTGTCTTCCGAAGAACCTACTGACTCCCATCTTTCCCCCAACCTCCATCTTAGTCTGATGCTTTGAGTCAAGAAGTGAAGATCACCACAGTCAACCTCCACCACCAAGAAAGTTCAAATCTAGGGCAAAACTGAAGTTAGAGAACTTCCAATTTTAAGTATCTTCATGAACAAAATTTTAAAATTAATTACTAAGAGAAAAAATTTGCAACCCACATAATAGAAAACAGGTTTATTTTTCCTGATATACTAAGAATGCCTACAAATTGGTAGGAAAAAGACAACCTAATGAAAGAATGTACAAAATACATGAATAGATATTTCACAGAAGAAACAAAAATAGCCAATAAACATATGAAACAATATACAGCTTCATTACTTATTAGGCAAATGCAGATTAAAACAAGTTACTATTTTCACCTATCAGATCAGCAAAATTTTTTGAAAGTTCAAAATGTCCAAAGGACATTCAGACATTACCTTACTTGACTTCTCTTTGGCGATTGATACTGTTAATCACATCCTCCTTTATGAAACAGGCTCAACTTGACTTCACACCACCTCTTCTACTTTCCTTTTCCTAGTCTCCTTTCTGCTACGGTTTTATTTATAGGATGTTTGTTTTTGCTTGGCTATGTAAGCGGTAGAGACTTTAAAGAGAAACTACTTACGGAAACTTAATTGGGATTTCTGTTCTAAAGTTTTGGTAGAATGCTCCTAAGGTAAGTCTAAGGTTTTATAGCTCACAGAATTCCTTTACCTCATCTTTAATCAGCTTCCAGGGGAGTTTCTTCACAGGCCATAAACTCTGGCAAGTCCTTAGGCTGAACTTGCAACACCTGTCTCCCTGCTGCCTCACCAAATGTGGAAGCATCTGAGTCCTCATGCTGTTTCTCAGTGAGGCTTGCTGATAAAGTAAGTAAACTCAGCTTCAGAAGAGCACTCCCAGGGAGCAATTGTCACAGGACAGGTTGAGCTGATCCAAGCCTGAAATGTCTGGTTCAGGCCTTCGCAGGGGGCCAAAAGTATTAAGTCAGCCTCCAAAACCCTCTGCCAAATTGTTGGGACAGCCCCCACTTCTCAGGCTGGCTTTTGCAATGGAAGCTTCATGTTTTTTTGCTCTGAAAGCATGTCCCTGTGACATTTTTGATGTCCTAAGGGGAGTTACTTGCTACCCCAAGTTCCTAGGCCCCGCCCAAATTTGTAGGCCTCACCAGAACATCAGCTGTCTCTTCCAACCATGGATGGAGACTCCTTCCCTGTCCACTGAGACTCAGTGTACAACTGGGGACAAAAACCAGGGTGTCCCACCCCTTGACTCTCACAGTAGGATCCTAGATATTCTCCCCAAATAATGAGACCTACCCTAAAACAAGGGATCTAACAAATGGAGTAGCCTGGGCTGGAGGGGGTGGAGAGTGCAAACTGTAGCAATCCAAAATGAGCACTGAAAAAAATACGTTTTTCTTCTGTCTTTTGCTTGTTATTTAGTCGTGATTTTTACCATACAACAGTTAATTCAATATTTGTTATTTATTTAAATTCATTACTTATTAAAATTACTTAAATTTGATATAGGCAAGTATACATACCTTTTTTTGATTTCTGGGTTTCCTGCCTTGCTTAGGAAAACCTGTTATTCTAAAGTCGTATAATTATTCTACTTTTTCTTCCAATACTTTTGTATTATCTTTCTTTAACTCATGGATTTGACATACTGTAAAAAGGCCCAATTTTATTTTCTTCCAAATGGATAGACAATGTCAGCACCATTTATTAAGTAAACCATATTTTCCCACTGGATAGGAACAAAGTCAAGTCTATTTCTGAACTATATAATCACCTAATCATCTATTTGCCTATTCCTATATCACAATAATATTATTTACTTCGGGGTTTGTTTGTTTGTTTTAATTATATTGTTTTGATTCAACAGCTTTAAAGTTTTAATAACTGGTAAGGCAAATTTCACCCTCCCTTGTTTTACTCACACACACACACACACACACACACACACACACGGTTTTAAAAACTATTCTTGGACCCTTTTGATTTTGCCTTATGAACTTTTATATATTTTAAGCAGTTTTCCTCAAAAAAAAAGATATGATAGGAATTCTACTAAAGTTATATGAAATTAAGATTGCATTTTAGCTGAAGGAAACTGGACTTGGGTGGTGAACATACACTAGAATATACAGATGTTAAATGATAATGTACACCGGAAAATTATGATTGTATTAACCAATGTTACCCCAAAAAACTTAATTTAAAAAAACAAAAGAATGCATTTTAATAAAATTGTGTTAATATCCTATAATTTATGTAGCTCCTGTTCTATAAACATCAATAAAACCTTTAATTCATTAATTTATTCTCAAGTATTTTTACCATTTCATCACTACAAATGGCACGTGAGTTTCTCTTTCCATTTCCAAGTAGCTGTCCTCATACAGAAGGCTAACCTTCTATAATGTATCTGGCTGGCCTCTCAAATTGTTACAAGTTCAAGTTTTTCTTTTACTAGACTCTCGTGAGTTTCAGGGTATATAGTTATATAACCCATAAATACAGATATAGCTCCTGAAATGTTTATACCATTTCTTTTTCATCTTACTGCATGAGCTAAGAATTCCAAAGCAATGCCACATAGTGGTGATAAAAGGTGCTCTTGTTCCTAATATGCTATGCTGAATGTTTCTACTTCTCACTATGCAGTATAAAATTTGCTGTTACTTTTGACAAATTGTCTCAATCATCTTTAATTTCCTTCTATTCCTATTTTACTAATTCACTTAGCTTTTATTCAGAATAGCTATTGAATTTTACTAAGTGACTTGTCAGCATACATTCCTTTAAGCCATTTATGTAACACATTACATTGATAGATTTCCTTATGTTGAATTAATTTTGTATTTTCTGTTGATATACTATTGAATTTGACTTCTTATATTTAGGACACTTAAATCTGTATTCATAAGTGAGCTGTCTACAGTTTTCTTACACTGTCTTATCAAGATTTTGCCAAAGGGAAAAGTAAAATAGAGAAGTTTTTGTGGGTTTTTTTGGCATAAAATTACTATCCATAACTAATGTATACAAATTGATGAGTTTGGAGATAAGTATATACCTACGAACCACCCTCACAATCTATACCATGAACCAGTCCATCACCTCCAAAAGTTTCCTCCTGTCTGTGTGTGTGTGCGTGTCAAGGACACTAAATATTAAATCTACCCTCTTAGCAATTTTTTAAGTATGTAATACAGTATTGTTAAGTGTAGGCACTACACTGTATAGCAGATCTCTAGGACTAAATTCTTCTTATAAACCAAAATTGTTTTTTTAATGGAGCTTTTTAAAAAATTGTTTATTGTTAAGATGGACTCTGGAACATGTTTCAATGCTGACAGAATCCAATAAAGAAATTGAAGATAAAGGAGAGAGAGGATAATTGGTAATGTGACATTTCAGAGAAGGTGAAACAGATTCAGAGACCAAATAGGGGGGTTAGAAAGGGATACATAAATTCTGATTGCATGAAAGGGATTCAGATTGCTTAGACTTGGAAGTTTCATGGCCAGAAGTTAAAGGAGTTCTCATCTAATGGCTGTTATTTTCTCTGTTGAAACACTACTTATACTCAAAGATATTTTCATGTAATTATGGGTTTATACATAGGTATTTCAAGAGATGTCAGTTACTGAGATATTTATCTATTTTTTACAAAATTCTGCAAGTACTTATAAACGAGAATTTCACCTCCCAGCACTCAGTCTCACAAGCAAACAGAAATCCATAAAGCCTTAAAACAAAATCAGATACAAAATGTTGCTGGCATAGAAAAGGATGAATTAAGCAGAAATTTTATTTTCAAGCTCTTCAAAAATTATTACAAACACAAATAAAATATCCTTTGAAAAGTGTTCCAAATAAAATCAAAGGCACATCAAAGTAAAAAACACAAGACATTAAGAATTCATTTAATTTATAAGATTTTCACGTTACTTTTTTAATCATTTGCAATGTTCTGAAAGTCACATTTTAAACATTTTTTAAAGACATGAAATCAGTATTTTTTTTAAAGTACAACCACAACTATAAAGTAGAAGAACTTAAGACAAAGATCAACTCTGCTTCATACACAGGATGGTGCACTCTAACACAGACACAACACTGATCTTTCCAAACGAGTTTGCTAAGAAATAGCTCCCATGATTAGTGTTAAAAATTAAACAATCTTCCCATCTAGACAAATCATCATTTGATTTAATAAAGCCTATTCTTCCCCCAATTTTACACTGGCTTATCTTCATTTGGAAATTATAAATTCATGAGAAAAGAACAAATTTTGTTATGGTGCAAAAATCTTAGGAACAACTAATTACAAATATTCAGGTTTTTTTTAATAACAAAAATGTTTTCCTTCCCCAAATGTAAACATCCAGTAAATAAAACACACATAATATTCCTGGTATAGAAACACTAGTAATTCACTTATGAAAGAGGAGCATTTTGATATATTTGATGGTAAGGTTTTTGTTTGTCTTAAGTAAAAAGCACTTCACCAAACAAACCAGGCCATTTTATTTTAAAAGTCTACTCCCTTACCCAGTTTCCTTATTTGAATAGAAACTCATGAATTTCTGTAGAATTCTGGCTATAGGACCAGGCCACGGGAAGGGTCTGAAATATCTCAAAGTTATTTAGTTAGAGAAAAAATGTTTTTTCTTGAGATTGGAGGCAGTCATTCATTACTTGGCACTTGAAAGCATTCCTCAAAGAACTTCTTTCCTACAGGAAAAACAATTTTGTAAATTTTCACTTTTGTGAGATTTATACATAAAATTAGTCATTTCCTATAGCACTTTAGTATTCTCAAAGTAGAAAGTAGCAAGTTAATTTTTAAAACTCTAAATCACACTATTGAAGGAGTAGTACCCATGAAAGTGCTTTGTAAAAAAGAAAATCGCTATACCAGCATAAAACTTACTTTAATACCATAAATTTGGACATTTTCCATTAAAAGGGATAACAGTACCTGATAGTATAATTAATTACTTTCTTCTTTTTAATGTGAATAATTTCTCTTACATGTATGTGAAAAAGGACCTAAGATGATTACCTACTGTATGAAAACCTCTTAGAACACATAATTTGAAACTTGTTGACCCCAAAAGACTCCAATAAGCAATCTATGCTCTGAACTCTTCCAAAAAGGAAAAAAAAGTGAAAATGTGAATGAGGCTCCATACAATATATTAGAACCATGAAATTTCTAATATGCCACCAAAGATGGTTTCATTTCAATAATCAGCTTTCAAAGCTCTTTTAACTGGACTCACGCTTTTCCCCAGTAGCTATGTTACAGCTTCCTCCATTAAAACAGATAAATTCTGAAAGCCATTAGGAAAGAAACCGAAGCTGTTGGTGAGAGCAAGCCTCCGCCTCTGGGAGTCCTTAGTCCCAAGAGTAGCAAGGCAGTTCATAGCACCAAGCAGCAAATGACAACTCTGGGATGGTGTAAGGAGAGAGTAGGATTAAATTCGAGGATTAAATTCACCAGGCAACTCAGTTAAAGCGTTCAAGTACATAAGGATATTAACACCTTACGAGTTAGTGCCAAAGAGGATTGAGAGATGCTATCCTAATTAGGTGTAATCCACAGGCAGGTAAATATAGACTAGCCTCCCTTCAGGGACAATTGTGCATTTTGCTGTTTTTTATTTTAATTCCCCCAAGAAGAGTATTCAAAACACAGTTGCCCAAATCCTTTGGGCAGCCCTGTGCTAATGCCACGGCCCCAAGCCGGCACGGTGCATCATTACTCACCAGTCCTCAGAGTAAAGCACAGGACCGGGGCTCCCGGAAGGGGTTGCTTCCAGCTGGGACGCCCACCAGCAGGGCGTCCTTGCAGGCGTTCTGCATGCAGTACTGCTGAAGCTCGGCCGCCGCCTGAGAGACCTGAAACAAAAGGACCACCGCCTGACAAGCTGCTCACAGCTTGATCCAGCAGCCACTGGATATTCCAAAAAATTATGGTGCTGCCTAATCACACTATTTTTTAAATTTTTTATTTTCTTGATCACACTTTTTGTGACCTCCGAAAGTCTCTTTTTGGCTGAAAGTTCCAATAACTGAACTCTAAAGAGGAAAGGTTACAATTTCTATGAACTCCGATTTAGGATATTTTTGGTTTAGTTGCTTAGTCAACAAAGGAAGGAAAAAGCCATATATTTGACCCATTTTGAATCCAGTTTTGAGACTAAATAGCTTATTCTAGTACTCCCTCTACAAGTTTTCACTTATAAAGCATGCATTGATATATCCAGGTTTGCCATGTGAGCAAACTGTCTTAATGTTTACAAGGCTGGACCTTATCCTTGCTCCAAACAAGTGACAGAGTTCTTCCACCGTGCTTTTGAGGCAGGACAGCTTATCAGCTGAGAATGCAGCCTCTGGAACCAAAATGCCTTACTTCAAATTCAGTTTAACTTCTCAGTGAAATGTATTTAGAAATAAATAGTACCTACATCATTGGGTTGATGTGACAATTAAGTGAGTTAACTTATGCTAAGCACTGACACATACTTAGCAATACGTTTGTAGAGGAATGAAAAATGGTCACAATATTTTGCAGCTCCTCCACCAAGATGTGGACTCTGTTTACCCACTTCTTGAATCTGGGCTTGTCTTATGACTTGCTTTGACGAAGAGAACGTAGTAGAAGTAATGGGCAAGTTCCAAGCCTAGGCCTCAAGAGCCTTTGCAGTTACCTCTCTTGCTGTGATTACTACCCGAAAATCACCATCTGATGAGCCCAAGCTAATCAACTGGAGGTCTTGTGGAAGGGAACCAGTCATCTAACCCCCACCACCTGCCTAGCAACCTCCAGACGCACGAGCGAGGCCATCCTAAATCACTCAGCCACCAGCCAACCCTCCGTTTGACTGCAGATGCATGAAGAGCCCAGCAAAGATCAGCGGAACTATACAACTGAACCCAGCGCAAACTGCTGACCTAAGAATTGTGAGTTAAATGTTTTAAGCCACTCACTTTTGAAGAAGTTAATTAGGCAGTACTGACACAATATTATGCTGCCTTTCTTCCTCACCTACAACTGATACTTATTTGTACATGGAAGTTTTCCTCACTTTCCATTTTCCTTGCAGTGAAAGATGTTTTGTGTAAAAACTCAATTATATAGTACAAAAATGATTCCAATTGCTCTTTTTGTACTATCACTTTGTGTTAATTTTCTAAGCTTCCAAACAACCAGAAAATCAACTATTTATGTTACAGTTACTATCTAGTCTCTAGACTGTAATAACAGTTTGTTATATAATATAAATGCATAATATTGTCAGAGTAATGTTTAAATTTACTTTTCCCTCAAGAGAAGTTTTGACATTTTCACGTTAATTATAATTGGAACTAATGGTTATATAGAAGTTATTAATTCAAAAAAACTTGGAACCAATTATGCTCATGCTTACTATCTCTGCATCAGGGGGAAGGAGATGATCTCACAAGACTCCTTGGAATATAGGACTAACTGGACCCTAGCCTAAAGAACATGTCAAAAAGTTAAGGTGAGAGGATACGCAGAGAAAATAAGAGTAAAAGTGGTCACATTTCTCTAGCATTTTGGACAGGAAGAATACAAGTTCAAACACTTGGAAGCTGTCACCTATTAATGGAGGTGGGATAATGTCAACCCAATTTTACTAACTTTCCTTGGTTTGAGCCCATGCTCACCCAGCAACTTCTGAAAGGCTTCTCCAAAGCACAGAAGGGGTCCTTGGAAGAAGACTAGGCATTCCAATCATTAGGAAGGAATGCCTTCCATTATATGCTTGAAAATTGGTGTCCAGGTTTATTCACCAGTTAGCAAGTCTGTCAAAGAGAAGACATCTCTGAATGTGCTGAGAACATCCATCATTGAGCCCTGAAATAAGACCAGACCTTGGATTGTTGTGACTCCCTAAGGTGCTGCCTATGAACCATGCTGTCATGAGGATACCCCTCGACTAAGTTTATTAACTGTGTGACCTTAAACGATTCACTCAGATTCTCCAGGTCTCAGTTTCAACACCCATAATTATTTTTAAATGTAGGTAACAAAATCTTCACAGCGTTAGGCAGGCATCTGGCTCACTTTTCCTTTCTACTTCAGGTCTCAAAATCATCTTGAACACTTTCGACAACCCTAGTTTCAGTTCTCTGACCTCTCCTCGTACAACCCTCTCCTCAATGCCGATAGTTAGAGCCAGTATCTGTAACTGCTCCGCATCTGAAATTTACATCCCAGCATCCTGTTTTCTGATCACAGTCTCTCCTACCCATCCAGGGTGCCGCTTCCTATTCTCACTACACCTGCTCTTTGATCTCAGGAAGAACACCTGCCTTCTGTCCAGCCCATTCAGAACCTGGCTCTGTTCCCTCTCTATCCAGCGTAGGCTCAGCCTCTTTCTGGGCAGACCCTCAAACTCCTTGCCCTCCATGCCAACTTCCATCCTTCTGGAATAACCCTCTACCTGAATCAGCTACCATTCACCTAAGGCACGCAGGTTCCTAGGTGGCCAAATGCTGCTGGAGGGGAAAAAAAATCACAAGGAGAACAGTCAGTCTTCAATCTCACAGTAGCTGGATCTTCAGAATCACAGGTGTCTATGAATGCACCTGCTAGGGGTTCCCCTCCATTCTCAACAGCACTTTTCCACTCACCCTCACTTTTGTTGCTTCTAGTAGCTCCCTTTCCCTGGCCCTAGAAGCAAACTTGGCCTTCTATTTCACAAAGAAAACTGTTACCACACAAGTCCTTAAGTCCGAATCTAGAAACATCTATCTTTCTACATATTCTAAGTCATTTCTTCCTGTCTCAGAAGGTCCCCATCCGATCCCATGCCCTTACTTAGAGACCCCTTGTCTCCTCTCCCAAATCTCCTTCTCCATTTATTCCTTCTCAACCTCAAAACATAGCTTTTTGTTAAAAATAAATAAATAAATAAAATTTTGTTTCCTCTTGAAAACCAGATTTTTATAAAAAATCTGCCTACCTTCCTACAATCTCGATTCTGCTCCTGGTACTACACAGGTCACCGACACTCCTGCATTCCATCATCTCTTGTTCTATAATCTTCACCTCACCTCCCTGGTCATCTGAAATTATTGTCGCTGGTGAATGTGTGTCTTGTTTATCCCCCCCCCCCCGAATCACCGTGTTCTCTCAGGACCCAGGACAGTGCCAGGCAGAGAGCACAGGCACTGCGGAGGTCCACGGGCCGTCACCACGGTGTTCCCACAGGCACACACCCCACGATAACGCTACCCGCGTCGCTGGAAGTAACGGACCCACGGAGGCCTCTTCATCAGCACAGCGAACGCACACTGGACACGCTGGGTCTGCGACTGCGGGAGGGCGCTCGTCCTCCCGGCTGCGTCCGGTCACCGTGCCGTGCTCGCGGTCCTCCTCAGCCCGCCCCTGGGCTCCATCCACGCCCCGGCCCCCTTACCAGGACCCTGTCTGTCACCCCCATCTATTCCGATCGCCTCTCCCCGCCTCGCTCTCTGAGCCGCGGGCCCGGCAGCTACACACGCCCCCGCACACCCCGAAGTCCACGTACCCAAACCGGAACTCGCCCTCCATCCCCGCCGCGCCCCCCGGAACCCGCCCCCCCTTCTCTACGCCGTGGCGACTGGCAGCGCCGTCCCCCCGGCCCGGCTCCAGAGCCCGGGGCGCCGCCCGTCCCTCTCCCCCCCGCACCCCCCGCGCAGCGAAGGCCCGTCCATTCGCTCGGCCTGCTCCACGGCCGCGTGGCCCCCCCGGGGCGCCGGTCCCGCTCCGCCCCGCGCGGTGTCGCCGGGCCCGCCGGGCCGGGCCGGGCCTCGGGCCCCTCAGCCGAGCCCCCGCGCGCCTCACCTTGATGCGCTCCACGCCAGCCTCCAGCCGGAGCTGCTCCACCAGGCGCTGCAAGGCGTTCGCGCTGGCCCCGGAGGACATGGCGGCGGCGGCGGCGGCGGCGGCGGCGGGGCGGGGGGGGCGCTCCGGGGGCGGTGCGCGGGGCTGGCGGAGCCGCGGGGCCCGGAACGCGGGCGCCCCCTGGGGGCGGGGAGGCCGCCGTGCCCCGCCGCGCCGGGAGCTGAGCAGCGCCGGGCTCCGGACTTCCCGCCTTGTCGCTGTGGGGGACACCTGCACCTGTCACCTGTCACCGGAGCCGCGTGGTGGGGCCGGGACAGGGGCGCACGTTTCCTCCTCGAAGCTTCTAGGGCTGAGGAGGAGGAGGGGAAGGGGTGTGGAGATGGAGGAGGCAAAGGCACCTTCCTGATGAATCGGACCGAGACCCCGCGCGGCCAGAGCCACCGTGGGAAACGAGTTGGAGGAATCGGGGGAGGCGCGAGGGGGCAGACCTCGACGGCTTCTGTGCCATGTGAAGGTAGGCTGGACGGGGCGCAGGACAACTGGTAGGATTCCCAGGACACAGGGCGATAAATGGGCCTGTTACTGTTTCCTGGGGAGCCTACGAGTAGGTTGGGCAGGGCAGGGCAGGGCAGGGCGAGCTGGGTAAAAAGCCCAGATCCTGGCGTCTTTGCGGAACATGGAGAAGAAAATTAAATTCAGCCCTGCCACTCTCATCGCATCATTTAGCTGTCACTATTGTTCCTATGATGCTGCGTTTTGCTTTTAGAGGGTGCATTTGTTTTTCAAAACTGGTATCACTATTATATGTAAAATATATATTATAGTGGTTTTTTTCACTTCAAGTATGATTATTTCCTTATTCTTGTACACCTTTGTTTGTCAGAACCCTCTTAAATTGAGTAATGCCAAAAGGTAATATGGTTGACCCTTGAATAAGGGGAATGGATGTTAGGGGGTGCTGTGCTGCACCACCCAGCTTCCCCCAGAGGCCTGAGGCGCTCATTATCCCAGCTGCTGGGAGTAGCAGCAGCTGAAGCATCTTGCTTAGTCCCTTTGTGGGAACTGCCCTTCCTAAGAGAGCCATTCAGACCAAGGTCACACTTCGCAGTGTCAGCCTTCATCCAGTGATTGATGTGGGATGTATAAGGACTGAACCCCTTTGCCTCAAGTTGGGACAACACTGAAGGACGAATCCAGCTCCAGAGCTCCTAGCTGGGGTCATCTGAGGCTTTCATGGCAACCGCATCACAGTTCAGCTCCTCCCTGGGCCCAACCCCCATTTCCTGGACACCACAGAGACTGAGAAGGGAAAACCAGAGGGAGTAAGGGGCAGTCCAAAAACGATGCTCTATGACTATTTTTAATGACTGCATGGTATTCCATCATACAGTTGGATAATATTATCTACCTACAGCCCTATTTTTTTTAACACTATAAAGACCACCATAAGCATAAGCTTTGGGAATGTCAGCTTTATTTCCTTAGGATACACACCTAAAAGAATTGATGGGTCAAAGAACGTAAATGGTTTTCTAAACTTTTCCCTACTTAAGCCTCGGAAAGGTGGTAGCAATTGCTATTCCTGCCCAGCAGGAGGCTACCTAGTTCTGTGCATCCTCGCAACTCTCTGTTGTGGTTCTTTAACGATCTAATAGATGAAAAATAGTATTTCAAGTCTTTCAGAAACCTTAACTGTTGAGCCTGTGCATTTATTCTGTTATGTGAGCTACGTGTTGAGTCTTTGGGGTGTTATAACTTTCTTATCTAATGACAATAGCAGATTAGCAAATTTTATAATCCTCTCTAGTGGCAAGTTCCCTCACCACAAAGAATTTAACATATATTCTAGTCAAAAGGTGAAAGTATATGCTGGAAACATTACTAGATTAGTAAAACAGAATAGAATGGTGTGTGGCAAAAAGATGTGGCAAAAACTCAGAGCAAAGATATAGACTGGAAGGATTGGGAAAAACTCATAGATGGTGAGACCTAGACCTTGAAAAATGTGTCCTGCAGATGGCATAAAGGAAGAAGGATAGCATTCCAACAAGGAGGAGTGCATGCTATGTACACATGGAATGAATGAATGAGTGAATGAATGAACAAACGAATGGAGAAAGCTTTAGTGAGTAATGGAAGATACAAAACTGTTAAGACCAGAAATCACAGAAAACCTCAAACAGAGAAATTTGTGGAAACAGTATGGTAGCCACAAGGTAAGACATTTGAGGAATACTGACCTCAGATTATACAAAAGGAACTGAAGTTGGGGAGATAAGGTAACTTCAGTAATAGTTTTTGTTTTGTCTCTCTTTGGTGGAGAGTGGCTGGGATGAGACCCTAGATAGGATTGTAAAGGTGGGAATGGAGGGGAACGATCTCAAAAAAACTAAATCAACAGTACTTCATGGGCTATGAAATGCAAAGGAAGAGGAGCAGAGGGTTCTGAAGCAGAGAGTGGGCTAGAACTGGTGCCTCTAACAAAAATTAGGAGAGTAAGTTTGAGCAGGGAGTTAGGAACAAGGATGAGTGGCTGAGGGGAAAGTCTTCACCTGTACTACTATGTGCCTCTAGGCAGCTGAAATGTTTAATGGCAAGATTGTTGATATGGGAGATGGCTGCTCAACAGAATGACAGCTGAAGAAATGAGATTATCTCTAATTAGAAAAGGCAGCTTTGGGGATGCCCACAGTGAGGGACACATAATGTAATACTTGTGTGTCAGCCATTAAGTAGCAGAAAAGGTCTCGGGGTTTGCCCCATTTTCATCCTTCATGTTTGTACACAGCCTTCTCCCCTACCCACCTCTGGATGATCAATAGTGCTGGTTTTGGAGGGGACTTGCCTGGCTTTGAAACAAACAGCCAGGTTTCAGCATATAGCCTCCCACAGGGATCCACAGACAAGGAGAATGCCACTTGCAATTGAGGGCTGCCCAGCTGTCATTTTGCTGTATACTTTACCAGAATGTCTTCTCATCCATTATGTTTGCATCATGGAACTTCAGAGTAGAAAGAGACCTTCAAATAATGTCAGCCATCCCCAATTTTAGAGATGAGAAAACTAAGACAGACCCACTAAGGAAAACATCTTGCCTAATATCACACAAAGTGGTAGTGTAACCGGGCGAAAACCTTACTACTTCTTTAAAATGACTTTTTCTCTCTTTTTTTTTTCCATTCAAACTGGCCTTGTTTAGTCAAATAGCATGACTCACTTGCTCCTTTTCTTTCCTTTTCCTTCCACCTCTGGACGTATTGCACAACCACTCCCTTAATCATTAAGCCCTTAGGTCAGCATCAAACAGACTTATCAAAGGCGGAACCCTCTCGCATCCCGTGAAAACAGAACAATGCCAGGACTGACACCAAGACCTGATGCAATGATTAATTGCTAGCTCCAACCAATCAGTAGAGCCCACAACCTGAAATCCCTTAGCTACCATGACTAAGGAATTTTCCCCTTTATAACCTATACCCTAAAGCCCAGGTCTTTGAGCAGTCTCCCCGCTTGGAGCCATTTCCTTAAATAAACTTTTACTTTCTTTGTTGCAAACCCCTGTTCATGTCTTATTTGGCTTTGATGCTAACAGGCAAAACAAACCCCCTTTATTTCGGTAATAGGAGCACAGGGAAAAAACTTTCCTTTTAGCTTTGAAGAGAAATCCTGCTCATCTGGAGCACCAGTCTGTTGCCACAGATGCAGTTCTTTTGCGAGCTCTTAACAGAGGAGAGGCATGGGGACAAAGTATGCTTTCCACTTCACCCCAGCTAAAATGCACAGATCACCGGCATATTATTTTAAAGAATTTGTTACACATTTATTTTTTTAAGATAAAAACATTAATTTCCACTGTTTCTAAGAATCTCTGTACTTTTTAAATGTCAGTGTCCTTTCATTTTCCTGTTGGGATCTATAATTCTTCACTCCTCTGACATGTATTTTTGTTACCTTCTTACTGACAGTGGGTTATTTCCAGAAAAGGAGCTTTAACTCACTCTTCTCTATAAAAATAAATCGGAAGGTGTTTTTTTCTGCCAATGTTATGTCAAAATGGCGATATATATCTTCAGTTTTCTAAAATGATTAAAAAGAAACAGGAAAACACATTAACAGCTATATCTGATGTGACATAGTATAATGCAAAAAATTATTTCACTTCCTTATTCCCATTGCATTATTTTTAGGACTTAGAATAAAGAAACAGGAACTAAAGATTCACAAGCAGACTTGTAGATTCAGCTTCTCCAGAGATTTTCACCAGCATTTTTGGTGAAACTTAGGGCTCCTTGATTTCCTTTTGAGCAACCATTCCAAGCATTCCTCTTTATTTCATTAAAAGTGTCTCTTCAGTAAATGAATGCTTTAAACTAGTGAGTGGCTGATTATTCTGTTGTCTCTGAAAGTTTCTTTCCTGAGTAGTCATCTCAGCCACTTCACCTTGTACCCCAAAGGCAAGAAGGGGCAGGCAGCTGCTTTTAAAACACAGTTCCAACCCTAAGGAGCATCACTCTTTCCACTCTAGCACAGTACCTATTAATAAGAAACAATGGGTTTGTAATCATCAGTAAATACTCTATTACCATGTATTTTAATAAATGAGAATGACTCTTTCCTGTTCTCTCGAAGGCAAGGAAACTCATTTATTGGGCATTTATTATATGCCAGCACATTACCCTCATCTTGTTTTTCATAATAATTCTATGAAATAATATCACTGCTATTAAGGATGAAAAGACAAGATTCAGTGGTTAACCTGACCAAAGTCAAGCTACAGGTCAGTTGCAGAGCCAGAAACCAAACCATAATCTGGCTGCAAAGCCTGAGCCATCCACTGCTTCCTGGTCACTCTTGTGGTTGTGCAATATGTCCAGAGGTTATGAGAGACTGCTGAATGAGAAGTTTTTCCACCCCATAACGAAACTGGGAGGAGTCTGTAATAAATCTTAGGTCACTGACCTAAGACCATGTAATGCATTCCATAAAAAATTGTCAAGGATATTTTGAATCCTTTAAGTACTAAGAAGACGACTAAAGTTTTCAACTAAATGTGTAGGCTTTTTAATTAAATACCCATAACATTTCTCAATTGCAGGCAATCTAATGTTCTTCAGACTCTAAACCTATGTGAATTTGCAGGCTTATAGAATTTTAAATCCTAATTAAAAAGATCCCTTGATTTCATATTTGAGAAAACCAAAAGGTTAAATAACTTGTTTAGCAAAGTTTACTTAATTGTTAGATTCTAGATTTGGCCATAGCCAATATTTAAATGTGAAGAGTATCACATTTTGCAAATAAGATTACATTTCATCCACACACAACTAGTTTATATCAACACCAACATTTATCTGCACAAGTATAGCTCAACAGAGACAATGTCTCATTTAATGTCTTACAGTAACTACATCTATTTATAAGAATGTCTAATAAAAGCCATTTCTTTCTAACTAACTTGCACAGAACTTTCAGTTTGGGGACAGCGGATTTTGTTCATAACACTAGCTGATGATAGCTTAGCTGTGGCTTGCAAGCTAAATTATTTTCAAGGTTTGGGTGTTAAAAGTGTACTGCCCTTTCAGTCTTGAAAAAAAAAACTCAAAGAAAATGAACTATGATTTTCAACTATTTTTTCATGTAACATTTTAAAATCCCATACACCAATTGTAGTGTTTAAGATTCAGGTATGTACCTAATAGATGTGTTATGAAACGGCAGCCTATGATTTGTATGTAGAACTTGGATAATTCATCAAGAAATAAGACCAATTAGGAAAGGGTTAGTAGTTGAATCTGTTATGAAGTCATTAGACAGGAATATAACCCTTCGAGTAATTTTAGCACAGATCTCAATTATATGAAATGATAATAATAGCAGTGAACAGCTATATGCTATAAACTCCTGAATGCCAAAGAAAAAGGGAATGGTGATGGTCCTAAAATGAAGCACAAAAAAATTCTTCTAGCATGTGGGGTCATGGGGTCCTCTACCCAGGATTTTATTCCAAATGTTTCTAAAAGGAAGAAATTTTTGTGGTTTTGGTGAGGGATGGTCCAACATACTTGAATGACACTTGTGACAACTACTAGCCCTTCCTTCACTCTAGGATATTGCAGCCTATTTTGTTGAGGGAAGGGCAGAGAAGAATCATAGTCCTTCCATTAAGGAGAGTCCATTCATCTTGACCCATGCAATACAGTGATTCCAAAGACCAACCAAATTTTTACCAAGTGAGCAGGCTATCAGGAATACAGCAATATAGCAAAGAAGCAAAATAACATCTAAAGACACATTGTTTTTAACCAGCTAACCTTAATGAATGTTATCATATCTGGTCTTCTTATTTTTCCCTATAGCTAGGTAAAAATTCCTAGGATACCAGAAATTTCTTTGAAATTTTAAGAAAGGGACAAGTGACTGTATTTTTTTTTTTTTTTTTTTTTTTTTTGGTCCTTATAAACTTCTGTTCTTAAATACTATTGTGTGTTAAAGAGATGATAATGAATTCTAAGACAGGGGTTGTTGGCTCTACAGACAACCACAGCACCCTTAAAAGACACTGATCTATGGTTAAGACTTGAGTATTTGAGGTTTGAAACATAGCTTCTTATAGTTGAGTTCTGTAATTTCTCCACCCTTCTAAAAAAGAATGGATGCATAAAACACTTTCATCTAAAGTTTATAAAAATATTAATATCATTTCAGAATTTCGGAGCTGCAAAATGGCCCTAGTGATAATCTGGTCAAACTCCTCCCATGACTTTCTAATCAAGCAACTCATTAATAACTCAAAGATCAGATAACTCACTTCAGGTCTTTGTTTCAGGCTGGAACTCTTGCTTCTTGCCTCTCTGTACATGTCACATATTTGGGCTGAGCTCCTGAAATGACTAGTTTACTTTAGTTAGAAACAGACTCTACATATCTACTATATATACTAATCCTTTAAAATTATATAATACAAAAGCTGTATGTTAATCTTTGATTTAAAATGTCATACCAACAAACTTGTGATATATTGCAATCATTTTATTAATATGAAGCAATGGATAAATCCTTTACAGGAGTATTGATTCACTACCATGAATGTGTATGGATACTTCATGGCAGTATCATACTTGCTTCAAACTATGTGTGAATTACTTTCACTTCCACACATATAAAACATAAATACTTCATTGCTTGAAAGGACAGCACACAGCCAGGCACCTCTTCTTCCTGGTTTAAATGCATGTAAGTGCAATCACGCACAATGGATTTTTTTACCACTCAAGAACTTCATAATATACAACTTTTCAGAACACTATTTCTGCTCCATCATTTTTTAAAAACTGAAGTAGGGGAAAAGCAATACTGTGGTACAAAAGACCTTTTTACAAGGTCTCTTCTGGAAAAGTGTCTGAGAATAGTTACCTAGTCCTATAATGACTGTCATCAAGATCATCCTACAAGGACATGAAGGTAGATTCACTCTCCTGGAGAGTTTCTGATCTTACTAAGATTATGACTAGGGAGAAAGACTCTCCTAGAGAGATATTTTAAACATATTTCAATCCTAGAATGACTATAATGGAGATGACATGATAGCTGAAATCATTTTCCTGAAGTTTGTGTCTAGAAAGACACTCAGAATAATGTAATTAAATGCTGTTATAATTTTTTATGTTTTGTGAAAATATTAGAGACCATGAAAGCAGAAAATGGAACACTATAACAAAGAATAAAGAATCATTTGAAGAATACACTTAACACGTACAAATTTTAAATGGTATCTAATAAATTTTCATGTCAAATTTTTTAACATATAAAATTTTTAAATGGCAACTAATAAATCTTCATGTCAAATCTTTTAACAAAACCCACAAATAGATTATAAAAATTGAACAATCATAAATGTCTGATGTATAAAGTTTTAAGGTAAAGTTTAAATTTCATCACTATTCTGTTTAATCAAATACTGAGGAATTTTAGTTACTGCTGAGGAGCAGCTGATACATTTCTAAAATAACTCAGTTATGAAAATATCATGACTAAGTTTTGGCATTGTAGCATCCCAGCAATCTTTAGTCATCCACAAATGTTAACCGTCCAGGCCCTTCATTCTTCATCCATCTCCTGTATCTCTTCCATCTAGGGTCATTTGCCAATTTTTTCTTTAACTCTTCTTTTTGTTCCTGTTTGTAGACCTATGAGAATAAATAATGTTAATTGACTTTACAATCCAAAGGGAAACACTTGTTGTTAGCTTTATAGCATAGTTACATTTTTCAAATATAGGTTTAGGTAAAAGTTTCCAATGAATGTACTGGTTTGTCTGCTGAAGACCACGCATCTGAAAATACCAAGTGAGTAAGCGCTTTAACATTCAGTGTTAAATAAAAAAGAACAACTTGTTCAAGGACTAGTAGTTATTTTGTCACCAATTTCTGTAACCTGGGAATACATTTTTTTCTCATTGATATCATATATAAGCCAAGTTTAAACATTTCCTCTCTGATTCATGTCCAATATTAAAGAATCACACTTTATTTAGCATGGCACTCTTATAAATTTAACTGATGATTTTCAGTATTTGTTGATTCTAACCAAGGAACAAAATGATATTATATATACATTTGTTTCCAAATGTGATTTTATCTTCAAAGATAATGATTGGTTTTTCAAAATGTTTTATTAAAGTTCCCAAAGAAGGTTAAATAAACCACATAGGTAAATAAGAAAGAACATATGCATTTCTGTAATTTTTAGTGGATGTCAGCTGAAGCTAAATGGGCAAATTTTCATAACCAGTTATAATCACATCAAATTTCAGAAAGAAATGTTTTTACTTCTAAATTTTAGGTAGTAATCACTAAGATAACCTCATATAATAACATGATAATTCAGCTCAGAATAGTACTCTATGAAAGAGGTTTTGTGGATTAGGTGGCTTAACCTACTTAATTCTTCAAACGATTTAGGAGCAAAACAGTATGCTGCCTTCCATTTTTACGTTATTTATAAGCAGGCTGAATATAATTACTTGCCAAAACATTCTAGCAATTCATAGTAATTTAAGTTATATAAATATAGTTCGAACTGAAAATTTACTTTTAGTAAAATCTATTTAGAATACCACATATAAAAAGGAGTGCCTATGTAACTGAAAAAACAACTATATCTCAGCTTTCTTAAGAAGATTCAGTGTCCTTTATTCTTAACATTTAATCTATTAACCAATTAATTTTACTCAAAACATAAAATAATATTATAGTGACATTACTAGTTCCTTTAGGACTTTGGCTAAACAGCTGATCACCTCGAATTGCTGTAGCTGACAATGAAGAATACAGCATTTATTAAAATGCCCACAGTTTAGAGGCATTATAGCAAGTCAATTTAATTTTTTAAAAAAGTAATTTTTCATACATATATTGTTATTCAGAATATTCTGTACTCATTTTATTTTGAAATTAAGTTATTTCAACAAAATTTCCATCTCTTACTCCTTTGTCTTTTAAGCTCTGTGGCTAAGTTTATGTGACTGGAAGGAAATTTGGGGAAGAGCAAATTTTAGTTAGTGCAATTAATAGAAAGTTGTAGACACCCTCGCAAACATATATTCCTACACAACAAATTAGACCATTCTTCAGCATTTCTGTTAACAATTAAATTAAGGTTCATCTTAAAAAGACAAATTACAGGTTACAGACCCACTGTCCCACTATAAAATATAGTCATACCGTCAATAAAAGATCTTTATTCATTATTTAGCTCTTGGACTTCAGAAATTTGAGCATACTTCTGGGATCCCTTATCATACACCCAATTTTACCTTGGTAAGGAAGATGACACTAAAGCACAGCAGATTAATTACTCACCTCATAATTCTCCTTTATCCAGAGCTCCCGTTTAAGAAAAGTTTCTTTCTGATGGTCTTCTAGACTATCAAACTGAGACTTTGACATCTTCATAGATTTACGTATGATATATAGTCTTTCTTCTTCCCCATATTCTTTGCCTTTGATATTAAAATTATAGATCCAACGACAATACCAGACTATATATGAGCACAGGTGAAGAGGAGCTAATAGAATTTGAAACAAGAGAAGATCACGTATCTGGGGCTTCTGATAGCCACCCTTTATATCTATTTTACTTTTTATAATATTCTTTATAATGTTCTCCTCCTCATCACGAATTTCTTCTCTGGACTTTTTGTTTCTGCCCTTCTCTTTGGCTTTTCTGAGCAACCCCTGCTGCTTGGCAATCTCCATGGCTTGAATACGGTACTTGGGCACTGTGGCCAGGTAGCTGATTGCTTTATCGTAGCTATTCCACCAGCTGAAAAACTAGAATATTTAACAAAGAAAAATGGATCATTTTTATTAGCAAAATTCATCTTGGGGAATACCACCACCACCACCCTCCTCCCCTGTAGAAACCTATTCTGATTAAAAACAAGGACCTCAATTACCTTAGTAAGTAAAAAGATACAATTGAATGCCCCTGTGTACCAGGCTGAATAAGTCAGGTAAGCCCTGAGTTGAGCCCAAAAGCCATTAAATCAAACAGGGATACTGAAGATCAGAGAATAGACTGATGGAATCACCAAAAAATTATATATGTATTACTAGGGTATTACAGTATATGAAACAGGAAAGTAATATTATCCCTGCTCTCTTCTTTGAAAGGATACTTCTACAAAAGCTAATAATACATTTAAAATATACAACCTTATTTTTCAATAGAAATTATTTCTGTTGTATAAACTGAATCTCATTTCTGGAAATTAAACTAGAGAAGCAATTTTCAAACTACCAAATTGTTTCACTCTAGTCATGTGACATGTTCTTTTCCTCTAAGGAGTATATGATAGGTGTGGTTAGTTTAAGGATAATGGTAGGCCAAAGGTAAATTTTTGTGATATTTTATAACAATATAAAAGGCTGTAGCTCTTGTCTACAGCCATGCCACCCTGAACACACCCCATCTTATCTGATTTTGAAAGCTAAGCAGAGCCAGGCCTGGTTAGTACTTGAATGGGGAGATCACCTAGGAAGACCAGGTGCTGTAGGCAATTTAAAAAAAAAAAAAGAAGAAGAAGAAAGAAAGAAAAAAGCTGTATAGCTCACAATTTATTTATTTGTTTGTTTCTTTGTTTGTTTATCCTTCCATCCATCCACCCATCCATCTATTTATTTATTTTACTTTACTTTATTTTTGGCTGTAGCTCTTTTAATCTATTTGAGTAGTGTTCAACCCTAGCAAAAGCACGCTTAACAGGCATCTGAAATGGATGGGGGAATGTATTGCTACAATGATAGCAAGCACTACCTGACAGGTGCCAAGATTTGTTAGGTCACATTAAGTAGTTCAGATTTTTCCTAAGTTTAATGGGAAATTATTGAAAAGTTCTACAAAAGTAAATGATATGATCAAGTTGACATCCATTCTGGCTGTTCAATGGAAAATACTCTAATAGAGGCAATCAGAAAAAGATCCATTGTTGGGTTTTTTTGGTAGTTACATACATTTATCATCAATTTCTTGGCTTTCCCATTTATAAAGATTCCACATTACCAACTGTTTAAATTTCTATTGTAAAAAAATTAATCTCAACTAGAAGCAAAATTTTACAAAAGGGTACTTCTAATTCAGTTTTCATGATTAACACCTGGCACTCAAGCACATGCATGTAGACACACACATCCAACAATACACACCTGAAACAATGAAATAGCACACACACTGAACAAAATCACAATTCTAACATCCACTTTAGGGGCTAAGCGCCTGCTGTAGTAGTGATAGTAATGACTGTAGTATTCTTCTGGGTGATCCAGCATGTAGTCATAATCTTTTCGTGTTTCTTCATCCTGTAAAATAACAAAATATTCCACTTCACAGACATTTAGTCAAAAGGCCTTAGTTTATAATCTCTTAAGTCAAACCTGGAATTTTATAATTATGTTAGGTTAATCTGAGTAAAGGAACTGAAACTGTCAAAATCAAAAAATTGTCCATCACTCTTCAGAGGCACACATAAATTTGTTTCCAGAACTTTAACGTTAACTATAAAGCATAATAAAAACATCTCTCTGAAGTCTTGAGTGATGTCAGTCCCCTGGAAAAATAAAAACACTTTAAGAACAATGATGTCTTTTTAGCCAGTGTTGCGCTAATAAGGATATCATCCATCATGTTCTTACAATTTATGAGCACACTGACACCTACTCTCAATATCTGTTGAAAGGAAAAATATTGATTGCACAAGTTCAGTCATTTTCCACCTCATGTAAAAAGTTTTCTGTTGGAAGTGATAGTTAAGATGGCAAAAAGCAGATGAAGGCAGTCTGGGCCTACAAAACTGAATAATGTTTGTCTCAAAGAAATACTGATGCAGCCTAACGGTCAGTCTGGCTTTGTGGGAAGAGTTTAGCCTCTGAGCCTCACTGTCATTTGTAAATAGAGGTTATAGTACCTGCTCTATTAATTTTACAGAGTTGTTTTGAATACAGAATGACATGCAGTATACAAATCGTGTTACCATTACATAGTATTTTACTATTATAACACACTGTCACAGCCCACTTCATGAATAAGGTAAACGATGCATAATGAAAGAAACGTTGAAAAAATAATAGCATTCTGAAATGCTGCTCTGAATGTTCACAAATAAAACACTTCTTCAAACCTTCTCTAACTTTAATTGATTTCTAACAGGGATAAATTCCACTCTTTTATTGAGCTACAGAGGTTGCAGAGCTACTAAACTAGGTTGTGATTGGCTTTTCATTGCAGAGGAAACCTATTTTGTCTTGTGTCCAAAAAATGTTAAAAGACTAAAACCACAACAAATTCTTTACTCTCTATAAGTGAGTGATTATGAAAACAGATCTTTTTTCATCTAGAGAATTTCTTTTTTAAGATGAATTATTCGACATCCATAAAGTTACAGATTCTTAGCCAATGGCATTTCAAAATGTACACCTAGTACTTTGCAACCACAGGGGTTCCGGAGTCTGTTCAGAGCCTTCTCCAACATACAGTTCTGTCAATTTAAAGTAAGTTTGCTAATAACAAAAAATCTTCCCTATACTCATTAAAATTATATATGTTCAATTAAGAATTCTGAATTTGAATAAGTGCATTCTCAGTGACAATTCTCTTATATTCATTATTCAAAATATTTGTAACCAGTGACTAAAATTTGAAGGTAGGTAAACTGTTATCTAGTAAAGGTAGGTATAAATACATTTAAATTCTATTCCATGGCGCTATATAGAGGGTCAATATGAGAACTGTGTCATATAAGAAGGGCTGAGATCAGGCTATTCTTTTCAAATTCTCTCCTTGTCTATTCATTTCTGTCAAAAAAGATTTTCTTGTGGCAATTGCTACATACCTCAAATGTCAGTCCATATGCCTTTATAAGTCATCATATTGTAGAGCTTCTAACCGAAAAGGGTAAAACTTAATAGGTCATAATGATATAGCTCTAAAGACCAAATCTCTTAATGTATCTCATTTTGAGTACTTCAGGACATCCTTTCAGAATTTTTCCATTCTCCCTCCATTTTCTTTTTTTGCTTTGGGGCTAATTTTCAAGAAATACTCTGCTTTTAGCCTGACAGCCTCAATTTTAACTCAGCATCCCAATATTGGCAAATGTCCTTTGAAGTGGATTTCTTCAAACATGATTCTTCTCCTTGCTCCAACTAGATTAAAGGTCCTTTCAAAACTGACTGCCACACTGAGTTCAATTCCTACAAACCTCCAACATCACTATGTAGGCGGAGCCCTTTCCCCAGCCTGATTGAAGTATATACAGCTAATTTACAACCCTGCTGGTTGAAGTATATACAGCAAGATTTTTGAGTGTCACTGACATCTGCTATGTGAATGTCATGCTTCCAATGGCTACCCTTTCTCCTTGTTCTCTTACTGAAGGTCACGATTCACAGAATGCAGATATCCCTACTCAGGCATTTCACCCAGATCTTCCCCCAAGGTCACCATCTTCTTGCTGGTCCCTAGATTTGTGTCTTCACCAAGTTCTGTGCTGCTCTAACAGGATGGTCACCTAATGCTCCAGCAACTCCAAGATGTACACCTTCTTTCTAGTCTCTCTACTGCAACCAGAAGCTACTGAGTCTAATCAGAGCCATCCAATGCGTCCTCAGACTACCTACGTTCTACAAAAGGCTTGACTTCTCTTAGAATGGTTTCCTTTTCCTTGGGGTCACCATAAATTTATAACCCTGTTTTGGACATGATTAGAGATAAGAAGGCTGGCCACCTCCTTGTTACAGCATTTAATCAGCCAGAATCTTTACTTGGGTTTATAGCTTTCTCTCTAGAATGAAGAAAATGATTTTAGGCTCAGGCATACATAATACACTTTAGAAGGTGTTCAAGGATGGCACAAATTAGAGAATTAGGAGCTTGAAACAGCCTAAGTCTAAATTGTACCCGTTAGTTACCTACAAAGTTTAAAATCAATCTACTAAGAACTCTAGAAATACTAGCAAAGAAGAAAAAACAGAGACTGGGACCCAATTAGAGAGCTACAGGTACATACTCAAAAACTACATATTTATTTGTTTCTCCTATCCATCTCATAACTAAGATAGTCACACACACACACACACACACACACACACACACACACACACACACACACACACACACACAAATTGTTTGAACTCCGACTGCTTCCCCATGGCTAACAAGCATTAAGTCAAAATTTCTCTGGAAACCAACAGGACCTCCAGAACTACCCTATCTTACCTAGCAACATCTCATCACTCTTCCCTCTTTTGTCCATAGCAAACATTCAGAGAGTAATTTCAGGAATTCTGTCCTTCCAATACCTTTATGAGACAGCTCTCGCATACCTGTCTTTGAACACAGAATTCTTTCTAACTCAAATGTCCATCCCTTTCTTTCAACCTCATGAGCTCCTACTAATCCTTTAGTACACAAATGTTATAATTGCTTCAGATAGAGTTAGACCACCCTTATTACACATAGTACCTATTTATTATAGCACTTATCACATTGTAATCAACAGTTTTTCTTTTCCTTGATGAGAAATTCTAGAAGATAGGTAGGGTAACTCATTAATCTCTGTATATCCAAGGCCTAGCACAATGCCTGGCAATCAGTACACGTCATTTAAAAGATAAGTGAAAATCTGGAAAGGCTCTCCCTCACTACAAACATCTCTCCAGCCACAAAGGTCTCCGTCTCACCAGAAAGGCTGGATGGATGCCTATGTCGCAAACACTTCAGCTTAGCAAAAATGACTGCCTGATTGCATAGCTTATGAAAGTATGCTACTGTGGCTTCAATAGCTTAAACCTTAAAACAGTTTAATATCTTACCTTTCAATAAGGTAGTACTTTTTCTTTCAGCAATTTTGTGGATCTTAAGGTCTCAGGGTCAGGAAGATTCCAACTTCTTTCCAAAACCAAAACCTTTATACTCGTTTCTTCCTCCTCTCTGTCCAGAGCCTTCACAAGCAGGACAATAGGCTCCTTGTTTCTAATCTCTACAGGAAAAAATGGTGCTTCTGCTGGTGTCCATTCCACTCCCAATCCTCTTGGACATATGCAGGAGGACTGGAACATAACCATCAATAGCTAGATCAAAAGTGAACAAAAGCAAGCCCAAAGCAAAGAAAGCACGAAACCCTTACTTCTCTTAGGAAACAGATCATTTCCCCCGCCCCCCCAGAGGCAAAAATATATTACATTCTTGCCTTTGGAAGAAATAATCAATTGTTTGATCTCAGTAAACATCAATTGCAATAATTTGATATTGCAGCCAATTTTACATTTAAAATTTTCTATCACACAGAGAGTAGAAACCATTTTAGGATGTTAATGACCAGGAAACAATAATATGTGAAAACATCGTCATATTTTCTTCATTCTTAATATATATGAATCCTGTTTTTAAATAACTATAAACTTACAAATGATTCAATAAAAAAATAACATCTGTTATCCTAAATTTTTTTCCAGGCCATTCCATCCTACTAAAAAGGAAGAAAATTGACTGGTATCAGTTTCATTTCTTTTTTGGTTCCCTGCCCACCAGTCACTAGTGCAACTGTCTTTTCAGTCTACATGTGATTTCAACAACTTCCATAATTTGCAGTATCACATATATATTAGTGACATCAAACCCGTTTTTCCTGTGTCTCCTATTTTCAAATATCTGCTCATTTTCTAAATATAACAAAAATATCTGAAATTCAACATGCTCAAAGCCCAAAACTGTTCTTCTATACTTCAGTAAATTGAATAATTATCACCACCAACTTGGTTACCTGAGCTTTTAAAAACTTTAGTCATTTTCAATTCACTGAATAATTATGCAGGACATTAAGCCTCTGTTGATCTCAAAAGAGGATAAACAGACAAATAGGATGAGGTCCTGGCCTCAACAACTCTCCCCTCCAGAAGAATCTAGCAAGACAAGCACAACTTGATGTGCTGTGGAACAAAGGACTGACTGACTCACTCTGCCTGAAACCAATGGTCATGGGATTCGCGGAAGAGATGAAATGAACTGATCACATGCTGGATCTTGAAAAGCAAGTAAGATGTGGTAAAACTTGTTCCAGGCAAAGAGAATGGCAAATGTTAAGGTACCAAAGAATCAATGAATATAATGGATTTAAGTGAAGCTTGATACTAGGGAAATTTAGGAAGAAAGAAATAGTAAATGTGGTCAGGAAGATAGGTTTCCGTAAGAACTGTAAAGGATCTTACGTGTCACACAAAATGTTGGGGTGTTATTGTCTGCCCTGTTCAAAAATGAAATGTTTCAGGTATGAGACTAGTAGAATTGAGTAGAAGTATATATATATTTATGAAGTTAACTCATAGTATTGTAAAGAATGGAATGAAGGAGAAACAGGTTTTAGAGACTAAGTAGAATAGGACTTAGTAATTAAAGAAATACAGGCATCACATTGGGCATAACAGTGAAATTTTTAATTATAGTTACTGTGTGGACTATATTACACTAAGATAAGGAACAGAGGATGAAGACAGCAAATTTGGAGAAAGTTCAGGGGGATATTGTGGAAGATTTTGAAATGGGGAGAAGAAATACTTACTGGATATCTTTTAAATCCCTGGAGCCTCTAGGGATTATTCATTCCTATAGGAAGTGCGCCCCATTGTCTCTGAAAAGTCTGTTATACCTTGATAGAGACAGAAGTAACTTATAGAAAACTGGAAGTAATGCAAATAATTCTTATTCACAGAAAGAAATATTGTGTCCAGTGCAATATAATTGATTATTGCCTCATTATATTGGTCAGCTTTATAGACAGATCAGCAGCATTCCTTGTCTCATTGTAACTGTGTGCTACTTTTCTCTTTTAAACCAGTTTCAATATCTTACTGGTTCCCTCATTAACGAGTTAAATAAAATTTCTGACACATGTTCATTTTGTATTTGTGTGAGAGTTGTGATTATATCCTCTTTTCAAATTTATGCTTTAACGGAGATAACAAGACTGATTTTAGACATGTTCAATTTGGGGTACCCGTGCTACAGGTGAGAGACTATTGAAAACACAAACCTAAAGAATATATAGATTTTGGAGTTGTCAAAGATGTAGCTGAGTTTCATAAGGAAGAGTTTAGAAAATGAAGAGTACCCAAAAGACAGAGCTCTAAGGAAGAGCAATGCTTAAGGTGCAGTCAGAGGAAAGGGAGACTATACAGACTGACAAGAAATGGCTAGGAAATAGGAGAACTGAGAGAGGATTACATCAAGGGAGAACATCTTACAGAACTACATGATCAACAGCATCAACTGTCACAAATCGTTCCAGCAAGAAGAAATGAAGAGCAGCCCTCAGACCTGACACTTGGAACACCACAGTTCTAGTATGTGTGCTGATGTACATGTCAATCTATGACAGCATGAATGAAACAAAGATGAGGAAGCAAACACAGTTAGCAGTGAAGAAAGGTGCGACCATAGCTTTAACAGAAATTAAGTGAAAGGAACGTAAAATGAACCTACTAATAGAGACTCTTAAGTTACCAATGAGGAATGAGATTCCAGAAGATGGCAGAAATAAACTCAGTTAGTCACTGATACCTTCCTGCCTTTCCCAGCCATCTTCAATATTGTTCCTAGACTTGTCTTTCTGAAACAAACATCAGATTGTGTTATTTCTCCACTTCGAAACTTCTGATAAGTATTCAACACATAAAATTCAAACTCCTCAACACAGCTTAAAGGGTTGTTCATCATGTGATCCCAAACTATGTTCTAGTCTCCCGAAACACTCTCCTTACAATGTACCAGACTGGCTTCTTACCTAGAAGTAGCAGATCCTCTGAAGTCTATAAAAATATGAAATAAGGGTTTTTGAGCTATGACTATCTCAGAATGTTCTGTTGACTCATGATAAATCTGTACAAGCTAAATTAATATGTCAAGTGCTTGAGGGGACAACACTGTGTGGAATGTTAATCCCTTTTTTAATAAATTTTCCTTTTAATTCTAAAATACACAACCACGTCAAATGATCAGTTTCTGGCTAGAATTATATCAACTCAGTAGTTTTTGTTAATCAAAAGCTCTGATTGGATGTGGATAATATGTCACAGCACTAGAATGAAACACATCCGGTATATAACCAACCTTGGCCATGGTAGGGAATAACAGCTGAAGTGAAGGGATCCAAATAAGATAAACAGCACTTGTGGGTTCAAAGCAGAAATAGCAAATGTGGCACATAAACTACAGCACCCTTCTCCTTAGCCCATGTGAAAATCACACTATCAGACACATCGACTTTCCCAGTAAACCCAGACGAGGCCTCTAAACCTTTACAAGTGTTCCAGGGACTCATGATGAATCTGAGTTGGCATGAGAAGTGAAAACCATCTGCTATCAAGTTTATTTAATTTGGTTGTTTATCAGCATCACAACTGGTACAAAGTTTTATATCATTTCTATTATTTTTATGAATACCTAATTATTATGAACAAATAATAAAAATCTGGATCAATGCTGGAAAAGAAAAATAGTTGTACTAATAATGCCATTCAATTTCCCCCAAAAAGGCCTTGGGAGAAATATGATAAAATAATCCTTGTTGGAGAAAACACTCATGACCATGTTGCCTCATCAAACTACATCTCAGTCCTGGGAGAAGCCATGTTTGTGTTGATCAAGTTTTTCCTCTTCCAGAAATGTCCCTTCACCATTAACCTTGACTATTCAAAGAGTACACTCTTCTCCAAACCCCCAAGAATAATTGTGTCCTCTCAGTGCTGATACAATCTACACATATTTGTATTATGTAACTTAAATAATAGCCAAACAATGTTTGTCTTTCCTTGTTATATTAAAATTGTAACGACAGGAACTGTGCCCTTTTACCTGTTATGATCTCCTCCCCAGCACCTATGTCAGTACCAGTTAGAGAATGGGGGAAGAAAATATACTAAGAACAATAAATGACAACATAAAAGGACAGAGTTCAGAGTCCGACTTTTTGCCAAATTCTTCCTCTGTGGGGGCTGAAGGCCCGCCACATCAATCAGACTGATAAAAAAAGAAGAAAAAGAAAGAAGGAAAGAAAAAGAAACGGAGGTGTGGTGACTTCCCTGCCAAGACGAGGATAGAATAGAAGGAGCTCTCTACACATCCCTTAGCTTCTTAGATAACCTTTATGCCAGTAATACTTCCAAGGCCTTTTCTATGTTCTCTGTGGTCTTGCAAATGCCGTCAAATGCATTTTTGACTAGCCATTTCGACTACGAATTTCTCATTTTCTAGCAACCATAGTATCACTTGCATCCTTTCCACCTATTATTATTCACTCATCTGCTTATTTTATGCCCTTTCTCATTTTATCTATTTCATCCAATTCTCATCTATATTCGAGAATGATTGATGTTCTCACTCAAAAACCCTCAAAACAAGATTTCTCCTTAAAAATAGAAGTGCAATTTTTCTTTCATGCAAGAATATTTCATTTATACCCAAGGAGACTACTTCATCCACACATCTCTTTAAAACTACAGCTACTTCGATGTAAAATGCCAAAGTAGGCTTCATATAACAATGTCAAAACACCAGAAATCTACTTTCGATTTTCATTCTGTCTGAATCTATCGCCAGATACGAGTTCTTACTTAACAAACATTCATTATCTGATGTGCCAGACACTGTGCTAGGTCCCATGGATATACGTACAAAAATCGAGGAGTGTGGTTTAGTGGAAAGGGGAGAAGGTTACTCAATATTTACAGTGCAGTGTGATAAGTGCTATATCCACATAAAACAACCCAATGTTGACACAGCAAGTGAGAGTCTGTTTACTTAACACCCAAAGTCCATCATTCCCTGGATCCCCAGTAGTCAAATACACTAAATAATATTTCATTGTCTTCACTCGCATCATGAAACAAATACAAAGCAGTGTGTGAAATCATCATGGTTTGAAGTCCTTTTTATGGTTTTCCTCAATCTCTCTACGCAGATGGAATCCTTGTTGTTAAAAGAACAATGACCAAGTGTGATAATATCTCCTTGTCTCACCAAATGTATTTAAATCACATTAATGTACTTATTTTTTAACAACCACCTACTTAATCAAGACAAGATAAATCTTACACAAATATTCACATTTAGTGGTATATTTATTAACAACATTCAAAGATCCTTGGTTATGAGAAGTTTTGGTAGAACACCACTGTACTGTTATAAGTATATAATAAAGCTTCTTATACATGTTAAAAATATTAAAGAGGCTCAAACAGACCAATAATAAGAGAAATTAAGAAGGTTACAAAAAAATTATGGGGGAGAAAAAAGCTCTGAGCTCCACTAAATTGACAACTAAATTAATTCTGATTTCAAGAAAGAAACAATTTCTGTTAGATACACTGTTCCAGAGATGGAATCTACCTGTGCACTCTGCAAAGCAAATACAAAGTCAGCTTTTCCTCCATATTGCAGCATAATTAAACATGAGTGGAAAGGGCATAGTCTTCCCAACCTCCTCCTTCTTTTATGGCTGGCTGTGTATATACATGCACCTCTCACACAGTTTTCTGTTCTGATTTATGGAGAAAGATATGGTGTCCAACAAAAACTGCAAACAGAGATGAAATGCAGTCCAAGATCTACAGTCTCTGCCTCCAAGAGATGACATATGGAATTCTAGATAGGCTTCTGCACCTCACCTTTTTCTAGAGCCACTAGGACTCATCAACATCTCCCACTATTCTATCTGATCTAATATTACCAAAGGCCACAAAGACCTCTTATCCCTCACAAATTCTTTCCAGCCTGCAGATTTAATCCATGCAAAACAACTATATCCCCATTGCCTCAGTGGGATAATTTAGAAGGCTGAGGCCATCCGAATTGGATGACCCCAGTTCATTAGATCTTTGTATTACCCAGAAATGATATTGTCTGGCTACTTTCTCACAATTTCCCATTATGACAGAAATAAAATCAGACTACCCTGTGTGCTTTAATAACTTCTTCCACACTCAGAAAGTCAAAGTCTTTTTCCTTATTCCAGTAGAGGAATCTGCATGAAGTTTTTTTTAAAGTTTGCCGAGGTGTTTCACATAGAAGTAGAATTCATTTCTACTTCTACCAATTTAAAATGGGGGTTTTCATAGAACTCAGCTAAGTCTGATTTTGAAGGGTCCAAGCTATGCCCAGACATCTTTTTTCTCTCATGGAGAATTTCCATTCTCTTGCAATACTGAGTGGGTTGGGGAAACTATAGAACTCTCCCACACTCTCTTCCGTGAAAATCAATATTCTAATCTCCTGTTTGGAGGCATTTGTAGCTACAACAAATCTCCTGTGGAAATCAAGAGTATCTGTTACTCTCTTCAGACATACTAGTTTTTAACTGCACAAAAGTTCCTTATGCCTGAGTGGATAAATGATTTTATCAGCTGAGAGATCAGTGCTAAACTTTAGGGGTATAAACTGTTAGAGGCAACTATTACAATCCACCAGGTTGTCCGCTGAATTTGTCTCTTCAAGAAAATGCCAACAACAGAGTTTTGAGGTTCCTACCAGGAAGAATTTCTCTGTTTGCTTCTTGACACTTGTTTTACCAATATGCTCACCATTCTCATGCCAAATCTACCCATCTCCAACCATAGCAGAAGGCACAGTTGCTAGTATTTCTGCTGCCCTTCCTTCTGGAAGTTCTCCACCTGTCCAGTGCTTCCTTATGTGCCACCCGGGCTTTGGAAGACCACCAGCAGGCCTTCTGGTTGTGTTTGGACCACTCTCTTTCCTCAGTGCACAAAAACACAAATTGGAGCTTCACATGCTGGGCTGCCCTGGAAGGAGAAGTTCTTTCCTATTTTCCTGAAGTCTTTCCTAAATAATTCTTTAACCTAAATAACAGGCAATTAAGCCATCTGGCCTCAGCACCCTCCCAGACCCCCACCCACCCATTCCTCAGTTAATTGACAATAAAAATTACAATCCTACCAATGCTAGTGACAACTCAGTGAACTAGTCACTTTTTATGACTCCACATTATCCAAACTGCTCTGAGAAGCATGAATGAAGAGTCCTTAACTCCTTGACTCAGAATTTTCAGCTCTGGAAAGCTAATCTGGAAAAATAATCCATGGTTAAATTATAGTCTACCCACTCAAAGTAGTCATGAAAAGCAGTCTATATTGCAACATGAAAAACTTGGCCTCAAAAAAAAAAAAAAAAGGCTAGACAGAAATACCTTGCAACTACAATCGCTGTTCCATTAGCAGGAGGGGGCCCTTGGAACAGTAAACTTCCATCAAATATGATTTATAATTTGTGATTTCTTAATATGGTTTGCTGAGTTTTGCAGGAGTAGAAGAAAACACGATCTGGCTAAATCTCCTCATCCCCCACAGATCTCAATAAAGCTTTCTGTCAAATGACTACATACATACTCAAAATATTTCCTGCTAGGAATCCTGCCTTGAACACCACGTCGTTAGGAACATATTTGCTGGTCCTGCCTATGGGGTTTCTCACATTTATTTAATCCTCATTTTAAAAAAATAATAATAATAAAACCCTGTGAAGAGGGATCATGGCCTCAACTCTGCATATGAAGAAACAGCTACCCAGACATATTAAGTCACCATCCAAGGTCACACCGGGGTATCAGAGCCAAGGGTCAAACATCCGGTCTTTCGACTGCTTGGTTGCTCGTTGTTCTTCTTAGTGTTTTTCTCGATCCTTAAACCCACAATTACATGTCACAATTAAGATCGTCCCCAGAAACCAAGCTTCTGTCAGGTCGAAGGGGCGCTCTGACGGTGTCACTCCGTATTGAGCCCCTCTGCTGTGATCTACCACGGATCCGGGGCATCCTCACTGTGTTTCCCGCACGTGGGCCGCGCGTGACTCAAATGCTTCCTAAACCGTAAATGCCCAACGCATGTCCTATGCCTCGCACTGCACACAAGGGCCCGAGGAGGCTCCTACTTTGGTCACGGCGCTGTGTGGGCTCCTACTCGGGGCCACGTGGGAAGGCGCGAGCACCCTGAGGGCGGCGGCGGCGGCTGCGCCTGGCAAGCGGCTCCCAGGAGAGCAGCCCTGGCTGCGGCCTGCGCTTCGCGGGCGGGTCCCCGCCCCCACTCTCCCTCCCCCTCCGCAGCCCGGGCCACCCCCACCTCCTCTCTCCCTCCCCCTCCGCGGCCCGCGCCTTACCTTCAGCGTCTCGTAGGCGGTGGCCACCAGCAGGAAGGCCTCCTCAGCGCCGCGCGGCGTGCGCCCCGGGCCCGCGTCGCCGGGCTCGGGCCGGTAGCGGTCGGGGTGGTAGCGCCGCGCCAGCTGCCGGTAGGCCCGCGCGATGTCCGCCTTGCCGGCCGCGCGGCTCACGCCCAGCACCTCGTAGCAGTCGCGCGCGCCGCAGTAGAGCCCCTCCACCAGGGCGCCCGCCGGCCGCGCCAGCAGCAGCGGCGGCAGCAGCACCCACCAGCGCCGGCTCGCCGCCCCGGCTGCCCCGCGCGGCGCGAGCGGCGCCCCCATCCCAGCCTCGGCCGCAGCTCCGCCGCCCCGGCCGCTCCGCCGCGGGGCCAGGGCCACGTCAGCCCCCGGCGCCTCCGCGCAGGCGCACGGGCCGCCGCCGCCTTCGCGACCGTTGCTAGGGCGGAGGACGCCTCAGCCCCCCACCCGCACCCCCGCCACCTCCCGCGTCTAAACCCCGCGGCCAGGGGCCTCGTCCGTAGTGGGACCTAAAGGCGCGATTGGCCAGGGTGCGCAGAGCGCTTGGCCGTCCACGGTGTCGACATCGTGACTTCACTCGCTGCCTGCGGGAGTCTGCTTCTCCTGCCGCCCGGGGATCCGGTTTTCAAGGCCGGGTCTGCAGCCGCGGACGCCTGCTTCTCACTGACCCCTTGCGGCCCTTGCAAAAGGAAGACGGCTGTAGAAATTCCCGGATCCGTCTGCCCGAAAGTCCGTGGCCATCTAGTCCAGGGTTTCTCGCCTCCGTGCTATTGACATTTTGAAACGGACAATTCTTTGCCTTCTAGGCACTGTCCCATGCATTGTAAGATGCTTAGGAGCATCCTTGTTCTCTACGCCACCATCCCAGTGGTGACGATCTAAAAGGTCTCTAGATATTGCTAAAAGTGTTCTGGGGGTAAGGTTTGCCAGGAAAAAATACAGGTCACTCGGTTCAATGTGAACTTCAGATAAACAACAAATAATTTTCAGGGTAATTATGTCGCAAATATCACACGGGACTATACACTAATATGAAGATCTTTGCCTCAAAAAAATTGTTTGTATCGTTCGCTCAGTAAGCATGTATTGAGTCTCTACTATGAGCTGGGCATTGTTGAAGGCACTGGGGACATAGTAATGAGCAAGGTACACAAGGTTCTTGATCTCAGGGAGCATATATCTGATGGAAGAAATAAATAAACTTAAGATATAATAAGTTCTTTTAAGAAAGTGGAACAAAAATAATGGAACAAGGTAAAGATATATATAACATTATATAGCATATACCATACACTACATATATGTACATATATGAAAGGGAGAGATACAGAATTAATGGAACACATAGGAGAGTAACCTAACCCTAAATAACTAGAGTCAGTCAATCATTAAGGTCCATTTCAGGAGGAATTAAAATCTAGACTGACTTTGAAGGACAAATAGAGGATGACTTGAGGGATGGGAGTGAAGGAGGAGTTTGGGGATAAGGAAGTTGTGAAGTAAGTAACAAGAAAAGAGACATAGGCAAGAAAAAAAAAAAGATTTTCAGGAAATATAAGAGCCCATATGACTGGGGGTGGGGATGAGGAGTGGAGAGAATAAAATTGGAAAAAGCCAGATTGTGTGGAGACATTTTATTCCATGTTGAAGAAGTTGTTCTTTATGCTAAGAGCAAAGGAAAACCAATGTGGAATTTCTAAGTAGTAAAGTGACGCCTGGTTGCATTTTAGAATAATTACTCTGTCTTAGAAAATGAGTTGGGAGATATCAGGAAGACAGTCATGAGACTGTTATACAAATCCAAGTAAAAGATGTTACACGCCTGTTTCAGTGGAGCACTGAGAATGGAGAAAGGATGGAGAAAAGTTGAGACATGTTAAGCAAAATAGGCAGTAATCAATCATCGGTTCTGGAGAAGTGAAGAAGAATAAGTCATGATAACGCCCAGGTTTCTGGATTGGGCGACCAGAGGCCATCTCTGAAATAGGAAATACAGAAGACTTACAGTGTAGAGTGATGTATTTATTTGAGACATGTTCTGTTTGAGATGCCAGGCAGCGCCACACTGGATCATGTCATTTCTCTATATGAAACGTTTGCCGATTCTCACTGAACCTTGAAGCGCTCTAGTTATGCAGGTTCCCAGTCTGCTTCCTCCCTGCAAACTCCACTTAGAGAAGCTCCTCACCACCTGTTCAGAGCTCTCCTCCCCAAATGGAAGATGTGCCCATACTGCCTTGAGAAAAAAGAAAATTTTCTGCATTACAAATCTGGTCATGTTACTCTTAACTAACTACACCCTCAGATTGGTGTTCAAATACCTTAGCTTGGCTTCCAGGATTCTGTGACAATCTACTACTCACATATTCTGCTTTTACTCATACTGGTCCCTCTACCTAAAATATCATCTCTGCCCCACTGTGACACCCTCCAAGCTCTTATATCCTGCAGGACTTAGCCTAAGTGTCTCCTCTATTTGAACTTTTCCCATCCCAAGTCATAGTCCCACAGCTGATTTAGACCTTTGTAGTGGAGATCAAACTAGTGTAGGGAAGGCTCACTTCAAAGCAGACAGAATTTTGGTCTGTGGCTATTATTAATTTATTATCTCTGAGCTGCAAACCTACCATTCCTCGCCCTGGGGAACTGGACTCTGCAGACTGCATTTCCCCATTTCCTATCTGCCTATGAAGGGTGCTGCAGTACACTCCAAGGCTAGAAAAGAAAAAAGATGTTTTTCTCCAGGAAAATGGATCAATGATGAGAGTTCCCTGTTGAGAGCGTTTCTTTGCCAACACACTGGTGATGGCTTCTGTTGTAGGTTAAATTGTGTCTCCCCAAAGGGATTTGTTCAAGTCCTACCCTTTGGTACCAGTGAATGTGCCCTGATTTGGAAACAGGGTCTGTGTAGATGTAATTAGTTAAAGTCACAATAGAGAAGGGTGGGCACTAATCCAATGACTCACGTCCTTCTAAGAAGAGAAAACAGAGACACACACGCAGGAAGACAACCCTGTGAAAACAGAGGCAAAAAGTTGGAGTTATGCTATGGCAAACCAGGAAGCACTGAGGATTGTCAGCAACCACCAGAAGTTAGGAAGGAGGCATGGAACAGATTATCTCTCAGAGGCCCCAGAGGGAACCAACTCTGCCGACACCTTGATCGCAGACTTTACAACCTCTAGAACTGTGAGAAAATAAATTTGTTGTTTCAAGCCACCCGTTTTGTGGAAGTTTGTTATGGCAGCTCTAGGAAACTAATACAGCTCCATTCAGTGTCTCAACCACCATATAGGTAGCAGCTGATGGCTCTCAGCAGAGGCCAGTTTCTTCACCACAGCCACAGGCACCCTGCTCCTGTGGCAACCTCATTCTCTTTGAGCAAAAGATAGTAAGTGGATACTTTGTGGGTACTGTATTTCCTGTTGAGGTGATGAAAAATTCTGGAACTAGATCATGGTGATGGTTATACAACACTATGAAAGTACTTAATGTCACTGAATTGTACACTTTAAAACAGCTAATATGGTAACATTTATGTCATATTTCTCACAATAAAATATTTAAAAGAAATTATAAATGTAAAGGGCACTACTAGCTTTGGGGCTAAAGGAAGAGTAAATGGATAAAGAACACTCAGAAGAGGCTCTTGCCCCAAGTCTGAGAATGTGCCTAACCTGGGTTAGAGCTCTGAGGGAAGATAAGGCAAACGAGAGGAAAGCCAGCAAGGACCATGAAAGGGCCAGGCAAGGACCAGTCCTGGGAGATTATGTCCTGGACAGAAATACCCTACTCAGAGAGGTGGACAATGTGCTTGAAAAGTGTTGACCCACCCAGGTCTCACTACATCTCTCTCATTAAAGGTAAGTCCATGAAACAGCATTGGGAATAAAATATTAGAAAAACCACCATATAGATAGTAAATTGGAAAATTTGAATGGTATGCAAAAGTTCCTAGAGATATATAAAATGCCCAAATTGGTGCCTATATATTGAGGAAACTGAAAAGTTATCAGATTGTCTCTCCTGAAAAGAGCAAGCTGTTATGAAAATTAGAAGACTTTAAAAACCTACCCACTCATTTTATGAGGTTAGTATAATATTGATTCCAAATCCAGATAAGGGAAATATGAGAAAATAATAACAGCTTATTGAATCTAACAGTGTTTGTAGAAAGTTTTACTTTTTTCAAAGAACAGGATGTACTACTATTTGCAGCTGCAGGATGAAACATTTATAATGTTTCCCCCACAATCCATGCCCACACAGCAGAACTTTCTTTCAAGCTTTCTTTCCCAAGACTGTATTAGAAGCATGGAGTCTTATTCATTGCTCTATTTTATACTATAACCCAGGCAAGGAGTGGGGGTAAGGGCTATTATTACCTGGGGTTCAACTGCTTAGGTAAAAACATGTTCAATAAATCAACAATTTTCTGGGTGGGTTGCATTAACCACTATAAATTAATTGTTTGCATATAGTAACATCTTAAGCCAAAACATTCGTATTACCTAAACTCTGGACTCTGCCTCTATTTCCTTTAGTCCAAATTTCAAAATTCAATGAACACAGATGGAATTTTGACATGTAGTCTCCGTGTTCCATTCTTTAATTATCTACTTGTACTTTGAATTTCTTCATAACGTATATAAAAGAATAAGCATAGTAAACAGTGATTTCTTCACAGATAATCTTTAGCCTAATGACTTCAGTGAGTTGGTAGACTTATAGGCTAACAGTATTTAGTGATTAGCAACTTGATCACAACTATATTTAGGATTCCAGTAATTAGGACTGATCTCCACAGCATTGCTAAGTTTTGATAAAACAGTGTTGGAAAGTCATATAGAATACAATTTTCTAGTATCATCGTAAGAGTGACTTTAAATATACAACACCAAAGCCTTGATCCATGAAAGAATAACCGATAAGCTGTATTTCACTAAAATTAAAAGACTTGTGCTCTGCAAAAAGACAATGTCAAGAGAATGAAAAGACAACCCAAAAACTGGAAGAAAATATATGCAGAAGATACATCTGATAAAGGACTATTATCAGAAGATATAAAGAACACTTAAAACTTAACAATGAAAAAACAAATTACTTGAATAAAAGATGAACCAAAGACCTTAACAAACACCTCACCAAAGATATACCAGTGGCAAGTAAGCATATGAAAAGATGGTCCAGATAATATGTCATCAGAGAAATGAACATTAAAACAATGAGCCCTGACTATAAACTTATTAGAATGACCAAAATCCAAAACATTGACAACACCAAATTCTGACAAAGATGTGGAGTAACAAAATTCTCATTCATTGCTGGTGGGAATACAAAATGGAAGCGTCACTAATCAGCACAATACCCATTCAGGTATCTTGCTCTAAAGCATCAGCGTGTGATATAAATTTGGAAGCCTTTAGTATGTGCCGGAACCGGCCAGCGAAAGTCGAACAGTCCCTAAGAGGGAGAGTGAAGATTGAAGAAAAGAGAGACAAGAGAAAGATTCAGGAGGGCTCACAGTCAATACTGCAGCCTCGAGTTTATTCAGCACACCCTATTTATACATCATGACTGCATGGGAAACTGACAACTGCTTGCACCTACAAAGGAAGCCGACAAGTATGCATAAACAGCTGCTTGCACCTGCACAGGGGGCCTGTTGCCATCCTCCTCCTATCTAACACTCAGCTCACTCTCTGGAGCAACAGGCGCTTCTCAGCCACTACAAAAGGAGCAAAGTAATTGCAAACACCCTGTTGAGCGAACAATCCCTTGTTTGCCCAAAGGGCAGCCATCAAGCAAACGGCTCCCAACATCTCCCCCTTTTTTATTTTATACAAACCACAGCCTTCCCAGCTGTGGGGCCGACAGACTGTGCCTTTCTTAGGCAATCCCTCACGAGACTGAAGCCTTACCCATCATCGGAACACACATCTCTGGCATGCATGCCCTGTCTTAGGTTGGTTCAGCCCTGAGGGATTCTTACCCATCATTGACTACCAGCCTCAGCAATTAGGGAGATGGGACCTCTGACCTTTTAAGTCAGGGTCTGGAGCTGACAAATGATGGCTAATACAATACCATTACAGTGGTCCCTACAGTCACATAGGAGATACAATTAGTCAAATTGCAGTTACTACAGGTAACATTATTTTTTCCCACTAACAGAGCTCATGGTGCAGAGACACAGACATGTTTGCCCTGGTCAGATTACTACATGATGCTTTCACAGGATGTACACCTCCTAATGCAGCCATGAGTTTCCATACGTTGGTCTGGGCGAACCCAGTGTCAGTCCACCATAGTCCTGCTGACAGGCTTTTAGCCAGGGCGTATCCATTATGATCACTTTGATCTCCTCCTTACCAATCCAAGATGTATCGGCTCGTACTAGAGACATTATAGCAGACCGGGACCTCCACCACACACTTATTCCACAGAAGTCCGTTCACATTCTCAACTGTTTCCATCCCACATGGAGAGACAGACTGGGGAGGCAAAAGACCTTCAACCTCAGTTCCCTCAGGCAGGTAGATCTTTATGGATTTTATGTCCTGAGTCCCATTAACGCATTGTCTCTGCAATTACTGTCAGACAGCCTGCCACTGTTACATCCTTATCAAAGGAAATCAAACCTTGCCTTGAGCTGGTGTAGTTGAAAACAAGGCTCTGTTCTAGCTCCCGTCCCGTAGGTGGCTGCCCAAGTCGACAGGTATCATTTACTCAGACGGTAACCTCTGGTCCTTCCCAGACAGCAGGGTGCAGGATCGGTGGATCAGGAACATAGGCTCAATACAGCTTCCCTTTGGTCTTCAGGGGGGCACTCATCAGTATCAGTGCCAGCATTAACATTAGGGTAGGTCCTCTGGGATGGCACATTCCCTGCAAACCAGACCAGCCTCTCTGGCAGCCACTGGGCTTTTTCAGCATCCTGCAGGAAAACACAAACATGCCCTCATCCTCATATTAACATTGGGTTGGGGCCATTCCATTGACCTGTAAGAGGATCCTTCCATCTGACCTGTGCATAAGTGGTCTGAGTCTTTGGGTGCCAGAATCGCTCAACAGCAGACACCCCATGAGCATCCCCAGTTAGAAATTTTAAAATAAAAAAAAGCATGGTTTAAACTGTTTTGTGGGGAACTGGGTACAGTTCCCCTTTTTTAAAATTTTATACAACTGATTCTTGAGAGCCCCATGGGGACGTTCCACGATACCTTGGCCCTGAGGGTTATACGGGATTCCTGTTTTGTGTACAATGGATAACTGAGAACAGAAATGTTGGAAAGCCTGGCTCGTGTACCCAGAACCATTGTCAATTTTTTATTATTGATGGCTGGCCGACAATGGCAAAGCATCTTAGGCAGTGAGCTATAATGTGTTTAGTCGCTTCCCCAGTCTGGGCAGTAGCCATAATAAGCCCTGAAAATGTATCAATGGTGACATGCACATACTTTAGTTTCCCAAACTCTGGAATGTGTGTGACATCCATCTGCCAGAGCTGGTTGGGTATCAGGCCCCTTGTATTAACTCCATAACGGGGCACAGAGTGATGTTCAGGACAAGCATTACATTGACGAACAATTTGTCGGGCAGCTTCCCTAGTAATATTAAACTGCTTTCTGAGACTTTGACTATTTTGATGATGCAATGCATGGGATCGCTGCACGTGTTCTAATTCAGACAGGCCAACTAATTGAGTAGCTGCATCCACAAGAGCATTACCTTCCACCAAGGGCCCTGGGAGTCCTGAATGGGCTCTGATACGCCCTACAAAACAAGGTTGGAGTCGCACTTGCAGGGACTGCTGTATCTGCAAAAACAGTTCCAGAACTTCATTGTTGGCAGTATGGATCTTAAAAGTATCCTTAGGTATAGCCGAAGATGTGGGCAATCCTGGCTGAAGTGCTCCCATTAATTCCATGGTTTCATTAACTTTTCTCAGGTCTTGTAATAGCCTCCATTTTCCTGACTTCTTTTTGATCACAAAAATTGGTGAGTTCCAAGAAAAATTGGAAGGAGTTATATGGCTGCTATCAAGCTGTTCCTGTACTAACTGCTCTGTGGCTTTTATCTTCTCTTCAGTGAGAGGCCACTGATCCATCCACACAGGCTCCTCACTTTTCCAAGTAATTGGGTCTGCATGGAGTACATACAGGCTGGTCAGTGACCCCCTCTAAAAATATCCTAGGCGAGTTCAGGGAGGACGCTGAGCTGGCATTAATGGCTCCCGTATTCCCTGTCCAGAAATCCCCAAACCCTGATTTGGCAGGTGACCTTGATTAAACATTTGCTGAGTGACTGACGCACTCGGACTATAGATATATACTCCCATTTGACTCATGACATCCCGTCTCCAAAGATTAACTGGCAGTCCTGGGACGATGTATGGCTGAAATGTACCCTTGTGTCCCTCTCCACCTTCCCATGACAACACATCACTACTTTGTTCCATACTTTGACTCTGACCTATGCCTTGTAATAGTGTTATCGTAGGCTATTTAGGCCAGGCCATAGGCCACTGAGCATCCGTGAGGATGGAGATGTTCGCCCCTGTGTCTAAGCCCCTGAAAATCCCTTCTGTTAATTTTTAACGTAAACTCCAGTAGGCGAGCCCCTATAGCTTGCACCCAATATGTATCTGACGAGCCGAATCCTGCATCTCCCTTACTGCCTTTTCAACAGCATTTTTGGTAGGCACATGAAGGAGCAACAATAACTGTGCTATGCGTTGACCTGCCTGAATAACTGAAATTTCTGTTGGTGAATGAGTCATTATCTTAATCTCACCTGTGTAATCCCTATCAATGACTCCTGGCTCCACAAAAATCCCTTTCATTGTAGCACTGCTCCTCCCTAAAAGCACCCCTACAGTACCTGGGAGTAAAGGCCCATAAATTCCTGTAGGCAGAGCTTGCATCCCCATTTCTGCGGTCAAGGTGGAGGGACTGGTGTCCAGTCCTGCGCTGCCTGGGGTTGCTCTAAAGAGATCTTGAACGAATTTCCTTGCTGGGGAATGAAACTCTGGAGTGCCCCAAAATATTGTTGCAGGGCTTGGGGCTGGCCCCTCCTCCCGTTTCCCTGAGGGAGAGGATTTCCCATCACATCTTTCTTAGATTTGCATTCATTAGCCCAATGCTTTCCCCTCCTGCATCTAGGACACAAGCCTGGTTGATGCCCCTCTCTAGGAGGCCTTTGAGATGCAGATCCTTGTTTATTTGGGCATTGTTTCACTTGATGTCCCGCCTGACCACACCTGTAACAGCTTCCTGGAGGTCCCTCAACCCTGCCTTTTTCAGGCTTCCTCTGTTGAAATAGCACCTTTTTCACTGTTTTCCTCTGTAAGGCTGCTGCCAAGGCAACACCTTACATATAAGAAGGCCCTATATCAGAACATAGCCTGAGTAAACGGAGCAGTCGGTCCATACTGAGCACAGGCGGTTTTTAACTCTTAATTGCTTGAAAGGCAAGGGGCCATGGGCATGAACCATGTTACCTTTAGCGTGGGGCTGCTCAATCACTGGAAATGCTAAGTGGAACCTCTCTATATCCTCTCCTCTTTCGTCAGCTTCTCTTAGCACCTTCTGCAAGGGCAATTGTCACACCACAGATAGAGGCAGTGACCCCCCAGGAGGCCTCTGCACAACAGGCGGTCGCTCCTCCACCGGGGGAGGGTCTAATCCTACTATAATGCTTGGTCTTAATCTCTGCACCCATTCTGACGGATCCTGAAACTTTTCCTGAGTTTGCTGCAACTGTAGCTGTTGCATCCCAGCAGCTAACAAAGTGAAAACATTTTGCAAGCACTGTAGCTCAACGGCAAGCGGATCGTGCCTCAGGGGGGCTTCAGTTCCCGCTAAGGCCACAAAGGGAGGAGGTAGGGTCCTCCTCCTCCTCGCGGTACCTGGCAGCCTCCTCGTCTAGCTGTTCTGCATCTCCTGGATCTAAAGGCTCCCTATTTCCATGCCAAGGCACCCACTCAAGAGTAGGCTCAGCACAGACAGGCAGCTTGGGTGGCGCAGAAGGTTTAGCTTTGCTTTCTCCCAAGCCTGTCGAAGTGTCTCTTAAACAGCCTGGTCCTGTAACTTCTTCCTCTACCTTGTCTCTCTCATGCCTGGGATTCAAACTATCCCTTATTAAGGTCCACAACCCTATATTCTTAAGCATATGTACAAAAAACTCACGACTATTTCCATTTCCCATTATTTCTTAACTTGTTCTTTTGCTCCCGAAGATTATTCACCTCAACCCTTACCTTACTGAGTGCTCTCTATTCCGCGGTGTCTTTCACTGTATTAGTTCTCAGTCCCTGTTCCAGCGCCACTTGCCGGAACCCACCGGCGAAAGACGAACAGTCCCTAAGAGGGAGAGTGAAGATTGAAGAAAAGAGAGACAAGAGAAAGATTCGGGAGGGCTCACAGTCAATACTGCAGCCTCGAGTTTATTCAGCACACCCTATTTATACATCATGATTGCATGGGAAACTGATAACTGCTTGCACCTACAAAGGAAGCCAACAAGTATGCATAAACAGCTGCTTGCACCTGCACAGGGGGCCTGTTGCTCTCTCAAGGCTGCCATCCTCCTCCTATCTAACACTCAGCTCACTCTCTGGAGCAACAGGTGCTTCTCAGCCACTACAAAAGGAGCAAAGTAATTGCAAACACCCTGCTGAGCAAACAATCCCTTGTTTACCCAAAGAGCAGCCATCAAACAAACGGCTCCCAACAAGTACGCAAGTAGTTTTGGTTTTTTATTTGCAGAGGAAAGCATTTAAGTTGATACAGAAGAGACTGATTATGCAGAAGAAAAGAAATAATCTAAATAGCCTGAGATCCATGTATATTAACCTTCAGTGGAGGCAAGACTCTTACTCCATCATCGCAAGAAGGAAATAGGAGATGAGTGCAGATGCAGATAAGTTTGTAACTTTGACCATAAAAAGACAAGATCTCTGGTCTAATGGCTCCTATTCTCAATAAGATAAGATTATCTCTTGAAGGCTAGAGTTTGAGAATGAAGATGAAAATATAAAATTGTTATCACATTGTGTGAGAAAGCATATACATTAGAGACTTACTGAGGTTGCTGGGCAGCACTGAGTGTGCCTATAAGTTGTTTGTGATAATCAAGTAAAACCAGTCATTCTGGTTGTGGAATTTTCTCCAGTAATGATTAGCTGCTCGTGGGAAGACATGAAAAAGGCCACAGCTGGTTTTATTTAGTGTTAGTATTATGCTGAGGTAACTGATGGGGGAAGAAAGAAGCAAAGAAGATGAAGCATTTGCCAAGGAATAATAATAAAGCACCTTGTAGTCTTATCTGAAATTAAATTGGGCTAAAATTTATACCCACTATGATAATAGTAATAAAAGGCCAGAAAGTCAAAACCAGGGAAAGAAGAGCACATAAATTAAGGACCCATATGGTGATTAAAGCTGAACTTTGGTTATGTGGTTCTAACAGAGAGGATACGGAAAAAAAAAAATGCAAGAGTCTGTCAAGTTCAAGATCTTTAGAGCTTATGAAAAGACGGTTAAATATTATAGTAAAAGTTGAAGTAAAAATGTTGAACTAAAGAAACGAAAATCCAACTAAGTAATATAGCAGCATAAGTGAGAGTAGCAAATTTTTATTGAGAATAATTTTTGATTAGATGTAACCTGAACCTAAGAGACATAGGCTCTCTGTGATGCCAACTCCTTCACTCTGAAGTCTATTATAATCTGTAAACATGGTTGAGTTGGTCCATCATGTCATTGACTAGAATTTAGTCAGCTTTTTGCTAATATCTCTAATTGATAAAACTTGTAGCTATTAAGAAGGTATTCAGTAAATTTTGGAGAGTGATGTAATTAAATTGTAGTTGGTTACATCTTATAATTTGAAAAAGATTTAGATTAAGCTTAAGAATATTAGGATAATGAAAATGATTGTTTTAATATATTTGTATTAAGAATCTGAATATTTTATAAGATTAGGTCTCAGAATAGCTGTCAGTTGTGTCAATAAACTAAAATGTGTCATTGAAAAAATAAAACTGAGTTTTATGCTCTGCCAATTCTGCCAACTCCCCATTCCTTGTTTTTACATGAAGCCTGAGAAGTGCAGTGAGAGCATTAGGATTTCAACCAGCATTGCATTTCAACCCCACCCAAAACGAGCAGGCCCAAAAGTGTCTAGGCAGCATCCTTCGTTTCTGCTGCAGAGATCCAACCAAGAGATGTTTCTTCTCCCAAGCCCTCCAGAATGATCAAAGAACATAGACCACTTTTAACTGACTCATTTTTTCCTAGCCAAAAGCTTCTCGCTGGGCATACAGTACCTAACAGTGGGAAGTGGGTGTTTATTATTAAACCCCAACCCCAAACAAACAGAAGGCCAGCATGAGAATTGTGGGACACAGGCGAAATGAGATTGTCCCAAGGCTGTGTGGAGTTGAAGAGATGCAAAGGTTTGGAATTGTATGGAGCAGACAATTAAGTATCACAGAGATGATAACCTGGTACAACATAATGAAATAGCCAGGAGAGACTGCAGAACAGATTACATGGCTTCAGAATGCCAGGCAGGAGCTGGGAGACGTTTCCTAAGATGATGGGATGTAGTCCACAACAATATGTGAACAGGAGCATATTAGAGGCCACGAGGTCAGTTAGATTACGCACGTGTGTACACACATACACTTTCACAGTCAGATGACCGTTTACAAGGCAGAGCTAATATTTTTTCTGTGTTCCCCACATAGAAAACGTTCACACAATGCTTCTCAATCTGAAAAATGTGCATTTGAATCACCTAGGAATCTTGTTTAAAATGGAGTTTCTGAACCAGTAGGTCTGAAGGGGGACCCAAGGTTCTGCAGTTCCAATACCCTCACAGCTGGTGCTGATGCTGCTAGTCCAGGGACTACATTGGAGAAGAAATGTTTTAATACACTTAATGGTGACCCATTCCTACAACATTAACGCTGCTCTGTGCTCTGTGACTTGCCGTGAGTCCAACTTCTTCTGAATAACATTTTCCTGTTATCTATTCTGTGCCCTCATTGAACTTGTTACCTCTGTTAAACTTCATAAACCCTTATTTTGTATAGGCCTTAGAGGTTAGAAATTGTCTTCATGTACATTAGGTCATAATTCTTTCAAGAACATGACAATGTACGTATCCATCTGTAATACAGATGAAGCAATTACCTTAAAAAATAATGTGACTTCCCAAAGGTACAAAGTAGGTAAGAGACCAGGCCAGTCAGATCCAGCTCTTCTGGTCTTTCTACCACCTATACAAATACCTATTGGTATTTTTGAAGTCTTTAATGAGAAAAGCAAAAACATTATTTTCATATACTCACAATTTAAAATAATCAAATTGAGAAGGCATGAGTGATTTAAAAAAATCTTTAGTTAATGAATTCCTGATTCACTCCCAAATGAATTTCTTTCATAGAAAATTGCTGAATCAGAGGCTGCTTCAGAAAGATCTTGAACTTGACTAGAAAAGCAGGTTCCTAATTTAAAATTCCCTTCCTTTATTTCAACAAATGACTAATTGCAAAAATATTTCACCTACTTATTTTAATGTTATAATTCAAAAATGAACTATTACTACATAATTTATTAATTCTATATCACTAGTAACATTGATCTGAATAACAAGGGCATTCTAAAAATAATTAGTCTTCACCAAAAATTCTTTGAATTTAAAAGAAACTAAATAAGCTTTGAGACAAATTGCATTCTGTGATAATGGGAAGCTAGGGCAGATTGAAATGTCTCTGATTCCTGCTTTCTTGCCTTCCAAAATTTGGGGTAATTTTTATTTTCTCCCTCTTTTTGATTCCTTCCTTTCTTTCCTCTTTCCTTCCTTCCTTCCTTCCTTCCTTCCTTCCTTCCTTCCTTCCTTCCTTCCCTCCTTCGTCCTATCCTTCTTCCTACTGTGGGGTACACAAGTTTTCCTACGAAACAGGTGTGTACATCAAAGGTTCCCATTGAAAAGTGGTTCATAATAATCTACAAAATAGTAATAATCAATAATCTGTATCTTCTAGTTATTTAAATGGACAAAACAATGGAAGATTATTCAACCTCAAAAAGAAGGAAATCTTGTCACATGCTACAACATGGATGAAACTTGAGAACATTATGCCTAGTGAAATAAACTAGTTAAAAAAAAGACAAATACTGTATGATTCCACTTACATAGGCATATAAAGTAGCCAGACTCACAGAAATAGAAGTAAAATTCTGGTTCCCGGAAGATGAAATAAGGGGAGAAGAGGGAATTCTTGTTCAATGGGTAGAATTTCAGTTTTGCAAGATAAAAAAATTGTAGAGATCCGTTACACAATAATGTGAACAAAGTTAATATGTGAACTGTACACTTTAAAATGGTTAAAGCCCTAAATTTTATGTTATGTGTTTTTCACCACAATTTTTTAAAAACGTAAAAATATTTCTTAGTTTTCAAGCTATATGTAGATAGGCAGTAGTCCATATTCAAAGTTCACTAGATGTTTCAATCATGCCCTTTCTAGTTTATTTTCTCCACCCAGTTTAGCCCAGATCCTTGCACTGGGTTCAGTTTTCACCTCTCCTTAGTTTCCTTTAATCCAGAACAGTTCCTCAGTCTTTCCTTGGCTTATATGACCTTGATGATTTTGAAATTGACAGGGTAGTTATTTTGTAAAAGGTTCTTCAATTTAGGTTTGTCTAATATTTCCAGGTTCTGTCAGGATACCACAGAACTGATGTGTCCTTCTCAGTTAATATCAAAAAACACAAGAGAGTATCTATTTGTCTCATTACTGATAATGTTGATTTCAACCATTTGTCAAGTTTTCCCATAGTGATCTTTTTTCCCTTTTAATAAATAATTTGTGAAGACATAGTTTTAGACTTGTTCTGTTTCTCATCAGATTTTCACCTCCTTATTTTAGCTTCCATGATTTTTGCCTGAATCTATTATTAATAGGACGGTTGCAAAATGGTGACATTCTAATTCCATTATTCCATCCACATTTATTACCTGTCATTCTACTTAAGGAAGATCTTTTCCTTAACTCTACACTTATGAACACATGCTAATTTATTTTGTGGGTGATAAAACTCATTAATTCCATTAACATATTAATTATTAATTGTATAGATACTAATATGCTAACTTTATTACTGATTTTGATGTTCTTATTACCTTACAGTTGGCCAATGAATGCTTCTTTAAGATGGCTCCTATGTCCTTTTGCCATTCTCCATCCTTTTTTTGGTCCATCATGTTTTACAAGCTTTCTTATTTATTGGTACTAAAATACATTTCAGGTTCATCTGGTATTTTTTCCACCCAAGTCCCAGCTTCAGGCATCAAGAGGCAGGCAGAAACAAAGCCACAGAAGTACACCAGACACTAGAAAGTGGATGGCAGGGTAGTAGGAGACACTAACAGAGGAAGCCAGAATGAGAAAGTGATATGGCAAGACATTCAGCACTTAGTAATAACATTACTAAGCAGTGGTTTACCAATATCGCATAAGTGTGGCCTTTCCTAAATTTGTCCTTACCTGCGAGAGGAATCCATCTCACTTGTATTGACAGGTAAAATGGAACACTGAAAAGTACAGGGCTGTGGAGTATGTTAGCTTGGATTCAAATCTCAACCCTAACACTGACTAGATATATCAAATTGTCGACGTTTTTTTGTTTTGTTTTTTTACCTCTTAGAACTTCCGTTCCCTGAGGTCCTGAGGAAGATAACAATAATATGTGCTTCCCTGGATTGTTGTAATTCATTATAGATGTTTCCCTAAAATCCAGTCCACATATGCCAGGTGAGCATTGGAAATTCTCACCCCACACGCTGGGATCTGGGGGTGGGGCACCTTGACAAATTGCCATGATAGTCCTCCCTACAACAAATGAAATCTGGACTTCATAAATTCTCAACAGAACACGTAGGCACAGGTTTAACCTATTCCATTCCCAGGTGGTCAGAGCTGTTTTCACTGAATCCATAAATTAAAACTGCAATGGCTTAAAAACCACTTTTTTCCCCTCATGTAAACAATAGTCCAAAGTCGAAAGTCTAGGGCACAGGCAACTCTTCAAGAAACAAGATTTCTTTTCTCTGTGTCTACTGCCATCTGTAGAGAGCGGCTTTCTTCTTGTATTCACAAACTGTTGCACCACCACGCAACACCTCCAGCTTGCAGGCATGAAGAAGGACAAAGAACAAGAGATGCGTGTCTGTTGAGTGTGTTACTTTTCATTTTAATCTGGAGAACAGTAACTTCCATAAAAGCCCTATTCAACAGATTTCTGGTTATGTCTCATTGACCATAACTAGGTCAATGCCCCAACTACAAAGGAGCCTGGAAAGCAGAGTTCTTTGACTGAGCATGCTGCTACCCTGAACAAAACTGGGCTGTATACATAGGAAAAATGAACAGGAGATTACATATTGGACAGGCAACTAGAGATATTGAGTGTGCAATGTTTTTCAGTCTCTAGATCTTGTTCTCTGGCATTAACTGTATATGCCTGTTACTTTGGTTACTTTGCAATATTTCCACTAGGGAGCAGAGGAAATCCTAAACTCTGCAAGCCCCAAATGACAAAGGACATGTTACAGTTGGATGTCATCATTTAGGCCAAAAATCTCAGATAAAAAAGAGTAAAGTATAGAGCTGTACTTTGGCAAAATATTTCTTTGTTTCAACTGTTTAAGAAAATGAAGGAGAGGTCATGGTTTCTTCACTGTTCATATTTGATTTTGGACTTAGGGGGCCACAGGGTGAAGTTCTTCATATTTATCAGAGTTTATGGTATATTATCACCATGAGTCTGTCAAATTCTCTTTCCCTCTCTCATTAATTTATGTGCAATTAAAAAAAAAACAGTCATATGAGCCAGTATATCTGTCTTATTTTCTAACCCAGTATGAGTGTTCTGTAACTTGCAAGAGAGTGTAAATTCATTTGCACGCAACAGATTGGCAAAATGTGAATTCAATAATAACATTAGACCTGATGTTGGTTTTAGGTAACAGAAACTCTCATTAATGGTAGAAATATCATTGCTATAATTTTTTTGTAAAGTAATCTGGCAATGTATTAGATTTAACCTTATGAAATTGCTTTCTTTAGCTCAAAGAGGTTGGATATCAACAGTTCATATGATTCAACCTAATTGATTAAAACTACATATTCTTTAACATAACAATCTTACTCGTTTTTAGGAATAAAAGCATTAGAATGTAAAGCTCTTCATACAGGGATACTTATCACAGTCCCGTTGATAATGAAGGGAAAAACAAAACTAGAAACAACCTCAACATTAGGAGAATAAATTGTCATACACCAAATTATGGAATATTACCCATGAACTACATAAGGAACGAGCTAAAGCTATATCTCTTTACTTAGAGAGATGTCATGATGTTCAATCAGAAAAATGATTCAGAGTACCATCTTTAGAGTGACCCTATTTTTCTAAAACAGAAGGAAACCACCTTCCCTACGTATCTATCAATGATTACACAGAAGGGAGTTAAAGAGTAACCACTGCGCTGGTAACTTATTATTTTAAATGAAGGAAATTAAGTTCTTTAAACATCTTTGCGTTGTTTCACTATTTACAGGACATGATTGACAGAGACTGGGCTCCTGTGCCATTGAACAAGACACTGTGGGGTACACGAGACTGATTTAAGGCCACCGGGGAGTACAAAAGTTTGTTACTGGAAGCTGGCTTTAACTGAGCTTACCTCCCGTCTGTACTAGTCCAAGCACTTGATCCTTGTGAGTTCATTGTATCCATTAAAAAGTCGTTTCATTCTCACGAAGCGCTTTTCTAATCGCAACCTTGCAGACGAGTGAACCTAGGCGGGAAGAGGTTAAGAAACTGGCTCAAACAGCCACACTGGCAAGTTTGAGCAGCCCCCGCCCTTTTTTTTTTTTTTTTAATCGGGTCCTTCCTTTGCGTTCCCCCCACCCCCTGGCCTGCCCCTTAGATCTCCTCTGGGAGACTGGGAGAGGTCCTGACCCGGGCTGGGTGTTGCAGGGCTGGGAGGGGACCGGGTGCCTCAGCGGGAAGAGCGCTCGCTCCTGCTTGGGAGAGTCTGTGAAGGACTCGAACGGGGATGACAGGGAAACAGGTGTCCCTAAGGCAAACTGGGGGCCTTGTGCGGGGGACAGGAGGCGTGGATGTCAGTCTACCTTGCAGGCGAAGAGGAGCCGGGGCCCCAGAGCCAGGGCACTGGGCCAGGCCCCCGGACTCCGTGGCGGTTCGGGACTCTGCCCTCCCGGCTCCTTGCGGGAGGGCGGGGGCCACCGCCGCTCCCACGCCGCATCGTCCTGCGGGTCCGCCGGGAAACGGGTGCGGGAACTGGGCCCCAAGGCAGGGCCCCGCCGGGCGCGTGTTCACACTGGAGCGCCCCCGCCCGCACGCCCCGGCACCTCGCCCCCCACACGCCGGCCCCCGCTCCCTCCGCCCGCCGCGTCGCCCTGCGCGGGACCCTCGACTTCCGGGTTCGCACGCGGCCGGAAGCGGCTTCGTGCGAGGACAGCCCCGCCCCTCGGGCCCCGCCATAAATCCAGGCTCCGCCGGGCCACCCCGACAGCCGCCCGTCAGCTGTGGGGACCGGCGAGCTCCCGTGAGTTCGCGTGCGCACCCCGACTCCTCTCTCCTCCACCGCCGAGCTCCCGCACACCCCTTGCGCGCTGCCCCCCCTCCCTCTCCTGCGGCCGAATGACTTCGGGGTCCCGCGCTCCCAGCACACTGGAAGGGGCGGTCCCGAGGTCCCCCGGCCCTGCGGGGTCCTGCAGGGATCGGAGCCGGGTGCGGAGGGCAGCGCGTGGCCCGCGTGCGTTTCGGCCGCCCCCCCCCTACCACTCCCCCAAAGCTGCGGTCTCCGGGAAGAGTTTGGCCGAGGAACTGGCGGGACTGCAAAGCTGGGACAAGTGTGGACGGAAGAAAAGACGGGGGTGGGAATTTGGTTAATGGGCAAGGGGGGTGGTGGGCGGGGGTCGCGGGGTGCGGACGTGGGGGCCTGGGCGGGTGTATGTGCCCTGGACGCTGCACCTGGCCCCAGCCTCCGGTGGCGGGACTCGCCCCGCACCGCGCCCAGGCGCTCTCCAGGGGCTTCTGGGCGTGCGGAGAGTTCGGAATTCGCAGAGGCCACCGATTCCGGGAAAGAAGGAGCACCCGGACCTCTGGGCCACAAGTGTCCTCTCTCCCGAGCACGGGTCGGGAACAGAGCGAAGTCGCAAGCGGAATCGCCAGTGTCAGCAGCCGAGGCACTCGTGGGGGAGGTGCAGTTCCCACGTGCAGGGCAATTCAGAGCAGCTTGGGGACACCTCTCGGTCTTGTGTGGCAGCAAGTTTGAAGCTATCCAAACCCTTGATTTCTCCTGTGGTGCCGACGAACCCTGCCTGAAAGTCGGGCAGGTCGGCAGCGCCACCCAGCGGTGTCAGGGGCTCCTGAGACTTTGTCTTGAGAACCGGTTGCTCTCTCCATGTGCAAGATGGGTTTGGACTTCTGGTCAGGTCTTTGTATTTGACGCTGTTTCCTAGGATTCGCTTCATGTGCGGAGAGAAACGGACGATTTGCCCGTGGAGCTGCCCTAGAGAAATCCATACAATGGCTGGGGAGAATTTCCCTGTTGGTTTCCATTTTTCCAGGCCTTGAAGATTGCTTGAGGAAGTTTTCTCTTGTGTCCACTTTTAATGATAATGATGCCGGTCTTCTAGGGGAGTGACGACGATAAAACTAGCTGATGCATAGGAAGTGCTTAGCACAGCGACGAAAACATAACGAATATTAAATGTGATTAATGTTGGGTGATACTGATGAGAAGTAGATGATGGCTAATCGTCTGTCTGGCCCCAGTGCAATGGCTAGAGAGCTGGTCACTTCACCGCGGCTGACTACATTTTTACTATGTTCTAGGAGCTTCAGGATGGTTCAGGCTAAGAGATGGACCCTGAAGAAGCACTTCGAAGGCTACCCTAAAGATAGTAACTTTGAGCTGAAGACAGCTGAACTCCCACCGTTAAAGAATGGAGGTGAGTCATACTCTTGAGATTTGAGTTGGAAGAGACTATATCACTTAGCCTTTGTTGCATAAAGAACCACCCCCAAATTTAGTGACTTCCAACAACAGTCATTTCTTAGAACACAATTCTATGGGTTGGCAGTTGGGCTGGGTTAAGTTGGTGGTTCTTCTGTAGGTTTCATCTGGGCCTCACAGACATGTCTGGTGGTTAACAGGCTCTCTGCTGAGGTGTATCACGTTTGCTAATTCTCTTGCGGAAGCAAGTCACAGAGCCAAGCCCAGATAAAGGAGAGGGAAATACACTTCTTGATGGGAGGAGTGACAGAGAGCCACACGCAGACATAGGAGGTATTTGTGGCCATTATGTAATCTGCCACAGAGACTTTTTCAAGGTTCTCTGCTTGAAGCCTCGATGTCACATTGGAGGATCCCTCTTCTTTCCTGATAATGGAAACTCATGCTTGAGTGCATTATTCTTCATGCCTTTGACCAGACTGTGTGCAGGATTTCCTCTCTGTCCTGGTGATCCGAGTGATGACAGTGGGCTGGCACTGCCCTTGTAGAGCTCAGACTGTCCCTGTGCACAGACAAGGCAGGGAAAACCTTCCTCCTTCAATGAGGAGCCACCTGTCCACCTGGAGAAAATAGAGGGACAAGACAAAACTAAAGAAATCTAAGGGAGAGGAATGGCAACACACTTCTTAACATGTTTGGAAATTAGCTTTGTAGAGCAGGCTATAAGGAATGTTACACGTAGGTAAGCTTTGTGAAAAGGGTATGTAGTCAAGTCGCACGGGCAGGTGATCAGTCCCACCAAAATTGTGATAGCCAGAGCTCAGCTTCCCAATTCCAGAGAAGGTGTCCATATGGCTCCCTCCAACCGCATCCATACTCTTTAATACTAACTGGAGCTGGTAATGAAACCCTATGTGGGTACTGTAACATAGTGGTTACAGATGTAGCCCTAGGCAAGCTACTTTCCCAAAGTTTAAATAAAATGGAAACAATAATTGTTGAGAATATCATATGAAATATTCCATGAAAAGCATGGAGTGCTGAGTAAATAACTTGATGATGATGATTGTGGTAGTGATGGTGGTGATGGTGATGGTAATGGTAATGGTAAAAGGACAAGGACAAGAACAACTGTGCTGAACCAAATGTGAGAGCCCCTTTAGTCTCTTTAATGGAAAGCATTGATGTGGGGGCAACCCTGAAGCAGAATGATTATCTGTGTTTATTAAGAATGTCAAAGTCACCGAAGGCACCAGGCCTGGGTCTTCTAATTACCTGCGTAATGCTTTCTTCTGCAGAGGTCCTGCTGGAAGCTTTGTTCCTCACCGTGGATCCTTACATGAGGTATTATTTTCTTATGTTGTGTGTTAGACTATCTTTTGAAGTTAGTTCATCTTTGAAAATACCCAACTGATTCAAAACAGTCATTTCTCCCTAATTCACCTAGTTCAAGTATTAGTAAGGGGATTTGCAGGTGCTCATTTTTTTGAGGCAGTGGCCTGAGAACCTTGTTTTGGGATGACCCTGGCCGCTTTATTTCACAGTCATCTCCTATCTTAATGTCTACAATTTGCCTCTCCCCTCTCACCAGAATTGCTTCCAGAAAAATTAAAATGAAAAAGAAATCAAATTCGACTTTGTCCATTTCACTACACGCAAAGAATTTAAGTAGAGGAAGATGCTAAGACTAAGATTAGATTTTCTTGCCTTCATTTACATGGACTCTTAATTGAGGTAATCTGCATGCTGACTCAAACATGTGTACTCAGTAAACACCTCTAGGAGGGGAGAGAATAAAAACCTTCACGGGCCCCTACCTCCTCAGTTACTTTTTGCCTAGGTAAATAATATCATCATTCCTTTTTTTTTTCATAGCTGATTAAGAGAGAATCAAAGTTAAGACATCAGGTGGGTGTCCTACAATTTAATTCAATTCTGACACTGTCTGCACAGAGGTTATACAGATTAAAGTGTAAACCGTCCTCCCGCTTCAGGCGCCAGTTTGTAGGCTAGGTTGTTACCTGTGCTCCTAACCAACTGGCTATAGAGTAGATGTTCTAAACTCTCCACCCCTTTGGGATCGATTAATTGGCTAGAGCTGCTCAGAACTCAGTAAACCAGTTTACTCGCTAAGGTACTGGTTTGTCATAAAAGGACATAACTCAGGGACAGACAGATGGAAGAGATGCGTAAGACAAAATATAAGGAGAGGGCTCAGCTCCTACGCCCTCTCCAAGGGTGCCGTTCTCCCCAAATCTCCATGTGTTCACTAACAGAAACTCTCTGAACACTGTCCTTTTAGATTTTTGTGAAGGCATAATTCAAACACTGGCCATTGGCTATTGACATAACCTCTAGCTCCCCGCCCTTTCTTGGGAGGCCAAGGGTATGGGTAGGACTGAAATTCCAACCCTCTGGTCATGTGGCTGTTTCTCCTGGTAACCAGCCCTCATCCTTAGGTGGACATTCTTCCCTAAAGTCTTCTCATTAAAGTAACCAAAGTCTCATTTAATGTTCCCACTACCTAGGAATTTCCACAAGTTTTAGGAGCTCTGCGCCAGAAATGAGGACAAGGATGTAGACCAAATATACATTTCTTCTTATAAATCACAGTATCACAGCTAGTGTTAGGGGTAACAGGAACCCAGTGGTACCTGGTTATGATTTGAATGTCATGGTAGAAAATCATCCACAGCTGAGCACTGTAGTAAGTTCCTTATATTCATTTCATTAAAAAATATGATCAGAAAGCTTCTTTGGGGTCACAGAGCAGAACTTCGTCTAACAGTGTTCCTCCTACATTCATTACACCCATTCATTTGTACTGCTGTCACGAATCCGAGTTTCATCTCTTCACAAACTTCTCTAGTAGTTGGTTTTCCATTTGGCTTAAAATTCAAGAGTTTTCCCCAGATGCTCTACTGTATTAATCATGAAATTATTTCTTTTTTTCAGAATGTATGCAAAGCAGTTGAAGGAGGGTGATACATTAACGGGGCAGCAAGTGGCCAGGTAGTTAATTTTTTTTTCCCAGTGTTTGGAAAATGTGTCTTCTCCTTTACCTTTGTTAGGCCTTCTCTGTCTGTTGCACCTACCATTTCTTCAGCCTGTGCTCACTCACCGATCTTGGAAGCAACTTAGAAAATCTACCCATTTCTCAAGTAGTTGAGAGAAATGGAAGGCTGTGAAATTGTAATCATTTCAACTTCACTTTACTATCCTTCCATTTAATTACTAAAAAAATTGTATTCATCCAGTTTGTGATTCTCATAAACATTCAAATAAAACAAAACTTTGTATCTATCTTGGAAAGGGAAAGTTCCTCCATCATCTGAACCTTAGAGATAACTGTTGTTAACGTATTATTATTTCAAAAACTGTTTAGTGCACATATTAATATTCATACTTTAAAAAAATGAAATTAAATGCCCTTCCACACATTGCTTTTTCTCATTTGAAATGTTATGGACATCTTTGCTGATAGTATTTCAATATGCTACCTTTGTTTTAATGAGTGCACGTTATTCTATTGTTTTCTGTCATTTAATCTACTGAGAACTGTTTCCAATTATTTACTACAAATTGTTCTGCAAAGAACATGTGTGCATTTATATGTATATGTATGGCCTTCGCCCCTTGGATGAATATTGCTGAACATAAATTTCCAAAAGTATAAATTCTTGGTCAAAAAGATGTACATCTTTATTTGGAAAGGATGATGGTATATTGCTCTTCAAAATAATTGTATGAATACCCATGCCCACCACCAGCATATTAAAGAAACTGTTTCACATACCTGTATTTCCATTGCTTACCATGAGTCCTGTCAATCTGAGACAACTATGTTGATACTTCACACTTAGTTTAATTTGCATTTCATTCATTATTAGTGATGTTGACATTCTTTTTTTAAATTAGTGATCAATTTCTTCAGTGAATTATCGGTTTAAATCCTTTGCCCTTTTCCTTTAGGTCTTTCACCTTTCATATTGATTTGTAAAAGCTTCTCATGTGTTAGGAATCTTACTTTTGCAGATATTAGGGTCTTCATTTATCTTTCTATATGTCCAATATCATAGTTTAAAAATTTTATATGATAACATTGATAATTGTAATTATGGTTTCTTGGTTTTGTTGCATGATGAGAAAGACATTCTCCCCTCCAAAATGACTAAAATATTTATTCATGTCTTCTTCTAGTACTGTATACTCTAATTTTTCACAGTTAAACCTTTGAGTCATTTTATTTCTATTTTGGAATAAAGAGTGAAGTGTTAACTTTACGTCCAAATGACTAGCAAGTTATACCATTTATTTAAGTCTTATTTGGATTTTTACTGGGATTTCAACGATTTTGTAAATTCATTTATAGAAAACCAATATCATCACAATATTTCTCTCCAAGCACAAGGTATATGCCTTTAGATATATTTTTGTCTTATGGCCTTTTAACAATTTTCTTCACATAGGTCTTACACATTTCTTGCTAATAATCAAAGAAGTGAACATATATTTGTTATTACTGAATTGGTAATTTTTTTTTAGATAATACCCAGTGATGAAAATGTTGTTATGATATTCTCATACATTGAGGGTGAAAGCAAAGTTGACAAAACCTTCTAGAAAAAATTTGGCAGTATACAGCAACTATTACAAATGTTTTAATCTCTTTGACCTAGTTATTCCATATATAGAAATATTGCCACAAAAAATAATAAATTTTTGTGAATATTAATTGAAGGATAATTAATATTAAGAAAATGGTGGATGTAGTCTAAAAGTCTAATAATGGGGAAATAATGTAATTAATTACAGTTGTGAAGGATTCTTACTAATGTGAGAAAAAGTATATTATGTAGACTAAATAATGTTGAGAGAAAAATTATGTTATAAAGCAATTACTTCAATTATGTAAATATATGCAATATATGTGTATTTAAAAATTGTCGTTAAGACTGCCATAAAATGCACCAAAACTATTATCAGTTATCTTTATATTATGGGATTGAAACTGATAATTTATGTTTCAAAATTTCTAAAATAAATGTATGTTATACAACAATAATTGGGGGGAAAACAGTAAAGAATGGTAGGAGTGAGAAAAGATGAGAGAAAGAGAATCAGCAAATAAGACAGAAAAGGTAAAGAGGTAAAAAGCCTGGAGAAATTAGTAACCTGGACAGAAGTAAGGAAGAGTTTTGGATAACCCCGAGTGCTGAAATCATTAGAAAGGTAAAATTTGATAATAAATGAAGAGTGTCCACTAGATGTTGCAGTCGGTGGTATTGCGACCTTAGTAGAGGAGTAGGGGTGGAAAGCAGGTTTCATTGGCTTATCAAGTGAGTGTAAAGGAAGCAGAAGGGATGGAGGATTTCGAGAGAAGGTGGGATTATAAAATGGCTGAGCTGAGCTCACTTATTGGTTGAGAGGAAGGGACCACAGAGAGGAAGATGTTACAGTTTCAGGAGAGAGGAAGGGCTAAGGGATGGAGAGGCTGGTTGTTCAGGACACCTTGAGCCAGAAGATGGACAACACTTGCTTAGAAAAGTGGGTTAGGACAGGGACAGATGCTGAACTAGTTGAGTTTCCTCTGTGATGGCTCATATTGTTTCTAAAGAAGGAGGAGAGGCCAGTGGCTAAGAATTACAGTGGAGCTACCTAGGCAGGATATTCAGTCATGGAATATCAACCTCAGTGCTCTTTTGTGTACACTAACCACAGAGGATCCCCACTCCCTTGAAAGGGAAAAGGTTTCACATGTCTTCATGTCTTCTCTTTCAGAGTTGTGGAAAGTAAAAACTCGGCTTTACCAACAGGAACTATTGTACTGGCCCCTTCAGGCTGGACAACGCACTCTATTTCTGATGGAAAAGAACTGGAAAGGCTGCCTGAAGACTGGCCAGACACATTACCACTCTCTCTGGCACTGGGAACCATTGGCATGCCAGGGTGAGTTCCTTGGGTATATTTCGTTTGTTTGAATGCCTGACGCACTGGATTTCCAAAATTTGTTCAGAACTTGGTCAGTACAAACAGACAAAACATTCTAGGCTTCAGGGCTGATTAAAGAAAATGAGGAGACTAAGAAGGGAAGACAAGTGAGTTAGAGTTAACCTTGGGACTGAAGGAAAGCGTGGGAAACTCAGGTCAGAGACCCTCAGGTACAAAGAGGAAGCGGCAGTGAGAAGCACCTTGAGGCAAGATCCCTCTCAAGTAGCTGGCAAATGTTAGCACAAAGACACCAGCTCCTTCTGTCCCTGGGAGGGTCTTAGCTTCACTCATCACTCATCTCTGCCTCCATTTTCAGAATTTAAAAAGAGAAAGCGATTTTTAACCTACCTTGGCTTTTCTGTATCTGTCTCCTTCCTCACTTTTCCTTATACACATCTGAGTTTCCTGAGGAGTAAGGGGACGTAAATTTTAAGTAACTGAAATGAATCACAAGTATGGTTGTACAGTCACTCAGCTTGGCACAGATTGAAAATATTCAAACGTCCCTTGGCCTCAGGAAGTTCTTCGTATCCTTCAGGAAGACTCGTGGTCACTTCCTCCTGTGTCTACTCTCCAAGACCCAGCTGCACTTTGGACCTCGAGTTTTCTTCTGTGCCTTAGAGAAGCAAGGTCAATTGAATTCCTTTTGGAGTCTCCAGAACTTTCCTAGCCTGGAATTCATTTATTTCTGTTCTTTCATTGAGTTGCCTGATCTTATTCTTTCTTCCTTCTTCTCTTCCTTTCACTCTCCCTCTTTATTTTTTCTTTTTTCCTTTCACTCTCCCTCTTTCTTTTTCACACTTTGAAGGATTTCAAAAGAATGAAATAGAAATGTATACCTCAAACAATCATCGTCTAACCAGTCCCATACACACCAAGTTCATATTCCACTCAGAAAAAGAACTCCTTGGAATTGCCACAGCCAAGGGACATCAATCTGAAATTAAAGGATGCTTAATACCTTGTTACATTAAATTTTTTATTTTTTTTATGCGAGACAACCTTTGATTGACCTCACAGATTGTAAAGATGCAAGGACCTTGTCAGCTTACAATCCTTTTTTGTTTTTTTAAACCTACAACAACTGGTATTCCTAGGTAGTCTCCCATCCAAGTCCTAACCAGGCCCAACCCTGCTTAGCATCTGAGATCAGACAGGATTGGGCTTGTTCACGGTGGTATGGCCGTAGACTGTTGAATTAGTGGTCACTGAACAGAATTTCAGCACCTCTCTGTCTTTCCTGCCTGCCCTGCACCATCTACCAGTGGTGGCTATTTCACTCACCTTCTTATGCCACCCATATGACACCTACCTTGTTATGCCATCCTTCTTTCTAAATTGAGCCAGGCGTTGAAGGGGAGGGATGAAGGTGGATGTGAGGAAACCTCAGAGCAAGTCTCCCATGACATACTTGGAGGGAAAGTACTTGCAAAATATTAGGAGATCCTGACTTCTAAAACAGAGGATAATTTCTTCCTTCTACGTATTTTTTATACAACTGTTCTGAATCCGTAAGAAGTGCACTTTTGCTTTAAACGATCAACTTTATACCAGCTCTCAATGATTGAGGGGGAGTAGTTATGATATACTGGTTTTCAGCCTCCTCTCCTGAGACAACCACCCATCCTTTGATAATTCCTGCCATTACAAGCCGCTTATCACCGGGATAGATTGATCCTACAGGAATGCTGGGACTTCTGATATGGACTATACCAGAAGTTATACTTTGAAACCTAGGGGTATTATTCAGTTATCCAAGGTTCACTGATTTAACTTCCTCTGAAGTATTATTTCCCTCAGTAGGACCTCTCTTTTCTCAGCCGAATTAGAAGAATTCAAGTGTTTTGCTCTCCAGCCTGTTCATTTTATTAAGTCTTGCTTAGTCCAAAGTATATCTTTAATTTCCCTCTAAAATTTCTTAATTGTTGACTTCCATCTTCATCTTATTTTTAAAAAGAAGTAATGTGTAGGAAAGACCTTATGTATCTTAGGTCGATATATCTAATTGAAAGTACGTTGGGAGGAGAATTTTCGTTGTCATGAGTGCCATGACAAAATTAGAAAATGTTCCCTCTGCTTCTCTTTTGGCTTAGGCTAATTTGCCCAGCACACTCTGGTATCAGCATTCATTAAGGCAGTAGCTCTCAGTTGCTAATATTCATAAGAATCACCTGGAGTCTTTAAAATTCAGATTCCACATCCTAGCATTCCTGAACCAGTGACTCTGTGGTACTACCTGGGAATCTAAATTTTTTATAAGCTTTCCAGGTGATTCCGAGACAGCGAGTGCTCCATCCATCTTTTGAAAAACACTGGGTAATGGGATTATTAGTTATTTGGGCCCTTAGAAAAAGTGGTGGCTGTGCCTTTCCCTGCATTCCTTTCAATGCTTAACTCTCATGGACAACCACATATAGTCAGAGGCTGAGTAAGTTTAAGTCATGCCAAAACATAGATTCTGTTTTACTTAGAAATAACTTTACATGAATTTGTCTGAGATTTTACAAGTGTCTTAATAATCACCATAATGGGTATAGATTTCATTGGCTCAGACATAGGGGTACAAAAATATAACTTAAAAAATTTCTACTACAGCAATTTATTTTAAGTGCTCATTTTGGCTGGTATAGTGAAATAAAACCTCAGTTAAACTCAGTGATTTCTCACATCACTTGAGGTTTCCAACTCAGATTTTTTTTTTATCTTCTCCCATTAGCCCCAAAGGCTAATGTAAATTCAGTGTAAGTAGAGTGGAGAACAACTTCTTGATCTTGATCTCTCTGAGTCTTCGACTTGTCTCCTGCTCAAAGTGTAACTTTTTCCATTGTGTCCTAAGCCACATCCCTTCCCAAGCTGTCCACTGAGGTGTGATGGTGTCTTCACCCAATCCCCATCAACACTGTTTAAGCTGGCTCTTTGAGTCCTAATATTTCTTTCCATACAAGCTAACTTCAACACCCCACTCGGGTAAGATGGGGAAATTTCTGAAGTTCTTCCTTACCTCTTTGATGTCATGCAAAACTCAAGGTGATTCTCTCTGACCCTCGCAAGCCTAGACATCTCCTACCGTTATATCTGCTTTGTGATAGCTGGCACCGTGATGACACATAGGCTTTCTCCATGATACTTGCCATCTCCCTAGGACTGACATGGAAATGAGGTATAAGCTCTCTATTCTTAGATACCCACAGTGTAAGGGGGACCCGTCTTCTTTTACTCCTGAGATTTGACCTGACGATGGACAGGATGCAGACCCTTTCCAGCCAATTCTTCATTCCCTCCCTAGTTCCCATCTTTATTCCTAGGGCAGGTGAGGCGGTGGACCATTAGCGGCTGGTAATATTCATTTCCTGTCGTCTTCTTTTACCTAGACTCATGGCAGTGGGCTGCTGAGAAGGTCTTTGAATTATATCTGAATGAATTATAGGGGAAAGGAACAAATCTATCCACATAGCCTTAATTTTCTTTCTTCAGCCTAACAGCCTACTTTGGCCTATTTGACATCTGTGGCGTCAAGGGTGGCGAAACAGTGATGGTTAATGCAGCAGCAGGAGCAGTGGGCTCTACTGTGGGACAGCTAGCTAAGCTCAAGGTAAGTGTCTTCTTCCAGTAGCAAACATTTACTCAAAACCCATAGTGTCCACTAAGAATGCAACAGTGAACACAGCAGATCTTCCCTAGTCCCAGGGTGTTTAGAAGTTGGAGATTGAGAATGATTGAGAACTGGGGGGGAATGAGGAAAATCCTCTAGCACAGATGACCAGGATATTATTTGACAGCATTTCAGAAATCAAGTCAGGAATGGCCTCTGGCTAGAGTAGGGAGTTTGTAAGCAGTAACTAATGTTATAGTTTTTACTGAACATTTCTTGTTACAACTTAATCTCCTCTCTTTATGATTGCCCTTAACAATAGGAGGAGGGACTTGAGGTCAGCCAACTAAAACCCACTGCCCACATGATCCCACTGCAAGTCAGCCCCGAGTGGCAGGATCATGGCTTGGTAACTAACCCCTGGGAGGTACCCAGGTCATGGAAATATTGGCTCTGATTTGGGCAGTTATCTGTGCTCAAGAGCTCTGATCTGATGGTGGAAGTACAAGGCAGCAGACGCCACAGACAACTCTGGATATGTCACATAGTGGCAATGTTCGAAGGTGATCTGGCTTGGCTGGTCCTTTGCCAGAAGCTGGGATACAGGATTCAGGGAAAGAGTTAGGTAGAATACAGATGAGTACAGGGCTACAAGCAACAGCCAAGGATTTGGACTGGTCTCCAGTGCTAATGGGAGCTTGGAATACCAAAAAATATGAGGCTACCATAGAGGTTGCAGGAAGAATTTATTTATATGAATAAATGAATAGGAATAAATGTTGAATTTTATTAAATGACATTTCAGCATTTATTAGGATAACTTAGCAGTTAATGAATAACATCAGTTTTCCAGTGTTGAACCATTCCAGCACTTCTAGAATAAGCTTTATTTATCTATGGTATATTATGGATTGATACCTTAAGATTTGATTTGATAAGAGTAGAAATAGAATTTTTGCATCCATATTCATAGATGAATTTGGCTTAAATTTTTTTTGTTCGGAACTTATCAATGTGTAGTTCTGGGTTAGACTAGACTTACAAAAGGAATTAGTAATATTTCCAGTATTAAAAATGTAAATTTCAAAAGTCTAATAGGACTTACCCTTCAACCTATCATTCAGAAACTCCACTGGAGATTGTCATGCTAAGAAATTTGAGCTTAATCCTTAAAGGAAAAGATAATTAGTTCTGAATTTTAGAGAAATCACTTTGTCCTTGGTAGGAGGATAGTTCATAAGGACAGAGTACTAGAGACAAGAAGTCCAATTAGGGGGCTATTACAGTATATTATTTAAATGAAAATTGTGATGCACTGACAGTAGAGACTGGAAGTCAGAATATTTGGTAAAAAATATTTGGTAATTGGATGTGCATGTTAAGAGAAAGAAAAGCTATCCTATGACCCACATGACTCAGGTTTGGTTAACTGAGTGGTATAATTCACTACAATAGAGCATAGAAGATGAACAAGTAAAAGCAAGAAAAAAAATACATTCCATTTTAGACACACTGATTATGAGGTGCTACAGGCTATCCAAGTGAAGACTCATATGTTATTGGAAATACTGATTGAGAACTCACTCAGGAAAGAGGCATGGGCTGGAGTTTATAGATGAGGGGACTATCTGCATGAAGGAGGCAGTAAGGTCGTGAGAGTAAATGAGATTATCCTTTGAGAAATTATAAGGTTAGAAGGAAAAAGGACATAGGATGAAGCTTTTGCAAAGTAGTCTTTTCTTGAATCATGAGGAACAGAGGAAAGTATATGGCAGTCATAGCTTGTACAGATACATATGTGAACACAAAGCTCTTCCCCAATTGAAAGTGCACAGCGGCTCATATTCTGGTCTTCACAATACATTCAGAATACAAGATAGCTTTCTGAAGAGCTACTTTGCATGTACCAATATAATCTCTTGTCTCATCCGGAAAGTGCTTTTCAGAATGCTCTCCAGTTTCTCTCTGATTGAATAGCATCTAGTCCAGTGCTTTGGGCCAAATCAAAAAATAAGGGGGCAGTCACCAGGAGGACTGTCTATAATATGAGTCCAAGAGCTGAGACAACAAAATAGTCTAAAGAGCCATTTCTCCAAGAGATAGCATGCAAGTCAATGCAAGGGAAGTGAAGCCCGAAAATAGAGGGACAAGAGTCTAATGAATGTTGCCAACCCAGAGGGCCGAGATGAACTGCAGATCCCATCCACATAGAAAGGAACTGTGGGACCTTCAGAGGCAAGCTGAAGTTGTGGTTGGGTTGTAGGCTGGTTCAGGGACTAATTTCACTTATTTTGGTCCATTGGGCTGTCCTCATATATATGGCTCAGCACCTAGGAGGGTGTTCTTGGGGAACCTAACCATACCAGAGTAGGAGGGTAGGTTTTGTCCATGCTTGTGTCTAAGAAATCGTTTCTCCCCATTTAGGGCTGCAAAGTGGTTGGAGCAGCAGGGTCTGACGAAAAGGTTGCCTACATGAAAAAGCTGGGATATGATGTTGCCTTTAACTACAAGACAGTAGAGTCTCTGGAAGAAACTTTGAAAAAAGCTTCTCCTGATGGTTATGATTGTTATTTCGATAATGTAAGTACACATTCGACATTATCTGATGTGTTAACAAAGCACTATATAAGGAAACACACTTCTGGAATTTCCATCTAACATATTTGGAGAATGTACATATTATGCCTTTTAAAAACAAAGAGCTTTATTGAGATATAAGTCACCACTTTAAAGTGTAATAATTCAATCGTTTTTAGGGTATTCATATATTATACAACCAACACCATACTCATTAACAGTCACTACCAACCTCTCCCCAAAAGTGGTCTTTTGTGACTGACTTCTTACATTGAGCATGTTTTCAAGGTTTGCCCATGTTGAAGCATGCATCAGGACTTCATTTCTTTTCATGGCCAAATAATACTCCATTATATTGCTATAACACATTTTATTTATGCATTCATAAGTTGATGTGCATTTGAGTTATTTATCCTTTTTGGACATTCTGTGTAATACTGCTATGAACATTCATGTACGAGTTTTTGAGTGGATATATGTTTTATTTCTCTTGGGTATATTACCTTCAAATGGAATTGCTGGGTCATATGGGAACTCCATGTTTAACATTTTGAGGAACTGCCAAACTATTCTGCAAAGTGCCTGCACTATTTTATATTCTTACCAGCAACAAATGGAAGTTCCAATATCCACACATCTTCACCAACACTTACGATCTGTCATTTTGATTATGGCTATCCTAGTGGGTTTAAAGTGATCAGTAAGTGATACTGAGCACCTTTTCATGTGCCTTCTGCTATTTGTGTATCTTCTTTGGACAAATGTATGTTCAAATCCTTTGCCCATTTTTCAGTTGGGTTATTTGTTGAGTTGTAAGACTTTTTCATACATTCCGGAGTTCCTTTTCAGGTATAGTCAGTTATTGGTATTTCTGGTAGTTATGTTCTATAAAGTACCCACAGGCACTAAGCCATTATTGCTCCTAGGAAAAGCATGTACATATATGAACATATCTCACGTAGATTACAATTTTAAATCCTAAAAGCAACTCTTCCCTTTTGCTTCCATTTTCTTTATTTTACCAAAGAGAATAGGAGGTTCAGAGAAGTAGCATGTAACTTGCCTGAGTCTGCCCCACTAACTAATCCTCCCAGAGTTGGGAGTCATAACCCACCCAATTGGCTCCAGAGCCAGAGCTTCCTGAACTACACTGCACTGCCCCCTACCATCTTCACCGCCTTGGTAATATCCTGTGAGAGCTGAAAAAAAGAAGGCAGAGCCAGAGTACCATTTCACTTTAGCTAGGAACCTTGCATCTCTTTTGCTGCTGTGCACATGTCTGCAAATGACCAGGGAAAGCTCTGTGAGTGTTGATTTGGGGGTTATAAATAAATTTTAACAAGTAGTCCATGTTGCAAATATAAAATCCACTGAGATAATGAGGATTGACTTTATATGGTTTGCAAATATTTTCTCCTATTCTGTTGCTCTTTCACTTTTCTGATGCTGCCCTTTAAAGCACAAAATTTTCAATTTTGATGAAGTCCAATTTATTTTTTCTTCCGTCACTTGGGCTTTTGGTGTCATGTCTAAGATTACCCAAAGTCATGAAGATTTACTCCTTTTTTTCCTGAGATACCTTTAGGTCCACATTGCATTTAAGTTAATTTTTATGTATAGTGCAAAGGAGGAGTCCAGTTTCATTCTCTTTCATGTAGATATTCAGTTATTTTACACCATTTATTGAAAAGACTGTTTTTCCCCCATTGAATTGTTTTGGCACTCTTGCCAAAATCGATTGAGTATAAATGTGAGGGTTTATTTTTGGACTCTCAATTTACTTCTATCAATATATTACTATTTTCACATTATCTTGATTGATATACCTTGGAAGTAAGTTTCAGAATTGGAAAATGTGAGTCCTTCAACTTTGTTCTTTATATGCCATTTGAGCACTTTTCTATACTTTTAGGGCAATGAGATTATTGAACTGATAAGAGAACCTCTCAAAATAAGGAAGTAAAATTTATAAGTTATATAAAGTATGTTCCTACAGTAAAAAGGTAAAGCCCACTTTCTAACGTCTATTTCGTCCTGACATTTTCTGCACTATTGTACTAATTCAGTCAGTTTTGTTGCTGCTAAAACAAACAATGTGCAATGAAGACTGTGACATAATGATTCTCTTGAATCTTCCAGTGTTTAGATTTTTATTTATTTATTTGTATTTATTTATTTTTTTGGTGCGGACTAGGTAGGTGGAGAATTTTCAAACGTTGTTATCTCCCAGATGAAGAAATTCGGAAGAGTTGCTATATGTGGGGCCATCTCTACATATAACAGTACTCGCCCACTTCCTCCAGGTAATGCACTCATGCACATAGTTACAGATTCAGGAAGATTAGACAGGGAGAAGATTCACAGATATGGTATGAAAATATTATAAATATTTTAGTGACTGTCAAAATATTTAAAAGATTTCCTGATATTCTTGATGGAAAAGTATTTATTAAAATAAAAATTGATACTTTCATATATTGGTGCTAACTCAGCTGGTATTAGATTTTGTTACAGAGAAATAACAAGATCTAAAATTGTGGAAGAAACACTTACAGTTATTAAAAGTTTTAGTTTTTTGCCTTTTGGTTCCTGCAAAGCTGTAAAAGGACAGCCATGATTTAATTTAGAAACAGAACACCTTGGTCTATCTGGTAAAATGTTAGGGTTCTTCAGGATATTCGGGATATTGCTGGAGGTGTAGGGATGCATAGAGGGGGGCTTCAGGTGGGTGAAAGGAAAGGCAGGCTGCCATTTCCTTCAGGAAGTTGTGGACAGTGCTTCCTAGGATAGTGGGACATCCTGGCCTCACCAAACTGACAAATCCACTAAAAGGGAAGGAGCATACGGTTTCGCTCTTTCCTTGATTGTCCTCCTTTGGTTTTCTCTGTGCCTTGCCATGCCCTCTGTCTCCCACATCTCTACTCTCTTATGCTCAGAACACCCCTTCTCACGTCCATACTCACAGTGGTCTAAAAGCAGTATCAACTGGAGAACTATATTCATTGGTTCCCCATCTCTGACAGATGTGGTACAGACCTCCTGCTTTCCAGATGTCGAGATAGGTGGTGGAGAGGACCAGCGACTCTTTAAACGCAATTAGTGTCAGACTCAAAACAAAGACAGGTCTTCTGAACAACTCATATAGAGTTCTGCTCTGCTGTAACAATCCTACGCTTTTGGTGACATTCCCAATATAACTGTCATCCAAAAAAAAAAGGACACTGAACTAACAGGAAGTTTCCAGATCATTATCAGGATGAGGTAACCATAAATAGATTTTTCCTTCTATGATGGTCTGGACTCATGGGACTGAAACCTCACAGCCTGCTAGTCGACAACAAACAGCTGCACTGGGACAGGTGGGTGAGAGTAGAAGGCACTGAGGAAGGACAACCTGTATGTTCCCTCTTCACCTGTGAAAAATCAAAGACATCACCTTCTCTAAGAGAACAACCCTCTTGGGTCACTCAGCGTCTTATTTTTAGGAACCTTTTTTCTCCCTATATTTTCCCAGGTGATACTAAGCTAGATTCAATGGGAAATCTTCTGCTTGCCAATGAAGCTCCAGGATGTATTATCCTGGTCACAGTCCAATGAGGTATAGCCCAAAATTTTGAATCCAGTAACTTGATTTAGTCTTTTTAGCAATTAATCTTTGGAAGTCCAGCTGCTCAGATAGGTCTTTAAGACGTCAGCTGGCCTTGCCCATTCCATGTTAATCAGATAGGATTGTGCCGTGCCTCGGATCTCCAGAAATTCTAACATATTTCACTGTTAGGATAGCTCAGAGGCAAGTAATGATTTCACCCCACTTTTATGCCACATTCGTTTTTTGTTCCCAAAAAGAAACCCACATTCCCATCAGAGTGCACAAGCCCAGAAACAGTATTTCATCCTCTTCCAAGATGAGTCCATAAAGATTCCAGTCTTTAACCCAAAAAGAAATATGGTTTCTGTGGGTCTTCTGAAGAAGCACTCTTTCTGCCAGATCAGTCTGGCATTTCGATATATCACTCTTTATGTCACCGTCATGTCTCACTCATTTTGCATCACTTTCTTCTAATTCAGGACAAAGCCCAATTTTTCTGACTGCTGATGTAACTTTCTTCAAAGTAGCGAGTGAGAACTTGCAGCTCGAGTGATGCCAGTTATCAAAAATGCTGAAAATAGACTCTGCCACTCAGCTTGGCTCTTCCAGCCCTGACTGGACCTGACTTCCTTGAACTTCAGGTGTCATTCCCTCTGTTTTTGGTCACTAAAGATCCTTGGGAAAAAACACCAGGCAATGAATACCACCGTTTCTCACACAGAAGAGTACTGCCTTACAGGCTGCAAGGTCACCGTGTGCTTTTTCTAGGCCAGTGGTTCTCAAAATATGAGCCCAGGACCAGCAGCATGTGCATCTCCTGAGGACTTGTTAGAAATTCAAATTCTTGGGACCTCCTCCAAAGCCTCCATCAGATATTAGGGGAGGGGCCCAGCAATGTCCTTTCACAAGCCTTCCATGTGATACTGATACTCACGACAATACGAGACCTACTGTTCAGGCTAACTCTTGGTACCCCGAAATGGCAAGGACAGAGGCAGGTATGACATTCCTCAGCAGTGCAGAAATGATTCCATATGTTACCTTCAGGACCTCTTTCTGTTCCATAGAACTGTTGGGAAGCTTTTGGTTGACCTTGTTTCTGGTAGATGAGGGGTGAACATTGCCTAGCTGCCTGGCATTGCAAGGATTCCGGGTGTATTTCCTACTGCTGCTGTAACAAATCAACACGAACTTTGTGGCTTAAACAAACACAAATCTATTACCTTATAGTTCTGGAGGTCAGAAGTCTAAAATGCAGGGCTGCATTCCTTCTGAATGCTCAAGAAGAGAGTCTGTCTCCTTGCCTTTTCCAACTTCTAGAGGCTGTCTGTATTTCTTGGTTCCATGGTTCTGTCTTCCATCTTCAAAACCAGCACAGAGAGATTTCTCTCTCTGATCTCTGCTTCCATCATCACACATTTTTTTTTCCCTAACACTGACTTTTCTGCATCCCCTTTTCTCTTGCAAGACCCAAGACCATTGTAATTATATTGGGCACAGCTGTATAATACACAATAATCTCACGATCTTCAGGTTCTTAACTAAATCATCGGCAAAATCCCTTTTACCAAGTATGACAACATCTTCACAGATTCTGGGATTTAGGAAATGGACATCTTTGGGGGCCATTACTCTGCCGTCCACAAAGTGCATGTTGATTTGTGGATAGCCCCTTGGATCAGAAAGAGTGGAGGAGACAGAAAAGAAGGCTTTAGAATAGTCATGTGACTTGCACAGCTTGTTTGCACCAGGGCTCCTCCCTGGACCCCATTGCCCAAATGTGCCCTCCTCTTCACAGGCCCGCCCCTTTGGATAATTATCCGTCAGGAAATCCGCATGGAAGGGTTCATCTACCGTCGCTGGAAAGGCGATGTCCGCCAGAAGGCTCTGAATGACTTGCTGAAATGGGTCGCAGAGGTAAGTAAGGGGCCCCAGAGCCACTCCCTCCAAGTGTGCACTAGGTCCCGTTCCCTTTTGACACTGCAGACTTCATTTCCACTGCCTATACAGGGGTATCTCACTACTCCCCGTTTTATAACACAGTACTTGGAGGTGTTGTCTACAGTCACTGCAGTTCCTCTCATTCAATTCTTTCCTAAATCCACATATCAGGCTTTTGCACTGGTCATGGGCTTCTTTTCTTCTCTATCTACACTCTCTCTAGCCCTTAAGTCATCCTCGCTCATGGCTATAAATATCGATAAGTTGACAGATCCTAATGTCTGTCTCCCACCTGGACATCTCCACTGAGCTCCAGGCTTCTTGACAGCTGCACTTGAACGTGTGATATACATCTTCGACTTTACATGTTGAAAGTTAAATGTTTTGATCTTTCCTGCCAAACCTGCTCCATATACAGATCTCACCAACTCAGTTATGGCACTCCTACCCTTTTAGTTGCTCAATCTGAAAACCTCAAATTCCTCTTTGATTCCTCTCTCTCTCTCTCTCTCTCTTTGTTTTTTCCCATGCACATATCTAAACTTTCAGGAAATTCTAGGGGCTCTATTTTCAAAATACATAGAGAATCCGACCGCTCCTTCCACCTCCATGGCCATCGCCCTGGTCTAGCCACCGTCTTGTCTCACCTGGATGTGGCAGTAGCCTCTAACTGGTCTTCCACCTTTGTGCCCTCACAGACAGTTCTCAACACAGCAGCCAGAATGATCTTTTAAAGCATAACACAAAGCATGTCATTCTTATACTTAAAACCCTTTGAAACTCCCCATTTCACTTAGAATAAAACCTATAAGGCTATACGCAGTCTTGCCCCCATTACCCCTATAATTTCATTTCTTAGTGTTTTGCTCACTTTGCTCACTCTTCTCTGTCCCTCACCTCACCTCTCCACCCCTCTTCGATAGCTTAATATCTCACTAACTTCACAAAAAACTTAGCAAAAAAATAAAAAATGCTATCTTAATGAGGCAGCTTTTAAAATGACCCTATTGCAATTCCCCTTCATTCTCAATCCTCATCTTACTTATAGTAGTTATCATTTTTAACATATATTATAATTCACTTCTTTATTATATTTATTGCGCATCTCCCTTCCATGAGAGTGTAATCTCCATGAGGGCAGCAAGGTTAATGCATTTTATTTTTTTTAGGCGAGGCAGCCCTTGGTAGACCTCACAGATTGCAAGGACCTTGTTAGTTTACAATCCCTTATTTTTTATTTTTTATGCCTACAGTACCTGGTCTTCCCAGGTGGTCTCCCATCCAAGTACTAACCAGGCCCAACTGCTTAGCTTCCGATAACAGATGAGATCAAGCTTGTTCAAGGTGGCATATCCGTAGACACGTGAATTTTTTTTTTTTGATGTATCCTCATCACCTAGACGAGTGCCTGAACCAGTGTAGGTATTACATGAATATTATCGAATGAATGAATGTTAGAGGAGCATATATTTGTGCCATGGCTCTTCCAGGTCCTACATTGGAATCCCCTTACAGCTATGCCTTTAGATCCAGAGGAAGAAGCCATCCTTTTGTCCTGGGCTGTGATCATTTCTCCCACCAGAACCACAGAGTTTTAGTCAACAGAAATCTGAATAGGCACAGGCTATTATTTTAGTTTCAGAGGGGAAACGTGGTATCACACTTCCTAATTCCTGGCTTTATGATCATTTCCCCAGTTCAAAGAAATAGATTCCTCCTGTGGCCACCACTGGAGTTTGGCCTTTTCCCCAGTCTAACAGTTGGAGTGCTGGGCTGGGCTCTTTCCAGGGAGATGGGAAGAGCTGAATTATTTTTAAGTTCCCAGTGTGTAGCCTCTTTGTCCCTATTGGAGAAATTGAAGCTAGCACTTCCACGATCATAGCTGACACCAGGAAAACGCTGTGCTGGTGTCTCCAATGCCTCCAAGAAAGAGAACCTAATTATCATTGTGAGTAGCTAGTGAGTTGGTCTAATTTCTCTCTCATCTACTTTTTTTTCCTCATCTCTGCCCCTTTTTATAAATACACTGAAAATCTTTGAGTAGATTTACAGAAAAATCACAGATAGTACAGTTCCTGTATATTTCATATCCTATACCCTAATTACCCTGTTATTAACATTTGATATTAATATTCATCCTATACTTTTTACATTTAAACTGGATTGTAACTTTCAACCCCGTCTAGTGCTTTGCCTCTTCAAGAGCAGGAATGAGCTTGGGCTTTCTAGTCAAGGGTTCAAATCTCAGCTTCCTTACTAACTAGTTGAGTGACCTCAAGGAAATGATCCCTGGTGTTAAACCATCACTGGAATATACTAGGGGACAAAAACGGTATCAAGTAACTCAGGTCTCCACATAAGGCCCCTTAAGAAAAAATCTGAACATGTGAATTAGTTCCACTTAGTAGACTGTGCCTTGTAGCAAAAGAGAATGAAAAACTTTCCCCATTAAGTGATCCCTTCCCTCCCAACACTCCTAAATGAATGTTAAGCACATCTTGAAAGAATCTTGGCTTGAAGGGAAGAGGAATCATTAGAGTGCCATGGTATTTACATTTCCTGAACAGGCTTTGCCTCTCAGGGGTCAAAGGGAGGCAGTGAAGCTCCATCATTGGAAGGATGAAAGCAAATAATACCCTGAAGGGTGTGCCTTTCTCCATCTCCTTCCATCTCTCCTGAGATCAGTACATCATTAAATTATAGATCAGTAAATTATACATTTCTATATAATTTGCTTAGAGATTGCTTAATCACTTCCTTATGACATTACTCCTATTATACTGCAATCTGACACCTATTAAATTCTTTTGTGTACTTTGTAATATTTTACATACACTGTATGTGGATCATACCCCCCAAATGACTGTAAGTTCACAGAGCACTAGACCATGATTATAGTTCCAAGTGTCCTATGATTTACCTGATTAATTTAGAATATGATATTAGTCTTTTATATTTGTTTTGATACAGGGCAAAATCCAGTACCATGAATATGTCACTGAAGGATTTGAGAACATGCCAGCTGCATTTATGGGAATGCTGAAAGGAGATAATGTGGGAAAAGCAATTGTGAAATTGTGAAAAAAGTGACACATGGGGTCTAGAAATCATTTCAACGATTACTTAATTTCTTTTTAATCATTTAGTAAAAATGCCTACTGCCTTCATTATCTAAAAATCAGTGACTGTAACAAGTCTGATCTACCTAATAAAGTGCATTTAAGTAGTATGTAATTGGCAACAGAGAATGAAACTTTCATAATAACAACATCCAGTCACCTCACTACCGTTCCTTCTGAGTCATCATAAAAACTGCTTCTGTGACCTTGAACTTCTGATTTTTCATTTGTAAAATAAGGACAGTAACGTAACACATGCTTCATATACCCTTTATTTATTTATTTATTTATTTATTTATTTATTTATTTAAGACACCAGCCTGATGCCTGGCATATATTAGCTACCTCCCTGTAGAAATTGGTGCATTTCAAGTCAAGATTATCACCCCTGTTACTTATGATTACATGAGAAATACTCACTGCTAACATCCAGAGGTCTCGGGGCAGTCTACCCTATTCCTCTGCAGGGGAGTCTACTAACACGACAGAACAAGAAGCAATGTACCATTTACAACAGTTCCAAAAGAGCACACGTCTAAACCAAACCTGGAATTTTATAATTATGTTAGGTTAATCTGAGAAAAAGAACTGAAACTGTCAAAATCAAAAAACTGTCCATCACTCTTCAGAGGCACACATAAATTTGTTTCCAGAACTTTAACGTTAACTATAAAGCATAATAAAAACATCTCTCTAAAGTCTTGAGTGTTGCTAGTCCGCTGGAAAATAAATACACTTTAAGAACAACGAAGTCTTTTTAGCCAGTGTTGGGCTAATAAAGATATCATCCATCATGTTCTTACAATTTATGAGCACACTGACACCTACTCTCAATATCTGTTGAAAGGAAAAATATTGATTGCACATATTCAGTCATTTTCCACCTCATGTAAAAAGTTTTCTGTTGGAAGTGATAGTTGAGATGGCAAAAAGCAGATGAAGGCTGTCTGGGCCTATAAAACTGAATAATGTTCGTCTCAAAGAAATACTGATGCAGCATAACGGTCAGTCTGGCTTTGTGGGAAGAGTTTAGCCTCTGAGCCTCACTGTCATTTGTAAATAGAGGTTATAGTACCTGCTCTATTAATTTTACAGAGTTGTTTTGAATACAGAATGACATGCAGTATACAAATCGTGTTACCATTACATAGTATTTTACTATTATAACACACTGTCACAGCCCACTTCATGAATAAGGTAAAAGATGCATAATGAAAGAAACGTTGAAAAAATAATAGCATTCTGAAATGCTGCTCTGAACGTTCACAAATAAAACACTTCTTCAAACCTTCTCTATCTTTAATCGATTTCTAACAGGGATAAATGCCACTCTTACTGAGCTACAGAGGTTGCAAAGCTAAACTAGGTTGTGATTGGCTTTTCATTGCAGAGGAAACCTATTTTGTCTTGTGTCCAAAAAAAATGTTAAAAGACTAAAACCACAACAAATTCTTTACTCTCTATAAGTGAGTGATTATGAAAACAGATCTTTTTTCATCTAGAGAATTATTTTTGTAAGATGAATTCAACATCCATAAAGTTACAGATTCCTAGCCAATGGCATTTCAAAATGTACACCTAGTACTTTGCTACCACAGGGGTTCCAGGGTCTGTTCAGAGCCTTCTCCTGAGTCTTCCAACATGCAGTTCTGTCGATTTAAAGTAAGTTTGCTAATAACAAAAATGTTCACCATACCCGTTAAAATCATTTTATATTTTCAATTAAGAATTCTGAATTTGAATAAGTGCATTCTCAGTGACAATTCTCTTATATTCATTATTCAAAATATTTGTAACCAGTGACTAAAATTTGAAGGTAGGTAAACTATTATCTAGTAAAGGTAGGTATAAATACATTTAAATTCTATTCCATGGCACTATATAGAGGGCCAATATGAGAACTGTGTCATGTAAGAAGGGCTGAGCTCAGGCTATTCTTTTCAAATTCTCTCCTTGTTTATTCATTTCTGTCAAAAAAGATTTTCTTGTGGCAATTGCTACATACCTCAAATGTCAGTCCATATTCCTCTATAAGTCATCATATTGTAGAGCTTCTAACCTAAAAGGGTAAAACTTAATAGGCCATAATGATATAGCTCTAAAGACCAAATCTCTTAATGTATCTCATTTTGAGTACTTTAGGACATCCTTTCAGAATTTTTCCATTCTTGCACCATGGTTTTTGTTTTTTTGGTGTTGTTTTTTTTTTTTTTTTTTTTTTTTTTTTTTTTTTTTTTTTTGCTTTGGGGCTAATTTTCAAGAAATACTCTGCTTTTGGACTGACAGCCTGACTTTTAGCTCAGTCTCCCAATCTTGGCAGATGCCCTTTGAAGTGAATTTCTTCAAACATTATTCATCTCCTTGCTCCAACTAGATTAAAGGTCCTTTCAAAACTGACTGCCACACTGAATTCAATTCCTACAGACCTCCAACATCACTATGTAGGCGGAGCCCTTTCCCCAGCCTGACTGTACCCTGCCGATTGAAGTATATACAGCAAGATCTTTGAGTGTCACTGACATCTGCTATGTGAATGCCATGCCTCCAATGGCTACCCTTTCTCCTTGTTCTCTTACTGAAGGTCACGATTCACAGAATGCAGATATCCCCACTCAGGCATTTCATCCAGATCTTCCCCCAAGGTCACCATCTTCTTGCTGGTCCCTAGATTTGTGTCTTCACCAGGTTCTGTGCTGCTCTGACAGGATGGTCACCTAATGCTCCAGCAACTCCAAGATGTACACCTTCTTTCTAGTCTCTCTACTGCAACCAGAAGCTACTGAGTCTAATCAGAGCCATCCAATGCGTCCTCAGACTACCTAAGTTCTACAAAAGGCTTGAGGGTCAAATCTGACTTCTCTTAGAATGGTTTCCTTTTCCTTGGGGTCACCATAAATTTATAACCCTGTTTTGGACATCATTAGAGATAAGAAGGCTGGCCACCTCCTTGTTACAGCATTTAATCAGCCAGAATCTTCATTTGGGTTTATAGCTTTCTCTCTAGAATGAAGAAAATGATTTTAGGCTCAGGCATACATAATACACTTTAGAAGGTGTTCAAGGATGGCACAAATTAGAGAATTAGGAGCTTGAAACAGCCTAAGTCAAAATCGTACTCGTTAGTAACCTACAAAGTTTAAAATCAATCTACTAAGAACTCTAGAAATACTAGCAAAAGAAGAAAAAACAGAGACATGGACCTAATTAGAGAAATACAGGTACATACTTAAAAACTACATATTTATTTGTTTCTCCTATCCATCTCATAACTAAGATAGTCACACACACACACACACACACACACACACACACACACACACACACACACACACACACACATTGTTTGAACTTCGACTGCTTCCCCATGGCTAACAAGCGTTAAGTCAAAATTTCTCTGGAAACCAACAGGACCTCCAGAACTACCCTATCTTACCTAGCAACATCTCATCACTCTTCCCTCTTTTGTTCATAGCAAACATTCAGAGAGTAATTTCAGGAATTCTGTCCTTCCAATACCTTTATGAGACAGCTCTCGCATACCTGTCTTTGAACACAGAATTCTTTCTAACTCAAATGTCCATCCCTGTCAACCTCATGAGCTCCTACTAATCCTTTAGTACACAAATGTTATAACTTCTTCAGATAGAGTTAGGCCACCCTTTTTACACATAGTACCTATTTATTATAGCACTTATCACATTGTAATCAACAGTTTTTCTTTTCCTTGATGAGAAATTCTAGAAGATAGGTAGGGTAACTCATTACTCTCTGTATATCCAAGGCCTAGCACAATGCCTGGCAATCAGTACACGTCATTTAAAAGATAAGTGAAATTCTGGAAAGGCTCTCCCTCACTACAAACATCTCTCCAGCCACACAGGTCTCCGTCTCACCAGAAAGGCTGGATGGATGCCTATGTCGCAAACACTTCAGCTTAGCAAAAATGACTGCCTGATTGCATAGCTTATGAAAGTATGCTACTGTGGCTTAAATAGCTTAAATTTTAAAACGGTTTAATATCTTACCTTTCAATAAGGTAGTACTTTTTCTTTCAGCAATTTTGTGGATCTTAAGGTCTCAGGGTCAGGAAGATTCCAACTTCTTTCCAAAACCAAAACCTTTATACTTGTTTCTTCCTCGTCTCTGTCCAGAGTCTTGACAAGCAGGACAATAGGCTCCTTGTTTCTAATCTCTACAAGAAAAAATGGTGCTTCTGCTGGTGTCCATTCCACTCTCAATCCTCTTGGACATATGCAGGAGGACTGGAACATAACCATCAATAGCTAGATCAAAAGTGAACAAAAGCAAACCCACAAGCAAAGAAAGCACGAAACCCTTCTCTTACGAAAAGGATCATTCCCCCCCTCCCCAGAGGCAAAAATATATTACATTCTTGCCTTTGTAAGTAATAATCAATTGTTTGATCTCAGTAAACATCAATTGCAATAATTTGATATTGCAGCCAATTGTACATTTAAAATTTTCTATCACACAGAGAGTGAAACCATTTTAGGATGTTAATGACCAGGAAACAATAATATGTGAAAACATCGTCATATTTTCTTCATTCTTGATATATATGAATCCTGTTTTTAAATAACTGTAAACTTACAAATGATTCATTAAAAAAATAACATCTGTTATCCTAAATTTTTTTCCAAGCCATTCCATCCTACTAAAAAGGAAGAAAATTGACTGGTATCAGTTTCATTTCTTTTTTGGTTCCCTGCTCACCAGTCACTAGTGCAACTGTCTTTTCAGTCTACAGGTGATTTCAACAACTTCCATGATTTGCAGTATCACATATATATTAGTGACATCAAACCCATTTTTCCTGTGTCTCCTATTTTCAAATATCTGCTCATTTTCTAAATATAACAAAAATATCTGAAATTCAACATGCTCAAAGCCCAAAACTGTACTTCCATACTTCAGTAAATTGAATAATTATCACCACCAACTTGGTTACCTGAGCTTTTAAAAACTTTAGTCATTTTCAGTTCACTGAATAATTATGCAGGACATTAAGCCTTCTGTTGATCTCAAAAGAGGATAAACAGACAAATAGGATGAGGTCCTGGCCTCAACAACTCTCCCCTCCAGAAGAATCTAGCAAGACAAGCACAACTGGATGTGCTGTGGAACAAAGGACTGACTGACTCACTCTGCCTGAAACCAATGGTCATGGGATTCACAGAAGAGATGAAATGAATTGATCACATGCTGGATCTTGAAAAGCAAGTAAGATGTGGTAAAACTTGTTCCAGGCAAAGAGAATGGCAAATGTTATGGTACCAAAGAATCAATGAATATAATGGATTTAAGTGAAGCTTGATACTAGGGAAATTTAGGAAGAAAGGGAAAGTAAATGTGGTCAGGAAGATAGGTTTGCATAAGAACTGTAAAGGATCTTACGTGTCACACAAAATGTTGGGGTGTTATTGTCTGCCCTATTCAAAAATGAAATGTTTCAGGTATGAGACTAGTAGAATTGAGTAGAAGTATATATATATTTATGAAGTTAACTCATAGTATTGTAAAGAATGGAATGAAGGAGAAACAGGTTTTAGAGACTAAGTAGAATAGGACTTAGTAATTAAAGAAATACAGGCATCACATTGGGCATAACAGTGAAATTTTTAATTATAGTTACTGTGTGGACTATATTACACTAAGATAAGGAACAGAGGATGAAGACAGCAAATTTGGAGAAAGTTCAGGGGGATATTGTGGAAGATTTTGAAATGGGGAGAAGAAATACTTACTGGATATCTTTTCAATCCCTGGAGCTTCTAGGGATTATTCATTCCTATAGGAAAGGTGCTCCTTTGTCTCTGAAAAGTCTGTTATACCATGGTAGAGACAGAAGTAACTTATAGAAAACTGGAAGTAATGCAAATAATTCTTGTTCACAGAAAGAAATATTGTGTCCAGTGCAATATAATTGATTATTGCCTCATTATATTGGTCAGTTTTATAGACAGATCAGCAGCATTCCTTGTCTGATTGTAACTGTGTGCTACTTTTCTCTTTTAAACCAGTTTTAATATCTTACTGGTTCCCTCATTAACGAGTTAAATAAAATTTCTGACACATGTTCATTTTGTATTTGTGTGAGAGTTGTGATTATATCCTCTTTTCAAATTTATGCTTTAACAGAGATAACAAGACTGATTTCAGACATGTTTAATTTGGGGTACCCGTGCTACAGGTGAGAGACTATTGAAAACACAAACCTAAAGAATATATAGATTTTGGAGTTGTCAATGGTGTAGCTGAGTTTCACAAGGAAGAGCTTAGAAAATGAAGAGTACCCAAAAGACAGAGCTCTAAGGAAGAGCAATGCTTAAGGTGTAGTCAGAGGAAAGGGAGACTATACAGACTGACAAGAAATGGCTAGGAAATGGGAGAAATGAGAGAGGATTACATCAAGGGAGATCATCTTAAAGAACTACATGATCATCAGCATCAACTGCCACAAATTGTTCCAGGAAGAAGAAATGAAGAGCAGCCCTCAGACCTGACACTTGGAACACCACTGTTCACCTTAACAGTCCTCGTATGTGTGCTGATATACAAGTCAGTCAAGACAGCATGAATGAAAGGGAGATGAGGAAGCAAAGACAGCAGTGAAGAAAGAAAGTTGCGACCATAGCTTTAACAGAAATTAAGTAAAAGGAATGTAAAATGAACCAACTAAGAGAGACTCTTAAGTTACCAATGAGGAATGAGATTCCAAAAGAAGATGGTAGAAATAAAATCAGTTAGTCACTGATACCTTCTTGCCTTTCCCAGCCATCTTCAATATTGTTCCTAGACTTGTCTTTCTGAAACAAACATCAGATTGTGTTATTTCTCCACTTCGAAACCTCTGATAAGTATTCAACACATAAAATTCAAACTCCTCAACATAGCTTAGAGGGTTGTTCATCATGTGATCCTAAACTATGTTCTAGTCTCCCGAAACACTCTCCTTACGATGTACCAGACAGGCTTCTTACCTAGAAGTAGCAGATCCCCTGAAGCCTACGAAAATATGAAATAAGGGACTTTGCACTATGAATATCTCAGAATGTTCTGTTGACTCATGATAAATCTGTACAAGCTAAATTAATATATCAAGTGCTTGAGGGGACAACACTGTGTGGAATGTTAATCCCTTTTTAAATAAACTTTCCTTTTGATTCTAAAATACACACCCATCAAATACTCAGTTTCTGGCTAGAATTATATCAACTCAGTAGTTTTTGTTAATCAAAAGTTCTGATTGGATGTGGATAATATGTCACAGCACTAGAATGAAACACATCCGGTATATAACCAACCTTGGCCATGGTAGGGAATAACAGCTGAAATGAAGGGATCCATAAGATAAACAACACTTATGGGTTCACAGCACCAATAGTAATTGTGGTACACAAAGTACCACACCCTTCTTCTGAGCCTATGGTAAAATTACTATCAGACTCATCGTCTTTCCCAGTAAATCCAGACGAGGCCTCTAAACCTTTACAAGTATTCCAGGGACTCATGACGGATCCGAGTTGGCATGTGAAGTGAAAACCATCTGCTATCAAGTTTATTTAATTTGGCTGTTTATCAGCATCACAACTGGTACAAAGTTTTATATCATTTCTATTATTTTTTATGAATACCTTATTATTATGAACAAATGATTAAAATCTGGATCGATGTTGGACAAGGAAAACAGTTGTACTAATAAGTGCCGATCAATTTCCCCCAAAAAAGAGACCCTGGGAGAAATATGATAAAAATAATCCTTGTTGGAGAAAACACTCATGACCATGTTGCCTCATCAAACTACATCTCAGTCCTGGGAGAAGCCACGTTTGTGTTGATCAAGTTTTTCCTCTTCCAGAAATGTCCCTTCACCATTAACCTTGGTGACTATTCAAAGAGTACACTCTTCTCTAAACCCCCAAGAATAATTGTGTCCTCTCAGTGCTCTGATACAATCTACACATATTTGTATTATGTAACTTAAATAAATAATAGCCAAACAATAATGTCTGTCTTTCCTTGTTATATTAAAATTGTAACGACAGGAATTGTGCCCTTATACCTGGTATGATCTCCTCCCCAGCACCTATGTCAGTACCAGTTAGAGAATGGGAAAAGAAAATATACTAAAAACAATAAATGACAACATAAAAGGGCAGATTTCAGAGTCCCCCTTTTTGATTTTGAAAGGCTGAAGGCCTGCCACATCAATCAGACTGATAAAAAAGAAAAAAAAGAAAGAAGGAAAGAAAAAGAAACGGAGGTGTGGTGACTTCCCTGCCAAGACCAGGCTAGAATAGAAGGCGCTCTCTACACATCCCTTAGCTTCTTAGATAATCTTTATGCCAGTAATACTTCCAAGGCCTTTTCTATGTTCTCCGTGGTCCTGCAAATGCCGTCAAATGCATTTTTGACTAGCCATTTCGACTACGAATTTCTCATTTTCTAGCAAACATAGTTTCATATGCATCCTTTCCACCTATTATTCCCTCATCTGCTTAATTTATGCCCTTTCTCATTTTATCTATTTCATCCAATTCTTATCTATATTCGAGAAAGATTAATGTTCACTTAAAAACTCTCAAAACAAGATTTCTCCTTAAAAATGGAGGTGCAATTTTTCTTTCATGCAGGAATATTTCATTTATACCCAACCAGTCGACTTCATCCACACATCTCTTTAAAACTACAATTAATTTGATGTAAAATGCCAAAGTAGGCTTCATACAACAATGTCAAAACACCAGAAATCCACTTTCGATTTTCATTCTATCTGAATATATCGCCAGATACGAGTTCTCACTTAACAAACATTCATTATCAGGTGTGCCAGACACTGTGCTAGGTCCCATGGATATACGTACAAAAAATGAGGAGTGTCGTTTAATGGAAAAGGGAGAAGGCTTACTCAATATTTGCAGTGCAGTGTGATAAGTGCTATATTCACATAAAACAACCCAATGTTGACACAGCAAGTGAGAGTCTGTTTACTTAACACCCAAAGTCCATGATTCTCTGGATTCCCAGTAGTCAAATACACTAAATAATATTTAGTACATTTCATTGTCTTCACTCATATCATGAAGCAAATGTAAAGCAGTGCGTGAAATCATAATGGTTTGAAGTCTTTTTTATGGTTGTCCTCAATCACTCTACGCAGACAGAATCCTTGTTGTTAAAAGAACAATGACCAAGTGTGATAATATCTCCTTGTCTCACCAAATGTATTTGAATCACATTAATGTACTTATTTTTTAACAACCACCTACTTAACCAAGACAAGATAAATCCTACACAAATTTTCACATTTGGTGGTATATTTATTAACAACATTCACAGATCCCTGGTTATTAGAAGTTTTGGTAGAACACCACTGTACAGTTATAAGTATATAATAAAGCTTCTTATACATGTTGAAAATATTAAAGAGGCTTGAACAGACTAATAATAAGAGAAATTAAGAAGGTTACAAAAAAATTATGTGGGAGAAAAAGCTCCTAGCTCCACTGCATTGACAACTGAGTTAATTCTGATTTCATGAAAGAAACAATTTCTGTTAGATACACTGTTCCAGAGATGGTATCTACCTGTGCACTCTGCAAAGCAAATACAAAGTCAGCTTTTCCTCCATATTGCAGCATAATTAAACATGAGTGGAAAGGGCATAGTCTTCCCAACCTCCTCCCTCTTTTCTCGCTGGCTGTGTATATACATGCACCTCTCACACAGTTTACTGTTCTGCTTTATGGAGAAAGATATAGTGTCCAACAAAAACTGCAAACAGAAATGAAATGCGGTCCAAGGTCTACAGTTGCTGCCTCCAACAGATGACATGTGGAATTCTAGATAGGCTTCTGCACCTCATCTTTTCCTAGAGCCACTAGGACTCATCAACGTCTCCCACTGTTCTATCTGATCTAATATTACCAAAGGCCACGAAGACCTCTTGTTCCTCACAAATTCTTTCCAGCCTGCAGATTTAATCCATGCAAAACAACTATATACCCATTGCCTCAGTGGGATAATTTAGAAGGCTGAGGCCTCCGAACTGGATGACCTCAGTTCATTAGATCTTTGCATTACCCAAAAATGATATTGTCTGGCTACTTTCTCACAATTTCTCATTATGACAGAAATAAAATCAGACTACCCTGTGTGCTTTAATAACTTCTTCCACACTCAGAAAGTCAAAGTCTTTTTCCTTATCCCAGTAGAGGAATCTGCAAGAAGTTTTTTTAAAAGTTTGCCGAGGTGTTTCAGTTAGAAGTAGAATCCGTGTCTACTTCTACCAATTTAAAATGGGGGTTTTCATAGAACTCAACTAAGTCTGATTTTGAAGGGTCCAAGCTATGCCCAGACAACTTTTTTCTCCCATGGAGAATTTCCATTCTCTTGCAATACTGAGTGGGTTGGGGAAACTATAGAACTCTCCCGCAGTCCCTTCATCAGTGAAACTCCATTTTCTAATCTCCTGTTTGGAGGCATTTGTAGCTACAACAACTCTCCCGTGGAAATCAAGAGTAAGTGTTACTCTCTTCAGACATACTAGTTTTTAACTGCACAAAAGTTCCTTATGCCTGAGTGGATAAATGATTTTATCAGCTGAGAGATCAGTGCTAAACTTTAAGGGTAGAAACCGTTAGAGGCAACTATTACAAATCCACCAGGTTGGCCTGTGAATTTGTCTCTTCAAGAAAATGCCAACAATAGAGTTTTGAGGTTCCTACCAGGAAGATTTTCTCTGTCTGCTTCTTGACACTTGTTTTACCAATATGCTCACCATTCTCATGCCAAATCTACCCATCTCCAACCATAGCAGAAAGCACAGTTGCTAGTATTTCTGCTGCCCTTCCTTCTGGAAGTTCTCCACCTGTCCAGTGCTTCTTTATATGCCACCAGGGCTTTGGAGGACCACCAGCAGGCCTTCTGGTTGTGTTTGGACCACTCTCTTTCCTCAGTGCACAAAAACACAAATTGGAGCTTCACATGCTGGGCTGCCCTGGAAGGAGAAGTTCTTTCCTATTTTCCTGAAGTCTTTCCTAAATAATTCTTTAACCTAAATAACAGGCAATTAAGCCATCTGGCCTCAGCACCCTCCCAGACCCCCACCCACCCATTCCTCAGTTAATTGACAATAAAAATTACAATCCTACCAATGCTAGTGACAACTCAGTGAACTAGTCACTTTTTATGACTCCACATTATCCAAACTGCTCTGAGAAGCATGAATGAAGAGTCCTTAACTCCTTGACTCAGAATTTTCAGCTCTGGAAAGCTAATCTGGAAAAATGATCCATGGTTATATTATAGTCTACCCACTCAAAGTAGTTATTAAAAGCAGTCTATATTGTAACATGAAAAATTTGGCCTCAAAAAAAAAAAAAAAAAGGCTAGACAGAAATACCTTGCAACTACAATCGCTGTTCCATTAGCAGGAGGGGGCCCTTGGAGCAGTAAACTTCCATCAAATATGATTAATAATTTGTGATTTCTTAATATGGTTTGCTGAGTTTTGCAGGAGTAGAAGAAAACACCATCTGGCTAAATCTCCTCATCCCCCACAGATCTCAATAAAGCTTTCTGTCAAATGACTACATACATACTCAAAATATTTCCTGCTAGGAATTCTGCCTTGAACACCAAGTCGTTAGGAACTTATTTGCTGGTCCTTCCTATGGGGTTTCTCACACTTATTTAATCCTCATTAAAAAAAAAAAAATCTGTGTAGAGGTATCATGGCCTCAACTCTGCATATGAAGAAACAGCTACCCAGACATATTAAGTCACCATCCAAGGTCATACCGGGGTATCAGAGCCAAGGGTCAAACATCTAGTCTTTTGACTGCTTGGTTGCTCATTGTTCTTCTTAGTGTTTTTCTCGATCCTTAAACCCACAATTAAATGTCACAATTAAGATCATCCCCAGAAACCAAGCTGCTGTCATGTTGAACTGGCGCTCTGACGCTGTCACTCCATATTGAACCCCTCTCCTGTGATCTACCACGGATCCGGGGCATCATCACTGTGTTTCCTGCACATGGGCTGCGTGTGATTCAAATGCTTCCGCTAAACAGTAAATGCCCAACACATGTCCTATGCCTCGCATAACAAGGGCTCGAGCAGGTTCCTACTTTTGTCACTGAGCTGTTGGGCTCCTACAAGGGGCACGTGGGAAGGCGCAAGCATACTAAGGGCGGTGGTGGTGCTGGGCACTGGCAACACAGAAGACCTAAATTCTGTGATAATGGGAAGCTAGGGCAGATTGAAATGTCTGTTTCCTGCCCTATTGCCTTCCAAAATTCGGGGTAATTTATTTTTTTCCTCCCTCTTTTTGATTCCTTCCTTACTATCTTCCTTTCCTTCTTCCTTCCTTCTTTCCTTCTTTCCTTCCTCCTATCCTTCTTCTTACTCTGGGGGACACAAGTTTTCCCATGAACCAGGTGCCTACATCAAAGGTTCCTATTGAAAAGTGGTTCACAGTAATCTACATAATCTATATCTTCTAGTTACTTAAATGGACAAAACAATGGAAGATTATTCAACCTCAAAAAGAAGGAAATCTTGTCACATGCTACAACATGGATGAAACTTGAGAACATTATGCCTAGTGAAATAAACTAGTTACAAAAAAGACAAATACTGTATGATTCCACTTACATAAGGCATATAAAGTAGCCAGACTCACAGCAATAGAAGTAAAATTGTGGTTCCCAGAAGATGAAATAAGGGGAGAAGTGGGAGTTGTTGTTCAATGGGTAGAGTTTCAGTTTTGCAAGATAAAAAAGTTGTAGAGATCTGTTACATAATAATGTGAACAAAGTTAATATGTGAACTGTACACTTTAAAATTCTTAAAGCCCTAAATTTTATGTTATGTGTTTTTCACCACAATTTTTAAAAAATGTAAAAACATTTCTTAGCTTTCAAGCTATATGTAAATAACTGTAGTCCATATCAAAGTTCACTAGATGTTTCAATCATGCCCTTTTTAGCTTATCTACTCCACCCAGTTCAGTCCAGATTCTTGCACTGGGTTCAGTTTTCATATCTCTTTCGTTTCCTTTAATCCAGAACAGTTCCTCAGTCTCTCCTTGGCTTATATGACCTTGATGATTTTGAAAATGACAGGGTAGTTATTTTGTAAAAGGTTCTTCAATTTAAGTTTGTCTAATATTTCCAGGTTCTGTCAGGATACCACAGAACTGATGTGTCCTTCTCAGTTAATATCAAAAAACACAAGAGAGTATCTATTTGTCTCATTACTGATAATGTTGATTTCAACCATTTGTCAAGTTTTCCCATAGTGATCTTTTTTCCCTTTTAATAAATAATTTGTGAAGACATAGTTTTAGACTTGTTCTGTTTCTCACCAGATTTTCACCTCCTTATTTTAGCTTCCATGATTTTTGCCTGAATCTATTATTAATAGGACGGTTGCAAAATGGTGACATTCTAATTCCATTATTCCATCCACATTTATTACCTGTCATTCTACTTAAGGAAAATCTTTTCCTTAACTCTACATTTATGATCACATTCTAATTTATTTTGTGGGTGATAAAATTCATTAATTCCATTAACATATTAATTGTTAATCATATGGATACAAATTTGCTAATTTTATTACTCATTTTGATAATCCAATTACCTTACAGTTGGCCAATGGATGCTCCTCTAACATGATTTCTATATCCTTCTGACATACTCCCGTCCTTTTTTTTGGTCCCCATCATATTTTAGAAGCTTTCTTACTTATTGGTACTAAAATGCATTTCAGGTTCATCTGGTATTTTCCCAGCACCAGGCATCATGAAGCAGGAAGAAGCAAAGCCACAGAAGTACACCAGACACTAGCAAAGTGGATGGGAGGGTAGTAGGAGACACTAACAGAGGAAGCCAGGATGAGAAAGTGATATTGCAAGACATTCAGCACTTAGTAATAACATTACTAAGTAGTGGTTACCAATATCCCATAAGCGTGGCCTTTCCTAAATTTGTCCTTACCTACGAGAGGAATATATTGGAAGGTAAAATGGAACACTGAAAAGTACAGGGCTGTGGAGCATGTTAGCTTGGATTCAAATCTCAACCCTGACACTGACTAGATATATCAATTTGTCGAAGTTTTGTTTTTCACCTCTTAGAACTTCCGTTCCCTGAGGTTCTGAGGAAGATAACAATAATATGTGCTTCCCTGGATTGTTGTAATTCATCGTAGATGTTTCCCTAAAATCCAGTCCACATGTGCCAGGTGAGCTTTGGAAATTCTCATCCCACAGGCTGGGGACTGGGTTGGGGCGTGATAGTCCTCCCTACAACTAACTGAAAGCTGGACTTCATAAATTCTCACCAGAACACATTTACACAGCTTTAACCTATTCTATTCCCAGGTGGTCAGAGCTGTTTTCAGAGATTCCAGAAATTAAAACCACAATGGCTTAAAAAAAACACTTTTTTTCCCCTCATGTAAACAATAGTCAAAGTCGAAAGTCTAGGGCACAGGCAACTACTCAAGAAATCAGATTTCATTTCTCTTTGTCTACTGCCATCTGTAGAGAGCGACTTTCTTCTTGTATTCACAAACTGTTGTACCACCACGCAACACCTCCAGCTTGCAGGCATGAAGAAGGACAAAGAACAAGAGATGCGCGTCTGTTGAGTTTGTTACTTTTCACTTTAATCTGGAGAACAGTAACTTCCATAAAAGCCCTATTCAACAGATTTCTGGTTATGTCTCATTGACCATAACTAGGTCAATGCCCCAACTACAAAGGAGCCTGAAAAGCAGAGTTCTTTCACTGAGCATGCTGCTACCCTGAACAAAACTGGGCTGTATACATAGGAAAAATGAACGGGAGATTACATATTGGACAGGCAACTAGAGATATTGAGCGTGAAATGTTTTTCAAAGTCTCTAGATCTTGTTCTCTGGCATTAACTGTATATGCCTGTTACTTTGGTTACTTTGCAATATTTCCACTACAGAACAGAGGAAATCCTAAACTCTGCAGGCCCCAAATGACAAAGGACATGTTACAGTTGGATGTCATCATTTGGGCCAAAAATCTCAGATAAAAAAGAGGAGTCCATGGAGCTGTACTTTGGCAAAATCTCTCTTTGTTTCAACTGCTTAAGAAAATAAGGAAGGGGTCATGGTTTCTTCATTATTCACATTTGATTTTGAACCTCAGGGCCAACGGGGGAGTTCTTCATGTTCATCAGAGTTCATGGTATATTATCACCATGAGTCTGTCAAATTCTCTTTCTTTCCCTCTCTCATTAATTTATGTGCAATTAAAAAAAAAACAGTCATATGAGCCAATAAATCTGTCTTATTTTCTAACCCAGTAAGAGTGTTTTGTAACTTGCAAGAAAAAATAATCTTAAATGATACAGGGTACAAAAGTGAGTAAGTCAGATCTCAGCCCTTAGGCAGGGATGCAGGGTATAAGTTCATTTGCTCTCGATAGATTGGCAAAACGTGAATTCAATAACATTAGACCTGATATTGGCTTTAGGTAACAGAAATTCTCACTGATGGTAGGAATATCATTGCTATTATTGGACACTAATCTGGCAATGTATTAGGTTTAACCTTATGAAATTGCTTTCTTTAGCTCAAAGTGGCTGGATATCAACAGTTCACATGATTCAACCTAACTGATTAAAAATACATGTTCTTTGACATAACAATTTTGTTCCAGCTTTTAGGAATAAAAGCATTAGAATGTAAAGCTCTTCATTCGGGGATACTATTCACAGTCCCATTGATAATGACAGGGGAAAACAAAACTAGAAACAACCTCAACATTAGGAGAATAAATTGTCATACACCAAATTATGGAATATTACCCATGAACTACATAAGGAACGAGCTAAAGCTATATCTCTTTACTTAGAGAGATGTCATGATGTTCAATCAGAAAAATGATTCAGAGTACCATCTTTAGAGTGACCCTATTTTTCTAAAACAGAAGGAAACAACCTTCCCTTTGTATCTATCAATGATTACACAGAAGGGAGTTAAAGAGTAACCACTGCGCTGGTAACTTATTATTTTAAATGGAGGAAATTAAGTTCTTTAAACATCTTTGCTTTGTTTCATTATTTACAGGACATGATCGACAAAGACTGTTCTCCTGTGCCATTGAACAAGACACTGAGGGGTGCCCGAGACTGATTTAAGGTCAGCGAGGAGGTCAAAAGTTTATTACTGGAAGCTGGCTTTAACTGAGCTTACCTCCCGTCTGTACTAGTCCAAGCACTTGATCCTTGTGAGTTCATTGTATCCATTAAAAAGACATTTCATTCTCTCAAAGCGCTTTTCTAATCGCAATTTTGCACACGAGTGAACCTAGGCGGGAAGAGGTTAAGAAACTGGCTCAAAGCAGCCATGCAGGGCAAAAAATATATATATATTTTAAATCGGGTCCTTCCTTTGCGTTCCCCCCACCCCCTGGCCTGCCCCTTAGATCTCCTCTGGGAGACTGGGAGAGGTCCTGACCCGGGCTGGGTGTTGCAGGGCTGGGAGGGGACCGGGTGCCTCAGCGGGAAGAGCGCTCGCTCCTGCTTGGGAGAGTCTGTGAAGGACTCGCAACGGGGATGACAGGGAAACAGGTGTCCCTAAGGCAAACTGGGGGGCTGTGTGCGGGGGACAGGAGGCGTGGATGTCAGTCTACCTTGCAGGCGAAGAGGAGGAGCCGGGACCCAAGAGCCAGGGCACTGGGCCAAGCCCCCGGACTCCGTGGCGGTTCGGGACTCTGCCCTCCCGGCTTCTTGCGGGAGGGCGGGGGCCACCGCCGCTCCCACGCCGCATCGTCCTGCAGGTCCGCCGTGAAACGGGTGCGGGAACAGGGCCCCGAGGCAGGGCCCCGCCGGACGCGTGTTCACACTGGAGCGCCCCCGCCCGCACGCCCCGGCACCTCGCCCCTACACGCCGGCCCCCGCTCCCTCCGCCCGCCGCGTCGCCCTGCGCGGGACCCTCGACTTCCGGGTTCGCACGCGGCCGGAAGCGGCTTCGTGCGGGGACAGCCCCGCCCCTCGGGCCCCGCCATAAATCCAGGCTCCGCCGGGCCACCCCGACAGCCGCCCGTCAGCTGTGGGGACCGGCGAGCTCCCGTGAGTTCGCGTGCGCACCCCGACTCCTCTCTCCTCCACCGCCGAGCTCCCGCACACCCCTTGGGCGGGCGTGTGCGCGTTGCCCCCCCTCCCTCTCCTGCGGCCGAATGACTTCGGGGTCCCGCGCTCCCAGCACACTGGAAGGGGCGGTCCCGAGGCCCCCGGGCCCTGCGGGGTCCTGCAGGGATCGGAGCCGGGTGCGGAGGGCAGCGCGTGGCCCGCGTGCGTTTCGGCCGCCCCCCCCCACTCCCCCAAAGCTGCAGTCTCCCGGGAGGAGTTTGGCCGAGGAACTGGCGGGACTACAAAGCTGGGACAAGTGTGGACGGAAGAAAAGACGGGGGTGGGAATTTGGTTAATGGGCAAGGGGGTGGTGGGCGGGGGTCGCGGGGTGCGGACGTGGGGGCCTGGGCGGTGTATGTGCCCTAGACGCTGCACCTGGCCCCGGCCTCCGGTGGCGGGACTCGCCCCGCACCGCGCCCAGGCGCTCTCCAGGGGCTTCTGGGCGTGCGGAGAGTTCGGAATTCGCAGAGGCCACCGTTTCCGGGAAAGAAGGAGCACCCGGACCTCTGGGCCACAAGTGTCCTCTCTCCCGCGCTGGTAGGGAACAGAGCGAAGTCACCAGCGGAATCGCCAGTGTCAGCAGCCGAGGCACTCGTGGCGGAGGTGCAATTCCCACGTGCAGGGCAATTCAGAGCAGCTTGGGGACACCTCTCGGTCTTGTGTGGCAGCAAGTTTGAAGCTATCCAAACCCTTGATTTCTCCTGTTGGTGCCGACGAACCCTGCCTGAAAGTCGGGCAGGTCGGCAGCGCCACCCAGCGGTGTCAGGGGCTCCTGAGACTTTGTCTTGAGAACCGGTTGCTCTCTCCATGTGCAAGATGGGTTTGGACTTCTGGTCAGGTCTTTGTATTTGACGCTGTTTCCTAGGATTCGCTTCATGTGCGGAGAGAAACGGACGATTTGCCCGTGGAGCTGCCCTAGAGAAATCCATACAATGGCTGGGGAGAATTTCCCTGTTGGTTTCCATTTTTCCAGGCCTTGAAGATTGCTTGAGGAAGCCTCAGTTTTCTCTTGTGTCCACTTTTAATGATAATGATGCCGGTCTTCTAGGGGAGCGACGACGATAAAAATAGCTGATGCATATGAAGTGCTTAGCACAGCGACGAAAACATAACGAATATTAAATGTGATTAATGTTGGGTGATACTGATGAGAAGTAGATGATGGCTAATCGTCTGTCCGGCCCCAGTGCAATGGCTAGAGAGCTGGTCACTTCACCGCGGCTGACTACAGTTTTACTATGTTCTAGGAGCTTCAGGATGGTTCAGGCTAAGAGATGGACCCTGAAGAAGCACTTCGAAGGCTACCCTAAAGATAGTAACTTTGAGCTGAAGACAGCTGAACTCCCGTCGTTAAAAAATGGAGGTGAGTCATACTCTTGAGATTTGAGTTGGAAGAGACTGTATCACTTAGCCTTTGTTGCATAAAGAACCACCCCCAAATTTAGTGACTTCCAACAACAGTCATTTCTTAGAACACAATTCTATGGGTTGGCAGTTGGGCTGGGTTAAGTTCGTGGTTCTTCTGTAGGTTTCATCTGGGCCTCACAGACATGTCTGGTGGTTAACAGGCTCTCTGCTGAGGTGTATCATGTTTGCTAATTCTCTTGCCGAAGCAAGTCACAGAGCCAAGCCCAGATAAAGGAGAGGGAAATACACTTCTTGATGGGAGGAGTGACAGAGAGGCACACACGCAGACACAGGAGGTATTTGTGGCCATTGTGTAATCTGCCACAGAGACTTTTTCAAGGTTCTCTGCTTGAAGCCTCAATGTCACATTGGAGGATCCCTCTTCTTTCCTGATAATGGAAACTCATGCTTGAGTGCATTATTCTTCATGCCTTTGACCAGACTGTGGGCAGGATTTTCTCTCTGTCCTGGTGATCCGAGTGATGACAGTGGGCTGGCACTGCCCTTGTAGAGCTCAGACTGTCCCTGTGCACAGACAAGGCAGGGAAAACCTTCATCCTTCAATGAGGAGCCTCCTGTCCACCTGGAGAAAATAGAGGAACAAGGCAAAACTAAAGAAATCTAAGGGAGAGGAATGGCAACACACTTCTTAACATGTTTGGAAATTAGCTTTGTAGAGCAGGCTATAAGGAATGTTCCAGGTAGGCAAGATTTGTGAAAAGGGTGTGCAGTCAAGTAGCACGGGCAGGTGATCAGTCCCACCAAAATTGTGATAGCCAGGGCTCAGCTTCCTAATTCCAGAGAATGTGTTCATACGGCTCACTCCAGCCACATCCATACTGGGGCTGGTAATGAAACCCTATGTGGGTACTGTAACATAGTGGTTACAGATGTAGCCCTAGGCAAGCTACTTACCCAAAGTTTAAATAAAATGGAAACAATAATTGTTGAGAATATCATATGAAATATTCCATGAAAAGCATGGAGTGCTGAGTAAATAGCATGATGATGATGATGGTGGTGGTGATGGTGTGATGGTGATGGTAATGGTAATGGTAAAAGGACAAGAACAACAACAACTGTGCTGGACTAAATGTGAGAGCCCTTTTAGTCTCTTTAATGGAAAGCATCAATGTGGGGGCAACCCTGAAGCAGAAGGATTATCTGTGTTTATTAAGAATGCCAAAGTCACCGAGGGCACCAGGCCTGGGTCTTCTAATTACCTATGTAATGCTTTCTCTATAGAGGTCCTGCTGGAAGCTTTGTTCCTCACCGTGGATCCTTACATGAGGTATTATTTTCTTATGTTGTGTGTTAGACTATCTTTTGAAGTTAGTTCATCTTTGAAAATACCCAACTGATTCAAAACAGTCATTTCTCCCTAATTCACCTAGTTCAAGTATTAGTAAGGGGATTTGCGGGAGCTCATTTTTTTGAGGCAGTGGCCTGAGAACCTTGTTTTGGGATGACCCTGGCCCCTTTATTTTACAGTCATCTCCTATCTTAATGTCTACAATTTGCCTCTCGCCTCTCACCAGAATTGCTTCCAGAAAAATTAATATGAAAAGGAAAACAAATTCGACTTTGTCCATTTCACTACGGGCAAAGAATTTAAGTAGAGGAAGATGCTAAGACTAAGATTAGATTTTCTTGCCTTCCATTTACATGGACTCTTAATTGAGGTAATCTGCATGCTGACTCAAACATGTGTACTCACTAAACATCTCTAGGAGGGGACCGAATAAAAACCTTCATGGGCCCCTACCTCCTCAGTTACTTTTTGCCTAGGTAAATAATATCATCATTCCTTTTTTATTTTTTTCATAGCTGATTAATAGAGAATCAAAGCTAAGACATCAGCTTGGGTGTCCTACAATTTAACTCAATTCTGACACTACACAGAGGTTATACAGATTAAAGTATAAACTGTCCTCCCCGCTTCAGGCGCCAGTTTGCAAGGCTAGGTTGTTACCTGTGCTCCTAACCAACTGGCTATAGAGTAGACGTTCTAAACCCTCCACCCCTTTGGGTTCGATTAATTGGCTGGAGCTGCTCATAACTCAGTAAACCAGTTTACTTGCTAAGGTACTGGTTTGTCATAAAAGACATAACTCAGGGACAGACAGATGGAAGAGATGCGTAAGGCAAGATATAAGGAAAGGGCTCAGCTCCTACGCCCTCTCCAAGGGTGCCGTTCTCCCCAATTCTCCATGTGTTCACTAACACAGAAACTCTCTGAACAGTGTCCTTTTAGATTTTTATGAAGGCGTAATTCAAACACTGGCCATTGGCTATTGAAATAACCTCCACCTCCCCACCTGTCTTGGAAGGCCAAGGGTATGGATACGACTGAAATTCCAACCCTCTAGTCATGTGGCTGTTTCTCCTGGTAACCAGCTCTCATCCTTAGGTGGACATTCTTCCCTAAAGTCTTCTCATTAAAGTAACCAAAGACACATTTAATGTTCCCACTACCTAGGAATTTCCACAAGTTTTAGGAGCTCTGTGCCAGAAATGAGGACAAGGATATAGACCAAATATACATTTCTTCTTATAAATCACAGTATCACAGCTAGTGTTAGGGGTAACAAGTACCCAGTGGTACCTGGTTATGATTTGAACGTCATGGTAGAAAATCATCCACAGCTGAGCACTGTAGTAAGTTCCTTATGTTCATTTCATTAAAAAATATGATCAGAAAGCTTCTTTGGGGTCACAGAGCAGAACTACGGCTAACAGTGTTCCTCGTGCATTCATTAGACCCAGTTGATTGTACTGCTGTCATGAATCCGAGTTTCATCTCTTCACAAACTTCTCTAGTGGTTTTCCATTTGGCTTGAAATTCAAGAGTTTTCCCCAGATGATCTAATGTATTAAGCATGGGATTCTTTCTTTTTTTCAGAATTATGGCAAGCAACTTGAAGGAGGGTGATACATTAATGGGGGAGCAAGTGGCCAGGTAGTTACTTTTTTTTTCCCAGTGTTTGGAAAATGTGTCTTCTCCTTTACCTTTGTTAGGCCTTCTCTGTCTGTTGCACCTACCATTTCTTCAGCCTGTGCTCACTCACTGATCTTGGAAGTAATTTGGAAAATCTGCCCTTATCTCAACTAGTTGAAAGAAATGGAAGGCTGTGAAATTGTAATCATTTCAACTTCACTTTATCATCCTTCCATTTAATTACCAAAAAATTGTATTCATCCAGTTTGTGATTCTCATAAAAATTTAAATAAAATAACTTTGTATATATCTTGGAAAGGGAAAGTTCCTCCATCATCTGAACATTAATGATAACTGTTGTCAATATATTATTATTTCAAAATCTGTTTAGTGCACATACTAATATTTATACTTTAAAAAAATGAGATTAAATGCCCTTCCACAAATTGCTTTTTCTCATTTGATATATTATGGACATCTTTGCTGATACTATTTCAATATGCTACCTATCTTTTAATGACTGCACATTATTCTACTGTTATCTGCCATTTAACTAATCTACTGAGAACTGTTTCCAATTATTTACTACAAATTGTTCTGCAAAGAACATGTATGCATTTCTATGTGTGTGTCCTTCGCCCACTTGGATGAAGATTGCTGAACATTAAATTTCCAAAACTATAAATTCTAGATTCAAGGAGATGTACATCTTTAATTTGAAAGGATGATGGTAAATTGCTCTTCAGAATGATTGTATGAGTATCCACACTCACCACTAGCATATTAAAGAAACTGTTCCACATACCTGTATGCGCATTGCTTACCATCAGTCCTGGCAGTCTGGGATGACTATGTTGATACTTCATGCTTAGTTTAATTTGCATTTCTTTCATTATTAGTGATGCTGACATTCTTTTTTTAAATTAGTGATCAATTTCTTCAGTGAATTATCAGTTTACATCCTTTGCCCTTTTCTTTTAGGTCTTTTCATCTTTCATATTGATTTGTAAAAGCTTCTCATGTGTTAGGAATCTTACTTTTGCAGATATTAGGGTGTCATTTACCTTTCTATATGTCCAATCATAGTTTAAAATTTTTATGTGATAACATTTTCGATAATTGAAATTATGGTTTCTTGGTTTTGTTGCATGATGAGAAAGACATTCCCCCTCCAACATGGCTAAAATATTTATTCATATTTTCTTCTAGTACTGTATACTCTAATTTTTCACATTTAAACCTTTGAGTCATTTCATAGCTATTTTGGAATAAAGAGTGAAGTGTTAACTTTATGTCCAAATGACCAACAAGTTATACGATTTATTTAAGTCTTATTTGGATTTTTACTGGTATTTCGATGATTTTCTAGATTCTTTTAGACAAAACTAATATTATCACAATATTTCTCTTCAAGCACAAGGTACATACCTTTAGATTTATCTGTTTTTGTCTTGTTGCCTATTAACAGTTATCTTCACATAGGTCTTACACATTTCTTGCTAATAATCAAATAAGTGAACACATATTTGTTATTACTGAATTGGCAATATTTTTTAGATAACACCCAGTGATGAAAATGTTGTTATGATATTCTCATACATTGAGGGTGGAAGCAAAGTTGACACCACCTTCTGGACAGGATTTGACAGTATACGGCAACAGTTACAAATGTTTTAATACTCTTTGACCTAGTTATTCCATTTATAGAAATATCGCCACAGGAAATAATACATTTTTGTGAATAAAATTGAAGTATAATTAACATTAGGAAAAATACTGGAGGTAGTATAAATGTCTAATAATGGGGAAATAATTACAGTTTTGAAGGATTCTTACTAATGCAAGGAAACGTATATAGACTAGATCATGTTGAGAGAAAAAATTACATTATAAAGCAATTACTTCAATTATGTAAATATATACAATATATGTATATTTAAAAATTGTCATTAAGACTGCCATAAAATGCACCAAAATATTATCAGTTATCTTTATATTATGGGATTAGAACTGATATTTTATATGTTTCAAGTTTTCTAAAATAAATGTATGTTATACAACTGTATAATTGGGGGGAAGACAGTAAAGAATGGTAAGAGTGAGAAAAGATGGGAGAAAGAGAACCAGTAAATAAGACAAAAAAGCAGCAGCTTCGAGGGAGAGGTAAAAAGCCTGGGAAATTAGTATCCTGGACACAAGTAAGGAAGAGCTTTGGTAAAATCAGGTAAGGAATGAAGAGTGTCCACTGGATTTTAAAGTGGGGAGTAGGGGTGGAAGGCAGGTTTCATTGGCTTATCAAGTGAGTGTAAAGGAAGGAGAGGGGATGGAGATTTTCGAGAGAAGGTGGAATTATAAAATGGCTGAGCTGAGCTCACTTATTGGTTGAGAGGAAGGGACCACAGAGAGGAAGATGTTAAACATTCAGGAGAGAGGAAGGGCTAAGGGATAGAGGGTGACTCCTGAAGAACAGAAGAGGCTGGTTGTTCAGGACACCTTGAGCCGGAAGATGGACAACGCTTGCTTAGAAAAGTGGGTTAGGACAGGGACAGATGCTGGACTAGTTGAGTTTCCTCTGTGATGGCTCATATTGTTTCTAAAGAAGGAGGAGACACCAGTGGCTAAGAATTACAGTGGAGCTACCTAGGCAGGGTATTCAGTCATGGAATATCAACCTCAGTGCTCTTTTGTGTACACTAACCGCAGAGCATCCCCACTCCCTTGAAAGGGAAAAGGTTTCACATGTCTTCATGTCTTATCTTTCAGAGTTGTGGAAAGTAAAAACTCGGCTTTACCAACAGGAACTATTGTACTGGCCCCTTCAGGCTGGACAACGCACTCTATTTCTGATGGAAAAGAACTGGAAAGGCTGCCTGAAGACTGGCCAGACACATTACCACTCTCTCTGGCGCTGGGAACCATTGGCATGCCAGGGTGAGTTCCTTGGGTATATTTCGTTTGTTTGAATGCCTGACGCACTGGATTTCCAAAATTTGTTCAGAACTTGGTCAGTACAAACAGACAAAACATTCTAGGCTTCGGGGCTGATTAGAGAAAATGAGGAGACTAAGAAGGGAAGACAAGTGAGTTAGAGTTAACCTTGGGACTGAAGGAAAGCGTGGGAAACTCAGGTCAGAGACCCTCAGGTACAAAGAGGAAGCGGCAGTGAGAAGCACCTTGAGGCAAGATCCCTCTCAAGTAGCTGGCAAATGTTAGCACAAAGACACCAGCTCCTTCTGTCCCTGGGAGGGTCTTAGCTTCACTCATCACTCATCTCTGCCTCCATTTTCAGAATTTAAAAAGAGAAAGCGATTTTTAACCTACCTTGGCTTTTCTGTATCTGTCTCCTTCCTCACTTTTCCTTATACACATCTGAGTTTCCTGAAGAGTAAGGGGACGTAAATTTTAAATAACTGAAATGAATCACAAGTATGGTTGTACAGTCACTCAGCTTGGCACAGATTGAAAATATTCAAACGTCCCTTGGCCTCAGGAAGTTCTTCGTATCCTTCAGGAAGACTCGTGGTCACTTCCTCCTGTGTCTACTCTCCAAGTCCCAGCTGCACTTTGGACCTCGAGTTTTCTTCTGTGCCTTAGAGAAGCAAGGTCAATTGAATTCCTTTTGGAGTCTCCAGAACTTTCCTAGCCTGGAATTCATTTATTTCTGTTCTTTCATTAAGTTGTCTGATATTTTCTTTCTTCCTACTTCTCTTCTTTTTACTTCCTTCCATTCACTCTCCTTCTTTTCTTTTTCACACTTCGAAGGATTTCAAAAGAATGAAATAGAAATGTATACCTCAAACAATCATCATCTAACCACTCCCATACACACCAAGTTCATTTTCCACTCAGAATTTGATCTCCTTGGAATTGCTGCAGCCAAGAGACTTCATTGTGAAATTAAAGGATGCTTAATACCTTGTTACATTAAATATTTTTTTTAGGCGAGGCAACTCTTGATTGATCTCATAGATTGCAAAGTTGCAAGGAGTTTGTCAGCTTACAATCCCTTATTTTAACTTACAGCACATGGTCTTCCAGGAAGTTTCCCATCCAAGTCCTAACCAGGCCCGACCCTGCTTAGCATCTGAGATCAGACGGGATCGGGCTTGTTCACGGTGGTATGGCCGTAGACTGTTGAATTAGTGGGCACTGAACAGAATTTCAGCACCTCTCTGTCTTTCCTGCCTGCCCTGCACCATCTACCAGTGGTGGCTATTTCCCTCACCTTCTTATGACACCCATATGACACCTACCTTGTTATGCCATCCTTCTTTCTAAATTGAGCCAGGTGTTGGAGGGGAGGGATGAAGTTGAATGTTAGGAACCCTCAGAGCAAGTCTCCCATGACTTAGTTGGAGGGAAAGTAATTGCAAAATATTAGGAGATCCTGAGTTCTAAAAAAAGATAATTTCTTCCTTTACGTATTTTTTATTCATCTGTTCCAAATCCATAAGAAGTGCACTTTTACTTGAAACAACCAACTTTATACCAGTTGTACTCAATGATTGAGGAGGAGTAGTTATGATATACTGGTTTCCAGCCTCCTCACCTGACACAATCCCCGTCCTTTGATAATTCCTGCCATTACAAGCCGCTTATCAATGGGATAGATTGATCCTTCATGAATGCTGGGACTTCTGATATGGACTATACCAGAAGTTAAACTTTGAAACCTAGGGGTGTTTTTCAGTTATCCAAGCTTCACTGACTTAACACTCCTCTGAAGTATTATTTCCTTCAGTAGGACCTCTTTTTTCTCGGCCGAATTAGAAGAATTCAAATGTTTTGTTCTACAGCCTGTTCATTTTATTAAGTCTTGCTTAGTCCAAAGTATATCTTTAATTTCCCTCTAAAATTTTCTTATCGTTGGCTTCCATCTTCATCTTCTTTATAAAAAGAAGTGATGTGTAGGATAGGTCTTATGTATGTTAGATTATAAGTCTAATTGAAAGTATGTTGGGAGAAGAATTTTGGTTGTCATGAGTGGCATGACACAATTAGAAAATGTACCCTCTGCTTCTTTTTTGGGCTAAGGGTAACTTTCCCAGCACACTCTGGTATCAGCATTTATTACGACAGTAGCTCTCAGTTGGTAACATTCATGAGAATCACCTGGAGTCTTTTTAAAATTGAGATTCTACATCTTAGCATTCCTGAACCTGTGACTCTGTGGTAGTACCTGGGAATCTAAATTTTTTATAAACATTCCAGGTGATTCCGAGGCAGGGAGTGCTCCATTCATCTTTTGAAAAACACTGGGTAAAGGGATTATTAGTTATTTGGGCGCTTAGAAAAAGTGTTGGCTGTGCCTTTCCCTGCATTCCTTTCAACGCTTAACTCTCATGGACTCCCACATATAGTCAGAGGCTGAGTAAGTTTAAGTCATGCCAATATATAGATTCTGTTTTACTTAGAAATAACTTTACGTGAACTTGTCTGAGATTTTACAAGTGTCTTAATAATCACCATAATGGGTATAGACTTCATTGGCTTAGACATAGGGGTACAAAAGTAGAACTTAAAAAATTTCTACTACTACACTTTAAGTGCTCATTTTGGCTGGTATAGTGAAATAAAACCTCAGTTAAACTCAGTGATTTCTCACATCATTTGAGGTTTCCAACTCAGATTTTCCTTTATCTTCTCCCATTAGCCCCAAAGGCTAATGTAAATTCAGTGTAAGTAGAGTGAGAGAACAACATCTTGATCTTGATCTCTCTGAATATTCGACTTCTCTCCTGCTCAAAGTGTGACTTTTCCCATTGTGTCCTAAGCCACATCACTTCCCAAGCTGTCCACTGAGGTGTGATGGTGTCTTCACCCAATCCCTATTAACACTGTCCAAGCTGGCTTTTTGCAGGCCTAGTAGTTCTTTCCCTACAAGCTAACTTCAACACCCCACTTGGGGTGAGATAGGGAATTTTCCAAAGTTCTTTCTTAACTCTTTGGTGTCATGCAAAATTCAAGGTGATTCTCTCTGACCCTCTTATGCCTAGACACCTCTTACCATTATATGTGATAGCTGGCACCGTGATGACACGTAGGCTTTCTCCATGTTACCTGCCATCTCCCTAGGGCTGACATGGAAATGAGGTATAAGCTCTGCATTCTTAGATATACTTAGTGTAATGGGGACCCTTCTTTTTTCACTCCTGAGGTTTGACCTGACGATGGACAGGATGCAGACCCTTTCCAGCCAATTCTTCATTCCCTCCCTAGTTCCCATTTTTATTCCTAGGGCAGGTGAGGAGGTGGACCATTAGTGGCTGGTAATATTCATTTCCTGTTGTCTTCTTTTGCCTAGACTCATGGCAGTGGGCTGCTGAGAAGGTCTTTGAATTATATCTGAATGAATTATAGGGGAAAGGAACAAATCTATCCACGTAACCTTAATTTTCCTTCTTCAGCCTAACAGCCTACTTTGGCCTATTTGACATCTGTGGCGTCAAGGGTGGCGAAACAGTGATGGTTAATGCAGCAGCAGGAGCAGTGGGCTCTACTGTGGGACAGCTAGCTAAGCTCAAGGTAAGTGTCTTCTTCCAGTAGCAAACATTTACTCAAAACCCATAGTGTCCACTAAGAATGCAACAGTGAACACAGCAGATCTTCCCTAGTCCCAGGGTGTTTAGAAGTTGGAGATTGAGAATGATTGAGAACTGGGGGGGAATGAGGAAAATCCTCTAGCACAAATGACCAGAATATTATTTGACAGCATTTCAGAAATCAAGTCAGGAATGAGTAGGCTAGAGTAGGGAGTTCAAAATCAGTAACTACTGTTATACTTTTTACTGAACATTTCTTGTTACAACTAAATCTTCTCTCTTTATGATTGCCCTGAACAATAGTTGCAGGAACTTGAGGTCAGCCAACCAAAACACACTGCACACATGATCCCACTGCAAGTAGGCCCCGAGTGGCATGGTCATGGCTTGGTAACTAACCCGTGGGAGGTACCCAGGTCATGGAAACATTGGCTCTGATTTGGGCAGTTATCTCTGCTCAAGAGCTCTGATCTGACGGTGGAAGTACAAGGCAGCAGATGCCTCAGACAAGGTCTCGATATGTCATACAGTGGTAATGTTCCAAGGTGATACTTTGGAACATTCGAGCTTGGCTTATCTTTTGCCAGAAGCTGGGATACAGGATTCAGGGAAAGAGTTAGGTAGAATACAGATGAGTATAGGGCTACAAGCAACAGCCAAGGATTTTACTGGTCTACAGTGCTAATGGGAGCTTGGAATACCAATAAGACATAGGGCTACCATAGTGCTTGCAGAAAGAATTTATTTATATGAATAAATGAATAGGAATAGATGTTGAATTTTATTAAATGACATTTCAGTATTTATTAGGATAACTTAGCAGTTAGTTAATGAATAACATCAGTTTTCCGGTGTAGAACCGTTCTAGCACTTCTAGAATAAGCTTTATTTATCGATGGTATATTATGGATTGATACCTTAAGATTCGATTTGATAAGAGTAGAAATAGAATTTTTGCGTCCATATTCATAGATGAATTTGCGTTAAAGTGTTTTTGTTTGGAACTTATCAGTGTGTAGTTTTGGGTTAGACTAGACTTACAAAATGAATTAGTTGTATTTACAATATTCAAAATATAAATTTCAAAAGTTCAATATGACTTAGCCTTCAACCTATCATTCAGAAACTCCACTGGAGATTGTCATGCTAAGAAATTTGAGCTTAATCCTTAAAGGAAAAGATAATTAGTTCTGAATTTTAGAGAAATCACTTTGTCCTTGGTAGGAGAATAGTTCATAAGGACAGAGTATTAGAGACAAGAAGTCCAATTAGGGGGCTATTACAATATATTATTTAGATGAATATTGTGATGCACTGACAGTAGAGACCGGAAGTCAGAGCTAGTTTTAAGAATATTTGGTAAAAAATATTTGGTGATTGGATGTGCATGTTAAGAGAAAGAAAAGCTATCCTATGACCCACATGACTCAGGTTTGGTTAACTGAGTGGTATAATTCACTACAATAGAGGATAGAAGGTGAACAAGTAAAAGCAAGAAAAAAAATACATTCCATTTTAGACACACTGATTATGAGGTGCTACAGGCTATCCAAGTGAAGACTCATATGTTATTGGAAATACTGATTTAGAACTCACTCAGGAAAGAGGCATGGGCTGGAGTTTATAGATGAGGGGACTATCTGCATGAAGGAGGCAGTAAGGTCATGAGAGTAAATGAGATTATCCTTTGAGAAATTATAAGGTTAGAAGGAAAAAGGACATAGGATGAAGCTTTTGCAAATAGTCTTTTCTTGAATCATGAGGAATGGAGGAATGTACATGGCAGTCATAGCTTGTACAGATACATATGTGAACACAAAGCTCTTCCCCAATTGAAAGTGCACAGCGGCTCATATTCTGGTCTTCACAATATATTCAGAATACAAGACAGCTTTCTGAAGAGCTACTTTGCATGTACCAATATAATCTCTTGTCTCATCCTGAAAGTGCTTTTCAGAATGCTCTCCAGTTTCTCTCTGATTGAACAGCGTCTAGTTCAGCGTCTAGGCTTTGGGCCAAATCAAAAAATAAGGGGCAGTCACCAGGAGGACTGTCTATAATATGAGTCTCAGAGCTCAGACAACAATATAGTCTAAAGAGCCATTTCTCCAAGAGATAGCATGCAAGTCAATGCAAGGGAAGTGAAGCCCGAAATAGGGAGACAAGAGTCAAATGAATGTTGCCAACCCAGAGGGCCGAGATGAACTGCAGATCACATCCACATAGAAAGGAACTGTGGGACCTTCAGAGGCAAGCTGAGTTGTGGTTGGGTTGTAGGCTGGTTCAGGGACTAATTTTACTTATTTTGGTCCATTGGGCTGTCCTCATATATATGGCTCAGCACCTAGGAGGGTGTTCTTGGGGAACCTGACCATACCAGAGTAGGAGGGTAGATTTTCTCCATGCTTGTGTCTAAGAAATCGTTTCTCCCCATTTAGGGCTGCAAAGTGGTTGGAGCAGCAGGGTCTGACGAAAAGGTTGCCTACATGAAAAAGCTGGGATATGATGTTGCCTTTAACTACAAGACAGTAGAGTCTCTGGAAGAGACTTTGAAAAAAGCTTCTCCTGATGGTTATGATTGTTATTTCGATAATGTAAGTACACATTCGACATTATCTGATGTGTTAACAAAGCACTATACAAGGGAACACACTTCTGGAATTTCCATCTAACATATTTGGAGAATGTACATATTATGCCTTTAAAAAACAAAGAGCTTTATTGAGATATAAGTCACCACTTTAAAATGTAATAATTCAATCGTTTTTAGGGTATTCATAGGTTATACAACCAACACCATACTCATTAACAGTCACTACCAACCTCCTCGCAAAAGTGGTCTTTTGTGACTGACTTCTTACATTGAGCATGTTTTCAAGGTTTGCCCATGTTGAAGCATGCATCAGGACTTCATTTCTTCTCATGGCTGAATAATACTCCATTATATTGCTATATCACATTTTATTTGTGCATTCATAAGTTGATGTGCATTTGAGTTATTTATCCTTTTTGGACATTCTGTGTAATACTGCTATGAACATTCATGTACGAGTTTTTGAGTGGATATATGTTTTATTTCTCTTGGGTATATTACCTTCAAATGGAATTGCTGGGTCATATGAGAACTCCATGTTTAACATTTTGAGGAACTGCCAAACTATTCTGCAAAGTGCCTGCATTATTTTATATTCTTACCAGCAACAAATGGAAGTTCCAATATCCACACATCTTCACCAACACTTACGATCTGTCATTTTGATTATGGCTATCCTAGTGGGTTTAAAGTGATCAGTAAGTGATACTGAGCACCTTTTCATGTGCCTTCTGCTATTTGTGTATCTTCTTTAGACAAATGTATGTTCAAATCCTTTGTCCATTTTTCAGTTGAGTTATTTGTTTAGTTGTAAGACTTTTTCATACACATTGGAGTTCCTTTTCAGGTATAGTCAGTTATTGGTATTCCTGGTAGTTATGTTCTATAAAGTCCCCATAGGCACTAAGCCATTATTGCTCCTAGGAAAAGCATGTACATATATGAACATATCTCATGTAGATTACAATTTTAAATCCTGAAAGCAACTCTTCCCTTTTGCTTCCATTTTCTTTATTTTACCAAAGAGAATAGGAGGTTCAGAGAAGTATCATGTAACTTGCCTGAGTATGCCCCACTAACTAATCCTCCCAGAGTTGGGAGTCATAACCCACCCAATTGGCTCCAGAGCCAGAGCTTCCTGAACTACACTGCACTGCCCCCTACCATCTTCACCGCCTTGGTAATATCCTGTGAGAGCTGAAAAAAAGAAGGCAGAGCCAGGGTACCATTTCACTTTAGCTAGGAACCTTGAATCTCTTTTGCTGCTGTGCACATGTCTGCAAATGACCAGGAAAAGCTCTGTGAGTGTTGATTTGGGGGTTATAAATAAATTTTAACAAGTAGTCCATGTTGCAAATATAAAATCCTCTGAGATAATGAGGATTGACTCTATATGGTTTGCAAATATTTTCTCCTATTCTGTTGCTCTTTCACTTTTCTGATGCTGCCCTTTAAAGTACAAACTTTTCAATTTTGATGAAGTCCAATTTATTTTTTCTTCCGTCACTTGGGCTTTTGGTGTCATGTCTAAGATTACCCAAAGTCATGAAGATTTACTCCTTTTTTTCCTGAGATACCTTTAGGTCCACATTGCATTTTAAGGTAATTTTTATGTATAGTGCAAAGGAGGAGTCCAGTTTCATTCTCTTTCATGTAGATATTCAGTTATTTTAAACCATTTATTGAAAAGACTGTTTTTCCCCCATTGAATTGTTTTGGCACTCTTGCCAAAATCAATTGAGTATAAATGTGAGGGTTTATTTTTGGACTCTCAATTTACTTCTATCAATCTATATTACTATTTTCACATTATCTTGATTGATATACCTTGGAAGTAAGTTTCAGAATTGGAAAATGTGAGTCCTCCAACTTTGTTCTTTATATGCCATTTGAGCACTTTTCCATACTTTTAGGGCAATGAGATTATTGAACTGATAAGAGAACCTCACAAAATAAGGAAGTAAAATTTATAAGTTATATAAAGTATGTTCCTACAGTAAAAAGGTAAAGCCCACTTTCTAACGTCTATTTCGTCCTGAAATTTTCTGCACTATTGTACTAATTCAGTCAGTTTTGTTGCTGCTAAAACAAGCAATGTGAAATGAAGACTGTGACATAATGATTCTCCTGAATCTTCCAGTGTTTAGATTTTTATTTATTTATTTTTATTTATTTATTTTTTTGGTGCGGATTAGGTAGGTGGAGAATTTTCAAATGTTGTTATCTCCCAGATGAAGAAATTCGGAAGAGTTGCTATATGTGGGGCCATCTCTACATATAACAGTACTCGCCCACTTCCTCCAGGTAATGCACTCATGCACATAGTTACAGATTCAGGAAGATTAGACAGGGAGAAGATTCACAGATATGGTATGAAAATATTATAAATATTTTAGTGACTGTCAAAATATTTAAAAGATTTCCTGATATTCTTGATGGAAAAGTATTTATAAAATAAAAATTGATACTTTCATATATTGGTGCTAACTCAGCTGGTATTAGATTTTGTTACAGAGAAATAACAAGATCTAAAAATGTGGAAGAAACACTTACAGTTATTAAAAGTTTTAGTTTTTTGCCTTTTGGTTCCTGCAAAGCTGTAAAAGGACAGCCATGATTTGATTTAGAAACAGAACACCTTGGTCTATCTGGTAAAATGTTAGGGTTCCTCAGGATATTCAGGATATTGCTGGAGGTGTAGGGATGCATAGAGGGGGGCTTCAGGTGGGTGAAAGGAAAGGCAGGCTGCCATTTCCTTCATGAAGTTGTGGACTATGCTTCCTAGGATAGTGGGACATCCTGGCCTCACCAAACTGACAAATCCACTAAAAGGGAAGGAGCATACGGTTTCGCTCTTTCCTTGATTGTCCTCCTTTGGTTTTCTCTGTGCCTTGCCATGCCCTCTGTCTCCCACATCTCTACTCTCTTAAGCTCAGAACACCCCTTCTCACGTCCATACTCACAGTGGTCTAAAAGCAGTATCAACTGGAGAACTATATTCATTGGTTCCCCATCTCTGACAGATGTGGTACAGACCTCCTGCTTTCCAGATGTCGAGATAGGTGGTGGAGAGGACCAGCGACTCTTTAAACGCAATTAGTGTCAGACTCAAAACAAAGACAGGTCTTCTGAACAACTCATACAGAGTTCTGCTCTGCTGTAACAATCCTATGCTTTTGGTGACATTTCCAATATAACTGTCATCCAAAAAAAAAGGACACTGAACTAACAGGAAGTTTCCAGATCATTATCAGGATGAGGTAACCATAAATAGATTTTTCCTTCTATGATGGTCTGGATTCATGGGACTGAAACCTCACAGCCCTGCTAGTCGACAACAAACAGCTGCACTGGGACAGGTGGGTGAGAGTAGAAGGCACTGAGGAAGGACAACCTGTATGTTCCCTCTTCACCTGTGAAAAATCAAAGACATCACCTTCTCTGAGAGGGAAACCCTCTTGGGTCACTCAGCGTCTTATTTTTAGGGACCTTTTTTCTCCCTATATTTTCCCAGGTGATACTAAGCTAGATTCAATGGGAAATCTTCTGCTTGCCAATGAAGCAAATCTCCAGGATGTATTATCCTGGTCACAGTCCAACGAGGTATAGCCCAAAATTTTGAATCCAGTAACTTGATTTAGTCTTTTTAGCAATTAATCTTTGGAAGTCCAGCTGCTCAGATAGGTCTTTAAGACGTCAGCTGGCCTTGCCCATTCCATGTTAATCAGATAGGATTGTGCCGTGCCTCGGATCTCCAGAAATTCTAACATATTTCACTGTTAGGATAGCTCAGAGGCAAGTAATGATTTCACCCCACTTTTATGCCACATTCGTTTTTTGTTCTCAAAAAGAAACCCACATTCCCATCAGAGTGCACAAGCCCAGAAACAGTATTTCATCCTCTTCCAAGATGAGTCCATAAAAATTCCAGTCTTTAACCCAAAAAGAAATATGGTTTCTGTGGGTCTTCTGAAGAAGCACTCTTTCTGCCAGATCAGTCTGGCATTTTGATATATCACTCTTTATGTCACCGTCATGTCTCACTCATTTTGCATCACTTTCTTCTAATTCAGGACAAAGCCCAATTTTTCTGACTGCTGATGTAACTTTCTTCAAAGTAGCGAGTGAGAACTTGCAGCTCGAGTGATGCCAGTTATCAAAAATGCTGAAAATAGACTCTGCCACTCACCTTGGCTCTTCCAGCCCTGGCTGGACCTGACTTCCTTGAACTTCAGGTGTCATTCCCTCAGTTTTTGGTCACTAAAGATCCTTGAGAAAAAACACCAGGCAATGAATACCACCGTTTCTCTCTCACACAGAAGAGTACTGCCTTACAGGCTGCAGGGTCACCGTGTGCTTTTTCTAGGCCAGTGGTTCTCAAAATGTGAGCCCAGGACCAGCAGCATGTCCGTCTCCTGAGGACTTGTTAGAAATTCAAATTCTTGGGACCTCCTCCAAAACCTCCATCAGATATTAGGGGAGGGGCCCAGCAATGTCCTTTCACAAGCCTTCCATGTGATGCTGATACCCACGACAGTATGAGACCTGCTTTTCAGGCTAACTCTTGGTACCCCAAATGGCAAGGACAGAGGCAGGTGTGTCATTCTTGAGCAGTGCAGAAATGATTCCATATGTTACCTTCAGGACCTCTTTCTGTTCCGTAGAACTGTTGGGAAGCTTTTGGTTGACCTTGTTTCTGGTAGATGATGGGTGAACATGCCTAGCTGCCTGGCATTGCAAGGATTCCGGGTGTATTTCCTACTGCTGCTGTAACAAGTCAACACGAACTTTGTGGCTTAAACCAACCCGAATCTATTACCTTATAGTTCTGGAGGTCAGAAGTCTAAAATGCAGGGCTGCATTCTCTCTGAATGCTCAAGAGGAGAGTATGTCTCCTTGCCTTTTCCAACTTCTAGAGGCTGTCTGTATTTCTTGGTTCCATGGTTCTGTCTTCCATCTTCAAAACCAGCACAGAGAGATTTCTCTCTGATCTCTGCTTCCATCATCACACATTTTTTTTTTTCCCTAACACTGACTTTTCTGCATCCCTTTTCTTGCAAGACCCAAGACCATTGTAATTATATTGGGCACAGCTGTATAATACACAATAATCTCACGATCTTCAGGTTCTTAACTAAATCATCGCAAAATCCTTTTACCAAGTATGACAACATCTTGACAGGTTCTGGGAATTAGGAAATGGACATCTTTGGGGGCCATTTCTGCCGACCACAAAGTGCATGTTGATTTGTGGGTAGCTCCTTCGATCAGAAAGAGTGGAGGAGACAGAAAAGAAGGCTTTAGAATAGTCATGTGACTTGCAGGGCTTGTTTGCACCATGGCTCCTCCCTGGACCCCATTGCCCAAATGTGCCCTCCTCTTCACAGGCCCGCCCCCTAGGGATATTATCTTTCAGGAAATCCGCATGGAAGGGTTCATCGTCTCTCGCTGGAAAGGCGATGTCCGCCAGAAGGCTCTGAATGACTTGTTGAAATGGGTCTCAGAGGTAAGTAAGGGGCCCCAGAGCCACTCCCTCCAAGTGTGCACTAGGTCCCGTTCCCTTTTGACACTGCAGACTTCATTTCCACTGCCAATACAGGGGTATCTCACTGCTCCCCGTTTTATAACACAGTACTTGGAGGTGTTGTCTACAGTCACTGCAGTTCCTCTCATTCAATTCTTTCCTAAATCCACATATCAGGCTTTTGCACTGGCCATGGGCTTCTTTTCTCTACACTCTCTCTAGCCCTTAAGTCATCCTCGCTCATGGCTATAAATATCAATATGTTGACAGCTCTAATGTCTGTCTCCCACCTGGACCTCTCCGCTCAGCTCCAGGCTTCTTGACAGCTGCACTTGAATGTGTGATATACATCTTCGACTTTACATGGTGAAAGTTAAATGTTTTGATCTTTCCTGCCAAACCTGCTCCATACAGAGATCTCACCCAACTCAGTTATGGCACTCCTACTCTTTTAGTTGCTCAATCCCCACACCTCAAATTTTTCTTTGATTCCTTTCATTTTTTTTTTCTTTCATGCAGATATCTAAACTTTCAGGAAATTCTAGGGGATCAACTTTCAAAATACATAGAGAATCTGACACCTGCTCCCACCTCCATGGCCATGGCCCTGGTCTAGCCACTGTCTTGTCTCACCTGGATGTGGCAGTAGCCTCTAACTGGTCTTCCACCTTTGTGCCCTCACAGACAGTTCTCAATACAGCAGCCAGAATGATCTTTTAAAGCATAACACAAAGCAGTCATTCTTATACTTAAAACCCTTCGAAACTCCCATTTCACTTAGAATAAAACCTATAAGGCTGTACACAGTCTTGCCCTCATTACCCCTATAATTTCATTTTTTAGTGTTTTGCTCATTTTGCTCACTCTTCTCTGTCCCTCACCTCACCTAACCACCCCTCTTCTATGGCTTAATATCTCACCAACTTCATATTTTTGCAAAAAAAAAAAAAATGCTATCTTAATGAGGCAGCTTTTAAAATGACCCTATTGCAATTCCCCTTCATTCTCAATCCTCATCTTACTTTATAGTAATTATCATCTTTTGACATATATCATAATTAACTTCTTTATTATATTTATTGCCCATCTCCCTTCCATGAGAGTGTAATCTCCATGAGGGCAGCAAGGTTAATGCATTTTTTTTAGGCGAGGCAGCCCTTGGTAGACCTCACAGATTGCAAGGACCTTGTCAGTTTACAATCCCTTATTTTTTATTTTTTACGCCTACAGCACCTGGTCTTCCCAGGTAGTCTCCCATCCAAGTACTAACCAGGCCCAACTGCTTAGCTTCCGAGAACAGATGGGATCAAGCTTGTTCAAGGTGGCATGTCCGTAGACACGTGAATTTTTTTTTTTTTTGATGTATCCTCATCACCTAGATGAGTGCCTGAACCAGTGTAGGTATTACATGAATATTGTCGAATGAATGAATGTTAGAGGAGCATATATTTGTGCCATGGCTCTTCCAGGTCCTACTTTGGAATCTCCTTACAGCTATGCCTTTAAAACCAGAAGAAGAAGCCATCCTTTTGTCCTGGGCTGTGATCATTTCTCCCACCAGAACCACAGAGTTTTAGTCAACAGAAATCTGAATAGGCACAGGCTATTATTTTAGTTTCAGAGGGGAAACGTGGTATCACACTTCCTAATTCCTGGCTTTATGATCATTTCCCCTAGTTCAAAGAAATAGATTCCTCCTGTGGCCACCACTGGAGGTTGGCCTTTTCCCCAGTCTAACAGTTGGAGTGCTGGGCTGGGCTCTTTCCAGGGAGATGGGAAGAGCTGAATTATTTTTAAGTTCCCAGTGTGTAGCCTCTTTGTCCCTATTGGAGAAATTGAAGCTAGCACTTCCACGACCATAGCTGACACCAGGAAACCGCTGTGCTGGTGTCTCCAATGCCTCCGAGAAAGGGAACCTAATTATCATTGTGAGTAGCTAGTGAGTTGGTCTAATTTCTCTCTCATCTACTTTTTTTCCCTCATCTCTGCCCCTTTTTATAAATACACTGAAAATCTTTGAGTAGATTTACAGAAAAATCACAGATAGTACAGTTCCTGTATATTTCATATCCTATACCCTAATTACCCTGTTATTAATATTTAATATTAATATTCATCCTATACTTTTAACATTTAAACTGGATTGTAACTTTCAACCCCATCTAATGCTTTGCCTCTTCAAGAGCAGGAATGAGCTTGGGCTTTCTAGTCAAGGGTTCAAATCTCAGCTTCCTTACTAACTAGTTGAGTGACCTCAAGGAAATGATCCCTGGTGTTAAACCATCACTGGAATATACTAGGGGACAAAAACGGTATCAAGTAACTCAGGTCTCCATATAAGGCCCCTTAAGAAAAAATGTGAACATATGAATTAGTTCCACTTAGTAGCCTGTGCCTTGTAGGAAAAGAGAATGAAAAACCTTCCCCACTAAATGAAACCTTCCCTCCCAACACTCCTAAATGAATGTTAAGCACATCTTGAAAGAATCTTGGCTTGAAGGGAAGAGGAATCATTAGAGTGCCATGGTATTTACATTTCCTGAACAGGCTTTGCCTCTCAGGGGTCAAAGGGAGGCAGCGAAGCTCTATCATTGGAAGGATGAAAAAAATAATACCCTGAAGGGTGTGCCTTTCTCCATCTCCTTCCACCTCTCCTGAGATCAGTACATCATTAAATTATAGATCAGTAAATTATACATTTCTATATAATTTACTTAGAGATTGCTCAATCACTTCCTTATGACATTCCCCCTATTGTTGTACTGGGATCTGACACCTATTAAATTCTTTTGTGTACTTTGTAATATTCTACATACACTGTATGTGGACCATACTTCCCAAATGACTATAAGTTCACAGAGCACTAGACCATGATTATAGTTCCAAGTGTCCTATGATTTACCTGATTAATTTAGAATATGATATTAGTCTTTTATATTTGTTTTGATACAGGGCAAAATCCAGTACCGTGAATATGTCACTAAAGGATTTGAGAACATGCCAGCTGCATTTATGGGAATGCTGAAAGGAGATAATGTGGGAAAAACAATTCTGAAAGTGTGAAAAAAGTGACACATGGGGTCTAGAAATCATTTCAATGATTACTTAATTTCTTTTTAATCATTTAGTAAAAATGCCTACTGCCTTCATTATCTAAAAATCAGTGACTGTAACAAGTCTGATCTACCTAATAAAGTGCATTTAAGTAGTATGTAATTGGCAACAGAGAATGAAACTTTCATAATAACAACATCCAGTCACCTCACTACCGTTCCTTCTGAGTCATCAAAAAAACTGCTTCTGTGACCTTGAACTTCTGATTTTTCATTTGTACAATAAGGACAGTAACGTAACACATGCTTCATATACCCTTTATTTATTTATTTATTTATTTATTTATTTATTTATTTAAGACACCAGCCTGATGCCTGGCATATATTAGCTACCTCCCTGTAGAAATTGGTGCATTTCAAGTCAAGATTATCACCCCTGTTACTTATGACTACATGAGAAATACTCACTGCTAACATCCAGAGGTCTCGGGGCAGTCTACCCTATTCCTCTGCAGGGGAGTCTACTAACACGACAGAACAAGAAGCAATCTACAATTTACAACAGTTCCAAAAGAGCACACGTCTAAGCCAAACCTGGAATTTTATAATTATGTTAGGTTAATCTGAGTAAAGGAACTGAAACTGTCAAAATCAAAAAATTGTCCATCACTCTTCAGAGGCGCACATAAATTTGTTTCCAGAACTTTAACATTAACTATAAAGCATAATAAAAACATCTCTCTAAAGTCTTGAGTGATGTCAGTCCCCTGGAAAAATAAAAACACTTTAAGAACAACGAAGTCTTTTTAGCCAGTGTTGCGCTAATAAGGATATCATCCATCATGTTCTTACAATTTATGAGCACACTGATACCTACTCTCAATATCTGTTGAAAGGAAAAACGTTTCTCTCTATTACACATATTCACAGTCATTATCCAGCCTCATGTAAAAAATTTTCTGTTGAAGCGATGATTAAGATAGCAAAAAGCAGATAAAAGCACTATGTTCCTACAAAACTGAATAATGTTCGTCTCAAAGAAATACTGATGCAGCCTAACAGTCAGTCTGGGTTTGTGGGAAGAGTTTAGCCTCTGCACCTCATTTGTAAATAGAGGTTATAGTACCTGCTCTATTAATTTTACAGAGTTGTTTTGAATACAGAATGACATGCAGTATACAAAAACGTGTTACCATTACATAGTATTTTACTATTATAACACACTGTCACAGCCCACTTCATGAATAAGGTAAAATATACATAATGAAAGAAACATTGAAAAAATTATAGCATTTTGAAATGCTGCTATGAACGTTCACAAATAAAACACTTCTTCAAACCTTCTCTAACTTTAATTGATTTCTAACAGGGATAAATTCCACTCTTTTACTGAGCTACAGAGGTTGCAGAGCTACTAAACTAGGTTGTGATTGGCTTTTCATTGCAGAGGAAACCTATTTTGTCTTGTGTCCAAAAAAAATGTTAAAAGACTAAAACCACAACAAATTCTTTACTCTCTATAAGTGAGTGATTATGAAAACAGATCTTTTTTCATCTAGAGAATTATTTTTGTAAGATGAATTCAACATCCATAAAGTTACAGATTCCTAGCCAATGGCATTTCAAAATGTACACCTAGTACTTTGCTACCACAGGGGTTCCAGGGTCTGTTCAGAGCCTTCTCCTGAGTCTTCTAACATGCAGTTCTGTCGATTTAAAGTAAGTTTGCTAATAACAAAAATGTTCATCATACCCGTTAAAATCATTTTATATTTTCAATTAAGAATTCTGAATTTGAATAAGTACATTCTCAGTGACAATTCTTTTATATTCATTATTCAAAATATTTGTAACCAGTGACTAAAATTTGAAGGTAGGTAAACTATTATCTAGTAAAGGTAGGTATAAATACATTTAAATTCTATTCCATGGCACTATATAGAGGGCCAATATGAGAACTGTGTCATGTAAGAAGGGCTGAGCTCAGGCTATTCTTTTCAAATTCTCTCCTTGTCTATTCATTTCTGTCAAAAAAGATTTTCTTGTGGCAATTGCTACATACCTCAAATGTCAGTCCATATTCCTCTATAAGTCATCATATTGTAGAGCTTCTAACCTAAAAGGGTAAAACTTAATAGGCCATAATGATATAGCTCTAAAGACCAAATCTCTTAATGTATCTCATTTTGAGTACTTCACGACATCCTTTCAGAATTTTTCCATTCTTCAACCATGGTTTTTGTTTTTTTGGTGTTTTTTTGTTTTTTTTTTGCTGTTGTTGTTTTTGGTTGTTGTTGTTGTTGTTGTTCCTTTTTTTTTTTTTTGCTTTGGGGCTAATTTTCAAGAAATACTCTGCTTTTGGACTGACAGCCTGACTTTTAACACAGCCTCCCAATCTTGGCAGATGCCCTTTGAAGTGGATTTCTTCAAACATTATTCATCTCCTTGCTCCAACTAGATTAAAGGTCCTTTCAAAACTGACTGCCACACTGAGTTCAATTCCTACAGACCTCCAACATCACTATGTAGGCGGAGCCCTTTCCCCAGCCTGACTGTACCCTGCCGATTGAAGTATATACAGCAAGATCTTTGAGTGTCACTGACATCTGCTATGTGAATGTCATGCCTCCAATGGCTACCCTTTCTCCTTGTTCTCTTACTGAAGGTCACGATTCACAGAATGCAGATATCCCTACTCAGGCATTTCACCCAGATCTTCCCCCAAGGTCACCATCTTCTTGCTGGTCCCTAGATTTGTGTCTTCACCAAGTTCTGTGCTGCTCTAACAGGATGGTCACCTAATGCTCCAGCAACTCCAAGATGTACACCTTCTTCCTAGTCTCTCTACTGCAACCAGAAGCTACTGAGTCTAATCAGAGCCATCCAATGAGTCCTCAGACTACCTAAGTTCTACAAAAGGCTTGAGGGTCAAATCTGACTTCTCTTAGAATGGTTTCCTTTTCCTTGGGGTCACCATAAATTTATAACCCTGTTTTGGACATGATTAGAGATAAGAAGGCTGGCCACCTCCTTGTTACAGCATTTAATCAGCCAGAATCTTTACTTGGGTTTATAGCTTTCTCTCTAGAATGAAGAAAATGATTTTAGGCTCAGGCATACATAATACACTTTAGAAGGTGTTCAAGGATGGCACAAATTAGAGAATTAGGAGCTTGAAACAGCCTAAGTCAAAATTGTACCCGTTAGTAACCTACAAAGTTTAAAATCAACCTAGTAAGAACTCTAGAAATACTAGCAAAGAAGAAAAAACAGAGACTGGGACCCAATTAGAGAGCTACAGGTACATACTTAAAAACTACATATTTATTTGTTTCTCCTATCCGTCTCATAACTAAGATAGTCACACACACACACACACACACACACACACACACACACACACACACACACACATTGTTTGAACTCCGACTGCTTCTCCATGGCTAACAAGCGTTAAGTCAAAATTTATCTGGAAACCAACAAGACCTCCAGAACTACCCTATCTTACCTAGCAACATCTCATCACTCTTCCCTCTTTTGTCCATAGCAAACATTCAGAGAGTAATTTCAGGAATTCTGTCCTTCCAATACCTTTATGAGATAGCTCTCGCATACCTGTCTTTGAACACAGAATTCTTTCTAACTCAAATATCCATCCCTTTCAACCTCATGAGCTCCTACTAATCCTTTAGTACACAAATGTTATAACTGCTTCAGATAGAGTTAGACCACCCTTTTTACACATAGTACCTATTTATTATAGCACTTATCACATTGTAATCAACAGTTTTTCTTTTCCTTGATGAGAAATTCTAGAAGATAGGTAGGGTAACTCATTACTCTCTGTATATCCAAGGCCTAGCACAATGCCTGGCAATCAGTACACGTCATTTAAAAGATAAGTGAAATTCTGGAAAGGCTCTCCCTCACTACAAACATCTCTCCAGCCACACAGGTCTCCGTCTCACCAGAAAGGCTGGATGGATGCCTATGTCGCAAACACTTCAGCTTAGCAAAAATGACTGCCTGATTGCATAGCTTATGAAAGTATGCTACTGTGGCTTAAATAGCTTAAACCTTAAAACAGTTTAATATCTTACCTTTCAATAAGGTAGTAGTTTTCTTTCAGCAATCTTGTGGATCTTAAGGTCTCAGGGTCAGGAAGATTCCAACTTCTTTCCAAAACCAAAACCTTATACTCGTTTCTTCCTCCTCTCTGTCCAGAGCCTTCACAAGCAGGACAATAGGCTCCTTGTTTCTAATCTCTACAAGAAAAAATGGTGCTTCTGCTGGTGTCCATTCCACTCTCAATCCTCTTGGACATATGCAGGAGGACTGGAACATAACCATCAATATCTAGATCAAAAGTGAACAAAAGCAAACCCACAAGCAAAGTAAGCACGAAATCCTTACTTCTCTTACGAAAAGGATCATTCCCCCCCTCCCCAGAGGCAAAAATATATTACATTCTTGCCTTTGTAAGTAATAATCAATTGTTTGATCTCAGTAAACATCAATTGCAATAATTTGATATTGCAGCCAATTTTACATTTAAAATTTTTTATCACACAGAGAGTAGAAACCATTTTAGGATGTTAATGACCAGGAAACAATAATATGTGAAAACATCATCATATTTTCTTCATTCTTAATATATATGAATCCTGTTTTTAAATAACTGTAAACTTACAAATGATTCCATAAAAAAATAACATCTGTTATCCTAAATTTTTTTCCAAGCCATTCCATCCTACTAAAAAGGAAGAAAATTGACTGGTATCAGTTTCATTTCTTTTTTGGTTCCCTGCCCACCAGTCACTAGTGCAACTGTCTTTTCAGTCTACAGGTGATTTCAACAACTTCCATGATTTGCAGTATCACATATATATTAGTGACATCAAACCTGTTTTTCCTGTGTCTCCTATTTTCAAATATCTGCTCATTTTCTAAATATAAAAAAAATATATGAAATTCAACATGCTCAAAGCCCAAAACTGTTCTTCTATACTTCAGTAAATTGAATAATTATCACCACCAACTTGGTTACCTGAGCTTTTAAAACCTTTAGTCATTTTCAGTTCACTGAATAATTATGCAGGACATTAAGCCTTCTGTTGATCTCAAAAGAGGATAAACAGACAAATAGGATGAGGTCCTGGCCTCAACAACTCTCCCCTCCAGAAGAATCTAGCAAGACAAGCACAACTGGATGTGCTGTGGAACAAAGGACTGACTGACTCACTCTGCCTGAAACCAATGGTCATGGGATTCGCAGAAGAGATGAAATGAATTGATCACATGCTGGATCTTGAAAAGCAAGTAAGATGTGGTAAAACTTGTTCCAGGCAAAGAGAATGGCAAATGTTAAGGTACCAAAGAATCAATGAATATAATGGATTTAAGTGAAGCTTGAGTACTAGGGAAATTTAGGAAGAAAGGAAAAGTAAATGAGGTCAGGAAGATAGGTTTGCATAAGAACTGTAAAGGATCTTACGTGTCACACAAAATGTTGGGGTGTTATTGTCTGCCCTATTCAAAAATGAAATGTTTCAGGTATGAGACTAGTAGAATTGAGTAGTTGTATATATATATTTATGAAGTTAACTCATAGTATTGTAAAGAATGGAATGAAGGAGAAACAGGTTTTAGAGACTAAGTAGAATAGGACTTAGTAATTAAAGAAATACAGGCATCACATTGGGCATAACAGTGAAATTTTTAATTATAGTTACTGTGTGGACTATATTACACTAAGATAAGGAACAGAGGATGAAGACAGCAAATTTGGAGAAAGTTCAGGGGGATATTGTGGAAGATTTTGAAATGGGGAGAAGAAATAATTACTGGATATCTTTTCAATCCCTGGAACCTCCAGGAATTATTCATTCCTATAGGAAGGGCACCCCATTGTCTCTGAAAAGTCTGTTATACCTTGATAGAGACAGAAGTAACTTATAGAAAACTGAAAGTAATGCAAATAATTCTTGTTCACAGAAAGAAATATTGTGTCCAGTGCAATATAATTGATTATTGCCTCATTATACTGGTCAGTTTTATAGACAGATCAGCAGCATTCCTTGTCTGATTGTAACTGTGTGCTACTTTTCTCTTTTAAACCAGTTTTAATATCTTACTGGTTCCCTCATTAACGAGTTAAATAAAATTTCTGACACATGTTCATTTTGTATTTGTGTGAGAGTTGTGATTATATCCTCTTTTCAAATTTATGCTTTAACAGAGATAACGACTGATTTTAGACATGTTTAATTTGGGGTACCCGTGCTACAGGTGAGAGACTATTGAAAACACAAACCTAAAGAATATATAAATTTTGGAGTTGTCTAGGATGTAGCTGAGTTTCACAAGGAAGAGCTTAGAAAATGAAGAGTACCCAAAAGACAGAGCTCTAAGGAAGAGCAATGCTTAAGGTGTAGTCAGAGGAAAGGGAGACTATACAGACTGACAAGAAATGGCTAGGAAATAGGAGAACTGAGAGAGAATTACATCAAGGGAGAACATCTTACAGAACTACATGATCAACAGCATCAACTGCCACAAATCATTCCAGAAAAAAAAATGAAGAGCGGCCCTCAGACCTGACACTTGGAACACCACTGTTCTAGTATGTGTGCTGATGTACATGTCAATCTATGACAGCATGAATGAAAGATAGATGAGGAAGCAAAGGCAGTTAGCAGTGAAGAAAGGTGCGACCATAGCTTTAACGGAAATTAAGTAAAAGGAACGTAAACTGTATCAACTAAGAGACTCTTAAGTTACCAATGAGGAATGAGATTCCAAAAGAAGATGGTAGAAATAAAATCAGTTAGTCACTGATACCTTCCTGCCTTTCCCAGCCATCTTCAATATTGTTCCTAGACTTGTCTTTCTGAAACAAACATCAGATTGTGTTATTTCTCCACTTTGAAACCTCTGATAAGTATTCAATACATAAAATTCAAACTCCTCAACACAGCTTAAAGGGTGTTCATCATGTGATCCCAAACTATGTTCTAGTCTCCCGAAACACTCTCCTTACGATGTACCAGACAGGCTTCTTACCTAGAAGTAGCAGATCCCCTGAAGCCTATGAGAAAATAAAATAAGGGACTTTGCACTATAAATATCTCAGAATGTTCTGTTGACTCATGATAAATCTGTACAAGCTAAATTAATATGTCAAGTGCTTGAGGGGACAACACTGTGTGGAAAGTTAATCTCTGTTGTAATAAACTTTCCTTTTGATTCTAAAATACGCACATGTCAAATACTCAGTTTCTGGCTAGAATTATATCAACTCAGTAGTTTTTGTTAATCAAAAGTTCTGATTGGATGTGGATAATATGTCACAGCACTAGAATGAAACACATCCGGTATATAACCAACCTTGGCCATGGTAGGGAATAACAGCTGAAATGAAGGGATCCATAAGATAAACAACACTTATGGGTTCACAGCACCAATAGTAATTGTGGTACACAAAGTACCACACCCTTCTTCTGAGCCTATGGTAAAATTACTATCAGACTCATTGTCTTTCCCAGTAAATCCAGACGAGGCCTCTAAACCTTTACAAGTATTCCAGGGACTCATAACGGATCCGAGTTGGCATGTTAAGTGAAAACCATCTGCTATCAAGTTTATTTAATTTGTCTGTTTATCAAAATCACAACTAGTACAAAGTTTTATATCATTTCTATTATTTTTTATGAATACCTTATTATTATGAACAAATGATTAAAATCTGGATCGATGTTGGACAAGGAAAATAGCTGTACTAATAAGTGCCGATCAATTTCCCCCAAAAAAGATACCCTGGGAGAAATATGATAAAAATAATCCTTGTTGGAGAAAACACTCATGACCATGTTGCCTCATCAAACTACATCTCAGTCCTGGGAGAAGCCATGTTTGTGTTGATCAAGTTTTTCCTCTTCCAGAAATGTCCCTTCACCATTAACTTTGGTGACTATTCAAAGAGTACACTCTTCTCCAAACCCCCAAGAATAATTGTGTCCTCTCAGTGCTCTGATACAATCTACACATATTTGTATTATGTAACTTAAATAAATAATAGCCAAACAATAATGTCTGTCTTTCCTTGTTATATTAAAATTGTAACGACAGGAACTGTGCCCTTGTACCTGGTATGATCTCCTCCCCAGCACCTATGTCAGTACCAGTTAGAGAATGGGAAAAGAAAATATACTAAAAACAATAAATGACAACATAAAAGGGCAGATTTCAGAGTCCCCCTTTTTAAAAATTCTTCCTCTGTGGGGGCTGAAGGCCTGCCACATCAATCAGACTGATAAAAAAGAAAAAAAAGAAAGAAGGAAAGAAAAAGAAACGGAGGTGTGGTGACTTCCCTGCCAAGACCAGGCTAGAATAGAAGGTGCTCTCTACACATCCCTTAGCTTCTTAGATAACCTTTATGCCAGTAATACTTTCAAGGCCTTTTCTATGTTCTCTGTGGTCCTGCAAATGCTGTCAAATGCATTTTTGACTAGCCATTTCGACTACGAATTTCTCATTTTCTAGCAAACAGAGTTTCATTTGCATCCTTTCCACCTATTATTCCCTCATCTGCTTAATTTATGCCCTTTCTCATTTTATCTATTTCATCCAATTCTTATCTATATTCGAGAATGATTGATGTTCTCACTCAAGAACCCTCAAAAAAGATGTCTCCTTAAAAATAGAAGTATAATTTTTCTCTCACACAGGAATACTTCATTTATACCCAAGCAGTCTACTTCATCCATACATCTCTTTAAAACTACAATTAATTTGACGTAAAATGCCAAAGTAGGCTTCATACAACAATGTCAAAACACCAGAAATCCACTTTCAATTTTCATTCTATCTGAATCTATCGCCAGATAAGGTTCTCACTTAACAAACATTCATTATCTGATGTGCCAGACACTGTGCTAGGTCCCATGGATATACATACAAAAAACAAGGAGTGTGGTTTAGTGGAAAGGGGAGAAGGTTACTCAATATTTACAGTGCAGTGTGATAAGTGCTATATCCACATAAAACAACCCAATGTTGAAACAGCAAGTGAGAATCTGTTTATTTAACTTCCAAAGTCCATGATTCCTGGATCCTTAGTAGTCAAATACACTAAATAATATTTCATTGCCTTCACTGATATCATGAAACAAATATAAAGCAGTGTGTGAAATCATCATGGTTTGAAGTCCTTTTTATGGTTTTCCTCAATCTCTCTATGCAGATAGAATCCTTGTTGTTAAAAGAACAATGACCAAGTGTGATAATACCTCCTTGTCTCACCAAATGTATTTGAATCACATTAATGTACTTATTTTTTAACAACCACCTACTTAACCAAGACAAGATAAATCCTACACAAATATTCACATTTGGTGGTATATTTATTAACAACATTCAAAGATCCCTGGTTATTAGAAGTTTTGGTAGAACACCACTCTACAGTTATAAGTATATAATAAAGCTTCTTATACATGTTGAAAATATTAAAGAGGCTTGAACAGACTAACAATAAGAGAAATTAAGAAGGTTACAAAAAAATTATGTGGGAGAAAAAGCTCCGAGCTCCACTGAATTGACAACTGAATTAATTCTGATTTCAAGAAAGAAACAATTTCTGTTAGATACACTGTTCCAGAGATGGAATCTACCTGTGCACTCTGCAAAGCAAATACAAAGTCAGCTTTTCCTCCATATTGCAGCATAATTAAACATGAGTGGAAAGGGCATAGTCTTCCCAACCTCCTCCCTCTTTTCTGCTTGCTCTGTATATACATGCACCTCTCACACAGTTTTCTGTTCTGCTTTAAGGAGAAAGATATGGTATCCAACAAAAACTGCAAACAGAAATGAAATGCAGTCCCAGGTCTACAGTCGCTGCCTCCAACAGATGACATGTGGAATTCTAGATAGGCTTCTGCACCTCACCTTTTCCTAGAGCCACTAGGACTCATCAACATCTCCCACTGTTCTATCTGATCTAATATTACCAAAGGCCACAAAGACCTCTTATCCCTCACAAATTCTTTCCAGCCTGCAGATTTAATCCATGCAAAACAACTATATACCCATTGCCTCAGTGGGATAATTTAGAAGGCTGAGGCCATCCGAACTGGATGATCCCAGTTCATTAGATCTTTGCATTTCCCAACTTTCTCACAATTTCCCATTATGACAGAAATAAAATCAGACTACCCTGTGTGCTTTAATAACTTCTTCCACACAGAGAAAGTCAAAGTCTCTTTCCTTATCCCAGTTTAGAGATCCGCATGAAGTTTTTTTAAAAGTTTGCCGAGGTGTTTCAGTTAGAAGTAGAATCCGTGTCTACTTCTACCAATTTAAAATGGGAGTTTTCATAGAACTCAGCTAAGTCTGATTTTGAAGGGTCCAAGCTATGCCAAGACATCTTTTTTCTCCCATGGAGAATTTCCATTCTCTTGAAATACTGAGTGGGGGTGGGGAAACTATAGAACTCTCCTGCACTGCCTACATCAGTGTAACTCCATATCCTAATCTCCTGTTTGGAGGCATCGGTACCTACAACAAATCTCCTGTGGAAATCAAGAGTAACTGTTACTCTCTTCAGACATACTAGTTTTTAACTGCACAAAAGTTTCTTATGCCTGAGTGGATAAATGATTTTATTAGCTGAGAGATCAGTGCTAAACTTTAGGGGTATAAACTGTTAGAAGCAACTATTACAAATCCACCAGGTCGGCCTCTGAATTTGTCTCTTCAAGAAAATGGCAAGAATAGAGTTTTGAGGTTCCTATCAGGAAGATTATCTCTATCTGCTTCTTGACACTTGTTTTACCATATGCTCACCATTCTCATGCCAAATCTACCCATCTCCAACCATAGCAGAAGGCACAGTAGCCAGTGTTTCTCCTGCCCTTCCTTCTGGAAGTTCTCCACCTGTCCAATGCTTCTTTATATGCCACCAGGGAAAGCATATTGCAAGACATTCAGCACTTAGTAATAACATTACTAAGTAGTGGTGTACCAATATCCCATAAGTGTGGCCTTTCCTAAATTTGTCCTTACCTACGAGAGGAATATATTGGAAGGTAAAATGGAACACTGAAAAGTACAGGGCTGTGGAGCATGTTAGCTTGGATTCAAATCTCAACCCTGACACTGACTAGATATATCAACTTGTCGAAGTTTTATTTTCTACCTCTTAGAACTTACGTTCCCTGAGGTTCTGAGGAAGATAACAATAATATGTGCTTCCCTGGATTGTTGTGATTCATCGTAGATGTTTCCCTAAAATCCAGTCCACATGTGCCAGGTGAGCTTTGGAAATTCTCATCCCACGGGCTGGGGACTGGGTTGGGGCGTGATAGTCCTCCCTACAACTAACTGAAAGCTGGACTTCATAAATTCTCACCAGAACACATTTACACAGCTTTAACCTATTCTATTCCCAGGTGGTCAGAGCTGTTTTCAGTGATTCCAGAAATTAAAACCACGATGGCTTAAAAACCGCTTTTTTCCCCTCATGTAAACAATAGTCCAAAGTCGAAAGTCTAGGGCACAGGCAACTACTCAAGAAACCAGATTTCTTTTCTCTTTGTCTACTGCCATCTTTAGAGAGCGGCTTTCTTCTTGTAGTCAGAAACTGTTGCACCACCACACAGCACCTCCAGCTTGCAGGCATGAAGAAGGACAAAGAACAAGAGATGCGTGTCTGTTGAGTGTGTTACTTTTCCTTTTAATTGGGAGAAGAGTAACTTCCATAAAAGCCCTATTCAACAGATTTCTGGTTATGTCTCATTGACCATAACTAAGTCAATGCACCAACTACAAAGGAGCCTGGAAAGCAGAGTTCTTTGACTGAGCATGCTGCTACCCTGAACAAAACTGGGCTGTATACATAGGAAAAATGAACGGGAGATTACATATTGGACAGGCAACTAGTGGTATTGTGTGTGCAATGTTTTTCAAAGTCTCTAGATCTTGTTCTCTGGCATTAACTGTATATGCCTGTTACTTTGGTTACTTTGCAATATTTCCACTAGGGAGCAGAGGAAATCTTAAACTCTGTACGCCCCAAATGACAAAGGACATGTTACAGTTGGATGTCATCATTGGGGCCAAAAAATCTCAGATAAAAAAGAGGAAAGTCCATGGAGCTGGACTTTGGCAAAATCTCTCTTTGTTTCAACTGCTTAAGAAAATAAGGGAGGGGTCATGGTTTCTTCATTATTCACATTTGATTTTGAACCTCAGGGCCAACGGGAGAGTTCTTCATGTTCATCAGAGTTCATGGTATATTATCACCATGAGTCTGTCAAATTCTCTTTCTTTCCCTCTCTCATTAATTTATGTGCAATTAAAAAAAAAACAGTCATATGAGCCAATATATCTGTCTTATTTTCTAACCCAGTATGAGTGTTCTGTAACTTGCAAGAAAAAAAAAATCTTAAATGATACAGGGTACAAAAGTGAGTAAGTCAGATCTCAACCCTTAGGCAGGGATGTAGTGTGTAAGTTCATTTGCTCTCGATAGATTGGCAAAACGTGAATTCAATAATAACATTAGACCTGATATTGGCTTTAGGTAACAGAAATTCTCACTGATGGTAGGAATATGATTGCTATTATTTTTTTGGACAGTAATCTGGCAATGTATTAGGTTTAACCTTATGAAATTGCTTTCTTTAGCTCAAAGTGGCTGGATATCAATAATTCACATGATTCAACCTAACTGATTAAAAATACATGTTCTTTGACATAACAATTTTGTTCCAGCTTTTAGGAATAAAAGCATTAGAATGTAAAGCTCTTCATACGGGGATACTTTTCACAGTCCCATTGATATTGACAGGGGAAAACAAAACTAGAAACAACCTCAACATTAGGAGAATAAATTGTCATACACCAAATTATGGAATATTACCCATGAACTACATAAGGAACGAGCTAAAGCTATATCTCTTTACTTAGAGAGATGTCATGATGTTCAATCAGAAAAATGATTCAGAGTACCATCTTTAGAGTGACCCTATTTTTCTAAAACAGAAGGAAACAACCTTCCCTTTGTATCTATCGATGATTACACAGAAGGGAGTTAAAGAGTAACCACTGCGCTGGTAACCTATTATTTTAAATGGAGGAAACTAAGTAATTTCTTTAAATATCTTTGCGTTGTTTCACTATTTACAGGACATGATTGACAAAGACGGGGCTCCTGTGCCATTGAACAAGACACTGTGGGGTGCCCGAGACTGATTTAAGGTCAGCGAGGAGGTCAAAAGTTTGTTTCTGGAAGCTGGCTTTAACTGAGCTTACCTCCCGTCTGTACTAGTCCAAGCACTTGATCCTTGTGAGTTCATTGTATCCATTAAAAAGACGTTTCATTCTCTCAAAGGGCTTTTCTTATCCCAACGTTACAGATGGGAGAACCTAGGCGGGAAGAGGTTAAGAAACTGGCTCAAAGCAGCCACGCAGGGCAAAAAATATATACATTTTAAATCGGGTCCTTCCTTTGCGTTCCCCCCACCCCCTGGCCTGCCCCTTAGATCTCCTCTGGGAGACTGGGAGAGGTCCTGACCCGGGCTGGGTGTTGCAGGGCTGGGTGGGGACCGGGTGCCTCAGCGGGAAGAGCGCTCGCTCCTACTTGGGAGAGTCTGTGAAGGACTCGCAACGGGGATGACAGGGAAACAGGTGTCCCTAAGGCAAACTGGGGGCCTGTGTGCGGGGGACAGGAGGCGTGGATGTCAGTCTACCTTGCAGGCGAAGAGGAGGAGCCGGGACCCCAGAGCCAGGGCACTGGGCCAGGCCCCCGGACTCTGTGGCGGTTCGGGACTCTGCCCTCCCGGCTCCTTGCGGGGGGAGGGGCCACCGCCGCTCCCACGCCGCATAGTCCTGCGGGTCCACCGGGAAACGGGTGCGGGAACAGGGCCCCGAGGCAGGGCCCCGCCGGGCGCGTGTTCACACTGGAGCGCCCCCGCCCGCACGCCCCGGCACCTCGCCCCTACACGCCGGCCCCCGCTCCCTCCGCCCGCCGCGTCGCCCTGCGCAGGACTCTCGACTTCCGGGTTCGCACGCGGCCGGAAGCGGCTTCGTGCGGGGACAGCCCCGCCCCTCGGGCCCCGCCATAAATCCAGGCTCCGCCGGGTCACCCCGACAGCCGCCCGTCAGCTGTGGGGACCGGCGAGCTTCCGTGAGTTCGCGTGCGCACCCCGACTCCTCTCTCCTCCCCCGCCGAGCTCCCGCACACCCCTTGCGCGCTGCCCCCCCTCCCTCTCCTGCGGCCGAATGACTTCGGGGTCCCGCGCTCCCAGCACACTGGAAGGGGCGGTCCCGAGGCCCCCGGGCCCTGCGGGGTCCTGCAGGGATCGGAGCCGGGTGCGGAGGGCAGCGCGTGGCCCGCGTGCGTTTCGGCCGCCCCCGCCCCACTCCCCCAAAGCTGCCGTCTCCGGGAGGAGTTTGGCCGAGGAACTGGCGGGACTGCAAAGCTGGGACAAGTGTGGACGGAAGAAAAGACGGGGGTGGGAATTTGGTTAATGGGAAAGGGGGTGGTGGGCGGGGTCGCGGGGTGCGGACGTGGGGGCCTGGGCGGGTGTATGTGCCCTGGACGCTGCACCTGGCCCCGGCCTCCGGTGGCGGGACTCGCCCCGCACCGCGCCCAGGCGCTCTCCAGGGGCTTCTGGGCGTGCGGAGAGTTCGGAATTCGCAGAGGCCACCGTTTCGGGGAAAGAAGGAGCACCCGGATCTCTGGGCCACAAGTGTCTTCTCCCCCGAGCGCTGGTCGGGAACAGAGCGAAGTCGCCAGCGGAATCGCCAGTGTCAGCAGCCGAGGCACTCGTGGGGGAGGTGCAGTTCCCACGTGCAGGGCAATTCAGAGCAGCTTGGGGACACCTCTCGGTCTTGTGTGGCAGCCAGTGTGAAGCTATCCAAACCCTTGATTTCTCCTGTTGGTGCCGACGAACCCTGCCTGAAAGTCGGGCAGGTCGGCAGCGCCACCCAGCGGTGTCAGGGGCTCCTGAGACTTTGTCTTGAGAACCGGTTGCTCTCTCCATGTGCAAGATGGGTTTGGACTTCTGGTCAGGTCTTTGTATTTGACGCTGTTTCCTAGGATTCGCTTCATGTGCGGAGAGAAACGGACGATTTGCCCGTGGAGCTGCCCTAGAGAAATCCATACAATGGCTGGGGAGAATTTCCCTTTTGGTTTCCATTTTTCCAGACCTTGAAGATTGCTTGAGGAAGTTTTCTCTTGTGTCCACTTTTAATGATAATGATGCCGGTCTTCTAGGGGAGTGACGACGATAAAACTAGCTGATGCATATGAAGTGCTTAGCACAGCGACGAAAACATAACGAATATTAAATGTGATTAATGTTGGGTGATACTGATGAGAAGTAGATGATGGCTAATCGTCTGTCTGGCCCCAGTGCAATGGCTAGAGAGCTGGTCACTTCACCGCGGCTGACTACAGTTTTACTACATTCTAGGAGCTTCAGGATGGTTCAAGCTAAGAGGTGGACCCTGAAGAAGCACTTCGAAGGCTACCCTAAAGATAGTAACTTTGAGCTGAAGACAGCTGAACTCCCGCCGTTAAAAAATGGAGGTGAGTCATACTCTTGAGATTTGAGTTGGAAGAGACTATATCACTTAGCCTTTGTTGCATAAAGAACCACTCCCAAATTTAGTGACTTCCAACAACAGTCATTTCTTAGAACACAATTCTATGGGTTGGCAGTTGGGCTGGGTTAAGTTGGTGGTTCTTCTGTAGGTTTCATCTGGGCCTCACAGACATGTCTGGTGGTTAACAGGCTCTCTGCTGAGGTGTATCACGTTTGCTAATTCACTTGTCGAAGCAAGTCACAGAGCCAAGCCCAGATAAAGGAGAGGAAATACACTTCTTGATGGGAGGAGTGACAGAGAGGCCCACACACAGACATAGGAGGTATTTGTGGCCATTGTGTAATCTGCCACAGAGACTTTTTCAAGGTTCTCTGCTTGAAGCCTCAATGTCACATTGGAGGATCCCTCTTCTTTCCTGATAATGGAAACTCATGCTTGAGTGCATTATTCTTCATGCCTTTGACCAGACTGTGGGCAGGATTTCCTCTCTGTCCTGGTGATCTGAGTGATGACAGTGGGCTGGCACTGCCCTTGTAGAGCTCAGACTGTCCCTGTGCACAGACAAGGCAGGGAAAACCTTCATCCTTCAATGAGGAGCCTCCTGTCCACCTGGAGAAAATAGAGGGACAATGCAAAACTAAAGAAATCTAAGGGAGAGGAATGGCAACACACTTCTTAACATGTTTGGAAATTAGCTTTGTAGAGCAGGCTATAAGGAATGTTCCAGGTAGGCAAGATTTGTGAAAAGGGTGTGCAGTCAAGTAGCACGGGCAGGTGATCAGTCCCACCAAAATTGTGATAGCCAGGGCTCAGCTTCCCAATTCCAGAGAATGTGTGCATACGGCTCACTCCAGCCACATCCATCCTGGGGCTGGTAATGAAACCCTATGTGGGTACTATAACATAGTGGTTACATATGTAGCCCTAGGCAAGCAACTTCCCCAAAGTTTAAATAAAATGGAAACAATAATTGTTGAGAATATCATATGAAATATTCCATGAAAAGCATGGAGTGCTGAGTAAATAGCATGATGATGATGATGGTGGTGATGGTGATGGTAATGGTAATGGTAAAAGGACAAGGACAACAACAATTGTGCTGGACCAAATGTGAAGGTCCTTTAGACTCTTTAATGGAAAGCATCGATGTGGGGGCAACCCTGAAGCAGAAGGATTACCTGTGTTTATTAAGAATGCCAAAGTCACCGAAGGCACCAGGCCTGGGTCTTCTAATTACCTGTGTAATGCTTTCTTCTGCAGAGGTCCTGCTGGAAGCTTTGTTCCTCTCTGTGGATCCTTACATGAGGTATTATTTTCTTATGTTGTGTGTTACACTATATTTTGAAGTTAGTTCATCTTTGAAAATACCCAACTGATTCAAAACAGTCATTTCTCCCTAATTCACCTAGTTCAAGTATTAGTAAGGGGATTTGCGGGAGCTCATTTTTTTGAGGCAGTGGCCTGAGAACCTTGTTTTGGAATGACCCTGGCCCCTTTATTTCACAGTCATCTCCTATCTTAATGTCTACAATTTGCCTCTCGCCTCTCACCAGAATTGCTTCCAGAAAAATTAAAATGAAAAAGAAATCAAATTCGACTTTGTCCATTTCACTACACGCAAAGAATTTAAGTAGAGGAAGATGCTAAGACTAAGATTAGATTTTCTTGCCTTCCATTTACATGGACTCTTAATTGAGGTAATCTGCATGCTGACTCAAACATGTGTACTCAGTAAACACCTCTAGGAGGGGAGAGAATAACAACCTTCACAGGCCCCTACCTCCTCAGTTACTTTTTGCCTAGGTAAATAATATCATCATTTCTTTATTTTTTTTCCCTAGCTGATTAATAGAGATTCAAAGCTAAGACATCAGCTGGGTGTCCTACAATTTAACTCAATTCTGACACTATCTACTCAGAGGTTATACAGATTAAAGTGTAAACCGTCCTCCCGCTTCAGGTGCCAGTTTGCAAGGCTAGGTTGTTTGTGCTCCTAACCAACTGGCTATAGAGTAGATGTTCTAAACCCTCTACCACTTTGGGATCGATTAATTGGCTAGAGCTGCTCAGAACTCAGTAAACCAGTTTACTCGCTAAGGTACTGGTTTGTCATAAAAGGACATAACTCAGGGACAGACAGATGGAAGAGATGCGTAAGGCAAGATATAAGGAAAGAGCTCAGCTCCTAAGCCCTTTCTAAGGGTGCCGTTCTCCCCAAATATCCATGTGTTCACTAACACAGAAACTCTCTGAACAGTATCCTTTTAGATTTTTATGAAGGCATAATTCAAACACTGGCCATTGGCTATTGAAATAACCTCCAGCTCCCCACCTGTCTTGGAAGGCCAAGGGTATGGATACGACTGAAATTCCAACCCCCTAGTCATGTGGCTGTTTCTCCTGGTAACCAGCCCTCATCCTTAGGTGGACATTCTTCCCTAAAGTCTTCTCATTAAAGTAACCAAAGACTCATTTAATGTTCCCACTACCTAGGAATTTCCACAAGTTTTAGGAGCTCTGCGCCAGAAATGAGGACAAGGATGTAGACCAAATATACATTTCTTCTTATAAATCACAGTATCACACTAGTGTTAGGGGTAACAGGAACCCAGTGGTACCTGGTTATGATTTGAACGTCATGGTAGAAAATCATCCACAGCTGAGCACTGTAGTAAGTTCCTTATGTTCATTTCATTAAAAAAATATGATCAGAAAGCTTCTTTGGGGTCACAGAGCAGAACTACGTCTAACAGTGTTCCTATTGCATTCATTACACCCATTCTTTTGTACTGCTGTCACAAATCAGAGTTTCATCTCTTCACAAACTTCTCTAGTGGTTTTCCATTTGGCTTGAAATTCAAGAGTTTTCCCCAGATGATCTAATTTATTAAGCATGGGATTCTTTCTTTTTTTCAGAATTGTGGAAAGAAACTTGAAGGAGGGTGATACATTAATGGGGCGGCAAGTGGCCAGGTAGTTACTTTTTTTTTTCCCAGTGTTTGGAAAATGTGTCTTCTCCTTTACCTTTGTTAGGCCTTCTCTGTCTGTTGCACCTACCATTTCTTCAGCCTGTGCTCACTCACTGATCTTGGAAGTAATTTGGAAAATCTGCCCTTTTCTCAACTAGTTGAGAGAAATGGAAGGCTGTGAAATTGTAATCATTTCAACTTCACTTTACTATCCTTCCATTTAATTACTAAAAAAATTGTATTCATCCAATTTGTGATTCTCATAAAAATTCAAATAAAACAAAACTTTGTATCTGTCTTAGAAAGGGAAAGTTCCTCCATCGTCTGAACCTTAGAGATAACTGTTGTTAATGTATTATTATTTCAAAAACTGTTCTGTACACATACTAATATTTATACTTTAAAAATGAGATTAAATACCCTTCCACACATTGCTTTTTCTCATTTGAAATGTTATGGACATCTTTGCTACCTTAGTTGTATTTCAATATGCTACCTTTGTTTTAATGACTGCACATTATTCTACTGTTATCTGCCATTTAACTAATCTACTGAGAACTGTTTCCAATTATTTACTGCAAATTTTTCTGCAAAGAACATGTATGCATTTCTATGTGTGTGTCCTTCGCCCACTTGGATGAAGACTGCTGAACATTAAATTTCCAAAACTATAAATTCTAGATTCAAGGAGATGTACATCTTTAATTTGAAAGGATGATGGTAAATTGATCTTCAGCATGATTATGTGAGTATCCACACTCACCACTAGCATATTAAAGAAACTGTTCCACATACCTGTATGCGCATTGCTTACCATCAGTCCTGGCAGTCTGGGATGACTATGTTGATACTTCATGCTTAGTTTAATTTGCATTTCTTTCATTATTAGTGATGCTGACATTCTTTTTTTAAATTAGTGATCAATTTCTTCAGTGAATTATCAGTTTACATCCTTTGCCCTTTTCTTTTAGGACTTTTCATCTTTCATATTGATTTGTAAAAGCTTCTCATGTGTTAGGTATCTTACCTTTGCAGATATTAGGGTTTTCATTTACCTTTCTATATGTCCAATCATAGTTTAAAAATTTTATGTGATAGCATTATTTTTAATTGTAATTATGGTTTCTTGGTTTTGTTGCATGATGAGAAAGACATTCCCCCTCCAACATGGCTAAAATATTTATTCATGTTTTCTTCTAGTACTGTATACTCTAATTTTTCACAGTTAAACCTTTGAGTCATTTCATTTCTATTTTGGAATAAAGAGTGAAAAGTGTTAACTTTATGTCCAAATGACCAGCAAGTTATACATTTATTTAAGTCTTATTTGGATTTTTACTGGGATTTCGATGATTTTATAGATTCCTTTAGACAAAACGAATATCATCACAATATTTCTCTTCAAGCACAAGGTACATACCTTTAGATTTATCTGTTTTTGTCTTGTGGCCTATTAACAGTTATCTTCACATAGGTCTTACACATTTCTTGCTAATAATCAAATAAGTGGACACATATTTGTTATTATTGAATTGGCAAATTTTTTTTAGATAATACCCAGTGATGAAAATGTTGTTATGATATTCTCATACATTGAGGGTGGAAGCAAAGTTGACACCACCTTCTGGACAGGATTTGGCAGTATACGGCAACAGTTACAAATGTTTTAATACTCTTTGACCTAGTTATTCCATTTATAGAAATATCGCCACAGGAAATAATAAATTTTTGTGAATATTAATTGAAGTATAATTAACATTAGGAAAAATACTGGAGGTAGTATAAATGTCAAATAATGGAGAAATAATTACAGTTTTGAAGGATTCGTACTAATGCAAGGAAACGTGTATACACTAGATAATGTTGAGAGAAAAAATTACGTTATAAAGCAATTACTTCAGTTATGTAAATATATACAATATATGTGTATTTAAAAATTGTCATTAAGAGTGCCATAATATGCACCAAAATATTATCAGTTATCTTTATATTATGGGATTAGAACTGATATTTTATATGTTTCAAGTTTTCTAAAATAAATGTATGTTATACAACTGTATAATTGGGGGAAAGACAGTAAAGAATGGTAAGAGTGAGAAAAGATGGGAGAAAGAGAATCAGTAAATAAGACAAAAAAGCAGCAGCTTCGAGGGAGAGGTAAAAAGCCTGGAAAATTAGTATCCTGGACACAAGTAAGGAAGAGCTTTGGTAAAATCGGGTAAGGAATGAAGAGTGTCCACTGGATTTTAAAGCGGGTAGTAGGGGTGGAAGGCAGGTTTCATTGGCTTATCAAGTGAGTGTGAAAGGAAGGGGAGGGGATGGAGGATTTCAAGAGAAGATTGGATTATAAAATGGCTGAGCTGAGCTCACTTATTGGTTGAGAGGAAGGGACCACAGAGAGGAAGATGTTAAAGATTCAGGAGAGAGGAAGGCCTAAGGGATGGAGAGGCTGGTTGTTCAGGACACCTTGAGCCGGAAGATGGACAACACTTGCTTAGAAAAGTGGGTTAGGACAGTGACAGATGCTGGACTAGTTGAGTTTCCTCTGTGATGGCTCATATTGTTTCTAAAGAAGGAGGAGACGCCAGTGGCTAAGAATTACAATGGAGCTACATAGGCAGAGTGTTCAGTCATGGAATATCAACCTCAGTGCTCTTTTGTGTACACTAACCACAGAGCATCCCCACTCCCTTGAAAGGGAAAAGGTTTCACATGTCTTCATGTCTTCTCTTTCAGAGTTGTGGAAAGTAAAAACTCGGCTTTACCAACAGGAACTATTGTACTGGCCCCTTCAGGCTGGACAACGCACTCTATTTCTGATGGAAAAGAACTGGAAAGGCTGCCTGAAGACTGGCCAGACACATTACCACTCTCTCTGGCGCTGGGAACCATTGGCATGCCAGGGTGAGTTCCTTGGGTATATTTCGTTTGTTTGATTGCTTGACGCACTAGATTTCCAAAATTTGTTCAGAACTTGGTCAGTACAAACAGACAAAACATTCTAGGCTTCAGAGCTGATTAGAGAAAATGAGGAGACTAAGAAGGGAAGACAAGTGAGTTAGAGTTAACCTTGGGACTGAAGGAAAGCGTGGGAAACTCAGGTCAGAGACCCTCAGGTACAAAGAGGAAGCGGCAGTGAGAAGCACCTTGAGGCAAGATCCCTCTCAAGTAGCTGGCAAATGTTAGCACAAAGACACCAGCTCCTTCTGTCCCTGGGAGGGTCTTAGCTTCACTCATCACTCATCTCTGCCTCCATTTTCAGAATTTAAAAAGAAAAAGCGATATTTAACCTGACTTGGCTTTTCTATATATGTCTCCTTCCTCACTTTTTCTTATACACATCTGAGTTTCCTGAGGAGTAAGGGGACGTAAATTTTAAGTAACTGAAATGAATCACAAGTATGGTTGTACAGTCACTCAGCTTGGCACAGATTGAAAATATTCAAACGTTTCTTGGCCTCAGGAAGTTCTTCGTATCCTTCAGGAAGACTCGTGGTCACTTCCTCTTGTGTCTACTCTCCAAGTCCCAGCTGCACTTTGGACCTCGAGTTTTCTTCTGTGCCTTAGAGAAGCAAGGTCAATTGAATTCCTTTTGGAGTCTCCAGAACTTTCTAGCCTGGAATTCATTTATTTCTGTTCTCTCATTAAGTTGTCTGATATTTTCTTTCTTCCTACTTCTCTTCTTTTTTCTTTCTTCCATTCACTCTCCCTCTTTCTTTTTCATGCTTTGAAGGATTTCTAAAGAATGAAATAGAAATGTATACCTCAAATAACCTTTAACCAGTCCCATTACAAACCGAGTTCATTTTCCACTCAGAATTTGAACTCCTTGGAATTGCTGCAGCCAAGAGACTTCATTGTGAAATTAAAGGATGCTTAATACCTTGTTACATTAAATTTTTTATTTTTTTATTTTTTTTAGGCGAGGCAACTCTTGATTGATCTCATAGATTGCAAAGTTGCAAGGAGTTTGTCAGCTTACAATCCCTTATTTTAAACCTACAGCACATGGTCTTCCTATGTGGTTTCCCATCCAATACTAACCTGGCTCGACCCTGCTTAGCATCCGAGATCAGACGAGATCGGGCTTGTTCACGGTGCCATGGCCATAGACTGTTGAATTAGTGGGCACTGAACAGAATTTCAGCACCTCTCTGTCTTTCCTGCCTGCCCTGCACCATCTACCAGTGGTGGCTATTTCCCTCACCTTCTTATGCCACCCATATGACACCTACCTTGTTATGCCATCCTTCTTTCTAAATTGAGCCAGGTGTTAAAGGGGAGGGATGAAGGTGGATGTGAGGAAACCTCAGAGCAAGACTCCCATGACTTAGTTGGAGAGAAAGTAATTGCAAAATATTAGGAGATCCTGACTTCTAAAACAGGATAATTTCTTCCTTCTACATATTTTTTATACATCTGTTCCAAATCCATAAGAAGTGCACTTTTACTTGAAACAACCAACTTTATACCAGTTGTTCTCAATGATTGAGGGGGAGTAGTTATGATATACTGGTTTCTAGCCTCCTCTCCTGACACAACCCCCGTCCTTTGATAATTCCTGCCATTACAAGCTGCTTATCAATGGGATAGATTGATCCTTTAAGAATACTTCTGATACGGACTATACCAGAAGATAAACTTTGAAACCTAGTGGTGTATTTAGTTATCCAAGCTTCACTGATTTCACACTCCTCTGAAGTATTATTTCCTTCAGTAGGATCTCTCTTTACTCAGCCGAATTAGAATTCAAGTGTTTTGCTCTCCAGCCTGTTCATTTTATTAAGTCTTGCTTAGTCCAAAGTATATCTTTAATTTCCCTCTAAAATTTCTTAATTGTTGACTTCCATCTTCATCTTATTTTTAAAAAGAAGTAATGTGTAGAAAAGACCTTATGTATCTTAGGTCGATATGTCTAATTGAGTACGTTGGGAGGAGAATTTTCATTGTCATGAGTGGCATGACACGATTAGAAAATGTTCCCTCTGCTTCTCTTTTGCGCTAAGGGTAACTTGCCCAGCACACTCTGGTATCAGCATTCATTAAGGCAGTAGCTCTCAGTTGCTAATATTCATAAGAATCACCTGGAGTCTTTAAAATTCAGATTCCACATCCTAGCATTCCTGAACCAGTGACTCTGTGGTAGTACCTGCGAATCTAAATTTTTTATAAGCTTTCCAGGTGATTCCGAGGCAGGGAGTGCTCCATCCATCTTTTGAAAAACACTGGGTAACGGGATTATTAGTTATTTGGGCCCTTAGAAAAAGTGGTGGCTGTGCCTTTCCCTGCATTCCTTTCAACGCTTAACTCTCATAGACTCCCACATATAGTCAGAGGCCGAGTAAGTTTAAGTCATAGATTCTATTTTACTTAGAAATAACTTTGCATGAGTTTGTCTGAAAATTTACAAGGGTCTTAATAATCACCATAATGGGTATATATTTCATTGCCTCAGACATAGGGGTACAAAAATATAACTTAAAAAATTTCTACTACTACACTTTAATTGCTCATTTTGGCTGATATAGTGAAATAAAACCTTAGTTAAGCTCAGTGATTTCTCATATCACTTGAAGTTTCCAACTTAGATTTTCCTTCATCTTCTCCCAATAGTTCCAAAGGCTAATGTAAATTCAGTGTAGAGTGGGAGAACAACATCTTGATCTTAATCTCGACTTGTCTCCTGCTCAAAGTGTAACTTTTCCCATTGTGTCCTCAGCCACATCCCTTCCCAAACTGTCCACTGACGTATGATGGTTTCTTTACCCAATCCCCATCAACACTGTCCAAGCTGGCTCTTTGAAGTCCTAGTAGTTCTTTCCCTACAAGCTAAATTCAACACTCCACTTGGGGTGAGATAGGGAAATTTCCAAAGTTCTTTCTTAACTCTTTGGTGTCATGCAAAATTCAAGGTGATTCTCTCTGACCCTCGCAAGCCTAGACACCTCTTACCATTATATGTGATAGCTGGCACCGTGATGACACATAGGCTTTCTCCATGATACTTGCCATCTCCCTAGGACTGACATGGAAATGAGGTATAAGCTCTGCATTCTTAGATACACTTAGTGTAATCGGGACCCTTCTTTTTTCACTCCTGAGGTTTGACCTGACGATGGACGGGATGCAGACCCTTTCCAGCCAATTCTTCATTCCCTCCCTAGTTCCATCTTTATTCCTAGGGCAGGTGAGGCGGTGGACCATTAGCGGCTGGTAATATTCATTTCCTGTTGTCTTCTTTTACCTAGACTCATGGCAGTGGGCTGCTGAGAAGGTCTTTGAATTATATCTGAATGAATTATAGGGGAAAGGAACAAATCTATCCACGTAACCTTAATTTTCTTTCTTCAGCCTAACAGCCTACTTTGGCCTATTTGACATCTGTGGCGTCAAGGGTGGCGAAACAGTGATGGTTAATGCAGCAGCAGGAGCAGTGGGCTCTACTGTGGGACAGCTAGCTAAGCTCAAGGTAAGTGTCTTCTTCCAGTAGCAAACATTTACTCAAAACCCATAGTGTCCACTAAGAATGCAACAGTGAACACAGCAGATCTTCCCTAGTCCCAGGGTGTTTTGAAGTTGGAGATTGAGAATGATTGAGAACTGGGGGGGAATGAGGAAAATCCTCTAGCACAGATGACCAGAATATTATTTGACAGCATTTCAGAAATCAAGTCAGGAATGGCGTCTGGCCTGAGTAGGGAGTTTGTAAGCAGTAACTAATGTTATAGTTTTTATTGAACATTTCTTGTTACAACTTAATCTCCTCTCTTTATGATTGCCCTTAACAATAGGAGGAGGGACTTGAGGTCAGCCAACCAAAACCCACTGCCCACATGGTCCCACTGCAAGTCAGCCCCGAGTGGCATGGTGATGGCTTGGTAACTAATTCCTGGGAGGTACCCAGGTCATGGAAACTTTGGCTCTGATTTGGGCAGTTATCTGTGCTCAAGAGCTCTGAACTGATGGTGGAAGTACAAGGCACCAGACAACTCAGACAAGTCTGAATATATCACATAGTGGCAATGTTCCAAGGTGATCCTTTCAAACATTCGAACTTGGCTTATCCTTTGCCAGAAGCTGGGATACAGGATTCAGGGAAAGAGTTAGGTAGAATACAGATGAGTACAGGGCTACAAGCAACAGCCAAGGATTTGGACTGGTCTCCAGTGCTAATGCGAGCTTAGATTACCAATAAGACATGAGGCTACCATAGAGGTTGCAGGAAGAATTTATTTATATGAATAAATGAATAGGAATAGATGTTGAATTTTATTAAATAACATTTCAGCATTTATTAGGATAACTTAACTGTTAATGAATAACATCAGTTTTTCAGTGTTGAACCGTTCTAGCACTTCTAGAATAAGCTTTATTTATCTATGGTATATTATGGATTCATACCTTAAGATTTGATTTGATAAGAGTAGAAATAGAATTTTTGTGTCCATATTCATAGATGAATTTGGCTTAAAGTTTTTTTGTTCGGAAATTATCAGTGTATAGTTCTGGGTTAGACTAGACTTACAAAAGGAATTAGTAATATTTCCAGTATTAAAAATATAAATTTCAAAAGTCTAATAGGACTTACCCTTTAAACTATCATTCAGAAACTCAACTGGAGATTGTCATGCTAAGAAATTTGAGCTTAATCCTTAAAGGAAAAGATAATTAGTTCTGAATTTTAGAGAAATCACTTTGTCCTTGGTAGGAGAATAGTTCATAAGGACAGAGTACTAGAGACAAGAAGTCCAATTAGGGGGCTATCGTATATTATTTAGATGAAAATTGTGATGCACTGACAGTAGAGACTGGAAGTCAAAGCTGGTTTTTAAGAATATTTGGTAAAAAATATTTGGTAATTGGATGTGCATGTTAAAAAGAAAAGCTATCCTATGACCCACATGTTAGAAAGAAAAGCTATCCTATGACCCACATGACTCAGGTTTGGTTAACTGAGTGGTATAATTCACTACAATAGAGCATAGAAGATGAACAAGTAAAAGCAAGAAAAAAAATACATTCCATTTTAGACACACTGATCATGAGGTGCTACAGGCTATCCAAGTGAAGATTCATAGATTATTGGAAATACTGATTGAGAACTCACTGAGGAAAGAGGCATGGGCTGGAGTTTATAGATGAGGGGACTATCTGCATGAAGGAGGCAGTAAGGTCGTGAGAGTAAATGAGATTATCCTTTGAGAAATTATAAGGTTAGAAGGAAAAAGGACATAGGATGGAGCTTTTGCAAAACAGTCTTTTCTTGAACCATAAGGAATGGAGGAAAGTACATGGCAGTCATAGCTTGTACAGATACATATGTGAACACAAAGCTCTTCCCCAATTGAAAGTGTACAGCGGCTCATATTCTGGTCTTCACAATACATTCAGAATACAAGACAGCTTTCTGAAGAGCTACTTTGCATGTACCAATATAATCTCTTGTCTCATCCTGAAAGTGCTTTTCAGAATGCTCTCCAGTTTCTCTCTGATTGAACAGCGTCTAGTCCAGTGCTTTGGGCCAAATCAAAAAATAAGGGGGTAGTCACCAGGAGGACTGTCTATAATATGAGTCCAAGAGCTGAGACAAAAAAATAGTCCAAGAGATAGCATGCAAGTCAATGCAAGGGAAGTGAAGCCCGAAAGTAGGGAGACAAGAATCAAATGAATGTTGTCAAGCCAGAGGGTCAAGATGAAGTTCAGATCACATCCACATAGAAAGGAACTGTGGGACCTTCAGAGGCAAGCTGAAGTTGTGGTTGGGTTGTAGGCTGGTTCAGGGACTAATTTCACTTATTTTGGTCCATTGTGCTGTCCTCATATATATGGCTCAGCACCTAGGAGGGTGTTCTTGGGGAACCTGACCGTACCAGAGTAGGAGTGTAGGTTTTGTCCATGCTTGTGGCTTAGAAATCGTTTCCACTTTTCTCCGCATTTAGGGCTGCAAAGTGGTTGGAGCAGCAGGGTCTGACGAAAAGGTTGCCTACATGAAAAAGCTTGGATATGATGTTGCCTTTAACTACAAGACAGTAGAGTCTCTGGAAGAGACTTTGAAAAAAGCTTCTCCTGATGGTTATGATTGTTATTTCGATAATGTAAGTACACCTTAGACAATTTCTGATGTGTTAACAAAGCACTATACAAGGGAACACACTTCTGGAATTTCCATCTAACATATTTGGAGAATGTACATTTGCCTTTAAAAACAAAGAGCTTTATTGAGATATAAGTCACTACTTTAAAGTGTAATAATTCAATCGTTTTTAGTGTATTCATAGGTTTTACAACCAACACCATACTCATTAACAGTCACTACCAACCTCCCCGCAAAAGTGGTCTTTTGTGACTGACTTCTTACATTGAGCATGTTTTCAAGGTTTGCCCATGTTGAAGCATGCATCAGGACTTCATTTCATCTCATGGCTGAATAATACTCCATTATATTGCTATATCACATTTTATTTATGCATTCATAAGTTGATGTGCATTTGAGTTATTTTTCCTTTTTGGACATTCTGTGTAATACTGCTATGAACATTCATGTACGAGTTTTTGAGTGGATATATGTTTTATTTCTCTTGGGTATATTACCTTCAAATGGAATTGCTGGGTCATATGGGAACTCCATGTTTAACATTTTGAGGAACTGCCAAACTATTCTGCAAAGTGCCTGCACTATTTTATATTCTTACCAGCAACAAATGGAAGTTCCAATATCCACACATCCTCACCAACACTTATGACCTCTCCTTTTGATTATTGCTATCCTAGTGAGTTTAAAGTGATCATTAAGGGATACTGAGCACCTTTTCATGTTCCTTCTGCAATTGTGTATCTTCTTTGGACAAATGTATGTTCAAATCCTTTGCCCATTTTTCAGTTGAGTTATTTGTTGAGTTATAAGACTTTTTCATACATTCTGGAGTTCCTTATAAGGTAAAATCAGTTATTGGTATTCCTGGGAATTATATTCTATAAAGTCACCACAGGCACTAAACCATTATTGCTTTTAGGAAAAGCATATACGTACGGGTACATATCTCACGTAGATTAAAATTTTAAATCCTAAAAGTAACTCTTCCTTTGGCTTCCATTTTCTTTATTTTACAGAAGAGGATAGGAGGTTCAGAGAACTGTCATGTAACTTCCCTGAGGCTGCCCCACTAACTAATTCTCTCAGAGTTGGGAATCATACCCCATCCAACTGTCCCCAGAGCCAGAGCTTCTTGAACTACACTGCACTGTTCCCTACCATCTTCACCCTCTGGTAATATCATATGAGAGCTGAAAAAAGAAGGCAGAGCCATGGTCCTCTTTGACTTTAGCTAGGAACCTTGCATCTCTTTCGCTGCTGTGCACATGTCTGCAAGTGACCTGGGAAAGCTCTGTGAGTGTTGATTCTGCAAGTGACCAGGGAAAGCACTGTGAGTGTTGATTTGAGGGTTATAAATTTTAACAAGTAGTCCATGTCGCAAATACAAAATCCACTGATAATGAGGATTGGCTCTATATGGTTTGCAAAGAAATATTTTCTCCTATTCTGTTGCTGTCTTTCACATTTCTGATGCTGTCCTTTAAAGCACAAAATTTTCAATTTTGATGAAGTCCAATTTATTTTTTCCTTTTGTATCTTGGACTTTTGGTGTCATGTCTAAGACTACCCAGAGTCATGAAGATGTACTCCTTTTTTTCTTCTGAGAGCTTACATTTAGGTCTACGTTGTGTTTTAAGTTAATTTTTATGTATAGTGCAAGGAGCGGTCCAGTTTCATTCTCTTTCATGTAGGTATTCATTTCTTTTTACACCATTTATTGAAAGGACTCTTTTCCCCCATTGAATTGTTTTGGCACTCTTGTCAAAATTGATTGAATATAAATGTGAGGGTTTATTTTTGGACTCTCAATTTAATTCTATCAATCTATATTTCTATTCTCACATTGTCTTGATTAATAAGTTTCAGAATTGAAAAATGTGAGTCCTCCAACTTTGTTCTTTATATGCCATTTGAGTACTTTTTCATAATTTAAGGGCAATGCGATTATTGAACTGATGAGAGAACCTCTCAAAATAAGGAAGTAAAATTTATAAGTTATATAAAGTATGTTCCTACAGTAAAAAGGTAAAGCCCACTTTCTAACGTCTATTTCGTCCTGAAATTTTCTGCACTATTGTTCTAATGCAGTCAGTTTTGTTGCTGCTAAAACAAGCAATGTGAAATGAAGACTGTGACATAATGATTCTCTTGAATCTTCCAGTGTTTAGATTTTTATTTATTTATTTATTTATTTTTTGGTGCGGATTAGGTAGGTGGAGAATTTTCAAACGTTGTTATCTCCCAGATGAAGAAATTCGGAAGAGTTGCTATGTGTGGGGCCATCTCTACATATAACAGTACTCGCCCACTTCCTCCAGGTAATGCACTCATGCACATGGTTACAGAGGCAGGAAGACTAGACAGGGAGAAGATTCACAGATATGGGATGAAAATATTATAAATATTTTAGTGACTGTCAAAATATTTAAAAGATTTCCTGATATTCTTGATGGAAAGGTATTTATTAAAATAAAAATTTATACTTTCATATATTGGTGCTAACTCAGCTGGTATTAGATTTTGTTACAGAGAAATAACAAGATCTAAAAATGTGGAAGAAACACTTACAGTTATTAAAAGTTTTAGTTTTTTGCCTTTTGGTTCCTCCAAAGCTATAAAAGGACAGCCATGATTTGATTTAGAAACAGAACACCTTGGTCTATCTGGTAAAATGTTAGGGTTCTTCAGGATATTCGGGATATTGCTGGAGGTGTAGGGATGCATAGAGGGGGACTTCGGGTGGGTGAAGGGAAAAGCAGGCTGCCATTTCCTTCAGAAAGTTGTGGACAGTGCTTCCTAGGATAGTGGGACATCCTGGCCTCACCAAACTGACAAATCCACTAAAAGGGAAGGAGCATACATTTTTGCTTTTTCTGTGATTATCCTCCTTTGGTTTTCTCTGTGCCTTGCCATGTCCTCTGTCCCCCACATCTCTACTTTCTTATGCTCAGAACACCCCTTCTCACGTCCATACTCACAGTGGTCTAAAAGCAGTATCAACTGGAGAACTATACTCATTGGTTCCCCATCTCTGACAGATGTGGTACAGACCTCCTGCTTTCCAGATGTCGAGATAGGTGGTGGAGAGGACCAGCGACTCTTTAAACGCTATTAGTGTCAGCCTCAAAACAAAGACAGGTCTTCTGAACAACTCATACAGAGTTCTGCTCTGCTGTAACAATCCTACGCTTTTGGTGACATTCCCAATATAACTGTCATCCAAAAAAAAAAGGACACTGAACAAACAGGAAATCCAAATTATTATCAGGATGAGGTAACCATAAATAGATTTTTCCTTCTATGATGGTCTGGACTCATGGGACTGAAACCTCACAGCCCTGCTAGTCGACAACAAACAGCTGCACTGGGACAGGTGGGTGAGAGTAGAAGGCACTGAGGAAGGACAACCTGTATGTTCCCTCTTCACCTGTGAAAAATCAAAGACATCACCTTCTCTGAGAGGGAAACCCTCTTGGGTCACTCAGCGTCTTATTTTTAGGGACCTTTTTTCTCCCTATATTTTCCCAGGTGATACTAAGCTAGATTCAATGGGAAATCTTCTGCTTGCCAATGAAGCAAAGCTCCAGGATGTATTATCCTGGTCACAGTTCAACGAGGTATAGCCCAAAATTTTGAATCCAGTAACTTGATTGAGTCTTTTAAGCAGTTAATCTTTGGAAATCCAGCTGCTCAGAAAGGTCTTTAAGACGTCAGCTGGCCTTGAACATTCCATGTTAATCAGATAGGATTCTGCCGTGCCTCTGATCTCTAGAAATTCTAACATATTTCACTGTTAGGATAGCTCAGAGGCAAGTAATGATTTCACCCCACTTTTATGCCACATTCGTTTTTTGTTCCCAAAAAGAAACCCACATTCCCATCAGAGTGCACAAGCCCAGAAACAGTATTTCATCCTCTTCCAAGATGAGTCAATAAAGATTCCAGTCTTTAACCCAAAAAGAAATATGGTTTCTGTGGGTCTTCTGAAGAAGCCCTCTTTCTGCCAGATCAGTCTAGCATTTCGATATATCACTCTTTTATGTCACCCTCATGTCTCACTCATTTTGCATCACTTTCTTCTAATTCAGAACAAAGCCCAATTTTTCTGACTGCTGATGTAACTTTCTTCAAAGTAGCGAGTGAGAACTTGCAGCTTGAGTGATGCCAGTTATCAAAAATGCTGAAAATAGACTCTGCCACTCAGCTTGGCTCTTCCAGCCCTGGCTGGACCTGACTTCCTTGAACTTCAGGTGTCATTCCCTCTGTTTTTGGTCACTAAAGATCCTTGGGAAAAAACGCCAGGCAATGAATACCACCGTTTCTCTCTCACACAGAAGAGTACTGCCTTACAGGCTGCAGGGTAGCCTCATGCTTTTTCTAGGCCAGTGGTTCTCAAAATGTGAGCCCAGGACCAGCAGCATGTGCATCTCCTGAGGACTTGTTAGAAATTCAAATTCTTGGGACCTGCTCCAAAGCCTCCATCAGATATTAGGGGAGGGGCCCAGCAATGTCCTTTCACAAGCCTTCCATGTGATGCTGATACCCACGACAGTATGAGACCTACTGTTCAGGCTAACTCTTGGTACCCCGAAATGGCGAGGACAGAGGCAGGTATGACATTCCTCAGCAGTGCAGAAATGATTCCATATGTTACCTTCAGGACTTCTTTCTGTTCCGTAGAACTGTTGGGAAGCTTTTGGTTGACCTTGTTTCTGGTAGATGATGGGTGAACATTGCCTAGCTGCCTGGCATTGCAAGGATTCCGGGTGTATTTCCTACTGCTGCTGTAACAAGTCAACACGAACTTTGTGGCTTAAACAAACACAAATCTATTACCTTATAGTTCTGGAGGTCAGAAGTCTAAAATGCAGGGCTGCATTCCTTCTGAATGCTCAAGAAGAGAGTCTGTCTCCTTGCCTTTTCCAGCTTCTAGAGACTGTCTGCATTTCTTGGTTCATGGTTCTGTCTTCCATCTTCAAAGCCAGCACAGAGAGATTTCTCTCTCTGATCTCTGCTTCCATCATCACACATTTTTTTCCCAATACTGACTTTTCTGCCTCTTTTTCTCTTGCAAGACCATTGTAATTGTATTGGGCACAGCTGTATAATACACAATAAACTCACCATCTTGAGGTTCTTAATCACTGGCAAAGTCCCTTTTGCCATGTAAGATTCCATCTTCACAGGTTCTGGGAATTAGGAAATGGACATCTTTGGGGGCCATTATTCTGCCGTCCACAAAGTGCATGTTAATTTGTGGGTAGCCCCTTGGATCAGAAAGAGTGGAGGAGACAGAAGAGAAAACTTTGCAACAGTCATGTGACTTCCATGGCTACTTCCCTGGACCCCATTGCCAAATGTGCCCTCCTCTTCACAGGCCCGCCCCCTGTGGATATTATCCTTCAAGAAATCCGCATGGAAGGGTTCATCGTCACTCGCTGGAAAGGAGATATCCGCCAGAAGGCTCTGAATGACTTGCTGAAATGGGTCGCAGAGGTAAGTAAGGGGCCCCAGAGCCACTCCCTCCAAGTGTGTACTAGGTCCCGTTCCCTTTTGACACTGCAGACTTCATTTCCACTGCCAATACAGGGGTATCTCACTACTCCCCGTTTTATAACACAGTACTTGGAGGTGTTGTCTACAGTCACTGCAGTTCCTCTCATTCCATTCTTTCCTAAATCCACATATCAGGCTTTTGCACTGGCCATGGGCTTCTTTTCTTCTCTATCTACACTCTCTCTAGCCCTTAGCTCATCCAGGTTCATGGCTTTAAATATCGATAAGTTGACAGCTCCTATGTCTGTCTCCCACCTGGACCTTTCCGCTCAGCTCCAGGCTTCTTGACAGCTGCAATGGACACGTGATACATCTTCAACTTAACATGTTGAAAGTTAAATGTTTTGATCTTTCTTGCCAAACCTGCTCCATACAGAGATCTCACCCAACTCAGTTATGGCACTCCTACCCTTTTAGTTGCTCAATCTGAAAACCTCAAATTCCTCTTTGATTCCTTGCTCTCTCTCTCTTTTTTTATGCACATATCTAAACTTTCAGGAAATTCTAGAGGCTCAACTTTCAAAACACATAGAGAATCCAACTCCTCCTCCTTCCTCCATGGCCATGGCCCAGGTCTAGCCACCATCTTGTCTGGCCTGGATGTGGCAGTAGCCTCTAAGTGGTCTTCCACCTTTGTGTCCATACAGACAGTTCTCAACACAGCAGCCAGAATGAGCTTTTAAAGCATAACACAAAGCAGTCATTCTTATACTTAAAACCCTTCAAAACTCCCCATTTACCTTAGAATAAAACCTATAAGGCTGTACACAATCTGGCCCCCATTACCCCTATAATTTCATTTCTTAATGTTTTGCTCACTTTGCTCACTCTTCTCTGTCCCTCACCTCACCTCTCCGCCCCTCTTTCATGGCTTAATATCTCACCAACTTCACATCTTTGCAAAAAAAAAAAATGCTATTTTAATGAGGCAGCTTTTAAAATGACCCTATTGCAATCCCCCTTCATTCTCAATCCTCATCTTACTTTATAGTAATTATCATCTTTTAACATATATCATAATTTACTTCTTTATTATATTTATTGCCCATCTCCCTTCCATGAGAGTGTAATCTCCATGAGGGCAGCAAGTTTCAGGCATTTTATTTTTTTTAGGCGAGGCAGCCCTTGGTAGACCTCACAGATTGCAAGGACTTTGTCAGTTTACAATCCCTTATTTTTTATTTTTTATGCCTACAGTACCTGGTCTTCCTAAGTGGTCTCCCATCCAAATACTAACCAGGCCCAACCCTACTTAGCTTCCGAGATCGGGCTTGTTCAAGGTGGCATGGCCGCAGACACATGCATTTTGTTTTTTGATGTATCCTCATCACCTAGACGAGTGCCTGAACCAGTGTAGGTATTACATGAATATTGTCGAATTAATGAATGTTAGAGGAGCATATATTTGTGCCATGGCTCTTCCGGTCATACATTGGAATCCCCTTACAGCTATGCCTTTAGATCCAGAGGAAGAAGCCATCCTTTTGTCCTGGGCTGTGATCATTTCTCCCACCAGAACCACAGAGTTTTAGTCAACAGAAATCTGAATAGCCACAGGGTATTATTTTAGTTTCAGACGGGAGACGTGGTATCACACTTCCTAATTCCTGGCTTTATGATCATTTCCCCAATTCAAAGAAAAATGATTCCTCCTGTGGCCACCACTGGAGGTTGCCCTTTTCCCCAGTCTAACAGTTGGAGTGCTGGGCTGGGCTCTTTCCAGGGAGATGGGAAGAGCTGAATTATTTTTAAGTTCCCAGTGTGTAGCCTCTTTGTACCTATTGGTGAAATTGAAGCTAGCACTTCCACGATCATAACTGACACCAGGAAACCGCTGTGCTGGTGTCTCCAATGCCTCTGAGAAAGGGAACCTAATTATAATTGTGAGTAGCTAGTGAGTTGGTCTAATTTCTCTCTCATCTACTTTTTTTTCTCATCTCTGCCCCTTTTTATAAATATACTTCAAATCTTTGAGTAGTTTAGATTTACAGAAAGATCACAGATAGTACAGTTTCTATATATTTCATATCCTATACACTAATTACCCTGTTATTAACATTTCATATTAATATTCATCCTATACTTTTTACATTTAAACTGGATTGTAACTTTCAACCCCGTCTAGTGCTTTGCCTCTTCAAGAGCAGGAATGAGCTTGGGCTTTCTAGTCAAGGGTTCAAATCTCAGCTTCCTTACTAACTAGTTGAGTGACCTCAAGGAAATGATCCCTCCATAAATCCATAAATGGTGTTAAACCATCACTGGAATATACTAGGGGACAAAAATGGTATCAAATAACTCAGGTCTCCATATAAGGCTCCTTAAAAAAAAAAAACCTGAACATGTGAATTAGTTCCACTTAGTAGCCTGTGCCTTGTAGCAAAAGAGAATGAAAAACCTTCCCCATTAAGTGATCCCTTCCCTCCCAACACTCCTAAATGAATGTTAAGCACATCTTGAAAGAATCTTCGCTTGAAGGGAAGAGGAATCACTAGAGTGCCATGGTATTTACATTTCCTGAACAGGCTTTGCCTCTCAGGGGTCAAAGGGAGGCAGTGAAGCTCCATCATTGGAAGGATGAAAGCAAATAATACCCTGAAGGGTGTGCCTTTCTCCATCTCCTTCCACCTCTCCTGAGATCAGTACATCATTAAATTATAGATCAGTAAATTATACATTTCTATATAATTTACTTAGAGATTGCTTAATCACTTCCTTATGACATTACCCCTATTGTTGTACTGGGATCTGACGCCTATTAAATTCTTTTGTGTACTTTGTAATATTCTACATACACTGTATGTGGATCATACCCCCCAAATGACTGTAAGTTCACAGAGCACTAGACCATGATTATAGTTCCGAGTGTCCTATGATGTACCTGATAAATTTAGAATATGATATTAGTCTTTTATATTTGTTTTCATACAGGGCAAAATCCAGTACCGTGAATATGTCACTAAAGGATTTGAGAACATGCCAGCTGCATTTATGGGAATGCTGAAAGGAGATAATGTGGGAAAAGCAATTGTGAAAGTGTGAAAACAGTGGGGTCTAGAAATCATTTCAACGATTACTTAATTTCTTTTTAATCATTTAGTAAAAATGCCTACTGCCTTCATTATCTAAAAATCAGTGACTGTAACAAGTCTGATCTACCTAATAAAGTGCATTTAAGTAGTATGTAATTGGCAACAGAGAATGAAAATTTCATATTGAACAGCCAGTCACCTCATTACAGTACCTTCTGAGTTATAATTTTTTAAAAAATAATGACCTTGAAGTGCAAAAGTTAACTGCTCTGTGACCTTGAACTTCTGATTTTTTACCTTTAAAATAAGGACAGTCCATATGTTTCATATACCCATTATTTATTTATTTATTTAAAACACCAGCATGATGCCTGACATATATTAGCTACCTCCCTGCAGAAATTGGTGAATTTAAAGTCAAGATTACCACCCCTGTTACTTATGATTACATGAGAAATAGTCACTGCTAACATACCAGAGGTCTTGGGGAAGTCCACCCTATTCCTCTGCAGGTGAGTCTAATAACACGACAGATCAAGGAAGCAATCTACCATTTACATGAGTTACAAAAGAGCACACAGGACTATATATAAGTCTACCAAAATGTGTAATATTCACATGAAGAAAGCTTTAAAACATTACTGAGAAACACAAAAGACTTGAATATGTGGAAAGGTACCATGCTCTTGGACAAGGAGATTCAGTATCATACAGATGTCAATTCTGCTACCAAATAGGGAAGGGTTAAATTGTAATACAGTGAAAAAAAAAATGAGAGCTAAAAGCGTGTGTGTGTGTGTGTGTGTGTGTGTGTGTGTGTGTGTAAAATCTGTGCGAAGATGTGATATATGGTGTGTTTCCAAGGAAGAGAACTGAGGAGTGCCTGAAGGACAAGCAATAAGATAAAAATTTTACACTGTATGACCTTTTATACTTTCTGAATTCTGAATCTTACAAATTATTCACTATTGCAAATGCAACTTAAAAAGTAATAGTCCTTGCCCTTTTGCATCCCCTTCCCATATGTCAGAAATAAAATGTGTGTGAGATAAAACTCAGGAAATCGTGGGGTTACCCCTATGACTGGGCACCACTGACATTTTTAACTCTCAAACCTGTCTACCTTGAATCTCCAGCAATTTATCAATTACATTTTTACCCTTTTTCTGTTTAGAAAAGAATGCAGCTCACTGTCAGCATTCATTTAATATGCATAGGAATGCTGTGTTTTCTAGGACTTGACATTTTCAGCAATTGACCTACTAAAAACAATGCTATAAACAGAATGATGTCATTTGTTTCCAAAGACTATCACTACACTAGAGCAACACGAAAATAATAAAAGCGACATTTCATGGCAAACTGTGGGTAAGATTGAGACTGTAATCCGTGTTATTTCAGGGTAAATGCTGCAGCCACAAGCACCACTGTTGAGTATTCTTGTGGCAAACGGTAAAAGTGTTCCATTTTCCTACCCTGGTACTGGTTTCCACAGGTTTCTGCCCTTGGCCTTCTGCTCCAGTAACCAGCGATTCTTTGTATCTGCCTGTCTGCCTCACCAGCTTTGAGGGCAGCAGTTTGCCCTGTGACAGTTCTTTGCCATATCTAAATAGTTATTGCCTTTTAAATTCATTAAACTCTTTTCCTATTAGGACAGAGTGACAGCTGCCAAATGCGACACATGCTGGACCAGAAACCAAGAGTCAAGAGCATATTTTTTAATTTTGATAATGTCTCTTTGATGATTTGTGCTTTTAGTTTTTCACCTAAGAAATCTTCCCCTAGCTCAAGATCCTGAAATTTTTCTCTGATAAATTATTCTAAAATTTTTTACAGTTTTAACTTTTATGTTTGACCTGTGATGGAGCAGGGACTGACTGCAGACAGACAAGAGAGAATTTTAGGGAGTGATTTTAATATTCTTTTGTAGTGACGGTTAAATAAGGGTAGATACTTACCAAAACTCATGAACTGGCACATTTAAATGTATGCATCTTATTGTATGTAAATTATATCTCAATAAAGTCACTTTTAGAAAAGAAGAAAAATAGGTCCAATATAAAATGTAGGCCACGAGACATGAGCTTGCTTGCTACCAAATTGCTGGGACTTCTGGCTGGCTTGGACAAAGTACAATAAACAGTCAAAGGAAAGCGAAAGTCTATAAGGTTCACAACCACCGGATACGTACTTTGTGAGAATGCCTCCCATGTGGCTATTAATATATATATTTTTTTCAGCTTAAGAGACAAGAGAAACACATATCTTCATGTCTCCTCCACTTTCATCTATATCTCTTTCTGGAATTTATTTTGGTCCCAATAGCAAGATAGGTAGCCATCCATCTTTATTTTGCCCAAGTTACAAGCCAGTTTTTCTAATACCATTGGGGAAATAATCCATCTTTCCTCCATTGACTTGAAATAGATCTTTAATACGTATTCTATTCATAGATACTTGGTTCCATATCACCTGTTTGATTGATATTTGCATCTTATTATTTTGCCACTAATGTGAATAGAAATTTTTTCTTACTACATCTTTGATTGCTTATTGCTGGAGTTTCAGAACATTTTTAAGTACACTTGACTATCAATCTATGCACGATTTATGCATTTTTGAAATAAAGTATTAAAGAAAACAATGCTCTTTTAATACAGTATTTTGGATTAATACGTTTAAAATTCTTAGAGCCACATTGTTTTAGTCTGATGCTTACAACATAGTTCAGAACTACTGCCAGGTAGCTAATTGGACTTAATGTGATACAATTCATTGCATCAAAAAATGTGATTTTTGCCAGCATGTGATATTTTACAATTTAGGCATTCTGAGTTTATGTTCTGTGAACTTGTGTATATCTCAGGCATATGTTTTTCAGTGATGTCTTGACAGTAAAGGGACAGTCATCATGCCATAGACATTCCCAGATGAAGAACCAGGCAGGATATCATCATCAACAGCTTATTACCAACCCAAGTGAAAAGTTAAACAAGATTTACAGTGTTTCTAATTTTAAGGTAAAGAATTATGCCTTTTTTTCCTCTCAAAAATCATTCAAAACAACACGGAGCATAAGAAACAAATATACAGATTCTACTTTAAGAAAAATTTAGAGAAACTAGTGGGGTGGTTGTAATAAACACAATAGACAAATAACAAGTGATGGCAAAGAGGTGAAAATCAGTTTTACCAATTACTCATACATTGCTGGTGGGAATATAAAATGGTGTGGATGCTTTGGAAAATAATTTGGCGGTTTCTCGAAATGTTTTAAATACAGAGTTACCATATGAACCAGCAATTTCACTCATAGTTATCTACCCAGAACTGAAAACCTACGTCCACACAAAAACTTATCCACAAGTGTTCATAGCAGCACTATTTATGATAGCCAAAAGAATAACCCAAATGTCCATCATGTGATGAATAAATAAAATGTAGTACATCCATACAATGGAATATTATTCAGTTATAAAAGAAATGAAGTGCTGATATATGCTATATGAATACATCTCAAAAACATGCTAAGTGAAAGAAGCCAGACATAAAAGGCCACACATTATATGATTCCATTTTATGAAATGTCCAGAACTGGAAAATTGAGAGACAGAAAATAGAAAAGTGGTTGTCGGAGACTGGGGGCAGGGAAGAATGAGGAGTGATAGCCAATAGGTATGAAATTTATTTTGGAGGTTATAAACGTATTCTTGAATTATATAATGGTGATGGTTGCACAACTCTGTAACGGAAAACCACTGAATTGTATGTACACTTTTGAGTAGCTAAATTTTTGCATCATTACTTCTGATAGCCAAAGTATGAAGACAACACAAGTGTCTGCCGACAGATAAAGAAAATGCAGTATGTTTATATGTGCATCTATATGATAAAATACTATCCAGTCTTTGAAAAGAAGGAAATTCTGTCATTTGTGACAATATGGATGAACCTGAAAGGCATTATGCTAAGTGAAATAAGCCAGAAAGATAAAAGACAAATACTGCATGGTATCATTTACATGTGGCATCTCATAGAAACGGTCTGTAGGTGGGGAAAATAGGGAGAGGTTGGTAAAAGGCTACAAACATAGTAACTATAGTTAATAACACTGTATTATATAACTAAAACTGAGAGTAGAATGTAAATGTTTTCATACACAAAAAAGGATAGCTGTGTGAGGTGATGGATGCGTTAACGCAGTTGGGGGGGAATCTTTTCACAATGCATGTGTATCAAATCATCATGGACACCTCAAACATTTTAGTTTTGTCAGTCATACCTCAATAAAGCTGAAAGGTGAATTTTATCTCAATAAAGCTGATATAAAACATTGAGACACGTGTAACCTCAAACAATATACTAAGCCATACTGTTTAGAGGAATTTTTATTGACTGTGTTAAATAGGAGTAAAGGGCACAACTGCCCTCTGGAAGAGTACTGATAAAATCTGGAAAGATTTGGGAGGTGGAAACATCAGGTACTCTGGAAGTGGTGAGGTAGAAATTGGCTAAAGACAGTACTTGAAAATGTGCATAAAGATCAGTTCAAGCCCAAGATGCCACTTCTACCTTGCATGGTTAGGTGATTATCCATCCCTCCATACCACCACAGAAAACTGAGGTGTCGCCTTTCACCAAATGCAACTTGTAAAGGCTTTCAACTTGGGTACCCTAGCCCCGGAGGAGGGTGGAAATAAGATGAGAGGCCAAAAATAGATTAAGAAGTCTGTGTAAGCAGGGTGAACTCAAATTCCCATCCCGCCATGCAGCTTTCTTCTGCCTACTCCCCAACAACCAGGTTTATAGGTCCTGCAAGATTAGAAGGTCCTTCTAGAGAAATTACACTGTACCAAGAATGATTCTAACAGACACTGACATTTAGGGTTCCAAAGGCAAAAAATAAGTGAACACCCAGTCACCCTACAAACATCTGCTGCTCCATGTACTCAAGCTTCTAACAGAGGCCCTGGACGTTGAGCTGGACACTGACCAAATCAAACTCTGAATTGTCTCCTTGGGGGAAATAAAGTGTGCCTTATGTGTAGGATGAATGGTGTGGTGATCGGAAGGATGGCGTGTGGCAGAAGCAATCTATGTGCACATGGTGAAGGAAGACTGCATTTCCCAGCCTCCCTTGCAGTTAGGTCACAGGTGTGGTTCCCTAAAAATTTAAATATCCTGGGAAACCCCTGTGAGTTCACCTCATTACACTGGGACACACTGGCACCCAGTTGGGACCCATAGTTTGAAGCTGTCTCCAGGCCAGTGGTTAGAAACACTGTATGACACTCTGGTTCTTGCTTTCCCTGCCTCTGGTATCTTGGAAGTGGTATGTTCCAGATGGCATTGGTACAAAATATTCGAAAGCAATAAAATTTTAAAAGGATGCTGGGAAATAAACTTTTATTGAGTTAAGCCACTTTGATTTTTTAGGGGTCACAGTGCCTAGCATTGCTTACTCCAACTCTGTACTGTCCAATATGATAGTCATCTAAGGCTACTGAGAACTGAGAATATGGATAGTTCCACATTTAAGATTAAAAAAAAAAACAAAGCACAGTAAACATTTTTTTCCATTAAACACAACTTTATTGTTTTGCTAGAACTACAATTCACTTCAACTGTTGTATCATATAGGACATTGCTGATGTGTTGTAATACTTGTATAGAAACGTGCATTATTTCTAGTATTACAGATAAATATTTCACCAATCTAGTCAGCATCAACAGACTGATTCAGTTCAGATGATTGTCTTCTATGCACCAAAGCAACATCACAATGTGTTTACTTGGATATTTTATGTACACAGTACAAGTTAACAAATACCTATGCAGACAGCACGAGTTATAGCACTATGTATGTAAATCATAATCACAAACTAGGATACTGACTACTTTAATTATAATTAAATTTTCTAGGGTAAAAAAATACAGGAAAATATTTTTAAATTTTAAATGAAGGCATATTACTGGGGCAAAATTCAGTGCAATACAGAAGCTGGTACCACAACTAGTACAGTAAAGAGAGAACAGTAGAAGAGGGTATAGTGCACGTTCACTGATGAATGGCAATTGCAATTTACTGCGGGCAGAGCAACATGAAAAAGCTATCTGCAGTATACCAGTGTTAAAGATACTACACTAGACAATATTTAAAACAATCCCTAACATTTAGTCGTTTTTCAGCAACGATGTAGTGAGTCTGGTAAATATTCTAACAGTCAAAAAAGAACCCATGAAATCAATCATGTGAAAACTAAATTTCCAACAAAAGAATTTAAAAAATGTTTAACAGTATTTGAGTTTGTAAACTTGGACAGCTATAAACTGGTTTGAATTCTTGCACACAGACAAAAAAAGAATCTTAGATGGAGAGATAATCAAAAAAAAAATTAGGGTGATTTAGTTAGAAATTTATGAGAAAAAACTTTAAAAGACATTTTTAAAAAACTGAAAATTTCAATTAATTTTGCTTACAGAATACAAGAAGTTCCTAATAATATCAAAGATTAATTGATTCAAAATTTAAAAGTTCTACGAATTCCTCTTTAGCATTAGATGAGTCATGTAACATAAGACACTACCCAAAGAAAACTAGGTATTCTGTCTCTAAGAATATCTAAATTTACAAATAAATGTCAATTCATTGTCCAAAAACTCAAACTCATGACACATATTTCTGACAATTTTCCATCTGTCAAAGAATTTCAGTGATAGAAAAATTCATTTCCATCATAAGAATGGGATTCCAACTATCTTAAGTCAAAAGACAGATATATTGGGATTTTAAAGCAAGAGAATGATGTTTCCCTCATTGCTCTGTTCCACTCTAATACTAAAAAGATTTGTGCTCCATTTCTGAAGTAGACTCCAAAAAAGAGTCATGAACACAGATGTTAAAATTCTTCAGTATATACGTATAAATACTATAAAATAATCATTTCCAGTTTATTGTTGAAGTTTATTGTGGAATTGTTGAAGATGTTCCTTGGTTGAGTTAAAAAGAATTTTACAAAAATTTCCTGTATTAGTAATTCCAACTTAACATTTTCTTGAAACGAAAAGAATGACTGCCTAACAATGAATAATCTAAGACAAAAAGGGGCAGTGTGATTCATGTTTCTCCCTAATATCACACCGCACAAGAATGAGCTAAAATTTGAAGGTCGTCAGAATGGAAAAACAGTACAATCTACTTACTGCAAAAATGCAGTTAAAATTAAAACATTTCATAAAAGTAAAAAATGAGTTTACACATTTTTGTAACATCAATTTGCAAATTAGCTACAAAAAAAAAAAAGAGAAATGTGAAGAATGGTTTGTTGATATTGATAAGCTTAGTTTTGTTTCCATTTAGGCAGCCTTGCTAAATTTCATGTTAATTATACTGAGTTGACAGTCAGTGAATTTACTTAAACACAGCTTTGAAACTGATAATGCTGCTGCTCCAAAATCAAATCAGTTCTAATAAACAGATGAGTGGTTCTGTCAATGTGGATGTAAATATCAAAGAAAAATCATTTTTTGATATTTGATCCAATCACTGGAATTTAGGTATGTTTATATCAATCTACTTTTCAACTCTAAGTTTTCTAAATTTATATATGGATTCAGTATTTTAAATGAAAATTCGGTGTGTGAATCAAGATGTGCTTCAGCTATAAAATACACATTGTGTTTTGGAAACAGTGTAAAAAATAACATAAATTATCTCACCAGTAACTTTTTACAGATTACATGTTGAAATATGGATATATTGGATGAAATAAAATAATATTCTTCACCTGATTTTACTTTTTGAAAGCAGCTATGAGAAAATATGAAGTCACACACATGGCTCACATCAGATTCCTGCTGGACAGTGCTCCAGTAACTGCAACACCTAATCAGTGTTTTAGAGCCCTCTTCTTAAGTGAGAGTAGTTTAAGATTACCAAAAATTTGAAGAAAATATCCAATGTGAAAGGTAGAAAACAGGTATTCCAAATAATACATGGAGCAGAATAACACTAAAAGACACTATAGCAGCATCCTCAAAGGGAAAAAAGGTCAACCATGAAACAAAAAACAGAATATTGTTAAAAAGAAACAGAATATGAAAATGCACTTGAAAATATGACAACAGAAATAAAACATTCAAGACAGTTAGTAGTAGAGTTGAAAGGTAAAAAATTTATCTTCCAGAAAGAGGATAGAAATCAGACATGGGAGAGGTGATGTCAGGGAAGACGGTGGAGTAGGCGATGCCAGGAATCATCTCTCTACCTAGATAATTGTACTAGCAGAAATATTTAAAGTGCCTATTTTGAAATACAGGAATCAATTGTAAAACTTGTAGCTTGCAGGAGAAAACCTGACTAGTAAGCTTCAATTAATAATCATGGTTTTTAGTTTTCAGCACAGTAGCAGCTACCCATCTCTCACTAGCCAATCCTGTGGCAGGCAGCTGTGGAGAGGAACCCACACTTCTAGTCCAGCTTGCTGGAGCCAGGGTGGGCAATTTAGACATTTTCCTCTAAATTTCAGGGTCCTGGGTTCTGACTTTGGATGGCTCCTTCTGATCATGAAGGAAGAAGAAACAGAGGTAAGCTGCCATTTTTCCAACCTCCACTAGTTTCCAGGGGGATTTAAAAACCAAGGACAACACCTGTGAGGGTTTTTTTCTTTTCTTTTTTTTAAGACATTGAAAAAAATGCATCAATGGGAGTATTTAGAAAGCCACTACCTCTTCCCAGAGAAAGATAGGCTCAGAAAATACCTGAGAAAACTTTAAGCATTTACCAGAGACTAGTCCTAGGCACAGAGACACCCTAAAACAATTTTTTAAAAAATTTCTGGAAAAAAAGAAATATAATCTCCAGAGCTACCACACTGTAAGATTCAAAGGTTCAGTTTTCAACAATAAAAAAAAGCATAAGACATACAAAGGAAAAGGAAAATATGGCCCATTTATCAACAGAAAATGTTCCTGAATAAATCCAGAAGTCAGATTTGCTAGACAAAGACTCTAAAACAACTGCGTTAAAGATGCTCAGATGCAAAAGGTGGCTCTGATCGTGTTGGAGGTCAAGAGAGGAAAATGGAGATTCTTTGAAACAGAAAAGACTGGGGAAGATGTATCTATTAATTGTTGCTTTAGAGGGGAATGCTGTCCTTAGTCCTTTTTTACAGAAAGACTATAAACATCATGATGCTCAAGGGGGAAACCACCAAGAATTACAGACAGATTTAGCAAAGCTTGTAGGTTGTCAGAACCAGTCTATAGGGACACCTGAGAACTCCAACCTGTAACTCTCTCAGCCTTAGAACCAACAAGAAAAAAAGAGTCCAGGAGAGAGAGGTCTCACCAGTGTTCTCAGGGTGGAAACTATTTTGCTAGCAAGTTACAACCTGAGCACCAGAACATGCATTTTGGACAGATACTCACAAGTGCCCCAGCTTTGGGAAAATGCTTCCTTAGGTCAGAACTTTATAGCCATCAACGTCTCCACACAAGGGAGAGTCCCTAGGAATGTGCTGCGCTTTATAGACAACAGTATGACAGTGTGTTTTAAGAATCTTAACATGTTTCCCTCTTTGATCAAGCAGTTCCACACCTGAAAAATGATATGGAGGAAAACACAGAGTAGCAACAAAAATAAAAGTCTGTCATCAATACAATGCAGGTCCCAGACTGTGGCAAAAAGCAGTGAAATTGACTCTATGAAATTAAAAAACAAAAACAAAAACAAAAAACAGAAAAAACCTCACTCAAAATGGAGTTGGGGTAGTCATCAATCATTAAGCCAATGCTCATTTACCATTCCAAAAATCTTAGAGCCCTTAAGAATGATATTAAATCTACTCTGCGTGTACTCTAAAAATGGAACAGAGCCTGGATAAGAGCACATCTGTTTACAACATGGTTTACTAAATATTTTAAGCTTGCCATTAGGACCTACTGCTCAAAAAGATTTCTTTCGAAATAGACTGCTTGTTGACAATGCACCTGGTCATCCAAGAACTCTGATGGAGATGTACAATGAAAGTCATGTTGTTTTCATGCCTTGGAACACAACCACCAATCTGTAGCTCATGGATCAAAGGGTAATTCTGATTTTCAAGTCTTAAACTTCCTAAGGCTATAGCTGCCACAGATAGTGATTCCTCTGATGGGTCTGGGCTAAGTGAACTGAAAACCTTCTAGAAAGGATTTGCCATTCTAGATGTCATTAAGAACACTCATGATTCATGGGAAGAGGGCAAAATATCAACATTAACAGAAATTTGGAAGAAGTTGATTCCAACTCTCACGGACAACTGTAAGGTATTCAAGACTTTAGTGGAAGAGGCAACTGCAAATGTGGTGGAAATAACAAGAGAACTTGAATTATAAGTGGAGCCTAAGGATGTGACTGAATTGTTTAAAGCTCTTAACAAAACTTTAACAGATCAGGAGTTACTCCCTATGAGCAAAGGAAGTGCTTTCTTGAAATGGAATCTACGGGTGATGATGCTGTAAGACTGCTGAAACAATAGCAAAGAGTTTAGAATATTACATAAACTTAGTCGACATAGCAGCAGCAAACTTTGAGAGCCCTGACTCCAATTTTGAAACAAGTTCTGCTGTAGGTAAAATGCTATCAAATAGCATGGCATGCTACAGAAAAATCATTCATGGAAGGAAGAGTCAACTGATGTGGTGAACTTTACTATTGCTTTATTTTAAGAAAGTGCCACAGCCACCTAACCTTCAGCAACTACTACCTTGATTAGTCAGCAGCCGTCAACACTGAGGCAAGCAAGACTCCCCACCAGCACTACAATTACAACTCACTGAAGGCTCAGATGATGGTTGATAACAGGTTAATATCTAGAAATATTAAAAAAAAAAACAACTAAAAAAAACCTCTTCAATTAAAAGAGGCAAAGGACTTGAACAGACAATTCCCTTAAGAAGATACACAAATGATTAACAAGCATATGAAAAGATTTTCAACATCATTATACTCGTCAGGGAAATGCAAATCAAAACCGTATCTGTTAGAACCGCCACTATCGAAAATACAAAAAACAAACAAACAAACAAACAAACAAAAAGAACATGTTGTGAGGATATAAACAAACTAGAACCTTTGTGTACTGGTGGTAGGAATGTAAAATAGTGCAGCTGCTATGGAAAAGAGCATGAAGGTGCCTCAAAAAGCTAAAAATTGAACTATTGTATAATTCAGCGATCCTGCTTCTGGGTATATACCCCCAAATACAGAAAATATATCTCAAAGAGATATTTGCACCCCCTTGCTCGATGCAACATTAGTCACAATAGCCAAGAAGTAGAAACAACCTAAATGTGTATCAATGGATAAACAGATAAAAAAAAGTATGGCAAATACAGACAATGGAATATTATTTAGCCTTTAAGAAGGAAATCCTGTCATATGCTAATGAAGATGAACCTTGCGGACATCCAACCAATTCCTTTTCTAGGTGTTTACCTAAAAGAACTGAAAGCAGGGACTCAAACGGATATCTTTACAACAGTTTATAGCAATGTTATTAACAACAGAGCTGAAATGGTGAAAAAAACCCTAAATGTCTATTGACAGATTAATGAATAAAGAAAATGTAGTATCTACATACAATGGGATATTATTCAGCCTTTAAAAGGAATGAAATTCTGACACGTGCTACAACATGAACCTTAAAAACGTTAAGAGAAACAAGCCAGACACAGAAGGCCAAATGCAGAATGAATCCATACATATGAGGTACCTAGAAGAGTCAAATTCATAAGAGAAAAAAGGTAGAATAGTCGTTATCAGGGGCTTGGCAGAGGAGATAGTCTGGAGTTAGTAGTTAATAAGTAAAGTTTCAGTTTGGGAGAATAGAACAAGTTCTAGAGATGAATGTGGTGATAAATGCACAATAATGTAAATGTACTTTATGCACCGAATTGTATACCTAAAAGGAGTTAAAATGGTCAATTTTATGTTATGTATATCCTACCATGTTAAAAAAAAATTCTAAAATAATAAAAGAGTAAATTCATTGACAGAAGGCTTATCTTGTGTGACTTGAAATTTCTTCAATTGAAACCCATTAAAACATTTCTAAAAATATTAAAATCATTTTAAAGTAAACATTCTGGAACAAGCCTCTTCTCAAGAATCTTACAAATTTAATTTTTTTCCTATAGATTATATCTTACCAGGAAAAGAACAAACTGGGCTTTCCTTCCTTTCAAAAAACCCTAAAATCTCCAGTCAGGGTGAATGATTCTCATAAGCTATATTTCTTTCATTGCTAAATGTCTCTGTTTGGTCTATTTCACATGAACTATGTGGATCGATTTACCACATAGCAATATTTAAACTACGGGCTTTGGGGAGTAAGGGCAAAAGAAAAAAAAAAAAAAACACTACCCAGAGGCAGCAATGCAAACGTAAACCCACAAAACCACAGCAAACATTGCTGTCTCAAATGAGCATTAAGGATCACTTCATTTCAATAAGCCAAAAGTTTTCTGGTTTAGCTCTTTTTATAGACATTGCCTCAAATTTCAACTTTAGGAAATCTGTACCACAGCTGAGTCAGTGGGGCTCCTCCAGAACCTCATGACAGACATGAGACCTAACCGACTTAGGGTTTTTAGTTTTTTCAGTTAGAAACTATTATTCAGACTCTACCAATGAATGTTAATAAATTTAATATCAATGAAATAAATAAAAGGAATAATCCATTAAAATCTGTATCCTTTATTCCTTTGAGGCCTAATCTCACAACATAACACTTAAGTGAAAATTTATTCTGTATTATTTCTACCCTTTTTTCCTGAATTTTACTTGATATCAATAAAGTCTCTTTAGATTTTAGGACATGTATTTTCTGGAAGGTAAGTGTTCTGAATATCAAATTCCTACAGCGGACAAGTCAGGTTATGTAACTGAGAACTTTGCAAGTGGGAGCAGATTCCCTACCTAAAGGTAGCAGCTGTCACCCCAAACCAGCTGACTGCCCCACTGAAATATGGACCCAGTAATGTCAGCCATTATATTTTTCAAGAAAGCCTTTTTTTTGGTATGAAATTTCCTGTTTTTTAAATGGTGGCAACCATTACACACACACACACACACACACACACACACACACACACACACACAAACCCTACTTTACCATGTGGACCAACTACAACATGCTACAGGGCCCAATCTTAGCTTGTGACCCTTGCCATACAGAATGTTTACACTCCAATTACAGGAAGCTATACTTGGTATAGGACAAAAAAAATTTAAATAGAACTCTCTTTTGCAAAAGGCAATTCATCCAGAATAACTCCATTTTTAACACCCGTTTCCTCCCACCATCCCCAAGTTCCCAATCTATTTTCCTAGGGCTGTGACTTTCATGTCTCTGATGGCTCAAGTGCATGCCCTCTAGATTCCCAATCCCCTTAGCCAGTGCCCAAAGGAAAACCAGGTTAAGGTGCTTTGTCCAATTAAAACATTCCATTAAGGCAAACTTGCTTGAACTTCACTGACTTGTTTCTGTTTATACTGTTCCAGCATCAAATATTCAAGTATTCAAGGCATCAAGTATTCAAAAAATATACTGCATTCTCACTAAGCCAGAGGTGCAGTATCCAAAATAAGTAATTTTCTACTAGAGAAACCTGAAAATTCCAATGAATCAAAAGTATTTAACTTATATCCACAGCCTCAGAAAATATTGGAGGTAGATAAAAAAAAAAGTTAGAAATTATTAGTCCCACCCTTTCATTTTAGCAGTTCAGAAACTAAGATTCAGAAAGGTCAAATGATTTTCCTAAAATCATACAAGTTGGTCGCCAAACTGGGACAGAACCCAGGTTATCTGACTCCACTCAAAGATTCTATTGCACTACATGATACTGGGAAGGGAAACTAGGGAAACTAAAAGAAAGGAAAATCTTCTGAAGAAAAGCAGTGGAAAGGGCAGGTCTTGGACACCCCTCCTCTGCTTTTAAAATTCACATTTGGCTGTTTATTTCACAGGTCATAGTACTTTCACTTTCCACATGACTTTACCAGTCCTACAAAGAGGGATAAATGAGAAAAAGTGCATTTTTTTCTAGCTGCCAACCCATCAAAGTTGCAGCTACTCATCAATGTTATGGTAATTTACATCCCAGGTTTCTAACGAGACAATTTTGACTAAATTTCTCCCCACCATAATATAGTCCAAGAATTACTCTCCAGAGTGAAATCCCCTATGTCTGATGAGACCTGAATTACTTTTAAATGTCTTCGCACATTCTTTACATTCATATTCTCTTCTTCCGGTATGAATTTTTAGGTGTTCTACCAGGATTGAGCTTCGACTAAAGGTAGCTCCACAATAGTTACACTCATATGGTTTCTCTCCAGTATGAATTCGATGATGTTCATTAAGAGATGAGCTCTGACTGAAGGATTTGCCACATTCTTTACATTTATAAGGTTTTACACCAGTATGAATTCTCTGATGACGACTAAGGAGTGAATGGGTAGGGAAGGCTTTCTCACACTGATTACATTTGTAGGGTTTTTCTCCTGAATGAAGTCTCTGATGATAAATTACAGATGTAAAATGACTGAAAGTCATCCCACAATCATTACATAAATATGGTTTTTCTCCAGTGTGAATTCTCTGATGTCGGGTAAGGCAAGAATTCTGTCTAAAGGCTTTTCCACATTCGCCACATTTATAGGGTTTCTCTCCGGTATGAATTCTCTGATGCTTGGAAAGGGATGAACTATGACTAAAAGATTTTCCACAATTGTTACACGTGTAGGGTTTTTCTCCAGTATGAATTCGCTGGTGTTGAATAAGAGATGAACTGTCACTAAAGGGTCTCCCACATTCTTTACACTTATAGGGTTTCTCTCCAGTATGAACTCTCTGGTGCTTAATGAGGTGGGCAGTTAAAGTGAAAGCTTTTCCACAATCATCACATTTGAAGGGTTTCTCTCCACTATGAGTTCTGTGATGGGGTGTGAGTGATGAACTGTCACTGAAAGCTTTTCCACATTCATTGCACATGTAGGGTTTTTCCCCAGTGTGAATTCTCCGATGTTTGGTCAGCGAGGCACTATAGCTAAAGGCTTTTCCACATTTGCTACATTTATGGGTTTTTTCTCCAGTCTCCATTCCTTCATCTTTACTCAAGGTTGCATCTTGACATTCACCTTTCTGACATTTTTCACAGAGAGAGTTTTTCCTCTGAGCAAAGGATGCACTTTGAGTAAAGGCTATCCCACATTTATTGCACTTCTGATACTTATTCCCCAAATGAATTTTCTGATGTTTCTGATGTTCGGTAAGTGATGAAGAGTGACTTAAGGCTTTCCTGCCTTCATTACATTTCCGTGGCTTTTCCCCAGCGTGTTCTTTGCGGTTCTGAATAAGGTCTGAATGAAAACTAAAGGGTTTCTTGCATTCATTATACCTCCGAGATTTCTTCCTTAAATAGACTCTCAGATGTTTAATTAAATCTGAAGTTTCTTTGAAATTGTTTTTTTCTGGGTCAAATTCCTCACCCTTATTGCCTCTCCCATGAGTTTTCTTTTGTGTGCCTGCCACTTGTGAATGTCCCTTACTGCTATGACCCTCCTCTAGTCTGCTGTAACGTTTCCGGGATTCTCCCATCGACCCATGAACACCACCGGTTAGACATCTTTCTATTATTTTATCCAAAGTTGATTCTTCCATACGAACATCTTGATTTCGAACAGATCCTTTCAATCCACCTCTAGAGTTACACTCTAAAAGAAATAACACAATATTTCCTGTTTGCGATAAAAGAAGTTGCTGTGTTTAGAACTGAAACAGGAATAGGGGCAGTAAAGACTATTAGAAATCTGGCTTAGACAGTTCTCAAATAAGCTCATAAGACAGGGAAGAGAAATCTGATATAGGGGAAAGTAGGGAAACATAGGGGTAGGGAAACTATCGAGGAAGATAAAAAGTTTATGCTTTATAATTAGAAATGCAAGTTCTCACCCTCATTTCAAATTTGTAGAATAGGTTCAAACATAGTCTCTCTACATCCAATGTACTTTTTTTCAACCATGACACTGCAAACATTTATTGAATACTTAACAAATACCAGGTTCTATTATCAATCACTTTACTTCTATTTCACTTAACCTTTACAATAACATTATGAAGTTAACCTATTATCCCTGTTTTATGGATCTGACAACTAGACACATAAATGTGAGTAGCTTTGCCCAAGGTCATGTGTTTTATAAGTGGTAATGTCAGATTTTTAACCTAGCCTGACACCAAAGCCCCGGCTTTTCTTCATCCCTATACCATACTGCCTCCCCTCAAAGCAGTCAGATAGCACTGTTTATAGATGTTAATCACATCATAGATAAGCAGCAACATCTATGCTAGAGTTTCAAAAGTTACCACAGTCTGGCCCTGTCAACCTTGTGAATACTCTAATCAGATGTCCATTTACTGTCCTAATACACTACAGCATTTCAATCCTATTCTTTTAGTCTTAACACTTCATACTACCTAGAATGCAATCCCACAGCAATTTCAGTATCACAAACATATAATTTTGACAGGGCCTACTGTTCAAGTCCCACCATCTCTACAGAGCTTTCTCCAATACTATACTATTTATACCCTTCTCAGAACCAAATCATTCATCTGAGATTACATTTGTCACTTTTATAAAACTATTTTTAAACAGATAACTATAAAACACAAAGTTTTATTACCCAGAAGTTAATGATTAAAAATTCTGTTTTCTTCTAGAAACTGTTCTTTATTTTAGAATAGGAAAACTATGCATAAAATGTAGTGTTACGTTTCTCATTCATGATTGTTTCCCATATCATTGGTAATTCTAAGGATAATTTTAATCAGTTATATATTAATCCCTCATTATATATTTACATTAATAAAACATATATATTATAATTTACTCAGTTATTCCCTTATTGAATGTTTATCAAAAAATATTTCCCTAGAAGAGAGTCATAAAAGTGGAATTACTGAACCAAAAGGTAGAGGAGTTATACCATCACATGAGGAATGATGAGAAGTATCTGAATACTCCTCTTTTGTCAAATAATCTTTCTTGAAATCTTTGAGGATAAACATCTATTCTTTGTTTGATAGCAAGAAATAAGGGCAATGGTGAAGGGATGAAACTGCTGTTACCCATCTGCTGAAGAAGTTTACTACTTTGTTCATCATGGCCTCAGCGTATTTCATCAACTGGAGCCCTTGGGAAGCCTAGGGAAGGATGTGCTAAATTTTCTGCTATGAAGCTTGAATATTTTTTTAGTGGTATCTTTGATCCTTGCTTTTTTATTTAAAAAAAAATTTTTGTCTCAAAAGCTAATCATCACATGGTTATATTAGTGCAATGAAATGTTATTAATAAATTAATAAATTTGGTCTTGTCATTACAAAAAAAAATCTTTGTGAATTTAATTCATAATTTAGTACTGTTGCTCTAAATGTCTATTTCATCATTGACCAGTGACTTGGAACATATTTTCACATTCACAGATATTTTAATTTTGTCACCTCTCTGTTCAAGTTTTTTACCCATTTTTCTAACAGATTCAACGTTCTTTATTGATTTGTATGTGCGCTTTTTTTTTTTTATAAATTATGGCTACTGACTGCTTTGTCTGTCAAAAACATTTTATTGTCTGTAATAAATGACTTTTTAAACAAATTATACATCTAAACGATGCTTCTTTTACATAGTGTCCATGGGGGAGGGACATTTATATACCAATGCTGCTAGATTTTACTCAAAATGTTTTTAGAATCCATTTTTGGAATTATTCTCCCAAATGCTACTTAAACATAAGACAATTGCTGTCCTTTATGGAAAGAGTCAACAGACTGACTAAAATGAATGGTAAGAAGATGGAATAGAGCAAAGCGAATTACTGTCCTCATCAAGGTATTGATATGTAAGTAATTGTTTTTTTAATTTAAATTTCATATATTTATTGTTAAATTTTGAGATAAAAGGATAAAGAAAAAGTATGATCCCTCAAAGATAACCAGTGTGAACATGTTCTCCATATTAAAAATCCATATATATCTATATATCCAGACATATACAAGTATATGTATATAATAAGTATATGTATATATAATGAATAATAAGATTATGCTATACATGCTGTCCTTTGGATAAATTCCCACTTATCTTTCAAGATTCAACTCAAATGTCAATTAAGTCCTTGCTTCAACATTTTCTCACTGCCATTATCATAGTATAATATACATACCATTATCATAGTATACATCCCACTACTGACACTTTTTGTTTTGATATCTGTATCTATGGCATCCATAAAATTGCACCTCTCAGGTATATCCTCCTCTGAGGTGCTTACCTAACAGCACCTGCTACTGTTCTATGAATCCACCATAGCGTTCAAGCCAAGGCCACTTTTTCACAGCTGGTTTCAGTCAATGACAAGTATAGGAGGAACACGTAGGCCTATTTCTGAGACATAGGTGCCTCTGGCTCAAGAACTCTTTTCTGGTATTGCCAAAACTTTCTTAAACTGCACTTCGGTCTAAGACTCTTCCTACACAATATCCTTGCCTTTTTTTCCTCTCTCATTCACTGGTTTCAGACATATACCATGCTCTGACAAATCTCTCAGCCTCTTGCAGCCCGCTCCCTATTTCCCTTCACTAGAATTCTCTTCAATAAGTCTCCGGCATCTACTTCTCAGAGAACCCAAACTAATAGAGTCTCCAGTTAAAATGAACATTCCAAGAAGGCAAGGGTTATATTCAAAAGGATGTTTAGAATATACATTTCAAAGCTCTTCCCAAATGACCTGGTAAGCAACTCTTTTGATTTCCTTGTTTACTTTTCACCAACTTACCTGGTTTGGAGCCTTTTGAGACTTCTTTTTCCAGCAGCCATGGCAGTTCAACCCACTTTAGCTGAGAAATCAAATCTAACTTGGAAACTGGAAAGCCTGCTCATAGAGAAAAACAACAACAAAGAGAAGACTGTTTTTGCACAGAACAAAAATATTCCAAAATTCACACATAGCCTCCAGTTCCCCAGTGAAGAGAAGATGCTATCAAATGCAAACATCAATACTAGAATTTGAGGAGAAAACGGGGGAATGTAAGGCCTTGGTAACAGCAAAATGATGCTCAACATTTCCAATTCAATGAAACAAAGACTTTTTTTTGGAGAAAACACTGCAGAAAAGTCCATTTTCAGGATACATTTTTAGGATTAGTGAGCTCACCCCTGTATGCCCAGCCAAAACTGTTAAGAGCACTTATCTTTCAATAATAGTGGACAAAAAGATACCCAGCTTTGATGCTATATCATGAAGAGATGTCTTTACCCAGAAATTCCAAGTTCCTAAAGTTCTCCAGTAGCACTTCCTTATAAAGTTGCTTTTGAAAAGGCTCCAGCTTCTTCCACTCTCCTCTGGAAAAGTTCACAGCCACATCCTTGAATGTCATAGGGCCCTAGAACACCAAACACAGTCTTTTTGCATCACATTATTCCCAAATAAATTCTGAGGGTTCAGAGAAGTGGTTAGGATATAAAGTATTAATTTTGAGATTAAGTTTTTAAGGATTCCAAAGGTAGAGGTAGCTATTATACAACTATTACAAGTGGTAAAGAACAAGATTATAACACATCCTTGCCTTCTCCATTTAGTCTCTGGTATGAAATGCTATAAAAGAATTTTCTGGAATGTACTAACATTGATTAACTTCACTCCGACACATTGATTCCTTGGATAAACAGAAAAATGTTAAATGAAGGATATAAATTACATTCCCAAACCCCAATTCAAGAATTAATATATAATCTAACTTCAGGCAATAATTAAAGACGTAAGAGTAACAACAGTGACCACATTCCAAATTTTAATTTCCAATGACAATCGAAAAAAATCTGTGTTCAATAATATACTGACATTGACAATGACTCCCAATTACAAACAAGCACAATAACTCAGAGTTCTTTACCATTCTCTCATTGCATTTTGAGAGACAGTAAAACAAAGCAGCTATTAGCACTTGCATTAGCTCCCTGTGGGTACTAAAACAAATTACCATAACTTTGTTGGCTTAAAACAACAGACATCTCTTCTCCCACAATGCTGGAGGACAGAAGTCTGAATTTAAGGTGTTGGCTGAGCTACACTGCCTTCAGAGGCTGAGACAAAATCTGTTCTTTGCCTTTTTCAGCTTCTGGTGGCTGCAGCATTTCTTGGTATTCCTTGGTCTGCAGCATTATCATGCCAGTCTTCACATCTGTCTGTCTGTGTGTTCAGTCTCCCTCTGCCTCTCTTATGAGGACACATGTGATGACATAGGGCCTCTGTTTCAAAACCCTTAACTTAATCACATTTGCAAAGACCTTCCAAATAAAGTGACATTCACAGGTTCCAGGGATTAGGAAGGAAACATATTTTAGGAGCCATTCATTATCAGCCTACTATAGTACTATTATTCACTATTGTGAATAAGAATTTTTTTTCCTAGCTGATAAGTGTTCACATATAGGAAACCTACTGATTTGTAATCAGCTTCTTTTCTCAACTATTACATGAGTTTCAGTACTTGTTCAGTTGATTCTGAGGTTTTCCAAGTAGGTGATATCATCTGCTAATAACATACATTTGCCTCTTTTATACCAATACTTATCTCATTTCTTTCTTACTGCATTAGTTAAAATATTCAGAAAATGCTCAATAGCAGTAAGGTTAAACACCCATATCTTTTTTACCAACATTGTGAGAACTGCTTTTTATTTTCCAACACTATCCAGCTCGGGATGTTCTTTTATCATGTTAGGAAATAATACAATTCTATTTTCACCTAACTAATTTTATTAGGAATAACTGTTGAATTTTAGCAAATAATTTTTTGTTTTTATTAGACTCAGACTTGTGACAAATTCTAACAAATAAAATAGCATGTGAAAAGTGATCTTGAAGAAAAGATTGTCTTAATTATTCTATTTAGCATTGTTATAACATTCAGCAGGAGCTCAATAAATATTCACTTAGAAATAAATATTCACTTAGAATGAAAACCAGTGAAAGGGAGCTTACCCAGGACTCTGTATTTGGAAGGACAGAAACCATTTTATCTTCTTCAGGATTCTCCTCTTGGGAAATTACAGAATCTTGAGAGACTGGATCTAGGAATGGGGGGAAAAGAAATCCAGTCTTTCAAATGGATTCTTCAGACTAGAAATTTTTATATGTGTCTCTGGAGAAAAAAGTCATAAGAAACAGAAAAAAGTTTTTTCCACTTTTTAAAACAGAAAGAATGGCCACAAGTAGTTTCCTATTAAAACCCAAGCTTTTCCCTACCCTGTAAAATACTCTTTCAATTCTAAGCTCAAAAAAGATTTCATTCATTTCATCATCCACAATTTAATGTATATAATTTGCATAACAATTATTTTTAAGATGTATTGATAAAACAGCATATTTTGCTTTCTTCATAGTCCTACCACAATGCCTTGCACAAGAGTCACATTAAATAAACTGATTTCAAAAAATAAAATAAAATAAAATAAAATAAAAATAAAAATAAAACAAAACTGATTCCACCTCTGGAATCAACAAGATTCCTAAAGGTAGAAACCAGGAATCTGAACCTATTAACTAAACGTATTAAATATTCTGAAATGTTAACAGCTCTTCTAATAAGGGAAAATTCTTTTTTAAAATCATACTTCACTTTCTTAGGCAGCTTATTGATTAGACAATCAATAGAAATTAAGGATAAGAATTATGCAAGAAAGCGGAGTATTTTAAGGAAACTGTCCTTTCTTACAGGATGCTAGAGCAATCAATTCATGAACTTCTTTATTGCAGGGGCTCCACACAGAGGCTCTCATTCTGTAGAGGCACCATGTTGCAGTGACAGACAAGTTAGAGAGCAGTCAGGATGACAAATTTTAGATACACCAAAGAGCTGGGTGACCACAAATTAAGTATGTGGTGGTAAACACTATTTCCACATTTATCTCAGAACTCCTGGTAGAATACAAACTGTCCCATATATGTATTGAGAACCTTATGATAAATAATATACAAAAATACTTAGAAAATTTGAGCATGCAGAGGAATTTTATACAATCTGAACCATATGCTCTCAAAGGGCTAGCCACCTTAGACGTCTTTTCATCAATATTTTACAGTGACATAATTATGTGATAATCCATAGTTTTTATTTTAGACATACATATATGTATAATACATAACAAAGTAATTATAAAAATGTAAGTCAGCTGTTCCTCCCTGAAGATTGTGGAACTGCACTAACAAACAGGGTAGTTGCTGGACATATATGGCTATTCAAGTTTAATTTAATTAGAAATTCAATTTCTTATTTGCACCAGCCACATTTCATATGCTTAACTTGAAATGCAAAACAGTACAGAACACATTTCCATCATCACAGATATTGGACAGCTCCCTTCTAGAAACGTGCTATACACGCTCGGCTGGATGGCATGCTTGGGACTCCAAATATTTTCAGACGTCTTTTTCCCTTGTGTTCTAAGGTCCCCTCTTGCTCAAGGGTAAAGGAAATTAGTATTTCTTGAGCATCCACCATCATTACACCTTATTTAATCCTCACAACAAAACTAGAGAAGATGGGATCCCCTTTTAACAGATAAAAAAATTTTAAGTTCTGAGAGATGACATAGCTTGCCCGAAATCACGCAGTAAAAGGAAGGGCTAATGCAAAGTTAGTCCTGCCTCCAAACTTAGTCTCCCCTGTAGCAATAAATTGCTTTCTTTTGGGAAGTGTACTCTCACACCCTGAGATCTCTCCCACATCCTCCCTCCAGCTATAAATCTCACCTTCCTTTTCTTCAAGCATTTGGGTCAAATCCTCTATTAAGGTCACCACTTCCTCACTATTCTCAGGATGTTGTGACTTTACCCAAATCCTGATCTCCCCAGGCAAAATGGTCAGGAATTGCTCAAACACCAAAAGCTCTAAAATCTGTTCTTTAGTATGGATGTCTGGTCTCAGCCACTGAGTGCAGAGCTCCTGGAGTTGACTCAGGGCTTTTCCAGGTCCAGCCTCTTTTGAGTAACAAAACCACCTGAATTTCTGTCTGAAATACTCCGGGTCAGTCGTGTTTCCTCTTGCAATAGTTTCTGGATTCTCAGAAGTATCCATTCTTAGGACATTGTTTTGTTCATCTGAGGCCACAGTTTGAGGCTCTGGGGAGATGGCTGTCATCTTGTTCAAGGCTACTACAGCTTACACAGTGTATTACAAGCAGGGAATTCAGTTCCTTTCAGACAATAGTTGAATATCAATAAAGTCCACCAACAGGCACTATACACAGCAAAATATCAAGTGTTCCAAGGATTCAGTTTATGGTCTTGCAGAAACTGTAAAGAAATATAAGATAGCAAATAAGTCAAATTGTTAATCCTAAAAACGTTGCTCTTGGTTTGGTTCAGATATACATACACATACTCTTAGAGGCCTATGACAGTCCTACCCAACTACTATATTAAAGAAATAATTTTCTTTGAAGGTGAAAAGCTGAGGAATTATTTAAGGGCAGTTAAAGGTACCTGCCAAGAAAACAGTTTCTTCAAACTAGCTACTCCTCATAAGCAAAACTGATCTGAAAAGGTTCACTGCCCCAAGAGGACCCAGTCACAAACCCATCCAACAACTCCTGCCCTCTCTCAGTGAATAGCCACGCATTTCCCACCAGTTGCTCAGCTCAGAAGCCTGATTTCATATCTGCCTCTCACATTTCTTACATAATCAATAACCAAGTTCTGGCAGTTTCAATCCCTAAGAACCTCTCCATCCAATCCTACTGAAACTACCCTAAGTAAAGGCTTCTCCAATCCAGTCTCTCTGTAACCTATGATCCTATCCCTCCCCACTGTCTCAAGATAAAATTCAAACGCATAAGTTATGCATAGTGATCTAGAGACCTTGCCCTAATGACCTCACCTCCTGAGCTCTAGCTGCCCTGATGGACACTGCAAGTCAGAAAGAAGTATCCCCTTCCCCAGACATCCTTCCATCCTTTGTACTGGAGCCATTCCTTCCCTTGGAATGCTGTCTTCTTTCCTTCTCATCCCAAACATTTATTCGTTCTTTAAAACTTGATTCAACTGTCACTTCTCCCGCAAAGCTTTCTGATTCCCAAGTGCTCTTTTGCAGAGAGCTTGTCCTGTGCCACCCGCATTCTTTCATTCTCCAAATAACTGGACATCTCCAATGGGCTGGGAATGGGGCACTACGGAGGCAGGCGTGGACAGGTCAGACGCCGTCCCCACCCTCACAGAGCACCCAGGAAATGACACGACAGCCTGAGATGTGCTATCATGAGGCCAGAGAGAGGGCACGCTCCTCCTATTGCAACTATGGTAACAGTAATTACCCGCCTCCGAACGCGAACCCGGACCGCCGTACCCATGACGTCACTTATTCCTCTGCCAAATATTAGGTACCTACCGTCGTGCTGGGCACCTGGGGTTTTACAGTGACTAAGACCCTCGTTTGGGTCTGCAGAGGGCTCATAACAGGCGCCGCGAAAACGTGACGCATGCAGAAAGTTCTCAAACGGGGGGTGGGCGAGGATTTGCCTCACAGGGGATGCTGGCAATGCCTTAAGACATTCTGGTAGCACGACTGAGGCTGGAGGGATGCTACTGGTACCTAGCGGGCAGAGCCAGGGATGCTGCTAAATATCCTGCAGAACACAGGTCGGCTCCCTCCCTCACGCATACACAAAAAGGAATTTTCCAACTCAAAATGTAGAAGTACCGAAGTTGCGAGGCCCCGGGCGCAGGGAGGGAGGGGATGGAGGAACGCTCTGTCATTCGGGAGAGCGCCCACCTCCCGCGGGAGCTGAGTGTTGGCTGGGTGCAGGGTACCGTGAGCTCGGTCGGCCGCCCTCCGCTCCCACCCCGCCCCAGGGTGCCCTCGGAGCCAGCGACCTGGCCGCGACCCCCCAGCTACGAGCCCGGGACGACCACTACCTGCATCACGACCCGCAGCCAGCACCAAGACTACCGCAGTGAGCTTCTAGAAGCTGGTCCTGCAGCAGCTGCGCGCGCAAGTCGCCTGGGGCCCACTGCGCCTGCGTCGGGGCGCAGAACTACGACTCCCGGGATGCGCTTGTGTCGCTTTGCGAAAGTCCTGTGCTTTCCATAGGCTCCCAACCTGTGGCCTGCTGCGCACAATCCTCGCACAGCCGACTGGTGGGCTCCGCCGCTGAATTATTGCTGCGCCAGAGGCCTCAAGGCCTAGAACCTTCTCAGGTTTTCAGATCGGTGATGTTCTGTCTCCTTGGTAACCTCAAGCCATCTCTCCTCTCCTCCATACTCCTCCCAGAAATTCGAGGCTGGAAAAGCCCACCGCAGGAGCATATTAGTAATGCAGACAATATCAGCCATAATTAATGCCGCAACTGGAATTAAACAAGAGTTAATTTTTTGACTTTCATACCTGGCACCATAGTCTAAACCATCATCACGCTTCCTCTGAATTATTGCAATCGCTTCTTGATTTCACTTTTTTCCACACTGCGGGCAGAGAAATGCTTTAAAAACATAAAACACATTATGCCTCTCTGCTTAAAACCCTGCGAAGGTTTTCCATTTTGCTCAGAAGTAAAAAATAAAAATAAAAATAAATTAATTTTGACAATGACCTTACAAGGCCCTATGGAAGCTAGCCACCCATAACCTCCCTGATCTCTTCTCCCACCCATTTTCCTCCTGTGGTCACAATGGCTTCCTTGCTCTCCCTCTCCCTTCAACCTGCCTGGCACTTCTGGCTGGCACAATCCTCCCAGAGGCAGCAGTATCTTTCATAGCTTATGTGATGATGTGCCCCTAGAAAGATGCAAGAAGGGGTTAAAACTAGAAGCCTCTATGCCAACCGCCACAGCAGCCACATTTCCTGATTGAATACCTGGCGATTACATGGATAGGCTATTGTTTAACTCTGTTCCCACAAGAAAGAGGAGGAGGAATTTATGGGAAACGTGGTATGGGAATCTGACCTTTTAACGTTCCGCTTTCTGCTTCTGTACCCCCGCTTACGCATCATATCAGACCACCATTTGGTGATGGGTAATGAATAGATGATGTATAGATCCATTGTGATTGGGATATAGTGATTAATGGATTTTTGGGTATAAAACTGTGGACCTGAAATGGGTCGAGGCTGCTCCTTTGGAAGGACAGCCGCCGGCTAATAGACTGCCTCTAATATCAAAGCACTCAGGTAGAGTCTGGTTATTTGGGTCACAACACTTAGTGAACCTCTCCCACCATTATACTTGTACTGGAACCCAAACCCCTCCCCTCTCCTGCTTCCCCTTGTAACATATATCATATCCTTATTTGTTGTGTACTCATTGTCTGCATTTTTCACTAGACTATTAGTTCCACAAGGATAAGGCTTTTTATTTGGTTTGTTCCATGGCAATACAATTCCCAAGTGCTAGAACAGTACCTGGCACATAGTAGGTGCTAGATAGATCTAAATTGGTACTGCATAGATTACTAGGGGTATAGCAAAAAGTCCTAAGGAACCTCAGAAAAATTGTTTGGAGGGTCCTAATAACTAGATCAATTTTGAAGGGGTGAGTTGAGAGAGAAAGACATTCCTACTGAAGGAGCAGGATAGGTCAAGTCCCTAAGACTTTAAAAGGACAGAGCAAGTTCAACTAAATGAACCATTGGATTCATCTCACAGAGCCAATTAGAGGCTATTATTTTCTCTCTGGGAGAGCTGATGATCTCCTAAAAAGAAAATGACAAAAACTGTCCTGCCTGGCTCTGTAGAACTATAATGGGGAGGGTGTGGGGAGGGGTATCTTCTAGAAAGGAAAGGGAAAGAAATCGCAAGCAAGCAAACTAGCAAGCTACAGAAAAGATACACTAGAGAGAAAGAGGATAAAGATACAGAGCAAAGGAGCATTCTATAAAATGAAGACTCAGAAACTAGGAAGAAACACAGATGGAGAGATTAGCCTTAAACAGCCAGAGCCAGGGGTCACTGTTACAAAGGTAAGGAGGCAAGGAAGAGTGTAGATGCAAGCAGGTTATGTAACCAATGGTGTCTGATGGAATCTGCTGAGAGGAAAACTATTGAGAAGGCAGCAGGAGAAGTAGGTGGGAGTGGGATTTGAAGCTTGATAAAAGTAGATTAGGTTTGAGATGACTTCCAAGTAGAATATGACCTGACAAAGAAAACACTGAAAGATTTCCCTGCAATGTTAGAGATTACCAATTTATGTCAGGTCAATAAGTACACTGAATGATTTTCTCAAGATATGCAAATTAGTTCCAGAATAGTTATAGAGAAGAGGGATGATTGGGTTGATCTAGAAGATGGATTTTTGTAGGGTGACTTTGATAGGAAGGTAGTGGGCCAAGGAGTTAAGGATATGAGCAAAAGGATGTTTGAAATGAAGGATAGAATCCAATTTAGATAAGGAAGATGAAGATAAGAGTTAACTAATATAAAGGAAGAAAGTCAAGAGGTCAAAGGATAAGAGAAATCAAAACATAATAACCAATATACTTAGAAAGTTAAACATATTCGTGCCTTGTGACCCAACAATCCCACTCCTAGGTATTTATTTACTCATGAGAAATGAAAACGTGCCTACAGTAAGACCTGTGTAGAAATGTTTATGGCTGCTTTATTAATAATTGCCCCAAACTGGAAACTACTCATATTTGTACCAACTGGTAAACATATCAATGATCTTATGTTCACACAATGGAATACTACTAAGCAACAGAAAGTAATGAACTACTACTATGTGCAACAATACAGCCGAATCTCAAAAGCAGTATACTAAGTGAGAGAAGCCTGACATAAAAAGGTACACACTATATGGTTCTATTTATGTGACATTCTAAAAAGACAGAGCTACAAGAACAGAAGTGAGATCAGTGGTTGCCAAGCACTTGTAGTGCATAGCTCAAAGGAACTTTTGGGGGCGATGGAAATACTCCATAGCTTGGTTATGGTTGTAATTCCATGATAGTGTATGTCTGTCAACTTGCATGCTACATACATTTGTGAAATAGAATTGTACACTTTAAAAACTTGAATTTTGTGGGGGTGGCTTCATAGTAATGGTTAGCACGTCTGCTTTACACACAGAAGGTTCTGGGTTCAGGCCCTGGGTGCGCCAGGGGTGCCAGGCCCCAGGTGCATGCCCAAGCATGCAAGAGGAGACACCCTGCCTTCAGAGATCCAGTTCTTAAGGAGAAATGGCAACATCTATAAGTCAGGGTTGGGAGTGAGTGAGAGGGAATTAAAGTGGGGGAAAAATTGAATTTTATTATAAGTGAATTATACCTCAATAGAAACAAAAGCATATTTGTGTAAGACTGTTTACAGCAGCTTTTTTTGGTAATAGTTAAAAACTGAAAACACCTCAAATGTCCAGCAACTAGTAAAATGGATAAACAGTAAACAGTAGTGGTACAGCCAATTGAATACTACTCAACCATAAAAAGGAATGCACAACCTAGATGAAATCTCAAAGTGATTAAATCAAATTTAAAAAGTACGTAGTCTATCATAGTATCGGATTCCATTTATATGAAATTCTAGAAAATATAAACTAATCTATAGTGACAGGAAACAGATCAGTGGTTACCTAGAAGGGGAGAGGGTTTAGGGTCAGAGATAGAAGAATTACAAAGATCAATATATTCAAAACCCATCTTCCTATCTTTTCCCTAGTCTCCAAACCTATTCTTCTACCTTGGTTATTATGATCTCTCTTGTCTCTGAATCCCTACATCTCATCTGTCTTTGATTGTCTTTTGCATTTGAAATTCAACTCTCCATTTCTATTACCTCTCATCTTAAATGTTATAATTGTTGCCAGAATAGTTGCCTTCCCTTTGTCCTTCCTGAGCATTTATTAAATGTCTGAGGACACCAATGAACTGAATATGGTATGAGAGTTTAATGCAATTGGACACTATCAGTCTAGACAAAAGAATGAAATCACATGGATTACTTAACTCCTATTGTCTCATGAAAGACAGTTTAGACGTTTCCCTGAGACTGAAACATTTCCTGGTACCAAATTCTAGGAAAAGCTATACCTTGGGTAAAGGACATTAGAAAACATTACAGTCAGTTTCTTTAAATGGATTTTTTTTTTTTGAAAATTTTAAATGTTACTAATGAAGCAAAATAGCTCTCTGAGCCTGAATAAAGCCGAAAACAAAGCACTACCTTTAGTGAATCAAGCTGATTACAAGGAAATGAGGCATTGTGGAAGGTAGAAAAACGTTGAGCAGTGCCTTCAAAACTATGAGAAGTTATTTCCAATTTAGGATTCTATACGAGCATCCTGGGTGTTTCCTTGGAGATTAGAGACTTTTTCAGATGTTCAGGTCCCAACATTCACCTCCCAGTCTACCTTTCTCAGGAAGTTCCTAGATGAGAGATCAGCAAACTATAGTCCTTAATCCAAACCCTGCCCATGGCCTGTTTTTGTAAATAAAGTTTTATTGAAACATAGCCACGATCCTTTATGTAGTGCTCACGACTGCTCTCATGTTATAATGGCAGAGTTGAGTAGTTGTGACAGAGGCTATATGGCCCACGAAGCTGAAACTATTTTCTATCTCTCTACCCCTTACCAGAAAAGGTTTGCCAATAAGGTGCATAAGGCATGAACGAGAGATAATGATGAAAAGAGGCAGACTTTAGAAATAGAAATTAATCCTTTATTATACCCATTTTAGATTAAAAAGTTGGTAAACTATACCCCCTACTTTCTTGTTTTTTGATGCTGATATACTAGACATAATTTTACTATTTATTGATGTCTGGATTAACACCATGAACATCAGTTATTAAAGTGAAATAATTTCAGGGCGTGGGGGTGGGTAGTGCTTTTTGCACTTTATAAATAACTCCAGAATGCTTTGATTTCTGAGTTCTTGAGCTGCTTTTCATAATTCTCCTGTTTCTCTCTTGTTTTTAGGGTGTCCATTAACATTTATATCATCCATGTACTTGCCCAGAAGAGCGTTCTCTGATATTCTGCTTCTAATCTGCTTTGACCATGGACATGAGATTATTTACCTTATTAAAACTGTGCACACATTTGGTGTAACTAGGGCCTACAAAAGGGAAGAGGGACTTTCTAAGGAGTAAAAGACATATGTTTTTAGTTCTTGGATTTTGTTATATCTTGTTTTGATTTCTCAGTGGCCTCTTCTCTGTCCCATTCACCCCCTCCCCAAATTCCTTTGTCTATTTTGGAAAGCTGAAGTAAATTCTAGATACGAAGTATCTCAAGACCACTACTCAAAACCAAAGTGTCTAATTAAACGCTATTAATTGAGTTGGAATTCTCTTCCTACAGATAACTAGTATGCTAATATGTGGTTCGTCAATCTCATTTGTTTTTTTAAACATGTGCTAAAAACTCTTGTTACGTACATATCCATCCCTACTCAATGCATAGCATTGTTTCACATATGGTAGCATTATATCAATGGCATCCTATGGCATGCTGCCACTACTTCCCTCTCTTGCCACCAGAGAGAGGGATGGACCGTAGATTACCAGCATTTGGCATCAAAAGCATTTATTCTTATATTTTATATTTGTCTTCTGCAATCTGTTGAATTTTCCAGAGAAATGCGTATGTATTGCTTTACTTCAAAAAATAAATATATGGCACTGAAAATAAGGAGAGTCCTTCACACATACAAAGTGTCTAGTAAGAATATGAAGCTAGTGGGAACAAAACTATAAGTAGTTTGAGGGGAGAAGCAATTACAAGAAAGCTATAACTATAGAAAAAGCAACATAAATGGTTAAAATTACCACTGTAACCTATTAAGTACTGTAAATAATGAAATGTTAAAGGCATTTATTTTTACCTGATAATTGCACATCTACATATAGAAATGTGACTTCATGAAGATGTTTAAGAATGTTTTACAAAAAATAGTGTTTTACAGTAGCACTGTTTGCACTAGTAAACAATTGTAGATAACCTAAATGTTCATTCTCAGGGAATGATTAAATTTTTTCATGTACTTATCATGCAGCCATTTAAAAGAATGAGGTAGCTTTGTACATATGGATGATACTCATGAAAAATGCATGCTGAGAAAACCAAAATAATAATTCGTAAAGGTCTATGTACTCCAATCTTCTTGGCGGCATAATTTACAATAGCTGAGATATGGAAGCAAGTTAAATGCCAATCAACAGACAATTGGATGAAGAAATTATGGTTCATATATACAATGGAATATTACTCAGCCATTAAAAAAAGAAATCCTACTCTTTGCAATGACATGGGTGGACCTAGAAGTTTTTATGGTGAGTGAAATAAGTCAGAGAAAGATAAATGCCACATGATTTCACTTATATGCAGTATCTAAGGAAGAAAAAGAACTAATCAAAAACAGACTCACAAATATAGTGTATAATTTGGTGACGGACAGAGTGGAGGGGGGCTGGAGGCTGGGAGAATGGGGTGAAGGGTTAAAGAAGCACAAATTAGTAGTTGATGGTTTGTCACTGGGTTAGGGGAGCATGGCATAGGAAATGCAATTAGCATTAATATGATGGCTAGGTGGAGGGCCAAGGGAGGGAGGGAGCAATTAGGGGGATTGTTTTATGAATTATATAGATATCTAAGCAATGTACTGTATACTTGAAACTAAAAAAAAAAAAAAAAAAAAAGAAGAATGCATGCTGCATCTACACTGAGTGGGTTCAAATCCCCACTCTGCCACTTTCCAGTTTGTGGCACTTATAATATGTTCCTCAACCATCCTGTCATAAAAATCCCTACTTTATAAGATTGTTGTGAGGATTAATTGAATTCATCCAAGTACAACTAAACAGTGCTTGGTACATTATTAGCTATTATTATCATTGCTGATATGAAAAGACACCTATGATATATTGTTTGGTGAAAAGGTAAGGTTATACAATCATGTATAATTTCATTTTTTGTTTGTCAAAACAAACAAAAATCTGTGTATACGCATATCTGTAATTTGCACACAGGTGGACTCTGGAATTTCCATATAGGAGGAAATTATGAGTTGCTAACATTTTGTCTAAAAGTTAAAATTGCCTACAAAACTTTTTAAAATTTAAATTCTGTATGTTTTTGGAATGGTTTTAGAAGGATCTTATTTGAGGTTACGGGAAGTCAAAATCTCCTCAAACCAGCCCTTGCTTGCAGCCACTTAATACTTTCGTAGAAAATGATCTGGAAAGGTGGTGTGAACCACTGTTTACAGATTATTTCTAGGGATAAGGGGAGGGTAGTCAGGGAGATGGGGGACAACCTTTACTTTATACACTTTAGTATTGTATTCTTTGAAACAGTTCATTGTGCAGTGATTTTGTGTCAACATCAAACAAAAAAGCAAAAATGTCCTCAAAAAAGAAATTGGTCAATGTACTATGAAGTCATTAACAAAAAAAGTGTGGTTGTGTAGAGCTTTTTGAATTAGCATGGAAGAATGTTTATAAGGGGAAAACAATGATACAGACTTTATAGTGATTGTGAATCTGCTCCTCATCTGCTCCTCATCTTAGTCGTATTTGGGGCTGCACAAGTGTGCAGAGAAAAGGCTTTGGAGGATGCACACTTAACTGTATGCGTTAACTGGAGTTTTTTTCTGGTGATTTTTTCTGAATTATTTACAAAGATCATATATATTCTATAAAAAGAAACAAGGATGTTTTAAATGTGTAATTATCTTGTATTTACCTACGTTACATCTGGAATGGCATTCAGTTTTCAAGATGTTAACTAAGTATTTACGGATTTCCACTTTTAGAATACATGCGATTTCAATATTAAAGGACATTTATCTCCTTATAAAAAATGTATCTGATCTTGTTTGTACCTTTTTGTTATGACAGTATCATCACTTAGAGCACAGCAATTCCAAACCCCCTTAATTTGAATTTCGTTTTGCACGTGTTTTTCACATTCAGGACCTCTCCAACAAACTAAAGGAATAAAATGAAAATAGGGGATAGTCGAAGTGAATCATTCGGGCTACCCAAAGGAACCTAGGTGTCGGAATCCTAACATTAACAGGTCGTAAGAGAGCGTACATGTCTACTTGAATGCAAGCTTGACGAAATCTAGGTTCACTTAACTCTGAGTAGAGCTTAGTGCTATATCCCTTCGTTCGGTAATCCTCGTTTCTGAGAGAAACAGAAACCTGCACTTTATCACCGCCTTAAAAAAAATTAAATAAATAAAAATAAATAAGGCGCCCCCGGGAGCCCAGTCCGGGGCCGGCCGCAGCGCCCGGGCTCGCCCGGGCCTGAGTCAGCGCCGCGGCCGAGAAGCGCGGCGGGAGGCGCGGGGCGGGGCTTCCTCCCTTCCACTCCGGACCCGGCTCTACTTTTTCCCCCCGAGTCCACGTCTCTGCCCTCGGACGGGCGTGTGCCTTCGGGTCCAGACCGGCCAACGTGACAGCCTCGGACCTTTCAAAAAAAAAAAAGAAAAAAAAAAGAAAAAGGGAAGGAGTTTCGGCCCCACTTGGAGGAGCTCATCTTCCCGGGGGTGGGGCCGGGGCCGGGGCAGCCCGGGCCGCAGCTCGGTCGAGCCCTCGGCGGTCGGTGCAGCGCGCGGCTGCTCGGCGCCGGGCACCCCCCTCCACCGCGCACGGCGAGCGCAGCATCTCCCGCCATGGAGACCGGCTCGGACTCAGGTCAGAGGCCGGCGCGTCCGGCGCGGCTAGGCCGGGCCGCGTGGCGGGTCGGCGCGGGGAGCGCTCGCGGGGCGGGCGGCGGCAGGTGGGCAGGACGAGCCGCGAGCGAGCGGGCGGGCGCGCTAGGGGCCCGGCGCGGGGAGCGGGGAGCGGGGAGCGGGGAGGCGAGGGGGGGGGGCCGCCGGGAGGATGGCTCAGCTCTTTCTAAATATAAAACCGGCGTGAGTGCGGCGAGCGCGGCGCGCCGAGCCGCAGAGCCGCCGCGCGCGCGGGGCCGGGCGCCCCCGGACGCAGCCCCCGGACACGCGGCGGCGGCTCGGCGGGCGCGCGAGCCTGCGGGAGCGCCCGGGTCGCGACCTCGCGGGGAACGGCGAGAGCGGAGCCGGCCGCGCGCGGCGCCGAGCACGCGGGTGGCGGCGGCCGTGCGGGCGCACGGGGCTTCCGCGGGCGCAGCGCGGCCCGCCCCGGGCGAACCGAGGCCGCTCGGCGAGCAGCGAGCGGGCCCCCCGCGCCGCGCGCCCGCGCCCTCCCCCGCCGGCCCCTCCCCCCCTCCGCGGCGCAACATGGCTGCGGCCGCCGCCTCCGCCTCCGCCTCCCAGGACGAGCTGAGTAAGTGCCACGGCGAGCCTGTGGCCGCGAGCCGGAGCCGGCGCTGCGAGGGCTCGGCCGGGCCGGGCGCCGGGGCCGGGCGGGCGGGCGGCGGCCGCGGCGTGCGGGGGGCTGGGGCGCTCGGGCCTGGCGGGCGGGCGGGGCGCCGGTGGCCGGACGCCGCCGGCGTTTGTAGGCCTCAGGTTTGCACCGTCACGTTGCGAAATTGAAACCGGAGCCACCTCTGCCCCGCGATCCGCCGGGTTCAAGGGTAAGGGGGAGCCCAGCCTCACCCCACTGCCTCACCCCCCCCCCCCCGGCCGCGGTGCCGGGGCTGGCGGCCGGGCTCGAGCCCTGCGGTGGCGGGGCTGTGCCAGCCCTTCCCTCCCTCCGGACTCCGCTAGGGCTCCGGGTCCCATCTGTCGGGCGAGTCCTGGGAATGGAGCTTTCGGGGAGGAGGGGAAGGCGCCTTTTCTGGGACACCCCAGACAGGAGCGCAAAGGTCAGGCACAGGCGGGTGACCCTCAGGTGGAGCAGGAAGGACGCGAGGGCGGAGAGGGTGGCAGGGGCGAGCCGCGGGAGGAACCACGGGGTGACAGTGCTTCCAGACCCGAGGGCCAGGGCACGCGCGCCCGGGAACGTTGCGGTTTTCCGGGGGACGGCGGTCCCCGTTCGGGGAGAGCGGTGGTCACCCCGAATCTCAGGCCGACCCCGCCCGCAGCCCGGGCTCGCCTCGATGCTTTGTGGGAAGTGTAGTCCCAGAGCGTCGCAAGGCCCACGCTGGGGTCATAAGAATTGAATTTTCCTAGGACGTGTGAGACGATTTCTGATTGCATTTGGGGTGCTCAGATGGAATGGTTTATTTTAGGTCGAGTGTTTCGTGTTGGTGGTTTCGTCAGTGCCACCCTTCCGTTGATGACCAAAACAAGAGAGGTGTTTATTTCGGGGTTTATAGGAGTTTTAAATGGAAATGAAGCTTGGGTGAGGTGTCTCAAGCTTTGTGGTCTCTGTTGTTACAGCCCCTTGTGAATTTTACATATGAAAGTAGTTATAAACACAATTTAAGTTGCTTTGGTGCTGGGCAGTTTAAAGGTACTTTAATGTTCATGATCTCACTTTTGCCCTCGTAACCTTATGAGGCAGGTAAGAATTATCCTTGTTTTAAAGAGGAGGCAGCTGCAGAGAGATTAAATTACCTGCTGTTTTAACACAAAACTGGTATAGCAGGAATAATGTTTGCTCATTTTGATGTTGAAATAAACAATTGGTGGGACCCTGGGCAGGATGGAGAGTCTGAGTTGACAGGGTCTTATGGTGTGTTTGGAGATAGCTTGGATTGATAGCCACAGAGGTAATTGCTTTTCTGGCATTTTGAAGCTGGAGCACCACTAGGCCTTTGTGGAAATGGGTTCCCTGATTATTTTTTTCTGTTATTTTTTGTTATTGTGGTAAAATACGTTAACGTAAAATTTACCATTATAATAAATTTTAACATACAGTTCAGAGTAGTGAATACATTCATATTCTTGTGCAAAGATCACCACTATCCATCTTCCGAACACTTCATCTTGCAAAACTGAAATTATACCTGCGAAACCCTAACATTCCTCTCTCCTCCCTGCCCCTGGCAACCACCCTTCTACTTTTTGTCTACCCTGGGTATCTCATTTAAGTGGAATTATACAGGATTTGTCTTTCTGTGACTGGCTTATTTCACTTAGCATAAAGTCCTCAAGATTCATTCATGTTGTAGCATGTGAGAGAGTTTTCCCTTTTAGGGCTGAATAATATTCCATTGTATGTACATTATCACGTTTTCACATCATTTCATCTGTCCATGGATACTTGAGTTGCTTGTGCATTTTAGCTGTCATGAACAATGACATCTATGAACATAGGTGTACAAATAGCTCTTTAGATTCTGCTTCCAATTCTTTTGGATATATATCCAGAAGTGGGATTGTTGGATCATATGGTAATTCTATTTTTAATTTTTTGAGGAATTGCCATTCTGTTTTCCACAGTGGCTGTGCCGTGTTATGTTCCCACAAACAGTACACAAGGGTTCCAGTTTTTCCATGTCCTCACCAACATGTGTTATTTTCCATATTTTTGATAGTACCCACCCCGGTGTGAGGTGGTCTGACATTAAAAATTTTAACACTGCATGATATCTGAGTTCTCGTACCACTAAATATGTTAAAATCTGAACTACCAGTTAGAATGGTGAAAAAAACTAGAGGAAGAATTGAATATCATTTCAAAGTGGCTGTCATATTTGTATACATGCAGTGTGCTCCTGTATATTAGCTACCTCTTAAAGTGCTGGTACTACTACTTGTTATGGAATTTCCTGGCTTTAGCACATACTGGAAAAGTTAGGAACAAATAGTTTCAATCCTTGCTTTTCCTTTGTTTTGTTTGGTTAGATTATCAATCATCCATCACAGGTATCTGTTGACTTGGTTTCTGTATTTCTTTAGGAAAGATTAAATACTTGGCAATTGGTACCTTAGAATGATTTAACTTGAAATCTCACACGTGTATACTGGCTAGGAAGTGTCAGATAAACTACTTTGAGTTTCAGAATGTTTGTAATAAAAAGATAAATGGCTGGCAAAAAGGTGCTTTTTAAAATTCTGCCTTAAAAAAGTTAAGTATCTGAATATTTGCCAGTTATTATTTATGATTCGTAGATGATAATAAAAAGCAAACTATTCGATGCCAGCATTTTTTCTAATATTTTATTGTAAAAAATCTTTGAGAACAAAGAACAGTTGAAAATGAGCATTCATGTATCCACTACTTAGATTCTACATTTGGTATTTTACTAGCTTTGTCAGATATTTGTCTCTTGCAATCCATGTTTTAAAATTTTATTTAAAAATTTTTTTATTTTATAAAGATTGTGACATAATGCACATAACAAAACTTATCATTTTAACCATTTTAAGTGTACAGTTCAGTGGATGCACTCAGTCCATTTTTTGGATGCATTTCAAAGTAAATTGGAGACATTGGTATACTTCTCCCTAAATATTTCAGCACTCATTATTTTAAGTGCTTTGTATATATTTTATTTCTCAAAATAATTTTCAGAGGTAGGTAAAATTATTGTTTTCTGGACTGGGCAACAGGCTTTTTAGGTTCACAGGGTTCTACAACTAGTAGGTGGTGGAGTTGAAGTTGGATCACCGGTGTCTCAAACCATGCACCAGTAACCAGCCTTTAGGCTAGATTACCTGTGTATCATAGAGTTCATGCTGAAGAAAAAGATCAAATCAGATGTTTTACCAGATTCTGTGCCAAATGTTACTTTAATCGAACTATTTGACTGCTATTTAATATTGCTGTGGAGTACAGAAAGAAACACCAATTAATTATAATACTTTTTTTGAGAAGAAAGAGGAAGAATACCTGTCAGGACCAAAATATAGGATTATATAATAAAGATAATGCTAAAGTAGTATCTGTGGTTCTCAGGTCCATTATTTAGAGATGTATAGCTGGTAACACTTTCCATAGATTTAAAATCAGCATTTTTTACCTTTACAGTTGAAGTGATGTATTTCATAAATTTAAATCTGTAGTTGCTTTCAGTTGTTTCTGTCACCACACTTCGCAGGAGCTCCTGAGAAGCAGAATTGGCTGTTAGGATTGCATTTCATTTTATTTTGTTTTGTTATGTTACTTGATTTTATTTTATGTGCTTTTATTTTGTTAGTTTTTGGAGTACTATCACTGATATATGAGAGTAGATAAAAGGTGAGCAAGATACTCGAGTTGGGATTTGTTGAATTTTCGCAGGTATTGTGTAATGGTTTCTTTCGGTCAGGTGATTGTAATAGAATAATAGTAATGCTAATGTTTGTTGAAGACTTAACCATGTGTTCTAATCATGTTGTATATATATTAACTAATTGGATCCTTGCAGCAGTGTTCCCTCTGAATTTGGTACTACTGTCTCAGTGGTGGGGCCTCCCTCATAGTGCAGAGTTAGGGCTTGAACTCAAATTCTCTGATTCCAAAGTTTGTTTATTCTGTTGTATCACTGTATTTACTCTTTGTGAAAAGGAAAATACATAGTTTATAGCAAGATCAACATGACTCCCTCCCCCCCATGACTTGCTAGCTTCTAGAAGAAATCTCATGTAGTGTAGAGAATTTGGCAATATTCTAATGTTTTATAGTGACTAGAACATACTAGATTTTTGGGTAAGATGCCAAAATAAAGAACAGTTAGTTCTGACAGTTAAAGGCAGTTCTGAAATCTGGTCTGTACATTACTTAAGGTCATAGTCTGTAATTTTATTTCTTTATATTTAGGGTGATAATAATTGTTTGGAATGAAATGAAATTCAATGCAAGGTATGCAGACTAGTTTTTCTTCTAATATTATCTTCTGCCAGTTCATGGAAAAGTTGACATTGTAGTTATAATTTAGCAGTGGTTAGGGAGATTTCTGATAGAGGGAAGAAAGCATTTGAGACTTTTCACCTGGTCAGCTGTTTAGTGGTTTCATATTTTGGGTTTTATGATTATAAGGCATCTTTAACATCTGATATTCATTGGGATAAAGACAACTCATGAAGAAGTAAGAGCCTGTAATCTTAAAGCACACTGGCACTATACAATTTGACCATTTGATATAGCCGTGAGAAACTAAAGTTGCTAAAGTTGGCTAATCAACATGTCATATACCTCCTGAAAGAGTCTCTGCTGTGCCAGGAATCCCACTGACTCTTACAGAGGATGACACATGGATAACTGTGTATAGCTGTATAGGTGAATATGATTCTGTGGACATACAGAAATAGCCCCGGAGGAATGGTTGCTTTAATGACAGCCATTCATGCAACTGAGCTGATTTTTGTCTATATCATTTAAATTTTGGTTACTTAACCAAATAGTAAGTTTAAAATAGAAAATAACAATATTTCTATTTTTAAAAATCAACTTATAATTTTTTATTTCATCCCATTTTGTTTTGAGTTATGCTTTCATTACACTAAGATTTAATAAAGGCCAGTGTCTGTGAGAATGGTTGGCACTAGGCCGTTCGACCTTGTTCAGAAGATAGATGTTAAGATTGTAGGCACTGCCAGTGTGCTCAGATGGTCTGATCCAAGTTGCTCATCTCTGGTTTTGGGTCTGGTCAGTTTCAGAGGTCTTGATACTTACCATCTTCTATGGCTTGTTCTTCCCTTCTCTCACATTTATCAGTTTAGTAAGCAGACCTTAAAAATTGAGTAACTAACTTGTGGTCCTTTCCTCAAAGGGCTGAGAAGTCAGTGTGGAGACAGACATATAATATAAAGTAACTAATATGAAACATGATATGAAAAATGTCTGTCTAACACAGTGAGGATAACAGGTGAGGACAGTATTCATTTCAGGCTAGGGGAACAATAGCTTGAGCTAAGACAGGTTAGAAAATATTGAGTATTTTCAGAGAAAGTTTGAGTAAGTCTGATATGCTGGGATGAGAGTGCTATGGTTGTGTAAAGTACTGGGGAAGGAGATGAAGTTTAGAGTTTGAGACTTGGTCCCTTCTGCCTTTTATGATTTGGGATCTTGTCACATTACCGCATCTTTGTAAATCTCAGGGTTTTTTTTTTTAATCATAAAATTGTAATAATAAATGCTCATAGTGTTAGAATTAATGTATGTGAATATGCACTGTATAAACAAGCTGTATATAAATTATTATTATTTTTAGGGAGGCAGTAGATGAAGCTGGGAAGATAAATTGGGACCAGCTTGTATATAAATGCCAACACAACTAGTTTGGATTTTGTTCTGTAGACAGCAGAGAACCATCAAAGGCTTTTTAAGCAGGAGTGTAACATGAGTAGATCAGTTTTATAAGGATGACAGGTGGCAGTGGTGTAACATTGATTATAAGGAGAGCAGCAAGAAAATTAGGGGGGTATCACAGTGGCCAGGGAAAAGGAGTTTAGGGTCAGAACTGGGAGAGTGGAAGTGTTTTGAAGCAAGGAGCTAATATAATCTAGAATCCCCCAAATAGGCAGAGATTATTGGCCAAGTAGATGAGGGCTATGAAAAAGGGAGGAGTTAGAAATGATTCCAAGAATCCACCAGAGAGTTTAGGGGGATGACAAGTGTAGCCTCTAGTCTAGGGAGACTGGTTTGAATAGTGGCTAAAACCTTTGACACGCAAGTCAGATCTGGTTTTGAATACTGGCTCTGCCACCTTTTAATTAATGTTCTGAACAAGGGACCTAATTTGTGGGCCTTGGTTTTCTCATCTGTAAATGGATAATAACAAACCTATTTTACAGGCATATTATAAGAATGGGAAGAGATAATGCATGTTAAGAACATGCCATAGTGCTTGGCATGTGGATTGCAGGCATGTGAGAACTTTGGTTCTGAAGCTTAGGAGAATGTGAAGATGATGCTAGAGTCATGGGAATGGCAGTGTCCAGAGGACAGCTCTGGGGACTATGCATGTGTAAGAGTGAGAAGAAGACAAAAAAGAACCGGGGAAAGGGATCAGGAGTCCTGAGTCCCAGGGTTATGACTATTAACTATGTACATTTTCAGTTGTAGTGTGCTAATACCATGTGTGCTTACCTAATACTCTTCTTGCAAAACTTGTATAATTCAGATACTTTTAATTTTAATGTAAAGTTTTATATATATATATGACATATACATATTTATGTATATGATAAAATATGTTATATTTGTATCAGCTTTTTAATATTTAGTGAATAATTATCAGTGTATTTTTCTAAGTGTTAGCATATTACTTCTACACAGTAAACTTTATTTGTGAATATATTCCTTAGTCTTTCTGCAATTTGATAAACACTATAATTTCCCTCTTCATTCTGAATTTGCAAAGTGGGGCATCAAATTAGGAGATCTTAGCACAGAAATGAAAAGTACTTCTTTGAAAAAAATGGTAGCTATGAGTGTAAATCTTTTAATTGTTTTTTTTCCCCTGGTGTTCTAAATAATAGATTCTTTATACAATTGCATATGTACGAGTGGATGAACATACCATTGGTGATCCAGAGGATTTTTGTCAAGACTGGATAAACCATGTATCACATTGATTGTAGAGGTTAGTAGATTTAGTTCCTTAGGATGTATGCAATTTTTTGTAGTAGCATTTAAAATGCTGAGGTTATAAAGCAGCACTTCCCCCTTGGGATCTCAATGGGTTTTCCTTCATTTCTAGCTATCCTGAGAGCATGAGTGAACTTCACGTTAGTTTGTATAGGCTTGAAGCCTCTATTCTCTTGTCAATACATAAACGTAAATTTAAAAAATTAGCAAGAGAGGAAAAGATAAAACTTGAAAATGTTACTTAACAGTGTGTACAAGGAAAAGGCTATCTTAATTTACAAGTAACATCGTCTGCCACAACCATGAAAAATGTTTTTACATGCTCCAGGAATGTCATCATGGAGTTGATTGTTTTATTTTTGACGAGAGAGAGAGAGAGAGAGAGAGAGAGAGAGAGAGAGAGGGAGAGGGAGAGGGAGAGGGAGAGGGAGGGGGGGGAGAATGAGAGAATTTAGGCATCATCTTGGTAATTGGGTGGTCCTAATTCTGCCATTTTGACATGCGCTGTGATGAAAAAGCCACTTATTTTAACTTCACTTTGAGGTCGAACAAGAGTATGGTGTCAGTTTCATTCTTGGATGATATCAGATAATCGAAACTGTAAGTTCAGATTGTAATTCTCAGATATCAGGAGCTCAATCAATATCCAGTGAGTACCTGGGATTTTGTAGCTTTGATCCAAAAGTGCATTTTGTTGCTATCTTCTAATTTAACTATTGGGACTCCTTCCCCCATTGCATTTTGTTTTTGAATATGTATATTGCAGATGATGGTGTATGATGCCTTGATTCATTTAGATGGAATTTTGAGGGATGGAATGAATGGAATATTATATAGAACAAAGTTCAATTTCAGAACAACTTTTGCTATTTCACATACCTTCATTCCACCATAGAGAAATGGAAAAGTGGGAGGAATTGCTTAGAATTGTTTAGAAATGAGGACATTGTTTATTTGCTCCTAGATTCTTTTTTTTTTTTTTTTAAGAGCATTTGGGCCTGTGATAGATGTGTTCATGGCGTTATGATATACTGAAGGCAAGCAGGTCAAACCACAAATGCTGAGATTTAAATAGTGACAAATAAATAACATCTAGAGTTTACACATCAAAATGAACACTGTCTTAGGTAATTAGCTGTTTTGGGTGGATCCTAACTATTTTACACTTGACTGTTATGCAGTCTGACCTCTCACATAGTATGTATATGTTATCTCCTCTAGGCTGGCTTTCATAAGCTAATCTTTTTGCTCATCCATTTTGTAACATTGATTTCTAACTGGGTATCTGCCAGCTGCTGTCTCTGGGGGAAAGAGCCTCCTTGGGAGGTGGCAGTGTTTGTGGACATCAGCGCATCTGGAGTCTGGCCCTTATTAAATCTAGGGTACAGATGAGGGTTGCTGTCTTCTCACTTGGCCCAGCTCTGCCAAGCTAACACTATGAGTTCTTCCCTCCCCCCTCCCTCCCTCCCTCCCTCCTTCCTTCCCTCCCTCCCTCACTCGTGTGTGTGTGTGTGTGTGTGTGTGTGTGTGTGTGTGTGTGTGTGTTGAGAGGTAGGGGTGATGGTAATAGGGGAGGGAATGTGTGAGCAGGGAGGAGTAGCCTTGCTATGGGCTATGCTGTGTTGGTTGGTAGGGTTAAGGAAGTCTGACATCATATGCAGATGGCTAGGACTTCTGAAAGGGCAGGGGAAAAAAGATGCCCTTTCGCTGCTCAGAGTCTAGTCATTTGTGCATCCTGGTGCAGGGATTTCTTTATTGGAGTGTGTGCCTGGGCTCTGGAGGTAAGACTGGTGAGCTAGGGAACAAGGAAAATGGCCTTTCTGATTGACATACTTCTGGGTGGAAGGGGTACCAGGAAGGACTACATTAGCAGGAACCTCTCGCTTAGGATCTCATTGCCTGTAAAGATGCTTATTTGCCACTATCTTGAGCTGCCCTGGCTGGAAGGTGGCAACTCCTATAGGAACCATGATGGGTAGTCTCTGTCTGGGCATGGATCCTCTCCCACTTCTGACTTATCATGTTTGTGTTTAATGCTTGACTTCCTTTTAAGTCCATTTGCATGTAAGGAGGTCTTTTTAAAAAGGTGGGGGAGGGGTCAAGCCTGCATTTAAAAACAGGAATAGAGATCACAGTTGTAAGCATTAATTCCTAAAGAAGTATCTTGCTGGCTTCATTTGGATTTTGCTAAGTATTAGAGTGGTGTTTAGTGACTTAAATTGGTATGTAGGAATCAATAGATGATGTGGACTTATAACTACCAGTTAGTATCTGTTAGATTTATAATTCACAGGATTGATCTACCAGAAAGGATTCAGTATGACATACAGAATCTACATGCCGGCTAGAGCTTCCTTATTCTTCATAGTTTCAGTCTCAAACTCCTATTGCAAAGATTGTCAAAGTTCAGAGGTATTCATCCTCCCCTCTATCACAACCAAGTTTTGTGAAGTTTCTATAATTTAGTTTACTTATGCTTTTCTTAGCTTCTGGGCTCTTATTTTTGAAACTTGTGTTTTGGTTTCACCCGGCTCAGGCTGGACATAAAACATACCTGTTTCACTGGTATGCACACACTCGATACCTTTTCTTCAAGCATTTCAGGAATTCAGTTAACTTTTGAAGATGTGGTAAGTTATTGGAAAGGCCTTGCTCTAGGCCCTTGATTATCCTCCCTTTTGCTGGTCTGTCTTCCCTCTTTTTCTTTTTTCCTCTCCTCTATGTGGTAACTATTGCACCGCTCCTGATTTGGAGCAGAATAGTTCTGCCACACCATCAGACCTTCTGGAATTTCTCTCCTCCCATTCCTCTCTTTTTTCTAAAAAAATCCTAAGCACTTGTTATGGCATTAAAAAACAATACCTTTCCATGAGATTCTCATGTCAGGTGATTGCCACCAATTCCCCTCACCTTTTTTCTCTTGCTATAGATGTTGGCTGTATAAACTTCTAAATGGCTTTTCTAATGCAGAAGTAATATTTCATATAGTCAACAGTTATTTGAGCAACTACTCTATGCAATGCCCTGTGTTAAGGGCTGGAGTACCAAGAGATTGTGTCACAGTTTTTCAACCTGGAGAGCTCAAGAGATGGTTGGAGTGAATGAATAGGCAGTCAAGCAGAGTCAGATTCAAGTCACACTTCACAGAGCTGTTATGGTCTAGGGGAGGGAAGATTGGGTTGTTAGATAATGTACAACAAATAGCGGAGGGCAGGAAAGATGTAGAAAAAAGTCTGTGGGAGTTTGTAGGTCCAGAATGAGATTTGTAAGTGTAGAGCTTATAGTACTTGAGCTGGGCCTTATATAGGGAGGATTTAGTTATGTGGAGGTGAAGAGATGGTTGGGAGAGTATTTCTGGGGAAAATACTTGGTTGACAAAAAGAATTGGGCTAGGAGAACATACTCTTGATTAGCTATTGCAATTTGGATGGTTGTTGGGGATTGATAGGATGCTTGGCTTGTGAAGGTCTCTTGAAGTTAGAATCTTAGGAAGGACTTCCCCTCTGATCTGATACTCACTATAGGCATTTGCTAGCTGCTTATTTTCTTATGTATTTTTACAGAAGTACATCTTTTTTTTTTTTCTTGGCAAGAACCTTCCATTTGTACTTGGACCCAGTTGTAAGCTGGCTTAAGCAAAAATGGGCACTTAGTATAATGAATCAGTGAGTTTTATGGAAACAAGAGGGGCTTTCAAGAGAGGATTGGAACCAAGGACTGGAATTCATCTAATTCTTCCAGCTTCTGTCTGTGCTTCCATGCCGTTTCTTCAGACCAGCTTATTCTGATTTTGCACTCCATAGGGTAGGCCAAAGATGCCCAAGTCATATTTCCTGGGCTTACTCTTACGGGTCCACGCACTCAAGAGAGGCTTGACTCTTTGGTCCTAATTCTGAATTCCCGAGGAAGGGATGAATTGAGTGGGGGACCCATCCTGACAACATTGGCTGTGGCCAGGGTACAAAGTCATATTGTACAAAGTTGTTCAGTAAGGATTGGAATTATCCCCACCCACTTTCCCCGCTTTAGCTTACTGTAATTTGACATACTAGAAGGAACATTGGGTTTGGAGTTGGACTGCCTAGAGTTTGAACCCTATCCCTGCCACTGACTGACTACCTTTGTAATCTTTCTTAATGAATTCTAGGCTGTTACCTTGTCTGTAAGTTGGAGCTAATAATACCTACTTCAAAAAATAGTACTTTAGAGGGAGGTACTGTGTCCTAGTGTGTATTTGGAGGGTAAAGAGCTTTCTAGGTTTTAACTTACGAGTCCATTTCTCATTAGATTAATGACCTTTTGGCACGTTAGTCAAATCCAGAACCTGTTTTTCATGCATAAATGCAGATGATAGCTGCCCACCCCAGAACGTTTTTCTGAGGCTCAATAGGCTTTGTGCAACTGCTTTGTGACTATAATGTATTGACCTTTGTGTGAATCAGGTGAAAGGTAAATATCATTAGAGAGAATATTTCCTTCTGAAATTATTCTCTTATAGTCTAGTATATTTCTGAGGTAACTTGACAGATCTTCCTCAAAATATCCTGTAGCTTTAGGTTGTTAATTGATTTATGATGCACTGGGTGGTGGTCTAGGTATTTTCAGCTTTCCCTTTCAATCTTGGCTTCCACTTAAGACCTCTAACTTGATTTATAATTTAAAATTTACTTTCATACTCAGGAAAAATGATGTGCTTTGTAGAATATTTAAGAACCTTAAAAAAATCTGAAATCTGTCACCCTGAAATATAACCATTTTTTCTCTTTAATTCACATGTTATTCATCATCATAAAGTAAATTAGTGATAACAGAGAATTGAACAAACAAGCCAAAAAAGAATCCTCTGAAATTCCACCACATGGGGCTATTGCCCTAAGTATAGTCCTTTCTCTTTTCTTTTTGATAGTGTATGCTTTTCTTGCATACTTTCTAAGGAATGTTTTAATGTTCAAGTTGTCATGAAAAGATGATACATCTAAGGAAACAGATTTATTGCCTTTTCTTTATGTTTTCTTTTTTTTCCTTAAATGATGATGTAAGTGAAAAACCAGTGTTTGTCTTTTCTAATACTGTGAGGAAATAACCCTTCCTCCTTAACTGGGAAGTCAAAATTGTATTTTTTTAGAGAGATCTGGAGAGAGGGTGATTTATGTGGATAGTTTCCTCGGGAGTTATTACGTGTTTTCAGAAATATCAGTGGCTAATGGTGGATAACACCGAAGGGAAATTCTTAAATAACCTTTGTTGGTTATTTTTTCTTTGAAGGATAGGAGGAGGGACAGTCTTTTCTTTTTCTTCAATAGAGAAACTAAAGACAGGTAAATAATATGAATTAGAGAATTATTTAATGGAAAGTAAATGAATATTTTTAGTAGAATTTTTTCCTACATGAATGTAATAGTTGACATAATTTAATCTGGAAATAGTTTTTTTTTTTTTCTTTTCTTTTTGGACTTAATCTGTTTCCTTTGAGACTAATTTTTTAAAAGACTTTTTTAAATAGTGCTTTTATGTTTACAACAAAATTGAGGGGAAGATACAGAGATTCCCATGTACCTTTTACCTTCCACAGTTGCATAGTCTCCCCCATTGTCAGTCGCCAGAACGGCACATTTTTTTTTAACCATTGACACATTATAATTGCCTAAAGTTTATAGTTCACATTATGGTTCACTCTCTGTATTGTACATTCTATTTGTTCAGACTAACGTGTAATGACATATATCCATCGTTATAATATCACATGGAGTGTTCTCACTGCCCTGAAGATCTCTGTGTTCCTCCTGTTCATCCCTCCATTCCATTTTTTTCCTGGCAGCCACCAATCATTTTGCCATTTCCATAGTTATGCCTTTTCAAGAATGTTGTATAATTGGCATCATACATTATGTAGCTTTTTCAGCTTAGCTTCTTTCACTTAGTAGCATCTTTAAGGTTTCTCCCTGTCATTTCATGACCTGATAATTCTTTTTTTTTTTTTTTTTTTTTTTTTTTTTTTAGCACTGAATAATATTCCGTTGGTTCTATGCACTAATTTATCCATTCACTTACCGAAGGATATCTTGGTCGCTTCTGGTATTGGTGATTATGAATAGTTATAACTATTCACGTGTAGGTCTTCTTATGGACCTATGTTTTCAACTCCTTTGTGTAAATACCAAGGAGTGCAGTTGCTGAGTTGTATGGTAAGATTATGTTTAGTTTTCTAAGAAACTGACTCTCTGACAAAGTGGTGGTATCATTTTGCATTCCCACCAGCAAATGTTCGTATGATTGTTCTTTCATTTTCTTTAAGGTTCCTTTTAAGCTTTAAAATTCTGTGATTTAAATTTCTTTCCTTATCCTTGAAACATGGCTTCTTTTAAAATATTTGCTTTGTGTATTATTCTTTCTAAAAAAAAAAGATGTATTTTTACTGAAGAATATCCAAGATTACGTGAAAGTATAAAGAAAAAAATTACTGATGTATTTTTTCCTTTTTATATAGTATCTATTATGGTACGTGTATATTCTTTTAAAATGATGAAGTATTTCAAGTATGAAGGAAAGTATAATCTTCAGAACACATATGTACGTCCAACTCATCTTTGTCAGATCTTTACATTTTTTGCTGTTAGCTTCAGGTCTTTTCATTTTATTTTATTTTTAAAGAAATAAACATTACAGATACAAGTGAAGCTCCCTGTGTTACTCCTTACAAATTTTTCTTTCCTTCCCTCTTTTCTCTGCTTGCCCCTTTCCTGCTTCTTTCTTCCCTTCTTGTCCAGAGGTTGTCATCTCTGTGATGTATATAGCATATGCCATATGTGTGTGTGTGTGTGTGTGTGTGTGTGTGTGTACACATATATATGTGTATACATATATATAGTATTAAATATATATGTATGTAGTATTCATATATATATATGTAGTATTCAAAAGCTTTACATAAGTGGATTCATAGTGTACATATCCTTCTGCAGCTGCTTTGTTTCATCTTAGTTTTCTAGATATTGTCAAGTGGTCTTTGTGACTTGGATTTCTTATTTATTTTCAGTGTTGTATCACCCTGCCTCAATTTCTTTATCCATTCCCCTGTTGACTGATGTTTAGATTGTTACTGACCGTGTGACTGTGAATCCTTTGTTAAAGGTGTCCTTGTTGCTTGTCTCTCCTTTGGGAGAGTTTTTCTCTAGGATAGGGATACACAAAACCACTGAGGATTGGGGAATTAACTTTTTGTAAACAGGGAACTTGCAGCAGAATGTAAATCAGCTATCATTATTAACTATTTAACATTTTTTATCCTATTAAGACTTTCTCAGTGAAGGAAAAAGTGTTCCTTATCTCTTTGCTGACTGGTGATTGGTTACCTTGCAATAATACAGCTCTAGAGTTTGTTATCCTGGTTTAGAATTGCCAGGTGAAGGGTATGTGCCTCTGCAACTTGACTAGAGGTGTGACTTCATTGAGATTTGTTCTTCAGAGATTATATCAGGTATATCCATGAGCAGTGGGATACTTGGTTTCCACACTGCCAACACTTGGTACAATTAGATTTGAAAAGTTGTTTTTTGAAGAGTGTGAAACTGTCTTATTATTGTGTTAAGTTTGTATTTTCCTGATCTGTCTGATTGAACGTCTTTTTTTGTGTTATTTAGAATATGGGTCTCCTCTCCATATAAATTGACTGCTTATATAGATGTTATACTTTTCATTTAAAATTTTGGAATTAATTTGATTTTTCTTGATTTGCAGAAATTTTTAAAGTATTTTCATTTTTTTCACTTAAAAACATGGTAGCTCTTTGTAGCTTATTTTAAGATGTTTTATGATAGTTAAAAATCTTATCCTATTTTATGCTTGAGTTTTAATTTTCCCTTATCATTTTTCTTTTTTTTTTTAATTTACACTTTTTTTTTTAAACTCCTACAGCCCCTGGTATTCCTAGGTGGTTTCCCATCCAAATACTAACCAGGCCCAACCCTGGTTAGCTCCCGAGATCAGACAAGATCGAGTACTTTCAGGGTGGCATGGCCATAGACTCATTTTTCTTTTAAAAACTTTAAAATCTTGCTTTTTTCACATATGTCATTACTCTACAAGGAATTTTTAGTTTTTTTTCTGTATCAGCAAACACGTTTTTTCCAGTTATTGATGAGTCGATTTTTTCTTTCCTCAGTTCTTCTGGCCCTATACTCAGTTTTCTTCCTACTTTTGGCTGTCATTTCCTTTTTTTGGACTTCTCTTCCTCTATCCTCAAATGTTGTTGTCTTGAGCATTCCATCTCAGGCCTTCTGTTATTTTCTTTCAGTGTGGAATTATTATACATATGGGTGATAAACCTGTACATCATGCTTGCCTCTTCCTTCTTGATAACATTCATGACCACCAAGCTCTGACACTAGGGGAGTTTCAATAAATACTTGAATGAGTGCATGAGTGAGTGAATGAATGATCTAGATAGCGGAGTTCATGCTTCACAGTCAAAGTAGGTACTGAACCTTGAAGGAGGAGAACATTTAGATGAGCAGGGAAGAAGGGTAAACTGCAATTTGACATGTTTGTTAGTCTCTTATTCATAGTAGCAAGCTTTCTCTAATTTTTTTTTCCTTAAGTTTTATTAGCATTTATTTGATGCTGAATTTACTCCCCTGCCGTAGTTTTTGTTTCTTCAGTTTCTTCTGGGACATCTTTTTCTTCTGTGCAACCTCTTCTTCTGATTTGGGAACAGTCTGCTCTTTCCCGGTAAGGACCATCTCTCTGTGGCAAGGAGAGCTCATGCAGAGGTTAATCCGCCCACGAGCCTGTAAGTTCTGCACCCGCATCTCATGAGCTTTATTCACCTGGATGTGCCTAATGACCAGAGGGTCTCCATTTAAACTCTCAAGTTCAGCATTACTCTTTGCATTTTTAAGCACGTGCAGCAAAAATTCAGCACCCTTTTTGGCACTGACCCTGTGTCCAGCCCCACTGTTTGTCCTGGGCACACCTACCAACTCCATTGTGGTTACAACCATGGGTTATACCCATTGCTTCTGTAAAATGACATTCTTCAGATACTTTTTGGCTTTTCAGGTATGCATACCCTTGATGGCCTGGGCAATTTCAAGAGTGTTCTTAAAGTGAACATGAAGATTCAAACCTCTTTATTTGCTTGTTTTGAGGGGTTTTCTGGGTCAAGTGAGGAGCGAATCATTTTCAGAAATCATCTCAGGTTACTCCCTAATGTTGTTTTCTGACCTTTGAAGTTGTAAATTTTTCTGTTTTATCATAAATAACCACCTGAATGAGACAAATTCTTATGACCTTTTGGTGATTATCTCCAATGGGGCTGCCTGTAGTATATGTAGTGTAGTGCCCTATAGAAAGTAGGGTCATTGTTGTAGACATTTGCATGGTGTAGGCAAGGATTTATAGACTGAAGATCAGACAACCCCTTTCTGTTTTTTGCTCTGTTGCTAATTTTGTGACCTTAGGTGAGTCCTTAACTCACTGTGCTTTTTTATATGTTAAACAATCTTCAGCCCTCAGTCCAGTAAGAATCTTTCTTTGTATAAGTTTCAAAATAACTTTTCTTTTCTTGAATTGGGTAGTAGTTACATAGCTGCTTATAATAATTCATTAAAATATTTGTTTTATACATTTTTCTAAATGTTTAATTTCACAATGAAAAAAGATTTTGAAAACCCTTAAAAAACTAGGTTTCCTACATCCCTTCACGTGTCAAAAAAAAAAAAATTACAGCTGGATTAAAGATTTGAATGCAGAAAGCAAAATCATAAGAGCTAGAAGAAAACATAGATAAATATGTATTAGGGGTCTCTAAGACCACCCCCAGGTTCAGTGGTTCGCTAGGAGGATTCACAGGACTCTGCATATATTTATACTCACAGCTAAGGTTTATTACAGCAAAAGGATACAAAGCAAAATTGGCAAAAGGAAAAGACACATGAAACGAAGTCTGCAGGAAACCAGGTGCAAGCTTTCAAGAGGTTTCAAGAGGCCTCACCCGGTGCAGTCACCCTGGTCATGCTTTGTTCCTCTAGCAGTGAGTTGTGACAGCACATGTGAAATAGTCTACCAAGGGGTGCTCATTAGAGACTCAGTGCTGAGGGTTTTTATTTGGTGCTGGTCACACAGGCACCTTCTGCCGAGCATGTACCAAAATTCCAAATTCCCAGAAGGAAAGCAGGTGTCCAGTATAAACCGTACTGTTTGTACAGACAGTTTAGGCACAGTGAGTCACTCTTCCCAGTTTTGGGAATAGTGGGAACTGTCCTGAAATCCAAGTTTCCAGATGCCAGCCAGGGCCAGCCTTGGCAATCAACGACTTCTAAGGATAGCATTCTCTTTTGTCTGCAGAATATAATATATTTTTTCATTATCTTGGAGTGAAAAGGCACTTTTAAGCATGATTAGAAACTCAGAGCCATAAAGGAAGGAATGGTTAATTTAAATTTAAAAAACTTAGATATGAAAAGAAAGTCATACAGAGTCACAAAGCATACCAAGAAAAAGCATTTGTACGTATGGGAGAAAAGGGAGAGATTTTTCCATTATGTAAAAGCTTTTACAAGTTAGTGACTCAAAAGAATAATGAGTGATTTGCTGAAGAAGATATTTCAAATGATCAATAAATATTTAAAAAGATACTTTACATCAGTAATAAAATAGATATTAAAAACAGCAGTGTGATTTTTTTTATCATATTCAGCTAATATTGATTATAATCTTTGTAAGATTGATTACTTAGTGTAGGGTTGGGTGTAGGGAAATTGGTACTTATATAAACTGCTCATAGTATAAATCAGCACACCCATTTTCAGGGGCATTTTTCCAAAATCAGTTAAAACTCAATGATACACCTACCCTTTGACTCAGCAGTTCCATTTCTAGGGTTTCAGCTTACAGAAACCCATGTAGAGATACACATGGATAAAGCAGTTCTTTAGAATGTTGTTTATAGTACTATAAAATTGGTAATAACACAAATAGTTAGTTAAATACATTATCCTACTTCTGTAGACAGAGTTGCCATGTCACCATGATTAATTAGATCTTTATGTAGTGCAATGGATATTTAAGATTTTTTTAGTTACGCAAGTATTTTTTAGTATAATTTAGTATTAAAAATTTACCTGAATGGAAATGAAGTTTTTATAATTTTTAATGATCCCACTTAGTGTGAGTGTTCATATGTTTTATTGAAGAAATATGAATGTATTTGATTATAGGTACTGTCCTAGAACCTATGGGGTGGATAGGGTTTTAGAACAAGGATTTGTGTTAACTGAAAAAAACAACTGCAAAATAGTATGTATCATATTCCAATTTTTAGGTTAAAATAATATTAGTTTGTGAACAGGAAAAAATAACAGTTTAGAATATATTCCCTGTATTTAAATTATTATTTGAGGGTATGGTATTGTCTTTAGTTTTCTCATAAGTGAAATTAATTCAATATGAATTTGAATAAGATAAATAACACTGTGGAGAGGATGGAACTTGCTCCTGATGCTGAAGTACTGTTTGTTATATCTAAGACATTTGTGTGATGACTCGGAGAATCTCAGTTTCTACAACTGAAAAACTGAGTCTTTGTGGAAGGTGGACTTGAGTTTTAGAGTCTTTTTGCATTTTAAGAACTTCTGGTTACATTTCTTCTTTCGCACGTTTCAGGAAGCTGTTTCAGCTCTTAGAGTGCTTAAGACTCTCTTGGCAAGAGTCTTGCCCTTGTTTGTTTATAACATTGCCAACTGCACTCTGGGGAATGTTGTAGACTCTTCCAGTTTTGCCGTGATAACATTGGTGGGGCATTTTTTTGAACAGCGCCCATTCCTTGGATATCTACAGTATCACCTTTCTTATAGGTTCATATGTATGTGGCCAAAGGAACAACTTTATGTTTCTAAAAGGCCTAGAGAACATACAGCAGTTGCCTCTCCTCTTTCCCTCTGTGTTGGTCATTTCGCTGAGTTGCTGGAAGATTGTGGTTCTGGCTGAAAGGAACTTGGACAGTTTCTGTAGCTAAAATCTGTAGGCAGTTTCCATTGCCTAGTTTTCACTGCCTACGATCTATTCGGCACTAAAGTAGAGCCTCCTTACCTGTAACTTCCACAAATGTGGATTGCATTCACTATTCCTAAGAATTCTTCACAGCAGCATTCAGTAGTTATCAAATAGAATCATTTGTTCCAGTAATCTCATAGAATCAGCCTGCCTGCCTTTCCTTTTTCCTCTTATTATTAATTTTAAAAGTTAGACTTGAGACCGTGTTTGGATTTCACCACTTTTTCCATTAATGTTCTATTTCTTTTTAGGTTACAGTCCAGGGTACCATATTGCATTTAGTTGTCATGCCTCCTCAGCCTTCTTTGGTCTGTGACAGTTTTTTTTAGTCTTTCATTATTTTTCATGATCTTGAAAGTCTTGAGCTGTAATGGCCAGGTATCCTGTAGAATATCTCTCGGTTTTGGTTTTTCTGTTGTTTTACTCATGGTTAGATGGGGGTTATGGGTTTTGGAAAGAATATCACTGAAGTGAAATGTCCTTCTTGACACATCATATCAGGGATCATGATATCCATATGACATTACTGATGATGTTAATTTTTATCACTTGGTTAAGATAGTGTTTTTCTGGTTTCTCCATTGTAAAGTTAACATTTTCCTGTTCTTTGGAAAAAAGTCACTAACTCTAGCCAACCCCAAAGGGTGTGGGGTGGAGGCAGGAATTAAGCTTTACCTCCCATAGTGGGAAGTATCTACATACATTATTTGGAATTTAAAAAAAAAGGGTTGTCTCTTATCTTCAGTGTATTTAATCATTTGTTTAGATCAGTACCGATGGACTCATGTAGATGTATTTTGTATTTTATGTTGTAATCTAGTACTCCATTATTTGTTCCTCAAGTTGTTCCAACTTTGTCCATAATGGAGCTCTTTCAGGGTGATTCTTGTATCCTTTTGATATGTTCCAGGACCCATTTTATTTGTGGTACAAGATGCTTCAAGTTCATCTTTTTTTTTTTCCCTGTCTCAGCTCTAGAATCAGCCATTTTTTTCAAGAAACTTGGTTCCTCTTATTGGAGAATGGCATTTAAAAACCAAGGTTGGGTGTTGGGTGTGCATGTTGCTATTAGAATGTCATTGCTTCAAGGCTCTTCAGGATGTATATGTCTTCTTTAAAAAAATTAGGGAAATTTTCAAAAGCATACACAAAATTACAAATTGTCACTACCACAGAGCTTGAACAATTATTAGTGGCCAATCTTGGTTACATTTATATGGCCTCTCCTCATTCTTCATCCCAGCACCCCTGAATATTTTTATTTTTATGATGACCTAAATGAGGCTATGGCTTTGTTTTTATTTATTTACATATTTTAAAATTATTGCATATATGTAAGGTATATAACATGATGATATTGATATATATGTTCATAGTGAGGCGATTACTAGGCAAGCTAACATTTTCTCACAGTTAAACTATTTCTTTTGTGATGAGAGCATTTGAAATCTACTCTCAGCAGATTTCTAGTACATCTCTGATTATTTGATGTAAATTCCCAGTAACTGTATTATCACACCTGTAGATATTTTCAGCCTTTATCTCTGAATAAAGGACTCTTAAGTAAAAAAATCTTTAATTGAAGTATAAAAAAGATATATTAGGAAATATTAAAGTGTAGAGCTTGATGGATTTTTATAAATGTATGTAACTGAAACCGTGATCCAGATTCAGATTCAGGACATTTCCAGCCTTCTAGAATTCCACCTAAACATGACTGATAATTTTTCTAAGAACCTTTAAAAAACAAACATAACTGCAATACCATAGAGCACCTAAAAAGTTAACAGTCATTCCTTAAAATCCAGTATCTAGTCATTTGCAGTGGGTAGTTTTTCCTCACCTGCTCATCCCTTCCCTTCCCCTGCAGTGTGTTGGTTGAAGAGACAGAAGCAATGTGTTGGTTGCTTGTACTGTAGTTGGTCACAATCTGAATTTGGTGAGAGCATCTGTGTGGTGTTTAACGTGTTTTTCTCACTGTGGCTTTCTTGGTTTTAAATTTGTTTCTTACATTCTGGTGATGTAACCCCAGTACAGTAATGGGCAGTGATTTTTTCTTTGGAGAAACTTTATCAGTAAGATACATTAATTAAATATAAGTATTGTTGGTGTCTGATTAAAGTTTTCCGGCCTTGCTCTTCTAGCTAGGTCTAGAAAATTTCAAATATTTTCTATCTTTTCCAGTATCAAAATCCTTTAAGAAAAAGGAATAACTTGTATGTAGGAGAGAATTCTGTTGTTCTTAGTTTTGTTTTCCTCTCTCCTAGAGGTTAAAAGACTTGGACAGCTTTAAGACAGTTTAATTAGCTAGTAAATGTTTTTAGTGGTGTTTCATGGCTGTGTCAAAATCATCTGCATATAGGGCTAGCTATGGCTGAAGTTCTGACTAAAGGATTTATAATACAGTGTTAGGATTAAGCCATAAAAATAATTAGTATTGGTTGTGTTTGATTTGCTAATTTCTCCTTTTTTTCTTTTTATATTATAGATCAGCTTGAACGGGTCTTTTTACGACTTGGCCATGCTGAAACTGATGAACAGTTACAGAATATTATATCTAAATTTCTTCCTCCTGTTTTGCTCAAGCTGTCTAGCACCCAGGAAGGAGTACGTAAGAAGGTAAGCATGTTGGGACAGTTGAGGGAATTAAATGGTGAATAAATGGGTATATATTAAGAAATAAGTTTTCTTTTCCTATTATTAAAATCTTAGTTCATCCTAATTATGGCTTTTCAAAATGCAGAGTAAGTCTAGGACCAATTTACATGACATAAAAATAGCTTTTGTGTACATAGCACAGCTGCATTTAACACCACCTATACAGATGATATAATTGAGATAATTATTCTGAAAAATATGATGACTTGATCTGAAATCCATGCTTTTGATGCCAATATGAAAGTCAGTGGTAATGGAGCAAAAATATTCTTTAATCATTAACTGACTGTGCATGTAGCCTTACTTAAAAATAAGCAAAATAAATTTTTAAAAGCAAGGTGTTGTATAACTCCTGTTTTAGGATTCTGTAAAGTACTGTTACCAGAAGTTTGATAACTATCAAATCACATCAACGTTTTCTTTTTTAACCTAAATATTCTATATGGAACATTTTATCTCTTTCATTTTTAGATAGTTTGTTAGTCTTCCGGTTATAGGTCTTTGGGCTATAGCATCAGGTTTCATCCTTTGGGACACTCTGATTGGCAGTGGCTTCCTGGAGGTCTGCCCTAAGAGGGATTCTGAGGCCCATCCTGACTTGGCTTCAGTGGAGAAAGAGTATCTTTGAGAATGTATGTTATGTTTGAAAGAAGGGATAGGGCATATTCTAGGGCATTCTAGTTACATATTCGACATGCCTGTTAATACTGCTTAGCTGAGATGAATATGTTTTTGATCACATCACTATCCTATTTAAAATTCTTCTATGGCCTTTTCTTACCCTCAGGATAGCAAGGTATTAAAGGCTCTACGTGAGTTGGTTTCTGCTTACTTATTTAGCCTCATTGGCCTTGTCATTCATTTGACAGATATTTACCTAGTGCCTTCTATATGCCAGATGTTAGGGATATGTTGGGGGATGAAAGAGACATCTAGTTGGGGAGACGAATATTAAATAGTCAGGCAAATAGTATCTAGTTATAAACTATAATAAATACTAAGCTGGAATAGGATTCTGTGAAAGAATATATTTGGGGCATGAGAGAGACCTCTGGTGTGTCTGGGAAGTAGCCAGACAGAGGTGAATGAGGAAGATGATTGAAGACGGAGATGGCCCTGTGCAGAGGTTCTGTGCTCTCAGGGAGTTGAAGAGGTCCACAGTGATGCATGCAGTGCACGAGAAGCAGAGTGATGAGTTCAGGCATTAAGGAAAGGAAACAAGGATTCCAGTGGGCAGTGATTAGAAAGCTCATGTGTAAAGAATTTCGATATCTGAAATTTTGAAATTGATGCAACTAAGAATTAATTTGTATTGACTTTCAGTTATGTAATTTTTGGGTTTCTAACTATCAATTTTATAATGCATGTTAGACTTAACCAGGATTCCTCCTGTAAGTTTGCTGGTCATTAGTGGATAAACTGAATGAAAGGGAAATGAAAGTTGTAGGTTTCTACTCATGCATCATTGGCTTGCATTTCCTATTTTATGAAAAATGAAGTTTGTTATATAGACTTCTACTTTATCATTAACTTTGTATATTCAGACTCATTAGAATAGCTAACAATTAAAGACTGCCCATCCTGTGTGTTGACAAGGTCGTGGAGCAGCAGGAGCTCTCCTAGACTGCTGGTGGGAGTGTAAAGCAGTACTAGAACAGCCACTTTGGAGACTGTTTGGAATATTCTAAAGCTTATCATGTGCATAGTCTATGACCAAGCATTTCCAATCCTGAGCTTATATTATGATATGCACCAAAAGGCATATCTAAGAATGTCCTTAGTAGCACTATTCGTAATAGGCCAGACTGGAAATAATCTAATGTCAATCAAGAGGAGAATGGCTAAATTGTATTTTCCTACTAGAGCAATGAAAGTGAACTATTGCTATGAGCAACAACATGAATGAATCTCAGATATAATGTAGAACAAAAAATATTCAGACACATGAGTTCATCCTATATGTTCCATTTGCATATAGTAAATTTGAAAATGATATTAGACTCATGGACATGGATAATAGACTAGTGGTCACCAAAGGTAGGGGTAAGGAGAGATACAGATGGGTTAAAAGGGGTCAAATATGTGGTGACAGAAAGAAATCTGACTATGGGCAATGAATACACAATGCAACATATATATGTATGCCTTACTGTTGAATTGTACACCTGGAACTTACTGAATTTCATTAACCAATGTCATCACAATAAAGAGAAATAAATTTCACAGTAAATAAAAAAATAATAAAATAAAAATTGTATTAGAAATTGGTAGGGGTAGTAACCTTTGAAGCAGAGGGGTTAATGAGTAGGGAGGTGATTATGATACAGGGCTTTTGTGGTTCTGGTGGTGGTTGCATAGCTGTCTTTTGTGAAAATTTATTGAGCCATATACTCTCAATTGTGTACTTTAGCTATGTGCTGTACTTCAGTTAAAAAGTTTATTAATTAATGAATAAATGAATATGTTAATGAATAGTAATAAGAACTGATACGGCCAAAATAATGTATACCTGAGTGTGGTAATTTTAGGGGCTTATTGACAAGTTAACTGTTACCTGTTTAGCCAGGACTGGTTCAGCTGATTTCTTGATTTTTATGAGTTTATAGAAGATGCTTGTTGGTGAATAACCAAATTTAGGACATTCAGTATTTAAGGTTATAAAATTCATAGAAGAAAATTAAGTAGTTAATCCATTTAAAATAAAAAAATTATCATAAAAAAAGGATGCCTGTAATTGTGGGCATGATCGTCTATCACCATCAGTGATTTTCCATAGAATCCTCCTAGTAGTCAACCGAGATTAGATTGTCATAGTAGGACTATTTCTTTTAGCTTGGTTCCTCCTAATTCTTTTCCTCATCAGCTGTATCACATGCCTGGATCAGGTGGGAAGTTTGGATGAAGAATTCATGGTAATGCAAGTTTCTAGGTCTCTGTAAGGTATCAGGGATCCCAAAGACATCTCACACTGACACTTTAGATGAATTGAGCTCCACTATCAGTTTTTGAAAAGTTAAAAATATGGACCTTGGAGTCAAATCTCGAGTATGCCATTTGCTGGCTCAGTATCTTTGGGCAAGGTACTTTACTTCCTTGAGCCTCTGCTTCCTCACTTATAAGTGGAATGACAAAGTGGAATGAAGTACCATCTCTCTGGTTGTTGTGAGAATGAAATGAGATAAAGAATGCAAAATGCTATGTATAAGTCTATTTTTCAGTGCTCCACCTTAGCAAGATAATCTCACTTTTATAATAAGACTGGGGCCATTCGACATAAGCCTCTGTATCTTCTTTTCTACCACAGAAATTGTTGACTTGTCAACCTCTTTCTGCTGTTTTTTCCCACTTGAAGTAGGGGAAGCTTGTTATTCCTTAAAACTCTTTAGTAGAATCAGATGATCTTCAGAATAAAGTAAAAATTCCTCAGCATTTTATCTGAATCCTTTTATAATTTGAGACCTGCTTTTAAAACTCTTACCATTCTGTGTTTCAGTCAGGTGCAGTACACCATGTTCTTTTAGACCTCTGTATCTTATAACTGATTCTCTGCTTGGAAATTTATCTGGTCTTCAGGATTTATTTACTGTTCTTGTTATTTCCTCTCTGAAGTCCTTGATTTGATACTTTTTCTTCTGGAAACCCATAGTACAGGCATACCTCACTTGATTGCACTTCACAGATGTTGCATTTTTTACAAATTGAAAGCAAGACCCTCCACTGGCAGAATGATTACTGCCTTCCTTTATTATAATATTCACCATAATGCAATGGTCTGGAACTGAACTGCAGTATCTAAGGTATGCCCACGTCTTGTACAGGTAATATTCATGGTGATCTTAGTTTGGGCTGTCAAAACAAAATACTTTATAGACTGGATGACCTAAGCAACAAACATTTATTTCTCGCAATTCTGGAGGCTGGAAGTCTGAGATCAGGGTGCCAGCATGGTCAGGTTCTTTGTTCATGAATTCTTCATGGTTTTTAGAGAGCAGCTATTGCTGTGTCCCCACATGGCAGAGAGAAAAACTCTGATCCCTTCATCCTCTTAGAAGGACATCCACCCACCCCATAATGAGCTCCACCCCATGATCTCATGTAAACTAATTAACATCCCCAAATCATTCCACTGGTGTTCAGGGCTTCAACGTAAAAATTTTGGAGAGACAAACGTTCAGTCCGCAGCATGGTGTGTTTCAAAATTTGTTCACAAGTCTTTTGGGAGACTGTCCCTCAGTATTGGCCTATCTGAGATCTCAACTTTGATTAACTAAAGGATATCGTAAAATAAATTCACTAGTAAAATCTGGCGAATGAATTCTTGGGGGATATTTTATATTCCCTTTCTGGGATGTAAATTTACATTTTAAAAGAGAAAGTAGCTACTATTCATCAAACTAAGTGATATCTAAGAAATGAATTTGTTTTTAAATTATGGTCAATTTCAGTTCATATTTCTTTGTAGGTAATGGAACTGTTGGTCCATCTGAATAAGCGCATAAAAAGCCGCCCCAAAATACAACTCCCAGTAGAGACACTATTGGTTCAATACCAGGACCCTGCTGCAGTTTCCTTTGTCACAGTGAGTGTTATCTTGGACTGTTTTCTGACTTATTATAAGTTTTCTTTTATAACATTTAGTAGACGTCATTAGTATATCGACAACTGAGAATTTTACTATAGGCTTTTTCTAAGTGAAGGATGCGATTTCTTTTTTAAATGACACATTGTTTTGCCACTGAGTACTGATCCAGAGGAAATATTACCATACCGGCAGTGTTAGAAACAGGATAATGCATGGGTGTTTATACTGGCAAAGTAATATTGGTGAATGAAATGACTTTTGATCTATAAAAGAATGATTTGATCCTTAGTAAAAGATTATATAAGACCAGTTTTAATAAAGATAAGGGTTATATAACATGGGCATGAATAAAGGATAACAGAAGAAATACAGGTAAAATGGAAGAAGAGTTAGGAAGGCTGAATTTTGGAAACATCTCTTTCTGGTATATGTATACGTGTGTGTGTGTGTGTGTGTGTGTGTGTGTGTGTGTGTGTACACGCACACACTCTTAGGTATCTTAAAAGTGGAGTAAACTGAGGCTGGTAAGAAACATTCCTCATGAAAATTTTAATTTTTTTCTTGGCCTTTCTCGCATTGAGGCAGAATCTTTTGGGTCTTATCTAACATCTGGACTCCAGACCTTTGGAGCTACCTCCTGGTCCAGACGTCTTGTATGTGCCTCTGTACCTATAGCTTCATTACAGATGTTCCTTTCTTTAAGCATATAGGAACATTGCGTGCCATTAAAATTGCCAAATAGGTTGGGTTTTGAGGAAAGGGATAGCCTTATGAAGTCTGTTCTAAAATGAAGCAACCTTCAGAAAAGCAAATCTTTATATTATACATAAATCCAGATATGCATTTATGGGGTTTGCTTAAAATACGGCATTCACATGGATTACAAGTGGTACCAGAGTGCTGCAACATGCTAAAGTTGTTTTAGGAACAGACAGTTGAGAAAGGGCTGCCTAGGATAATTATGTGGTCTTCCATGTTGTCTCCTCTTAGCTTGAAAGGCTTAATGCAACAAATTGGGAGAGCTGATCATAATGTGTAGTATGCATGTTTAGATAAGTCAAATGATTACTTTGTTTTTTTTCATGAAAAGTAATTACATATTGAGTACTTTTTTCCCCAGCTTTATTAAGACATAATTGACAATTAAATTATATAATGTGGTGATTTCATATATGTATACAGAACTGTTTTAGATTAGGTGTTGCTCCCTACATGAAGCCCATTTTAGAGCAAGCATTTTGAATAAGTGGGACTGTAATTCATTCTGAAATATAATAGTTGGTCAAGCTGTAATAAACGTGATAAACATGTGGAAGGAAGATGCGACTTCTTTGTTATAACTTTGAGTTAGCAATCATGTTTTTGTTGTAATCCTTGAGTATTTCCTTCACACTCACTGCTTTTCTCTTATTGCCTTAGAATTTTACTATAATTTATGTTAAGATGGGCTATCCACGCCTACCAGTGGAAAAACAGTGTGAACTGGCCCCCACGCTCCTCACTGCGATGGAAGGGAAGCCTCAGCCACAGCAGGACAGGTATGCTTTCCTCAGTTTCCTTGTTTCTCATTCACAAGAGTCAACAGCTGCCATTCAAAAACAGGTTCACACATTTGGTAAATATAGCAAATATAAAGGCTTGAGCTCTTTCAGCTAACAAATTATTGAATTTTCTGTGATACATAATTATTTTGTTAATACTATCAAAAAATTTCTTAATGTGAGCATATCAAGCAATGTGGAGCTAACATTTTCCTCAATTTAAATGCATTTTTTTTGTCAATTTGAAGCAACAAATTTTCTGTGATTGTAAAAATTAGAGTTGTAAAATGCTTTTCATCAAAACATTTATATCTTGGAGGATATAAAGTTTCAGAGTAGTTTTCTTAAGGAACAGATCACTTGTTTATATTAATATGGGAATTGATTAGAGAGGCGACAAGATTTAGATAACATCCTTCATTTCTCAGCAGCCACAAGTTTTGTCTTGTAGCCATGTAGTGGTGAGAAGTCGTGAAGAGGGCAGAAATTGTTGAGGAAAGATGGAGTTAAATAATGTTTTCAGTTCACCTTTCTAGAGCATATACATTTTAGAAAGACTGTGATACAGACATACACAAGTAAAAATAAACATTACAAGCACTGTTTGAAATTGTTTTCATGTTTTAAGACTCACATAAGTTATATACAGTGAAAGAATTACTGAAGCTGTGTTAAATGCACACACTGGAAAATTTAATATTATATTTCAGATATTGACGAGTGATTTTTAATTTAACTTTAGAATAACTTTATTTTAATTAAATGTGGAAAGGGAAAAAAAATATTATTGAAAGGACACAATACAAGTTGAACTTTACCTAAGGTTTAATATATAATCTTGTGGTAACATATTAACACTGAGCCCATATTACGTACATTTTTTTTTTGGTGCTTCTGGTGATGAGCCAGATTATCTAAATGCTAATTATCACTCTATATACCGAGCTTTCAGTAAGAAAGTAATTTAGGCCAGTCCCTAGATTAGGACTTCCAAACTAATGGTATTGAAAATGAGTGGCCCTTGCTACAATTTCCACTTTCTGTTATGTGATTTTTGTCTGTTATTTGCATGTATACAAACCTTGTTTTTTAAGTAGTTGCAATAAATGTAATTGTTTTTTCAGCTTAATGCATCTTTTAATACCAACCCTTTTTCACATGAAATACCCTGTTGAATCATCAAAATCAGCCTCTCCGTTTAATCTTGCTGAGAAACCAAAGACTGTGCAGCTGCTTTTGGACTTCATGCTGGATGTCCTTCTGATGCCTTACGGGTAAGGGGAAAAAGATGAACAGAAAACAAAGCAAGCTTGTTCTCGCTTGCTTTTTACTATGTGGCATTAAGTACTACTTCAAGTAATTCAGCTTTCATTTGAAAATGGATCTGTCTCAGATATCTCTTTTTGCTGCAGCCCTGACCTCTTCTAAACTCCAGCTCCACTGTTTGTTGATCTTGTAGGTGTGGAGTTGTGATTTTAGGCTCAACTGTCCAGGCTGAAATCAGTCTTTCTCCGTAAGAATAGTTCCTTTTCTTTACTTACTGCCAGTGCTGTGACGATGATTCTCTTAGTCTTGTAGGCGTGCAATTATAAATTGCCTTTCAGCTTTTTTCTTTCTTGTTGCTGCAAAAGCAGTCTTTTTATTTATTTTTTTTTAAATACCTCCTTGATGTATTCTGGAACCATTCCCACTAGCTGCCATCTAGTTTTGGCTCTTTTCAGCTCTTGTCACAACTTTCTCACCAGCTGCTGTTCTTCAAAACTCTACACTGGCAGAGAGTTTCCTGATTTTTAAAACACATCTTATCAGGTCACACTTTAAAATCCTTGGGCTATTACTTTCCAGTCATTATAGGCACTCTTATGTGTTCTTGCCTTTCATGTTTTAAGAGAATACAGTTCTCTCTGCTTAAAATCCTTCCCCATCAAAAAAGGAAAAAAGACATACTGAAAGAAAACAAGAAATAACAGCCAAAAAACCACTTTGAATAAGCATTGCAAATTAGTTGAGATGTCAGCTATGTGTATTACTAAACACCTATTTATACATTTATAACCGTGTTTTTATTATAATGTTGACATGTCCATCTTCCCTACTAGATTGGCAATTCCTTGAAGTCAAGAGCTATTTAATCTAGCTCTGGTCCCTGGCATAGTGCCCATGTTGTGATCTGCTTCAAGTCTGCTTATTTTATAGGTTCTGCTGCCAGAGGTAGTTTCCTTCGATACTGATTTCATTATGTTTCTTTCCTAATCAAAAATTCAATATATGCCATAAGCTTAACATGTGGGGCTCCATATCATCTGTTCCTCAAGCCAGACACAAGAGTTCATGCTGTATGATTTCTTTCCTTTACCGTTTGTTATCCTCCTATCCCTTTAGTTTGGTGCCTTTATTTTTTGGGCCTTCACACATTTTCTTTACTTATAACCCCTGCCAATTTACTTTTACTACCTCTGGCATATCATTTTTTACTTTTCTGCAGTTTCTTTGTCATCTGATAGCCTATCAAATGCTGTGACTTGGGATGTGTTGTTATCATCTCAACTTGCTCCAGATGTCAGAGACTCAATCTTACCCTTCCTGGTGTTCCTCTGTCTTATGTTTAGGATGATGTTTTGAAGTGGTAGCTGTTCAGTAATGATTGATTGATTGATTGCCACCAGTCTTGATATAACTTAGAAATAAATGAAAATCTCCTTTTATGCTTGTTAAATCAGGTTGCAGTCAGAACTGACAGGTGATGATGGCTTTGGTAAATAAACTTTGAAATCCAAATTTGATTTAGGCACATAATGTACTCAAGCCAGTAATTCCTCACATTTTTCTTACCAGTGAGAATTTGCCTCATTTATATAAAAATAAATTGATTCCTTAACAGTTTTTTTTAAAGGCGAATTTAGGGATTGAATGAATATGGCATATAAGAAATGTGGAATAATTTACTATGTCACCAGGCTCCAAGTGTTTTCTTTAATTTTTTGTACAATGGGTAATTTAATATCCAGTCTGATAATTTGTCAGCATAGAATTTTTGAGTTTGAAGGACTTGAATTAATATTTATATAGAAATCATTTTGTAGATGAGGAATACCAGTTTGATTAGGTCAAAATGAATTTGCCAGAAATCTTATTTTTAATCTATAGAAGCTAAAAATAAAATAAAAAGATAATTTAATAAATAATAGTTGTGAAGGGCTTTGGCCATACAATGGGGAAAGCTAATTTTCTTTTCCTCCTTGGGCTCTTTTGTTTTCATTTTGGGGACATTATGTGCTTTAAGTGGTTTTAGTAAGTTTTCTAATGTAGAGATATAAGGCATCCAAGGAGGATTCAAGGAGAATAACTATAAAAATATTCTCTGCTTTGGATATAGATCAATTACCCACCCCCCTCCATTGAACAAACCTTTCTTTGCATTTGTCAACTAGAAACTAAAAGTGCATTGGGTCAGTAGTGGCTCTTAGAATAATTGTTTATAGCTTGAGAGTGAACAAAATATTTATATTCATTTTTGCTAACTATTATTATTCATTTGTAGCCAAGGCAAGCAAATTGTCATTCTGCTGAAGATGTAGATACCTATTTTAGATACCTTTATTTTTCTTTATGATGAAATTTTACTTTTAAGTTTATTTTTTTAGAAAAATTCTGCATGAGGAAAGTATATATTTGAATGTATTACATATGTGTATGTATGTGTGTGTTTTTATAGAAAGGGGTTAAATTTCCATTTCTTTTTCAGATATGTGTTAAATGAATCCCAGAGTCGCCAAAATTCATCTTCAGCACAGGGTTCTTCTTCTAATAGTGGGGGAAGTTCTGGAATACCTCAGCCTCCCCCAGGAATGAGCTTTTATGCAGCTAAAAGAGTTATTGGTGATAACCCATGGACACCTGAACAATTGGAACAGGTATCATATACTGTTTATTCATCTTAACCCTGTACACCCACCCCTATGAAGTCTGTGGAAGCATTTGCAACATAATTCCGTGTATGCAGGCTCTGTGATGAAATATGTTTGAAAGGAGCGATTGATGTAACGTGTTCTCTTCATCATGTCACTTATTTGTTAAAGCCCTGGGGAAAGGGAGGAGTGGGGAACGTGCCTCAGTTTTTCTAACGTTGCTTTCATATTTTAAGTGTGAAGTACAGCTCACTTATAGATTGAATATATTTAACTTCTTTTAGTTTTTAATTATAGGTATAATAATTATCTAGCTGCTTTGGGGCAGTTAGAATGCAATTTATCCTATATCACTCAGTTTCTTAAGGCTGTACATTTTATGTAAAGTGAGAAACTCCTGTACTCATAAGTGACAATATGTGGGAAAGCATGACTCCCTTTTCTGTTTCTTCCTGGGAATTTAAAAATTGGCATTAAGAATTTTATTCTGGATTTAAACAGGATACAGATGTTCTCTGAGCAGCTTTTAAAAAAGACTGGTGCTCTGCAGAGAAGGGGCCTCACTGTGTCTGTGTCATCAGGCACCTCAGGCAAGAACAGATGGGATCAGTATGTAATTATTTTGGAATTCAAGCAACATGGGTTAGTCTTCCAATCCTTCCTTTATCTCTCCATGGCAGTCTAAATATTTGATCCTTTTCTTTTTTGGGGGATGTAGATGACCACTGGTCCAAACAGTGTTCCCTTGAGAGGGAAAAAGGCAGTTGGGGCATTCTTGCCACTCACAAATTTATAGAGTGATTTGTTCAGTGAGGGCTGAATTTGATTAGATTTACTTCTTCATATTTTATAGGTTTTCTTTTCCTCAAGCCATGATGTAAGTAAGAAAGAAGGGTAAATAGTAATAGACGCTGTATTGAGTATAATCTGTGTGACAGGCACTATGCTGAGGAGGAGTACTTTGAATACATTATCATTTAATCCTCACAGCAACCCAATGAGGTATAGAAATTGTTATTTCCAGTTTGTAAAAGGAACTAGAGGTTTTGAGATTTACCACAGTCTCACTTCCAGTAGTAGGCTTTGAATCTAGGCTAAAGCTATAAGTGCTGGAGAGTAATTATTAATATTAAATTATAACATTGTTGGTCATTATTTGCTAATTTCTAGGGGTCACTATAGGCCTTTTGTCACTTTTGTATAAAAAAAATCTAGTGCTAAAATGAATAGTTTATTTTCAAGGATGAAAGTGGTCTTCTAATTTTTAAATCTTTTAATATTTTTTCCTCCCAGATAAGCAGCTTTTTATTTTGATAAAGTTAATGATAACATAAAGATTCAAGTAATATAGAACACTATAAAGAGAAATTAAAAATTACATGGAATTTGCCACCCTAGTTTGTCATTCATCTACACCCTGCTCTTCCTGTGTATGTGTGTGTATGTGTACACAAATACAGTTTTACACAGTACATTTTTACATATAATACATTATTCGCAGTTCCTTTTTTCATTTAACATTGCATCAAGTTTTTAAAAAATGTCATCTTTTTAAGTGTCTGTATAAAATTTAGTTATGTTGTACCACATGATATTGTTTAACCAGTCTCCTGTTGATGGACATTTGTATTGTTTCCAGTTTTCTTTGAGCATTTGTTTGTTTATATCTTTGTGTACTAGCCTTCTATACTTGTCCTTTTTATGTCTTAAGTAGATTTTGAGTATATTCTGTTGTGGGTCTCGGTATAAGTTAAGTTGTGTTGAACAGGAGTGAAAGCAGGAATTTTTATGATTATTTTTACCTTTTTAAATACGTCCTTTGTTATTTAAAATTTTAAACTTTATCATTCTAATTCATATATAAGGACTCTAATGTAACTGATTTTTTAGGTCTTTATTTTAAATAGAGTTGTTTTTAGTGACATTCATAGTTATTTTACATTGCATGAAGTTCTAAGTAGAAATCCCCTTTAGTCTCTTTCATTTTAGGTAGTTAATTACATTGAATACTGTTTGATTAGAAATTCACTTGCATTGATTAGAGTACATTTAAAAGTACATTGTTTTCAGTATCTAAGAATACTGAGGACAAGAATTAGTATGTCAACAGTAGAGTGGACGTTTATGGAATATGAGTTAATTTAGTTCCTTCTGAACTGTCATAACAATGAAGCAGTTTATTTCTAATGTACTACCAGGCTTACCTGAAGACTCCAAATTTGTACTTCTCAGTTCAAGGTTTCATCATTTTAGAGAACCTGTGTAACCTAAGTAGGAAGTCTGAGAGACTTGGGTTTAAATCTCACCTTCATCACTTGTCAACTATATGTCTTAATCTCTTAAGCCTTGCCTCATTTTCCATATCTGAAAAATGGGCTTAATAATAACTTCATAGATTGTGAGGGTTAAATGAAATCATGAGTATGTATGGTTAACATAGCCCTGGCACATTGGAAGCCTAAAGTGGAGCAGCTACTGTTGTTACTATTTATCTTTGGGTTATGGTTATACCTATATGTTAAACAGTATTTTTGGTTGGTGGTCTTTGTTTCTCTGATCATTGTTTTTGCCTTTCTTTTTTATCTGCAGTGCAAATTGGGTATAGTGAAATTTATAGAAGCTGAACAGGTGCCTGAACTTGAAGCTGTTCTCCATCTGGTGATTGCTTCTAGTGACACACGCCACAGTGTGGCAACGGCAGCAGACTTAGAATTGAAAAGCAAGCAAAGGTAAACTACATCTTTTTTAAACTTTCAAATTGGAAAGAGGCTAGATTTCTAAAAGCTTATTCAGCACATATTTGTCTTTTAGGATTTTGTGTAATGAAACATTCAGTTTATTAGATTATGAAGTATACCTAATTTATAATAAGACAAAGAAGTAAAGCTTTTTAGAGAAGCAGTTTAAAACTGCAGTGGTTTTAGGAATATTACTATAAGAAATGAGACCTTTGGCTAGGTAAATGAACTTAAAGAACTGATGTTAAGAAACATGTTATTGCTGTCTTATTTGTTTCTGAATTTTTAAAACAAGTGTGTAATCAGAAAACTAAAACTAGAAAGATGGCAAGAAGAAAAGTAGAAGAAACTGAAAATTATTGCTAATGGTTAACTGCTATTAGGTTTTTACTTTTATTAAAGTTTTTTGTCAAAAATCTCTCAATCTACAGTATTTCTAGAAGTGAAACAATGGTAGAGGTAGAGGATTAGTTAGTAGCAGTCAGCTGAGGAAAAATGTAGGCAACTGATAACTAAGTTGTAATTGTATAATAACTTGAGGATAGTGGAATTGTGGATATCCAAAGAACAGGCAGATTGATAAGCTATGGAAGAAGAGATGGCATAGAGAAAGTCAAAGCAGTGGGATGATTAATGTTCACACAGATATAATTTATCTTGATAGCAGAACTAGTGTTAAAAAACAGAGAGAAGATAGTATGGTTAAATCTTGCTAATCAAGCAAATGCAGGATGGTTTTATTGCTAGATTTATAGAATGACTGGGTGGAGGCCACTGCAGAGGGTGGGTGTCACTCACTAATCATGTGATAATCTAATTGACCTTATTGTGGAGCCCAAGTAGGAATTAATCTTAGTGACTAAAGGCAGCATACTGCTCTGTAGAATTAGGTGCTAAAAAACTGCAATTGTGTGCTGGTAGATAGGAGGGGGATGCTGGGAAACTTAATGATAAATTATTAGAGAAATGCAATGGGCTGTGAGCTTCCTAGGCTTCTGTCTTTAATGGGTAAAGTTTTTTGTCACCTTCTTTACCAACTTTGAATTTCCAAGTGGTTAAACAGAAGATTCATGCCCCAGTGCTCTTTGACCAAGCATAATATAGCTCTGCTCTGTTGGAACTGCCCCATGGCATTAGCGGGAGGGCATACAGTCCTGGTGTTCTTGTGTGCTACCAAACTGGACCTTTGGGTGCAATGATGTTTTGAATCGAGGTGGGATAAATGACTTTTTTTTTTTCTTGTTTAAAAACTAACTTTGGTAGAGTTAATCCCTTTCCTTTTATAATGTCAGTTGCCCATTTTATTTGTGTATTTCTAACTTTTGGTAACAAATATTGGGGCTATGATTTTTTGAAATTATTGAAGTAGGGGAAAAAAGATAATTTTAACAAGCTGTGTTGAAACCTTCTGTAGCTTGATTGACTGGAATAACCCTGCCATCATTAATAAGATGTACAAGGTATACCTTGGAGATATACCACTGAAGACAAAAGAGGTAGGCGGTTTTGGTTTATTCTCACATCATCATAAAAAAGCACTTTTTGACATTTGCTCTATATATTTGAACACTTTTTTCTAGTTATTTTGATTTAAGCTGAACCAGTGCTATAGGAAATATTAGTTTTAAACCATTCTAATCTAGGTAGATTACAATTCTCCTGGTAATTTAGTTTATTTAATCTTGTGATTCCAGTTCTGGTGCTTAAATAATGATTGTCTAGATTAGGGATCAACAAACTTATTCTCTAAATATTTTAGGCTTTTCTGGCCATACAATTGTGAATCTGCAACTACTCAACTCTGATGTAACGTGAAAGCAGTCCTAGGCAACACATAATTTAATGAGCGTGGCTGTGTGCCAGTAAAACTTTGTGGATACTGAAATTTGGATTTCATATAATTTTTATATATTATGAAATGCTATTCTTTTTAAAAAAATCTTTTGAAAACATAAAAACTATTCTTAACTCCCAGGCCTCACTAAGACAAATGGTGGGCCAGATTTGGCCCACGGGCTGTACTTGTTGACCCCTGGTCTGAAATCTAGAACAATAGATGGGTTCTTCTTTCAAAGCCTCAAAATAAAATGTTCGCTTAATAACATATGTTTAAGTTCACTATATTTAAGTGTTCCAAGTCCCAATCCAGACATACAAGGATTATTTATTTGCTCACTTGCTTTTTAAACCATAAGCAGTTGTTTTAAAAATCATGTTAGTTCCAGTTAGATTAAATTGAGTGTGATATAACAGAAAGAATAATGAATTGGGAATTGCAGCCCCTCCCCAGATCTCAGTCCTGAATGGGCTGCCCATAATAAATGTACCCAGGAGGAGAGATTTAGCTAATCATAGAACTTCTCTGGGCCTCATGTTCTCCATGTAAAAAATGAAAGGGTTGGATTAGATGAGTGGTTCTCAGAGTGTGGTCCATGGACTTTTACTGATTCACAGAGAGACTCTTAGAGGTCTATAAAAGCAAGATATTAATTTGCTTTTTTCTTCTATGGTGTCGATATTTGCACTGATAGTGCAAAAGTAGTGCTGGGTTCCACTGTCGGAGTCATAGCATTAGTCAAAGTTGTGTCACTAAATAATACTGGCAGTCACTCTATTCTTCACTGTCAGCACTCACGGTTTAAAAAAAGAGACTAAAACTCAGCTTTACTTAAGAATATCGTGGATGAAACAGTAACCGTTTTATCTGAAGAGTAGATGGGAAGACTGGTTATTGAGATGAGTGTTTGGAAGATAGTTATCTAAAATGACAAAAAAAACACATGATTTACTGACAGTGATAAAAGTTGAGCTTTCAAGCAAAAATTAGAATGTTGGGAAACTTGTATTCATCACAGTGAGCTTGACTGTTAGTACTTACTGACTTCAATAACAAGATTGTTTTTTTTTCTTTTGTAATGAAACGTTGTTTAAACTCAGTGCACCAGTGTTTTCCAAATGACCAGTAGTGTTAACAAAAGTATACAAGGGTGCTTAGATAGACCAGTGGGATTTAGTATAACAGCATGTATAACAGTTTGTCGACAGGGTTTCAAATCCAAATGGCAACTCACTTTGAACAAATTATTATTGTTTATCACATTTTCATGTATCAAAGAATATCCACAATTACTTGAAAAGGCTAAAGTCATCCTTGATTTTCCATCCTCATATCTGTGAGAAGTTAGGTTGTTTTCATATACTTTAACCAAAACAATGTATCACTACAGCCTGAATGTAGAAGGTAGACGGTAAAGAGATTTACAGAAAATGTAAAACAGTGCTATTCATTATAGTTTTTTGTTCTGGGAAATGTGGATATTTTTCTTAAAAATGTTATTTGTGAAAATATATAATAGGTTTCTTAATATTATTTTAAAGTAAATAAGTATTTAAAAAATTTCTCAGTTTTAATGCCAGTATAGTAAATATTGATAAGTATGCCAGTATAACCAAAAGCCTTTTGTGGTCTTCAGTAATTTTTATGAGTGTAAAGCAATCTGGAAACAAAAATTTGAGAGACTACTGATTTAGATGCTCTGTCATGACTTTTTCAGTCACAATGGCTTTCAAATGCTGAGTTGTAATTAAACGTGTTTTTGACAGGGAGCAGTTCTGAAGCCAGAGCTGAAAAGGGACCCAGTCAGTACGAGAGTCAAGTTGAAGATCGTTCCGCATCTCCTTCGTTCTAGACAAGCAGCGGAAACTTTCCCAGCTAACATTCAGGTAATTTGTTCTTTTCAGAAAAAAATGGCCTGTTTATACCTTTTATGTCTGCATTAATGGATATGCAGGAGGTAGGTTGATGTATCTAACAAGTTTAATGAGATTTTCTATCTTTTTCTGTCTCAAGTTTATTTAGCTGCAGAAATGATTAAAAATTTTAAAATTGTAGGCTATATAGTGTATATGTTTACTATTTATCCTCAAGTCTGGTGATATTTCCTCTCAAACTATTGTTTTTCTGAAAGGCTTTTCTCTAAAAATGGTTCCACAAAAGATGTTACTTAAGTGGAAAAATGAGTCATCCTTAATGAAAACCCCACACGAAGGCAGTAGCTAAAATCCTCTTGATTCTGGCTTCTTAAGACTTCATCTCCCTATGCCTAGTGTGCTATATTAACTGAGGCTCTCCACTTCTTGTTTTGGTTATTTCAGTAGTCTTCCACCTTGTTTCCCTGCCTTGAGGCTTGCCCACAATCAGTCTGTTTTCTGTGTTGCCACTGGAGCTATTTTTGCAGCTAGAAATCCTTGTATTCTTTAAGGTGGGATACAAGCCCCTCCACAAAAGCCCTTGCCTTTTATTTAAGTGATAACCAGTTCAGCCCTGGAGGCAGGTAGATTTGAGTATGCAGTTGACCTCTTAACAAAACAGGTTTGAATTGCATGGGGCCACTTATACATGCATTTTTTTTTCAATAAAAATTATAAATGTAGTTTTCTTATGATTTTCTTAACATTTTTTTCTCTAGCTTACTTTATTGTAAGAATACAGTATATAATATATATAGCATACAGAGTAAGTGTTAATTAACTAATTATGTTATAGGTAAGGCTTCCTGTCAACAGTAGGGTATTCAGTATTTGAGGAGTCAGAAGTTATATGTAGCTTTCAGTTGCACATGGGGGAAGTGGGGTGTTGGCACCCCTAACCCCTTCAGTGTTCAAGGGTCCATTGTAGTTTTGTCATTAGTTACTTGCTTTTGATCTTACATAAGCCTCGGGGTTTTTTCTGCTTTTCTGTTTTTTTTCAACTTTTTTTAAAATCTGTAAAATGGGTGGAGTAGTAGCAACTACCTTGTAGCAATGCTGTAAAGACTGAATGGGATAATAGGGAGTTGAGAGCACTTACATGGCTAGTGCTTATTCAGTTATGAAGTTCTCAGTAAATGGTGAAAAGTTAGCAGTTATTTCTCTTCTGATCTCATCTCTCACCACCCCCTTGCCCTTTACCTTATTAACATCTATTCATGTGTCAGGATTCCCTTGAGTGTTCTCCCTTCTGTCTGAAATATTCCCATTTCCTGCCCCTCTCTCTTTCACTCCCAAAGTAAGAATGCTCGTTTGTTTTCACTGGATGTTGGACGTAGACTTGGCTTAGCATCTCTCCCTCTTAAGGCTTATTTAAGTGGCTGCTTTCTCCTTGTGGATGTAAAACTTTTGTTCCTAATATCTGGTACTCAAAAATTGGACTGATTTCAAATTCTATCTTTTACTTTCGAAGTACTGTTTCCCAGACAGTGTCTCGATAATTTGGGTTCAGACAATGTGGTTGTAGTAACACTACATTACGTAATAAGCAGGTAGAATTTTGTGGCAAAATGTTCATAGAAATCTTTGTTCATAGAAACCACAAATACTTTATTTGTGGTTATTTCTGTTTTTAAAATAAGTCTCCAGCTAAAATTTTATACATTTAAAAACAAACTCATTTTCCCTCTCCCATAAGCATTCTTTCTTTATATTCCCACTTCTAATGATGATGGTGTTACCATTCTCATGTATCCTCGGCTCTACCACTTTCTTCTCAATCTTTCAGTCACAGTTTCCTTTAAGGCATCATTCAGATGAGACTCTTTTTTTCCCCAAAGACCAGTGCCTTTAACTAGGCCCATGTTTTGTTACCTTGATTTTGAACATTCGAAATCATCTAACGTAATAATTCTTCACATATAATGTGTACGCTATGGTTTTTATTTTTTCCCACAAATCATTAGTGCTCTAATTAATCCTTTGCTTCTATTATTTAAGTATATTATTTTATATAATATAGTTTTATCACATTTATTTTCTAAAAAAGTCCTTGCCAAATAATGTAGCACTTGATTATATATTGTCCTATGTCCTTTTTAATGTATGTGCTTGACTCCTCAAGAAGATCTTGAGTGCCCTGGTAGCAGTGCTTGTCTTTTTTGTATCCCACAGTACCTTTTGTAGTGTTGGTTATGCAGCAGATGCTTTTTTTTAATAACTTCTTCAGAATGACTATATATAATTAAGAAACCTAATTCCCCTCAAATAATCATATCTGCTAGTGTCCTCTGTGTGATATGGAGTTGGCAGAATGGTGGTCCACTGCAGTGTGAACTGTGTGACTTCCTAGTGGTAGACCCACAAGTTTTTGCAGACTTGTGAGGTCAACCATTGTGTTTGTTACACTGCAGACTATTGATTGGCGCTACTGATTGGGTTCCTAGGTTTGTTAGCTAAAATATGTGTATTAAAAAGAACTGCATTTATTTTGAAGAACAAGGTGTAGTGCAAAAGATGTGCTTTTCACTCCTAATATTTGAGAATAGTCAGTTGCTATTCTTATTAATTAACGTTACTGACCAGTTGTTTCTCTCTCACAGGTGGTATATGATGGACTTTTTGGTACAAATACAAATTCAAAATTAAGAACATTATCCTTGCAATTTGTGCATCACATTTGTATAACGTAAGTTTTTGGAGCTACTTGACTATAAAGTTTTAAAGCTGTTGGAGTGATCAAATGATTCAAGTATATCTTATCTGGAGAAATCATGTTTACTTATGTTTTAAAAAATTCAGATTTTAATAGGTTATTTGATTTATTTCACTTATGTCTTTAGTTATTATCTGGAAAGATATGTAATTATGAGATTCTTATCTTGCTTTGTGTATGTGTGCTATTTTTTTTAAAGTTGTCCAGAAATCAAGATTAAGCCATTAGGTCCAATGCTTTTGAATGGCCTCACCAAGTTAATCAATGAATATAAAGAAGTAAGTGACTTGTCTTTTAACTTTTGTTAACATTTTATATTTTAAAGTTACAAGCTTTTTTTTTTTTTCTGTTACAAGTTTTTCTGGTCTACATGTTAATTTAATTAGTTACGGTTTGCTATGGTTCCATCATTTCTTAACATTTTTACTTGAAGTGGTACAGATATCAGAAATTACTGCCATCCTTTTTTTGGGGGAAATAAGTGTTAAAAACTGATATGAATCTTGAGGGGTCTTATCATTTCTTTAAATAACATCTTTAAAAGCAATACATTTTATTCTGCTTTTAGCACTGCAAAAATGGAGTGAAAAGAATTAAATTTATTTAACTAATTTATTTCCATATTTATATTTGTATTTACTTATATTGAGAAACAATATTGATTCTTGGGGGCACACATTTTACTGATTCAGAATTCTGTCAAAACATGCATTCAGTAAATTTTTGATTCATTAAGCTAAGTAGCATGAGGATTCTTTGGATTGTAGAGTTTTAAAATCCTGTTTGTCCTTACTGTATCACTCTCACCATATATAGTATTGTAAGGAAATTGTCTTAAAAAGTAAGGTTTTAAGAAGTCTAGTTAACATTATTTCCAAAAGTTTTAGCTAAACATGAATGCATGTTTGCAGGAGTAAAATGATTAAGATTTTGCCATTTGGAGTTAGAATTGAGTTTGAATCCAAGTTTTGTTCTTCTGTGAGTTAAATTCTTTAGTCCTTCATTCCTTATTAGAAAATAATAATACCACTTAATTGGGTTTTGTGAAGATTAAATGGTAAATACATTTAAATCATTCAGCTCAGTGAAGGCACATTAGTAGATGTTATTATACTAGGGAAAAGCTGTTCATTGTACAGTTGTGCTTTGGGGGTAGTGTTAGGCCTGGCTCTTCTATCTTTTCCTGTTGAATAGTGCTTCCTTGGATTTTAAGGCATAGGGAAACTTTCAGATTATTTTTATGGCATAGTCAAATGCTTTGGCTGGATGGTAGAAATGAAAATGCTTTGGGGCTTTTAGGGAAATCTGTATATTTAAAAATAGGTTAGAGAGGCCAGATAAACCATAGGGCCCTGATCCCCTTACCTCCAGGTGACACCTGCATGTCTTCCTAGTGATGAATACATGAGAGTGACCATCTAGGTGTGGAAAGGTGAACTCTATGTCCTTCAACTTACAGAAGTGTTACTTTGTTCTGTGTAGTCAGAATATTTGTTTTCATTAAACCATGTAAAATTCTGTTTGAGGAAGCAACCTCGTTCATTTGATGACTATGATCCCTTTAATTTTTTATCGTGGAAGATACAAGAGGAAGCTGTTTTTTACAGTGCAGAGTTTAAAAAGAATTACTCCCTAGCTTACTGCAATTTTGGTTGAAAGAGGGAGGATTTTAGTCTGTTGGATGAGTGGTTAATTTTCTGATAAGTTAAGAAGCTGTTTTCTCAGTGTGTTGAAGATGAATTTTGGTGTTTGCAGTTACATAGTGTTGAACTATATCCTGAACTTAGCACCAACTAAGAGAACCTTTTTATCTATGACCACTGCAGTTTCTTTTTGCTGTGAGTTGGGGATGCACAATTTTGTTTTCCTTTTAGTAGTGTGATGAATTCTGGGTTTGGACTTTTTCTGTTTGTTTCATTCAGATGCTAATATCGTGTAGTTAGGCAGGGTGATACCATGTTTACCAAGGATCAAAATAATGCATGTAATTGTAGCAAAAAGGTTATGCCGTTTACTGTGTTTTTTGTTTTGTCTGTTTTTTGTTCTTTTTTTTTCTTCTTAATTCCAAGGACCCTAAGCTACTGTCAATGGCATATTCAGCTGTTGGAAAACTCTCCAGGTGAGTAAACTCTTTTTCAGTGAGAGATACCCTGTTAGTAAACTAAGAAAAATTATATGGCACTTACTAATGGTTGGAGAATAAGTTTGTTGTGATTCTGAAAGGAAATATATTTAATGGTTGTTTAGAAATGTCTTCCTTGTAGAAGGAAAATGATGGGAGACATTTTAACTTACATTTGATGATACTGTCACCATATTAAATGGTAGTCTTCATGAAGTTTTGAAGTGGATTGTGTCATAATGGGTTACATTTTCTTGGATTCTAGAGACTTTTGATTGACCTTAAGTGTTTTTGTTGCTACTTACAATAGTTTTTATAATCCCCATTATCAAGGTTTTGCTAATGATTCTCTTTTTTGATAGTGTTACGATTCTGAGTGGCCCTCTTCCCAAAGATGGATGTTTTTCTTTCGCTTATTATGATTTCTTGCTTCCAGTTCTTTTTGTTTCCTCTTCCTTTACTGTATTTCAAAGTAGGGAGAAATAGGTGCAACATCTTTGGTAAGACCAGGTGCTGCTTCCACTCTGGCACAGGTTCTGTTTTGACCTGTGTAGGTTAGGTCTTGCTCTCCTGTACAATGCAGGGAAAGGATCTTTGGGGCTCAGAAAAAAAGCCACCGCAGGTCAACTGATACAGTGCAGGGTTGTCAGCAGATCTTTTCTCTTCTCTGTTGGCATGAAGTAACAAAGCCCCTTATCACGATAGCCTTTAGTTTAAATAGCAGTTTGGTTTTAATGATCTGTTTCTTTATATTAAAATCAGAAATGTTAACTGAATGCATGGACTGTAATAGAATGGATCATGTATATATTAATCAAGGTTACTTGGATTAGACAGCTGAAGAATTAAATATAAAAATATTTGCCCTCTGGTTAGGTAATTTAATGATGCTGACATGGTTCAGAGATGAAAATGCAAGTTCAGGAAAATTTGTGTTTAATTTCATTTCTTCAGTATCATGGAAATGATAGTAATGGTGATCTTGTATTCTCTTACAGTCGAATGCCCCATTTATTCACTAAGGATATAGCTCTTGTGCAGCAGCTTTTCGAAGCCCTGTGTAAGGTAGGAAAATACCTGGGAAGTTTATACTTTCTGTTTGGATGCTCACTTGGAAACCTAACGAAGGGGAAACACTTTTTATTATCTTTTATAGGAAGAGCCCGAGACTCGACTTGCTATTCAAGAAGCATTATCTATGATGGTTGGAGCTTATAGTACTTTGGAAGGAGCACAGAGAACTCTCATGGAGGCACTTGTGGCTTCGTACTTAATAAAGGTAGGGTCAACTCTGAACTACAGTGGCTGATAGTATATGCATTTTACATTTTTAAGAACAAAATTTGAATTGTTTTTCTCCTTAACTATCTTTATAATTAAGAGGAATATTTACTTTTACATGGACTGTGATTTATAATCTACGTGTTTTTAATTCTTTGTGATGGAAATCTTATTTTAGGGGAGAAGGAGTAGTGATATTCACAGAGACTTTATATTTAGAGCCTTCCATGTTGAAAAACTGTTGTTAATGTCATATTCAAGTTGGAAGTGTTTTGTCTTAGCTGGTAGTAGCTATGCATTACAGTCCACTGGGCGTAGAGTTCTATAGGTAATATTGAGGGAGACAAGCAGAGAGAAAGAAAGACAAATTTGATATATCAAAATGAGTCTGTCGGAAGTAAGCCAGTATCATCATACATACTCATTTTCCTTCTATATTCTTTATATGGTTTTCATGAGCATTTAATGTGGAGTTTTGAATATATATACATATATATGTTTACACACAATATAATATACAATATAAAATAATATATCATGTATTTGCTTTAGTTAGTTTTTTTGACTTCCATTTCTAGCTAAATTACATAGACTATCTTTAATATCATTGCTCTTTAAAGTAACTCAGGGAAAACTACCCGAATGAATAGGGGAACAGTATCTCTTTCTTAGTGTCATCCATCTCATATGTTGTGAACATGTTGTGACTGGAGGAATGGCCTAAGGGGAAAGTACATGAGAATAAAGATTCAGCATCAAATAGATTCTGCAATCACTTTTCTGATTGAGCTTTGTAGTCAGACATTAATTTATTTAAGTTAACTGAATATACTTATGTAGTTAAACTTTATCTTGGAGTCAGTTTCTACTTTAGAGCTAATCTGGAATGGTTGAGGGAGGTATTTTGCTTCATATTTGTAGGGATTCCAAGTGAGATCTGTTTGTGTTCCCTGTAAAATATCCGAATTTCACTCATATGACTGAGAGTTTGAGAGTTGGTGAAACAGGTGGTGGGCGTAAATTGTCATAGTGCCTTGGTCTCAAGGTCAGGCTGAAGATATGCGTGTACAGAGATTCTCTGACCTTGTTCTCTGTGGGTGTTCTTGTTTTACTTGGAGGGTCCTCTTAAATCATAAAAGTACTTTTTAAGTAATATCACTATCCAAAGACTTTTAAACAGCATGATAAAAATCTTGGACAAATGTTTTATCTTAATTTTACTTATTTAGACTTATTTATTGAAATAGTGACTTAAATTTTGATTGTTTGCAGTTAAGATGACTTATCTTGACTAGAATGAGTAGTCTGCAATTTATTTTTGAAATCTGTGTGTGTTTGTGTGTGCATGTTTATGTGTCAAATAGCCTGAAGTTCAAGTTCGACAAGTGGCTGTGAAATTTGCAAGCACCGTGTTTCCTTCAGATCATATACCTTCCAGATATTTGCTTTTACTAGCTGCAGGAGATCCGTAAGTTTCAAAAGGTGTTACTTTGAATTTGGGTTCATTTTAAATTTATTTGAAAGCTACTAAAACGTATGTTGTTTGTAATGTAAGTCTATGGCATTTAGAAGCAGTTTCTTAAACAGTTAAAATTATGTCCCTTGATATGATACAGACCTATAGTTATAACCTGACTTATTTTTACTAGTGGGTAAAATTTAAAGATGCAAGCCTCATGACTCTTCAAATCTCATAAAATTTCCAAAAAAAGTAACTTATGATATATATTATGACTCTGCTTAGATAGCCTAGAAACTGTTTAAGGCATTTTCTCAGAACCTTAGCTGCTAGATAAAATTATTGTTCTTAATCTTCAAATAATCATTTTCTATTTGGTGAAATTCATTCTTCTTTGTCTTTCTGAAAGACGGGAAGAAGTACATGGAGAAGCACAGCGAGTATTAAGGTGTCTTCCTGGTAAAAACAGAAAAGAAAGTGCTTCTAAGCAGATGCCTTCTTTCCCAGAAATGGTATATTATATCCAAGAAAAGGTATGCCATTTAACTTTAGATGATAGTTTGAGTTATGTAACAGATGATGAAAATAAGCATACATATTTTAGGTGACATGTTTAAAATGTTATCGCTAAATGTTGAATAGTAGTTTCTAACAATGTTAATATTTATAGTAAAAGATACAAAATGAGAAAAATATAACTTAACTATAATTGATCTGTTTCACCCAGATCTGAATTGATTACAATTTCTTTTATGTTCTTTAACATTTTGGTAGCGCTTAAAATTTTTTCTCTTGGTAAGACATGCTTAAAAATACATTTCCTTTTTGTTTTTAAGGGCATTATTTAGGGCACCATAAGTTGAAGACTGTTTCAGGGAGCAGTTCACATTTTTCCTAACCTAGTCATAAGAGAACATCACATATGGTTTTGCAAGTCTCCTGTTTTTGCGTGGTGTTCTCTGCTGGTAGATTGCACTGAATATTGGCAGTCATAGCCCCAGCCCTGATCCTGTCCTACTTTTTACATCAGTGTTTCTTTGAGTATGCTGCTGGGCATACCTTATTGCCTTCTGCCTGTTCTGGTGGTCCTAGCTTTTTGCTCAGATAGACATCTTAAGAGAATAGGAGTTCAGTATTTAATAACCATGATTTTCTACTCCATAGCACTATCATATTTGTGGTCAGAAGATGCTTTTGTGCTCCTATTTTCCTCCTGCCTCCATTATTAATAAGAATAACTGACATGCTGTGGCCTGGGGTGACTGTGTCAGTAGATATCTGGAGTAGGTTTATTCTTTTTAAACAAGCTAGGAAAAAACATGAGGAAGAAAAGACAATACACCTGTCATTTAGCATTTGAGGGACATGAACAATCAGCATGATTAACGGGAAGATGTTTTGACTAGAATAAACAGTAGCAAACAAATGTAACTAGAAGTACAGTTATTTCTGAATTGAGGAAGGGGACATGGGTACCATTTTTCAGTAATCATGTTTGGGGCTTATTTCTGTTAGGCTTCCCACCGAATGAAAACTCCAGCCAAGTATATGACTGGCACCACTGTCCTTCCGTTTAACCCAGCAGCCTTTGGAGAGGTAGGATGGGCATTTATTTCTGTTTTGCTTTCTCTAAAGATTATAAATGAAAATGTCACATCCAAAGTGATGTCTATGAATTTTTTGTGTTCTAGTTAAACCCATAAACCAGGTTATTAGAAAAACGGTATTTGGTAATTGGTATTGTTTTAATTCATAGTGGAGTCTATATATTTATCTCAGTGAGCTTTTCTTTTTGAAAGAAGTGGATGCTCTGCATTGATTACCTTTGGGATTTTACAGCCAATTAGATTTAAATTTTAAAGCCAAAATATGTTGAGGTTGTTTGGGTTTTCCAGTTTTGAAGGTTGGAGAGTGATAGAGATTCATTTGTCACATTTATAAGGGAAATTCTATTGTTTAGGTCATTGATTTATTAATTAAATGAGAAGAGATGATAATGTTCAGAATGAGGAAGAATACTCACAGTATAATTTCTGCCTGTCCTAAGGCAAGAGATCCAGAGGACTCCTCAGCGGGTAGTTTATATCAGAGGTTTTTATGGTTTCGTGTCTACTCTCTCTCTGTAGATGCTTGGAATCCATATTCTCAAATTCTTGTGTAAGTGGAGATTGAATACAACTTGAGTTCCACAGGAATAAATCATTTGCTCCAGGTTTCTGCTCAGTATCCCTCTTCTCTCTCCCTTCCCCATCTCTTTCTCACACACACACCTTTTAAAAATAATTTTTATTTTAATTTTTTAGACTTTAGAAGTTGAGTTTGCATTTTAACTTCATTAAACTCCACTGAAAACACTCTTTGGATTTATAAAAGCTTGTTAGGTAAATTTTGCTTCATATGCTAATTTCAGTTAACATATTGAGTCATATATTTCAGCTTCTGTGAGGATTATGAATAGCTTTATGAAGGAGGGTAGGGAAATCAAAACTAGAAACTGTCACTTAGAAGAATGTCTTTCCACATTGATTTTTCGAGAAACTTACCTTGTATTCTTACTCATTCTGTTTTTAGATCATTCTCTACTTACGAATGTGCCTAGCTCACAGTGCGGGAGTGGTGCCCACCTCTCAGAGTTTGGCTGATATGCAAGATCATGCCCCAGCCATTGGACGCTATATAAGGACTTTAATGTCAGGCAACCAGGCAACAGCCTCCTCCTCATCTTCCAAGAGTGGAGAAACCAACCCTGTTCAGATCTACATTGGCCTGCTTCAGCAGCTGTTAGCAGGTGTTGGAGGTATGAGGTCGTGATTCCAAGGATAGATATTAAGACACTTAAGCAAAAATCTAATATTAAACTCAGTTGAGTATTTATAGCAAGATTATTTTCAGTAACTGAACATTAGCCTTTGTTTCTTTTCTAAAATGATCTGATTATTTTTGATACACGATTTCTCTTTTCAGAAAGAAATGGTAATAATAGATAATCTATTTTTACTTTGTAAGGAGGTGTGAAGAATAGGACATCTTTTTATGGATAACTAGTCTAAATTTGCAGTATTGAATCACATACTATATTTAGGTTTATTTTTGTTTTGTAGAACTGGAGAATGCCTCCTAGAGCTTTAAAGGAATTTAGCGATCCCTGCATGTTTATCATTTTTCTTGAAATTAAAATGGTTCTGAATTTTTTCTTATTTAGGTTTGCCAGTCATGTACTGTCTCTTGGAAGCTGTCTCAGTGTATCCAGAAAAGTTGGCTACCAAATTTGTAGACAAAACAGAATGGATAAAGGTATATTCTGTGCATATTTCTTTTTGATTCTGTATATTTTAAATGTTAGTCTTGTGATTTCGTCTTCCTGCCAGTTCCTATGACCTGTTCTGCCTTTAGGTCATTTTGAAAATTCTCTTATCATCAGAGGCTTACTGAGAAGCATGTAGGTTATTGTCTTAATGATCCATCTAGTGAGAGTGCAAGATAAATTGAGTCATATGAGTAAAACATTTTTCTATTTTAAAAGCTTAATAGATTTGTATAATTTAAATTAAAAAATATGTAAATTGTCTTCTTTCCATAACTTTCCCACTTACCCGAATCCCTCAACTTCCTGCCCCTTCTTCTGTTGGCTGATAAATATATATGTCATCATTTATTTATACATGGTGTATGTTCTTTTTTTATGCATATACTCACATGAAAAAAATAAGCATTTTAAAATTTTTCTCCTTTAACACAAGAGGTAGCATAGTTTTTACACTATTTTATACTTTAGTTTTTTTCTATACTAGAACATGGAGGTATTCCTATATAACTACAGAGAGAGCATCCTCTTTGTTTTAATAGCTTCATTGTTTTCTAGGGTACAAGTGTTCCCTAATTTATTTAGGACCTTGCTGATGGTCATTTAGGGTACTTCTGGTCTGTTACAATGAACAGTGCATTGTTTTGAGTATGAAGAAGTATATTTTAGGTGGATTCCCCAAAAGTTGAATTGAGGATGTGTGCTTTTGCAATTTCGATAGGTAGTGCATGTCCTCCATGTGAGTGGTAGTAATTTATACTCCCACCAGTCATGTAGGAGAGTGACCTTGTCCCATGGTCACACCGAAAGTATTGCCAGGTTTAGCAAATAAAAATACGTGATGCTCAGTTAAATTTGAGTTTCAGTTAAACAATGAATAATTTTTTTAGTGTATGTATGGCCCTTGTAGTTTTATATACCTTGTGTTACATAATGCAGTTCTTTTTGGAAAATGCAGCCTGAATCAAGGTAAAATGTACAGATTATCTCTTTATGTGTGAAAGAATGAATGTAACTTACCAAGAGATGTGAGTTCTGTACTTTTCTGGAAAATCTGCTGTCGTGAAATTGCTTCCAGTTTAAAAGGATTTTAATTTTTTTGTGGATATTTTCTGATTTTAAAATGATGTTAAAGTTTTTGAGTTTTGATCTTGTAGATCAGGGGTCATCAGTTACAATTCATGTGCCAAATCTGGTCAGCTTCCTGTTTTCATACAGCCTGAAAGCTAAGAATAGTTTTTACATTTTTAGATGGCTGAAAAAATCAAAAGATGAATACATTTCTTGACATGGGAGCATTAAGAGTATCCATAAAGTTTTACTGGAATGCAGACACTCCCATTTGTTTATCTATCATCTGTGTCTGCTTTTGCATGTCACTTGTAGAATGGAGTTGTGAAAGGGACCATATGGCCCACAAACCCTATGTGGCACTTTACATTTGTTGACCTCTATTTTAGATCTCTGTGTATTAATTCAACTTGTCTTATACTCTCTATCTTTGATGAAAAAGCATAGAAGATTTTGGTATATAATTCGCCTTTTATTTTGAAATAATAGCTTGTATTCTTTTCTCAGGGATACCAATAGATTGAACAATATAATGTATCATTTATTCTTTTAATTTTAAATGTTAGGTATTGTCAGCAGGAAGATGATTACATATCATGTATATATTTTTTTTTTCTGCCCTGCTCAGAGTCTGATGAATAATAGTAAAGAAGAGATGCGTGAACTGGCAGCATTGTTTTATTCTGTGGTGGTCTCTACAGTGTCGGGAAGTGAGTTGAAGTCAATGATAGAACAGCTTATAAAGACTACAAAAGATAACCATGTATGTTACCAGTTTGGTCTTCATTCTTTTTTTGTGGGAGATAGTAGAATTTTACAAAAGCATCTAATATATTTTTAGTTTTTGTGTTCTCATTTGTAAAATAAACAATTACGATCGTAAGATTAAATGAGATAGATAATACATTGATTGAATCAGTTCATTCAGCAAATTTGTGTGCCTTGAGTCCCATAGGCACTGTTTTAGGTGTTAGGAATGCAGCGGGGAGTAAATACGTGAGATTCCTTGCTACTGCCGGTGCTCAGAAATGTTCCTTTTTTCTTTCCCATCCACTGCCACCTAGTATTGTGCGTGTTCTATCAGAAAACACTATCAAAACCATGTGCTTTTAAATATTTTATGGCCTTTCTTTTGTTTGGAGGTTTTAGCAGTTAGGATTTGTTTTTTGGGTTTGGTTGGCAACAGGGAGAATTTATGCTTGAAGATTATGATGGTATAGTTACATGGATGCTATAATAGCAACATGCAGGAAAGTCATTTCATCCAGAGTTGGAGAGGGCGAGGGATTAGGGAATCTAAATCTTGAAGTGAATCAGGACTATGTATAACTTTTTGAAATTATCTGTATTAGAAATTCAGGTTCTCTTGTTTCCTAAGCCTGATTCATTAGCATTCATTGGAATGATCACTATATTCTTTGGCCTTATGTTTTGTTGGAGGGACACAGTTATTTCAATGCATTCTTGCACATGTGTGAGAGAGACAGACATATGCTCTTTTGTTGTTATACTCAGAGTCCAGAGATCCAGCATGGATCTTTGCTCGCATTGGGATTCACAGTAGGAAGATATCTGGCTAAAAAGAAAATGAGAATGGTAGAGCAACGAGACCTGGAAACCGATGCTGACTTCCTGCCTGAACAAGAGGAAGTCATTCAGAATGCCACAGAAACAATAGGTGATTAATGTGCTCGTGCTGTCTTGGATGCTACAATTTTTGAATTAGGTTAAAATTTGTTTAATATAGCATTTGGATCTCTTTTTATAGCAATGAACTTTAAAGTCACAAGCCTTTTCACAAACTTTATTCAATGCTAAATTGTTTTTAATAACAATAAAAGTGCTCTTTTCCTGTACATTTTTTTCTACATGTTTCTATATGACATGATTGTGTTATGGAAAAACTTTAAACATTTTAGAAAAGGACACGACTATATGTCCTGTTTCCATAGTTTTTATTACTGAATAAACATTAATAAATTATCAAGTAGAATATACTGTAGATTTTTGATTTTGTTTTGTTGTCTTTTACAAAATCCTGTGGACATTGTTGGTTGCTTTGGCTCACAAGGGTAATAGTATTTTATTCTTAGTTTTGTCCAAATATGCTTACAGGGTCATTTTTGGACAGTACATCTCCTCTCCTGGCAGTTGCTGCCTGTACAGCCCTGGGTGAAATTGGCAGAAATGGCCCTCTCCCAATCCCCAGTGAGGGGTCTGGCTTCACCAAATTACATCTTGTGGAAAGCTTACTAAATAGAATACCCTCCAGTAAGGAAACAAATAAGGCAAGTCTCTTTTTTTTCCCCTTATGATATTATTTATATTTATATTATATGTGTGCGTGTATGTGTATATATACATATATGTGTGTGTGTGTGTATACACACACACACACACACACACACATGCAACAACACTATTGTACAGAGGTAGATGACATTATAGCTGGAGGAAGGATTTAATCCAAAAAGGGATGGTAAAGAGGAAAGTCTCGGTGACCGGTTAATTTTGAGTTAGGGATGATTTGTGCATAACCTTTGTGACCATTTGATCCAGTTATGCCAATTTAGGTTCATAACTATTAAGATTTGGTAAAGTGTTAAATGCATCAGGTAATTCTTTTGTTGAGCAAAAGCTAGATGATAAAGTGTTAAATATTGTTATGATTTCAAACCAAATCTAAATCTTAACCTCTTACAGCCAGTTTGGTTTTAAGAAGTCTGGGCATTAGTAAGCAGTGTGAGTAATCTGTGAGGGAAAGAATACTTACAGTTTTTTAGTTTTAGATAAAAATTTTATAGACTTCAGAACATTTTATTTGTGGTCAGAGCACCTTATGTGAAATATGAGATGATTTAATGAGTAGAATAATTATTTTACTACAAGTTTAGTAAACACGTAATCTTATTCTTGGTCTCACTACTGTTTAAAACTTTCTGAGATCATACAGTATAGTTTTATTAGTTATTAGTTAATCACTACCAACCTCTGTTGAGCACTTGTAATGTTCCAGGCTTATGCTAAATGCTTAACATATAATTGAATCCTCCAAAAGATCTAGTGAAGTAGATCTAATTGTCATCTGTGCTTTCCAGAGGAAGAAATTGTGTACAGAGAGGTGAGGTAACTTGCCTATGGTTATGTACTTGTAAAGGCTACTGAAATGATCAGGGTGTGTTATTTGATCTTAGGTCCTGCAGGCCCAGAACCTACATTTTTTAAGTGTTATAGTTTGAAGGATAATAAACCTAATTAAAGGCTTTCTTCTTTTTTCTTTTGCAACTGTGGACTCAATTTTTCTCCCTCCATTGTCTTATAGACATAATTCTGTAAAGTTAGATACTTAAAAACAGACAAAAAACCTGTGCACTGCTACATCAGTTAGGTTGCCCCTCCCTGCTGTCTTGTGGAGACGTTCTGGGGTACAGCTGTTATAAACTCTGTTTAAGAAAAAAACTCTTCTTCCAGATGAAAGAACGAGCAATCCAAACATTGGGATATTTTCCAGTTGGGGATGGAGATTTTCCTCACCAGAAACTCCTCTTGCAAGGTCTGATGGATTCTGTGGAGGTATTTATTAATGCTATCTGATTGTTAATCATTCAAACAAAACGCATTTTTTTTTTAGTTGGACTATAGCATGCTGTGAAATTTTAAATTCACCTTTCATTTACTTATTCATCAAGTACTTATTCACCAACCTTGGGCTCATCACTGTGGCAGGCATGGCATTGACTAATCATGTAGGAAAGTCCTTATGTCATAATTTTTGAGTAAAGCATAGTGCACTGTGGGTAGAAGGAAAAAGCTACTCAATCAGCTAGATATGGGGAATAGGTGCGGGTGTTCCAGTTGCTCTTGTGTCTGATGATTTAGCTTCTGTCCTGTTGATAAATGCCTGGTATAGTGGTGAAGACTTGCCATTTGACAGCTGCTGCCCAGTATGATAATTGTCTTAGCACAGCTTGATCTAGCCCCTGATCCAGCCTTGCTTGATTCTTGTCACTCGCTCACATTTTTGACACCAGTCTCTCCTTCCTCCTTTGCTCTGAGCCTTTGAAAGACCCATCCTTCCTTCTTTCTCAGGTTGTTGCTGGGTTGCCTGGAGAACCTTCTCGACCCTTCAGAACAGTTATTTGTGCTGTTGTGACTCTCCGTGCTTTTTTTTTTTTTTTTGCAGCATTTATCATGGTGTCTAATTGTCCACTAGATTGAAGGCAGAATTGGTTTTATTCCCCACTGTAAAACCAGTGCCTAGCAGTGTGATTGTCAGTGGTAGGACCTCAGTAAGTATTGGCAGAGTAACTGAACCTGAAGAGACATTTTTGGATAAGGCAGTAGACTCACAAAGTATGGCATGGGTGGTACTTCTGTCTGGGAGAATTGGTGTAAGTGTTTTGGAGGCGAGGATGCTGCTGGGCCTTAAAGGATGGGAGTGAGGAGAGTTGGGTATGAGGACTCAGGCAGCTAAGTGATAGAGCAAGTCTTAAATTATAGGGCTCTGGATTCTTAATTCAGTATTTTCTTTTTAAAAAATTTATAATTATTTAGATTTTTATTTTGTTGACATTGGGTAACAAAATCTAGTAAATTTCAGATGTATAATTTAACAATAAGGCATATATATATTATATAAATGTATATTATATATATATATTGGTATATTACATATAGATGCTATATATATACTATATACATATGTATATAGTATATATATAGCATCTATATGTAATATAGTATTTATATATTGCATTGTGTATTCACCGCCCATAGTTGGATTTAATTTAGTATTTTAAGGTGAAATTTTTTGGTAGTGATTTATTCCCATTTCATGGTTCTCCATGGATGTCACTGACATTGTAACCACTTGGGGGAAAGTGTTATGATGTCAGCTTTTTTCACCTTTTTTCTTTTTTAAAATCTATGCGAAAAGATGGATTATTTCTAGTTTTGTTTAAATAAATGAAGGTTTGTCTGGATTCTTGTTATTGAAGCTATTATTTTTAGAGTTTATAAGTGCAGAAATATATGAAAAGCTGGAAACATGATAGGTTAAAGGATAAGAATGAAAAAAAGCATGAATCAGAAGCAAATATCTTCACAGTCAGTTGAGACAAAGTTCCGAAGTTTTCTTTTGTTTTTTTATTTAACTTTTTATCATGGAAAATTTCAAATGTACACAAAGTAGAGTGATTATCATGTAAGAATCCCCATGTGCCTACTTTTATTTCGTCTATTGATTTTCGGAATATATAAAGCAGTCTAGATATAATATTATTCATAAATGGAGTTAAGGAGTTTTGTTTTTGTTTATAATGCCAACTTTATTGTTATTAACAAGAGGAAACATGAAAAAAAAAAGGGCACATGAAATGAATCCCTAATACCGGATTCTCTTTGTTGAAATGCCTTTTTCTCAGCTTTGACCAGGGAAGCTGTGAGCCTGAAGCTCTGAAGTCCTTTTCTCTTAGAATAGGAATCATGTGATACAGCATTTGATACTGTATCAAGACATTTGTTTGAAATTAGGAGCTGCTAAACTGTTGTCTATCTGCTTTGTAGAGTTTTCTCAAAAGGTCATAATATATTCCCACATCCCTCACACATTCTGTTTTTTATTCTCTTCTATTCCCTTATTCTTAGACTTCTTAACAGTTTACAGTAAACAGAAAAATTCCAGAGGGAACTAAGACAGGTCCAATTCTGTATTGAATCAGTGAATCATATTTGGGAAGTGTGTCAAAAATGTTAAACTTTTTAAAATTTGACAATATATCATATAGAGTTTTTCTGACATGATTTTTGAAACAATTTCAAACTTACAGTGTAATTGTAAGAATAATATAGTTACTTTATACTCATTATTCAGAGTTACTGAATTTTAACATTTACCATATTTGCTTTATCATTCTCTATTTTTTTCTGAAACTTTTGAGAATAACTTGTAGATATCATGTAATATAAGATTGCAAAGAGTAGTTGATATTAAGTTATAATGGCTGTTACTTATTGTGCAGTTACTACATATAGGAATTCACTAGAAGCTTTCTGTACATTAACCTCATTAAATCATTATAGCCTGATGAGGTGGTGATGGTATTATGCTCAAAGGTGAGACTCAGAGTTTAAGGATAGGCAGCTGGTGAGAGACAAATCTAGAATTTGTACTGAGATCTGTGTGGCTTCAAAGTCCATATTCTTCTCAGAGGTTAAAAATCATTGGGTAGTGGTTTTCTAATGAGGGTGAGGAGTACAATGTAAACTTGGAAAAAGATCTTCAAGCCATCCTTACCTTCTCCATTCCTTCACTCTACCTCACTTTTACACCACCCCATTAGCCAAAAGCAATCCAGCTGAGTCAAAACGAAGCATGCTGAGAAATAAGATTCTAAGCAGTCTTTCTGTAAAATGGATGTTTTGGGGCAGTGCTGTCTCTGATTCATGGCTTTTGTTTCCTTCATTGCAGGCCAAGCAAATAGAACTTCAGTTCACTATTGGTGAAGCCATTACCAGTGCTGCGATAGGAACTAGTTCTGTGGCTGCCAGAGATGCCTGGCTAGTGACTGAAGAAGAGTACACTCCTCCTGCTGGTACCAGATTTTCAGCTAATGACTTATAATCAAGTGATCCTTTTCTTTCTATTCTTTTTATCACATTTGAAGCCAAAAAAGAAGTTACACAGTCCATTTTAACTTTTTCACATATTTATATCTGTCTTATCAATTTAGTTCAGTCAAGAAAAATAGTTGGTTAAAGGAGAGTGAGCATGTAATAAATGAGAACTTTTTTCAAGACTTTTCAAAGGCAAGCAAGGGAGTTAGCTATGGGTTACCCTCAAATTTGTGCTCTTTTCATGATAATTGGTGTTTTTAGCCAATTTTGTAAGTCAAAGCATAACAGTTTTCAAATCATGTGTCCCCTAATCCTTTATGACATAAGGAAGTTTCAGTGTCTTCTCATGCTTTAGGTGCCACTGGCTTTTAGTGACTACATAGTTGAGCATGCAGTTTCTGATTACATGTTAGAAATACTATGATTTCATATGTTTTGTATCTTGTGAATATGTTAATTTAGTTATTTTACTTAGTGTTATAGTTAAATTTAACACTGCTGTGATTACCTGCTTCCTCATTCACCTATTATTGCATTAGCTATCATAAAGAGATTTACAGGAAATAGAAAACATACTTTTCCTCACATTCTATTTAGGGGAGCTGCAGGTAGAGTCAATTCTCTGAGGCTTCTCTTTGGAAGTATATGAAGCAAGCTAAGGAGAAGTTTGTATAGAGGAAAGATACCCTAGGAAGGGAAGCATCTGTTGTTAATAAGTAGGCAACCAAACTGGAAGTATCAACTCGGTTTGCACGTGAGAGGTGATATTGGGGACTTGACAGAAGTGAGAGCCCACTTATACTTGAGAATGGATTTGCTATAAAAGACATATTTCTGAGTTCGTGGATTTCTACTTAGTGACCTAGGCAAATGATGGTTAAAAGCGAGGTACCTAGGTCAGTCTTCAAACTTCTGAATTTCCTCTGTGTTGTTTTAAACTCTAATTAGAAGCTTGGATCCTGCTGTTTTTTATTTTGCGCATCCAAGAGTCTCAGTTAAATTGTCCATCAAGCATCAGGGTTCTCCCATCTTTATGTGTTTAGGGAAGGGAAAACAAAATATTGTGGTGAAGTGGGTGATGATGAGTCTTTTACCTAAATTGTGATCATCCGTGTTCTATTTGATATTTCCAGTCGAGTGCTGCTCAGCTGTTTGGTTTTTTTTTGTTGCAGTGTACTAATCTTGCTTTGACTAGAAGGAACAGCATTTGAGAAGCCAGTGAGAGCCCTAGGTCTTAGCCATCTTTGTATCTCAAGCATGTAACACAGTCCCTGGCACATTGTGGGAATCTATTAAGGGCTTGTTAATTTGGTAATGGTAGTTGCCCAGATAGAACTGCAGGCTACTAAGATTGTGGTTATGAGAAGGGCTCTGATCTGACGGGGAACTAAATTAATGTGACTGGTGAGGAACTGATGGCACCTATTGCCTTTTTCTGCAGCCAGGATTCTTATGTAGGTGGGATTGTCCACTGATATGGCTCTACCTTCTTCAGGCCCTTTTCTGTCTTTGTGAGTCTAATTCTAGCTTTTTCTCTTTTTCTTAGGAATGTTACCATTCTAGGGTTCTCTCTTACCTATTTCATGCTTTCTGAAATCTTATTTTACTTGTCCTCCTCTTTTTTTAGTTTAGTTACTGAGATGAGTTTTCACCCAGGCCTTCAGCATATGCCAACACTTTCTTGGGACATTTTTCACTTAGTTTGTACAAGACTGTTTTCTTAGATTTCCTCCTTTACCTCTATTTGACCTCTTCTCCTTCATTGCTCGTTTTCCTCCACACTCCACATTGGTGTTAGGATATTCCAGGTCCCCCATACCCATAGCTTACTCTAGTCTATGTTGATGACCCCCCAAAATATAGCTCTGTCTTAGAACCATTGTGTGTTAACTCCAGAGCTATATTGCCAGCAGTTTATTGGGCTTTTCACACAGAGGTCCCATAGGCACCAACATTTCTATATTTCTAAGTCTGAAATTACCTTCTCTTCCTCTTCTCACCCTCCGAAATAGTATGTCTTCTTCATTTCCTAAAATTGTTTCCCTCTTGATTCCCTGTCTCAATTAATGGTAATACCGTTTCTATCCAGTTTCTCCAACCCAGTGAAGGCAGAGCAGGGAAAAAAATCCCAGGCTGAGGCTGGGGAGAAGATCAGAGTTAATGAAAACTGAAAGAAGAATGGCTGGGGAGGCGAGTGGGGAGCCAGGAAGGAAGAGTGAGAAGTGTCTGCAGGGGGCTCAGGCTTTGGATGTGAATGTGTGGTTACTGAGGAGGAGGAGGGAGTAGTTAGTTTTCAAGGTAGTAGTTGTTTTATTTTCATTTTACAAATAATCAAAATGTGTTCTGTCTCACTTTTTCCATTTCAGATAGTGATAAATGTATAATTTTAGTGATTTTGTAAGACCTTTTTGGCAGCTGACTTCATTTTCTCTAGAAACAGTAGTCAACATATGAATTTTTTTTTTTATCATAGTCAGGGTTAAGTAATAAATCAATTCAGTAAATATTTATTGAATGCTTATTATGAGCCAGGTACAATTCTAGGTACTGGCCATACAGGAATGGTCAAAGCAGTTGAAAATTGTGCTCCCATGGAGTTTACATTGTAGTGGGAGAGTTGAGAAGAAGCAGAATAAGGAAAAACATGTAGCATGCTAAATAGGGATAAGTACAGTGGAGAAAAGTAAAGCAGAGAAAGCGGGTAGATAAAATTTGGATGGTAATTCCGAGTGCATAAGGCGCCCATTCTCAGGAAGGTATCTTGAAAGTGAAGACTTAAAGTGGGTAAGGAAGTGAGCTATATAGGTTTCTTGGGGAAGAGCATTAGTGGCAGAAGCAGTAGCGATCGCAGAGGCCCTGAAGCATGAATGTGTTTGAGGTCAGTGGGACTGGAACAGAGCGTGTGAGGAGACCCAGGAGTAAGAGGAAAGTCAGAGAGGCAGTGGGAAGCCAGATCATGGGGGGCCTTTGATAGGAAGCAGTTGCAGGATTGTGAACTAAAGAGAACCACGATCGAACTTATATTTTAAAAGGGTCATTTTAGTGTTGTGTTGAAAGTTGACTGAACTGGGCAAGGGCAGAGCAACAGCGGGTGGGAGGCTACTACAGAATTCCAGGTGTGAAGCAGTGGTGACTTCCACCAAGGTGGTAGCCTGGAGGTGGTGAGAAATGGATGTTTAAAGGTATTTGAAGTAATGCCAGTAGGATTCCCTGTTGGGTTAGATATGAGGTGTCAGAGGAAGACGACTTTAGAGTTACGGACGACTTTAGAGTTTTTGATATGAGCAGCCAGAGGAATGGAGTTGTTACTTAAGGTGGGGAGGCTCTGGGAGATAAACTTGTGTGGAGTAGAGGCGGGGAAGGTACAGGGGAAACTGCTTCCCTGACTCTTTTAACTCCACACCCCTTCTGGGCTGTGTTGGAATGTCCCAGCTCACCCGTAGGTGAGCTAGGCCAGCATCCTACCCACTTCCTCTGCTTTAATTTTCTCCATAGTCCTTACTACTGTTTAGCATGCTGCATATCTTCCTTTATATCTGGAAGTCAGTTGGATATAGGAGTATGGAATTTTGAAGAGTTCCAAGTTGGAAAATATTTGAGAGTATCATGGAAAGATAGTATTTAAATCCATGAACCTATATGGATTGCCAGGGAAGTGTGTAGGACAGAGAAGAGGTCTGAAAACTGAGCTCTGGGGTTCCCCACAGTTTCGAGTTCTGGTAGTTGAGGAAAACCGGGGAAGAACGTTGAAAAGGATCATTCTGAAATAGGGGTGTCCTGGAAATAAAAGGAAGAAAGTCTATGAAGGGGTGTGTGGCACAGATGGGATAGGGATCAGCTGGGTCATACATGCTGATGGATCAGTTAAAATGAGAACTAATCATTGAACTTAGCAACAGAATTGGTGATTGTATGAGTAATTTCTGTGGCCTGGAGAAGATAAAAGCCTGATTTAGAATGGGTTCAAGAAAAAATGAGAGGAGAGAAAAAAGTACCATGAGTACAGACAACTAGTTTGAAAGGTTTTAATATAAAACAGTGGTTCTTGGCTGGGAGGGGATTATTTTGCTCTGCAAAAGACATTTGGTAATGTCTGGACCCTGGAGAGCATGGGGTAACTGGTCTCCAGTGGGTGGAGGCCAGAGATGCTGCTAAATATCCTGCAGTGCACATGATGGCTCTCCACTGAAAACTATTCTGCCAAAAATGTCTGCAGGGTTGAGGCTGAAGAACCCTGAAGTAATAAAGGAGAAAAATGTCACAGTCGCTGGAGGAGGAAAGTGAGGTCTAAAACGGTTGGGTTCGCGTGTTTTTAGATGAGGGATGAGAAGGATAATATAGTAGAGAAAGAAAAATTGCAAGACTAGAGACAGCGGGGATAATTAAAAAAATAATCAGGCAATTGTTTTAGAGAAGTTTGAGGGTCACAGCAATATGAAGAGGGAGGTACGGAAGTTTTCCATATAACCTCTGCTCCACATGCATATATGGCCTTTTGCATTATGGGGATAATTTTTCATTTTAGGGAACTAAAATTACCTGAGTACCTTTGAAAGTTTGTTTAGCTTATGCTGAGTTTTGACATGAATGATTATTGATTCCTTCAGCAATTTACTTAAACATCTTAGTCATTTAGATTTTAAAATAGTATTGAGTAAATGTTGATTAAAACAATTTTTTTCAGGAAACTCTATTCAGTTATTTTAATTGCTTATCATTCTTTGCTTTTCCCTAGGAGCTAAAGTGAATGATATAGTACCCTGGGTGTTGGATGTGATTTTAAATAAACATATCATTAGCCCCAACCCACATGTGAGACAAGCAGCCTGTATCTGGCTTCTCTCCCTTGTGAGGAAGCTAAGTACCCACACAGAAGTGAAGGTAAGCTATCCTATACATGCGATCAGCTCTGCTGGAACCTGCTTGTGAAATACTAATAGTTTAAAGGTGGTGGGTAGGAAAGCATATTAAAGTGAGGGCCAAAGCTGAGGTGAGGGCCATTAACCATTAACAGATTTTTTGAAATAAGCTGTAAATGAAGGGTTGTAGGATGGTAGCCTGATATATATTGGCTGGAAGATGATTCTAGACTTGAAGGAATACTATTGGAAGTGGTAAGTGTGGGAGGCTCAAATCACATGCATTAGACTGCCTGTAAGTGGTCCAACCTTCAGGTAGTTTGGCCATCTTCAGAGATGAGGGCACTGCAGGGCTTGTGAACATCTGGGGTCCTATATTTTATAGGTGGTGTGTACCTGAGAGCAAGATTCTTATTCTCCCAAAGAGGTAGAGTTTCAGTTTTCTAAATTCCTTTTTTCTTCTTTCAGTCTCATCTGAAAGAAATTCAGAGTGCATTTGTGTCTGTTTTGTCAGAAAATGATGGTAGGTTATTGGTAAATATTTGATTTCTAATATTATTAAACTTGTATTTAAAGTTTGTAAAATCTGGATTAATGAACATAAAAGAAAAGTATAGGAAACTCAGTTCTTTTTTATTTTCTAATTACATCACATTCTTCAATTTTGCATTTGAAAATGGAGCTGAGGCCTTCTTAAACCTAGTATTTCTACTAAATAGTAGCTTTCTTCTACTTCTGATTCCTTTTCCCTTTGTGTTCTAAGCCAAGGGGGAGCAGATGTATATGTGTTAGACATTTAAATAGTATCTTTGTTTTATAAATTGTTTTAAACATATGGACTTGTGTTAACTTTTCATTAAAAAAAATTAGATGTAGGTGTATTGAAATTCCATGAGTCTGTTCTGCCTCTCATGTGTACGACTTGCAGTCATTGATCCTCTGTCACTGTGCACTGCACACCAGGGCCCAGCAGGGCTGACTTGGTTTGTGAGGTGGATCTTCTGTGAATGTAGTCCTCTTTCACAGGGACTTTTGGGGGCCATATCCACTGAAGTGATTTAGTACATTTTTAACAAAATAGGCAGATTGATTCTGTTTTTATAAATTTACTTTGATAACATTTTTGGTTAATGTTACAGGTTTTTAAAATTTTCAGATTGATGGCCAGTAGACAATTTTTTTTTAAAGTAATATTACTTTATCTGACTTTCGTGTAGAACTTAGCCAAGACGTTGCTTCAAAAGGCCTTGGGTTGGTGTATGAACTGGGCAATGAACAGGATCAACAAGAATTAGTTTCTACACTTGTAGAGACACTGATGACTGGCAAAAGGTACAGTGAACTTGAAAATTTCAGATTTGAACATGTAGGGCAAGTTTTGCACATATTGAGAATATGCAATGGAAGAAGAAAAATTCAACTTTTCATTTTTCTGTATATTAAGTCTTTTCTGAATTGCAAGTTAATGACTGTTAATGCTGTGGATATCAGTCTAATAATCCAAATGTGTACTGTTTATAAAGCAAACTAAACTACTATTTAGAAACGTCACTGGGTTAAGCTTTGAATGATCTCAGGATAGTTAAAGCATTGTATTACAAAAATACCATAGTGAATTTTGGTTAAATGAAAGTGAAGACATGGAGAGGAAGTTTGCATATCATTCATTCATAATCTGATCTGTGAAGAGTATGGGAGGGGTATCATTCTTGTAAGTGGTTGGTGCATAATGTTGCACCAACCAATTCCAAGGAATGATAGTTTTTAATGTGAGACCACACGTAAGTTAGTGTAACTTTATATGAGATGTCTTTTATATGGGGTCTATTAATTTGTTTATTCTAGATTTCATTTTATAAAATTCTCAGGCTGATGGAAAGGATTAGTCAACAATGACATCTTGTATTTGGTAGATACTGATAGAGAACTTGATTTTAGAGTTTGCAAATGAAATGTGCCAATTAGTTGAAAGCTGGTATGAAAAATTTGAGGTTAATTTAAATTCTTACCCTTGTTTTGGTTTAGAGCTAAACATGAAGTTTCTGGAGAAACAGTGGTATTTCAAGGGGGAGGCCTTGGCAAAACACCTGATGGGTAAGTGTGTCACAACTGTTGGTCACTCATTGTAGACATCCTTAGTCTGGTGAATAGAGCTCTCATGAAGTTGATTTCCACCATCCTAGGAAATGTTGTGTTAGTAGAAGAAGGAAACTTCCATGGAAAAAACCTAGTGTTGTAGTTTGAGTTTTCTGGGAAACAGACTCTGAGATGGAGATTTGTATGCTGGCAGTTTATTAAAGGGTGCCCGGGATCATCACCCTGGGGGGAATTAGGAAGCAGGATAGGGCAGATGGCCCAAGGAGGAGCTGACCTGCTGCCAGCACTTAAGCAAACACTGACTTCTCAAGTTGCACTGGACCTGGGCTTGGGTGACCTGTCAGAGTCTTCCCGCTTTTATGGGCTGAGCCTTTACACCCCCTCAGTGACTAACCATTGGGTGCTATGGGGGAGGACCTGACCTTGAACTCAAGGAATCCTGAGGGGCATCCACGGCACCTAGTATTTTTTTGGGTGGGTGGGCACCTGGTGGGCTCGTGGGGTGGCAGCTCTATTTGGTATCTGTGAGTCCACCAGTTTAGCATTTCTGATTAATTTCGAGAGCCCACCTCCTTTATCTTATCATTATTCCATTGTGGTTGCACTGTTGCTTTTCCTCTGAAAATCCTCAGGTAGAGCTGCAGCGTGCTGGGCCTTGCTTTAGCACCACGCAGAGCCCTGCTTCAGAGCTGTCTGCAATGTTAGAAGGTGGCACTTAGTTCTATCCTGGACGTGGTCCCTTAGCTCACCGTTTTCATATTGAGTTATTTTCATTTCATTTCACTCTCCCTGAAGACTTCTGAGTTCTTAAACAGTGTTCTGTTCCGCCCCCTCCACCACCCCAAAATAATTGACACAAATGATCAAGTTTTGAGCAAATATTATTTGTTCAGAAGAAAGTTAACAGGAGTCAAAGATGTATTACCAAGACTGGAGTGCGGTAGTTTAGAAAAGACTTAGAGAAGACACAAGTTGTTTCAAGTGACTCTCACAATTGTGAGATTTGTGCACAGTGTAATGAAGGGTTGTTGAGCTGCTTCCCAAAGTGCTGAGGGCTCCACCTCTGTGGGAGTTGCAGGTGTGTTTATGTTACGTACCAGGCCCTGCTGATAATTGATTTAGGTGACTTTTTATATTCTTCTCAATATGATTCTCTGTCTCTATGGTGCTCAGTATTGGAAATACAGTGAAAATGTAATTTTAAAACATCTAAGTAATTGGTGGTGTAATTATTATTAGGCCAGACAAAGAGAACACATTTTTGCATACTTTTTGTTTGTTTGTTTTCAAGCCAGGGCCTCTCCACCTACAAGGAGCTTTGTTCTCTGGCAAGTGATCTTAGTCAACCAGATCTGGTGTATAAATTTATGAATTTAGCCAACCATCATGCAATGTGGAACTCTAGGAAGGTAAGTTGATATCACTGGACAGTTTTTATTTTTTTACTTTTCTCCAAAGCCAAATCTGTTATTTTGGCAGATGGTCGCAATTGAGATGCAGAGTGTTCTGTAAAAGTGTGATGGGAGAGAGCCAGACCACCACGTGGCTGCATTGTTGCTTGGAAAAGCTAGGACACCCAATAAATTAGGCTTAATCCAGGGACAGATTTGGGAGGGAGAATTCTGTGATCTTCATATATTTAATATGTTAATATTTTGCTGTAACAGGTGTATCTAACCCACTTCATCTTATTTTTTTTAGGGTGCTGCTTTTGGTTTTAATGTAATTGCTACCAGGGCTGGAGAACAGCTGGCTCCTTTTCTGCCTCAGCTAGTTCCTCGTCTCTATCGTTATCAGTTTGATCCCAACCTTGGCATTCGGCAGGCCATGACAAGTATTTGGAATGCACTGGTCACTGATAAAGCAACGGCAAGTATCTGAATCGTTGTACAAGATTATGCAGGAGATTTAAACCTAGTGCCCATCTTCCTTTCTACTTTGTGTACTTTTTGTTAAATAAACTTTCATTCTTTGCTTTCTTCCTTCTTTGAAGGTATCAAATGTGCTCATGACAACATTTATTGAAATCTCAAAAATGGAAACAGTCTAGATGTCCATCATGTGGCTGGTTAAGGAAATAGTAGCATAGTCACACGAATGGAATACTGTATGTTGTAGGTACTATTGATGCAGTGGAGAACAGGTCACATGGTTCCTAATCTTCAGGTTCACTTAGCTGAGATAGACAGGGAACAGGCAGTTAGTATACGTGGTTTCTCTTCTTTGTTATTATCTCTTATCTGACAGCTTCTCATATTCTACTCTACTTTTAGATATTAGAGTTTTTCAGGGCTTGCCACTGAGTCCCTTTTACTCCCTCAGCTTTATCTTTCTAGATGAGCTCATCAGTTCCAGGGCATATAATTGTCTTCTTTATTGTGATGGTTTCCAATCATGTTTTTGGCCCAGATAAGGCTTTTGCTCCTGACTTGTGTATCTAACTGCTGCTTGATATCTTCACTTGGATGTTGTTTTAAGACACCTTAGACTTACCATGTCTGGAGTTGGACTTGAAAAAAGAAAACAACCTTCTCTCTTTCCATTCTCAGCACTCATTCATTTACCCAAGCCTGGAAACTTGGTGTCATCCTTGATTTTTGCCTGCCTTACCTACATCTTCAGTTGAATCCAGTAGCACATTTAGTTGATTCTGCTTCCAAAATGTTCCTTGAATCCACTCTCTGCTTTTCTTACTTTTTTTCCTGATGAACAGGTTGTTATCTTACACTTCTGTTTTCCTTATTTCATTTAATTATTATTATTTTTTTAAGTAAATTAGATTGTGCCATTTGGGGTTAAAATCTTTTTAGTGACTTCATAGTTCACTTTCAATAAATTCCATGATCCTTACCATGTCTCTTCAGTCCCTGCACATGATGTGGCCCTGGCCTCTTTCTTCAGTCTGATGCTAGGTTGTGTGTGGTAGGCACTTGAGGGCTCAGTTTTGGAGGCTCAGTGAGTTTCGTTTGCTCTAGGGTAGGATTCAGTACCACTGGGTCAACTAAGTTCTAATAGGTGAGTTGACTTTATAGCTTCAGGTATAGGCCTAGCCTCTTGAGATGTGATTGTCATTTTTGTATGAGTGAAAGGTGAAGCCACAAGTGTGGATGAGATCACTATGGAAAATCTTTAGAGAAGCAGACTTAGAAAGACATGAGTTTGTTAAATCTTAAAGTGAGTCAAGTACCTCTCTTTCTTGGTTCTTTTACATATAAGTAAGGACAACAAAACCTCTCCTACTTGAAAAAGTGGAAAAGCAAGTTTGGAGGTTCTTCGGTTTAGTACAGAAATTGAGTCTATCATCAATTTTTTATTGTTACCAGATCAATGCATGTATATCAAAATAAAACAGAAGCTTTAAAAGACTAAACTTGTTTTTCATTCTGAATAATCATGATGCTTCTTTATGTGCCAGACACTGTGCATGGTATCAGGGATGCAGAGACAAGTGAGACACTGTTCCTGCCCTTGAGGTCTCTGTGTGATGGAACAGCACAGACTTTGTCCAGTCTGATACATGCTTACGAAGGTTCTATGGAGACACAGGAAGAGTAGGCCAGTCTTTTCTGCGAGGTGATGCCTGATTTGAATCTTGAAGGACAAGTAGTCATTGGCCAGACAAGTAGGATATGGAAGGAGATTTTGAGTAGAGATGGGAATGGAGGGAGGTGAGATAATAGGACATGAGACTTTTAGAGCTAGAGGGGTCACAGAGGACTTTGTATCCATGTCCAGGTGATTGGACTTTATTCTCATGCAGTGAAGAAATACAAGGATCAAGTTTGCATTTTAAAGTTATCACTGGCAGCTTTTAGCAACCAAAGTGGGGAAAGACTTAGGAGCTAAAAGGCCTCGAGAGACACTAAGGCTGCTACATGAGAGATGGTCACTGTGGTTGAGAGAGAAAAGTTTGATTATTGATGGGTTTTACACTTTTAATTTCATTCTTTTTGCTTTCGTTAGGTGGACAAGTATTTGAAGGAAATTCTTCAAGATTTGATTAAGAACCTTACCAGTAATATGTGGCGAGTTCGAGAATCCAGGTATCATTTTTGGACATGGAAAACCAGTCAAATACAACTGATTTTTTTTTTCCTTCGAATTTCCAAGTTTTATAATTTGTGTTAAATTACTAAAAAACATTTCTGGTTGGATTAGACATTTATTGTTATTTAACTTTTTAAACTAGTGGTTTTCCTAAATTGTCTTAGTTTTTATAAGTATGAAAGTAAATTAGAAGATCACTTACTAAATTGTTAGACATCAAGATATATTTATATGCTGTCATGACTTTATAGGATAAAATTTATTTATGCATATATAATTTTCATTAGTGTCTGCATTGTGCTTGGCAGTGTGCTAGGCCCTAGGAGTACAGTGACAAGTCAAAGATGATGTATTATTTCAAGAGATTATAGTTGTGGGAAACAGACATTTGATAGTGTAAATTCCATATGTCTGGTATATTTGAGGCACCAAGGAGAAAATAGTCATTGTCTTGGGGTGGGGCGGTTATGACCAGAAATATTGGCAGAATCCATGTTCTTGTTTGATAAGAATGTTTCAGAGTAAAATATTGAGCTTTCTTGATCAAATATTTCAAATCAAATTGTTTATTTTCAGCTGTTTGGCTCTGAATGATTTATTGAGAGGAAGACCCCTAGATGACATCATTGATAAACTTCCAGAAATTTGGGAAACTCTTTTTAGAGTGCAAGATGATATAAAGGTATTATAGAATAAATAAGTCTGCATTTATTTATAGAATAACTTAAACTGGAATTGTTAAATTTGTATATGTTTCAAAATTCAATATCCAGATAGTTTTAAAAGATTTCAGTTTCCCTTCAAAGTTTCAGTTTGATGTGTCTATGAAGTTGCAAGGTTGGGTCTCTTTAGATCTAAAAATTGACTTTTTTTTCCTAAGGTGGCTATTGCTTGGCTTTCAGTAGAGATCTCATGATACTGTTGATTAAGGACAAATAAAAGTTTGGAGATAATCCAGAAAATTTACTATTAAAGTTTTATAAATCAGTTTCCCAAATAACATGACCAATTCCTCTGAAAATTTCCGGGGCCGTTTAAATGTTATGTATTTTGGTATATTACCATTAAAATTAGCTATTTCAGTTTTGCCTTTCTTTTTGCTTTATTTGTTAGAGATTTTTAAGTCTTTCAGAATCCTAATGTAGATTTATATGTTTTTAAAAATATAGTTTCTAAACTTATACCTAGTAGCTATATTTTTATAAGGTCAAAATAGGTCATACCTAATTTTTAAAAAAAATATGACATGGCAATATGTTTTTTGATGGACACAGAGCCTAATGAAATAAATTTTTTTTTTACCTGGTATTGAAAGTAGGATTTTTCACTATTCTGTGTAGAGCTTTTTTTTCTGTGAAGGTATTTATTATGCATTGTGGGGTAGATGAGAAGGAAAGTCTCTAACTTGTATTTGCCAAACGTTTTTAATTTTTAGGAATCTGTACGAAAAGCAGCAGAACTAGCTCTGAAAACTCTGAGCAAGGTGAAAACTCTTATCTTACATTGGGGTTGTGAAGTGGGGCAGGGTTTTAAGTAACAATGATAATAATGTAATTTTTTCATTGTAAAATGACATTTACTTGCAGAATAATTGGCATCATGTTATAGTTCACTGTTTTTACAATGAATGAGAAACTGGATGATATTACACTAGAATACTAGTATTTTTAACAAAGTATATATCTGGTCTTTTTAAATGGTTAGCTTCTCTGGGTCTTTATGTAAGATATGACTTCCACTTGACCCTGAAGAACACATTAATTATTTAGATCAAACAATATCTGTCTTTTCTTTTTACTATTGCTATGTCTGTGTTAATCTTCCTTTCATATTTATGAAGTTGTCAAGTTTATTAGTTTCCCACTTGAACTTATTTTTGTTACCATTTATGGACTTCTACATTGTAGGTTTATAAACCTTGCCATAGGTCACGTCATTAAGTGTTTTCTTATACATTTTCTCATTTTATTTTCAACTACTTTTTGTTCCACAAATTGGAAGACTAAAGCTTATAAAGTAAAATTTATTACCAAATTTTTCATTTAGCTATTGGTAGACATAGGACTCATTCTTCTGCTTCTCCCTGTAGTGTCATAGAAAGAAGATGCACTCATTCTTTTCTAATGGTATGGGAAATAGGAAGCATTTTGTCAGATGAATGCTTAATTGGGTGAGAGTTTAGTTTCACTAATTTCCATACTCTTTTTATGTGAGGTTTGTGTGAAAATGTGTGACCCTGCCAAAGGAGCAGCTGGCCAGAGAACCATTGCTGTCCTTCTGCCTTGCCTTCTGGACAAAGGAATGATGAGTCCTGTGACAGAAGTTCGAGCCCTCAGGTATGAATCAATTGGTGATTGGAATGTATTAGATTTGTCTGGTTTCTAGCCATTTAGTAGAAATTGGGTTTCTTTATTAGATTCTTAAAAGTATAGAGAAGTGCATTGAGGAAAACCTTAGATGACCCCAGAGCATTTGTGAAAAGTTGTGAGAAGAACATTTTTGCAGAAATGTTCTCATGAGAACCTTGTTTCAACCAACATTCTGCCATTCTGCCTCTACCTTGAGTAAAGTGTGTTATTTTATTGTCATTGGCCTCTGTCCCCCATAAGCACATCTTCCTATTATGCCATAGGTTTGTGGGAGCTTGCTTGTTGGCTATACCACTTATCAATATTTCACACTTTATTAGGTTTAAAATAAACTGTTTACTACCTGCAATTATTAAATATAAAAAAAAATTCACTCACATTTAGGTATTTATGGCTATTTTAGGTTAAAATCAATAGCGAAGGATTCTAGTTTGTGTTTTGTTTTTAAGCTAGAATGTATCTATGAACTTTATTTGTTCCATTTATTTCACTATTAAAATTAGATCAAATCAATAACAGCACCAGTATTTCATGGTAACTAAATAGTTGATGAGGGAGAGTTTTTAGAAAGATTCACCCAACAAATGCAAAGGAATGATAAAGTTAGGATATCACCATTTTGCTGTCTTAGTAATTTAGGTAATGATCTTTAGTCCATTCTAAATTCACTGGTGAAAGGCTGATGGGAACTTTATAATGGGTGGTTCAAGCTAACCAAACTTTAACCCACTACATTCACAAAAATAAGCAGATATTATGTGCATCCTGGTGTGATGAAATAGGACATTTAGAGCACCACCTATGAAATATTCTTGTTTTGTAAAAAAAATGGAATCTGAACTTGATTTAGCCTGCTGATCTGTACAAGCGACAGAGGAACATGTTAAGTGACACCATCAAGATACAATCAGTGAGGACAAATTCTAAGAAAAGAAAGGATGAAGGGCACTGCTAAGAACGATTCAAGAAGTGCAATAAATTGAAACATGTAGTTGGAACCTGGATCTGGTTCTAACAAAGAAACTGTTAAAGACATTTGTGAAACAGTCCGGGAAATTTGGATATTAGCTCATATGAAGGTATTATTAATGTTTTTAAGCTGTAAAATGGTACTTCAATTATGGTAAACAGTGCTTGCCTCTTAGTGGTACATACTGAAGTTTAGTTAGATATGCTTCAAAATAGTACAATGGCAGGGGAAAAAGTATGTGTGTGTGTATGGTAGATATATAAATGAAAGAAAATTGGCCAGAAGTTGCTAACTGTTGTATTGCATAGTGAATACATAGAATTTCATTTGTGAGTCTTTCTAATATAATATGTGCATGGATATTTCTATAATAATAAAAAAAAATATTGCTAAGACCAGGCTGTGTAACTGAGTATATTCCTATAGACATAAACTGTAGAACCTCCTCATGATTAGAATCATAGGACTTCTTACTTTTGTTAAAAGGACTCAGGAGTTGTGTTCTATGTGTCTGTAGCATTAATACCCTTGTGAAGATCAGCAAAAGTGCAGGAGCCATGTTGAAACCACATGCACCAAAACTCATCCCAGCTCTGCTGGAATCCTTAAGTGTATTAGAACCCCAGGTTCTCAATTATTTGAGCCTCCGGGCCACAGACCAAGAAAAGGTGAGTTGACAACACAGTCTTTTGGGTAAGTGTCATGGAGGAAAAGCTCTGATAAAGTGCTGAGGGTCACCTGAACAGTCCATTCATTGTCCCTACACAAATTGCATGACTTGAATGATACTTACACCACTCTTGGAATAGCTCAGTTACTGTAACCACATGTAGTATTTTTTTTACAGGGAGGAGGCCCACACAGTATTTTGTGAATTAGATGAAAATGACATTTCCATTCAAAAAATGCGTTAACAGTTAACACGGTGTTTTGTAGTACATGTTTTATTTTTTTTAGGGGTTGGGTTTATACTCTCAGAGTCCTTCTGTGGATCACTCCTACCCTGCAAGTAAAGATTTGTATTTAGATTTTGGCATAGTCCAAAATTATCCTGCTTTTTTAGATATACTGTAGTTGTCTAGTCTCTGATCAGTCATTTTTTAAAAAACTAAAGATGAAACATTTATTATGAAAAAGCAACAGAAAGAGTAGAAAATATTTTCCTAAGGAGTCCCCTCTCCCTACCAGCACAGTATCATTTCCTGAGGAATACCCACTGTCAGCAGTTTCCTGTGTCTTTTCATAGATTACCAAACCAAACGTACTAATCTTAAAATAGAATCAGTCTATGAATGTGATGTATGTTGTTCTGCAACTTGATTTTTGTCAATAATAGGTCATATCTTTATATAGATCTCTTTAATTCTTTTTAATGTGTATCTACCTATTCTCCACATCTTTGCCAATATTGAATATCATCAATCTGATAAGCAAGAATCTCACTGATCTAATTTACACTTCCCTGTTATTAGTGTTGTCCATTGTATTTTTATGTTTTATTAGCTGTTTTCTGTGAATTGTGTGTTTCTATTCCATGCTTATTTTTGTACATAGGTTTTTACATTTGTCTTTGTTTATTAGGACTATCTAACCTTCTGTTGTATGAATTATAAATGTTTTCTGCCAGTTGACTGATTTTCTGTCAGTTGCCTACACTGTTGTAATAACTTACTCTCTTTTTCCTTTGCCTCTCATATTGCTGTTTCTTCTCCATCATTCTTCCCTCTTTTAGCAGTAATCTTGCCTTTTCCTAGGTTCTCACCTTCTAGGTGATGTGAATTAGGAAATATAAATTCTAGTCCAGACTTTGCAGCCCTACGCTTGTGTCTTATGTCTGACTAGTGTTAACCTCTCCTAAAGCATAGCTGTTAGACTAAAATACCACTGTAAATGTAAAAACCTTTTATGAGAGTGCGTGGAGGTTCTTCTTAATTAATTGAATGTGCTCAGTGACTTCGATTTTTGTTCTCAGGCTGCGATGGATAGTGCTCGACTCAGTGCTGCCAAATCCTCTCCCATGATGGAAACAATCAACATGGTCAGTGCTCAGTGTAATGAGAAAGCTTCAGTTTGTTTGTTTGCCTCAGAGTGTAATTGCTCAGTTTTCAGGTTATACTAAATGAAGTAGAGATTTAAGGGCTAAGTCAAGTACCTACTATGATCCTATTTTTTTCTTAATATAGTTCTTTTTGCCTTCTGTATTACTAAATGGAGTAAATAATTTTCCAAATGCTAGAATCTATTAATCCAGATTTGTGTTCAGAGGAGAACAATATATTAGAAGGTATCTGTGTAGCAGGTTCACATTTTTGTCTCTGCTTGAGCACTGTCTTTGGGAGGATCTAGGGCCATGTAGGCTGGAGGTATTCAGGGAAGTAGGCAGCCTAAAGGAGGCAGAAGAGAATTGAGCAGTGTTGATATGTTGTTTCAGTCATAGGAAGGGGCTTATAGAAAAGAGCTGCTTGGATCCAAAGTTCTAAGTTTCTGGACTCTTGGATTTTGGATTAGGAGCCACCAAAGTCACTAAAGTTGACTTTAATACTGTCTATACTCCGGAGTGGTTAACCGAGAGCTTGGAGCTACTGGAAATTGTTTTGCTAAGCAAATCACATGTTGGGGAAGAGAAGTAGATATTTTTAGGGCTTACTGGGAGACTTACCAAAATTGATCTAAGGATGTCATGTCTTAGGTGGGTTATTGGGGAGAAAAGAAAGCTTAAAGAAATAGGAATAGTTAGCAAATATCTTGTAGATATGCTCATTAAAATAGAATATATTTCATGGCATTTTCAAAAATGTAGTTTAGCAGATTTCATAAGAAGTCGACTTTAGTAAGGTGGTTCAGTAGGGGAGGCCCACCGAAGGTCAGCTTTTATCTAGGTCTTTTATACTAAACATGAATTGATACAGAGGACATAGGCCCAGAGAAATTTCTTTTTCCTTGGGTAATCATTATTTTACCCTTTAGTAGGTCAATGTTTTTCATTATTTTTGTTTTGTATTTAACGTTGAACCCCACTGGTGAATGCTTTTTCTATTTGTAGTACAATGGTGGTTTTAACATTGAAATCAGAGCAAAATCAAACCAGTGATTTTTTATCTTCATATCAAATCCAGTGGGTACATATTCGACACAGACAGATTTTAATTGAAGATGTGGTATGGACTTAAATATTTGCTAAGGTTAACTTGCTATTTATTCTCTTCCAAAGTGCCTGCAATATCTTGATGTGTCGGTGCTGGGTGAACTAGTTCCTAGATTATGTGAACTGATCAGAAGTGGTGTAGGTCTTGGAACTAAGGTAAGTTAGTGTATTTTTTACAAAGAATAATTTTTATTAGGCCACAAAAATGTAATAGCCATGTTTGAAATTTATATTTTTTCATAAAACCTAATACTTTGTTACATTTTGTTTTTATGTTTGTACTAATCACTTGAAATATGTCATGCATTCAGGATATGAAACATGTGACTGACTTTTTTAGTGAAATCATTTCTGTCCCCTGGTTGCTGTGTACATACCCTCTGGGTCCTCGTTCATTATCAGTTACTAATGGAAATGCTCATCCAGTTGTCAAGGCATGGTTGTTTTAGTTTTTTTCACAGAGGGCTCAGCTGGTGTTTGGACAGAAAAATGTGTTTCTCTTCAAGATTTTGACCCTGCCCTCTCCTCTTTAAAATAAACAATTTACATTTTTTTTCTCTGGACAAAAAATAACACTATTTTTTTCTTGAGCACTTGCTTGTATTTAAAAACTTGCATTTCTAGATCAGGAGATTTAAAAATTGTCCTAAATTTACCACCCAGAGATAATTGCTGTTAATATTTCAAAGTATTTCCTTCCAGCCCCTCTTCTGTGCTTGTGTCTTCTATAATGTCCTCTCTGATGACTATCTGATACTCTGTTGTGAGACTGAAACATCATTTATTTTAATCCACCAAGGAACATATGATTTGTTTTCAGCTTTTTTTGATATTAAACAAAGCACTGTGTTGACTGTCTTGAGATACTACAGTGGAAGCTATTTCTTTTGGTTGAATTTCTAGAACTAGAAGTGTTAGAACAAGGATAGACAAGATGACATATGTTGCCCTCCTGAAGGATCGAACCACTTTTCTTACATGCTGTGCATGAGAGCACCATTTTTCTGCTGGAGGTGTTGAGGAAATCTCTGCATTGCTAATCTAAAATAAGAGTTTTCCTTGTTGTAGAGGAAAACATTGAATCTTGGAGGATCCTAGGCTTCATGTATATCTTATCTTTAAATCTTTGACACCTTAAACAAAGGCTTTGACAGAGCATTGTGACCATCAAATTTAGACCTTTGCTTTTGTAACCCTGTAGGGAGGCTGTGCCAGTGTCATTGTGTCATTAACTACTCAGTGTCCCCAGGACTTAACACCTTACTCAGGTGAGTTTGTCAAACCACATATGGTGATATTTTTGTCTTACATGACAAAGTTTTAAAAGGAAAAATATTTATCATTGAGACATGCTGTGATACTGTGTACTTTTTCTTCCCAATCTTTCCCCTTTACCTTTATCTCTTTTTTGAAAGACGTAAAGGATGATCAAGTTTAGCAAGTTTTTAGTTTTATAAGTGTTTGGTTATTTCCTGGTGGTATAAAGAGGTGAAAGTGTATGTCATCCTATAGGATTTGTTTACCATTGATAGCTATTTTACATCAGCATTTTTCTCTTTTTAGATTGGCTCTTAAATGGGCCTAATGAACTTCATACACCTAGCTCTCATTTTTGCAACTTTTCCCACAATATTTTGGACACAGATTAATTTTTAATTTTATAGCAGGGAAAAGGAAGCAAATGGGTTGTACAAATGTAACATACAAGAGCTCTAAACTACCATGGAATAAGTCAGATATTAATTACAGGGTTAAGTTTGTTTTGATTCTGAGAACTGAGCAAAACATTGGTTACTCAAGTATGAGATTTTTCTCTTCTATTTCTGATAGGTAAACTTATGAGCGCTTTGCTTAGTGGCCTGACAGATCGGAACAGTGTAATTCAGAAATCCTGTGCATTTGCCATGGGCCATTTAGTTCGGGTGAGTTGAATTTCTTGCTTAGGTAAGTAATTATACTTTGATGATTTTAAAGAAATGACTAGGATTGTTTTCTTTTCAGACCTCACGGGATAGCAGCACTGAGAAACTCTTGCAGAAGCTCAATGGCTGGTATATGGAGAAAGAAGGTACCTTTCTTTTCTTTATATCATTTTAAATTTAGATGTTAACAGCCTAATAAAACAATATAAATCAGGTCTTGCCCTCTGTGATTTTATGTGCTTTGCAAGGAACATTTCTAATTGATTTTATTGATTTGTTTTGCTGTGGTGCAAGTCAAACAGTAGTCTGTTTAGATTGGTTACCCTTAAAAACAGTATCATAAGGATTGTTGTTTTATCTGCTTATTTCAGAACCCATCTACAAGACCTCTTGTGCTCTGACTGTGCATGCTATTGGACGATACAGCCCTGATGTATTGAAGAACCATGCCAAAGAAGTTCTGCCTTTGGCATTTCTAGGCATGCATGAAATTGCTGATGAGGAGAAATCAGAAAAAGAAGAATGTAACTTATGGACTGAAGTGTGGCAAGAGAACGTACCTGGTTAGTAAATAGCACCTCTGATTAAACCTGTTTCTTAAGAACTACAGCTTGAGTTTTTACTCATATTTTTTATTCATAAACTGCTAGGAACTCAATAACACGTGTTCCATTCGCTGAGTCCTCAGTTGGCACTCAGAGCTCTTCTCCTTGGTCCTTCATTACTGCCCGTGTGAGAGAGTAGAAACTCTGCCTAAGCAGAGAACTTCACTTATTTTAGTTGAGAGTGAATAGTATTATTTTAGAGTAGTGCTTCTCAACTGTTTTTCACATCGACGCCTATTAAGGGACGATGACTATTTGCATGACACCTTCCTCTGGTCATGCCAAGTTCATAAAGTCCTACTGTTGTAAGGATGCATCACAACACCACCCATTTTCTCTCCCCTTCAGAGAGTGGTGAAATGTGACCATTGAGAATCACTTCTTTAGACTGATGATCATTAACATTTTTTCAGACTTAGAAAAGAAAAATGAGTTAAATTTTTTCGGGGGGTTGCTTATAAGTTGCTTTACTTTTGCTTTTTATAACGTAGGTTCCTTTGGTGGCATTCGGTTATACCTGCAGGAGTTGATTACCATTACCCAGAAGGCTTTACAGTCTCAGTCCTGGAAAATGAAAGCCCAGGGTGCAATTGCCATGGCATCAATTGCAAAACAGACCAGTTCCCTAGTACCTCCATATCTGGGAATGATACTGACCGCGTTGCTGCAAGGCCTAGCTGGAAGAACATGGGCAGGAAAGGTAAAGGGACCATTCATACCCTGTTAAATTTAAGGTATCCTTAAAGAATTATGACTTCATCTTTCATTTCCTTAAACTTTAGAATCTGGTTTTGTGGGATATCAGGTGTTTTCTTTTTGTGAACCATATTTTCTAGTCAATGAGAAACTTTGAGTGAACTTTAAGGATGGTATTTCATCAAAGTACAATCCACGTGTCCTTGAATACTGCATTGTAATGCTGACAAATGGTTTTTATTTTTTATGTTCAGCTTTCCAAGATAAGTCTTAAACCATTTTGGTTACCATTTTGTATCTGTTAACCTCATGAAGAGATTGGGATCAGGTGTATGTGAAATTGAGTAGCAAGACGAGTTGTCTAAATTTGGTTGAGGATGCCGGTCTCTGGGGCCTATGAATTAATAACAGTCAGTTTTACACAGGGCAGTAGTAGGATACTTACAGTGCATAGTCAGTGGGGAAAATGAGATGGGTAGCGTATAACAGTCTACTTGATGTTGTGAAAGTCAGTAGTGGCTGGGGCAGTAGCATAGAAGAAGTACGGGCTAGGAGCCACATGTAGTTCTAATTCCATGGTTGACACTTCGCCAATGTGACCTTGGGCAACTCAGTTTTCTAGGTTTTATGAAATAAAGACAGTTATCCTGCTTCTGTGGATGTGCTTATTAAACAGAAAAGTGTATTGATGACAAGATGACTCTAGTTAATTTTTGTTGTCATAGTTATTAAATATTCCTGAGGTAATTGTCATGATACAGAGAATGTAAATGACACTTGTGTTTAATAGTATTCTCTTGTTTTCAACCCTTTAGGAAGAACTGTTAAAAGCCATTGCCTGTGTGGTGACAGCTTGCAGGTAAATGTTCTTTCAATGATGACGTCATTTCTTAAACTGAACTTGAAAGCTCTTGCCTTTATTAACTGTGCTGATACTTTTGTTTGGATTCTGTAGTGCGGAGCTGGAAAAGCCTGTGCCCAATCAACCCAGCACAAATGAAATTCTCCAAGCTGTTCTGAAGGAGTGTTGCAAAGAAAATCTCAAATACAAGATTGTAGCAATTAGCTGTGCAGCCGATGTCTTGAAGGCCACCAAAGAAGACAGATTCCAGGAGTTTTCTGACATTGTCATACCTCTCATCAAGAAGGTAATGACCACCTGTATCCTCTCAGGTCTGGTTATACTTTACAAATTAAAAAGAAAAGAAAGATTTTTCTGTATCTTATTTGCACATTTTATTAGGATCAGTGTAGCTGCAAATAGACAGTTCCAAATATCGTGGCCTCAAACAAGATAGACGTTTGTGTCTCACATAATAGTTTAGGAATTCTGACTCTATAGCCATCTGTAGGGTGTGGTCTTTGTCCTCATGGTGCTCAGTGTACTGCATTCCAGCAGGTGATGACAGAGGAGATGAAGAAAGGATAAAGGATTGAAGTAGGCCTGTTAGTTCTTTCAGTTCTTTCTTAAGGAGAGTTTCTGGAAACTGCTACAAGGTGCTTTCCCTTCTGTCCCATTGGCCACTTCTTAGCCAGATAGCCACAACTAGCTACAGATTCTAGGTGTCCCTCAGTCCACTGTAGGAAAGGGGAGAGTGGATTTAATTTTAAAGCAGAAAACAATTTATTTCAGGGGTTTTGACCTGCAAGCCAGGAATCTCAAAGCTGTAGGAACAATAAGTTCCTGTGAGTGGATGTTGGAGTAAATGGACAGTCTCTGTCACAGTTACAATAATCTTTGCCTCATAAGCATGTACAGAAGCCACCCAGTCATCGTAGAGTGAAGACAGGGAGCTCAGTATGTCATTGTTAATTGCCTGTGCCATACACTGGGGCAGTTTGATCAGAAAAAGATTTTGGGTTCATTTGGAAAACAAAGTACTTGTTTTTAAAGGTTAGGCACTTGTTCAAAAAAAGAGGGGTATGGTTTACTTTTTGTGAAACAAAATAATTTAAATGGCATTCTTATTTTGTGTGTTGCTGCTAATTTGTAGTTGTTTTATTTGAGTAAAAAGGCTGTTCACATAATTCTTTATATACATAATGAGAGTGTGTGGATTCAGGAAACTTGTATTTTATATTGATGATATCACCAGGTAGCTGGATGAGTCCCTTCTCAACCTTTTGCCTTATCTTATTACAGAAGAGTTTGGATTTAAATCATTACCAAGTTCTTTCATCTTTTACTCCATGATTCTAATGCAAGTCTTTATGTTGTGTTCAAAATACTACATATACAATATGTATTTCACCATTCCTTATGGATTCCCTTAAAGGGTTTCCCAAATTTATTAGAGAAGTGTGTATTCCTATTACAAATTCTGTTTAGAAATAGGAAAATTCATGCTAGAGAATTTAGCACTTAATTCTCGGTTAACATCACTCTGGTACCCTGATTGTTTTAATAATATACCTGTAACTTTGAAAAATAATTATATTTTGCTTTCCTTTTTTTCCGACATGTCCTAGAACTCACCGGAAAACGTTGGAGTTCGGACAACCAAAAATGAAGATGAGAATGAGAAGGAAAAGGAGCTCCAGCTTGAATCTCTCCTCGGAGCCTTTCAGAGCCTAGGCAAAGCTTGGCCCCGAAATGTGGAGACTCAGCGTAAGTACCAGAGCCTGCATTGGAGAAATGTTGTAAGTAGAGTTTACTTAATGAGAGCAAAAATGTTCTGTGTGATAAATTAGAGTTGTTTCTTGCAAAGCCTGATTAATTGTGAGGACTATCCAACATAAATCTTACCCCTATATCAGCAAGTAATCTCATTGACTACTGTATTAGTTTGCTAATGCTGCTATAACAAATTACTGTAGACTGCATGGATTAAACAACAGAAATTCATTTTCTCACAATTCTATCAGGTCAAAGTGTTGACAGTGTTAGTTTCTCCTGAGACATCTCTCCTTGGCTTGTAAATGGCCATCTGTGTCCATGTGTCCTAACCTCCTCCTCTTATAAGGACACAAGTCACATTAGATCATATTATAGGGCCTCTGTGAAGACCCTGTCTCCCAATCAAGTCACAGCCTGAGGTTCTCAGGGTTAGGACTTCAATATGTGAATCTGAGGGACACAATTCAGCCTTTAACAATTATGATTTATTTTATATAAATACACTGCAAAAAACAAATTCTGTTACTCTTCCTTATGATATTCTATTCTAAAGAATTCACAGAATTCAGTAGTGGAATCTCTTCATCTCAAAATTATAGCCTTGTTACCAAATCTTCAATACGCGAGTGAAATTTCTTATTTTACTGAGGAATTCATACCTTTTTTTGAGAGATTTTCAGAATTGGATGTTTATTTCCAAAGGATTAATAAGTAAATAAACAGTAGACCTTTATTGTTGGATTAGGTGGCAGTTATTTTGGAGTCCTTTGAACGGGGCCTTAAACTTGGGGCCATGCTCCTCTGAAGTTTTTCTTGTGTTAGTTTCTGCATTATGTCCCACCCAATATCTTAACATTCTTGAATGTTTTAAAAGGCATGTTGATTATTTGTGATTGAATATGTCTAAAATCAGACTTAAGATTGTCTTTGAGCCTTGCTGTCCTTTGTGTGAACTTTAAAAAGTGTATTTGCTATGTGTAGGAAGAGTTTTTCCAAAAGATTCAGATTTGTAAGTGGTCCCGTGTCCTGGTATTATGTTATAGACTGCAGTGGAAGTCTACTTATTTGACATCATTAAGACTACTATCTTTTGCCTGAGAGGTAGAAAAAGTTAAAGAAGGGAATTACAGAAAAAGATGATACATACACAAAGTAGTTTATTTTAGTGTAAGGCCTAGAAATAGAAATGTACATTCATTTGGCAGTTATTGAGGGGAGGAGGATGGCCTTTAAGAATTTAACTAATCCACACTGGCTTCCCGTGTTTATCTTACTCATAATATATCATCTACAATTTCTGTTTTTTCTTGCTTTATAGTGGAGAAAGAAGTTATCTCTTATAAAGCAATTCAGGCATGGAATTCTTATAGTTTCTTATCTTTCTGTCTTTATAATGGTGAACTGAGCTAAATTTTACTACATTTAAATAATAACTACTTGGTTGTGTTTTATATCCCTGTCTCTACAGTTAGTATTTTATTAATTAACATAACTATAATTACAAGTGCAGTTGGGTTACAGGTTTGGGATCAAACGCAGTTGTGTGTCGGTAAGCCCACAGCTTTCAGAAACATTGTCCCGAGGCTTCTGGCCTCCAGAGTTCTACCTTGGGCCGTCAATCAGGATGTTTTACAGGGAAAGAGCAGTGTGGTTAAGATTCTGTGTCCCTTCCTTGGGGAAGGAATTTGCCTTAAAAATGGACATTAGTGAACAGCTGTATAGGACCTTGGTGGGGGGTGTTCTGATCAGGGAACTTTGAGAATTGAACACAAAGTCACACTGAAGTTTTTGTTTTTGAAATTTCATGGCTTTAATTAAAGGCATCTGTTGTTTTATTCCCACCTCCCCCTCCCCGTCTCTCTGTCTCCCTCTCTCTCCGTCCCTGTCTCTGTCTCCCGCTCTTTCTCTGTTCCTCACTATTTCCCTCTCTATTTCTGTCTTTGTACCTCTGTCTGTCCCTCACTCACTCTTTTTCTCCTTCATACTCTTTGTCCCGCTCTGTCCCATTCTGTCCTTTTTTCCAGGTTGTTATCGTCAGGAGCTATGCAAATTGATGTGTGAACGGCTAAAACTCAGCACCTGGAAAGTGCAGCTAGGAGTCCTACAGTCAATGAATGCCTTTTTTCAGGGGTAATTTGCTTCATAGTTCAGTCATTTATTTTGCTTTTTTCCACCTTAGCATTTTATTTATAATCAATGGGGTTCTTTTAATTTTATAACTAAAAGCTACAGTGACATCATAGTGTTACATGGAGATAGAAATTATTTGTGACAGAAAGGTTTTGATACGTTTCTTAAAACTAGCATTTGTATCTTGCTTTCTGATTTTAACAGATTAATGCTTTTGGAAGAAGAACATGCAGATCCTGAGGCTTTGGCTGAAATTCTCCTTGAAACATGTAAATCAATCACATATTCTTTAGGTGAGTGGTAAACTGACACTGATACAGAGTCCTAATTTTAAAGCTCAAGGAGCTAAGCTTCAAGTATTTTGTGCCTTGTGCTATGGACTAAATTTATGGAACTACTGAACTATTCTATTTAATATACTCAGTATGTATCTCCAAAGTGGAATATATTAATCTATAACTATAATTGAAGATTTTAAAACCTTGATTAGAAAAAGCCTCATGATATATATTTTTAAAAAATATTTATTTGGAAATAATTTTAAATTTACATAAAAGTTGCTATAATAGTACATATAATATTTGTGTATCCTTTACCCAAAGTCTGTGAACATTTTGCTTCAATTACTTTATCATTCGCACTTCTGTATACATAATTTTTCTGAACCATTTGAAAGTACACTGCTATGTCAAGCCCCTTTGCTCCTAAATTCTTCTGTGTGCATTCTCTTACATTAGCACAGTATGTTTACTAGCTTCAGGTAGTATGATATCGATGCAATATTTTTAATCAGATTTTTACCATTTATATTCTAGGTTTTCAGTTGATTCAGTATTCTTTATAGAATTTTTTCCCTCCTTTCTATTAAGAAATGGTCCAGGATCATTTATTGAATTTAGTCATCATTATCTTTTTAGTCTCCTTTAATCCGGAATACTTCCTCAACCTTTCTTTATCTTATATGACATTGACAGTTTTGAAGGAAAGTCCCTCTTCCCGCACTTTAGTGTTTCTCCAATGTTGCCTCATGATCAGATCCAGGTTATTTCCCAGTTGGGATACTCTGTAAGTGATGTGCCTCACATCAAGAAGCACACAGCTACTATCTGCCCTCAGTGGTGATGTTAGTTTTGATTTCCTGGTCAAGGTACTATTCACTTTTCTCTACTGTATAGTTACTTTTTTTTCCCCCTTGTGTCTAATAAGCAGTCTGTGTGAACATACTTTAAGATCATGGAGATAAACTGCTCCTCTTCAGAATGTCTTCTAAACCTACCATGCATTGATGGCTTTCCCTGCACTGATTTTTACTAAGATGATTTTCCAATTTCAGCAATTTTCATGTAGCATTTGGCATCCTCTTGTAAGCAAGATCCCTCCTTCTCCCCATCTCTTTATCTCTTGTTGATGTTGATTCATGGATTCCTTTTTCCTCAATTGGTTTATAATGAATTATTTTCCTTGATTGATTTCTGGCTCAAACTGTCTCAGATTTGGCCAGTGGAAGCCCCTTCAAGCTGACTCCTGTGTCTCGATAGGTCAACATCATTTTTTTTTTTTTTAATATTTCTGTACTTTATAGCGTAACAGGCTATTAGAAGTTTATCTTGTGCTTTCTTTACTTTGGGTTTGGTTTTGGGTAAATATTTTCAGTGGACAGTTTTACCATGAACTAGATGCTGTATCTAGACACCAAGGAAGCATATTTCAGTTGCAACCTTTGGAGGAAGCATGCTTTTGGATAAAGAACTGGCAGCTAAATATAAATAAAAAACAACAAAAAAAACCAAACTGGCAGCTAAGAAACTAGTCTTTGCAGGGTCTCAGCCAGGTGTCCCTGATTTGACCTTAATCCTGGGTTGTGTAATGTTCTTTATTGAAATGAGAAGGTCATGCAGCCTAAAGACCTTGCTTAGGTATCATGTTTGAGAGAGTGTCTTGATTTCCCACTTCTCAGAGGGGTCTTTTAAATATTTCCATTTGTTGTGGTGATTGACATAATTGGATGACTTTTATTTTTTTAAAATAAGGAATGTGGACACATTGCACATTTCAAGTATTTAATGATAAATAATATACAAAGGGAAGCTTACCCTGTATCTTTCCCAGACTTAACAATTTCTGAACAACTAACAATCTTGGAGGTTTTGTTTAAAAGGCATATAAAACAAATAATGTGCACTGTGTGATTTTTGTTCTTAGAAAATAAGACCTACTCATCTGTGAGAACAGAAGCTTTATCTGTGATAGAATTACTGCTTAAAAAACTTGAAGGTGAGTTCTTGATAGTTTTGATTGGAAGACCAGAGAGCCAGGATACTTTATAGCATATGTTTTAGAAATTTTTTATTCTCTTTTTTTAATAAGCATGTACTCTAAAATACAGAGTAATATATATGTACATTCAAGTGAAATATACAAAGCTAAAATATTTAAATTTCATAAAGTGTTTAAATTTATTTTATATACTTTTACTGTATTATGAAGCTATAGTTATCTCAGAATATTCGTTTTTATTTCCATCATTAATCCTCATTTAATCTTGGTTAATTATAGCATGTGGTTGACAGTGGCACAGTAGAGCTTATTGTACACATATAAACAAACAGAATGACATACTGGAAAATGGATTGGGAAAACAATTATTTACCCAAGTCAAATTTGATAGCAATTTTCTTAATTTCCTTTCCTTTTCCTTTTTTTTTTTAAACCTTATCAAGATGAAGCAAATTTCTTCAAATAGCCCATTGTATCAATTGTAAAGGAAAATTGCTAGCATTTTCTCCAGTGGTGTATCTGTTACTGATTTTTTTAAAAAATTATTTTAACCCCATGGATTAAGAATGAGGAAGATAGAGTAATATTCTCTAAAGCCTGTGTGTTTGTAGTATCTACTTCTTTATTTTTGCTTAGCAATTAAAATACCTCTCTTCAGGCTCCAAAAACAGGCTTTTTAGATTCAGTAACACTACACATCTCATAATGCCTTTTTTCCTTGTTGAAGTAAAAGAGCTAGTCACTTTATTGTGTCACTGAATTTTTTCCAGTTTGCCAGGTATGTATGAATGCATTCTAGATGAGGAAAATAAGTGTAAACAGTGAAATAACTTGCTTGAAACCACATCATTAGAAAGTGGCACAACCTTGTAATTAAAATTTAGGATCTTTACTTTCTGAGTTTCTCTGATGCTTTTCATAAATAAAGGGTAATGTGTCATCTGTTCAAACTGACTTTGCAATTGTGAAATTTATTTAAAAATTTTTTATTGAGCACATCATATAAAAAAGACTTTTTGTTGCTGAAGTGGTTGTTTTGTTGCTGTGTGTCTTGCCTTGATACTTCCTCCTTCCCACTTTGCTTCAGCATCTCTAGATTGTCTTTGACCCACCAATACTAGGGACAGGATAAGACTTCCTGATATGCTGTCAGGTTATGGTTGATAACTAGGTTTTGAGACAACTGTTGAACCTGGAATCATGATATACTAAAGTGTTATCAAGGGGCGGCTTTGCATTTTGGGGATAGGATATATGGAGGAAAAACAAAGATACGTTTGTTTTTTTTTTGCTTGCTTGTTATATGAGTAATTTTTTTTTTTCCATTCAGAATCTAAACAGTGGGAAAGTTTGACATCTGAATGCAGAGTGCTTCTGATTGAGTCTTTAGCAACTATGGAGACAGACAGCAGACCAGAGCTACAGGAGAAAGCATCATCACTAAAGAAAACACTTGAAAATCTGGAATAAATTAGAAGGGGAAGAAACAAACAAGTGCCATGTTTATTGGGGTTGAAATGGTGGTTTTCTTTGAAAAACTAAGTGGGGAAAAGTAAAGATTAATCTGTAGCATGCATCATTCCTTGGCTGAAATAAAAAAAAAATGCCTTAAGTTTTGTTCCTCATTAGCTTTATTTTACTTGAGTGAGCTTAATGGAACCTGGATTTTGAGAGGTGGTTGTAAATGAAACTGATAGAAATAGTTATTAGAAAAGTAAAGCTATTATTAAAGGAACAAAGTTGTAGAGCAAGCAGGATAAAAATCTTAGAACTGCAACCAAATTACATAAAGTTTTTTTTAGGAGAGGACTCTGTAAATCACTTAATGTAACCCCCTTGCTTTGCATCTAGAGAAACAGGCTGTGAGATGACATAGCTTCCTTTCTGAGGCCTGTGCTGGTGTTTGATGACTTGCCCAGGAAACTTTCTTTTACCGTCTGCCAATCAGTGCTAACCCTGGCCTACCTAAGAAACTCCCAAGATGAGGTGCATATAGTAGTCCTTGAGCTAGAACTGAACTGACATTGTTGAATTCTTGAAATTCAGAAGCTGAACATTATCATTTGCTTAGCTGATTGGTTTATAGAAAGTGATTATTTGGCATCTTTATAGGTCGAGAGGGAGAATTTGGTGTCCATGTGATAGTTCTGATCGTACTCCTTTTACAGGCAGGTGAAGGTAGATTAGGAAAAGATTACTCATTCTGCTTTGGTTTAGACCATTTATAATCTCAAAAGTATAAAGACAACTTAAAAATTTCTACACATTTTTCTGCTGACAGTATGACTTTAGGATAGAAAGGAAAACATTTTAATTCATCATCTGGGAATAATTTGATACCATGCAAAGTAAATAATTGTAGCTAGGGTTTTTTTTTTTATACTGCTCATGCCCCTGCCTAAGGATGAAGGGTAAGATGAAAAGATAAGTTTAATGTAATTATTTGTGATAAACTGAGAACTCTAGCTCATCTTGGATTCCAAGGACAAAATTGGTTTATACTCAATATTGACCTCTTACTGATATTAACACCAGGATGGAAACTTCACTATTTATTTTTGGTGGTCTGTTGACCAATGTATTTCAAACTTGATGTGACCTATAGTAAAAAGAACTTTTTACAACTTGACCCAGAATTGTGTGTGTGTTGTGTGTGTGTGTGTGTGTGTGTGTGTGTGTGTGAGAGAGAGAGAGAGAGAAAGAGGGAATATGAATATAAAATCTTTAACTGAAATAAATGTTTTGTGAATTAATAATGCATGTGTGATATACTTTGTTCCCTTCTACATCTCCCCCCGCCCCCAATTTTAAAAGCTCATTAGACTCAACTAAATTTATTTCCTGACTCATAAATGGGTGCCCTTCACAGTTCAAAAAACACTACCATAGGTAGTACCTAAACTTGGTTGTGTATGCTACGTTCTGGGGTTGCTTCTGATTGGGAAAGGGGTTTATACATTGAAAATTTAAGTGTTTATTACCAAAACATCCTCTTAGCCAATGCTAAATATAATTGAATTTTAGTAGCATCATGAATTTTAGGAAAGCTTGGACTTCCACTTGAGAATGGCTTTTGCTTGGGGAATAATCAACTCTGGATGTTTTTCAGAAAGCTATGGACTTGGTGTTTTCCAGATCAGTACATCCCGCTCCACTAAGTGCCCTCTGACTTTCATTTTTAGTACCTGGGATGCTCTTCCTAGGGAAGAATGCAGGGTAGGTCAGGCATTTTCAGAAAGTAAGAGTGTAAGGGCAAGAACTATTCTTGGCCCATATCAAATGTTAAAGCCTCATCAAATTTTGTGCTTTTAAACTTCGTTATTTAATATAGGGAATTTCCCATGGTGCTGAGAGAGGTGCTAAGATACTTGAACCTTAGTGCTTAGTGCTATTGAATTAATTTGTTTTAGCTTTCTATGCACATTTCTAATTTATATACTCAATGCCTTCATCTTGACCAACCAAGTCATTTGCATGAGCAATGCCACGTCATGGTCTCCCTGTGCAGCTTGTGTACACATGTGCACATATTTATTTAAAAGGGTTAAAAACCGAGAATTTGTAAATGCAAAATGTTGATAACAGCTGAACAAATGGAGACCTGTGCATGTTTATTTCTTTGGCCTTTATTTTCCAAAGGTATTGGAACTAATTTTTTATGATTATTTTCCTCTAGGATGTTCAGTGCTACTTGTCAAGCAACTGAGAGTGTTGGAATTACTGAATTTCTTATTCCTGGAATAAGTATGGTAGATCTGCCTTCGCCAATGTATTGATAGGTGGAAAGGCTTTACCTGGTTTGGCAATAGGAAATCAAAACAAAGTACTATAAAATGGTCTTTTTGGTTATAAAGAGCAGCAATTTCTTTAATGTCTGTGTTCAATTTATAATTGCCATTGTGTCTGCCTATAATACCGTTTACCTACACAATGAAACTGACCTGACTACCACCAAATCCCCATTGCTTTCCCTTTCCATCTTTTACTTGTGTATTCATTAACAAGAAAAAGAAAGGAAAAAAAGATGTGACCATGTTATCTGTGCTCTGGTAGCACATGCACTGTGTGAATACTTGTTTGCCCATTGTGGGGGGTTTCTACCAGCGGCTGCCACAATATGTTCATGCTGCTTAAGTACAGGGAGTTATTTTGACTTGTTAATGGATGTATATGTAACAGATTTTTGTATTTTATATGCAAAATCTTCCTACAATCCTCTGCAATATGTACTCAACTAAGCATGTGATAGTCTTATTGGAAAGGAAAATCCTACTCATGCCCAAGAAGATATTAAGTGGTAAATAAAAGCTGCATGACCAGTTCTTCTGAAGCAGTGCATTGATTTTTACTGGTTCTCTAGGAAACTAATTCAGCTTCCGAGGCATTGACTAGTTATACTTTAAACACCAAAAATGGCCTGACAGCCTGCCATATTGTGAACGACCTCTATTTGTTCACACTTCATTCCAGTGTGTGTGGGAAATCTTTTCTGAATCATTTGGGGAGATGTCTCTGTGGGCCCTCTGTGTTCATGCTCACATAATTCCATCATTAAATGTATAAAATTGGAGGGCTTTTAGCTGTTCTTAGACATAACTCCCAAAATGAGACTAAGTTCTCTGATAACATACAACTTTCTCTTTGAATCCCTAGAGAATATTTATTCACAGGATGTATCCTGCCTTTTAGTTTTACCAGGGCTTTTCATTCTGAGAGGATCAGCCCATCTGTTCTGATCCCAGCGTGAACCAACTCCTGCCTAAAAGAAGAAAAATGACTCCAAAAATTCTTGCCAAACTCATACTACAGCCTTTCACAAACATTAACCTTGAATAGTCAATTCCTGACCCTGACCTATGGGATGTAAGAAAATTGCAGTTGTTTTAAGACACCAAGTACTGATTACTTTGTTATGCAGCAATAGGAAGCTGATAACTCCTGATAGTAGCTAAAGTTTCATAACACATTGGGGGATCATTTAGCACTGTCTTCTAAAGGTGACTTAGACATGTTCTATCAACACTTGCACTCGTAAATATGTACCCAAGAGAAATGTGCACATACATATACTAAAAACATAAAAGTACAAGTTTATACAGTTGAAATAGTTAAAAAGTGGAGACAGTTCAAATGTCTAACAGAACAGTGGATAAAGTATTATCATAAAATAGACCTTACCAATAAAAATGGACAAACTGCAGTCATACATCATCATGCATCTTGCAAGCATACTGGAGAGGAAAGGAATCCAAACACCATGATGCATACCGTACAGTGGCACAAAATCAGTGTTCTATGTGCACTTAAGAATGTGTATGTATGTTGTTGAGTGGAGTGTTTTATAGATGGTGTTAAGCCTAGTTGATTTTCAATCGTCATTTCAGCCTTCTATATCCTTGTTGATACACTGTCTAGTTCGTCTACCTATTATTAAGTTTAGTATTAAAGTTTTTGACTATTGTTGAATTGTCTTATCGCTTCCTCTGATTGTCAGTTTCTGTTCCAAGTATTTTGGTGCTCTTTTTTAGGTGTATAAATATAATTGTTATGTCTTCCTGATGGACTGACCCTTTTATCATTATTGAATTATGGGTCATACTTTCCCATTTCTTTGTATGTCTCATCATTTTTTGTTGAATAATATGTGGCAACTAGAAATCATATTCTCTTCCAATTCCAGTTTGTTGTTGTTGCTATTTTCTTTTTTAGTGGCTTTCTGAACTAATTCTGTACAGTCTCAGTTCTTTATCAGTAGGTGACCACTGATGTCTCTGCTCAACTAGCTTAGTAGTCAGCTAATGATTGGACAGATTTACTTAAATGCCTTCTCTATTCTAGTAGTTACTCCTGTTTTCTATTGTTGAAAACTCCATTCTCCAAGACTGTTGGGTTTATATGATTTTAGTTGAATTTTGAGGAGTAATAGTGGGAGTATAGTTAAGGGCAACCAACATTAAAAGTCACTTAAAAGTCAATGTGAGATACCACTATTTTTGTAGATCCTTAGCCTTCCTTGCTGCTAGACATTTCTCATACGTTAGTTTCTCTGGGTTCCTTTAAGTCCTCATGGTTTCTGGGCTCTCTTCGTAATGCCCTCTCCCCTATTCTCTCTCCCAGTGTTCCAAATCCTTCTGAAGAAGCCAGGATTGAACTTTAAACTCCTGTAACTTCATTAGTAAATAGAATAATTGAGTTATCTTTATCATAATATTTTTCTTTTCTCCAATATCAATGCCTATTATTTCTATTTAATATTGTCAATCTTCTAGCAAAATTCTTGTTGCTTTGTTGCCAAGTGATGGGAGAGATTTATTGTGAGCATGACCTTTAGGAAAATAAAGTTTCAAGATTAATATTAAAATGGCAAAGTCGTTAACTCTGATGTTTCTTGTGTTTTACAAACAAGTCCATAAGGTATCGCAGGTCTATTTCCAGCTCATCATACATTAGCCACTCTAGCCCATTATTTCCAAAATATCATTCTGCGACTTAATTAGCTATTGTTAATACTTATATTATTCAAGTAGTTGTTACGTCTTTTCCTAAGGAGAAAAAAGTCTGCTCATTCGTGTCGTATGACCAAGTTCTCTTGATGGTCCTTTATCTGGAGCTTACATTCACCCCTGGTGATCCAGAGTCAGTGAACTGTCTTAAAGACAGGAAAGATGGGAACTGCATGCCTTGCAAAAAGAATGTGGTAATAAACACACCTGCCCTCCACACAACTGGAATGATTTTTTTTTTTTGGACAGGATCTGGTTTATTCTGCCTTGGGAGGGTAGTTCTAAGAGAGGTGGCTGACACCCGATCCCAGGGAGCGGGGGATGCGACCCCCAGAAGGCTTCGAGGCCCCGAGGCAGCTGAAGTAGACTTGGGTGGATGCCCCTTGCTGCCCAGGGTGGAAGGCACCGGGCCGGGACCCAACTATGGCTACAGGAACCCGGTACAGGGTCCCATGAAATACAAGCACTTAGGAGTAAGCGCATGGACACAGGCCTGGGAGACACGCAGCCGTGGCTAAACACATGGACAAACTATGGCACACCTGGACTCGATGACCGCAGGGTACAGACCTTGGCCGTGGAAGGGCAGGGGGGCAGGGGGCCTTTAGGCACGCCTGCACGGCATGGTGAGCAGGGGGCGGTGGGGCCGCTCCGGAGGCGGCTGCCTTCCACGTTGCCGAGCAGCTTCGCCACCTCACAGCAGTTGAGGAACACGGCCCAGGCGAGAGACGCGGTGTTCGCAGACGGCCTCGAGGCCCGCGTTCCTCGCGGTCCCAAACCCGGACCCACGTGTTCAGCGTCCGCGTGCGCCTCCGGGCTCTGCTTGCAGGGCTCGATCGCGTTGTGTTCTCGCGATAGTTCTGAACACTCGATCGCTTTTGGCATTGTGTTCTCGCGATAGCTCTGAACACTCAGTCGCTTCTGGCATTGTGTTCTCGCGATAACGCCGAACACCGTGCGTGTGAAAGTGGTTTCGGGGGCGTGTTGGGCTGGGCTTGTCCCGTCCTCACCAGTTGTCCTGGGAGGAGGGCATGGCGAAGAAGCGAATGACCTGGCCACGTCCGTGCTTCAGCGCGGTCGCCATGGGGCCCTGGTACGTCCCCTTCACACTCCGACCGGGTGGAAGAAGCCTGTGTACTTGGGGTTGCGGAGGACTGGCTCTGCAAGAATGTGACCTTGATGGGGTCCTTGGGGCACACGACCCCTGCGGCCTGGGGTCATGGCAGCTCCCAGGCAGCACGTGCGGTCCAGCATGCTGCTGCAGAGACACCTGAGAGCCACGTGGGGGTGGAGCGGTAGAGTGGGATGATGAGGCCTCCGTCCAGGCCCCGGGCACCCTCCGCGATGCCCAGGTACCGCGGCGGGGGCGTCCGCTGGTCTAGCTGCAGCTACGTCTCCGCGTACTCCGTGGGGAAGGTGATGCAAATTGTGAGGTCGCCCGCCTGGCCACCTACAGAGATGGGGGAATCCAGATCCTGAGACCTCTCCGCTGGGCTTTCTGGCTTTCCATCTCAATGCTGCAGGCTGGTACCTCCAGGAGGCCCTGCCAGGTCCCCATGCCGCACCTCCGTTGTCCAAAACCTGCCAACTGGGGACCAGGGCTGCTACCCAGTCGCCCCCAACCTCCACTGTGTGTACCCCGTAAACTTTAAAAATACATATATTTTTTAATGAACTGTTTCAGGATAAGTTGGAGACATTTTTCCTCGTAAATACTAAAAAGTACCATATTAAGAACCAGGACATTCTCTTACATATCCACAGTACAATTATGAAGCTCAGGATATTTTTCTCTGATACAATTCTGTTGTCTAATCCACAACCCATATTCAGTTTTTGGCTATTGTTCTAATATTGTTCTTTATAGCTGATTTTTCCCTTGGTTTTAGTGCTGGGTCATACATTACATTTAGTTATGACTCTACAGTCCTGGAACATTTTTTTTTTGACTTTTTTTTTTTCCTTCTGATTTTGACATTTTTGAAAAAGTATAGACTGGTTATTTTGCAAGAATATTCCTCAATTTAATTTTGTCCAGTTTCCCCTCATGATTAGATTCAGGTTATGTATTTTTAAAAAAAATTATCTTTGTGGTGACATTGGTTAATGAAATCCAGTATGTGTCAGCTGTTCATTTTAATAGGAAGGTATATATGTGTTCACTTCTCATAGTCACTTCTCATAGATTTCTTTCTGTCACCACATATTTAACCCCTTTACCCTGTCTACCTCTACCCTTCCCTCTCTCCCCTCTGGTAACCACTGGTCTATAGTCCATGCCCATGAATCTGTTTGTTTGTCCTGTTCATTTATTGATTTTAGGCTTATGTCTCACATATAAGTGATATCATGTGATTTTCAATTTTTTCGGTCTTATTTTGCTTAGTATGATTTTCTTGAGGTCTATCCATGTTGTCGCAAATGGCAGTATTTCATTTCTTCTTTTGGCCGAATAGTATTCCACTATATATATGTACCACAGCTTCTTTAGCCAAGCATCTGTGGTAGGACACAGGTAAGGTTGCTTCCATATTCTGGCCACTGTGAATAATGCTGCTATGAACATTGGTGTGCAAATATGGGTTTTTAAGTTTTTGGGATAAATACCTAGTAGAGGGATTGCTGGATTATATGGTAGATAATATAGCAGTGTATGAGGGTTTCTCTGCATCCTCTCCAGCATTTATTACTTGCCCCGTTGATAACAGCTCTTCTAACAGGTGTAAGAAAGTATCTCATTGTGGTTTTGATTTGCATTTTCCTAATAGGTAGCGATGTTGAGCATCTATCTTTTTATATATTTGTTGGCCATTTGTATATCCTTTAGGGAAGTGTCTGTTCAGGTCCTCTGCCCATTTTTTGATTGGATTGTTTATTTTTTTGTTGTTATTGAATTGTATGAGTTCTTTGTATACTTTGGATATTAGGCCCTTATCAGAGGCGCAGCTTACAAGTATATTTTTCCATTCAGATGGTTGTCTCTTTACCTTGTTGACCATTTCTTTTGCTGAGCAGAAACTTTTTAGTTTGATGTAGACCCATTTATTCATTTTAGCGTTTACTTCCCTTGCCTTTCAGGTCAAATTCATAAAATCCTCTTTAGGCTAAAGGTCCTTGAGTTTTGTTTTTATGTTTTCTTCTGTGCATTTTATTGTTTTAGATCTAATAGTCAAGTCCTTAAGCCATTTTGAGTTAATTTTGGTGTGTGGTGATACACAACAGTCTAATTTCATTCTTTTGTGTGGCTTTACAGTTTTCCTAGCACCATTTATTGAACAGGCTTTCCTTTCCCCACCTTAAGTTTTTGGCATTTTTTTTTTGAAAATCATTTGCCCATGTAAATATGGGTTTACTTCTAAACTCTTGATTCTATTCCACTGGTCCAAGTGTCTGGTTTGCTGCTAATACCATGCCATTTTGATTACTGTCGCTTTGTAGTATAATTTGAAGTCGGGCAGAGTGATGCCTCCAGCTTTGTCCTTTTTTTCTCAGGATGGTTTTGGCAATTTGGTGTCTTTTGTGCTTCCAAATCTGATGATTTTCTGTTCCATTTCTTTAAAAAAAAAAAGCCAATGAGATTTTGATGGGGATTGCAGTAAATCTGTATAATGCTTTAGGTAATATGGTCATTCTAACTCTGTTGACTCTTCCAACTTACACAGAATATCTTTTCTTTGTATCTTCTTTAATTTCTTTTAATAGGGTCTTGTAGTTTTCATTATATAGGTCCTTAACATGTTTCATTAAATTCCCAGGTATTTTATTATTTTTGTGGATATTGCAAAAAGAATTATTTTTTCCACTTCTTTTTCTGACACTTCATTATTAGAGCATTATTAGAGTAGAGGAATGCTATGGATTTTTGAACGTTGATTTTGTATTCAGAAACTTTACTGTATTTGAGATTATATTTTTGAAAGGAATACCACAGAAGTGATATTGTGTCCTCAGTGCATCATATCAGAAGGCACTTGGAGTCAGTTTGTGCCATTATTGGTGATGTTAAGGTGGTTATCCTGCAGGTCTTCCTGCTTAAAGTTAATATTGCCTTGTTTTTGAAATTAATAAGTAGTTTGTGGTGAGGCACTTTGACACCTTGTAAATATCTTGTTTTTCATCCAACTTTTACCTATGACAACTATGATACATTTACCTACTATAACATTTTACCTACGATAATCTATTACTACAACAACCTTTAACCTTGTATGGTGATTTCTTACTACATCATTCTATATTTATTTTTTGGCATCTTGCTGTAAGAAAAAGCCTTTTTTTCTTCCTTCCTTCCTTCCTTCCTTCCTTCCTTCCTTCCTTCCTTCCTTCCTTCCTTCCTTCCAACTCATGCATCCTTATTTTTATTCTGTGGGTTATAGAATATATGTTCAAAATAATCAGTCCCAGATTTGGCCAATGGGAGCCTCATCAAGTGGGTGTCTATGGCCTTTTGAAATATCCCTATCATTCTTTGCATACTTCCTGACATTCTAGTGAGATAAGGTACTACAAACTAATCTGTCCTTTTCTTGCTCCAGCCTTGGTTTTAGCCATTTCTCCAAGGAGCTACATTTTACTTTAGTTAAGAAGTGTGTTTAGAAACCAATATCTGGGTGCTAGGTGTGTTCACTGCCATTGAGGGGTTCATTGCTTAAAGGCCCTCTCAATGTGTATATATTGAATACAATTTCTAATCACTTGTTGGGACAACTAATTTAAAGAATAAACTTTCCTTAATCTCTGAAAACTAGGAAGTAGTTTTACAAATGAAAAAATATTTAACAGAATTCTAGGATATTTTTCTCTATATGCTATTAAGTATTCTACACTGTAATCATTCCAGAAAAATTTCTTGATACAGCTAGGATGGACAGAGAAGAATAGAAAACTTTGTTTTTATGAGTTTTTTGAGTTTATTTTAGGGGAACTGTGGTTTACTCTGTGTCTCAATTTTTAAAAGTTTGATATAATTGGATCTTTGGGACATTATCCCTGAAGGATCTGAAGTTACAAATCTGTAATATATAGCTACTGAACTGTAAATTGTTCAGGGACAACAGGTATTCCCCACAACAACAAATGATTTAAATTTACATAGTATTTCAGTTGCTGTCCTTTGGCATTTTTAATTATGGAAGTGACAGTACTTTTAAAATAAGTGAATTGCACTGTTGATTTTTACATATTTAACATTTTTAACATGGATGCATTCTTTCTTGCACTTAGCTAACTTTATTAATATTAAGTACATTATAAAACTATTTTATTTGGAGGCAGTGACAGGGAATTTAGGTGGGAGGACCAGTTTTTCTTGGCTAGTATTTTTAAACAATAGAAAATATAAAATCCCAGGTAACTGGGCTGATTTTTCATTCTAAAAAAATTTTGTTTTCTTTGCTAGTCTTAAGAGTAGCACAAGAAGTTTCTTTAAAACAATCTCTTACAATAATATGATATAAAATCTGAGAAATCCCTAAGAAATAACCTATTAGCTAACAAATAAGAACTAGCTACTGTAATGTAGCAAAAATGGAACTCTTAGAAAGAAAAGTAACAACTCTACATGCTCAAGTACCATAAAGGGAAGTAATACTGACAAGTATTCTGTAAATACTAAAAGAATATTCAGCATTACTGATAGTGTTCGGACTTGCAATGTAAGCTGCTTGGGGAATGATGGCTAAAATAGAGAAAAATGAAAGGATTTGCTAATAGGCTAGATATGAGATATAGTAGAGAAGCCAAAGATAATAATGTAATATGTATAAGTCAAAAGAATAATGTAACATAATGCAAACTATTTGAAAAATATTATGCCCCTGTTAGATGGAGTATGTTATATTGCCCACAATAGTATTATTTTTACTCTTACCACCTATGCCACTTTTTAAATATGAAGAACTAGGAGACAGATTATTACATTGAGTGAAATGAGAAACTGGGAAAAAATATCAATGATGAGAAAGTGAAGACTGGAATATTGTAAGATGAACCATATAATTGAGGAATTCGTCTATGAAAGAAAGAAAAATAGGATGACTGTTTATATAGCATGACAATGAAGGGAATTTTTAAGAACAAGTATATTTAAAAATAGGAAAGAGCTATTGGGGAAAGGAAAAAGATTGAAAAAGCTGATGCAAGGTAAGTTTTAGTGTTTTTTTAAAATAAATAAAACCTTAAGTGTCTTGTTTATAATTTACATGATCTGTAATCATCTTTTCAAAGAGATTTTAAGATCGTTTAGAAAGGGAGTTTAATTTTTGCATTTCCTGGATCTTCATGAATTTTAATGTATAATAAGAGTATTGGCTTAGTATAATTTTTAGATCTATTTACATAACTCACAAAAATATGGGTGTTAATAATGAATGAAACTGCAGTGGATGTATCAGTGTTTAAATGAGGTCAGTTATTTTGTGTGACTTGTAAACCAGCTCTTAAATATAATTAGAACGAGTATCTACAATGCTTCAAACAGTGTCATCATTATAAAAACAAATATATGGACCTTCAAGCTATTAGCTAGAAAGGACAGAGTTCATTTTGACCCATAACTTCACAGATGTTCATTTAAAATTCCTTTGTTTCTTTCAGCATTCCTCCTCTTCTTCCTGTGAAGATCATTACTGGCTTTTATTATACAATGTGCTTTCTTTTTCTCACTTACTTGGCTTACTTTTCTAAATTGTACTCAATAATTTATTCAATGTTCATTCATATTTTTCATCATTTAATACTTTCAAATCTTTACTGAAAATCTATTGTGTGCCAAGTATAGGATTTTGGGCTGAGATTCAAATGTTAAATATGTTTATTCCTGTTTTCAAATTCACTCTTTTCTAAATTTTGTTGTGGAAGAATCAACTTTTTATATAGATCAAACCTATTTTTTTCTCCCCTTAGATCAATAGACAGACTAACCTGAGATTTTTTTTTTTTTGTGGTAAATTGTATTTATAAAAGTAAAATAAGTTTGAAAGTGTTTTTCTAAACCAAAAGAATATTTTATTTTATCCATCTCTTTATGTCCTCATAGGAAGTGAAGAGTAATTACAGGTGAAAGAAAGGAAATGCAAGGAGAAAACCTCACTATTTGGAGCTTTTTTTTCCTGGAGGGTTTTTCTAGATACCCAAGGTTAGAGATTGTTCTCTTCGTCTTCAGCCTTGTAATGTATCTGATTACACTTTTGGGTAACAGCACTCTTATTTTAATCAGTATCCTAGATTCACGCCTCCAAACCCCCATGTACTTGTTCCTAGGAAATCTCTCTTTTATGGATATTTGTTACACATCTGCTTCTATTCCTACTTTGCTGGTAAACTTGCTGTCATCTCAGAAAACCATTATCTTTGCTGGCTGTGCTGTACAGATGTATCTGTCCCTTGCCATGGGCTCCACAGAGTGTGTGCTCCTGGCTGTGATGGCGTATGACCGTTATGTGGCCATTTGCAACCCGTTGAGATACCCTATCATTATGAACAGGCAATTCTGTGTTCAGATGGCCACTGTCTCCTGGGCAACAGGTTGTCTGACTGCCCTGCTGGAAACCAGTTTTGCTCTGCAAATACCCCTCTGTGGGAATCTCATCGATCACTTCACGTGTGAGATCCTGGCAGTGCTGAAGTTAGCTTGCACAAGTTCACTGCTCATGGACATGATCATGCTAGTGGTCAGTGTGCTCCTCCTGCCCATTCCAATGCTCCTAATTTGCATCTCTTATGTCTTCATCCTTTCCACTATTCTGAGAATCAGCTCCGTAGAGGGAAGAAACAAAGCTTTTTCTACTTGCGGTGCCCACCTGACTGTGGTGATCTTGTATTATGGGGCTGCTCTCTCCATGTACCTAAAGCCTTCTTCATCAAGCTCACAAGAAGTAGATAAAATAATCTCGTTGCTTTATGGTGTGCTTACCCCCATGCTGAACCCCATAATTTACAGTTTAAGAAACAAGGAAGTCAAAGATGCTGTGAAAAAACTGCTGGGCAAAATATCATTGCATCAAACACATGAAAAACTTTGACTGGGTGCCTGTCGTTTTACCAGGGGTGCGCCCCAAGCACAACTCCGCAGAGAAATTCTAGACAACATACACTTAGAACACCAACTTGAACCTTAGCTCTGTAATTTTTTAATTCTAAGTTATAAATATATAGAGTGATTGTCTATGGACAATAGTAAGTTCCAGTTTGCATTTGGTAATGTTTTCTGTCTTTTGTGTTTCATGGTTGTGAAACATTTGGGGCTATGGAGTCATCACACATCTGTTCCAGAAGGAAAGTTGGATAAGTTTATAGTCGGTGAATATTAGTGCCAGAAGAAACTTGGATATCTTCTCTGCCTTAAATCCCTTCTAGAATGATGTGGGAGCATAAAGAAACAAATAACAAAGATTGCCTTGGATTATGCAACCAAAGAAACAATCAAAGAAAAATTAAGACTTGCTCTACATCTCACAGTTGCCGAACTGGAACTGCAACCCCTCATCCTTTTGACTTCTTCACTGGAGTTTGTTCTGTAATGCTGTGGTGGCTCATTAATTACACTGTATTTTTCAAAACTCCTAATCAAAACTCCTTGACATCCAATGCCTACTTGATTTGCTCACCTGTCAACCTTGCTTCTCTAAGCACAAAGATGCTTGGGCAAATTCTGTTTCTGTGCCAGTATACCACCCATATGCTAACTCTTTTTTTTAAATGTGTGTTTGTGTTTATTTCATTGGATGATTGACTTTACAAGGGCAAGGATTCCTATAGTTTTGTGTCTTATGTTTATAGCAGTGATTCATTAAACTAATAAATTTATCAGCTTTAAACTAATCACTTTCTTTGAGAAGTTAAGAACCACTTGTGAAAATTATGATGGAGAAACAAAATGAGGTATATTGCTTTATAAAAATATAACAATTACAGAGATAATTTATTTTAGTTGTTTTAAATCTTTTACTTGTATAAAACTGCTGCTTGTTTAAAATGCAGGCTGGGCTTCTACTCCCACATATTCTGATTCAGTAGTTCTGGTATGGGGTCCTTATAATGTACATTTATAATAGATCTCTGGAAATTCTGATATAGGTTGTGAGATGATGATACTTTGGGAGAGATTGTTTCCACCGAAAATCTATCATTCCAAAAGAAAAAATAGGATTAGTTTTTATTTTTCCTTTATTTTTCCTTTTTCTTTTTTTATTCTTTCTGCCTTCATGCTCTTCTGCTTCTGCCTTGTCACTTGCCTACCTACACTTCTAGAGTGAGGAAGAGGAAAAGATTTTGAGTGGAGGAAGCGTAACCCACTGGACAAATTTTAAAACATGGAAGACCTAAGAAAGTTTAGTATTAGGTGTTGAATTCTGGATTATTTAAACCTTAGACCATTCCCTTAGATCTTGAGTTCCCAGTATGTATTTCTAGATGTGTAACCTACATTTAAAGAGACTTGCAATAACCATTGAGTGAAGTTCTGATGATGTGTAAAGGGACAAATTTGATGCCAGATGTTGTTGCCAAGAGATGTTTGATAGTGGGGGATGGAAACAAACCCTAATATTGGGGGTAGTAGGGGAGAGCTGACCAAGAAACTTTCATAGAAACTAGAAGTAATTATTTTTTTCTGCTTAGATATCTCAGCCTTCTAAGTCCAAATACCACATTCATTTCCTGGCAATTTCAGAGTCATTTTGAAGCGACATTTTATAGTGGGCTTTATTAGAGTAGAGTTGGATTTTATATTAGAGTAGAACTCATGTCTGCCTCCAGGAAGTAGTTGTAATATGTGTGGTGCCAAATAGAAACAGGAATAACCAGAGTTACAGAAACAGCTGAATTCTTTACTTCAAAGAGTGAATTATTAGAACTTGAAGACAAAGTCTGAACACATTCTGTAATTAGGATGTCAACTTGGACACAAGGAACTGAGCAGATTGTTTCAGAATAGGATATGGACCAGAATGGGACACTGAATCTGATTAGAAATGACCCTGCTCTCAGAAAGGACCCATGATGGAACCTGGGGAGATGTCTTCTAGCTGCACAATAGGAGTTACAGTAGTTACAAACATATGCTACATAAAGTTACTGTGAAAAACAACAAGCAAATATAAATGTTTTGTATATTATGGGCAATACTAAAGTTAGTTTTTGGTAAATGGTTCATATTTCCATTTGTGTTAGATTCCAGCTGAACCTGTACTAATTAACAGTCGTTACTTTTAGAGTCTCAGGTAAGGGATTCGTTTCTTCTTATTTTTTTATTTTTTAGGTGAGACAACCCTTGGTTAACCTCACAGATTGCAAGGACCTTGTCAATTTACAGTCCCTTATTTTTAAATTTTTTACACCTATAGCACTTGGTCTTCATAGACAGTCTCCCATCCAAGTATGGGATCCTTTTCAAGTATTGCTAAAAGGAGGAATATGTTTGACAGAGAAGTTAAAACCACTTCTGACAGGCAGTCAATTCCTGAATGAATGATTACATGACCAGATTATACTTTAGGAAAATATAGTCGTATTATTACCCCACTTAAATCCCTTAGCAGTTTTTATTACCCTAAAGCTGGAAGTCTTTAAGATGGACTTTCAAAATGTGATTACTCACCATTCAGGAACACAGAATTTCTTTTAGTTCCATAAAAATGTTGTGCTCTGTCCTGCTGCTGCTTTTATTAAGAGCATTTATCACAGTTTGTAATTTGATAGTAAATTTGTTTTGTTTAATGTTTCACTAGTCTGTAGGGTCATTGAGGCAAGGATCATATCAATTTCATTTAGCACAGGGTCTGGCATAAAGAAGACATTCAGAGCATTCAGAGGACCAAGTGCTCACTGATGAATCTGTTGAATAAAAATATACATGTAATAAACTTTTGTTGGCTATTCAATTAGGCACTTGACCATTCCTGTGGTGAGTGACATGAAGATGTCAAAGGTGATATCTAGGTGCCAAAAAAAGCTGATAGTGTCATTAACTGACACAGGGAGTACTTAAAAAGGACTAAGTTTGGAGGTTGAAGGGTAAATCAGTTGTATTTTAAACATATTGAAATTGTCTTGATTTTGAGATATATAGGTAGAGATATCAAGGAGTCAGTTGGATATGCAAGTTTGGAATTAATGAGAAAAATTAGCCTGGAGATATAAACTTGTGACATTTATATATATGTAACAATTTAAGCACTGAACATGGTTGACATTAACTAGGGACAGAGTGCAGAGTGAGAAAATTGCCTAAGATGAAACTAGAGGAACACTTGTATTTAAAGCCCATCGAACAGGAAAAGCCAAAAAAGGGGTATTGTAAAGGAACAACCACTAAAGTAGGGAGAGGGCCAAAGCCAGGAGACAGATTCTAGTTTTGGTTAAGATGAAGGATAAACGTACTTCATCCTGTTTTTTCCTCTGAATGCAATTAAAACCTATAGGCAGAATGCATAGAGCAGCTATCTGAGGATTCTGAAAATCAAATGATAGCAGGCAGACCCTGGAAGGAAACTAGAATGTAAGATACCTACAAACTCTTGGTGAAATTTCCGTTATTTGTTTGTTTGTTTTCCTTCCCTCCTCTTGGCTTGGACTCAATGGCAGCCTGAAACCCAAACCTGCACACTAGGTTCATACAGAAAGAGTGACAAAAGAAATAGTCTGAAAACAGAGAAATGGGGCCTCTATGCATCAGAAAGAGCGAAGTAAATGCCCTGATCTTTTTTTTTGTTATTGCTTGCCCAACCCCCAGACAATCCTGTGGTTACAGTGGCGGCACCACCAGTGGTGGCTGGATAGACACCTAAAATTCTTAGGAAAGGGAACCCTTATTCCTGACTAGAGGAACTGTGGTCCCAAGAGGTCCCAAGACCTGTGATCTCTTCTCTCATCATTTGGTACCTGGGGTTGAGCCTTCCAGCCTCCAGAACTGTGAGAAACAAATTTCAATTGTTTAAGCCACCCAGTTGGTGGTATTCTGTTATGGCAGCCTGAGGAAACTAAGACACAGATGCTGCTTCCATCTCCAAAGCCAGCAAAGATGAGTCAGTCAAGTCGTTCTAGTATAACATTACGACTCTGACCCTGCTTCTGTCATTACATTCTTTCCTCTAACTCCTGACTCTCCCTTTTAAGGACCCTTGTGATTACATTGGGCCAAGGCAGATCATCTATCTTAAGGTCAGCTGATTAGCGACCTTAATTCCATCTGCAACCTTAATCCCCTTTTCTGTGTAATCTAACATTTTCATGGGTTCTGTGGATCAGGATATGGACATATTTGGGGACATTATTTTTCCTACTACATCTTGACTTCGAAGTCACTGTATTGAGAAATGGAAACACTCAGAACTTTTAGGTTTCTGGACAATGATACTGAACTTACTCCAATTCCCAAAGACCCAGAATGACACTGCACTGTATGTGTCAGTGAGTCTGCTTATGAATCTCAAGTGATTGAGTTTCACGTCAAAGTGCACTTCATAGACACTGTGAAAACAGCCGTGGTTATCTCTTCAGTTTGCAAGTAATATATGGAATAGATACCGTGAACAACTGGCATGTCCCCACAATGACTATGAATTATGGATTAAGGACATTATAGTAGGAAAATCCAAGCTGAAGCCCTTGGAACTTCCCTTTCCTACCAAGTTATGATGTTAAAAGGTATTCCTGGTTGAATCATAGAAACTAAAGCCATCATCAAAGGCTTGGAAGATTTAAGGAGTGATGATTTCTATCACATCCTCAGCTTTTCAAATTAGTTGTTGCAGAAGGTTGACAGGTGTGGGGGTATAAGAATGAACTAAACTATACTTACCTTTGTGGTGGTTTTAATGGAAGCACTTTTCTAGATATGGCATCCTTCCTAGAGCAGTGAGTGGCTGCTTTTTCTCAGTGAAACAATGTTAAAACAAAACCATTTGCTATCACTTGGCAGAGTCAGCAGTACACCTTCACCCGATTACCTCAGGCCTCTTCCTTGATTCTCTAGTTCTGTTTCACAATAGATATTGGGATATTGGTTTGTAGTTTTCTTTTCAAGTCGTTTATTTTTTAAGATACTAATACATTGTTATTTATTAATTTATCAATTCAGTAGCTATTCACTCAATATCTGATGAGTGCGAGGCACTTTTTGGGTGTCACAGGGGATACATAGATGAACACAACACGAATTTTTGTCTTTAAAAAGTCCAAAATCTAATAGGAAAGACATGTATGAATATATCTAAAAACTTAATCACTTCACATTGTCAATAATGCTTTTATATTACATGTCAAATCATAACAAATCTTCAAGTGATTTCTTTGTCTGGCTTTGAGAAGGGTAATGCTGACCTCATAGAATGACTTAAGAAATATTTTCTCCTTTTCTACTTATTGGAAGACTGAGAAGATTGGTGTTAATCCTTTAAATGTTTAGCAAAATTTACCAGTAAATTTTCTGTCCCTGGGCTTTTCTATGTTGTGAGATTTTTGATTATTGATTCAATATTCTTACTAGTTATAAATTGATGTAATTTTTTATTTTTCCTGAGTCAGTTTTGGTAGTTTGTGTGTTTCCAAATTGGAAAAGAAGGAGTAAATTATTTTTGTAGTTGACATGATCTTGTCTACAGAAAATTCTAAACAATTGATAAAAAAAAAAGCCAACTATTAGAGCTAAAAAAAACAAATTCAGCAGTTTCAGGATACAAGCTCAATACACAAAGTCAGTGATATTTTTATAAAAGAGTAGTTAATCCAAATAAGAAATTAAGAAAACAATTCCATGTAAACAGCGTAAAAAAGAATAAAAGGCTTAGGAATAACTTTGACTTAAGAGCTATGAGACTTGTGTACTAAAAATTACAAAATTATTGAAAGAAAATAAAGAGGACCTAGGAAAATGGAAAAATATCTCATGTTCATATATCGGAAGACTTAACATTATTGTTAATTTTTAATTAAAAAATTTATTGTTGTTAAAAACATGTAACAAAATTTACTATCTCAACCATTTTAAGTGTATAGTGCCATATTGTTAAGTATATTCACATTGTTGCACAACACATGTCCAGGACTTTTTCATCATACAAAACCGAAATTCTACACACGTTGACAACTCTGCATTTTTTCTCCCCTTGGTTCCCGGTGATCATCATTCTACCTTCTGTTTCTATCAGTTTTGCCTACTGTAGATGCCTTATGTATGTGGAATCAGACAATGTTGTCCTTTTGTTACTGGCTTATTTCACATAGCATAATGTCCTGAAGATTCTTCCATGTTGTAGCATGTAACAGAATTTTCTTTTTTATAAGCTGAAAAATATTCCATTGTATGCACATACCACATTTTCTTTATTCATTCATCCATTGATAGACATTTGAGTTGCTTCCACCTCTTGTGAATAATGCGGCAATGAACATGGGTGTGCAGATATCTCTTTGAGATCCTGCTTTCAGTTCTTTTGCATGTATATCCACATGTGAGATTACTGGATCATATGGCAGTTCTATTTATAATTTTTTGAGGAGCCTCTATTCTGTTTTCCATAGCAGCTGCACCATTTTACATTCCCACCAACACTGCACAAGGGTTCCAATTTCTCTACATCCTCACCAACACTTATTTTCTGAGTTTTTTTTCTTTTTTCTCTCTTTTTTAAAAATATTAACCATTCTACCAGGTGTAAGGTGATCTCATTGTAGTTTTGACTTGCATTTCTCTAATGATTAGTGATGTTGAGCATCTTTCGTATGCTTTTTGGACATTTGTATATCTTCTTTACAGAAATGCCTATCCAAGTTTTTTGTCCATTTTAATTTGTTTTATATTCTCTGTTATATCCATGATTAAATGGTAAATTCTTTAACTCTTTGCTCTCTTTCAATTTTTTTCATTAAAACTTTTTTTTAGAGTAGTTTTAGGTTCATAGCAAAATTGAGGGGAAGGTACAGTTTTCATATAACTCCCTGCTTCTGCCTCCACTGCCTCCAACATTATGAACACCTCTCACCAGAGTGATACATCTGTGACACTTGATGAACCTACATTGGTACATCATAATCACCCTAAATCCGTAGTTTACATTATGGTTCACTCTTGGAATTGTATATTCTATGGGTTTGAACAAATGTACAATGACCTGTATACATCATTATGGCATCATACAGAGTGTGAAACTTCACAGTATTTGCAGTATATATAGTAGGGTAAGTTTATTAAATGAGAATAATACTATTTCTTGGACCCTTTTATGAATACTTTGAATCACCCCCATGTCTCAGTAGTTCACTGTTACTCATAAATAGAAATCCTTTCACTTTAAAGGCACTTCAAATTACCCTTAGGAAACTTTTTGAGAAGAAAAGTTCTTTTCCTAATAAGTCTCAGTTGGATTTTTCCAAGTTCATTCCTAACCTATTGCCTACCTATGGGACTGAGTCCCACTGTGTCTTATTTAACCTGTGTGCACTTCGAAGGCAGTAGGGCCACTTGGGTTCTAAACCATAATGAAGCCCAGTGAAACCAGTGCCCTCCAGAGCAGTGAGAAGTAGTCTGCGATTTATACTTGTGTAGTGGGAATAGTATCATAATGAAGAACTGAGGTGCTGCAGAGAAAAAAAAGCATTATGACTGTCTCGGTTAGGTATATTTTGTCAACAAAGGAGTCCTAAATCAAGTAGCTGTTTCTCCCAAATGGCCATGGAAAGATATTCTCGAAGGAGTGGTAGAGCATCAGGAATAAGAGAAGGACTAGGTAGAGTGTTATGCATACATTTTACTGTTCCCTGAGCAGAAAAGTACCTTCTCAATGTGTCTCTTTCCTTATCTTCCATTTTCCTATCTCAAATGAGCTTGCAGATTAACCAGTACATTTCCTTACATCTTTATTCTCTTGACCTGTCTTAAGGGCAGAAAGTTTCCTCATCATTGTGTTAATAGTAGCATGGTGCCCAGAACAAATCAAGGGCTTGTCCCATTCTACTCCACATGGGACCAAGCTATGTCTACAATGTCTGTTGATTTTAGATGGAATGTACCAGTTTAAAAATTATTCTGAGCACTCCTGGTCCATGGGAGGCTACTTGCATTATCAGATTGCCTACCAGCTGTGCTTCAGGGAGAGCTTCAGTAGCTCATCAAAATTCTTTTTAATTTTCTTTTGCATTTTTTATCTTTCAGCCACAGGCAAAAGTTAGCACTGGTGGAATTTAGATCTGGAGAAAGCATTTCAATTTAAGTGAGACATTGATAAATAGGGGCTGTGTCATAATTTACACAAATATTTTTCAACTATGTTATTCTCAAAAAAATTATTTTACCTTCTGTTGTATTTTTAAATTGCATGGCCAATGAATAAATATATTCTTGTAGAAACCATTAAAGCAAAATACTTTAGGAGAATTCTCCTTTGAACATGTTTACCCCCCAACCCACTCCCACCCCCGGAGTTAATTCCTCTAATCAGACCTTTCTTATATGATACTATGATAGAATTTCTTAGACTTTACTGTGTTTGGGGAGCAAGACAGGAGCAAATATCTTGATTCCTCAGCCCTACCCCAGAAATTCTGGTTCAGTAGGTTTGGGGTGAGAAGTAAGAATATGTTTTTTTAACAAAATCCCAGATGATGCTGATGGTGCTGGTCCACAAAGAACATTTTGAATAGCACTGCTATTGGCATATGGTATGGAGGTGGTATAAAGTATAAATTTGTGTATATGGTTTTATTTATATATGCAATTATTATTCCATTTGCATTTCTCTGTAATTTGCTTTTAAAAATTATGGATGTGTCTCAGAAATAGCATCATGGAAAAACATAGATCTACCATATTCTTTTAAGCTTATACCTATAGGTATATTCTTATACCTATAGAATATTGTATAGTTTCTTCTAATTTATTGAGTACTTATTAGGATTAATTTTTCTTTCTTGCACAACAATTTGCTTTTTCCAGAGTTAATAACTGTCTTTTTTATGCTTAGTTTTTAACGTCTTTTTTATAACCCAAACTCAAACGCTGGCTAAAGGGTCTAATTTCTTCTCACAGTATTTATACACATTAATTATTGTATTAATGTCATTTTTTGAAGACACCTTGCCCCAGATACTTCTAACTTGCTACAGTCTTTACTGGCCACTCTCGAGACTGGTATAGAACTTGATTTTGGAAATCTCCCTTTATCATTAGGCTGGAGGTTACTTTTGCCTCTAGCTTGGTTGTATTCCCTGGGTCCTATTTGAGCTTTCTAGGTTTACTTTTTTATTTTGTTGACCATCCTTCAGTAGCCTCCTGGAAAGAGATATATGAGTGCTAAGTTTTTTTAGACTTTAAAGGTTTGAAAATATCTTTGTTCTTTTGATTTTTGGCTGTTTATAGAATTCTAAATGTTTTGAAATTTCTTGATGATGTGCCTTGGATTTTTTTGCACCCATTGTGCCAGATACTACTTGTAAACTTTCAATCTGAAAACTCATGTCCTGGGATATTTAAAAAATATATACTTTATGCCTCCAATAAGGGCCTAATATTCAAAACATACAAAGAACTCATACAATTCAATAACAACAAAAAATAAATGATCCAATCAAAAAATGGGCAGAGGACCTGAACAGATACTTCTCCATAGAGTACAAATGGCCTCTAGGGAAATCCAAATCAAAACCACAATGAGATACCATCTCACACCTGTTAGAATAGCTGTTATCAACAAGTAATTAATAACAAATGCTAGAGAGGATGCAGAGAAAACGGAACCCTCATACACTGCTGGTGGGACTGTAAATCGGTACAGCCACTATGGAAAACAGTATGGAGGTTCCTCAAAAAACTAAGATCTACCATATGATCTACCTTGTGATCCAGCAATCCCTCTACTGGATATTTACCCCAAAGTCTTGAAAACTCATATCCGAAAAATATTTCACACTGACGTTCATAGTAACCTTATTTACAGTGTCCAGGACCTAGAAGCAACTGAAGTGTCCTAAGATAGATGATTGGCTAAAGAAGCTTTGGTACATACATACAATGGAATATTACTCAGCCATGAGAAGAGATGAAATACTACCATTTGTGACAACAGGGATGGACCTCAAGAAAATAATGCTAAGCGAAATATGCCAGACAGAAAAAGCTGAAAATCACATGATATCATTTAGATGTGGGAAACCTAAAAGCATAACAAATGCTAGAGAGGATGCGGAGAAAACAAAGACTCATGGACATGGACAATGGACTAGTGATTCCCAGAGGGGAGGGTGGAGGTAGATGGTGTAAAATGGGTCAATTATGTGGGGACAGAAAGAAATCTAACTGTGGGAGGTGAACACACAATGTAAATATATATGTGCCTTACTATTAAAATGTATAGCTGAAACTTACTGAATTTTGTTATTCAATGTCACCATAAAAAAATTAATAAAAAAATATGTATACTTTGATGATTTCTTTCCCTTAATTTTTCTCTTTTTATTTTTCTGGAACTTTTCTTATGTTGAACCGCCTGAACTGATACTCTGAATGATTTTGTTTTTCTTTTGTTTGTGTTTTTGCTTTACCCTCTGGGAGATTTTTCTCAATTTTATCTCCCAACTTTTCTGTCAAGTGTTTTTCTGTTTTTAACTATGTTTTTAATTTCCAAGAGCCATTTTAAATCTTTGCAGTTTTCTTTGCTATAGTATGCTGTTCATGTTTCAGGTGTGCAATATCTTCTCTTTCCTGAAAATATGTTTTCCCGCTACATATGTTCTGATTCCTCTAATTTGCATTTTTTTTCTTGTTTGTTTGCTTCTGTCTGTTTTTAATGTTAAATGCTTTTATAAAATGTCTGGTGATCCTTAGCTGTCTGCTCACATTTAAAATATGATGACTAGGATGCAGTTTAGAAGTTCTTTTTATGAAGACAGAGCTTGTTGCTAGCCTCCAGTGAAGGGTGGTCTGGCTGGGCTGTTCATTTCCTTTGTGAGCCCCTGACATCAGAATCCCAGTATCTCTGGGTCTTTTCTCTTAGGCTGTTCCAGTTTCCCAGATAAAACTTTTTTAGTTTCCTGCCTGGAAGATTTATCACTGATTGCCAGCATCTACTGAACTCGGTAGGATTATATGGAATGGTGTTTATTCAAAATATAAACTTTTATTTAACTCACATAATTTAGTGTGGAACTAATTCTTGATTGGAACTGTTTGTTTCTTCTTTTTCTTAATCTCTTTTATTAGAGTTGTTCAAGTGTAACTATTGTTCTTTTTAAAAAATCAGCTTTGTATATCTTTATAAATCAAACTATAAGTGTAGATAAATATAGCACATAAGAGATTTCTAACAAAGAAATAAAATATATGTTCTTTCAAACACGTGGATATTAGAAAATAATAACCTTATGTTGTGCATACTTAACCATATATTATATATATGCTGCAGACTGTATCCACCAAAATTCATGTGATGTGATGGTTTAGGATATGAGGCCTTTGGTAGGTGATTAGGTCATGAGGGCAGAGGTTTTATGAATAGGATTAGTGCTCTTATAATAGACTGAAAGACCAGAGTTCTTACCTTCTGACTTGTGAGGACACATTAAGAAGACTGTTTATGAATCAGGAAGAGGTCACTTGCTAGACGCTGAAAGTGCTGATACCTTGATCATGTACATCCAGACTGAAAAATAAATTTCTGTTTTTTATAAGTCTGTGATATCTTGTTGTAGGAGCCCACATGAGCCAATACAATATATAACTTGTTATAGATATGTAGATTAGATCTAGATAGTTAGCTTGTTAAGCATCTTATACAAATCATTTCCATCCTTTCATATATTTTATCTACTTGTCTGTTTATTTCTGAGTGAGAAAACCTCCACTTTGATTACATATTTGACAATTTCTTATTTCCATTAGATTTTTGATTTTTATATTTCAAAGCTATTCATATAAGTCTATCAAAATTAATTTCATTTTGTCCAGTCAGAAGCAAACTTTGTCCTATAGTTCTGTTACTCCATTTTGCCATGTTGTTTGGGTTCAGTTTGGATGACATTCACTGTTCTTCATCTGCTTTGTCCTTCCTGTCTAGAATTACCGCATATCTTATTACTTTAGTGGAACAAAAAGAAAGTGTTCTCAATGATGTTGATTTTACTAAAGACAGTCCTAAAATACAGCAGCTTTTAATAAGCCTTATTTACTCAAAACATGTGGGGTATTTTAATAAGAATTTGGTCTGAAAAACTGCTAAGTCTTTCATATTGTGCATTGTGGTTTTACGATGCCAAGTATATACTCACAAATGTATATAACAGAATTAATTCTATTAAGACAGATGGGTGTGCTTACCGAATCCTGCTCCCAATTTGGAAAATGAAATGTTGAATATAATAGTAAAGTTTGACCTCATAAAAGTACATTTCCAAAAGAGTACATGGAGGGAATATTTACTTTGAACCTTTTGAAAATACCAAAATAGGAAAAGAAAAAGTATACATAATCTGTTAAGTAGTCAATTTAAGGAAAATTATATACAATGAGCATATACATATATGCTGGAGTTTTATATGAATTTACAGCTGGTCTGCAACTGTGAGAGTTTTCCTTACTCTATCAGGCCTAGATTTCTTAAATAATTTAGGTTCTGTTGATGTTGATGTTGTTCCATCTAGTAGCCATGATGAAGCTTAATTTGCACAACATTTTGAGATAGAATGAATACCAGCCAAGTTATCCTTCACTCCCAAGTAAAAGAAATGTTGAGGACAATAAGATTCAAACAAAGAGGGGATAAGAACTGTACATATTCGTGGTGAGAGAATGAAGCTAGAGTAGAAATGCATGATAGATGTTCCATTTTGGGACATCAGTTGAGTCCAGCAAGGGGGAATTCTTCTGAGCATGACATTCTAGGGGTGTTAGCCAAGTTCCTTTGGCTCAGCCAAGTACCTTCCTGTCGGGTTTCATTGTATTACTTTTTAAGATCTAAAATTGTTGTAAACCCTCAGAAAGCAGAAACTTCTGGAAAGAGCTATGATCATTTAAGCAGAGAAAACTCTTTTCCAACTTCAGGGTCATTGGTGAAAAAAAGCACAAATAATTGCATAGAAGTGTGAGGAGCACTGGTGGCCAGAGGTTATTGATGCTAGTAGGTGGGCAAGAAGAACATCAACAATATGAGTTTTCTTAATGAGGAAACTAGCAAAGTCGGGTACTGGCTCAGAAAAATGCCATGTTATTGTTACCTAGTATGCTCTGCTGGCTATAAGAATCTATTTGTTCTCCTACACCTCATCCGTCTCTTACTTTACATCCTCCCCCTACTTCTTCTTTCCTTTTTCTCTTTCTTTCAAGTGGTATATTTGTATTTTACATTATCTCTTTCCGTATGCCTTGATGCTATTTCCTTCCACCTGAACCTGATTTTTCTTAATGTACTATTCTTAATTGAAAGTGACATATGTATACTGTTAAATATTTTATCCCCAAAGATGAATTCCCTAATAGTTTACAAGGATCAATTCATTAATGTTTTCTAAATTTTTTCCAGCCTGATTTACTTTGGATCTTGGGCTCATGCTAATTTTTATAGTTGCACTAGGGGGCACTGTTGAGTTATAAATATCCCAATAGTGTTTGCCTGGTTTATATTAATGCTGAACTTGCAATTCCTTTCACCTTCTGTGCTAACAGTAGGATATGAAAAAGACATGTAGATTTGTTTCTAGTACAGAAAAAAATAATGTGACTTAAAATTGTTTGTTGAAAGTTGGGGAAAGAAAAGTACCTATTTGTGAAGAGTACTGATTTTTTTCCAGCTTTTTGAGTTATAAATTCACATTAGTGATACAGCCAATATACAAACCACAGTTGTAGCAACCAGAGAAAGCAACAGGATGTGACCCCCTTTGTAAGATGCTCATAATATTCCCAAGGAGGCAGGAGAAATCTCCATTCATTTGCAGTTTATTCAGAATGTTCTTTTCTTTTGCTTGTCATTTTGGAATGGATTTAGCTGTAGCTAAAAAGTTACAGGAACAACAGCTTCATAGCTAGAAATCATCTGTTTCTTCACAAAACAAGTTCTCCTCAGATCAGCCACGTGACGTGCCCCAGCAGTGCCCAGCCCTCTGACCTGAGTCTTGCTGGAACAGCATCTCTTTTGGGACTGAGACAGAACTCATGTTCTAAGTCCTTTCTGCTATGTCTCTCAAGTTTCATGCCTGCTTTAATATTGAGTCCTTTTTCCTTTTAAACCAGATACTGAAAATAAACCTAAAAACCCAAATCCATTCAACAGAGAATCCAATGTGCAGATTTGGGATAAAATAAGCCAGAAATATGATACTCCCTTGCACAATTTAAAAAAATTATTAGATTGATTTGAGTTTTCTCATTGGTAAAGCTAGGGTAGTTGTGTGAGCATTTACACTTTCAATATTATTTTAGCTGAACCTCATAAGATTCTTATATTTGTTTGATTTTTTGTGTTAATAGAATCAGATATAAGTCTGGTTTCTTTTTTCCACCTACACTTAATACAGTTACAAATCAGTTATACTTACTATAGTTAAAATACCGGTTTACAAATATTTTAGGAATGATGTGCCCTCATTAATTATTATTAAAAAGCATTTATTAAAACTTATAGATTTATTTATGTAGTTGTTATGGACAACTAGCTATTTGTGATTCTTGTTCACCTGATGCTCACCCTCTACTGAGGAAGCAGGTATACCTGGAATTGTATCCCAGCCCAGCATGCGGCTAGTCCTGGGGCTCTCCCCAGCAACTTATTTGATTCTCTGAGTCTCAGTTTGATGAAGATGATAATATTTTCATCATAATGACTTTGTGATTACATAATGATGCACTAATGTAAAGTGGTCAAGTGGGCAAAGCATTTAGTGGAAACCAGTGTGCTCCCTTTGCATCCACTTAAGATCAGCAATGATGTGATAGAAACAGTGAAAATCCAAACTGAGGCATTGTTGTGTGTTCCCATGTCACCCAGGAAAAGTCTCACAAGGGCAAAAAAAAATACTACAAAGGGAGATGTACATTTTTTTACACTCTAGTGTCAAGGAAAAGCATATCTAGTGCCAAAAATCTAGAATTAATTTGAGTTATTTATAATATATGCTGTACTCCAGAGTACTTTATTCAGTCTCGTGAATGACTTTGGATTAAAAAAAATGAATCTAATAATCAACAGATATAGAGTCTGCATTTCCTCAATTTCTCATGCTCATGTTTAGAATATGGTGCTCTCAAAAATTTATGTTAAAAACGAAGATGATAGACCTCAAAGTACAATAAGTGCAAATGAATATAAATGGGTATAAATAAATTAGTCTCTTTTCTGACCCAAGACCCACTGTGCTTCCTGAAGCAGCCACTACTACATTCTTGAGTACTTGAGTATTTATTGAGAGTAGATAGATAAATAGATGGATATAGATATAGGGACAGATGTTGATATAATCTTTTCACACGTGGGATGTATCTTTAGTATTAGAAAAGGAATTGTTGCATCAAAAGCTTCATACATTTATAATTTTATATTGACAAATTTCCCTTTGTAGAGGATATACATATTCTCTCTCTACACGTTCTCTCTCTCAATATATACATCCTCTCTATATTTGTGTATATAATATTATCTTTATTAGTCTATATTCTTCAACATCACCATTTATTTTTTATCAGAATTTAATAGGCAAAAATGATATTTCAATGTAATTTCAATGAGTACTTTTATTATGAGTGGTATTAGTCACCTTTTGGGAACCATTTTCATTTGTTTCTGTGAAACGTATTTTTGTAGTTTTTACTCATTTTGAACTCAGTTTTTAATTGAGATATTTAAAAATACATTAGAAAATAAGAAAGGAAAATAATCTGAGGTCTGAATTTTTCCAGTTTTCTATTTATCTTTTGGCTTTCCTTATGTATTTTAATATGCAGGTATTTTACATTTCTTTGATAACCAAATCATTTTAAGATTATAAAAGCATAGAATTTACCATCTGCTGAATTCCTATATGTATTTAATGTGTTTAGTGTTCAGAACATTACATTTCAAGATGATTTTTTCCTTTTTCCTCTAAGGAAATAAAATATTTCTAAAAGAGTTAGAGATCAAAATGTATTATAGGAATAGACTGCATTAAAGACCACACAATATCTAAGACTAGAGTAAGGTTCATACCCTTAGAGACCTGTTTGGTGACTAGAGAAGAATGATTTTAATTAGCATATTAATTATATGCCTGTAGAGGATGCTTCTGAATAGCCCAAAACTTGTCCTTTCCTTAATTCACTTTTGAAAGATAACTTTAGAGGGAACCTCTGCAAGATACTCTGGCACTGAGTACATTTGCATGGTCAATTACTTTTTAGCATTCCTGGGCATGTCTGTTGTATACGGCAGGTGTATCTTGCCCTGTCCAACAGCACAAAGTTACACTTTTAACATAAAGTTGGACAATGATGAACCTCAGCATATAATTTCCAAAATATTTCTCAAAACCAGTAGAGCCCAACCTGGCGAGGTTTCTCTACATTACTTGCCAACTTTAGTTCATCGTGTATTATATTTATAAATATTTAAACAGTGTCATTGACCAAAATTTTGGCTTATAGAAGTTACCGTAGAAATGTGCTTGAAAACAATTTACATAATTGTAAAAAAATTTCTCTGATTAACATTGTTAAAGAAAGTCAAGGGGCTGGTTCTCTTTATTGGTTTCGTTTCAGCCTCTCTCAGAAATCTCTGGATTGTATCACTAAATGGCTACCTATGGTTTTATTCAACAGTGTAACTTAAGACTGTCAGGACTGGTTTCTTTGAGCAAAGGCTGCTGGATTGCTCTTTTTCCAATAAATATAGAATCTGATTTTTTTCATGTTAAGCAGACAAAGATTCCCTTTGAAACATGTAGTCTGAGTGCCAAACACTGGACCCATTGTCTCTGAAACAATAAGTGCCACATTCAGTCATTAGAAATGGTGAGCAATTTGCTTGTATTCAAGAACCAAAGAAGTTTTACACATCTAGAAAAGTGATGCACAGCTGAATTTTTGAATAATGCTAATAGTGTTTGTATGAATGTGCCTTAGCACTGTGATGTGTACAGTGTTGGACTCTGAGTGGCACAGGCCTTTCATGGATCTGCTTTGGACTGCTCAGGACAAATTATTTACTGTGTATATGATGGAACCCAATCACTTCAAAAAATGTGTAAAGAATTCCTGTTCATGTTTCGTTTTGCATGAGTGTATGGAACTAGATTATATTTATCATACACATAAGAATGTAATGTGGCATTCTAAATTAGGGGTTGCCTTGAATGGGGTTCTCTAGAAGCCAACCTCAGATCAAGGATTTATGTGCCAATGATTTATTAGGGAATTGCACCCAGGAGAAACAGAAAGGAGTAGGAGAAACAGAGCAGTGAAATCCGAGCAAAGGTATAGTTTCTAGGAAAGTTCTTGCCTCAGCTGGATTGTACAGGAGAGCTTGAGAGAGCAAATCATAGCTCAGGATTTGTCCCAACTTGAAGCAAGGGAGCTGACTTTCATAAGTCACTCCTTGGCTAAGAGCTACGCAAACTAAATAAAGGGGACCCAAAATCTCAGGTACTTCCAGTTCACTGCACAGGTAGGCCTAGTGCCATCTGTGACTGAGAGCAGTCTTCTGAAATAGTCACAGAAGTGAGCCCACAGAAGCAAATTCACAGGGAACAGAGATGAGGTGGGGTGGGTACAAAGAAATGGTACAAGGGCTTCAAGGGGATCTGGGTCCAATACCAACAGTTATTTGCTACAGGGATTATTTATTAATTCTAATTAAATAATTGTTGATCATTAAAAAATTTATTTTCTGACTTTGATACATTTTCTTTTTAAAAGAATCACTAATTGGTAAATGATTCTGATCAGACATTAGCTTAGCCAAGGGCTACAGGACAGAAAATCTTACTCCTTACATTTCTCAAACACACCAGATACATTTCTGTCTCCAGGACTTTGTTTCTTCTGCCAAGGTCTCACCCACAGATTGAATTTTGGTAAAAATTGGGGAAAATATGACTTTGTGATAGATTTGGCTGTTTCACCTTGATCTAATTTTGCCATTATTACCTAGATGTTGTGTACCTCTTAGTGTGATGCAGTATAAAGTATACAGCAACCTCATGAAGCATTCTTGCCCCAAACTACTTAAACAATCTGATCAAACCTTTCCCTAAATTCTGATTTATAATATAAAAATTATTGTTTTATATAGTTACTCTTCCTTTGGAATATGGGGTTTACACATATGTTTTGCTCATCAATTCTTATTGTATCTTAGCCCATTTACCTGAAATCATTTTCCTTCTACCTGAAGTATATCATTTAGCCTTATGCTGACCAACATGGCAACCACTAGCCATATGGATATGGAGCACCTGAACTATTTCTAGTTTGAATTGAGATTTGTTGTTAGTGTATAATGCATACTGGATTTCAAAAACTTAGCGCAAAATATCTAATTAGTGATTACATGCTGAAACAATAATATTTTGTATAAATTGGATTAAAAAACCTATTATTAAAAATAGTTTTAATTTTTTTGCTTTTAAAAATGGGGTTACTGAAACATTTAAATTTACGCATTACTGATATTGTATTTTTATTGGATAACTCTGTTTTAGGATTTTCTTAAAAATTTTTCAATTGTAGTTAGCATACAACATTATATTAGCTTTAGGTGTACAACATAGTGATTCAACATTTATGACTTACGAAGTGTTCACTTTGATTAGTACTTATCTGACTTCATTTTAGAATTTTCTTTAATAATACTCTAATGGTGGAAAGTTCTCAATTTTTGTTTTATTTGAAAATGTATTTCTTTTATACTTGCTCTTAACATTTTTTTTCCACTGGATATATTATGCTAGATTGAGTTATTTTCTCATCATGTTGAGGATATCATTTCACTGTTTCTGGCTACATTTTTGCTGATAGGACATCAGTTAATATTGCCACTTTTTTGCCACTAATTTGTCTTTGCTCTCTGGCTGCTGTTTGAAAAATCTTATCTCCTGCTTTTTAATATTCTGATATTGCATTATGATGAATCTAGGTATAGGTTGCTTATTATTTATTCTGCTTGGGATTCATTGGATTTCCTGAAACTGTGTGTTGTTTTTTTTCAGTCAGTTCTGAGGAATTGCTTGTCATTATCTCTTCAGATATTGCCTCTTCTCCATTCTATGCCTCCCATCCTTCTGAAACTCCAATTAGACCTATGTTAGAATTTTACTTTGTCTTTTCTTTTTTAACCTTTTTTTAAGTTTTCCATATTTTTGTCTCTGTAAGGTACATATTGAGTTAATTTTTCATAGCTATCTAACCTTTTGTTAATATATTCATCTGCGTCTAATCTTGTTTAACTCCTCCATAGGATTTGTTACATTTCAATGATTTTACTATTATTTTTTGTTTCTAGGACCTCAATTTGGATCTTTTCAAATTTGTTTATTTTTGTCTTAGTCTATTTGGGCTGCTGTAACAAAAATACCATAGAGTAGGTGGCTTTAAACAAGTAGGTGGCTTAATTTATTCTTCGTAGATCTGGAGGCTGACAATCCAAGATTGAAGGCACTGGCAGATCCAGTGTCTGGTGAGTGCCTGTCTCCTGGCTCACAGATGGTTGTCTTGCTGTGTCCTCACAAGGCAGAAGGGGTAGAGAAGCTCTCTTGGGTCTCTTTTACAAGGGGACTAATCCCATTTGAGAGCTCCACCCACGTGACCTCATTATCCCCCAGAAACTCCCCCTTCCAAATACCATCACATTGAGTATTAGGTTTTAATATAATAGATTTTGAGGTTACACAGCATTCAGTTGATAGTATTTTTATAGTCCTTTCTTTTATTAGTTTTTTGCTCTTTAGTCATATTTCAAATATTTCTTTATTTTTTCAGATATGTTAATCCAACATATTTTTCCATATTCATTGTTGAATAATCCCAATATCTGAACTCATTGCAGGTATGACTTTGCTGTCTATTATTACTGCCGGCTTTCTCTGATGGTACCTTCTTGTATATTTTGTGATTTTTTACTGTAAGGTGTTCATAGTCCTTGGAATTGTGTGTGTGTGTGTGTGTGTGTGTGTGTGTGTGTGTGTGTGTGTGTGTGTGAAATTTTGAGGCCTGTGTTGAGGATTGGTTCATTCAGAAAGGATTTATATTTGCATCTAGGCATCTAGAGGTGCTAATAATCCAGTGGATGACAACTTTAAACTAAATTTTCAGTTTGAGGTTGTTGTATCATCCAGTTAGTGAAAATTTCAGATGCCTTTAGGGATCCACTCCTTGAATGAATTTTCTTACTGTTTTTACTTATTTTTAAGGTTTGACACAGGCCATTTTCTCCGCCCTGGCGCATGTGGTGAGTTTACTTCCGTTTATCTTACAATGATGTCAGATCTTTGGGAGTGCACCTGTTGTTCCACAGTTTCCTGTAAGCTGGCCCATTCTAGGTGAGCTCCATCTCTGTCCTCTGTCATCTCTGTCCTCTGTCATCCGTAAAAGCAGAAGGTCAGGGTAACCTGGACTCAGAAAATACCTCAACACACAGACAGATTTAGTTCTCTACTTACCCCTATGGTTTTTTTTGTTCTTATTTAGTTTTGTTTCTTAAGGGTTGTTGCTTATCAGTTTATTGAGCATATAAAAATAGATTGTAAAAAAGATATATTTTAGTCATTGTTTTTAGTTATTTTCACCAGGAGCGTCAGTCATGGTATTTAGTCCATCAAAATACCATAAATGGCATTATTTCTTAAAAATAAAAACAAAGTTTCAAAAATAATTTTTAACTTCTAATTCATGGTGAGGAATTTAGTGAGGCTTTTTAGCCTCTGTCCATGATATGATTTATTCTCATAGAATTATTTCTAAACAATTAGCTTTATATTTTTGCCAATGAAAGTTTTCTTGTAAGGTTTTTGTTTGTTTTTTGCATTGAGTGAAACTTTAAAATTATATTTGCAATACATTTTAAAGTTACTTCCCATGTTCAGTTGTTTTCTATACTGATACCAGTGCCTTTATGTTTGACTTTTGACTTCTTGAGTCCCCTTCCAGCTTCTTTGGGTGAAGAGTGTACTTCAGGATGTTTCTATCAAGAGCACATTTGTGGCATTTTTGCTGTGTTCTTACATGTGAAGTTCATTCTGTTGCTTTTTTTTGGGAAAAAAATGTTGAATAAGTTTAAGATTTTGGTTTACTATGTTTTTTTTCCCTTCAAAGTCATGTACACATACCTCCGTTTTCTTCTGGAAGTTTTACATGCGGTGAAGACTGAGGTAAGCTTGAATTTTTTCCTTTGTAAGTAAACTTTTCTTATTTTTACATCTTACAGAATTTTTCTTTATTTACATAATTAAAATAATTTGGCACTTTGTGTCTGGGAATGGTTAATAATTTTTCTTGCAACACGATGAACTCAGACTTTTTATAGGCCCAGGACTCTTTCATCTAGAAAAATTTTCTCCCTCCTTCCCTTCTTCAATGGAGGTTTTAATTTTGTTATGAAATATTAGATTCTTGTACTTTTTTCTAGTTTTCAAGGCATCTCTTCCTTTGTTTAATTGTTGTTTATTAAATCTTGCTATTTTCATTTCCTGTATCTTTGAGAGCACCAGGCAACTAATTGCCAGAATTTTCTTCAGGTTCTTAAACAATTATTTTATTATTTTCAGGAGTCTACTGTTTCTCTGAGTTTTCATGCCTTATGGTTAGCTCCCTTCTTTGTTGCAGTATTTTTTTTATTGATTCTATATTGATTGAATTATTATTCATTTAATTTTAATATTTGGATCTATCTAAGCATGGCATAGTTTACAAATCAGGGAAGAAGTTATCAGTATATATAAAAATATATAAAGAATTCAAATTCTTTTAGCATACATGTTTTTAAAATGTGGTCTACAGAGTCCTAGATTTCTGGAAAGGTCATTATGGGCAGCCTCAGGGGTCAGGAATAAGCACAAGCCCACCTATCTGGGTTTTCTCACCCCTGAAAAACAGAGTCACTCCTCTTTTACCTGTTTTATACATCAAGTTTCTGCATTAGAATTTATTTGAAGGAAGGAGCAGTTTAAGACATTCCTGAAAACTACTCTTTTGATGTATGAGTAATACCTGAGGTTAAGTTAGTCACTTTTGGGAGGTTCATTAACTATTTTAGAATATTAGGATACTCATAAGTATGAAAGCTGAAGGAAATAGGTCCCAACAGGAAACAATGGATTCATAACTGCCTAAAAGTACTTATGGGAAGGGCAGATGACCTAGTAAGAGGAAATGAATATAAATTACTTAAGCTACCATGAAGAAGTGTTTAACTTAAATGAATTTAATTAATATGACTTGCGTGTGAACTTTGAGATAGTGACTGGGTCAGTTTAGGGCCTGATACAGTATCAGCTCTTATTCTCTGTGACAGTATCTAAAATACAACTGTTTATCCACTAAATGAGCATGGATGTTGATCATTTCTGTTAAAGGCACACAAGGGCACTGACTGGCTGTGAGGAAGGTCCATGACTTGAGGATGTCCTTGGTCGAGACATCAGTGGACAATCAGAGGAATTGAAGTCTCAAGATGGAAGAGTAAAAACTTATGAAACATCTAGATCACTATGAAAGGAAGTTTTCCTACTAGTGTGCTTATTATTTGATGATGATACCAGACTAAAAATTGAGGAAAGGCCTAGAATGAACATTAGTATAGGGTTTAAAAACATGGTTGAAGATGTAGCTGGGAGTATAGTTTGGGGAGCTTGATCATTTCTTGATTTGCTTTTGTAATTAGTTTCTGCTGGAATCAGTTTTATATATCAGAGTAAAAAGTACATATTGTTTCTCCTCTTTCTGCTTTTTCTTCTTCCTTATCGTCTCAAATTTTCTCTTATGGGTATAATCACATGGTTTATTTAAAAGCCTTCTCTTTCTAAGCAAAGGATTGATTTTTTAAATAAAGAGAATTAATAATTTAACAGAAGACTTAGACTAAGTGGCAGGAAATGATTGAGCTACCCTGCAAGAGTGGGAGTTGCTGTGACTAAGGTTGCCCTTGAGGCATGGAGACCTTTACCAAGAGGACCCCTGCTGATGTGTTCAGATGCTCCCAGCCTGAGGTGGTTGTGGCAAGGGCGTGGTAAGGTGTGTGTGTGTGGGATCATCAAAATGCCTGGAGATGTGGCTTCTCTCTTTGAGAGATCTGACTTCTCTACTGAAAGAGTTCTGGGAAGCCTATGAAACTGTCCCTCAGGCTGCATCACTGGGGGGAAAGTGAGGCTGTCCCATATTAAGAAACTCACTCTCTCTCAGGTGAGAATGCTGCCACTCTCTCCAAAAGTGGCCCTGGTTTCCTAGAGGGACCTGTTCAGCTGGAGTGATTTACACCCTTAAGCAAAACCTCTGTGATGGTTTTTAGTGGTCTTTTCTGATATGGTCCCACCTAGAATTTTGTACCTAAATTATGGCTGTGCAGCAAGGTCTAAGAGTTTGTACTTTTAATAAGTATTCCAATGATTCTGATGTAATGAGACCAGCACAATGATAAACTTGAACTGGAACTTTAAGTTGGGAAAGTCTATGGGAAAAGCTAGGTCTTATGGAAATTCCTGTGCTCTGCATAATGGCGAGAACCCTATATAAGAGAACCCTATAGGAAGAACTCTATGTTTATAGTAAAGCTCTATGGTTCTAACTTCTCCTTCTATTAACTTCTTTTTCCGTCATATAAATATACTTCCATCTTGGCACTCAGGCTGGAGTGTGCATGTGGCTTGCCATCTCTGCATGTCCTGGGTTGCAACCCTTTCTTTTTCCTAAATATATCTTTTTTTGGTGATGAAACACCTAGTGGATATTATTTTTCAGTCAAAGGTTTCAATACATACCTTTGAACAAAACTTCTTAAAAGTTCTCTGTAAGTAGCTTTCTTCTCTAAAGATTTACTCCACAGTGAATATGATAGCTCCTGTATTTCTCCCCTTTGGCTTTCTCTTCCTCACGCTTTGCCTAAAGCTCTTTGCCTCCTTTTTCATCACTACTTAGCTTTCTACCAGCATATCTCATTTAGACATTCATTCAGAAAAAGGCCAGCTGATGGCAGTGAGATGAATGAAAACCCAGTCCTGATTATCTTTGTTTTCTAAGCATTCCCGCCTGGGGCCTCCATTCATCTACCCATCTATCATGGAAAAACACAGTGGAGTACGAAAAATCACTACATTAGGACTCAGAAGACTTCCTCCACCAGTAAGTAGTGTGGCTTCAATAACCTTATTTGATGCTGAACCCCACCTTCCTTATTCTAAAATGGAGCTGGTAATACTTACCTTATCTATCTCACAGGGTTGTATGAAGATCAAATTCAATGGTGCATGTAGTGAAAGTACTTTAAGATTAGAAACCAGTTTGATACTGCTGTGAGTTCTAATATGAGAATGTGATAGTTGTAGGGAGTCTCAGAGTTATCTAGTCCTACCCTTCACTTTAATGATAAGGAAATTAAAACCCAGAAAGTGTCAAAACTCTCTCAAGGCCACAGAGAAAGGTGTAAGCTAAATCAGGTTAAAGTCAGTGTTCCAGTTGTAGAGACTAGAGTTAGAATGAATATTCAGCTGTTCAGTAATGAATCAGCCACAGATCGATCAATTAGCTGTCAGTGTTGGAAGAGATGCTAGCAGGTCACAGATGTAAGGGAGGAACAGAGTCTGAAATGTAGCTGATGGTGGACAACCAGGGAAGACAATATGAAACAAGGGTGTAGGAAAGCATAATGAGATGTCACAAGAGGGTGGCTAGGGACTTTAGAGAGTCAGTACCATTTCTTCTTCTACCTATCCTCAAATACTGTACAGAGATATGTTTTGTTTGGGAGTATCTATTTATTTTGAATGATTAGTGATTATCCACTGAAATTGAACTAATTCCCAGTCTTAATTATTGCTATGTAGCAGCTGTGTGTATGTCTGAAATTCACTTACTGGAATGAGAAAATTTCCCTTACCCGTGAGAATGAGAATCTTGAGAACCTTCTTGCCACTGGAGTTTTATTTTGGTAAATCTAGTGATTAAGCAATTGTTAAATTATGTGGTTTATGATGCTCATATTCTCACAATCTGTCTACATGTGTTGCTTATCTTTTAGTCTTTGGTTCTCAGGTGAGGCAGATGGCCAAAATATTCTCTCCACGTACCAGGCAATGTCATGAGAGGCCTGATGACCAGAAAATTGCTAGGTAAGGAGCTGGTAATCTCTAGACATCAGATTGATATGTGTTAGGAATGAAGTTAGCTGGTTTACACTTATTTCCTTTATTTTCTGTGTTTTCTTTCATGGAAATGTCACATGATGTGTATTCTTAAAGCTTATTCTGTTATCAAGTGTTATCATTTTTCTTAAATAGTCTCTTTAAGAGAAGTTTTATTACCTCTTTCTCTGAAATGATACTCTTCATATGTTTTTGTTGGCAACACAAGGAGAGATTTCCAGTACCCAATTAAAATTACTCAGGCTGACTTTCATTGTCATTTCTGACTATTGTGCATTATTTACTTAGGGAATAAAAAAAAATCAAGGCCCTCTGATAGTCACTTTCTGAATTTTCTAGAATTTGCCTTTATTCTGAGGTTCTTGTTTAGAGGTACTAAAGCTTTTTTCTCGTTATGGAGAGAGCAGTATTTAACCGGAGAGACAGTTCTTCGATGAGCTCTGTGTTAAATAGTTGACAGTGATAAGCTTATTCAAGTTCTTGCCATGAGTAGAAGTAGATGGCTATGTTTAAAATGTGTAACTTTAATACACATTCAAGGTTTAGACTATCTTGTACAATTTTGAAATTCTCATGTTCAAAAATATTTTGTCTCATCATATCCCAAACTGTTGAACTTATGTTCAGGATGGACTTAATTACAATATGAATTTATCTGCTCATTTCTAGATTCATAGCCCAACACAATTTCACTTGAAACAAAGTGGACTCTGAAAGGGACATTTTCAATTATAACATGATTAGATTTTTTTCCTGAAAAAAAAAAAATGTCACTCGTAAAGGAGATAGAAAATGCGGACAGATCTTGGATGGAATGAGAAGAAATTATGTATTCTGCTCTTGAGCAGGAGTTTGGGAGGGAGGTAGGGAAGGAGGAAGAGAGGAAGAGAAAGAGAGAGATAGAGAACGAGAGAGAGAAATATAAATGTTGACAGCAGGTGCTGAGATCTGAAATCTTCTTAAATCCAGATTGTGTATTGGGGAAAATGACTGTTTGCAGGTATGTATGTGTAAGGCCAAAATAACTAAGAAGCAGAGTTGAATTTGGGCTACTGATTGAAAGGTCCAGAAGCCTGTGAGCCCAAGTGACTTGGACTAAGACAATATTGCATGTGACTCTGTTTCCCCTTTTATCTTTTTGACCCTGGAGTTTTATTTTAATGTAGTCAGTGATTGATCAACTAGTAGTTATTTAGTTATGATGTCCATATTCTCATAATTTCCCAACTTGTGTTGCCTATCTTTTAGTCTTGAGTCCTCTACCAGTTGGTTGAATAAACTTCAGATGAGTCCCACTCTCATTGGTGGAAAAGCCTGGACTGAGGGGACTATGTCTGGTAATGGACATAGTTATCACCGAGCTGATGGGTTGAACGATTTCGGTGTAGGTGTGTGCCATTTTACCATAAATCTGGTAGGAGCATGCCTAAGTGACAACAATCTGAGCTTCATCAAGGACATTGTGTGACAGGGTGAGCCTGAGTAATAGGCTCAGTTATCTGGTAGATTAAATTTTCTCTCTAAAATGGACTTGTAGACAGGAATGAAGCCTTGAACTGAGTACTCAATTCCTGGGGCTGGTGAACTTATCTCATATATGGAGGTGGTTGTGTTTGGAGAGTGATGAAGGATTAAAAATGTGATTTTGTTTTCTGTTCTAAGCTGCTAATGCAGGGAAACAGCCATATTTTTATGTGTATACATTTATGTTCATATGTAATTTTAAAAAAGATTCTTATATATTTTGCCATCTTTTTCAGAAATAGTATGTATCATACTGGTACGCCTTGGCAATTGATTATATCAGTAACAAAAACCTCATCCAATTAAAGAGAATAAGATTATAAAAACTGCAGCTTATGTATTGTATCATTTTACATTCATTTATAACCTGCATATGATTTCTAGTTAGGCACAGGTCTAAATATTAAATTCAGACTTATCTAAAACCTATGAAAAATGACTAGAGAAAACAGTTAAGCAGAATCTTAATGGGCAAAGGAAATGAAAAAATAATTTAGAAAGATAATGAAGTTAAATAAATATGGGAAAAATCTCCATTGGAAATGAAAGAAAAGGAAACAGTAAGTTACCACTTCACACTTAACAAAATAGCAAAGAAAGGAAGGAAAATGGTCAACTAGAACTTAAAATTTTCAAATGGACAACACCCCAAATTTGAAGAGAAAGTAATGATAATGATAATTTGTTTTTGTTTTTGGTGAGAGCACATTTTGCAGGAAAAGTAGTCAAATTGAAAAGCTAATTTGATTATACTTATCTATTAAGAATCAAAATTGCGTATTCACTTTGACCAAATAAATTCTCCTCCTGAGAATTTAGAATTCTTTGAGTCAGGAATAGGCTATTGACCAAACATGTTTCTTACAGTATTAGAAACAGCTTAAATGTTTAAATCTTGGGGCTAGTTCAACAAATTTTACATTTAGCAAATATTCAACAAATATTATGAAGCCAGTGAAAAATCATGGAGACCATAAGGCATATGAAAAATTGCCAATGATAAATTTAAGGAAAAATGAAAAACATAAAAATTTAAGAGCCTGCTATGATAACATGTGCAGAGTTTTGGAAATGTCTCTTCTCTGTTCTCGGAAGAGGCTGGTCTGGCTTATTTCTCAAGTTGCTGACATTCCCAGGCCTGGTGAGTGATGCCCTACCCCCCCAAATCCTTCTTTCTTTCTCCTAAAGTCAGCTTGCTGCTTCTGGAAAATGCCATAATATATAGTGTAAATGCCCTATCTCCCATTCCTTTGGACCACACTTCAGTGCACCCTACACTAAATTTTTTAAAGAACAACTCTACCAAGTGACTCAGTGTCCTAAGAGAAATTGAAACTGAGATATTTTATGTTAATTGTTTACTGTTCACGGGACTCCAGCACAGATCCTTAGGGGAAATGGATGGTACTAGAGAAAAATCAGAGCAGCATGCACCATGCTATCCTGAAGATGACCCCTTCCTTCTGGTCCTTACCCAGTGTGGTTGGCCTAAGCATATATCCTGCATGTTCCTTTTCCTTGTGATGGGTTTTTAACAAAGAAGTTTCTTACATTTAGAGTAAATAGCCCTGGATGGATCACTCCACCAAACATCTAGTTAGGCCCAAACCCATCTAAATTTAGAATGAGCACATTCTATAGTGATATATCACCTATACTCCCTCATCCCCCACACAAACTTTTGGGGGGTATTTATATGGCACACCAACAGTGAGCTTTGAATAGATTATATTGTTGTGTAAAATCATGACTTTTCTGAATTAGTTTGGTAGTTTACAGGATGATTTTCACTGGATACATTTGTTTTTTTTATATAATATGAATAGTTCTAATTCTACTACTAAATAGTTGTATAGACTTGGGAAATTTTTTAACTTTGAATTCTGAATTTGTGAGTAGAGAAGGTATATGTTGATGTTTGTAAGGCTCTGATAGGAATCTAGACATCTCAGTTAAGTTCAAGGTGAGCTTCCCATGTACCTTTTTTCTCTCATATTCCTCAGGACTCAGCCTGTATTCCTAATTGCCACTATATACTTTCTCTGGTGCAGTTATAGAATGTTTAGAATTTCCTTGGCATACGCTTTAGTATTTTCATATCCTAGTTTCCATTTTTTATGTTGAAAGGAAGCAATTATGTCTTTATGTCTTTGAATTTTACTGTTGTAAGAAGGCAGACTGTGTATAACTGAAGTAACAGTCCAGAAAGTTTAAAAATCAGCTGAGTTGTATTCCTAATCTATATTTCCCAAATTCTCTTTTAACACGATAGCTGGAAACATCTTTTAGGTGGTGCCAACGTTGCTTTTAGGTGGCTGAGTTTCAGAGTAAGTTGCTCAGAAGGGAGCTTGAGATACTGCTAGGTCTGGTAGAATTTTTAATTAGTTTTCTAATCTTCTTTCATTTATCATTTTTAATTTATTGTCTACATCTGTCTCTTTATACACCCATCCATCCATTTTTAAATTTCATTTACTTGTTAGATTTTTCCCCCAGTTTTATTGAGATATAATTGACAAATAAAATTGTAATGTATTTAAAATGTACAGTGTGATAATTTGGTGTACATATACTTAATTAACACATTCATCACCTCACATATTTACCTTTTTTTTTTTGGTGAGACACTTAAATTATACTCTCCTAGAAAATTTAAATTATCCAGTACAGTGTTATCAACTATAATCACCATGTTATACATTAGATCTTCAGACATGATTCATCTTATAACTAAGAGTTTATGTTCTTTTACCAGCCTTTCCCTATTTTTCCCACCATTCTACTTTCTGGCGACAACCGTTCTACACTCTGTTTCTATGAGTTTGATTTTTTTTTCTTTTTAGATTCCACATATAAGTAATACCATGCAGTATTTTTCTTTCTCTGGCTTATTTCACTTAGCATAATGCCCTCCAGGTTTATCTATGTTGTGGCATCTGGCAGGATTTCCTTCCTTCCTTCCTTCCTTCCTTCCTTCCTTCCTTCCTTCCTCCCTCCCTCCCTCCCTCCCTCCCTCCCTCCCTCCCTTCTTTCCTTCCTTCTTTCTCTCTCTCTCTCTCTCTCTCTCTCTCTCTCTCTCTCTCTCTCTCTCTCTCATATTTTCTTTATTCATTTATTTGTTGACACATTTAGGTTGTTTTTATGCCTTGGCTATTGTAAATAATGCTGAATGAACATGAGCATGCAAATATCTCTTTGAGATACTGATTTCATTTTCTCTGGGTAAATATTCAGAAGTGGGATTGCAGGATCATATGGTTGTTCTATCTTGAAAATTTTAAAGAATCTCCATACTGTTTTCCATAGTGACTGAACCAGTTTACATTCCCACCAACAGTATAACAAAAGCTCTCTTTTCTTTGCATTCACACCATCATTTATTATGTCTTTTTTTTCCCTTAATTTTATTTTTAATTTTTAGGTGAGGCAACCCTTGGTTGACCTCACAGATTGTAAGGACCTTGTTAGCTTACAGTCTTTTATTTTTAATTTTTTTTTTTATTTTTTAAAACTACAGCACCTGGCCTTCCTAGGTGGTCTCCTATCCAAGTACTAACTAGGCTTGACTCTGCTTAGCTTCTGATATCAGACAGGATCAGGCTTGTACAGGGTAGCATGGCCATAGACTATTATGTCTTGTTTTTTTTTGATGATAAACAGCTTAACAGGTGTAAGATGATATTTCATTGTTGTTTTGATTTGCATTTCCTTGATGGTGAGTGATGCTGAGCACCTTTTCGTGTACCTGTTGGCCATTTTTATGTCTTTTTTGGAAAAATGTGTCTTCAGGTCAGTTACCCATATAGAATTGTCTATTTAGGATATTAACCTTTTATTAAATACATGGTTTGCAATATTTTCTCCCATTCCACAGGTTTCCTTTTTAATTTTGTTGATGGTTTCATTTGCTGTGCAGAAGCTTGTTTGTTCAGTGTAATCCCACTTATTTTTTCATTTGTTCTCTTTGGTATTAGTATCAAATCCAAAATTTTATTGCCAAATTGAATGCCATTGAGTTTACTCCCTGTATTTCCTTCTAGGAGATTTATAGTTTCAGGTCTCATGTTCAAATCTTTAATCCATTTTGAGATGATTTTTGTGGATGGTGTAAGAGAGGGGTTGAGTGTCATTCTTTTGTATGTGGATATCCAGTTTTCCCAGCACCATTTATTGAATACTATCCTTTTCCATTGTATGTTCTTGGCTCTTTCAGCATAAATTAATTGATCATATATGCACGGGTTTATTTTTGGACTCTCTGTTCTGTTCCACTGATCTTTGTGTGTCTGTTGTTATGCCAGTATTGTATGCTATTTTAATTACTGTAGCTTTGTAGTGTTGTTTGAAATCAGGAAGTATGATTCCTCTAGCTTTGTTCTCTCAGGATTGCTGGCTATTTGGAGTCTTTTGTGGTTCCATATGAACTTAGGATCGTTTTTCTCTTTCTTTGAAAAATGCTCTTGGAATTTTGATAGGAAATTCATTGAATCTGTAGATCGTTTTGGGTAGTATGGACATTTAAAATATATTAATTCTTATAATGCATGAACATGGAACATCTCTTCATTTATTTGTATCTTCTTTAATTCTTTTCATCAATGTTTTATAGTTGTCAGTATGCAGATCTTTTACTTTCTTGGTCAAATTTATTCTTAAGCATTTTATTCTTTGATGTTATTGGAAAAGGCATTGTTTTCCTATTTTCTCTTTCTGATAGTTTGTTGTTAGGGTATAGAAATGCTGATGATTTCCCCCTCCCCCAATTTTTGTATATTGATTTTGTATCTTATAGCTTTCCTGAATTGATTTATTAGTTCTAACAAAAATTACTTTTTTCGGTGGAGTCTTTGGGTTTTCTATAGATAATATGTCATTGACAAATAGAGACAGTTTTATTTTTTTTTCTGATTTGTATGCTTTTTGTTACTTTTTCTTGCCTCATTTTCCTGGCTAGGACTTCAAGTACTATATTGAATAAAAGTAGAGAGAGTGGGCATCTCTGTGTTGTTCCTGGAGCTGTAAAACTTGGGGCACTAAATGAACAGTCCAAACTCTTCACTCTCTAGGGAGAAGCTGGCAGTTGGGGATTCCCTCTTGATTGTTTGGCACTGTGTTGATGGTGTGGGGTTTATGGCGAGAGTTTCTATTTGGGTATTTTCTCATTTACCCAATGTGTAGGACTCACTCAGCTAGTTTGGGTGTCTCTCAGAGGGACTTGCTCCATATGTAGCTAAACATTTGCTGTGTCTGCAGGTAGATGAAAATCCTAGCAGCCTCCTATATTGTCATCTTGGTCTAGAGTCTCTCTTACAATTTGCTGTTTAATGTGATAAATATGACAGTATAATCATGTATAAAATGAAGGACAGCACATTGAAGAGATCGAATAATTTTGGGATAGACTTCAGAGGAAAGATGATAACTGGGCTAAGTTTTAAACAAATCAAAACAAATTTTTTTCCAGGATGTCAAGGGAGTACAGACAAATTTTAGGCAGAAGAAACAGTATATGCAAAAGCACAGAGATATAAAAGAGTATAGTGGGTTAGGAACAAAAGGAGAGATTCGTAGGAACAAAAGGAGAGATTCATGAAGAACTTTGAGTGTCTTGCTAAAGAGCTTGGATTTGATATTTTCAAGAATTTTGGGGAGCAATTGAAGGGTTTCAAACAGAGGGAGGTGTAATCCTTTCTGTTACTTAGAAAGATGTGTTGATCTTAAGCACGCCTAGAGGCATGGAGAGCAGATATGAAGATGCCCCAACAAGAGAAGATGGATATAGGCATTATCAGTTGGTGTAGAGAGCAAAAAGAGATTTAAAAATATTTAGGAGGTAAAATTGACAGGAATTGATATTTTTGCTATTGGAAGTGAGGAAGAAAAATTGAGTCAAGGGTTACTTCTGGCTTCAGGCTTGGGAAAGTCTGTGACTTTTGTGGCCATATACATAGAGAGATACTGGAGAAGTAAGGAACTTGAGGTAAGATTTCAGTTTAGGCTACTGTGATAGAAACACAGTGCTTAAAAAAAAGATAAAGTTTATTTTTCTTTCCTCTAAATGTCGGGACAGATGGTCCAGTGAATTCAAATCTTTTGGGCTCCCTTTCTGTGTTCTTTCATTCTCTACATGTGGTTTCTATGTTAAGATCAAAGATGTCTAGGCCAGCCCTGGACATACCATTTGTACAGACCATCCACATACCTTCCCTTCAAGGTAGGATTCAGAAGCTGAACTCATCATTTCTCTTTACATCCATTTTGCTCATATCTATTGTCCAATCTTAATCACACAGCCATGACTAGGTATGAAGCAGGCTGCAAAAAGTCTTAACTTGGGTGACTATGTGCCAGTTAAAATTCTGTTTTATTATTAAAGGAATAAGAGGACAGTGGATAGTAGAGGACAACCAGCAGTGTTTACCATGTGTATGATGCAGGCCTAGATCAGAAATGGGGGTCTGAACTTAAGGTAAGAAATTTGAATTTAAGGAACAATAGCTCTTATAATTCTTTCCCTGTGGCAGAGACTGCTAATTCTCCCCAAGTATCCATGTTTCTGTTAATAATAGGGATTGTAGAAGGACAAATGGCTGCTTAACTAGAGTGTCTACTTACCAGGATCCTTTGCAGAAAGATGTTGCCATGTGACAAAGGAATGGGCTTTTTAATGAAAATCATTTTTTTCCTTTGAGTTTCCAGAGGTCCAAAATGGAACAGGAAAAGAGAGCCTGAGTCAACATGCTTGAGCGATAGGGGAGGAGAGAATGTTGGCAACTCTAGGCCTTGCACAGTTTGGCCTGATGCCTCCAACTTGCATGTTTAAATTACTTTTATTCAACTTTATTAGTTCTTTTTCCAACCACCAGATTGGAAGAGCCTTAAATTTATAGGGTTACATAATTCCTATTTAACCAAGAGCAGTGCCCTTTTGTATGAAAACACATTTTTAATGTAACTGTCATTTATATTTAATTATTTTAGGGAAACAATTTTAGCCTTCATTTCCTTTTGCCTTGTTATATAGTTATGTATGTGACAGTTTCTACCACTAAACCGTGAGTCCTTAGGTCCATATCTAATTTATTCGCCTTTGTACCTTTACGCCTGTCTTGTTGTAGGTTCCGTAGAAATGTATCTTGAAGTGAATAAAACCAACACTATTGCTGACTCATTGAACTGATTTCAGTAGCAGCACTGCTATCTCACCTTTTCCTCTTTCCACCTCTATTGGTATCATATGTTCATTTGTGGAAAAAGACAAAATGGAGATTTTTTAAAGGCCAAGAGAGAGCAGAAAGCTGCTTAAGAAATTGCTTTGAGTCTGCAGGAGGGAAGCATAACAGGAGGTGAGATAATGGGTTTATACACTGTATAGCAAGTATAATAAACTCCAAGCTGGGAGGACAGCAAGGGTGCTCTGTTTGGGTTAATTGGTGCCCTGCCTACACTTGAGAGGAAAATAAATTTTCAACCACATCAAAGTCTCCAGCAGAAGAAAAAAAATGCTCATTAAAAATACCATTTCCAGGAACCCTGGCAGCCAGACAATAAGAGGGCTGAAAAATCACCTCTGTTTGGCCTGCTACTCCCACAAACTTTAAACTATTTGGTTTGAGAAGAACAAAGAAAGTATGCAGGTAATATATTTAAATTCAACTTCTTAGAAAGTAGAGTGATTCAGCCAGAGTTGGCTTCTATCAATCTGAGGCCTTCCAAAGCCTCAAAATTTATTACTAAGAATGTGTAAAAATTCACTCTTGGATATGCCTCCATTCCATTCTCATAAAACGCCTACAGTGTACTACATGGATGCATCCACATCATACTACTCATGATGGGGAAAAATGCTGAGATAAAACAGATTGCTTCTATATTGAATCCTGATGGAAGAGTCTGTGGTTCATAGATTTTTCTACCATCTACCTCGTTTACCTAAGACTGGATCATTTTTAGGACACAGAGGGCACATAACATTATTTTATTCATTTTTAAAACTTTTTATTTTGAAATAATTTTAGATTTATGGAAAAGTTGCAAATATAGAGAATTCCCATAAATCATTTACCCAGCTTCCCCTAATGTTATAATTTTACATAACTACAGTACACTTTTTAAAATGAAGAAAATAACAGTGCAATACTATTAACTAAACTACAGATTTTATTCAGATTTTTTCAGTTTTTCCACTAATGTCCTTCTACTATTCCAAATTCAATCCAGGATACTGTATTGCATTTAGATCTTATTCACTTTTATTTTCTAGTACCTAGAATAGTGCCTGATAGATGCTCAATATGTGTTTGCTGAGAGAACAAACTGGAGAAAACAAGTAGAATTTAACATTCAGATAATTAGGAGGAGATCCATAATGGAACCTGTGGAGGTATCTGTGCACAAAATTCAAGTTGGATGATGATCAATGGCAAACCCTGGATCCAGCAGTGGGCAAGTCACTGCAGGCTTTTGTTTCAACAACTTCAACAGAGTGATGGGGGCAGCAGACAGCTTCAGTGGACTGGAGAATGAGTGGGAAGGGGAGACAGTAAGTGTAGAGAACTTTTTAAGCAGTTTGTCAATGAAAGTGAAGGCAGAAAAGGCTCACTGATTGAAGGAGATAAGGTCATGAGAACAATTTTAGGATAGGGAAAAGTGAGGGGGTTTGTAATTAAAGAAAAAGGAAACTTGAAAAGGTGAGGAGGAATTAAGACCCAATAAAGGAGAGATGATTATTGAATAAGTGGGGAAAACATAATTTGAAGTCTAGATGAAAAAGCTAGCCTTTGGAAAGGAAGAGAAAAACTTCTTTTTACTGAAATGGGAAGAAAGGAGGGAATATGTGGGTGAATGTCATGGATCTAGTTGCCTAATTTCTCTCTTTTCTCTTTTTTTCTCTTTTTTCGCATCTACGTTTAATGGCTTCTAATTTTTAAAGAGAAGTAGAAAGACCAACGTCTGAGAGTTAGGGAAGCAGGAATGAATTGTAATGGAGGTTTTCAGAAAGTGATAAATATTGTTCGAGTATCTGCTGTAGAATAAGGAAAATGAAATCAACTGAGAATGAAAGAAAAGAATGATAGAGATCATCAAGCTGTAACATTTTGGGTCTGGAGCTAATGATACATTGGTGTCACTCTTAGGCGGCCAGACTCCCCTGAGGATGTGCTAGCTTTTTAAAATTCACTTTTCCATTTCCTTTCATATTATGACATCATTGGTCAAGTTATTTACTTTGTCCTGGAATTCAGTAACAGGCTTTGTTGAACTAATAATGAACAACTTTTGTTCTGTTGTAGCAATTTCACGGAATAACCTGCTATATTAACAATGGAGTTTTTCTATTTTGTTTATAGTAAATAATTCTGGCAAAATTTATTCTAATAAAAACAATAATTCTAATCAGAATTTCTTGAGCACCTCTTATAGCACTTATGTAGTAGATATTTTACATACATATTATCACATTATGTAGACATTTTACGTACATCTACAAAGCATCTTTGTTTCAAATGTGAGAACTGAGTCTTGAGATTCATTCTTTCAACAAATATTTATTAAGCATCCTCCATCTGTCAAGTTTCATTTGAGGCAATTGTGATACTTCAGTGAGTAAGTGAGGCAAAGGTCCCTGACATGTGAAGCAGAAAGTCTAAGCAGGTAAGTATCTTAGTGAGTTCAGGCTGCTGTAACAGAATACCATAGACTGGGTGGCTTATGAACAACATAAATTTGTATCTCACAGTTCTGAAGGCTGGAAGTTCAAGGGTAAGTCACTGGCAGATTTGATGTCTGGTGGCCCGCTTTCTGGTTTCTTGATAGCTGTCCTCTCACTGTGACCTCACATGGCAGAAGGGGACAGGGTTTTCTTTGGTTGAGCTCTGGGATTCTGATCCAATTCATGAGGGCTCCACTCTTATGGTCTAAATCACCTCTCAAAGATCCTACCTACAAATACCATCACTTTGGGCATTAAGCTTCAACATATGAATTTGGTGGTGGTGGTGGGGTAACAAATGTTCAGTCTAAAGTAGTAAGTGATTTACTTAAATTCACACAGATAATAAGTAGCTGCAGTGACCTTCACAAATTTTTGGCTGCCTTATGTCCATTGATTGCACCTTCCTTTAGTAATCTTTTGGGGGAAAATTTGACATTTTCTCTATTTGACAGAGTTTTGTAAGACTTGGTAAAGGTATCCTGTTTTCCCTAATCAAGATTAGTCATATGCCTAGTTAATTGACTAGGCCAATTAAATACTTTTTAAAAAAATGAAATTTAAATCCTGTAAAAAGAGAAAAAAAGTACCGTGAATCATTGAAACTCATCCATCCTTCTGGTTTCCTGAAGACATTTTTCAAATGAAATTCCTTGATGTGTCTGTTTTTTTTTTTTTTTTTTGTCTTTTCTGAGTCTGATTTGCCAGCCTTCTGTTGAATTCTGAGAGCTCTACCGTAATGTTGTTGTGTCATCATCATCATCATCATTATCATCTTTGCTTAAGTTAGCCTTAGTTTCTTTTGCTTACCATCAAGGAAGTTAGATTTGTCTGATTTCAGAATTAATCCTGTAATTGCTAAGCTTCACTAGTATACATTCTACAACACATGGGAAGTCCTGAGAGATTGGGGATTGTTGTTACCATACATAATCTAATTTGAAAAATTCCTGAATCTAGACAGAATAGGACACTGAATCATCTGTGTTTCTTGATCCTGAGCATGATCTAGAAAGGATGAATCATGTTTCATTTCTCTTGGGATGTGGAATAGGCTAGGCAAAATACAAAATTAACTCTTACCCAGTTAGCCCTCCTGTTATTCTGAAGTACTTTGAGAAATTAGCAATGATCTTATTGCAATAACCTGTGCTTGATGTGACATCATTCCAGCCCCATAACCAGGTCAACAGTTCCAGCCACCTCTGGAGACGTACATTATTAAGGCCTTATGTTATTGGCCCTGCTGTCAGTGTTCAGCAGATATTATGAACACAGGAGGAATAGCTGGCTGGCATTGCTGTCACTTGCAGGAATTATATTTGTGGAAATGATGCTCTTAGCCTTCCCTAGGGCTGCAGCATTGTACAAACACTAGGGCACCACTCACATAGTAAGTATCAAATGGCACTCCCGGAGTCAAACATTGGTGTCCCTGATTCCTGGTGTGGAACTGGCTTCTAACCTATTTCTTCCTGCTGGTGCATATACTCCTGGATGCTCACCCAGACTTCTTTCTGAAGACTTTCTTCATGGCTGTTTCCTCATGCTTTCCTTAGGAGTTTTAGACTCTAAACTTGGCTCTATCTTCTGAATTGATTTTTCTCATCTGTTTTACACAGAGCTAATTCCTGGATATGCCCTATGTGGGTAGAGCCTTTCACTACTCTTTATCCCTTGCTTGCCTGACTCCTGATCCTGCCTTTTCTAGCTTTTTCTACTGAGTGACACTAAAGAACTGGCTATCCCACTTAACAGCTCTCTCTGTTGTGTGTGCAGGCCCATTCCTCAAACTGACTGAGCTCAGTGAAGAGATATAAATGAGTGCTCCCTTACTATGATGTCTAAATATTTACAAGTTACACATCAGGCTAACACAGTGCTATATAAAATAATCTGTCCACTTACCTTGACTAATATACCTTCAGAATAACTTGGAAACTCAAGTTCCACTCTTGAACATGGCAGCACGGAGGAACCTGCCCCCAGTCCATACTGTGACTCCCTCATCTTTTTCACTCTGTCTGTCTGTCTGTCCAGCACAGTATGTGGACTCATGTGTATGTGTCTGGTCACCTAGCCTATATATATAAGCACCATCCATGTCCCCACAAATAGGCCTTTCTTGGCCACTCCTTGAACCTAGAGATGTTCTCTTCGGTGGCGTGGTCTGCTTTTGAGAGGCAGGGCCATGGAACAAGTCTGCTCTGGCTCTGGAAGTGGACTCAGGGCCATTTTAGCAGAGAATTCTAGGATCCAGAAACATGCATGGTCTTGAAGGAGACATGAAGGCTGTGGGTGAGCATGAACCCTTGACTCTAGGAAAGCCTTGCTTCATGAGAGGGGACATGGTCAGAGAAGACAAGTGATTGCCTTTCCCGGGATTAAGGGTATAATGCTAAAGGGTTGAGACAATCTTATTCTCTTGTCATGCAGGCAGAGTGTGCCAGTTAAGTCATGCTCTTCATCTTCATTAAAAACATTTAGAGTAACATGGTAGTAATAGTTATCTATATGTTTGAGATGGGGGAAAAAGTGTTAATACATGATGTTTCTGACCTATTTCTTAGAAGGCAATGAATGTGAAGGGAATCCCACTGGCTCTGGTTCTGGAGGTGCTTATATAAGTGATTCAACAAGCTGTTTCCAAACAATACTGAGGACCAAAATGGCAAGCACAAATGATAAACAATTTAAATAGCAAACACATGGGAGAAAGCTCCATACAGCCCCAGACGCCAGTGAATATTTTACTCAGTTTTGTGCAAGAATATTGACAAGTTGCCTTCTAGCTACTCTGTCTTTAGTCAATTCAGCATACATTTTGTCTTACATCTATTATGTTTTGAATTCTGACTGGAAATCTAGAGAGGAAGGAGGTAAAATTTGAGCTTCACCCTGATGAGATACAAGTAGATTATTACTGCATGAGCAAATGGAATGATGTCCTTACAAGACAAACATCCTTGACTGTATCATGGGAATAATGATAGTGCTTACCTTACAGTGATTTTATGAAGAGTAAAAGAGTAACACACAGAGTAAAAGAAAACACATAGATTGTAGCTCAATAAATGTTAGCTATTCCTATTATTTTTTCTGGGTGGAACAACAAGATAAAGATATGGACTATTAACATGGTAATTTTAAAGAACTATTATTTACACAAGAACAGTTTGCACAAAAGGATTGACAAGATTAGTTCAAAGAGCTTCTTGAAACCATATTGTATTATATGGAGCGTATTGTTCCATAGGGGAGGGGGCTCAATGAGTATCTTGATGAGTAGCATGATGAGATTTACTATTTCAGAAAATTCACTCTTATGGTGTCACAGAGGATGACTTCAAGATGGACGAAATAAGATGAAAATAAGATGATCTGAAATAATTCAGATAATAAATGAAAGGGCTTAAAATAAGGCCTTGTTTGTGGAATGCATAAGAGGATAAATATTAGCAATAAAGTTAGTGGTAGTTGGTACAAAGTGTAAGGAAAGTTAAGTGACAAAGATACATGAAGATTTCTGGTAATTGCTGTAGCATGGATGGAGAGACTGTTGATTGAGATAGGGGATGGCAGACTAGAGAAAGATTTGTGGGAAAAAACTAGAGTTTGAGACTCGTGAGACATCTAACAGAGATGAGTTTGAGACATATGTGACACCCAGCAGAGATACCCAATTGGCCATTGGTCACAGGGAGATCAGGGCAGAAATACAAATTTGGAGTCTTCTTAAAAGTCATGGGCAATGATCAGATATGCCAGTGAGATTATAGAATGAGAGATGGATATATGAAGGAAGAAGGAGCAACAAAGGAAAAAGTGAAAGAATAATGAGAATAAGAATAAATGATACAGAAAGAGTTAAAGGAGCTATAAAAAGAAGGTGGGATTAAGGTTGGAAAGTGTCAATGACAAGATGCTAATAAGAGAAAGATATTGAAAAGTGGCCAGTTGGAAGGTCGTTAACGTTTAGTGAGGCTGAGAATTGAATAAATGGCAACAAGAGAAAACAGCTAGTTAGATCTTGTTATGTGTGATTTTGGGGGCATCTCTTTCTATCTAACTATCTATCTATCTATCTATCTATCTATCATCTATCTATCTATCTATCTATCTATCTATCTATCTATCTAATCTATCTATCATCTGTCTGTCTGTCTGTCTTTCTATCTATTTTGCTAGATTTGAGTATATGTGATACCACTTTTACAAAAAACATATAAAACAAAACATATATATATTAGTGCATAAACATATTTATATGTTTGTTTCCCATAGGGATATAGAAAAATAACGCTTTTTGGTTGATAGTATTTGTCTGAAGATAATGGGAATGAAAGAGTGGTAGAGAGATAATTAGTAATATTTTATTCATAAATTTTGATGGTTTTAGTGTTTATGAGTATTTCTTTTGTAATAAAAATATTTAAAACATGACATTTACTAATAGTTAAAATCATGCCTACAAAAAGTAAGATGAATATTAGTAATAATAATCATAAATAAAACCACTGAGTATAAATAAACCATACAAAAAAATAGTGACTATATCAAATGTATCAAATGTACCAAAACTCTGAAGTACATAGATGACTTTCTAAACTCAAAAAATGTAAAGCTATCTCAAAGGAACATATTTTTTACTAGGTAAATATTATATTTTAAGAGTTAATTATAAAAGCTTCATAACTAAACACAGATGAGGCGAACAGTAGAGTGGTGGAGAAAGCTGCAGCAAATACCATACAAAGATACCATGCAAAGTCAGGAAAGTGCAAGCTGTCGTCAGATGGGTGAGGCTTCCAGCAAGTTCTGGTACATAATTTATGCAACCTCTTGTTTTCTCCTTCTCTTTTGAAAGTTGATCAGGCAGGAGAGTGTGAGAAGTGACCACTGAGTGTGCTTCCTGTGCAGCAGGTTTTAGTGCAAGAGAGTAATTATCTTTTCTTACTCACCTCTTTGGTACCAAGAGAGTATTTTTGTTTTTTGTTTTTCTGTTTTTTTTGCCTTGCAGAGTGCCAGGTTGGTCTTGCTTCCTCTCTGAACCTCAAAGAATTTAAAACTAAATTGTTCTCAGAATCATCTCAAATTCCCAAACCTCCCTGACTGGAAAATATTCAAACAAAAGCCTCGTTTCATGCAACCACCTCATGAAACCTTTGAGGAGTTCTTGATAGAGAGGTCATGCTGTCCTTCAGTTTAGGTTGAGCTTTTCCAGCCGTTTTGATAAACCCATGATTTTTTCCTGGTCTCTGAAATCATGCGAAAAAATTTCCAAAACATTTTAAAAATCAGGGAAACCAAAGTCTTGATGATTTCAAGGCTCAAAGTCTGAAGCATTCATGGACAGAGCGAGGCTCAAGGACCCTCCTTGATACTTTCTTGGTGTGTAATTTAACAGCAACATAAAAAGAACAGAGATTTAGTAAAAGAGAGTTCTTACTCGTTTTGCCCACTTTAACACCATATCTTGGTTCTCAGAGTCAAGCAGAGTCTAAGTACCCAGATATAATAATTTCTATTGGCCTTTTTGAGAATGATGACATGATTAGTCAAGAATCCATGCTCTGAAATAACTATGGTCTAAATTGAGCATATCCACACATAACTACACGTACATTATTAAGTGCAATTCTATCAGTTTAAGCTCTTCCTTGTTCAGTATGTGGTGATATCCCTTAAAAGCTGAGTAATTTTGGTTCTGATCCAGCCTGGTGTCTCTTTCCCTTGTGTTGTTTCATGTCTGTGTTAGAATGTCCTTTGCTTGTTTCACTTGTCTTATCAGGACTATACACAGTTTTCGCATCTACAAATGCTCAAATTTAACTTTCAGTGCAGAATTTTGTCCGGTAAAATGCTCACCATATTCTTGATGATAACTTGGGGTAGGTGTTAGTTTGTTTGCTGGGTCTGAAGCTCTGTTACCTGCATGCTCTATCCTGCTTTAAATTCTCTCTGCTGGCTTTTTGCTTTCCAATACTCTACAACATTTTTTTTTTTTTCTAAACCCCAGCTGCCCATTGGAACTATAGGTGCCCAGGTTCCACCCAGACTAATCAGAATCTCTAGATTCAATTAGATTCAATTAGATTGAATCTAATGTGAAAGCTGGCTTTAGAAATATTACTCTAGGCTTAAAAGGGGAAAATTTATGCTTTCTTTTGTTAAGAATTCACATCTTTGTTGGATTCCAAAAGTAAATTAATCATCTGATCCTATAGTACAATGATACTTTCTGTATAATTCTATTAAACATTTCCCTGGCAGCAGTAGCACATGAATATGGTTATTTAAACATTTCATATTTAATATTATATAGGCTGGTACATGGCATTACTAGTAGTATAGGAAGGCCTTCTTTAAGAGTTGGGCTTCTGATTACAGTTATTTATAAGTTGACCTTCATGGGGTAGATGACTGTCATCAATGTTGAGTTGGAGAAAGACTGATAGACTTTTTATTCTAGAGCTGGAATTTCTATGATGAGTTTAGATCTACAGGGTTTCTGAGACAGTAGTTTCTCTGTTTTCTATTTCTCTACTCCCTACTTATAGGGATTTGAAGGTGCCACATCTCTTACTCTTTTTATGCACAGTTATAGGTTGAAGCTTCCTAGAGCAATTTTCGATTCACAATGCCCTGTAGGTAAGGATAGTTTGGGCTGTGATATCTCTTTCTCTTGCTGTTGTGCTTAATTCTGAGGCATAACGCCTCATTCAATACTAAGAAGCATGTCCAAGATTGGCCATAAAAGCAAGAAGCTGGCATTAGGCCAGATTTAGAAACCTAATTTTTCACTTTGAGCCCAACTCTGAGACCAATGAACTTCAATGTACTAGACAAAATGAGAGGAACACAAATCTGAATGAGTGAATGTGAAGCAGTTTTAAAGAATTCTGAGACAGAGGTCAGTGATTCTAACTTTTTACATTACTACATTAGTACCCCTTAGTGGAATATTATTTACTAGTGGCTGAGATAGAATGGACACTAAAATAAACATTTCCAGGAATGTTTTGTTTGAATGGTTTGGTATACTCCAGATGTACTGATATTGCTTATACAAACATCAGTTTTTTCTCTGCCTCAAGTTGTAACTGATTTAAAATTATTGTAGTAAAAATAATGTTTTAAAGTTTAAAATTACTATAGTGAAAATAGTGTTTTAGTGAATTTTACTAAGGCATAGAGTTTATGATCCTCATGAATTTAAGTTGTTTAATTCATTTAGCAAACATTTTTTGGATGACTTCAATATATTAGGCCTATGGTATAAAATTTATAGAACTAACTTTTTCCACTTAAAAATGTCTTTATTGAAATATAATTCATATACCATAAAATTCACCCACTTAAATTATACAATATATATAATCTGTCTATTTTGGAAATTTGCCTATTTGGAAATTTAATGTAGATGGAATCACACAATAAGAGGTCTTTTGTCTCTGCTTTCTTTCACTTAGCATGCTTTCAAAGTTCATTAATGTGGTAGCATGTGTTATTACTTCATTACTTTTAAATGCCAAATAATATTCCATTTTATGGGTGGATCACATTTTATTTATCTGTTCATTAGTTGGTGGACATTTGGATTGTTTTCAGTGTTTGGCTGTTATGAATGATGCTGCTATGAACATTCATGTACAAGTTTCTCTTGGTTGTATTCCTAGGAGTGGAATTGCTGGCTCATATGGTAACTCTATGTTGAGAAACTATCAAACTGTTAGTGGCTATAAAAGCTTACATTTGCACCAGCAGTGCATGAAGATTCTAGTTTCTCTACATCCTTGCAAACACTTATTATTACCTGTCTTTTTGATTGTAGATATCCTAGCTTTTGCTACTTTTAATGACAAGGTTATGGTGTTTACTGCCCTTTGGGTTTGTATAACTGGGCTTTACTAATAGCAGTATGGAAACTTGTCTGCTTTGAAATTATGCTTTCAGTGGAAGTCTTGTCTTATGATGTTTTAGTCTTTACAAAATAAAATACAGTATAAGAACCACAGTAGCAAAACAAAGCAGACTGTGTGAGATATATCAACTCTGAATGAACTCCATGAATGAAAATTTATTAGAACCTGAATGAGAAACCTCTGGTACAACAAGCTCTCAGCATTCTGAGAACTGGGGCTGTTTGGTGAAGCCTGAGCCAAATCCTCGTGGTCGTTTGCCTAATCCCCAGGGGAGAATAGAAGAAGTTAACACAATGTCTCTAAAGGCTTCTTCTTGAAAAATGGAAATTATGATTGGCAGGAATGAGGATAAGTGCCAAGATCGAGAGCAGAACTGGCTCCTGATTCTAAGACTGAATAATGACCTCTGGCTTAGGACATGAGAACAAGAGAGCTCTGTATTGCTAGTGTTGGTTGTAATGGGCATGCCCTGTGCTGGCTGACAACCTTGTACTGCAGGTAACATCTGGAGGAAGGAACGGGAGACAAACTGCTGACCTAAGCAGCTGCTTACTGTCAGCCTGCCCAAAATCACACTGACAACAGAGTTCTAATCTTTTCCAGCCATGGCCAGCCCTCAAAATATAAGGTCCTCTTGTCACTTAATCGTTCTCATACTTTCTTGCATTCCGATAATGCTGTATAGTCCTCTTGCTTGACCAAGTCTACACTGCTCTTCCCCTTTTCCCAAACCTTTCTTGTATGTACTCTGGAATGGTTGTTCCTTACTAAACAAACTCTCTTATCTAAATAATCCTTCCACCTCCTATCTTAACTGAAATGGGGCTCTCACAAGAGGACACACCCCATCCCCTATAGCTCTTTCAAGTGGAGGCTGCTAATTCACTCAAGTCTTAGGTATTACACAGATCAGCATCCTCTCCGATCCTGCTGCTCTCAGCTTCATTCCTCTTCTAGTTCCACTGGAAATTTTTCCTCTTAGGAAGTTTACCCTATCCAGCTAAGCCAACCTCTAACTCCAGACGCTGATGTCATCTATGACTGCTGTTCCCGTGACCATGTTTGTGGACTGGTCCTTGGCTCAGTTCTTGCATTGTCTGAGTAAAAACCATGCCCATACAGACAATTCCAGGACCCTATCCTTACAATTCTTTGACATTTTAAACTCAAATGACTCTCAGCCACTCATTTCTGGGGTTACATGTTAGCCTTATCATCACACCAAGCCTATCCATCTCTTAAATCTTATATTCTAATAACTCACAGTTTGCCACATTCTCCTATTTAGCCTGCTCTCTCTCCTATTTATTCTCTGCTTGTTCTTTGGCCTCATTGTGGACCTACCTTCTCCAATCAAAATGTATAATATTGGGAAAAAGTGAAGCTTTGGTTCATTTTTCTGGGTTTAAACCTATGTTTATTGTTTGTTATCTATCTTTATTTTTCTTTTATCTTAGTTGTTTATAGTTTTTCTTTGAGCAATTTATTTAAGGAAAGGTTGGTTTTGGGCCCTTGAAAACCTGAGAATGTATTCCTGCTACTTTCATACATGTCAAGTTGTCTATATGCTGATTTCTTTTTATTGTGTTTTTCTCCAAAAATTCAGGAAAAATTTTTTTTTGCATAGAGCACTTATTGTTGTGGAGAAGTGTCTGGGGCCAGACTGAGTTTTCTTTCCTTGTTTCTAGTGAGCTGTGGTTGTTAGTGTTTTCCCTTTTTAGTTCTTATGGTTCCTTTGGTAAAATCTACATGGTTCAGTGGAGCTCGTTAATAAGGATGCCAGGCAGGGCCCCCCCACCCCTCTCCCCACTCCTCACTCTCTGCACAACATAGGCTGAGCAATCACAATCACTGGAGGCAGTGATTGCTTCTCAGATGGGATCCTGACAGACTAGGGCCAATCGGAACTTCCTTAGAATTGATGTAAGGAGTTGGGAGAAATTACTATTTCTGCTATGTTTGGGGTTATTGGGGTTACTGGTAGTGCGTACTCTTCTCTCTCGTCTATCTGTGCATCTGTCTATCGTCTATCTACTTATCTATTCTTCCTTTCTTCTTTGATAGATATGTAGATAGATATAAATAGGTATAGATATTGGTAGAGATAGAGGTAGAGACAGATTGATAAATAGATAGAATATGAATATGAGGACAAGCAGAGGCACACAGAACTGAGAATTGGAAGGAGACAGACCTGAATATAATCATTTGGAGCCTGGAATCAGCTGACTCTGAAAGCAGATTTATCCTGGACTTCCCAGAACTTCCCACATTATATGAATCAAAATGAATTATTTTGCAAGCTATTTTTTTTTGCTTAAGCAAATTTGAGTTTCTCTTGCACTTGAGGCCAGTAGTAATGAATCTATGTTTCCCCTTTGAAATTTAGTAGGATTCTTTTTCTTATTCATGAAGTTCAAAAATAGTTAAGTTGAGGTATATCCTCAGTAGGCTTGCCTGAATCTGTAAAATCAGAAAAGCTTTTTTTTTCTGTTATATCTCTGAATACTGCTTTTGTTCTATTTGTTCTTTTCTCCATATGTTGAACGTATAAGACTGGTGATCTTTGTCACCTTTCTTGACATTTCATTTTCTTGATCATTTTCTCTGGAGTCTGAGAAGAATTCCAATGTTTGTCCTTCAGATCACTGATGTGATTTTCTATATTGTATATTCTGGTCTTGATCACTTCAATGAAAATTTGCCTTCTATTGTATTTTTCCCTTACATTATTTCTGTATTAAATTTAGTTATATTTTTATATTTCTGCCTATTTCTCAGCCTCTGACTTGAGTCTGTAACTTTATATCTCCTCAAATTTGTGGAAAACACCAAGGAATTTACCTCAATCTTTTTTCAAATGCATATGATTCATCTGCAGAGTATTTTCAAAGGTCCCTTTTTTCTTCTATTTACATTTTTTTGAATAAAGAGAGGTCTGTTTGCCTGTTTAATCATAAATAAGATGGCCAAATTATCCTTGGATATCCTCCCTGTATATCTGGTTATTATAAGAATAATTATAATAAGCTAGAGAACTGACTGGCCTGTTTTCGAATCCACATATTGCTATTCTTGAAAGAATTCTGCATTGTAGGATAATAAAGTGGATTATTATGAGTGGATTAAGGTGAATGGAGAAGGGACAGGAGCCTAGGCCATCATATAGCAAGAGCTTTAGTGTTTATCTTCTTTTTTTGAAGCGTTGTGCTGGGTGCTAACTATTTATGTGTAGCTCTCCATGTGGCATGGCTATACCTGTCCTCCATTCTCTTGTTCTGCTGCCCAGTGCTTCAAAAAAAGCCTTGCCTTACTGGGGAGAAGTGCGGCTGTTTCGGTGATGCCTACTGCATCTCCAGGCTGTGCATGTATTTCAGGAGGGAGAAATGGGGAGAAGAAGAGGCAGCACTAAGGCTTCTGCCTACATCTCTTTGGTTGCTAGTGTGTCCATGGCTGCTCCCACTGATGGGAAGAGGGGAAACTGAGTCTCTACCTTTTACAGACTCTGTGGCAGAGACAGGCAAAGAAGAAATGGGTTGGAATTTCTAAATTCTGGTATCTGCCACCTTCTTTGTTTCCAGTGTTGGCCAGAGGAAGCTCTCCTGCCCACCCACACACATGGCCTTAGAATGTTGTTTTCATACGGGGGGTGGGGGTGGGGGGAGTAAGGGGGTAATGGGAGGAGAAGAGGTGGGTGGGTGGGAATGGTTCTAAGTGGGTATTTATTATTTTCCTGATCTATTAGCCCTAAACTGCTGTCTCTCCAAATTAGGGGACATTAGTGTTTTCCCCTAAATTTCTTCCACTTTATCATCCTACAATGCACAATTCTTTCAAGAATAATAATATGTGGATTCAGTAGTTGTTGAAATTTGCACTATGAGGTTGGAACTTTTCCTTGGATTTTATGTGGATAATTTTTGTTCGGTAATTTTGCTTCCTTTTCTAAAAAAAATTGTGGTTTATTTTATGGAGGGGAGATGTGTAATTATGTTTTTAGGTCACCAGTTTTCCCAGAAGTGTCCCTGGTTTTCGGGTGAAGATGATTCTGTGGCCCTAGGTCTTCGGGATCTTGCTTCTTTTATTGTAGTCCAGCAGGGCCTGTGCATTTCTCTTCTGTCTTTTGCTGGGTATGCGCTTACTGCTTCTTGGCATTTTGGATCACTCCAGACATTAAGTGACTTTCTTCATTTTTTTTGTGTGTCTCAATGGCCACAGCAGGTTCACAGTTGCAGCCCAACTGTGGAGAAGGTCAGAGAATGCTAATGGGACATTTAGCAGCAAGTGTTCCTGCTTGACTTTCTGTGAAAAATTAAATTGAATCGACAGAGGGAGAAAACAATATTCTAACTTAATGTAGAAACAGTCCTAAGTTACGACTGCTTGTTATATTAGTCACTGAGAGGTATAATTAAAGATACTGTATAAAAAGAAATAATGAGGGAGTGGTTGATCATTATGGTCTGTATCACTAGGCACATTGTCTACTAAGAACTTCTTTTACAACATACAAGTTAGATTTTGAATGCGTGTAATAAAAATGCATTAAATGTGTACATTAGAATTATTTTGGAAATTCAAATTTGAATTTTGAGAACAAATGTATAATTTGGAGGATGTATGCTGTTACAGTTATATTTAAAAAGACTTTTCATATACATAATTATGGAAACATCAAAATATTCAGAGAAATCCCTTGGTTCCTGACTCTCAATTTTACTATTTACAGAATGGTGATAGTGACATATTTCAGAGTTGTTGGAAGCATCACATTGCAGGATGGAGTTTGTAAATTGCAAAGCATTATATATATGTATGTGTTGTTTTTGTAAACTACCTTTCCATGCGACAAAGCTGCAGCAATTTAAACTGATGCATGATATTCCATTATATAGATGAACTAAATATTTAGGTTGATATATATATATATGACACATATTTAGGTAGATATATCTCTATACATCGTTATCTATCTCTGTTCCTCTATCTATACTCTCTTGGCAACTTTCAAATATGCAATACAGTGCAGTCATACATTACTTAATAATGTGGGTATATTCTAAGAAATGCATCCTTAGATGATTTTTGTCATTGTATGAATATCATAGAGTATACTTATATAAACCTAGATAGTATAGTTTACTACTCACATAGGCTATATGGTATAGCCTAATTCTCCTAGGCTATAAACCTATACAGCATGTTACTGTACACAGCATAGGATTAAATAAAGCACAGAAAAGGATGCTATCAAGAGATGTGGTAACTATGAGATGGATGAGGCTGCTGTCATTGTAACAGTATACTGTTTTACAGCAAACTTTTTGTTTTGTAAGTCGGAAGAGCACATTCTAAAATAATGGTTAAAAAGTATAGTATCACAAATACATAAACCAGCAACATAGTTGTTTGTTATCATTATCAAGTATTATGTACTGTACATAGTTGTATGTGCCATATTTTTATGTGGCTGGCAGTACAGTAGGTTTGTTTACACCAGCATCGCCACAGACATTGATTAATATGTTGCACTACTACCTTACAGGGGCTAGGATATCACTAGGCGATATGAATCTTTTAGCTCCATTATAATCTAATAGGACCATCGTTGTATATACAGTTGATCTTTGACTGAAACATTCTTATGCAGCACATGACTATATTGCTAACTATAGTTACCATTCTGCACATTATTGCCCAGAACTTATTCATCTTATAACTGGAAGTTTGTACCCTTTGACCACCTTCACCCAGTTCCCCCACTTCCTGTCTCCCCTTAATCTCCCCACCCTCTGGCAATCACCAATCTGTTCTCTGTATCTTTAAGTTTGTTTTTGTTTGTTTGTTTTTAGATTCTGCGCATAAGTGAGATCATACTGTATTTTTATGTATCGTTCCAATTCACTAATGATCACTTTTGTTTGTATAATCCTGAAAAGCTGTTTTTGTGGTTAAAACCTCACTCCCAACTTTTGCAATGCAAAAGATACTACAAATAAGATAAAAATGCAAAAAAAAAAATTGGCTATATCTTTTTACAGTATACATGGCAAATGTATTAATTTTTTTAAAACATGAAGAGTATTAAAACTATAAGAAAAAGTTAAAAATCCTAACATAATTTAGGTGAAGAATATAAAAGCAGTTTATGGGTTAAAAATGGCAAATATGTAGAAAGATGCTCATGTCTTTGAATTAAAGAAATGAAATTAAAAGCAGAGTTTCCTTTTGCTTATCAGATTGATGAAGATTAAAAAGTTTCAAAATATTAAGCATATTTGAGGATATAGGAAAATAGGTACTCTGTATGAACATATAAATTGGTATGACTATTTAGGAGGCTATTTTGCAATATCTTGAAACATTTCAGTGCAAATTTTGACCCATCATTTTCACTTCTAGGATTTTACCCTATGAAATACTTGATGAATATAAAGGATAGCAGTTAAAGTTTGTTCATTGAGACATTTGTGCATAGGCACGTGTCAGCAAAACAAATAACCAAACTGTAAATAACCTGTGTGGCCTCAGCATGTATATCTCTCAACATGGAGCTGCTCGAATGATGTCTATTCATGAAATGAAATTTTATATAGTAACTAAAAAATGAGACTTATCTCTGCATACTAATGTTAAAAGATATTCCTGATGTGTTGATAACTGCAAAAAGCAAGTTTTAGACTTGCTTTCACACTTTCATACACTTACGTGTATGATGTGTGCTATCAGGTAGAGAAAGAATATGCTTGTACAGGCATAAACAATTTCTGGAAGAATAGATAAGAAATTGTTAACAGTGATTATCTCCTAGGAAGTAGATTGAAGTAAGTAAAAGGAGAGGAGGGGAGTTTCCTTTTCACTCTGTCCCTTTCTGTACCTTTGGAATCTCCCTCCCCAATATTTCATTATGAAAAATTTCAAACATACAGAATTAAAAAAACACTGTACAGTGAACACCAATAAACTCACCATCTAGATGCTGTAATGAACATTTGCTATAATTGCTGTAGCACTAAATTAAAAATATAAGAAAGATGACTAATTTTTACAATTTAGTAAGAAATTAGAATTTAGAAAGAGGAATGCATTAGAATAATGAGATAATAAAATCAAAATGTACATAAATCTGCTGAAAGAGAAAACTAAGTAGGATAATGTGATAAATATAAGCAGGTGTCAGGAGTACAAAGTCCAGTGTAACAACTCCAGGCAAGAGCAAAGGGTCAGAGGCTCTGAGCTGTCAGGAGGGATTTCCTGCCTGCAGTTCCTCTGGCCTGAGGTCAAGGGAGGATGCAGAGCAGAGGCACAGGGCAGGCGGCTGAAGGCTCATGCCAGCTACGTGTACCATGCCCTCAGACCTCTGAACTGCTGCTTCTCAAACTTGAGTGTGTACTCATCACTGGGGAAACTTGCTAAAATTCATTTGACCCTCACAAGCTGTATCTTTGCAAGTGGAGAAGAAAGGTATCACAAAAGTGTCGGAAACCAGTCAGGGTTTGAGTGAGACTTAGAGAGGAGAATTTTTTTTTTTTAAACTTCCTAGTTATATAACATTGAGTTACTTCTCTGTATGTAAACCCTTGATTCAATAGAAAAGAGTTGGAGTCCAGAAATCTGAATTTTTAACAAGCACCCGTGTAATCTCATTGCATTGCAGGTAGGTGTTGCCATATATTTTCCTTTCTAAGGGTGTGGTTTATTGAGTCCCCATAAAGGTCCAGCTGCTCTAAGAGTCTGCAGCGTGGCTTTGCCAGGGGTGATTACTTCTCAAACAGCTCTCACTCGTTTTTGACATGAGCTCAATCACCAAGCTCCTAAGGGAGTAAACCATAAAGGGCTTTATCTCTTGGTGTAGGTAAAAGTCTCACTGGTGTATTATAAAGTAGTGTGGACCAGGGTGGGGCCTAGAGAGAGGAGATTATAATATATTAACTTTCTGGTCATTTGATTTAACACTGATGCTGTGACCCTCTTTGTAAACCTTCACAGGGCATGTGATGCCATCTCCAATCTCTGATTCACTGGGGTCTTCCAGATACATATGGCTTAATTCTTTACTTTTCTAAGGGAGAAAAATCTCCAAGTCCCTTTTCTTGGTGTTTTTCTCTGGAAGCTGTTTCCTCCTGTTATCAGAGAGTATTTGAATTCTCATCAGTTTTCTTGTGACTTGTGGAATGTACTGGTAGAGCTGCAGCTGTTAAATCTACTTCTTAGAACAGATTTCCTCCCCCGAAGGATTAATAAGGAGGCAAACTGTTTGCAGTTGCTTCTACCCCACCTCTGATTGTCCTTTCACATAGGGTTAAAGGACTATCTCAGAGTTTCTCAAATTTTTCTGTCACAATTGTGAGTTCTTCGTTTTCTATTCTTCTTACTTTCTCTTTTTCTGCCTTGGCTGATTAATAAAGCAGAGGAATTTATTTCTATAGTGGCACGTCAGCTAAAGAAAAACATGCTGTACCAAGCAATGTGTAACTTGATTTTTATTTTTTCTTAAAAAATACAATCAATGTTTCTTGATCTCATGCTGTGCATCAGGTATTGTGCTCAATGCTGTAGACATGAGTGAAAAAACAGTTGTGGCCAAGTCTCCAAAGAACCTTGACAATCTGAGTTGAGAACACCTCATGTAATAAGGAAATTGGAAATAAATTTGTAGGATGGGGAATATTCAGGTATGGTTTAGGAAACAGGGTGCTTAGGAGAAATAAAAGTTTCTTTCAAGACTTGGTGCTACTGTTAAAAATATTAACATTATTCAAAAGGAAATTATTAATCAATTAAAAAAATTAAGATATGGAGAACACATCATTCTAATGTAAATAAGTAAAATAATGTTTCCATTTTTTTTGTAATCAGGTGAGAGAAGTATGGGAAGAGATGATAAGGGTAGAGACAATAAAAGGAAAAGGGAAAGAAATTTAAATTGATAGCTGATCAGAAAACAAGAGTCGTCGGCAAAAGGAAAGCTACATAGAGAAAAAGACTGATATATATCTTAAGGGCCTAGAATAGTGCCTGGCACATAGTAGGTGTTTATGAAATATTAAATGAAAAAAAATGAATGGCTTGGGGAGAAAGAAAAATGAAAGGAAATAGGAACATGCACATTCACAGAAAATATCAAGATATTGCAAGAAAAATATTGAGACAACCAATACAGATAGAAATACACACATTCAAAGGAAGCAAATTGGAAAGGGCAATAGGGAAAGAAAAAAAAAGGATTAGGACTCAAGGAAGTTCATACACATGCAAGTTCTTTTGAGCAAATGATTCTTTTTATGTACTGTGTCCAACATTGTGCTGGACTTTGTGATGTGGAACTGAGGAAGATCACTCAATATTTTTGAGTTTCACCTATTTAAAAAAACGTGTTGAAAGGAAATGGAATCAAATACAGTATTATAAAATTTTAAAATCTGATGAAGTTAGGTGGTGGGTACATGGGATATAAGCTGTATTGCTCTCCCTATTAAGTGTATGTTTGAAACTTTCCATAATTAAGAAAAAAAACCCTTTAAAAATAGAATGGTTAATAACCAAGTTTAGGCCCATCTAGTTCTCCCTTCCCCATACAAAGTCACTAGAATTAGGGTCATCAAGATATGGCAATAGATTGTATATGGGAGGCAAATCGGAGGAGAAGGTCATGTTCACTCTGTGGATTGGTGTCCTGATGACTAAGAGGGTGGTTGTGCCTAATGCTAGGTTTGGGAAGGAAGCTAGTAAATTCATTTGTTGATAATGTTGGGGGAATGCTCAAGGAAGTATTTGGAGACCAAAGGAAGTTTATTCCTTATGGAATTAGGGTTTCACAAGGTGCAGTGGTGGGGGCGGAGCGGTGGGGAGCTTGCTGACAGAAGACACAGGTGGTAAGAAGAGGTAGATTGGCTAGGGAGGAATGAAAAGAGAGGCTGGGGCCTTGGCTTATAATTTTTAATAGTGAAGAAGGAGGCTTGGGCAGAAGCCTAGATGGAGGGTGTAGCAGGAGAACAGCTGAATTTGTTGAATTACCCAGCCACAGTGTTCCTTATGGAATGTTGACTTGTTGGCCTCTGCAGAGATTTTTCCCCTCATAGGTGCTGGCCACAGTTGCTCAGAGCAGCTCCTGCAGGGGAGGTCAAAGGGCTGGGCAGAAAGGAGGTCAGAGAAGAGAGCTGGCGATATCAGCCTCTGCGAAATGCACTTATTTTTCTTGGTATTTGACAGGTGGACTAGATGAAATCCAGCAGAGAGCCAAACCAGTCAACAGATTCCTTCAACTGTTTTCACCACCCCAATGAGTTACTCCCTTGTTTGAGGCATGTCTTTTCACATTTTTACCTCTTGGTGGACATTTTGTTTCAGTGTTTATTTGCTAAATGAAAATTTAAGGAAATAAGAATAATAACCCAACCAACTATAGTGATTTTTTGAAAATGAAAATTCAGTTTACTTAAAGAAAACTTGATGCTATTATGAATTATAGATATTTAATATTTTTTATTTTTAGGTCTTGATGATGTTTAACTCATTAACTGAATTATAAAAAGATTTTTTTTTGATGTCTAAGATTAAGAAGTAAATTTTTAATTTTGTCTGCATAAAGGAAAATTCCTAATGCAATGATCACTGATTGGTTAAAAAAATCATAACTCTACTTAATAACATGCTCATAACAAACAAATACTATATCACCATGGATTCCAAACAAAATTAATATCATGTCCCAAATAAGTACCAGCTGTTTAGAACATCATAAAGGGGGATGGGAGAATTCAGGCTTAATTAATTATTTCCTTGGTTAGAAAACAAAATCTTTAAACAAAGAGAACATTGTATCTATAAGGCATTAGCATTTCTGAGATTCCACTCACAGTAAGGCCAGTGAACATAAAGCCAAGCCTTTCACTGGATTTTGAATTCCTTGTATAAACGTGGAAAATTACAACAGAGAGTAATTGAGAGATTGTGTCTAGATAGCTGAAGTCAGAAAGCTAGTCTGCTTCCTTTTCAATGTCACTCTTCTTCCCCCCAAGAGCATACCAGCCAGGGTTCTTGTCTTATTTTCCTTTGAATCCAGGTTGTCATCAAATTCTTTCTTAAAAATATTGTCCATTTCTTATGATTTTCAGCATCAGTTGTAATCACATTTCACAATATTTTATAAGTAATAGGCTGAGTAGTTTAACAGTAAGAGTTAATTTATTGTTTCCTGTTGTGTATGAACATGAGACTCTTTAGAAGCAGACTTATCAGGTCATAGTGTATGGCTATTTTTAAATAAATCAGTAAAACTATTGAATTTCTAAAGTGGTAATATTGAATCTTACTAGCAGTGTCTGAATTTTCTTTACTGCTTTATTTCCTAACCAACACATTATAGTGTCAGACTTGCATGTTTGCCAATTAAATGGTTCTGAAATTATTACTTTTGGTATTTTAAATTTACATTTTTCAGCTACCAGTGAAATTTAAAACCTTTTCATATGTTTATTATCTAGAGTTCCTTCTTTTGTGAAATGCCTATTTGGAACTTCTGCCAATTTTTCTGTTGGTTGTCTGTCTTTTCCTGATTGATTTATACAGTATTTGTATTTGGGATTCTAATACTTTTCTAGTTATATTGTTGCCAATATTGTTGTGATATGAAAAATGTTCTTAATTTTAATGTAGTTGGATTTTCCCTTTAGGATTGATTTTGTTTATGTTTAAGAGATCCTTACCTACCCTGATTCATAAAGCTATTTTCCAGTATTTTAAAAACTTCATAGTTTTGCCTTTCAATTTAGGTTTCAAGTCACATGGAACTAATTAAAAAATTAAAAAATTTTTAAAATTATGGTTGACATACAATATTATATTAGTTTCAGGAATACAACATAGCTTTATATAACTTTCTAAGTGATCATCCTTAGAAGTCTAATATGCCTTTTACATCATAAAGTTATTATAATATTATTGATTATATTTCCTATGCTGTAATTTACATCCCTGAGACTGTCTTTATAACTGGAAATTTGTACATTTTAATCCATTCCCCTTTTCATCCATCTTCCCATCGCTCCCATCTGACAATCATTCGTTTGTTCTCTGTATCTGTGAGTCTACTTCTGTTTTGTTTGTTTGTTTGTTTGTTTGTTTGTTTTAGATTTCACATATAAGTGAACTCTTGGTATTTGTATTTCTTTGTATGACTTATCACTTAGCAAAAGACCCTCTGGGTCCACCCATGTTATTGCAAATGGAAAGTTTTCTTTTTTTTAATGGCCAAATAATTTTCCATTTTATGTGTATACCACCTCTTCTTTATCCATTTGTCTATCAATGGACACTTAGTTTGCTTTCGTATCTTGACTCTTGTAAATAATGCTGCAATGAACATAGAGGTGCATATGCCTTTTCAAATTAGTGTTTTAGATTTTTTTTTAGATAAATACCCAACAGTGGAATTGCTGGGTCAATTCTCTCGTTAATGTTTTGAGGAGACTCCTACTGTTTTTCATAGTGGTTGCACCAGTTTACAATCCTACCAACAATGTGCAAGTTTTCCCTTTTCTTCACATCCTCGCCAACACTTGTGTATTGATTTATTGATTTATTGATGATAGCCATTCCGACAAGTATGAGGTGATATCTCATTATAATTTTAACATGCATTTTTTAAAATGATTTTCTAATGTCACTAATCATTAGAAAACATTAACAATAGAACTACTATATGACCCAGCAATTCCACTGTAGGGTTATTTATTAAAAAAACCCTACATGAATATCTTTTCATATGTCTATTGGCCATCTGTATGTCCACTTTAGAGAAATGTATAGTCAGGTTCCCTACATATTTTTTAATTTAATTATTTGTTTTTCTGATGTTAAGTTGTGTAACTTATATTTTGTACATTAACTCCTTATCAGATGTATGATTGGCAAAGGCATTCTTCCACTCAGTAGATTGTCTTTCCATTTTGTTCATGATTCCCTTCACTGTGCAGAAGCCTTTTAGTTTGATGTAGTCCAATTTGTTTTTTCCTTTTGTTTCCCTTGACTGAAGAGACATATCCAAAATAAAATTACTATTCAAGAATTTAAAATATTAAATTCAAAGTTTATTGTCTGTATTTTCTTCTAGGAGTTTTATGGTTTTGGGTCTTACATGTATTTTTTATTATTATTTTTGGGGGGTCTTACATGTAAGTCTTTAATCTGTTTTGAGTTTATTCTTGTACATGGTGTAAGAAAGTAATCCAGTTTCATTCTTTTGTATGTGTCTGTCCAAGTTTTCCAAATACCATTTATTAAAGAGACCATCTCTACTCCATTTTATATTCCTGCTTCTTTTGTCACAGATTAATTGACCATATAAGTATGGGTTTATTTCTGGGATCTCTATTCTGTTCCATTGAACTCTGTGTCTGTTTTTTATGCCAGTATCATGCTCTTTTGATTACTATAGACTTGTAGTATAGTTTGATATCAGGTAGCGTGATACCTCTAACTTTGTTTTTCTCTCTCAGGATTGGTTTAGCTATATGGAGTCTTTTGAATTTTAGAATTATTGGTTCTAGTTCTGTGAAAAATACTGCTGGGTATTATGGGAATTTTAATGATGTTTATTCTTCCTATCCAAGAGCACAAAATATTCTTCCACTTATTTGTATCTTCTTTAATTTCTTTTTTTTAGTGTCTTATAGTATCTGAGTAAGGAGTTTATAACCTCCTTGGTTAAATTTATTCTAAGTATTTTATTCCTTTTGATGCAGTGTAAATGGGATTGTTTTCTTAATTTTTCTTTCTGATAGTTGGTTTTTGGTATATAAAGATGCAACCAATTTATGAATATTAACTTTGTATCCTGATACTTTACTGAATCCATTTATTATTCCTAGTAGTTTTTTGGTGGATTCTTTGGGTTACCTATATATAGTATCATGTCATCTGTAATGACAGTTTTATTTCTTCCTTTCCTGTTGGATGCATTTTATTTCTTTTTATTGTCTGATTCCTATGGCTAGGACTTCCAATACTATGTTGAATAAACATGAAAAAAGTGGACATCCTTGTCTTGTTCCTGATCTTAAAAGGTTTTCAGCTTTTCACCATTCAGTATAATGTTAACTGTGGGTTTGTCATATATGACATTTATTATGTTGAAGTATGTTTCCTCTATTCCCACTTGAGAATTTTTATCATAAATGGATGTTGGATTTTGTCAAATGTGTTTTCTGCATCTATTGATATGATTTTTATACTTCATTTTGTTTATGTGGTATATTGCATTAATTGATTTGCAGATATTGAACCAGCCTTGTGTCCCAGGAATAAATCCCACTTGTCACATGGAACTAATTTTTTTTCTTTGCTTCTTTTTGTCCCTTTATTTATTTATTTTTTATTTTACATGGAACTAATTTTCGTGTACATACATTGGAGAGAAAAGCCTAATTTTATTTTTCCCCATTTAGATACCCAAAGATCTTAGCACCATTTTTAATCTGTTCTTTTCCCTCATATCTGCAATGTTATTCTGTCATATATCAAGTATCTATGAGTCTGTTCTGATTTCTCTGTTTTGTTGCATTGGTCTACTTGTCTATCTCTGAGCTAATACCACATTATCTTAATTACTATAGGTTCATAATAAATCTTGATATCTGGTGAAGCAAGTCTTCACAACTTTTTAAAGAATATTTGCATATTTGTATGTCTTTACAATTCCATGAAGTCAACTTATCAAAAATTAAACAAAGAAATTTGTTGTATTTTAATTGGGATTGCAATGAGTCTATCAGTCAATTTGGGAGTAATTTGTATCTTTACAATTTTGAGTTTCCATTTTAAAAAGATTTACATTAATGACTTTCTAAAAAGTTGCATATGTTTTTCTGTATAGGTTTTGAATGTCTTTTATCCTAATTGATCCTGTGTCCTTCATATACATGAAGTATTATCTGTTTAAATTTTTTTGATAAATTAATTTACTAATGAAATAAGATTGATATGAAGCTAATATAACCATAGTACTGCCACCTGACAGGGATATTTAAAAAATAAAAAATTACAGATAATCTCACTCATAACCATGGTTACAAAAATCATAAAAAATTTAGCTAATCAGATTGAACACTATATAAAACAATTAATTTATCATTACCCCATTGGATTCATTTCAAGAATGCCAGGTTGGTCTGATGATTCTAATATTAGAAACTTCATTTACTATAATTCACCATACTGACAAATAGAGGAAGAAAAGTATGATAGTACAGAAGAAAATAATTTTTATAAAAGTGAACATTTATTTATTATTTGCAAACTAATAATAGAAGAAAACTATCTTAATCTAAAAAATATCAACTTCAGAAAGCATTGGGTAAGCATAATCTTAATGATTAACAGAAAAAAATCTCCTTTAAGATTAAGATGATTTCAAGGATGACTTCTGTATAACATCGAAATGGAAATCCTTGCCACATCAATTCAGTAAAGAAAAAATACAAGCATAATGATTTGAAGAAACAAAACTACCATTATTTACAAATAATAGTATATTCATTGACATTAAAAAGAATTTGTAGGTAAATTTGAAGTAGCAAGTTTGTTTGATATGAAAATCAATATACACAAGTCAACTGTATTGTTCTATACCAGCCACCAACTTAATTTAATCATAGAAACATACCATTTGAAATTGTATAAAACCATGAATTTACCTAGAATAAATGTAATAAAATTTTACACATTTTTAAGGAAAAATTAGAATATTTTATTAAAATATTATTAAAATTCATACCATGTTCATAGATTGAAAGTCTTAAAATCATAAAAATTGTAATATTCCACCAATTGACATATAGATTTGATGTAATTTAAATAAAAACACCAAGTTTTTATTGCGTATATAATCTGTATATAAAACTGTGTATAAAACTTGTGTGGAAAAACAAAAATTAATAGCTTATTCTTGAAGAAGAGCAGTGGAGGTGGATTTGCCTGACCAGGTAGTAAGAATTATTATAAAGCTAGAGTATAGTAATTTTATATCTACAAACATAGAAAAGAATAATTATTATTTTTATAACATACATTTTTATTAATGTAATTCTAGCAATATAAAGTACTAAGCAAAAAACTAAAAATAAAAAGCCCCATCAAAGGATATTACCACCCAAAAACACACATTAAGTGATAATCATTCTACAGTATTCTTTATGCATGTATACAGAAAGGATAGATACATAGGGAAAAAAAGATTGTCTCTGTCATGTAGTGTTTATTATGAACCACCGCAAATCTTAGTGGTTTATAACAACAAAAAGCCGTTATTTATTCATGGTTCTGCAACTGAACAGAGGTTGGTGAGATGGTTATCTTGATTCAATATGTTGGCTGGAGTTATTCATGTTGTTGCATTCAGCTGGAAACCTGGGTGGGATCGGAACATCTAAGATCACTAAGAAACCTCTGTTGGGTTAGCTGGGACAGCTTGGGGCCTACTAGCTGGGCTTCCCTTTTTGCTATGGGTTCTTATCATTTTGTGAATCCAAAGGAGAAAGCAGAGGCTACGTGTCTTTTAAGATCTGTTCCCAGAAATCCCAGAATATCGCTTCCATGCATTCTTTTGGTCAAAGCAAGTCACAAGGCCAATTCAGACTCAAGGAGGAAGGAAATAGATTCCACTTCTTAATGTGCACAGAGACATATACCTATAGGCATGAGAGGAATCATTAAAGGCTGTTGGAAAAGGATCTACCATTGTGATAGTGATACACATGCTTCATTCGACATCATTATTGAATATCTACTATGTTAAAGGGACTATTTTAACCACTCTAAGAACAATGAAACAAGAGACAAACATTACTGTCCTCGTGGAGCTGACACTTGAATGATTCAGGCAGTCATTCAGGCCACATGCTATTTTATATAAAAAAAATCAATAAAATTTAGCTGAAGAGAGCAAGTTTGGTTAATTGAAATAAAAGAACAAGAACAAGTGATAGCTACTGACCTTACTCAATGGTCTGCTGGAGCTCATATGGAAAAGAAGTTGCCAGAACAATAAATTTTCTTCAGAGTCCATTCAAATGGATTCAGCGAATACATACTTTATACAAAAGTATTTGCTGGCCTACTAGAATAGGAGACTATTTTGGAAGCATTTGATTTGGTTCAATTTAATAAGGATTTGTTGAATATGTGTATGAGGTGCCAAAGGAGATACAAAAGATTAAAAACACAGGATTCACGTCCTCATGGTGGCAACAATGTTAAATACTCCCAACTATTATATCAAAGAGGTAAGGTAAGTATCATAAGTTGATATCAATGAAGTTCTTTGGGGTTAACAGCTAATCTCATTTATTTGTGGGAATCATTGAGTCTTCATGAAGTGGGTAGCATTTGAGCTGATTCTTGAAGACTGATGACATTTTAGTTTGGGAGGGTGCTAGAGGGCTTGTAGAATGGACAGAACTTGATGTGCCCTCTTACCATCAGCTCAGATAGTAGGTGCACATTTCTGCCTTGTTTCCAGATGATGAAAGCTGATATAGACATTAATGGGACTTCAGTGATTTCCATTTTCTACTTGAATTCCTTGTTTAAACGACCTATTTACATTACTACTCTGGGTGACACCTATGCCTAGAGATGTCTGCTAGTTGAAAATGAACAAATAGAAGCTAGATATTTCTTATCTCTAATGGATGTTCTGCAAATCCCTTAGCTTTAGCATTTTGTGTGCAATGAATTTTTCAAAAATGAATAAAAGGAATAGAAAATGATGGCCACACACATCTAGGTGCTTTGTGCAAACATCATGTTATTCTGTCACGGTAACTCTAAGCATAGGATATGCAGTTTGAATATGGTTGACACAGAACTGTCTGTCCATTTTCATTTACTTGTTCTACTCTTTATGAAAATTGAACTTGTGTTTGAGGTTAAACTTGTTAACCTGTGCTATATTGATATTCTTAAAATATCATTTTCATTAGGATAGTCCTCTATACAAAAGGCTAAAATGAATCTGAACTGTCTACTTTAGCCATGTCTTCTTTTTCGGTACTCTGCATTCTCAGAATAATATCTGTGTTGGGACACAAACATCTTTCTCCTTTTTCTGCTCTCTCCAACAAATATTCATTAATTTATTCAATAAACAAACATTTATTAAGCAATTATTATATGGACTTAGGATGTGTTTTATGGACTTGGGATGTGTTTATTAAGAAAACAGACACAATCCATACTTGATTGGAGCTTATCATCTAAATAATAAACTCAATAAACAAGGAAATTATATAGTATGTTAAAAGGTAATAAGTATTTGGGAAAAAAATAGAGTAGGGCAAGGGGGTTGAGGACGAGTGCATGAGTTATAACTAAGTAGATTTGTGTTCAGTGGGCCTTATTTACAAGTTGGGCTCTGGTCACCTTGTATGAGGGACTTTTGGGCAGAGACAGCCACCAGTGCTCAGGTCCTAAGGTGGGAGTTTGTCCAGGATTTTCTAGGAACAGCCTAATAGGTTAGTGTGATTGGGGCACAGTAAGAGAGGGGGGAGAATTATAAGAGAGGAGGTGAGAGAGATAATAGGTACAGATGGCATGGGGACTTGTAGGCCTTTGTAAGGACTGACTTTTACTGAAAATAGAGGCCACTGGAGGTTCTTCAGGAGAGATGTAACCCTCTTCCTTTCCTTGTGCTATCGTTGTCATATAATTTATCCCTACAAATGCCATTAGTTTTGCTTTAAACTAATTGGTTGACTTTTGGGGGATTACTTTTAGATTGATGTTCACATGATATATCTTTTCTATCCTTTTATTTTTGACATATCAACGTTCCTATAATTGTAGTTGAGTTTCTTGTAGACAACATATTAATAGATCATGCTTTTTTAAATCTACTGTGCCAATCTCAGTCTTAATTGGTATATTTAGATTTTAAGATAAAAATATGTTAGGGCTTAAATGTACATTTTTGTTATTTGTTTTTGTTATTTGTTTTCTCTATTTCTCATTCCTCTGTTTCTCTCTTTATTTCACCTCCCTCTGGGTTACAATTTTTAGGATTCCATCTTGATTTATTTATTATCAAGTTTTTGTGCATATCACTTGTTATAGTTTATCTAGTGGTTACTTAAGAGTAACTTTTATTTCGATATAATTTTAAACTAAAAGGAAAATTGCAAGAGCAGTACCGAGAACTACCTTATCTTCTTTTATGAGATTCACCAATGTTTTGCATATTGCCCTACTTGCTTAGCATTCTCTCTGTGGAGTATGTGTGTATGTGTGTGTGTGTGCAGGTAAATATTCCTGAGCCACTTGAAAGTAAGTTGGAGATGTCATATTTCTTTATCTCTAAATACTTCAGTATCTATTTCCCAAGAGTGAGGACATTCTTTTATAGAACAGTTGTCAAAATTAGGAAATTTAATATCGATACAATACTGTTCTCTAGCTAGCCCACTCTTCATATTAAAAGTTTGTTAATGGTTCCAATTATGTCCTCTGTGGCCAGTCTCTTTATATTCCTCTCATATGAAGCACTTTTTAATTTTTTCCTTATGTTTCTTGGCCTTTTTTTTTTTTATAAAGTAAAGGCAATTATTTTCTAGAATGTCCTTCAATTTGAGTTTGTCTGATGTTTGTTAAGGAAATAATCATATTACTTATTTATAATGGAGGAAATTAAAACAATATAAATGTGGTATTTTAAATAAATTAAGATAAACTTACATTATGTAATATTCAGTCAACAAAATGATGGTATAGATATTTAAATATTAACATAAAAAGTTGTTCTAAATATATTAAGAACAAAAGGTGAGGCACAAAGCAGTCTAACAGTGACACATTTTTTTAAAGCAAATATGTAGTTATTGACATTTTTCATAGAATATTGAAATTTTTTCATATGTAGTTATTGGTAAAATTTCATAGAAAATAGTCTGAAAGGAAATATACCAAGCTATTATTTCTAGGTGTTATTATCTCTGGATGATAACTCAGAGGTCCCCCTCCCTTTATTCCCTTTCAAGTTTTCTTGTTTTTCTACAATGAAGGTCTATTATCTGTACATTTACAAAAAAGAGAAAATTTGCAGATGTGATTAAGTTTAGTCTTGAGATAAGATTATCCTGAATGATCCAAATAGACCCATTGACCTTTTCCATGTCAAAAATAGGAGCGTCTTGATTTTTTCAGAAAAGTGAAAAAAAAAAAGAGAGAGAGTTAGATGAAGAGGTATTATGATGTAATGGAAAATACACTGAGCTGAGATCAAGGGCCCAGTATCATCATTTACTATCTTTAAGATCTTGGTCAGAAGTTTCAGGGTTTTTGAGCCTCAGTTTCCTCATTTTAAAAATGAGGGTCACAGTTTAACTTTCTGTGTCTGCTTCATAGAGTTGTTTTAAGGATTGAATGGAATAATGTATGTTGTTGCTCTTTGTAATCTTTAAAAGCCAATACCAATATACAGCATTCTTCTTTTATTTTGTGGAAAATATTTCCTGATCATTGCATACCAGAGATGAATTTTCCTAAAATTATTTACAGTAAAAAAGAAAAACCCAAACTACCTGGCATTTGAACTTCATCTTTGAAAGTTTCCAGTGTTACTAATCTTTTCATCCAGTGCAATAGACGGAGCAGTAAGAGGAGTTAGCAGATCAACCACTGTAACATTTATAGCTTATTCATGTCCTCAGCTCAATTTGTTTTTCCATTTCTGCTTCAGTGTTTTTTTTTCACTTTTTATGTGATCAGTTATTTCTTAGCTTTGAGAGAATGTGGAAAGTTCTTTTTTCCTCTTTAGAGACTCCTGATATGCCACGTCCTAGGAAATAGAAATAAGAAAAATCTGTTAATGAACATGTGGTTATACCCAGATGCTTCTGGGGTCTCAGCATTTCTGATGAAAGCACAACCCATTTCTATGACGGGAATGCCTTGCTGTCTTTTGCTGCAGACCAATGGGAGTAGCAGGGGTTAGGAGAGGCAGCAGCTGTGGCTGAATGAGACATCCTGTAAGGGAGGTACCTTGGCTAGATTTCTGGAGCCATCCAGGAATTTTATTGGAAACCAAAAGAACTGGGAAAGAGGAGGTGAGAAGAAGCAGGAATGAGGCTATGGCAGCTAGCCTTATAAGGCCACAGACATAAGACATTGGTTTTGATTGTGCTTATTTATCTAGATCCAAAGGTTGGTCCTATCTTAGCTTGGTGTTCTGTCATGCCACACAATCATGCATATTGTCATTGTGAATGTTAAATATTTAAGAAATAATGGTTGTTCACATATGGAGGCCAAGTTGGACTCTTATATCCTATGTATGGATATTTATTATGTTGCACAGAGTTCATTGAAAAAAAATTTCATAGTGGCAATGCAAAAGAATTATAAGCCCACAGTATGCAGAACCCGGGGTTTATGGAGTTGCTGCAATACATGGTATGGCTGTTGTTGTTTTTTAAATGACAACTTAAAATGTGTCCCAAAAGCAATCCAAACAGTTTAGACATTATCAAAAACCATTTTGTGAAGCAATATATTATAAAAATGAGTGTTGTCTCCCCTTAAATAGGAAGGCTGCTGGAAAGTTAAATCTTCAAGGCTTTTAAAAAAGAGATATATATTTTTTTCTTCTAAACTTAATACTGAAGAAGGAAATAGATAATCAAGTAAAGCAATTAGCTGTCTTTATTAAAAACAGGAGGAGACTTACCTCCATTAGAGTCCAAGAGCCTTTTTATGCTGATTGCCTTTTAATTAGCTAAGACATTGGTGTCTGCTCTAATCTTAGGACACTGTAATAATTTTGATGATGTCAGTGGTGTATGGAGAGGGTCCATACTCAGCATACAAATTTGGGATATGAGTCAGGCTCAGGTCAAGTACACTTTTAGCTCTCTCTTTTTTTAAAATCTATTTTCCTTTGGTAAGTAATTCTTCATATTCTGATATCATGAGATAATTTTTGATGGAAGTAAATGCAAACAGCTGAAATCGATACAGTAATTGTGCCTTACATAGAATTCATATACAAAATTAATTAAATGACAATATCAGTGGCAGATTTACTTCAAAAAAATGATGAATGAGATTACAAAAGAAGCATTATGACATTTTAAAGGCAATAATAGGGAACTCAAAAGAGCATCTTTATTCTTCTTCTATTGCCACAAAAGATCATTGGGTTAGAAAAAACAGAATTACCTATGAAAAAACTATTGACAGAGTCAGTTCAGGATAGAGACATAGGGAACTACAGCATCACGTGGCCTCAACCTGCACAGTACAGTGAAATTTGGAGGGAAGCAAAGTCTTCTTTAAGCACCAAATAAGTGCAGAGATAATCATTAAGAATTAGCAATATATTCCGTGAAATGAGAAGAAAATATTCCAGCACAGAACAAGTAGAACAATGTCCAAAGGGGGACATACCACATACCAAGGAAGAAAGAAACAGTTAAATAAATTGGTTAAGATAATTTAAAGGAACAGTTGCTTGGCATACCTCATTGAGGTGGGGTCAATATCCCCTTCCTTTTGAATCTCAGTTTACCATAGTGACTCACTTGTAATTAACAGAATACGGCAGAAGTGATGTTAAGGTCAGAAAAGGCCATGTGACTTTTATATTTATCTCTTGGGATAAAGAAGCCATATTCTATCATGGAGAAGAAGAAGCAATATAGGAAATTTGACAACCCTAATTGCACCGTGATAGAGAGTGTATATATAGCTAGATGAGCTCCCAGGAGAAGGTTAGCAGCACTTGGCAGCTACATGATTGAGCCATCTTGGATATCTAGCCAGGTAAGCCTTCAGATGACACTGCAGCCTCAGTGGACCTCTGAATGCAACTGTATGAGAGACTCCAAGTGAGAGCTATTTAGCAAAGCTTGTCCCAGATTCCTGACCCTCAAAATTGTGAGGTAGAAATCAAACAATTGTAGTTTATACCACTAAATTGTGGGATATTTTTTATACAGCAAGAGTGACTGGAAAAATTGTGTGGCCTCATACATTTTAAGGAAATGTAAAAGCAAAGGTTTCAAGTGTCATTATTCTGCTATGAGAACCCAGAGCAGGCACTCCCTTGCCAGAATTCAATCTTCCATTTCACACATCACTCCCTGTGCCATGCTTTCCCTTGGTTACGCCCTACAGCCCTGCCCCAACCCTAAATCTTAGCAAGCCAGCGTGGTGCAGGTTTTCCTTAGACTTACTCATTATTCCAGTAGTTTCCAGCTCCATAAAGTCTGTGTAAGGAATTATTGTCCAAAACTAGCAGGAGAAAAGAATATGTGTTTTGCTCAATGCCACTGATTGGATTTTGAATTATTGTGCTTCTCTCTTACATTCCAAGAACAAGACGCTTGTTTTTACAAGATTCTTTCCTGCTGAATAACAGACTACAAATCATGGCGTAACAGACTACAAATCACAGCGCAGCAGACTTTCGTTAACCATGGGCCCAACCTTCTTCTTTACTTCCCTTTCTGATTTTCCTTAGTCCTACCTTCCTTAAGTTACCATGGAGGCAGGAGGAACATGTAAGAAGTAAAACTTTTCTTGACAAATATATAGACTTTTGCATATTTTGCCCCCATTTTTTTGAAGTGGCCAAAATTTAAGGGAAATCTAATTCACTAATGCATAATTTAGTGAACAATTTATGGACCCATATCAGAGAACTTTCACAAATCAATAGCTATTTGAGGAGAGGCAGTGCTCTTTCTTTCCCTCCCTCCCTTCTGTCTGTCTTCTTTTCTTTAGGTATTGCTTTCTTGATACAAGAGAAAATTTGCCACTTCTGGCATTTTCCTTTGTTTTTGTTTTTGCCCTATAAATAAAAGTCATTTAAAAAAAATTAATTTATTCATTCAACAAACATTTATTGAGTACCTACCGTGTGCTTCCCACTGTTCTAGTTATTTTGAGAATACATGAATGAACAAAACAAAGCCCTGGCCTAATGGAGATTGCATAAATTAGTAGGTATAAAGTGTTATGCAGAAGAATAAAGTACAGAGAGAAGGATAGGTGTAGGAATGGAGCAGAAGCTCTTCCTATTTATTTTATTTTATTTAGGTATATCATAAACTTTTTAACATAACATTTTGCCAAGATCTGAAGACAGAACAATGTCCTCCTCTGAAGATTTCCGTGTCTGAATCTCTGACACCTGTGCATATGTTAACTCACATGTAAAAGGAACTTTGCAGGTGTGATTAAGTTAATGATCTTGAGATCAGATTATCCTGAATTATCCCGATGAACTCAATGTAATCACAGAGGGAGTCAAAAGAGAGAGGAAGGAAGGTCAGTCAGAGATGTGTTATCAGAAGCAGAGACAGAGGTTTGAAGATAGTATGCTGCTAGCTCGAAGATGGAGGGAGGGACTGTAAACCAAAGAATGCAGACAGCCTCTAGAAGCTGAAAAAAGCGTGGGAACGGATTCTTTGCTAGAGCCTCCAGAAGGAATGGCACCTTGGTTTTAAAACCCCTGGCCTCCAGGACTGTAAGATAATTTGTGTTGTTTTAAGCCGTTAAGTTTGTGGTCATTTGTTACAGCAGCAATAGGAAACTAAATATAGCAATACAGAAACAAGATATACAGGTAACTGGGGAAAGAGAAAACCCTGAGGAAAGCACAGCAAGTGCTAAGGCCTTGAGGTGGAAGCATGTAGGATGGGTTGAAGAGCAGAAGAAAGTCCATGTGGCTGTGGGTCAAGTGAGTTCGGGGGCAGAGTGTAAGCGGTAGGTGATGAGGCCAGAGAACTGAAGGGTATGTGGAGTTTGACCTTTTCTCTGAGTGAATTGGGAACCTCCTAAAATAGAAAACATTCATTACAACTGAAAATATATTGCCTAGTTTGTTGTTTGCTTTCTGTTTTCTCTAATTGCCAAAGTTTTTAATTTTTATGTCATCAAATCTGTTAAGTTTTTCCTCCATTGTTTATATGCTTAGAAATCCCTTTCATACCTCAAGAGTGATTAAATGCCAGGTTTTAATGGTTTTATATCTTTGAATTTTTAGATCTGGTTTATTTATTTTTATACATAGTATGAAGAGGCTTTCACTTTATTATTTTTGTCTTTTTTTCCCCCAATGGAAGCCAATGTTTCTGAACAGTTGGATAGTTCATTATGTTCCCTCGAAGTTGTGATATATAAGATATTAAATTTTTATACATACTAAAATCTGCCTTCTGGCTACATATTCTCTTCTACTGACCTGTTTGTCTATTCTGGACCAGGCCCTTTCAGTCTCTATCAAAGTGCCTAGAAATATAAGTCAACAAATAATTTTGAAACTTGCTAAAGGTTTGGGAGTGAGAGTGAATTTGACTCATTTGAGAAACTGAAATCAAGTGCTCATATTGTTGGAGCATAGGGGGAAGGAGGGGAGAAGGTAATGGGGAGGAGGAAATACCTGGAAATGAGGCTGGAGACATTTATAAAGCTGAGTAATTTATACTTTACTGCAAGGGTAATAGAAAATTATCTATTAAAACATTTTAAGCAGAGACATGACAAGCTCAAATATAGCATGCCAAGGTAATCATATTCAAAATGAACTTAATGATGAGCTAGAACTCAAAACCAGAGGTAGTCATAGGAATTTAAATCCCCCTGGAATGTGCAAGATCTTGGGGAAGGGTGTTGGACCTCGCCAATGACCTTTTAAGGGTGAGCCCAGCTGACATTTGGGTCACAGGGATTGGTAATAAATGGCGGCACATCCATAATTTATTATTTTCAACACTGAAATAAACTCTAACCCCTAATCCGAACATTACAAATGATGCCGTAGCATAATTTTAAATGAGATGGACAATAATTTGTGATATACTGCTAAATGAAACTGGAAGGTCATCTCTGGGTGGTAGATTTATGGGCAAGTCTAACCTTTTCCATTGCTTATTTGAATTTTTTTAAAAATAATAAATTTGTTATACATTTTGTAATTAAAAAGGGAAAATTTAGTCTAAGGAATAAAGGTACTTTAATTCTGTATTTTCTGTGTTTTCGTATATTTGGAATGATTATTTTTTCTTTCACACCGGGATAAGTACTCATGTAGAAGTAATAATGTTCTTGTGTCATGACTTTACTCCCCCCAGATCTTATAGCCATTTCTCTATTTTCTTTTGATATGTTTTTATTGGAGAGGATTTTGAGGCTAGTACAATGTCTTTTTGTGGGTTGTTGGGTTTTGTTTTTGTGGTTGTTGTTATATTTTATTTTTTTAATTTTCAAAATTTCCTTTGTGGTTAACATCCCTCTGCCCTTGCAAATTTGTAAGATATTTTCTTTACCCTTATAATTCAGAAATTTTGGTATGTGTCTCTTTGGTAATTTTAGCTGTCATAGTTTCCATGAAATTTTATTCTGTCCAGATTTTCAAAAATGTAATATATGTCCAGAGAACATTTCAAGACTAAGGGAGGTTCCCAGACAGTTCTCTAACTGTATTAAATAATCTCTCTTTTTTTTTTTCAGAGTTGTTTAAGAATCTGAAAAGGATATAGATTATTTCTTAAGGCATATGTACTCTGCATATAATTAGTCACTTTCTATCTTAAAAAATATACAAGGGTAATGAATAATTTTTAAACTTTTATAAATATATGATCTGTTTTTTATAAAAACAGATTAGGTTGGTGAAAGTTGATGTGACTTATAACTCTTAGTGAAAATTGTTCAAGAAGTTGATGTTTTAGGTTCATATATTGTTAGAATGTATCTAGCAAATGGAGTTAAACTTTGCTGTCAAGCATATTTTGGGTTCTATTGTGCTTAATGAGTGTATGCATATGGTTTAACCTGGGTCTTCTTCATGTTTCTGGTCTCTGTCTTTTATATACTACATAGTATTATGTTCTTTTCATTAAATATCAGAATATTACTGATCAAAGACAAGCTCCTTTGACCATTAATATTCCTGTTCATTTCTATACCTTCTTACATGTAAAATTATTTCAAGTTTAGAGTGACTTTCTAGATACATTTTTCTACATTTTTCTAGATACATTTTTCTACAAAACCAATAAAAACTATGGAAAATAGAAAGCTGCTCTATATGTTCTGGGTATAAGGATTTTATATAGATTTTAGGGACTTAAACCTTTGGGCCATAAGAAGAATTTGAGGAATGAAGGGCATGTTACTTCGAAAGGCTTTAACAGTTACAGGGATTAGTGGTATGCAATAGAAATGGACTCTTGGCTGATTAAAGTAGAAAAATATTTTATTAAAATTGTTCAGAATATTTTAAGTAATAAGAGGATCTTCTGGGTATTCTTTACTGAACAAAGGACCATTCAGAAATGTACACTTCCCAGTTCAGTCCCTAGGAAGTCCATCTACATCAGAGAAATAGTGTGTCCCTCTGCTTCAGAAACACTACCTGCTCATCCTGGGAAGCAGAGTTGTGCTACCTCTGTCCCTATAGGGTCATGGTGGGGTTGCCATCCTGCCACCTGTGGACTTCCAGGTGCCTTTTTCTATGTAAATCTAACCCATTTTTCACTACTCCTCATTCATTCATTCCACCAAACACTCATTCTCCATTTAGCATTCCTGTGATAAAGAATGAAAAAAGGACATAAGGGAAACCCTGAATCACAGTGATGCTTAAAGATGAATGCAGGGATTGACAGAATAGCATGGAGACTTTAGAAATACTGTATAATTAATATTTCTTGTAATATTTCCTATCTTAGGAATGCTTCATTTTCATATCTTCTTGACTGGCTACAAAAGATCCATAAATAAGGCTACGATTTGTCATGATTTTACTAACAATATCTTGGTTTGCAGTAGTTGTCGGTGTAATTACCAATAATGACCTAGTTTGAATGATAAAATATAGTTAATCACCCTATTTATAAAAGTATCCCTCCCTCTGGATATCATTATCCAAGTAAATCTCTATAGGTTTTAAATCCCTAACTAGTTTAACCCATATTTCTTAATGTTTCGGGCAGATGTTTTCTGATTTTTTTTGTTGTTGTTTTCCACTCATGCCTTCTGAAATGATACTTTGGGTTTTCCATTACCTCTCAGGTACGGCCTCATCTGGGATGCTGAGTTTGGTTACCTTTTCCTCTATGAACATATTAGCAGTTAGGCACTATGTTCTTTTTATTCTCTTTCATGATTAGAATCCCCAATTGGCTCATACTCAAAATTACAAGATTGGCACATTGTGGAAATTTGTAATGGCTAGGGTAAAACTCATGATGTAATGTTAAGTAAAAGAAGGCTATAAAACTAGTTCCTCCATGTGAGGTACTAATTAAAATTTTTTGAAAATAGCTATGACTGGAAGCATAGCAATTTGAACTGGTAACAGTTCTTACCACTTCATGAGAATATTATGAATCAAATGTTTTTTGTTCAGACAAATTGTTTTTATTCCACAGTTTATACAAAATCTCACATTTTACAATTAGAAAAGGAATGTAAAAATAATGCAGTGATGTTACTTGTCCCTTTGCTGTAAGGAGTTCAGTGTCCTGAAAGTTCTAGAGATGGCCCATCAATCCTTTAGTAGATGGATTTTAGATTAGAGATAAACTCCTCCTTATTTAAGTTTGGAAAGAGACTCTGAAAGATTTTCAAGTCTTCTGTATGAGGAGTGACTTCAGTGTTTCTTGCAGAGAAAGTAGAGCCAAAGGTGTCCTTTGTTATTCAGAAAACCTCTCATTAGAGGCATTCCAGAATTCCTAAATTTGTCATTGAACCCAAGGAAATTTGACCAGGGGCTTGTACATCACTGGAATAGATGGCTGGTTCTAGGCTCATCTGATATTTCCTCTTCATATTCCAAACACGGGCTATATTATCTAATCCAGATGTAAAACAATTAGTTAAGCATTGCAGATGATCTCTGAGGAACTTCATCTACCAGTATATTTTTGTGAGGATTCTCACCTTCTCAGAAGTAGCCCAACGTGGTGCTGTAGAAAGAACATGACTTTCCAAGTCAGGTTGTTGACCTGGACTTGAATCTTTTATCTACCACTTAACTAGCTTTGTGTTTTTAGACAACCCCTTCCCCCCCTTTTTTTCAACCATTGCAACTCTGTTGCCTTAGAATAATCTCAGCCTCTAGTAGATTACTGGGAACATTTTTGAAGTTTCTTCTGTAGTGCAGGATTTGTAACAGGTACTTGTAATTGTTAGGCAAATGGTCTGCGGTAGCCGCTGGGATACAAGGATTGGCAAGTGTCTTAATTTTCAATTAATTTTCCATGAATATAAGGGCAAACTTAGTCCAGAGGGTGTCAATATTACTTCCAAATGCCAGGTGGAGAGAGGGGACTGGCAAATCGAATCAGTCCATTGGTGCTAGTTTTGGCTTCTGCTGCATGTCATTGCCATGTAAGACTGGTCCTGCTCAGCCGGATGGGCTCCTGTCTGCTGTTGAGGAAAACTCTTGGTGGTCTGGATTTCTGCCAGCTCTGCAGTGATTTCTGGCTGGGCTACCACATTTAGTGCTTGGCTGCTGTTTTTTAGACAACTCAACACTATGCCAGAGAGACCAACTCCTCAGGGCTTCCTATCTCAGCTACCTGCTGCCTTTATCCCTATAACCTAGGCTTTTTCTGAGAATGTACCACATGCAAAAGAAAAACTAACCTTTTTTTCCCCCTTGATAATTTTTCCTTTTGTGTACTCATTGTCACTGTCTTCCAGCATCTCTTGCTCAGTGGTACCCTGGTTCATCCCAGATTTCCATGGCCTTGGATTTGGGGAATGGAGGCTGCAGACTCCATTCTTTCCTCTTTGAAGATGCTGGGCTTCTTATGTGAGTCGATACCTTCTCTATTTAGAGTTTTCAGGGAGGAAAGGGAGCCTTTCCTCAGGTGAAAATATAAAAGCTGGCCTTATATTTGCATAATCAAGAGCAGCCACAAAGGTGAACTTTCACAGAATATAGATCAGCTCCCAGGAGACTTCTTACTAGGTCTCTTCTTAGACCAAAATGTCACTCCAGAGTAAAAATAAACAAAGCAAAACAAAGCAAATAAAGTTCTTATGTCTCATTAGTCGCCCCGATTGGAGTTTTTTTAATTTGTAAATTCTAAGGCAACACTGACAATGGATGCAGCATTATTTTATGTTCCACTAAGGAAAATACAAGCAAGCAAGCAAACAAACAAACAAAAAACTTTATCAATTAAACTATGAAACATTATGGATTGTTAAGACCCATCCTAATTTCAGAAATATTAAAATATGAAAACTAAGCCAAATCAAACCAAACCAAAATAGAGAAACCAAACCTGAGTCTTAGAGTTGATGAAAAATGATAGATGACTTTCCCATTAGTAGGAATTAAAGAACCTCCTCTCTGCTTGTGGTTAGGAGACTAACCAGGCCAGATGGCATCCTGCAGATTTAGAGAGAGGTTAAAAGGTTTGGGGTAAGGAGCATAGGAGGAAGGAATAATGAGGCAGCTTTACTTGGTCTGCGTTAAATGCAAGCACATTAAATTCATGAGCAAGGCAACCCTGCTTTAAGTCTTTGTTTCAAACTTGGAATATATAAATATATATTTCTCTCTTCTTTCCATCTGGACTTTGTTGAAAACCTCAGGTCAAGCCAAGTTGAAAAAAAAAATACAGTGGAGCTACCTTCTACAGTATGACATCATGTCTCCTCTGTTTCTCATTATAAAGTTGAGTTTCAGATGTTAAAATCATATCCTCCTCACCCTTCTTTGCTTTCTTCTTCCCCTCCCCTTCAACACTCCCATCTTGATGGAGTTCCATTGTTTTCACAGCCGAACCACATTGCCAGACACTCAAAATTGTTAACATGGCAGTGGGAAAATACATCTTATGACTAAGAATTATTTTATAATTTTTAACTCTGAAGTTTTTAGTGTATTGCTTCACAAGTTACAGGTCTACATCTCATTTTTAACTCTCCAGTTTTGCCCTATATACAAAAGGTTATATTTTATAAAATGAAAACCTTTGGGTTTGCTAAACACAATATAATTTCTTAGGATCATATGTGAAGCTTTAACATAATTTATATAATTTATGCAATTTTATTTATAAATTTCATAAAGATGAATAGTGATATAATTAAAATAATTTAGAAAATAATGGAAACATGCCACAATAACAGAACAATGCTTGTTTTTCCACCAGAAAATATAGAAGGGCTATATAAAACTTTTGGCTACAATGTAGAGTAGTTTCTAAATTCTTAATTTAAAAACAACCAAATTATATAATTGAAATTTAATTAAAAAATTTTTTGGTACAGAATTTATAGTGAAACTTCAACCTGAAATATAGTCCAGTTATTTATTAATATTACTTGAGTAATTATAGCTCCTAAAAGAGGTACATTTGTGCAAGGTACTTATTAATGTCAATGAAAATAACAAACAACCATTTCTAAGATAAGTTACATTTTATAGAATTATTTCGGTGTGATATGTGAAGCTGCCATCTCCCACCACTATATAATCTCTGAGGATCTAGTCAGAGAGAAGTTGTAGAAAACTGGAAAATGAGTGAAAGAAAACTAGCAGAAGCCTTGATTTTGGGAGGAATGTAATTGACAGAAAAAGTGCTATAGCTAAGGATAGGAAAAATCAGAAGAGCTGATTTATAAATAGACATAAAACTTTGTACCCTATAAAGAAAATGCACTTTTCCCAATATCTATGGATATTTAAAATTTATGTAGTTTTAGATTAAAGTATAAAAATTATCAATAAATTAAAAAAAATAGAAATAGCTCAAATTCCATTGTTTGATCCACTGAAAAAATACTAGAAGTTGAAAATAAACAAATTAGCTCAGTGGAAATATTTTTAAAACTCTGTGGCTTATACTTGTTCCCTATTTATCTGTTTTTCTGTTTTACATGGTAATGAATTTTTAATTGGGCACCTGACCAGAAAAAGACTACGTTTCCCATAATCCTTTATTTCCAGTTACAGCCATGTGTCTAAATTTTACTTACTGGACTGCAGTAATATGTGCAATTTATACTTTACAAATCATTTTCTTTCTTCTTGTGCTTCTTCTGTGGGAACTGCCAGAGTGATCTGAAATCATGGTATAGAAACTACTTACTGTGGAAACTGGTGGTAGAGCAAGGTTGATAAAAACTGAGCTGGCCTTAGCTCTAGTCTGCCTGCATGGACATTTATCTTATTTCGGCACTGTCAATAGGGGCCTCTCACAGCAGCCAAACCTGATTGATAATTAATGTGTCTCTTTTCTTGAGTTAAATAGGAAAAAGCTTTAAGCTGAGATTATTGAAAATGATGATGAGAACACTGGGTATAAGATCTTATATAGTGAAAGCTAAAAATATATCCAGAATGCATTGTTTCAGTGCATTTCTATTAAATCAGAAAAAATAAAAATAAGCTAACAGTCATAAAAAAGTTGGAAAAAAATTAAAGGAAGCAAGAGAAAAGAATTAAAGGTAAAAGCAGAAATTAAGACATAAAGCAGATAAATTGTCAATAAAGTTCACCATGTACAAAACACAGTGTTATGAATTAAAATAGGATCTAACTCTAAATAGTAGCTATAAAAGTCTACAAGAGAATGTTATGCTTAATGCTAAAGAGTATGAAACTTGGCAGTTTTGTAGGAAAATATATATTGCTCAAATTGAGTCAAGATACAGAAAAATTTAATAGGTCAATAACCTTTGAATTAACTGAAAATGTTGCAGAAAGAATTATTTCCAAGAGAGAAAAAAGACTTGAATCATTTTATGTTTTTTTTTAAACCTTCAGATAACTGGTAATTACCACAATACATGAAATATTCTAGAATATGTAAAAGGAAGGAAACTTTCCCAATTCATTGTACATTGCTAGTTAAACACTGACACTAAAATCTAACAAAATATATAGATAAAATTAAAATTCTACATTTGTGGTCACTGAGGCAAAAATTCCTAAAATCCTAATCACAGGAAAAAACTTTCTACATATACAGTTACAGAGGCCAAAAATATATTCCTAAAATACATATGAAAGACAAAAATAAAACTATATATTTACAATTATGTAGAAAAAAACTAAGTTCTTTACAAATCAAATGTAGAATGTGATCAAAAGAAATATGAGTTCAAGGACTAAGGAATAATTTAATACTAGAAATTGTTAATGTAATATACCATGATATCTTTGAACCAAAGATAGGAAACCATGGACATTTTTATAAATTCTTGAGATTAATTTTTTATACCTAGACATGTAAAATTCTTGCGTCCATTCATGACAAAATTCAGGGTTAACTATGGTTAGAAGGACAATATCTTAATATAATAGTAATATCTCTCTCAAATTAACACCAACATCATACTTAATGGTAAATGCTAAAGACATTTTATCAAGACTCCAGAGAAGACAGGAATACTGTCTTTCGTCACTTTTTTCTTCCAGTTTTTTTCAGATATAATTGACATATAGTACTGTGTAAGTTTTTTTTTTATCACATTTTAAAAAGTTTTTTGGCAGTTTGAATCAAGAACAAAGCAATAGTATTATTAGTGATGGTCTCATAGAAAACAAACAAAAATGACAATAATAAAAAATCTGAAAAAGAAAAAAATGGAAACAAAAAAGTTCAGTTAAAATAATTATACTATTAATTTCCTATATATAAAAAGCAGCCCATTGGTAAGTATGATTGAAATATATAATTAAAATTTCAATGAGATAGTGTTTAAATTAATTAAGAAAAAAGTTAAAACAATGTGAGAGGGTATTGAAATAAAAATGAATAAATGGAGACATATTGTGTTTCTGATAGGATGACTCAATATATTATCCTCAGGTTAATTTTCTATTTATTTATTTATTTGAAAAAATTTTTTTATTATGGTGATATTTGTTAAGGAAATCTAGTAAGTTTCAGGTGTATAATTTAGCAGTATGTATATGTATATACATACATATATAAATATATAAAATAAATACCTCAATATATACACATATATACTTGTGTGTGTGTGTGTGTGTGTGTGTGTGTGTGTGTTGCATTTTGTGTTCACTGCCCATAGTTAGAAATCTTTCTGTCACCACATATTTGACCCCTTTACCCCATCTACCACCCTCCTCTCAATCCCCTACTACCCTCTGGTAACCACTAGTTTATTGTTCATGTCCATGAGTCTCTGCTTGCTTGTTCCTCAGGTTAATTTGCATATTTAATGTGACTTCTAGCAAATTCCAACACAGGTGTTTTGAGCCTATCAATTATTATTTTTTTGGTGTATGGAAGTACATGAAGTCAAGTATGTGCAATACATATGTAACAGTTTTTAACATTGTTTTTATTGAGGTTTAATTAATGCAGTAAAATATGCGAATCTTGATTTTATAGTTTAATAAATTTCTACAAATGTATTTACCCTCTGTGACCACCAAAAATCATGTAGAACATTTTCATATCACCTGAAAGTCCTTTTGCGCTTCCTCTCAGTCGACAGCCCCAACCCATAGGTAATTACATTATGATTTCTATCATCACAGATTAATTTTGCTTGGTATTGAATTGCATAAAAATGGAATCCTACAGTAGGTAGCCTTTTCTATCTCTTTTGACATTCATCTTTGTAGTTATCTATATCAGTCACTTATTCTTTCTTATTGTTCTGTAATAGTCCATTGTGTAGTCGACTGTAGAACAACTTGTTTGTCCATTCTTTTATTGATGGACATTTGGATTATTTTGTCTATCAGTAATAAAACTACTATAAGCATTCTTGATCAAATCTTTTTGTGGCTATATACATTTCTCTTAGGTATACACATATGGGTAGAATTGTTGGATCATAGGGTAGATAAATGTTTAACTTGATTAGAAACTGACAAACTTCCTTCCAAAGTGATTTTTACTATGTTTCACTCCCATCAGCATTGTATGTGAAACTCAGTTGCTCCACATTTTTATTGGCATTGTCAGTCTTCTAACTCTAGCCACCTTGGTGGTATGAAATGGTATCTTACTGTTTTAATTTTTATTTTCCTGATTGTCTTAGTCTGTGGGGCTGCTATAACAAGAATACAATAGACTGTATGACTTAAAAGCATTTATTTCTTATTTTTATATTTTTTTAAATTGTATGAATCCATTTACGTGGAATGTCTAGAAGAGGCAAATCCAAACAGTCAAAAATCAGATTAATGGTTGTAAAAAGGCTGGGGGAAACAGGCAATAGGCAGTGACTACTGATAGGTACAAAATTTTTTGTTGGGATGATGAAAATGTTTTGGAATTAGATAGTGGTGATGGTTGCATGACCTCATGAATGTACAAACCACACGGAATTGTACATTCCTTAAAATGTGACTGTTGTCATATTTTCTCAATGAAGAAAAAGAAAATGAAAAACAGAACCAAATGGAACAGAAAAAAGAAAAACAACAGTCCTCTTGTTTCCTTTACTTTTTCCTTTGCTTTCTCTATTCTTCAGAATCATTCTGAACACCAATGATTCTTTACCCTTGTAACTCTTGTTGATTGGGGTGTAGGTAGGGAATGTCACAGTCCTAGTGTGCCAAGGATCAGTTCAGAGGCTTCTACCTCCCAATGAGAATCTCTCATTTCTACATTTCCGTTGATTGGGGACATTGAGAATCACATTTAAGTACAGTGATGTGGATAATAAATACTTCATGGAGAAATTCCTGTACCAGGCAACTATCAATCATGCTTAAGGGCTTCCTTGGATCCCCTAAGCTGGGTCTATAGCAGTAGTCCTTCAACTGTCCTGTATAAGTGTAAAAATTATTAATTACAGATATTATCTCTTATTTCTTTTATTGTCTACTTTTATAAAACATCTTTTTTTCCCCCTCCATGTTTCAATTTATTTCTATTGACCTGTCTTCAAGTTCATTAACTCTTTCTTCTGTTATATCTAGAGTGATATTAAGTCCAACCAATACATTCTTAATTTTAAATATTTTAGAATCCTTTTTTTATTGCTATTAGTGATTTCATTCCTCTGTTGAAATTCTCTGTCTTCATTCATTAGGTTTACTTTTGCCCTAATTTTAGAAATATTTCTCATAGCAATTTTGTAGTTATTTTCAGCTAGTCTCATGTTTGGGTCATCTGTAGCTCTTCTTCAATTGATTATATTTATTCTTCAAATAAAAGTTACAATTTCTTGTTCTTTCCATGAATTGTAACTTTTTATTGTGTTTAAAGCCATAGAGACTGACGAAAATATGACTTTCCCTTTGAGGGGCATATCTTTTCTTCTTATTAGGCAGCTTGAAGGGGATTGGGAAGGCTTTTTGTTTTAATCTTATCAAGAATTTAACAGATTCAGTTTGGTTTGTAGCTTAGTTAGTTTCAGGTTACATTTGTCTTCAAATTTCTTGAGAGCAAACTCTTATCTGTGTATATAACAGTCTCTTCCTTTCAGTGGACTTTGGGCTCTATATTTGTTTTCCAGCCTTGCTCCCAGATTCCCAGATGTTTCTGTCAGAAACTGAACAGAAGTCTAATAGGGAGAATTGCTGGAAGAAAGGATTAGCTCTGTATTTGGGGTTCATAAGATGCTATTCTAACACATAAATGCACATGGCATATTCATTATGTCAGTTAAAAGTTTAACTGGTTTCTCCTTACCACAGCAGATTCTTTCTGTATAAACTCAGCAAGTGATTCCAGGAGGAAAGCATTCTAGGGTCCCTGCTCACCTTACTAGAGCCTGTTCTTAACTGGAAGGCTTTAGATTCTTTTCATTCATAGCTCTCCAACGTGTGAAAGCATAGGAATTTTAAGTTATTCATATTTTTCTAATAGTTCTAGTGAGAACAATGGCGTATCACAACCTTCTACATCTTAACCTAAAGTACAACTCTGCTATAAAATTATGAAAAACAAAGAATTATGAGGTGACATTTACATCACAGAATTTTAGAACATACTGTAATTTAACAATGCGGTATTGGCACAAGAGTAAACCAATGTAGTTTAGTAAAACAGAATATAAAGTCAAGAAACAGACAAGGTTTTAGCTTGTGATGAAGGAAAAACTGGGGTTTCCCAACACTTTGCAGGGTAATATCAATTCAATATAAGGGAAAAACTACCTATTTGTAAAAAGTTACAATCTTTTCTCACCCATTACTCCAACATTATTGCAGAGTTAATTTGAAAAAAGAAATTTCAAAAGAAAAATTCTAAAAAATGCTGTGGAATAGATTCTAGTTATAGGTTAGTAAAATATTTCTAAGCATAAAATTCATAAAAAATAATAAAGAAGAATAAAAATAAAAAATTTCTAATCTCAAAATTATGATAAACAAATTTAAAAGTCCTACTCTAGAACAGGTGAAATATATTTGTCAAATAAATGACACAGTATTATCATCCTTAAAATGTAAAGAGCTCTTATAAATTAAGAAAAAAGCAAATAAGAAAATGTCTCAACAGATAATTCACAAATAAAAACTTACAAGTGGCTTAGAAATACATAAAAATATTTACATCATTAGCAGTTGAAGCACTCTCATATTAGTTTTTTCAACCCCCAGGAGGAGAAAATAACCTTAATATTCTAATAGGCTTTTAAATGGTAATTTAAAAAGGAATTAAAAAATTTGTCAAGGGGTGAATTGCTTAAAACATATGTAACATGAAATATTTAGAAACCTGTTTTGCTTCTATTCAGTCTACTAATTTTTTGTGTCCATTTGTGTGTGTGTGTGTGTGTGTGTGTGTGTGTGTGTGTGTGTGTGTCTAAATTGATGTCCTCAGAATTCACCAGACCAGAAGTCTGGTTAGGGTCACTGTTATAAATTCCACTGGCACTTGCCCAAGGCTGACAAAGGATGTTGAGCCCTTTCAAGTCTTACTTGGTTATTTCTCTGGTGTCTTGGTGTCTTGCTTTAGCTCATATTCTTCCATGATGTGCACTCTTTTGAATAGCTGACATTTATGGGGCTTCATGGGAATCATCACTGATGGTGGTGTCCACCACGATAACTTTTGATGACATTGCCAAAGTTCATTTCCCAAGTCTTCAGGCCCTCAGGGTGCCTGAGTGACACTGAAATTCCTTAATTCTTCACCACAGCAAAGCTATGCTGTATGTAGGCATAAGGGAGGAGCCTGTATCCTTCCTTCTTGACTCTATGTCACATTTTGTCACTTGTGTAACACTGCTCTTTTTTCTTCCTCAGGGAGAGCTCTTTTACCTCTTTCCTATAATCCTTTTGTCTATTCCAAAGTGCCTGGCCAGCGTCAAGATCAAGTTATACTTTTTTATTCCATCCCTGTTAGAGAGTGGTCTCCCAAGTAAAGTTCATCTGGACTTCCTCTACACACAAATGAATGCAGACAAATAAACACCTAGGCTACGTGGTCCGCCCCTTATCTGTTATGTCCAGATATGAATGAACTCTTTTTGCAACATCTACAATACACAAAAAAGTATTTAGTATTTAGAAATGAATGATGTTCTATTTATCTTTTTTTGATTTTTTCTTCACAAATGGTAGAAACTACTTCAGACTGACTGTATTGCTAACACTTGTTTGACCTCAGCTAACCCATTTTGCTTGTTGGCCCTCATTTTTTTTCTCTACATGGTAAGTCAATATTTTTACCTATATTCCAGAGGCATGATGAAGCAAAGTGATTGACTGCAGTGAAACAAATGGCAGAGCAGCCCAAGACAGGCATAGTGAAAACCTGAAAACGAAACCAATGAATCAGCTCAAGAGGCAGAAACCTCTGTAAGAAAGAGGACTGCCCTTCTGAGCTTTTGTCCCTCTGGGAATATTAGTTTTACCTTTCCTGCTAAAGTGATGGCAACCAGGTTGGGAACTTCGGATAGATTATTTATTCTATGTGACAGCCCCTCCTCCTCCTCCTGTCTCTCCAACCCTTTATCCATGACCTTTTCAGACTCTAATTTTTTTTTTAAAAGAACTTCATCGAAGAGTCAGAATTAGGTGAAGAGGCATTGATTACCTGAGTTACATTTGCTTCTCTTTGTCTCAGAAAAAAGTTTAAACATTTCTCAGATGGTCTTTTTTCACGAGATATATTTGACATATAATATTATGTTAGTTTCAAGTGTACAATATAATGATTTGATAATTGTATATATTGCACAACGATCATAATAAGTCTAGTTAACATCCATCACCACACACAGTTACAAATTTTAATTTCTTTGCACTGAGAATGTTTAAGATTTACTCTCTTTCCAAATGATCTTTACTTATGGAAATTAATGGCAACAACAGCAGCCTTTTAAAAATGTTAAATTTTCTCACTGGTGCTCAGAAAAAAACAAAAGTTCTGTAGTTCCAACTGCTTGTGTGGTAGAAAGAAAAATGAATTCTTGAAAAAGGCCTGTTGATTACGGCTTTCTCATGTTAAAAGAGAGATTGCTCAATGGGAAATGGAAGATCACAAATCTTCTGCTGTTGGAACCAAAAGATAGAGTTATAATATCCTAACAAAAATAAAGCCTCCTCCCTCAGTGAGCTACTCAAACACTGCACTGCTTGAATAATGTGCTAAGTTAAGTAGGGAGGCCTGCGATGCAGTAATTACTCCAAGGAGGCTGTAGGGAAAGGAAAGTACATTCCAGACACCTAATCATTTACAATTGAGTTTAATGAGGTAATAATTTACAGCTTTGGGGGTGGAAGTATGGAAAGTTCCCTGCCAGGAATTGGGCAGACTCTTTAAAATCCTGGAGTTTTAACGAAGGCATTGGAGGGTGGATTCATACGGCCGAACTTGTGTAATTTCATCTGTTCAGTGCTTGGACAGGAAGTGAGTGACAGGACACTTGGGACCTACATCTGGAAACAACATGTTTCAAAGGATTTTATAAATCCTGCAGTAAAAGAAGAAGAAGAAAGAAGGAAAAAAAAACGGAGGTGAAAGGGCATAATTATGGGGAGATGGGGAAGCACAACAGGGAACGGCCACTGCAGGTTCTTTTTAGTTTGAATAAATAACATTTTATAATGTCAAAGTAAGTCGCTGATAATAATTGCCAAAACAGGCTTGTCAAGCCCAATATGAAAACAAGGGACTAAAGTTTTCTTTCTGGATAGGACTTGAGTGAAAGCCACAGAATAGTCCAGGAGCCACTGAGTTTACCTGAATGCCCCTTCTCAGTCTTCCGGGAATATTACCTACTTGATAGTCATTATTTCTTGGTTCATAACATACTAGCTTAATTTTATTTTTTGTTCACTGGTACTTTTTAAATACAGTTAGCACATGAAAGGAGTCTGTCTTGAAGAAATGGAAAAGGCTCAAGGCAGAATTATGGAGTGTGAGGTAAAAAGTAGCTACTAGATTGGTCTTTCATCATGTCCTATTGATGACTGACATATACATAAATCAGAATTTCTTTTGTTTTCACTTGGGCTGAATGTTCTTCATATTTCATTTTATGTCCCTATTTCAACTCTCCTAAGAGTAAACTTTGTGCTCCTGTTTCCAAATCCTCAAAAAACATTCTCCTGTTATAACCAGGTTTCCTCGTGCTTTCCTTCTCTAGATGTTTCTGAGAGTTGGGAAGAAAGTTGAAGGAGCAATGAGGGTAGATCAAATGGAACAGAGAGGAGCCATTGCATTTCTTGACTTTCAAGAGCATGGAACCAGGTTAAAACTCATCCCATCATCAGACTATTACTAAATATTTAAGAAGGAAATATTATGTGGCTTGTGTGCCAGGCAGGCAAGTGGTGCGAGGAAGGGAAATCAGACTCATTCACAGAAAGTTGTGTTATTTATCGCAATCACAGTCATATTCATAATCGTAGTCTCTGATAACAGTGCTTGACCATTACTCTGTTCTAGGTGGTTTAAATGTGTTCTTTTATTATTTTTCTCAGTAACCTAAAAGTATGAAATGGGTCATACTTTTATCCCATTTTGCAGATGAGAAAACAGGCTTCTAAAAGTTAATAGCTCAAGGTCACTAGGACAGGTCAAATGGAAAATTCAAACTCAAATGTGGTCTGATTCAAGAGTCTATAGTCTGAATTCCTATGTTATGTTGCCTTGAATTTCATATGTTAAGATATCAAATTGTAGGGAACTAAAAAAATTTGGCTAGTGGGTAGAGTGGTGGTCCTAATGAAAACCATTCCATTCCACCCAAAGCAAAAAGTTCCATCTTTAAAATATTTCATGTGAGATTTGGACTACTAAATACAGGGGGAAAAAGAGAGTTTTTTCTCATGTAAAATCTTTTTACCATAGACTTTAGAAGCTGGCTAAAAGAAAAGGGGACATTGTTTTTCAAAAGCTTTATTTTCCTGTTTTCTAGAGAATGAGTTGTTTTCCATGTTTAAACCTTGAGCACAATCTTTTGTTGATTAAAAACCCAAACAAGTTTTTTACTGTTTCAAGATCTATGGTCTGTCTACCTTTTGAAAGTCTGGGCAAAATCTGTACACTGGAATAATAATTATTCTTTGGAAAGTTATGTATGCCTATCCACAATAAGAAACATGTGACAAGGTATTTAGTTATGGTTTCTATCCACGTGAACTGGGAAGGACTTTCAAGTTAAATAAATCTTCAGCGTGTGACAAAAACAAGCTTCGATACACTATCGCTAATGCCAGCAGTGAAATCTGAGACCAGAAGTGCTAATGAGGGTGGAAAAATTTTGAAAACTTTAATAGTAAGCCCTTATTTCTCTCTCCTTCTGGTCTGCAGAGTTAACAGCCTGATTATTGGGATTTCCTTTGGTACTGCTAGTTTATTTCCAGTTTTAAGAATGTTATATTGCTAATCTTAGAAAAACCAATCTCTTACTTGAAAAAAGTATACTTAGTGGCCCACAGACTATTTTCTGTCTTTAGAAGATCAGAGAACTACTCAAGTAAGAAATCTCCCATTCCCCGGATTGGTGAATACCAATTTGTGTTGGATTGTTGAAGTAAGATGTTACTTCTATAATGCCAGAGTTGTGAAATATATGTGTGTATTACATCTCAAATACCATGAGTCAAACACAAATTGAAAATAAAAATCAAGTTCACTTACTGGTTCGTTTTTTGTCCTTTGGAGAAGTACACTAATGTCACATTTATTCAGCATGATTGGGAGGCTGAGTTCTATTAAACAAATTTTTTCCCCAGACATTTTACCTCTTCAAATGCTGACTTTAAAAACTTGCAGCTAGATTCTATGGCTCTATTTCAAAAATATATGATTTATCTTCCTGCCTTCTTAAAAAGTACATACTGAATATAATTTAGTGTTATCTTCCCTACCTCAGATTATTGATCCAAATAATTATCATTGTATGCTGCCCTGTATTGGACTGTGTTATAGGAGAATCACTGCTGGGCTATGAAGTGTGAAGGGCTGTTGAGGTGTGGAGGGCTGTACTCAGGCTGAATGAAACCATACTAAGTCATTTAAGTTCTTGTAAAGTCTTCTAGAAATTGTGTATGTATATGTGTAGAGATGTGCTCCTTCTAATATCATCCTCAGAGTTGGTGGTTTATAAGCTTATGTGGCTGGACTACCTAACCCAAAATTTGTGACTCTGAGGGAACCTGCTAAGCTCCTTGTGTATGAGCTGGGGCTTTGTGACATCTGCTTAGGTCATTTATAGGCCATGGTTGTTCCATTTCTCATTCTGGATTGTGTAGCAGATAACTGAGACTGCCAGATTACTTGCCTCTGAGTAAACAGGCAATTTCTCTAACCTTATGCTTATTTTGCCAACTTTTAAGTGATTTCACAAGTTTCCAGCTCAAATCTTCCTTCCGTTGTAGACACTATTTCACTAATGATACTGCCATCTATTCCAGTCATCCCTATCAGAGGTCCAGGTGGTAGCATGAAGCTGGGGTACATAATTTTAAAGTCAGATACATCTGGATTTAACTCTGCTGCCCAAACTGATAATTGCATAATCTTAGGAATGGTAATTTAAAAAAATGTTATCCATCCATTTAACAAATATTTATTGAATACCTGTTATGTGCCAGGCAATGTTCTGGGCCCTTAGGATATAGTTCTTGGAGATCACAGCCTAGTTGGGAGAGATAGGCAACAAACTATCAAGTAAATATATGATAGGTCAAGTGGCGGTGGTGCAAGGAATGTGGAGGGTAGAGATTTTGAGTGATGGAAGTAGGTTAAGGATGTTTATGAAACTGTTTCAGTGGAATGGTTGGGAGGAAAGCCTGACTGAAATGCAGAGAATTGGAAGAGGGAAATTTGGGATATCACATTTAGTCAACCTTTTACAGAACTTTTGCAATAGGGCAGGCAGAGACGTGTTATGGTAGCTGGGAGGAAATGTGAGGTCAAGCAAGGGTTTTAAGATCTCAATTTTGTTTGCCAGTAGAGAGGGAAATTGAAGATGCAGGGGATAGAGGAAACAGTTGTTGAAGTAGTGTTCTTGAGTTGGCAAGAGGGGTGAGTTCTCCCACATAAGTGAAAGGCTTAGCCTCAGCCAGGAGGCCAAGAGTTTATCCATTAGCTACAAGAAGAATGATGGAGACACATACCAGTCTTTCTTTTTCAATTGTTTCTGTTTTCTCAATGGAAAAAAAAAAAAAAAAAAAAAAGCAGATTCATAGTCTGAAAGAGAAAACAATGGGAGGAAGTGCTGGAGATTTGAGGAGAGAGAAAAATGTGCAAACTGGTCATCTTAGAGAATAGGTGAGTGAATGAGATATGGATACATAGTTGAATTGAGTGGATTGAGGTTAGTGATCATCAAAGTAAAGCTAGGTCATTTATTTTCTTTTTATACAACATATTCCCTCTGTTTTTCTACTTCTTTCTTATTTTTAAGGCTATAATACTAAGCTTGCCTCTGGGAAGCACTGGATAGTTTTGCTTTCATCCCCTTCACATGTTTCCTTTATGATTTCTTTCCCTTATTCTTCTACCTTTACGAAAGTCAGTTAGTGGTTTTCTCTTTTGAATTTCCAGAACAGCTTACACACACCTTTATTATAGCACTCTTTAATAAACTGCAATAATTTCTTTACATATCTGCTTCTATCTTTACCCCTACTAAGCATGAATTTCTATTCTCAGCCCCTAGTTATAATACCTTCATATTATAGATTTTTAGGTATATGTTTACTGAATGGCAGAAGGAAGAAAAATAAAAGTTCTGCCTTTTATTTCCATATTTATAGTCCTTATAAATGTCCAATATTTGGTATTCAAAGATTAAAAAGCAAATAATCCTTTATGTATCAGGAGATGGACTAACAGTGATTTTTCTTTGGATTTATTTTGGAGATTTAATTTATTTACTGAATATTTGTTATTTTCTTCTGGTATGTCTTAACAATGAAGAATATTTCTTGGCACTCCTTTACCAAGACAGAGTCAAAAAATATTTATTTTTGAACAACTGTTTCCCTTCCAGATAATGGCAAATTACATAAAACATTTCTAGGTCAACCAAGGCAACTGAGAAATTTTGACTTTGACCACAGCTGAGGCAATTTGCTGTGGAGATGGCTGGAGGCACACAGAGGTTCCTGAAGCCAGTTGGGGGGCTGTAATTGATTTCAGATGTGCTCTGAATAACACTGAAGATAAACGTCCCAGAGGTAGATTATTGGAGAGCTCTTTAGCTGTTTCTAATAAATTTTTCTTAAAAATTCCAAGATATTTTTTTCTACAGATGCATATAATAATTCTAGCATGAAGTAGAAGGGCTGAATAAAAACTACATGTTTGTTAATAATTTTCCATTTCCCCCTAATTATGAAAGGAATTTATGGTCTTGGGAGAAAAATTGAAAATTGCAGATAAACTATACAGAACAAAATAGAATGACTAGATATTTACATGCATATGTTTATCTAGCTGAGATCATATAAAATGAAGTTTTGTATATTAATTTTTATGTGATATCACATCCTGAGCTTTGCTCTCATGATTACAAATTTTTCAAAGAATGAATACAATAGTTTTATAATATTTTATAGCAGTGTTTTCTTTTTCCTCTACAGTTTTCCATGTAGTTTTGGGGATTCATAGAGCTGTCTTGGTGGCCACCACAGGGCTGGGAAGAAGCAGGAATTGGGAGGGAGGCCATCGAGTCTGTCAGGCCCTAGACTTCCATTGCACTTTTCAAACATGTTTTACTAACTTACAACTTATGTTTTAGGCTTCTGCACAAAATTCTCCTTGAAGAAGTGTTCCCCAAAATATCAAAATTTGAAATCAGTTACTGGTGAGTCATAATTTAGTTAACCATTTTATATTTGTTGAATATTGAGTTTTCTATAGTTTAATATCATGGATAAATTTATGCATATGTTATATATATGTAATTGCATAATAAAATATATTAAATAAAATTATATAAAATATAAATTAACATATATTTTACTTTTATGAAGTATATAAGGAAATAATTATTTCTCTAGGCTATATAAATAGATGTAGAACCAGATGCAGGGTCAAGTATAGATACCGTTATATCATGCTATATAAATATAGCCTGGAGAATGGTGGTGCACCATCAGCTCCTCACAGCAGTGTATGGAAGGACCTGTCTCACAGCATAACCAATGACCTTTCCTTGGTGTTATTTTTCATCTGTTGGTTAAAAAGTTAACACATCACTATTATTTTAATAGGTAATTATTTTATTACAGTGAGGCTATACTTCTATTCAGTGAATTTTCTTTGTTTATATTTCTATTGGAAAATTAGTGTTTTATCAATGGAGTTTAAGATTTATAAATATGCATTGTACATTAAGGGTATTGACCTTTTTCTTATTTGTGGCTCTTTTTCCAGTTTGTCACTTAAGTATCACAATATTTTCTATATCATGTATCATGTTTTACGGAATCTAATTTATCAGTTATTTGTTTTATGACTCTTTCCATAGCTTTTACAGTTGGAACATCTCTTTCAACTTAGACATTCACCAATCATTTCTGCTAGTCCAATATTTTATTTAAAAAAATTAACACTAATTCACAAGAGTTTATTTTGAGATTAAGACATCTTTTCTCTAAAACTTATAATAGCTAATTTTTATGTTATTTTGAATAATCCATGACAGCCTTATTGGATTATTAATGTTTGAGAATGCTACTGATTTTGTATACTCACCTTTAATACTTGTATGTGTGTATATATACATATATATATTTTATATATAATTAGTCTGCAAAACCAACTGGGGTGTGCATGCATGCATATATGTATCATGATAATGGCAAACTTTATTCTGGGAGGTTGTCTACAGAACCAGACATGAGCAATGGAATGAAAGGATCTTAATCTTGTAAATACATGAAACTCCTCCAGTCCAGAGTTAGAGTCTATTTACCTTCTTTTGAGTCTGGGCTGGAGTGACTTGCTTTGGCTAATAGAATGCAGCTACAGGTGTGCTGTGCTAGTTGTGGGCCTTAAAAGACTTGGCAACTTCTATTTTGGTTCTTTTCACATCAGTCACCATTTAAAGAAATTTGTGCTAGATTACTGACAAAGAGGAGAGAGAGAAAAAGAGAGAAAGAGAAGAGGCCGGTAGGGAGAGGGAGAGGTATGTTGTCCAGCTAGTCCAAGTCCAATCCTGCCACCAGACACATGATCAAAGCCATCTTGGAACTATCAGCCCCAGATGAGCTGCTATAGTAAACAGTGTGCACTAAAAATAAGCTGTCTGTTCTGAGCCCTATCAAAATTTCAGAATCGTGAAATTGTACCAGATTCTAGTATTATATTTGGGTCTGTTTCTGTTCCTTATTTAATGTGATTAATATCATCTGGTTTCTTTTCTATCCATATCTCACGTTGTTCTTAATATTGTTTCTTTATATATTTTAATTTGATAGTTTAATTCCCCCTTCTTATTCTTGTTTTTTAAAATATTGTATCTATTCCTGTCTGTTTTTCTTTCAGGTGAATGTCAGAATTTCCTAAACAACTTGGAGTTTTCATTATTGCACTAAATTTGTGAATTATGTTGGGGAAAGTATTTGTATGATTATCTTTAAAATCTAAATCATGACTTTTCATATCTTCAGATATTTATACATTCCATAGTGATTTTTATAGTCTTTAGATATTTTATTTAATCCTTCATTCACTTATTCATCCATTCATTACGAATTCAGAGGGCACATTTCTTATTAAGCTCAAAGTTGCAGCCCACTTCTAGCAAGTATACAGGACTATAGAATGTGCTTGTATATTAATTCTGTCACTTGATATTATTTTATTCTCTACATCACACTCTTTTTCTATTTATTTTTATTTTATTGTGTTTCTGATGTATTAGGGCCACCTGGAGAAATACTGTTGTACATTACTGGCGAAACTTTTATACCCTTCGCTTGCTTGGTCATTGGATGCAGATTGCCCTGAGACAGATATGACCATGGGCAAAGCAGTTCTAGGCAGATGAGGTTGACACTGACGTTGCTGTCAGCTGGAGGTTCATTGCTGACTGTATTCCTCTTAGCTGAGCAGCAAGTTAAACCTTGAAGAAGGATGTGGGTTGTGTATTGCTGTGTTCACCACATCCTGGTTCTGAGAAACTTGGGGAAGTTACGTTCTTAGACCTGCCAAATGGGGGTGGACAAGGTGGTTCTCTGTAATATCTGTTGCTTTGCAGCTGCTCTGAATTCTCTGTTTTTCTCAGCCACAGCTTTTCCTCTTTTCCCTGATGGGTGTTTATTTAACTTGCTTTAAAGTCACTGGAGAAGCTTGACTTACAGCTTTGATGTAAAGAGTGACTGCAAGCCCCTCAGCATGTAGCTGTTCACACATAAGCTACAGCCAGGCAGAGCCCTGACAGAGCCACAGGCCTCATTTCTGGCCTTGGAAGGAGGTCCTAATTAAATTGCATTCATGACTTTATGTTTAATTGAAACCTCTTGGTGTGCCACTACCATTGTTTCATCTTCCTATATCATTTTTTATGACTTGCAGGTTTGCATGCAGTTTTAACTTCTAGGCTTTCTGTAAGTAAATAGACCTAAAATTTCATTAATGCATAGTTGGCTGCCACTTCCACTTCTCTGCATCCAAAAAAAGCAATGTCTCTGATATTTTCAACAAACACTTTTGTCTTTGAAGCAATTAATCAGATTTAATTAATGCTATCATTTGACAAAAGTCCATAGCAAAAATAATTATTTTTCTCCTTTTACATTACCTGTTTCTTCATCTCATTTAAGTTCTTAGGACCGATACCTAATGAAAGGAAGACAAATTTAGAAATGGATATGAGAGTAGTGTACCCTCAAATAGGTTTTTATTAGAAGAAATTATGTAATTAAACAAAGTTATATATACTGAATTTCCAAAGAACATCTCTTTACAATTAGATACTGTCAGCAAATAACAAAATAGTAATAATCTGTGATCAAGATGTTTTAAACACTCCTAGATAATGGCAACTGTTTATTTTAACAATGCCTACTTAGGTTTAGTGCTACCAAATTTGCTTTAAAAACTCAGTGTGTCATGTGCCCTTTCCCAGTATTCCATTAGAGTATTGCTGGTATATAAAAATAAATCAGTAAAGATCCTACAAATTATGGATAATAGGAGACCATATTTCAGAGAACAGAAGAAAATCCTGCTAGCCGCAACAACTCAGAAATTGGGTTGAAACTAAAAGATTATGACCTACCTATACATGCTCCCCAGCTAACACCATAGAGCATGGCAGGCAGGAAAATAAGGCAGAAGAGATTGTGACTCACCTCCACTCTCTGACCTTAGCTCTGAGAGACAGAAGAGTCACTGGCTATAAAAAGGTCAACCTCCCTCCTGACCTCATATGTATGAATTTTTAAATAAGTATGCCAAATATACTATCCCCCCTCAAATTCTTAGCCGCCATCAGATATCTTCATTTTTTCATTCATGGCAGCAACCTGACAGTTGCATGGATGAAAAGAGAGGAGTACAGGGATGTATTATTTTCCAAGATGTATATTTGTTTCAGCTAAGAGAGTATATGTCTCGGAAGAAATAAAAAGAATGTGGAGGATGCAAAGAAGGCCTTCTGGGTAATATACCTGAAAAAGATAATACCTCAGGCTGTATGCAATTTTCTTTTATAGTCAGAGACCTGGAGCCACACTAGAAGGCTCTGCACATCAGTATGTTTTAGATGGAGATCAGGCCAGGATGCAAATGAATGGAAGAAGACTGAAGATAATCTACCTGTTCTGGCTGTAGGCCAAAGTAAGGTCTGAAGAGATGTCTCCTTGTTTAAGCATGAAAGAGAAAATGAAATAATACAAGACCTATGAAATAGTCTCAAGTTTGCACTTTTCATGCCATTATAACATAAGCATTTTTTAACATTATTAGAGACTTTAAAAATCATTTAATGGTTTTGTATTACCCTGGACAGATGGGCTAACATTTTCTTAGTTATTCTCTTGTTCTCAGATATTTGTATTATTTTTCACTAATATAAATTAAGATGTAACAACCCAATCTGTGATGAGGATTCTACTATAATAAAAATTTTTTGTTAGAAGAGAATTCTAGAACTGGGATTATTGGTGATTACTAGTTTTTAAATGGCTACACACTATCTAATTACTTTCTAAAATACTACAGCACTTTTTGCCACCACCACCACCAGTGTATGAGAATGCTTATTTTAGTGCCAGTGATGGGCTTCTTGCATTTATTCTCTTTTAATAACATAATCGTTAAAAAAAAATTATATATCATTGTAACCACTTTCTCAATTAACAGGAAGTTTGAACATTTGCAGTTATTGGAAGCAATGATTATTATATTTTCTCTTTCTGTGAAATTTCTGGTCATCTATTTCCATTTATTCTGCCAGTAAGATGTTCCTAGGGAAGATTTTAATGGTCCAATTTTCTATCCAGATAAAGAAGGAAAACAGTTTTGTGGCAGTTTAATGATAGGTTTTATCTCTAAATTAAACCATAAAAGCCATGGCAATCTTCAGTATTTTTGAAGGCCTATTTTTATAATTTAAATATCTACGGTTGGATATCAATAACCATAGTAATATTATTGACAGGTACTATTTATTATTATTTTTCTTTGTGTGTTTTAAGTATTAAATTAAAAAATTATTTGAAGGAATAACTATATTTTGTTTTGTTAATAGACAGGAAGAGCAATACTTAAGTGGACAGAGCTAGAATTCAAATACAACATATCTGACTCCAAAACCCAGCTTTCATTCTTCTGGTACAGTGCTTTACCACATTCACACATGCAAGTCCTTTTCAGCTCTGTTTAGCTGTCAACATTATATAAATTTTAACTGGTGTTCTTTTAAAAACAATACTTCTTTTTTAAGAATGGAAACAATATTAAAATTAATTACTTTTCTAGAAAAGCATAGTATTTTTGCTGGGTCAGTAGTAAAAATAATTATAATGACAGCAATAGGGAGTATTTGCAAGGTATTTCATATTTTATAAACTATTTCACATCCCTATATTTGCAATGTATTGTGAAAAAAAATGGAGTTTACAAAATAGCATATATTTCTGATCCTACTTTTGTTATAAAATATTTATGTCCACAAATATATGCAAATATATGGGTAGTCAAAAGGTAAGTGTATATTCCAAAATATATACTGGTGAGGTTATGGGTAATTTAAGATTTTTTGAAGGGTCTCTTTATTTAAAAATATAATATTTATGTATTCTTTTTATAATCATTGCACTTAACTCCTTTTTATATTTTTAAATCAACTTAAAGAGAATTAAAGGCAAATGCTAGACTTAAACATTTTTTAAAAGATTAATATATTTAATATATAAAGAAATTATATTATTTTATCAGAAACACGGGAAACCTATAGTGGAATAGTCAAAAATTATGATATTTCATCCTCATGATGATCTAAAGTAGACAGGACAGATTTTTTTTTTAACAGATGAAGAAACTCCAATATATAGAAGTTTGAGGGATTTTTCCCAAAATCAAACAATTAATTATTTATGAAGCTAGAACTATAATTAAAATTTTCTGAACATGAATAGGCAGCTGTAGACTCCTAAATCAATTGATATTTCATTTTTGAGGACTAACATAGCCAAATAAAGCAGCTGTAGTCCCTTGTAACCAGAAAAATAAGGATAAAATACCCTGGAGAAAATGAAGTCAGAACTTGGAAAATCAAGTAGAGATGGGAACCCCCTGGGTTGCTATCTGCTGATGGGAGTGCTCTTTCAGGACAACCTAGAAAACCAGGGGTGTGGTGCCTATGGAAAGAACAATTCCAGCTACCTCCAGCCTCCCACGCCAGAGGGCCAGCCCTTGCTGGTTGTGCTCCAAATTACCCTGAGAGGCACCAGCCGCAACTGTGCTAGTGTGTCAGCTTCAGAGCCAGGCGTTCTCCTGACTCACATAAACATGGCCCGAATGTGCAGCTCCAGGGCCAAGTCTCCATTCCCGACTCACAAATTTCTGTTGAAATTGTTAGTTACTTCAAATCCAGTTGCTTAAAATGGCTTACTCTGCTTTGCAGACTTTCCTTACTCTCTGTTTACATAGCAGATCTCTTAAGAAGTCATCATCCCCAGACGACAGCTCGCCTGCTCTAGAGAGAGTGGCACTTGGGTGAGTCAGGTTAGCAGCTCCTTGGGCTTCTTTAGGGTCTGATATATTGTGTTAGGCAAACAGCTGGACCTAGTTCTCATCTTTGATATCAGAGAAGAGCTTCCCAAACACAAAATAGATTCAAATATTCCAAGTGATCTAGGCTGAGAGACACTCATGTGGGATCTAGGAGATAATGGGTATAAGGAAATTATGCTTCTTTCTGAAAGTTCAGTTTCTGGGCTGAGAAAGGAACAAATTACAACCTAGGAAATTTTGGTGGAGATTTTAAGATACTTACAGTTAGAGTTGGTCACAGGAGAGAGGGAAGTTGAAAACAGAGTGGTTTTCAAGTAAAAAATATAGGATCTAGGGTCTTATTAAGGGTGACAAAAATATAAGTATTCTGTAGTGTTTGTTTTTTGTCTGTTCAGCATTTATATCAGTTTCTTTTGGTAACAGCATCTGGATTTCCATTTGGAAATGCTATTTCTCCCAATAAATACAGTCTAATGTTCAAGGAAGGCCTTTGGAAATTCTCTGCCTGGAATTTGAATTGAGTAGAATGATGAAAGGCTGTTAATTATTGGAGTTGACTCATTACAGCATCAGTCCCTGGGGCAACACTATATATTTCCTGCTACCTAAACTTTCTGAGAAGTCTAGTTTCTGTATATTCCATGCCTGGATTCCAAGTCTTCCTTCAACCCTGTGAGCTTCCTTATATCCTTCCAATAAATTCCCTATTTGCTCCAAGTAGTCAGTATGTGGTGATCACAACCAAAGGATCTTACATAATACACTAATGCTCCAGATTAGGCAAAGTAATTAAAGATGAGCTTGTGATGTTCACAGTACCGGCAGTATATGGAAATAATTGAGGCAATTCTATTTTTTCGAGGAGAATGAAGCTATAACTAACTCCAAAACATTAAAATGATCATGAGTGGAGGTCACTGGAAGCAGATACAGAAAAGTAATATATTTATTCCATAATTTATTTAGAACTGGGCCTGAGAATGTGAGTTGATTTTTTTCCCTTCTGTATTTCGTTATGTAAAAGTTTTCAAGAATGCAGTAAAGTTGAAAAAATTTTACAATGATTGCTCCTATCTATATTTTATTACTAACATTTCACCATACTTGCTTTGCACCTTATCTGGCTATAATTCTAAAATCTATCAATCCATCTTATTTGTAACAATGCATTTCAAAGTAAATTGCAGACCTCTATTGACTGACATCAGTATACTGTATCATGTATATATCATACACATGTATATCATGTATATCATTAACGAGAGTTGACTATTAATTTATAGTTTTTGATGTAAAACTTACATGCAATGGAATGCAATAGTCTTGAGTGTTAATTTTCTGAGTTTTAACAGATGCATACACTTGTAGGATCCAAATCCCTATTAAAATATAAAATATTACTTTCACCTCAGAAAGTTCCCCTCTGTTTTTTCCTAGGCAGTCCATGCCCCTACTACCTCCTCTCTCCCCCACAGTCAACCACTCTGATTTTTTAAATCATGGAGTTGATTTCCTATAATTGGGAAACAGGTGAGCCAATGATACAGCAGCATGGCTTGTAGGGATACTAAAACACTAGTGAAATGTAACTGTAGGGAGAAAATTGTATTTATCACAACTACTCTTGGGTAGGTGGTTGAAGAGTGTTTTGCCCAAATATGCATTTGGGGTGGGAGAAATTGGCTTTTAGGAAGCATGCTCTAGTCACAGCCATTGGGTCTGTGGTTTCAGCAAATGCAAGAGAGGCTGAGGACTGCAATCCGTCCTCGGACCCAGCACCCGTCTGTCTCTCTTTTAAGTAAAGGTTGCACACATACCTAAATAATATGTTTGAAGATACACAAATGATGAGCTACCTACACTGTCACGTCATCTGTATGAGTCCTCAGCCATCTCTGTGCCTGAAATGAAAGGAAAACATGTGCTGAATAAACGTTGGGCAATTCTATTTATGTCATTTTGATTACTAACAGGAAACACATACTAGGTCTTACTCATTTACTAAGGAACTCTTGACTGAGAAGTTTGGAGAGAGAGAGGATGAGAGGATGGAATTTTAAATTCACAGTTGGTAGGCTCTGGACAATGGAAGGGGTGGACTGGAGTCTGGTGAACCCAGAACATCCTCCCTCCTCAGAGAAGGCTCCATGATGGTCTGTGGTTGTCACGAATGGTGAAACTCCAGATTCTGATGTTTTCTGTCTACTTTTCTGCTATTGTTTTCTGCCATTACCAGAAGAGTGGTCTGGATATTTAGCATAATTCAGTTTTGAGCTTGCCCCCACAGGGACAGGCAGGTTCTTTAGTTTTTTCAAAGAGTTATCTTTACCTGAAAATCACAGTTACTGCGACTTATGATATTTTCAGTAACACTGTTATATTTTATAATATATTTTATATTGTTTTTACCTTTATTGTTCAATTATAAAAAGTTTCTCAGGTTGCGTCTTTTAAAATGAAATTAAAATTTAATTAAAAAATTATTTTTAAGGATTCCAACACATGTCGCTGAGTTATCTTATGATGAGATGTTTATTTTCCCTCTCCTAGACAGTTTAGGTTGTCTTCATATATTACCGGTATAAATAACACTTTTTTGCATGTATTATTTCTCTGCTTTAGCATTTATGTAGAAGTATGAAAGGAAGCTACCACTAAGGGCTATTCCTGTTTGCTGAGGAAGATGTATGCCCTGTGCTCAACAAACATAAGAACAGATAGTGAAGAATGAAGAAAGAAATAAAATAGATAGTAAAGATAGCAGTGAATGTCCACTGTGCCATGTTTGCTCTTCTCTGTTCAATCAGGAACTATAAGCCATGGGATCCTATTTTGCAGCAAATAACTGCCATCCCTTGGAACTTAATATATTAAATATTTAAAAACTTTAATTACTTAAAGTATTATTTGCTATTTTTAACTCATGCTGCTGCCTGTTTTACTTACCTCTCTAGTTTTACATGTGATTCCAAAATTTTTATGTAAATGGTATAAATAATATATATTTCACCTTATCTTTATCCCTATTACCTTATATGCAGATGCCACATTTATTGTACCTTCATCTATATTGTGTTTTTAAAAACAAAGTTATTAATATCACTTATTTTGAAATAGCACTTTAGAACAGCAATCATAGTACTATGAAGCAGGAAGACACAAAAGCATCTGGAAAAGTAGTTTCTGTCTCGTTGACTGCCTATTAAAAGAATTTATTAGTTTGTAACCCAGAGGTTACTGACCTCTACAGTTGTCAGAAGGAGCACTTCCCTTTAATTCTCAATGAAAGGATCTGAGCCCTCATTATGTTTGACCACAGGAAAGTTAGGCTTTTCCCATTTTCTCCTCCCCAAGGTCTCTGGGACTCCCTATAGAATACTCGAGTATTTCCAAGATCATTCCTAGATTGCGAGGTTGGGCTAGTGACCTCCTTCTGGCCTGCATCTCTGATCTCTGGGTAATGACTTATTATATCTTAACTGGCTTCCTCAGCTACTTCAGCTCTCCCTGGACAGCTTCAACCCAAATATGAGCATAGGCCCATTGATCAACACCCAGGCTGTAACAATTCCCTAAGCTCTACTAACAATACCAGAAAACAAAAGGAGATTCAACAAAGAAAAGAAAATACTGGATATCTGATGTGAGAATTTCTAAAATTTGTAAACTCAAACCTATTCCCCATTCCCAGGACCTCCAGGCAGCTACCCTGTTACCATCACCCGTTACCAAGTTTCAGAAACAGGTTTGTATCCTCCCAATGGGGTGCCTGTGACCTTGTGCCCTGCAGGAGAGGCTAGGCCTCTAAATTCCTCTACAACCCAGCAAAGGAAAAAATCCTCCCCTTCCCCACTCCACCACTTAGTTTTGCCTGACATCCCAACTACAAAATAAACAAAAATCTGTAGGTGAACTCTTTTATCTGTAATGAAGACTTCATAAATTTTAAAGAGCAGACACTAAAAGACATAGGGATGGATTTTTAAAAATATATTGAGCAAAACACTCATCCAGAAGGAAATTTAAAAAATACTCTATGAAGTATTGATTCAAAGTTGAAATTCACTACTAAAAGTGAATATGAGAGTAATGTATCATAAAATATAGAGGTGTTATTCAAAGTATCATAAGTCACAGTCACTGTAATTTGAAGAAAACGCTAAGGAATAAATCTAAAAATTACTAGAATTAATAAGATAGTTATGTAAAAGGCCTGTATTAAAGAAAAATATGTCCAGAATTAAATGTTTTTAACTATTTACCATTATAGGTAATTAAAAGGTATAATATTAGAAATTAAAGGTTTACAAAAAAGAAAGTATTTAATAATAAGAAGTGTGGTAATCTAATGAATAAAATTATCAAATTTACTGTTATTAATCTTACTATTTATGCATTTCTTTTTCATTCCACAATTATCTTTACAGGTCTGTATTCCAGGCACATTTAGCACTGGGAGTCATACATCAGTGTACACAATGGATGTAGTCTCTGCCTTCATGGAGATTACCACCTATTATGGGGTACGTACATTTAAAAAATTTGCATACTTAAATAATAACATGACTAATTAAAACAGAATTGCAGGATATGTGGTAGGGGCTACTTACACATGTGAAAACCAGGAAGTGGGAGACAGTGGCCCATTCGAGGAATTCAAAGAAGGCCATGGTGACTGTGTGCAGAGAAGGAACAGGAAAGTGAACTAGGTAGGGTTGCAGAGGGGGGCAGGCCTTGACCACGTGGGGCCTCACTGACCATATTAAAGATTCTGACTGTTATTCTAAGAGCAATAGGAAGCGTTGAAAGGTTTATGAGAGTTTAAAAAAATATAATGACAGGAAAAAACCTGTATATTCAGAATGAGGAAGGCTTTAGAAATTAAAACCAGAGATATGAAATATGTTTTATTCAGAATTTTTAGCAACATAGAAGAATGAAGATAAGTAAAGTAAAATTTAATAGTAATTGTGATATTGACTATGTTAATATCTATACACTAATAGAAAAAGCTAGCAATGATAATCCATGATTGAGGGTTTCAGTGAATCTTATTTCTTTGATAATTTTCTGGATTTCCATGTTTTCTATAACAAAATATTGTATTAAATTTACAAATCTAGGAAAATATTGTAATAGTTTAATTTTTGATCCCTTCTGAATTAGTAGCTTATCAAATAATTTGTGGACCCAATAAAAGTAAACTTGAGAGTAAGACTTTATTCATTTACGTCTTCTTTAACTTTATTTAAGTATGGATGATCTTAACACATGTGTGCATGTGATTTCCACATCTGGGAACTTGGTAACTTGTACCTTAAGTGTAAGCATGTGTGTGCAGAAAGAGTTAACATTAAAGGTCTGAGTCTGCTATCACTTGGAAATTCCTGGTTGCAATGTGGCATTTTGGTATCTGGGACCTTGGATTTTTAGAAGGTTCCTACCATTCCCAGAACTCATAATAGTGGTTCCCTGTACCTAGGGAGTTTGTACAAATGTTTTTTTGTTGTTTTTTGTTTGTTTGTTTGATGGATTGATTTTTTTTTTTTCTGAATACCTGCTTTCCTTCTGGTCTGGAATTTTGGAACATACTAGGCAGAGAGGGTGCATATGTGACCAACCCTAATAAAAACCCTGGGCACTGAGTCACTAATGAGCTTCCCAAGAAGACATCTCACACACGTTATCACAACTTGTTCCTGGGGAATTAAGTGTGTTCCATGTGACTCCACTGGGGAAAAACTCTTGGAAGCTTGTGCATGGTTTCTTTCAACCTTCAGTTTGATATTTTTGCTGTAATAAACCATAGCCATGAGTATGGCTTAATGCTGAGTCCTGTGAATCCTCCAAGCAAATCATCAGGTTTGGGGGTGGACTTGGGGTTGGTGAGCCACCTAAACCTTCATGTTGCTGAAACTCTTATTTGAGAATTGTGTTTTTAAATACTGTTAAAAAGTATTTAAATATAAGAGTATAAGTGAAGAAATGATTCTATCATTTTAGTAAAATGTGACAATATATTTATATTTGCATACGACAACATAGAAATAGTTAAACTTGTCCTCATTCACAGTGAGCATATTACTCACTTTGGGCTTGACGATTCAGTGACAGAACAGTTGCATTTGAAAACAAAAATTTCTAGGTAACTCCCAGTTGTTCAGGTCATATAAAATCTAGTAGATTCTACCTTATAATTTACCATATTTTCCTATTTTGCTCAAAGTTATTTGAATTCAACACAGTATAGAGTTTAAGCGTCAAAATTTATGCATCATGTTTGTTTTCAAAACATTCACTATGGAAACTCTAGAAATATAAAAAGCAGGCAAGGTATGAAAACATTCATTACTTCACCTGAAGTGACAAACATTGCTAACATTTTTGCATACATATTAGCAGTCTATCCTTGCCTGTCTTCCAACTCCTTGTATTTTATGAGCATATATATAGTACTTTTTTTACAAAATTGGAATATGTATATATGTGCGTATCTATGTGTAGTCCCACTTTGTTTCACTTAACATTAAATTACAAATATTTTCATGTCATAAAATTTCCTTTTAGAGCAAAACCTCATGTGCGCATAGGGTTCTATTTTATAGATGTTCTACCTAATCAACTAATCTCATCTAATGATACATTAGGCAGTTCCTCAAATTTTAGTATTTAAAAATACTAAATACTAATACTGCTATTACATCTTTTATCCAGATTTTTGAAGGATGATATTTTAAAAGAACTATGGAAATACATAAAAGATAAAAAGTATAAAAATATGAAGTATATAAAAATATAAAAGATTAAATTCCAAAGATAATATAATTGAATATTTACATAGTCTTGGAGGAAGACATTTTTTAAAAGAGTATAGTTTCAAATAATGGCAGAAACTATAATAAAAAGATTCTTATCTTTGTCTACATGAGAAATAGAAACATATTTACTATATAAGAAAAACATCATAAATAGTTTAAAAGACAACAAACTGAGAACAAACAGAAGCAAAGAAACTGAGAAAACTATTTGCAACCCATGTAACAGTTTAAAAATATCAGCCGTAACATAAGTTTATTAGAAAAAAATAAACATAACAACTGATAAATGGAAATTAGGGAATTTGCAATGACCAAGAAAAATATGAAAAAGTTTTCAACTTCATTATTAAAGATATTAATGCAAATTAAAATAACATGAATATAACTAGGCTTATTGTTATTTCACATGTCATTTCATAATATATACAAATATTAAATTATTGTGTTGCCCACCTGAAATATGTTATATGTCAATTATATCTCAACTAAAAAATAACACAAATATATTGATTCTATCTTGTTAGATTAAGTACAGTGAAGAATTAGACCTATTGTGAACAGTGGTACAAGGAAAAACTCTTACCACTAGTGGGAGTATAGACTAGCATAATTTTTGGCATACTCTAGGCCCCCAGATTTTTGTTAATAAAAATGCATGAAAGTAAGCTTCTAGGACTGATTGCTAAAAAAATGTTTTGTGAGTAAATAGACAACATTGTTCATAGGAAGGTAACTTGCGTTTTGTGTCCTATCAACCCCATTTTCTTCTCTGACAGGGAGCCAGGCTGGTAGGTAAAGTAAATTAAATAGATGTTGCATCTTCATCAAGGTGTATGACAATATGCTTATAACCAATAGGGAGAATTACAGTCTTAGGTAAATCAAAAAAAAAAGAGTTCTGTGGATGTTAGTTGTTATTGGGCCTCATTCTAGATGTGTTAGATCAGAATCTCTAAAGGTGAGTCCAGGGAATTTTCAAGCTACCCAGGTGCCTTTTAAATGCACAAAGATCTGAACACCTTCGGGCTAGATGCCAGAAACATGATATGAGCTAATTAATGCATAAGGAGATGTTCATATTATTTGTAGTCTTTGTCCCTTAAGATATTCTGATAATTCTCATCAGTGACTTGGACCGTGATCTAAGGATTGTTTCTTACACATTTTCAGATATCACAGAGCTTGCCAAGTTAATGAATACCTTGAATGATTGTATCACATAAGGATGTGACTTGATTGAGATGAAATTTAATGGAAATAAAGGTAAGGTTATATACTTTATATTAAAAGGGAAAAAGACACGAGATGTTAGATACAGTTTGGCTTAGCAAGCACTGATTATGAATAGGTCATAAGGGCTTTAGTCATTAGTTTTGACTCAATATGAGTCAACATTGTGAATTACTGCCTCAAGGGCTAATATGATTTTAGGATGCTTTAATGTAAACAAAGTAACCAGAATAACCACATCCTATGATTTCAGGTTAGGTGCCAAACTCTAGGGAGGCTATTCATACATTTATCTATATTCAGAGAAAATCAATGGGTTGAAAAAAATGACTGAAATCATGCATCTGAGGATATAGTGAAATAAGAGGGATTTTTAGCCTGATATCGAATAAACTAGTATTAGACAAGGGAGTGCATAAAGTATTTAGTTTTTAATTTGTTTTTTTTTTGTTTGAGTTATTGTTTTGCCATTATAAAAGTAATTTATATTATTTAAAAAATTAAAAATAAAAATTGCCTCACTGCACATGTTTTAAACATTGTAGCATTTCAACCCACATATTTAATTTTATATCCATCTTAAGTTTTATAATATTTTCCAGAATTCTTAAATGATTTATTCATGTTTATTTTCCCAAGTGAAATTTATAATCATTCTGTCAAGTGAAAAAAAGTCTTTTTAGTATTTTGATTGTATCTACACTGGGATTTATGGATTAATTCAGAGAAGGTTGATTATCTTCACAGTATGAATTTTCCTATCCCAAATAAGACAGCCTTTATGTCTTTCTACAGTTACTTAAGTTTTAAAATTGAGCTACAGTATAAATATCATCAAATTTATCTCCATTGAAGCATATAAGTCAGTGGATTTTAATATATTCAGAAAGTTTTATAATTATCACCACTATCTAATCCCAGAACATTTTCATCTCCCTAAGAAGAAACTCCCTACCCCTTAGCAGTCACTCCCCAATGCCCCTCCTCCAAGCCCCTGACAAACACTAATCTAATTCTCTGCCTCTATGGATTTATCTATTCTGGACATTTTCTACAAATTGAAGCATATAATATCTGGCCTTTTGTATCTGGCTTCTTTACCTAGCATAATGTTTTTGAGGTTCATCTCTGTGAAGCATCTATCAGTTCTTCATTCCTCTTTAAGGCCGAACATTCCGTTTATAGATATACCACATTTTGTTAATCTATTAGTCACTTGATGGACTTTGATTTCTACTTTATGACTATTACAAATACTTCGGCAATGAACATTGTGTACAGGATTTTGTGTGCACATTTATTTTTAGTTTCCTTTGTATATAGCTAGAAATAGAATTGCTGAGTCATATGGTTACTCTGTGTTTAACTTTTTCAGGGATTGCCAAACTGTTTTCTAAAGTGACTATACCATTTTACAATCCTAAGGGTTATATACAAGGGTTCAGATTTTTTTCACATCTTTTTATTGTCTGATTATATATATATATATATATATATATATATATATATATATATATATATATATATATATATATATATATTATAGCCATTCTATTGCATGTGAAGTGGTATCTCATTGTGGTTTTTGTTTGTATTTCCTGATGGCTAATGATGTTCAGGAGATTTTCACATACTTATGGGCACATATATGTATTTCCTTTGAGAAATGTCTGTTTAAATCCTTTGCCCATTTTTCAGTTGGGTTATTTGCTGGGTTGTAAAAGTATCCTGGGTACAAGTTTCTTATCAGATACATGATTTGTAATGTTTTCTCCCATTCTGTGAGTTGTCATTTCACTTTCTTGCTAGTGTCTTGAAACCAATAAGTTTTTAATTTTTATGAAGTCCAGTTTATTCATTTTTTTTATTTTGGTGTTAGAACTTTTGGTGTCATATCTAAGAAACCATTGTCTAATCCAGGTCATGAGATTTATGTTATGCTTTCTCCTAAAAATTTTATAGTTTTAGCTGTTATATTTAGGTCTTTGATTCATTTTGAGTTAATTTTTGACATGATGTAAAGTAGGGGTCCAAATTCATTCTTTTGCCTGTGAATGTACAAATATCTCAGCAGTATTTAGTGAAAAGTCTGTTCTTTGACATTGAATTATATTGGCACTCATCAAAAATCAGATGACCATAAATGTTTGAATTTATTTCTAGACTCTCAATTCTATTGCATTGATCTGTATATCTATCCATATTCAAGTGTGATACTATCTTGGTTACTGTCGCTTTGTAGTAAGTTTTAAAATTGGGAAATGTAGATAGAGTAGCACAGTGGAAGTGTACTGGCCTCATAAAACTGGGAAGCGTGGGTCATTCAACTTTGTACTTCTTTTATAAGATTGTTTTGGTTGTTATGATTCTTTGCATTTTTATATGAATTTTAGGATTAGCTTATTAATTTCTACAAAAATAAAGGCAGCTAGGATTTTGATAGGGATGTCAGTGAATCTATAGAATGATTATTGGAGAATTTCCCTCTTAACAATATCAAGTCTTTAAATCCATTACCATTTATATGATAAGGTCTTAAAGACCTTATTTCGATGATGTGCTGTATTTTTCAGTGGTCAAATCTTGAATTTCTTTTTTAAACTTTATTCCTAAGTAATTTATTTTTGATACTATTGTAAATGGAGGTTTTTTTTTGTAAAGCAGTTTCATTTACTCTTATCATTTGTGCTATTGTTATATTCTACATATGATACAGAACTACAACGCAATGCCATCATTTTTGCTTAATTTAAATTGTCAGTGTATTTCACAGAAATTAAGAAAGGAAAAAGTGCTAATTTTGTATTTGCTCAAATAGTTGCCATTTCCAGTGTTATTTATTTCTTTGTGTTGACACAACTCTTCCACTAGTATGCCATTTTCTTCAGCCTAGAGATCTTTTTTAGTATTTCTTATAGTACTGGTCTGTTGGGTACAAATTCTCTCAGCTTTTCTATGTCTATAAATATCTTTATGTTATTTTCATTTTTAAAGGATATATTCACTGTTTTAAGAATTTCAAGTAGACTTTTTGTCTGTTTGATTAGCATTTTAAAGATGACATTCTCTTGTTTCCTAGCCCTCATTGTTTATGATATAAAATCAGACATCATTTTTATCCTTGCTTTCCTGTATTTAATGTATTTTTTTCTTCTATAATGTCTTTTAAATTATTCTATTTAATAGTTTGTAATATACCTAGGTTAGATTTTGATTTTTTTTTTTTTTTTTTTTTAGTTTATGCTACCTAAGGTCTACTGGACTATTGGATCTGTAGGTTTTTCTGTAACACCAGTTTTAGGAATTTTCAGCCATTACCTCTTCAAATACTTTTGACCATTGTTCTCCTTATTTTTATGGTGTGGCTTTTACATGATGTCAAGGTCCCTGTTCCTAAAGACATGACATTTCTAGAGATTAAACTTAATATCCAGGATTATCAACAAGGCCTGTCAGTACTGGCTGGACTAGAAATCCAACATCTCTCAGCCTCGGATAACCTCTCTTGTCCCCAGTTGGCTCTTGGTCCTGTATCATTTATTTTTTGCTGGGCCCTGTAGAGTCTCACCCTGTTTATATATCTATAGCCCAGGTTTTGTCCAGTAACTCACTTGTTATCCTATTGAGACTTCAGAACCCTTCCTGTGTGCACTTCTTCTCTTGAACCTTTATGCACAAATTCCAGCTGCTTCAGTAGCTTCAAACTCGAATCCCCAGCTCATTAGTCAGTGAGACTGCTGTACTTTGCTTGGACTTCACTCCCCTATTCGACCATCTGGAAATAGCCCCAACTAGCAATCTCGGAAAAATGCGAATTTCGTCTTATATTTTTCTTAAGGGTCATGATCCTGTGTTGCTTGTGGCTTAATACTCAGAGCAGTTGCCATATGCATTTTGTTGTTTTAGAATTGTTTAGGGTGGTTACTGTCACGGCCAGAAACGAAACAGCTTTTTCCTGTTAAATACTTTAGAGTATGAAAAGTGTGGAGTCAGACACATCTAGCCAGGAAATTTAGATGCCCGCAGGAGTAATCAGTAACATTAAAAACAAGGAGGTGGTCTAGCTCCTGTAGATGCTGATCTAAATGTATTTCCTTTGAAAACATGCAAGCCAAGCAAAGTATTCCAAGCATTTTTTTGACCTGTTATAGTTTGTGAGCCACTGCTAGCAATTTCTGTTAAACTTTGAATCCTGGCTTTGACATCTTAGTCTCTCTAAGCTTTAGTTTCTTCATTTGTGAAACAAGAATTAATGGCATTTAATTCACAAGGCTGTTGTAAGATTTAAATGAAATAAATACAAGTCATGCTTGGTACATAATATTAATTTAAGAAATGAAGCTCATCTAGTAGCTAGTTTTATCTACAGGTTCTGGATCCATCAACATCTCAAGTCAAGTGAATTAAGTCTTCTGGCTACAGGGACTGATGATTACCTTCCTCAAAGAGACGACTAAGCCCAGATCTTTCATAGTTGTTATTCCTTTTCAGTTGGTCAAAGCATAAACGAAGTCCCCCTCGTGCTTGCTGCTTCCTTACTCTTGAGCTAGCTGCTGCTTTATATTTACTCACTTCCCAAACTCTCTTGTTGTTCTCTCTAGAACTGCTGCTCCATAACTATTTGGCAATAAAATCCCAGCCTCAAGGGCCTGCATCTCATCTGGATCTTCTGTGTACTTCGTGACTTCAGCTCCCACTAAATGTTATGGGTTCCCTCCCTATTTCTCATTCCTAATACCTCTCTCCCCCTCTCTCTTTGGATCTCTGGCTCTGTATTTTTTAACATTTTTATTTATAATTTTAATACAGCATTCATATTTATTAGGATGGGAGAGAATGATTTGTAGCGTGTACATTTTTCCATGTTGACCTAGAAATCTAAACCTCTCTTTTGTAGCAGATGTACTTTATTTGTAACAGATGCAATTTTTTTATTTGTTGTTATGATTATTTGATTTGATTAAAGTCTATGTCCTCCATTAGACTCAAAACTTCGTTAGGGCAGAGACATGTCTACTTTTGCTTACTGTATATCCCCAACACAGGACAAAATTCTTGCATTTTATAGGCATTCAGTAGATGATTAAATGAATAATTTATTTTATTATTACATATGTAGCAATGTCTTTTAGCATCCTAGACCAGTGCTTTTCTTAGAACATTCCTCTTACCTCATCAATCTAAAACTTTCCCTCCCTTAAGGCTCATGCTGTTCAGATCAGGTCATTCTCAAATTCTGCTTGTCAGCTTCAGATTTCACTCCATGTTAGTAACTTACAATTGTAAAAATATACTGCAATCATTTGAAACCACCCTTGACCATCATTTAGCGTGCCTTTGGTTACAATGCACAGAAAATCCCAGTTTAATTTGCCTTCAAAGATAAGGGAGTTTATAATCCACATAATAAAAGTTAAAACGTAAGACAGCTTTAGGCATAACCATCAGGGCTGATTTTGTTTTTCTGTGATTCACTTGGGCTCTGTCCTCCTCCTCTTGGTATTAGCTTCATTCTTATGCTGGTAGCAAGTTACCAAGACATGATAGCATAAGAAGGAAGAAGAGGGCTGGGTTATCCTCCACCCCTGTGTCTCTATTCTTTAGTAATGAAAATCATTCTCAGAAGTTCCCTGGCAGACATTCCCTCATAACACCAAGACTAAGTTACAGGCCTAGTCCTAAACCAGTTCTTAGTGGTGAGACTGAGATGACAATGTTTAGCTTAGTCTGATCATTTAGGATAGATGGAAGTGAAGAGGGGGCAGCCATTTTGACTTCCGTAGCTCTACATTTAAAATCTAATTTGGAATTCCAATTCTGATTACACTTCCTGTTCTTCCCTCGTTCTCACTCCTTGACCTCCATTCAACCTCTTTGTCTTTACTGAATCCTGTAGTCTATCAATACAGCTCGGTTTTACTAATATATCAACCCTCAACTGGCAGCACTATTTTCCCTTTTTGGTCTGACATTCATTTCCACAGGACTCTTTGGCACATCCTATTCCTTTGCTTTAGCCACAATAGTCAGATCAGTCCTTTGTCAGTCTTGGATTACTACAATTAGCTTTCTTCTTTCTTTTTCTTGAGTTGCCAAGCCTTGCTGGAAAAAAATCGGTATAGTTCCACAAGTTTGTATTATTGTAAATGCATAGATGTTAAACTGAACCTGGTCCTACTGTCACACAGCAGTTCCTGGCCTCTTTTTAGTCAATTCCACTTACAGATAGTGGGCTGTATCCTGATTCACTAGGATGCATGACTTTGGGCAAGTCATTTAACCTCTCTGAATCTCAGTTACTTAATTTTTAAAGTGAAAACAACTGTACTTACATCAAAAGATTCTTTTAAGACTAACAAGGCAATGTATATATGTAAAGAAATGTGTGTACTGTTAGGCACGTGGTACTCAATTAATGCTAACCTGTGTCTTAATGGCAAATTCTTAACTGTGCTCCTCTCCTCATGTTTACCTTGAATCTCCTTTCCTTCCCCATTGCCCTCTACTCTTAACAATTGTTTTGATTTTTAGTGGTTAACATTTGTGGATTCTCTGGTTTCCTTTCATCTCCTAGAGTACCAGGAACTATATTCATTTTTTATACCTTGGCACATAAACTACCCAGTGTTTGTTCCATTGGATTTAAAATGTCCTCATTTGTTACGTTGATTCCATGATACTAGGGAAAGATAAGGAGGAAGGAATGATAATGCAGTAGTTTAGAAATTAAGCTAAATATTTACTTGTGATAGTTGTGGAAAAAAAAAAAATCCTCTGGTATTCAAAATCTGCCTGAAGGAAACTTGGGAATCAAAAGATGTCTAAACGAAAAGACTCATTTAGCTCTGATAATTAACAACATAAACAAAAAACAGATGAATAAGCTGGCTTTATTTGTAAATAACCATTTATGGTCCAAATAATTCCCCCTCTGTAACATTTCTCAAATATAAACAATAAAAACAACTGATTACAGTCAATGATCAATGTGTTTTATGATAGCAATATAGAGGGAGAATAAACATTCCTCTACTAACTAAATACAACTGACCTTCTTAGGGGCAGAATCAGAGTATAATAAATAAGCTTTTCAACATACACCCAAGCTGAATTTCTGTGGCCAATTTTGATATTAAATTAAATTTATTTTCATGAAATAAGCTTGGATTTAGAAGAGAACATTAGAATGATGTTATTTTTGTGAGGATATTTATTCTAATAGATGTATTTTAAGCTATCTTGGTATAGACATTGGGAATTTAATAAAAGAAGCTTGCGAGTTTAGACTCCTTTGAAAAGTCATTTTCTCAACAACCTTTTTTATCTCAAGAAAATCTTTTTATTTCTATTCTCTCAGATGTGAGTATATAGACTTTTGTAAGCCACTGGTCTTCCTCGGATTTTAAGAAGGGAAGAGGCCTCTGGTAATTTCTGAAATGTAAGTATATTGACAAAGTAAAATCAAACTGGTTATGAGCCAGACATCTTACCATTTAAAAAATCCTTCAGTCTACATTCATGTCACCCTGAACAAGCCTGATCCCATCTGATCTCGAAAGTTAAGCAGGGTCGGGCCTGGTAAATACTTGAATGGGAGACCACCTAGGAAGACCAGGTGCTGTAGGTTTAAAAACAAAAAAATAAGGAATTATAAGCTGACAAGGTCTTTGCAATCTGCAAGGTCAACCAAGGGTTGCCTTGCCTAAGAAAAAAAAAAAGAAAAAGAAAAAAAATCTTCAAGTGATTATCTACCTTTTACACAAAATTTCTTGTACACATTACAGTGACCTATTCTTAGCATTTTATCATCAAAGAAATATATACAGATTCCCAGCACATATGTGCCTCACTCTGATAGCACTGTTCTCTGTGGGTTTATAGATAACACATTCCATTGTCACATATGCTATACAACGTTTCCTCTAAGAAATGAAAGAATTGTTCAAGGGTCTGCCCAAGAAATACACTAGTATTACCATGTACCTCATCCCTAGAAGTGGTGAAGGACCTATTGAAGGGAGTTGGGTGATAAAATCCTGCAAATTAAGACATTCTCCTGCAGGATGCAGCATATGCTTTAAATCAGAATTAATATCTTATCTCATAATTCTTTAGGCTTTCTAAAACATCTGGTCACTGTTTCTCTCAGAGTTATAAGATTTAGCTTGTTTTAGGTCACCCCTTAGGATACTTTGAGCATTCTTCAGGAACCTTCATTCATGTAGACACAAAAACCATACATCTAAAGTCCCTCAGATACCAGATATTGGTCACAATCAATAGCAACAACTCATTCAAAGTTTTTAGTAGTTTGACCAAAACAATGCTAACATTTCTCAGTACTGTTGTGCTATCCTTAGTTTCTAATTTTAAATGTTTCATCAACATGTATATAAACACTTATGAAAGTTATTTATTCATTTTTAAATAGACCATTTATTAATGTGTATTACTTTCTTACACCCAGTTCATGCTTTTTGCCTTTAGTTCAAGTTAATCTGACATTAAGATCATGACCATTGCTTCATTTTTGCTAGTATTAACTTAATATCTTTTACCATATCTGTTATTGTAGCCATTTTTGCATTATTTTTGCTTTGGATTTATTTCATATAGATGAAATATAGCTGGACTTTGTTTTCTGACTCACTTCCTAGGGAAAGTGATTCAATTCACATTTATTATAGTTGATTTATTATTTCTTGTTTGTGGCATTTTCGATTTGTATTTTTTCATTTTCTGTGTTTTCTGTCTTTTGCTTTATGGTGTATGTTTTCTTTGCTTTTATCTCTGTAATGCTTTGGAGTTTTACTAATAATTGCTTTGACATTTTTCAAAAGCATCCTTTATCTTGTTTTTTTGGCTATTAGAAAGTTGAGTATGGAGCAGTGTCCACCCCCTCCACCCCCACCATTCTTTTCTTTTCTTTTCTTCTTTCTCTTTCATATTAGCTGCTTGTATAAAAATAATATGGAGACATTAATCTGAATTTTTCTAAAAGGTGCATGTAATTAGTACATTATATATTTGGAAGTGTGAATTTCTTGCCTTCACTTCTGACAGGCAGTTTGGCTATAATCGTTTGTCTTTTGGCATTTTAGTGGTCAATAGGCATATATGAAGTTTTCAGATAAGATAAAGAATGACTACAAAGAATCTAAAACTATGTTACTTAAATTCTTCATATGAGTGTGGAAAAATCTAATCAGTAAAGTAGGATACAAAATAGATGTGTTTCTGCAGAATGCATGAGAAAAGGGTGGTGATGAAAAAGAAAATGATAGCTATGGAAGACAGAATCAAAGATTCCTCACAATAAAACTCTTGATCCTATACACAAGATGCAGAACAAATAGGAACAATTAAATTGCAAAATAGGAAATGTTCTGGAGAAAAATGAATTAAACAAATCCACAATCAAAGCACATTTTGTAAATAATTTTTAACGATAAGGATGAAGACAAAAATACTGTGTATTTCTAGGCAAATAAAAGAAGTAATCTAAATTGGATTAATCTAAATTAGATTACTTAATCTAAATTAAGTATTTTTTTATACTTAATTTTGATTTGTGATTAATTTTCATTCAAGCAATATTTTCTCGGTGTTTTCATTGCCTTTTTGGTAAGAAGTGGATAAATGAAATGGGGAATTTTTATCCAGATGTCATTATAATCCAGAAGTGTTTTATCAAATTCTTAAAAGCTAGGGCAAGGTTAGCTATTTTGAACTCTATTAACTGTCCAAGGTATAGCCATGACTCCTTATAATTGAATGATGTTGGTGCCCTTGTACTGTTTCAAGCTGTCCTGTTGCTTGTACATGTTTCATTACAGAGATTCCAGGTTCAAATTAAAAGCATAGAGCAGTGACCACCAATTGGATGAGACTCAAACTTTATTTGCAACATGGAATAATCAACTGTAAACAAATGGAAAAAAAATTGCTTTTGATATAATTTCCCTAATTTTCGTCACATTGAGGGGTTGCTGGGGACCACACTGTTAGTGGAAAGAGATTTATACCTTGTCATCCCTTCCTACAAGACTTTAGTACTTGAAAATACTTTAAAGTTTCAAACAATATGGTAGAAACTGGAGGTGATAGGAATCCCTTGCAAGCCCTACTGGGATGCTGCCCTAGGAAAAGAGCTGTGGCTCAAAGGCACTGAGTTATAGAATGGACTGTGTCCTGGGTCCAGAGCACGTGGGCCAAATCCTGCCCCTAAATAGCTGCATGTACCGTTTTACCTCTTTCTTCCCTGTTTCTTCTAAAATAAAATGGGTGAACTTGATTGTTATAAGTATTAATGTAAGGGTAAAGCGAATGCAATGTTTAGCCTAACAGGTATTCAGTAAATGTAATTAGAACTCTCTCTTCACTCCAGTCTCATAATAAACACCTAGGATGATGATGCCAGCTAATTCTGGGAGCAGTTAGGAAATTGCTTCCTATGGATTAGACCTTGCTATTTGTCTTATGGAAATGTGTGTGGCTGCTTTCTGTGTTTGTTCTGAGTCAATTGTTAATTGTTGGACATTCTGAAGAAGAGAGATGATGTGTATCTATCTGTAGCAGGTGTAGGTAAGATGACCTTGAAGGGGAACTGGGAAGGAGCACCCAAAAGTGAGCAATTATCTGATGGTCACATCAAGACCAGCAGAGAAGAAACTCTTTTGAATAAATGTGGAAGATGACAATAAAAAGGAGGAAGTTTTATACATGTTTAATATGTCAGGTCTGGCACCGCTTCCAATACTACTTAATACATTTTCATTCAAGCAGTATTTATGGACACTTTCTGCCAAGGACAGAGGTAGAATAGAATTCCTGTCTGTAGGATGATTACAATCCAGAGAGTGAGTCAAGCAAGTAAACAATAGCAAATCAGTTGAATGGGTGCTTGAATAAAGATGTGCACAAGAAGCTTTGGCTGTGGACAAAAGGACTGTTTCAGAGGGTGGGGCATCAGGGAAGGCTTCCTGGAGGTGGTGACTCCTGAATCTTGAAAGATGAGCAGCACTCAGTTAACCAGAGGTGGATAGAGGAAACTCACTGAGGGCCCCTGCTGGAAATATATGAACAGATCCTGGGGAGTGAAGCATGGATGGGTCAGGCTGTTTACATGTCAAGGTGGGCATTTGATAAATCTATATAGATTTTCAAGAGTCTGATAATAGTTTTGTATTTTACATGTATAGCTATAATACTCTTCATAACCCCAAAGTAAATATTATTGTTTTCCTTTCACAAATGGAGAAAGTGAGGCTTAGAGAGAGTCAATAGCTTGTCCTACATTGTATCTAGAAGGCGACAGAGCTGGGATTCAAAACCAGGTCTCATCCTATTGTACTATGATACTTATATCTTAATGCTATTCTTCCTTTTCATGTTTTATACCTTATAGTTCATGCAAATTTAGCATTAGCTTTATTCCCAAGGTTTTTGTAGCTATTCTTGTGGCAGTTGCAAATCGCCTCTACACCCGATACCAGATTTAATAGATGTTAATAACATGTCAGAGTTCCTTCAGATTTTTTTTTCATTAAAGAAGTAAAACGTTACTGATACAGTTGAAGGACATTGTTTTTCCTCCTCCTGAGAGCTCGTGGGTATGTTGAAGTTCTCATGCATGTCCTCAATCTTTTATTACAAATGTGTATGTCCATAAACATAATATTCTAAATATGAATAATATAGCCATTTCCTAATATACGTTTTCATATTTAAAAGACTCAGACATCATTTCTAGATGAATCAATTCAAAATGAACCAATATGGAGATGTATCACTTAACAAAAATGTGGGAGGAAAATATACCAAAAGCATTATATGTAAAACAGATGTTCTAGTATCTGAACTGATTCAAAGAAAATTTTAAATCACAGAATGAAACAGGAAAAATGCTCATTTTTAAAAAACATTTGTGTTTCTTTGTATTTCAGAAAGGAGATATGTTAAAATATTTACTTTGGTTAAAACTAAATAAGTATGGAAAAAATGATACTAAAGGAGGAAATGGAATAAAAAGAAACCTAATGAGACTTTTATACACTTCACATTCTGAGGACTATAATATTTCTTGGCATTTTAGTTAAAGACTCTGTAATAGGAGAGATTGCTGATGAAACAAATTAGTACAGAACAGTTCTTCTTTGTCTAATTAAACTTCCTGAATCATGGAATTTAAATTATACCTGGAGAAGCTCTGTCAAAATAGACTCTCCTGCTTCTCAAGTAATTGAAAGCAACTGGATGGCTGCCCCTGGCCTACAACATTTGATAAATCTCCCCCACACTGCCAAGTGTATATATACATAAAAGCAAATACCTGTAGTTTCCCGGGTAGATTTCAAATTTTTCTGTATTCAACATTTTGTTGAATTTTAATTTATTTCCAAAATTATGTCATAGATGTAGAAAAATAAAATCAAGGTGAAGGGAGATGTAGTTTAAATTTGCCTACAATTCTTGTATGTTCCCTGGGCCATATGTTTACTCTGGCCTCTGGTCTATGCTGAGTGCCTGGCATTTCAGAGTTATTTCACTTGGGTTTAGGATTCTTTTGTGGAATGCAGCCTCTGAGATGTAGCCTCGGGAGCCAAGACAGAGAAAGATGGAACTTAGTTCTGGATTAGAAGTTGAGACATCCTTGGGCTGTTAGTTTTCTGAAGCAGAGAGAGTACTTCTCAACCCCCTGGACTGTTTCTCCAGGATGAATTCAGCTCTGACTTTCATTCTTCTCTTCTTTACCTTGTCTTCCCTCATTTTAAAGTGAGGTGGAAGCTGTTACTACAGTTGCAAGATACAAGGGATCTTAAAATTTACAGGTCTGTAAATATTTTGATTCTTCATTAACAACATCCATAACATTTGTACTAGAAATAACTAACTCTCATGCCTGAGCCATAATGCACCTATTTTCAAATATCTTGTGTTTGAAATAATTTAGAACAATCTTATAACCATTTTAGGATACTTAGGCAAAAAGTAGAGTAAGTCAAGTTAAATTCTTAATTCAGTAGTTAACTTGGCATACGTCCAACAGACATGTTTGAAATCACTGTAGATAAAATGTGGTTTTAGGAATTATATCTAAAAAGACTAAATTTTAAAAATGGCACTGAACAACAAAAGAATATATTTTAAAAAAATTCTCCCTGCACAATTGGTAAGCTTTATAACAATATAAACAACTCAAGCTTTGAAATCAAACATGGAAACTAAAAATATATCAGAAAAAGAATTACTTATTTTCAAATTCTATGTCATGAAAGAAAAATAAAGAAAGGAAAGACACCATGAGAGGAAGAAATTTTAAACACAATTTTAAAAATTCAAATTTTATAAATATTTTTTATTTGTATCCTGAATATTAGTCCCTAGAGGAATGTTTACATATTAAGAACGGGTATTGGCCACAGAGATGGAATATCCAAGTCTCTCTGTAAAAATCATTTCCTTCATTGGTTTGTCATAGTCACCCTCCCTAGTGCTATTGAACTTCCTGCCTGAAATTATCATCATTTAAAACCTCTTTGGTGAATTAGACAATTGATGAGAAAAGCTTCAACTAAAAATACTTTATATTAGACTGAACTGTTTGCATTCCAAAACTTTTTCGTTATTATCTCATGATATTATCTGGTGATTTTGCTTTCTCATTCTTTAAATCCTGACTTGAGGAACTTCTCCATGAAAACTTAAATAACGTTCCTCACATGCTTCCTTCACACCCCATTCTGTGCCAGATTGATGGTTTCTTCTTTTGTGCTACTTCTACCTTGTACAGGCCTTAATTGCATCATTTATGACCATTGAATCACATTTGACTATTGCCACTTGTAAAATGTACTGAGATCTTTGAGATTAATATATATGTATTTTAGCCTCAAAGCAGTGCAAAGGACCTTTCTTTCGGTGAGCTGAACATAACTCATGTTCATGAGTAAGTAATGTAAGGGGGAAGAAAAGTCCTGGGGGGTCCCACTGCGTTGTAGCACGTCAGCTTAGCTGATCATGGCTCTGGAAGCTTGAGAGGAAGGATTACTTCCAGACCAGTTTTGAGAGGAATGGGGAGCTGTTATTTAATGTGTAGGGATTCAGTTTTGCAAGATGAAAAAGTTCTGGAGATTGTTTGCATAACAATGTGACTGTACTTATTACTACCAAACTGTAGACATAAAAATGGTTACATGGTAAATTTTATGTTTTGTGTATCCTATCACAATTAAAAATAAAAATAAAAATAAATAAATTTGAGTGGCAAGGAAGAGGACTTATGAACAAGAAATCATAAGTGCACTATAGATCCCTCAGCTGTGTCACGCAGAGGTAATGGCCATGGCAACTGGCTACGACCTTTTTCCTTTTTGGTACACAGTGTTTTGTAAATTATATTTGGCTTGATTTTCTTAGCAGCCCTATGAACAGAACACATTTTTTTTTAATTCTCCTTTTTAAAGGCCAAGAGACAAAGATGAAAAGAAATGAAGTAATTTGTTTGTGTGACTTGAGTTGGAGAATCACCTGAGTTGAGCTGCTGAGGTTGGCTTTTGGCGGCCTGTGTTAACCATGTGTGCCAGGCACACAATCCCACGATGACTGGTCCATCTACAATGCCTAAGTCACCCTACACCCACTCTCTTCTGGGCCTTTGGTGACTAGTGCAAGAACTGAGAGAGAGTTTTCTCTGAGGGAGGGGCAACTGTCCTCTGTCAGGACCGTAATTCTCTGAAGCAGTTAGTCTCTGTGTGGTGGTAGAACACAGAAATCTGTGGTGAGGGGCCATTCTCTACTCACACTTCTTTGATGCTTTTGATAAAGTAACATGGGCCCTGGTGGATGATGGGGACTTGAGTGCTTTGTATAGTATTAGTGTTTATATCTACTTGTCCTTGTCCACTTTGCCAGCCCTCAGGTCCTAGTGTTATATAAGGGGATCTTTGAGTGGACGTAGGCCACATTGTCCATTATAAATGCCACTTTCCAAGCCAACCTGAGCTGAGCCTCTTGAATCACAGGATTGCAGACTCTTAGCTCACAGTCTCCTGTATCGCCCCAACATCATCCACAGGAGCTCAGCTGATGCAGTGCTGGCCCCTGTAACACAACCACCATTAAAACAACTCAGAAAAGTCTATCTTAGAATGCCGACAAAGTGCAGATTTTGGAGTATGTCAGAGACCTCTAATTCTTCCTTTTTGGCACCATGTTTCCCAGCATTTCTGGCAGCTGGGCATAGCCGTGCGACTAAGTGTTGGCCAATAGGATGGCAGCAGAAATGGTGCATGCAACATCTGGATTGTCTTTGTTTAAGAAAGTCCCGTTTACTCTCTTCATGCCTCTTCCC